>JAXCHB010000169.1:6110000-8510000 GCA_036926305.1 Uropetala carovei
CTTTTTACTTTATTTTTTTTTAGAGACAGAGATGATAATAACGGAAAAGGGAAAAAATTATCCGAAACAGCCGGAAAAAACTCGAAATTTAAAGTTTTCAGCGTCTTCAAAATTATAAATTTCCATCGACCTGACTTTTTTCTTTTTTTTTTAAGATGCTCCAGTGATCGAGAAAAATAAATCTTTAATAATTAACTTACCATCCGTTTTCCGATGGCTGGAGAACCCTAATGAACCGATCAATCTTTTGGCACCGAAATGAAAATATTTTTAACGAACGGATGTGTCCTTGATTCATCTTTCCGTTTTATTTTATTTTATTTTTACTCCTCTCTTAAGAAATCCCATCCAACAGAGAGGGAGAAATAATCCGAGGATAACTAATCAAAGATGGATTTGGGTTAAATCGGAAAGATTAATCTTAAAGAAGTCATCCCACTGGGAGCAAAAAATTAAGAGAGAGAAATGGAAATATTTAATAAAAGAAGGCGCTAATTACGAGGCTTAATCCCTTTCTCTCTCTCTCTCTCTCAGTCTCAATCTCTCTCTCTCTCTCTCTTATCTCTGACTTTATTTATCTCTCTGTCTTGTCTCACCCTGCCAAATCTCCCCATACGCTCCGGGGATCACTCTTAATTAAAAGGCGAACACGACTTTTCAATTCGGGGCCACGTGATCTGCTTACATCCAAAACCCGTCATTTTCCCAATCCGCAATCCGTCTTCCCTTTTTCCCCTCTCCCTTTCCTTCCCGATTCCTTCCGCTTCGACGTTGCCACTCTTTGGGGCGAAATAAAAGAAACCCGCTTGAATATTTCATTTCGATCCCGTCCCCCCTAAAAACCCCTTTTCTTCTCCTCCCTCTTTTCCCTTCCTAACTATGCCCAAAAACGGAATTTATGCCGATTCCCTCGCGGTAATGAATGCGAAGGTTTCCGAGACGTTTTCTTGATAGTTCCTTCGTTCGTTTTTTTTTTCCTGTAACCTAACTTCCCTACCTCATTCTCCTAACCGCGCCAATCGGCCTCCTTCGTAATCCCTCTCCCCCCCCTCCCCACCCCCCCCCCCCCCCCCCCCCCCCCCCCCCCCCCCACCTCCTCCCGCATCATGCGGCAACACGCGATGGCAGTTGCTTCGGGTCGTACCGCCACGACATGCCACGATACTGCGGCACTCTTGGGCAGGAAGGCGGGCATCCAGAGGGAACCGCTGGATAAATCGATGGTGTGTTTCTTTCTCTCCTCTATTCTACCTGTGCGTTGATGTGGGGGGGAGGGTAGATTTAACGTGGGAAGAAAGATGGAAAAGGGGAGATTTTCCCCCTCAAATAAATCCTCCCTCCCGCCTCGAACCGAACCCTCCCTCTCTCCCTCTTATTAACAACTCCCACCCTTCCTCCTCTCCCTCAAAAAATAAAAAACAACAATAATCCGCCAACTCCCTCCCCTCGTCCGACTCCGACGCCGCCTGGTGAGAGAACTATGAATTATTTCCCTCGTAATTAGCCGACACTTTCTTCCGTGCTTTATCTTTAAGAGAAGGATATTTTATTTTTCCCTATCTCATTCTCTCGAGGGTTCCTTTAACGCCTTCAAAAGGATTTTTTTTAATTCCTCCCCGCGAACGAACTGTAAATATTGATTTCGACGTCGCGCTTTGAGTTTTTTTTTCCAACGGTTATTCTCTCTTTCGACTTCTCCTCCCTCCCGCTTCAGTTCAAACAGGTCGATGATTCTTCGTTTTAAGCGACTTGCTGCTTTATCTCTCTCTCTTTCTTGGAGATTGTTATAGAGATTGTAGTAGCATAAAATGAAATGGAAATGTTATTTCTCTCTTTGCTCGGATGAAATTTATTTTGGAGTTTTTATGCCTTTCAATATTAGCCATTCTTGGTAATCCCTCGGGAGAACTCATTTTCTTTAATAGGTGTAATAAGCTAAGTGTTTTTTTCCATTCCTACAGGATATCAATGCTGCATTTTATAACTAAATCCTACAGGCGCATTAGCAATCGGACACACATACATTCAAGTAATAAGCAAAATAAATGTGCCACTGGGAAATCTATAGGGATAGGCTTCTCACAGTTGGATCTTAGTAAAAGTAAAATGAATCCTGAAGGTAAATTGTTTGGACATGTCCTACTGTGTTTCTAATATACACTTTTTAATTTAAAACCAACACTTTATTTAACATTAAGTATATTATTTTTTAAAATTAGAACTGTAAAAATGTTTTACTCCAACGAAAAACCAAATAAAGCCTCGACCATACAACACCCTTTTAATATAAAATTTTTCTTTAAACAAAGTCCCTCGCGAAAACATTGGCAATTTACTGGAAAATCTGTATGGATAAACTTCTCACAGCCAGCTGGATCTTAGTAAAGAAGAAATTAATCCTAAAGGTAAATTTTTAGGCCATGTCCTACTGTGTTTATTACATAAACTTTTTCCTTTAAGAACAACACTTTAATTCACATTAAGTATACTAAGTTTTTTAATTAAGACAGTAAACATTTATTTTATCCCAACTAAAAACCAAATAAAACCTCGATCATATAACACCCTCTTTATATAAAAATTCACTTTATATCGTACGAAGTCCTTCGCGAAAACATTGACATTTATAATTCAACACAAGAAACCTCGTTATTATAGAACACGAGGATTTGTTTCTGGAGGTTTCCACTAACGGGTTTCCACTAACGAAGTTATACTGCACACATTTTTCAACTATTAAAACCATCCCGTGTCATAACTTTAAAGAAAACATTGATATTGAAACGCCTTTGGCTCCTACTGGCGGGATTTGATTTCGTAAAAATTTTGGTCTATTGATTTCAGACGAAGTTTTTCCCAAACCGCATAGATTAGCGAGGTCGCCTATTTCTGCGCGACCATTAATCTTGCGTGACTGTGCCTCGAGAGGATGACGTCCTACCACAATATTTCGGGGCCGTTGATATTCTAGATATTAGAACCTTACTTTACTGGAAGCGAAAACATTCTGTGTAACCATGCCCCATTTCTTCGACAGACAAAACAATTTCCGATATAAATCGAAATTTACTTAAAATAAAAATCTTGCGAAGTGACAAAGTTATAACTACACTACTACATTTGGTGCTATATTCCAATTGAGTATAGTTATACTGCATTTTATAATTTCACTACGGTAAATGACGTCAAAAACAACGGGAAGTCAAATTTAATGTATTTTTCTATATTTTTTGGCCGATTTTTAAATGAAAATCCCAAAAATTATTTTTAATTGTAAACATTTCGCAGCGTGCTTTAAGCTCTGAATAAGCTCTACCTAAGTTCAATACGGTTTTAGGTGGTAGCCACAGGAAAAGTTTTATGACAGTCGAGAATGCCGTTCGGTAGAAATAAAATTACTCTTCCGGTGAACTACTTACAAATTCGCCTTCCCGTAACTGAATCGTGCAACAGTTTGTTTAGTCTTTTTTCAGCATAACCAACGCAACAAACATGCCACGATAACCAATAATGGCCCGGGGAAACATGCTCGATTGGATCTCTTAAAAGTAACGTTCCGACGAGAGGATTGGTAGGTGAAGAATTTATTTATATTTTCATTCTGTCATAAAACGGTTCAGTCATATAATAATTTCAGCTGGCTTATCTCTTTTAAAAAATCAGAATTTGATGATTAATACTTACAACGAATATCTATAAATAAATATCGAACTGTGCTGCCAGCCAGCATTTAATTGTGCATTTTTATTTATAAAGATATTTTACCTGTGTGTGCGTGTTAGAAACTGTGAGTTTGTGAGTGAGTGTGTATGCGTGAGAGAATGTGTGCGTGTGAGAGAGATTGTTTCGTGTTTCATACTTACAAACTACGTAATTATTAGCAGAACGAAGTTTTCATCAATTCAGGTTAATGCTTTACAGGATAATATTACTAGGTTGTCGAAATATTTACAGTATCTAAAAATAGTCTATATTTCGGTCAAACTACAATATATAATTACATAATATCGATCGCGTATAAAATGACTTCTAAATTCAGGGTTAAAAAGTCAAAATTGCGTGACTCGAAAATAATCCGACCCCTGCAGTCCGAGATGACGATACAAAAGAATGTGTTAAGTCGAACAAGCACTAATTGGTGTTATTATTCATAAAAATATCTTACGCATGCCTAGTATTATGAATAATAAACATGGCTGATGCAGGAGGTTTGCAGTATCATCATTTGCAGAGACGCATCGGAAAAAAAAACTTAAAATCCTTATACATCTTCCGCCAAACCACCGATAAACAAAGTTTTTTCCTTGATTCTTTATCTGTCTGAGCTTTCCTTCGTTTTTTATACCAGTGATCTATGAAGAACCAGTTAAAATTTTTGTATAAGCTGTATTCTTTACACTTGAGTAAGCTCTATACGCCACGCCCTATTTCTCAACACGTTGCACCGTGCGACGAGCGAGCTTCTCATGCAGATTCCTACCTCCCGCTTTTCCAAACTCCACATATTTTACTTCTGTTTAAACCAGGATTCTCAAAACCGTGGCCCACGAGCCGCATGCCACCCGCATTATCCATATATGCGGCCCTCTAAGTTCACATTAAACGACCCAATCTCAAATGTGTTTCCAATAAAACGAGCAAATCTCAATAAATAATCTAAGAAGCGTGTTAAATCGGCACTTTTAAAATATCCCCAGTTTCTTTCGCATTTATTACACCCTGCAGAGTTGGGACACTGGAGTGTTCTTCCGATGTCAGTGTGTTCCTTGCTTGTTCGAGAGACTTAAATCTCGACGCCAAATCTAGTATTTTCCCAATGAATGGGTTTAACGTAAGAGCGCATCGTAGGGTTGAGGCGATTTACCCCCGTGTCGAACGGGAGATTAAGTGAAACGGTGTGAAGACTAGAAAAGTACGTAATGCGGCCCGAGGATTTGGTACGGTGCCTACAGTGCGTCCCGCAGAATTGCTGGAGAGAGCACCGATGTGAGTTTAAACCCTCTGCTCTACAACGTTTTGAAACAGAGGTGGGCATCCTAGGGGTCACGGGCCGTATAAGGCCACCGAAATCATTTTATGCGCTCTACTAAACCAAGATTAAAAGGCGATATGTAACATTTAACATACAGATGACAATTACACCTTGAAACATTGAAGCGCCAACCATAAAACCTCTTTTTATTATTTTGTATCCCATACGATACTACCCCAGAATGTCTAGGTAACTTCCGATATAAACTTTAATTGCATTCGCAACCACCAACGCGCCCCGCAACGTGGAAAAGACTTCCCACCCCTGATTTTAAATCATCGCCTAGAGTTGAGGTTTCTGTTTGAGCCACGTGCCGACTCTGTTTGTCCAGTCGGACCCGGCTTTCTGAAACTTAATCTCATCCTTTTTTTTGCATACGGACTATAAGGCGATTAGTCTTTAGCACGCAAAGAATAATTGCCGGCGTTTCTGCAGCACTCTTTTCTTCCGCAATCCCCTGAGATATAAAAAAAAACGAATATTGCGACGCGGACGTTGCTATCGAAAAGGGATAAAAATGTTAAATAAAAATTCACGAGTATTTTGTATGCTAAAAGATATATCCAGATTTTTTGCTAGTCTTAATCTTGTCGTGACCATAAGCGATCGATTTTTCAGTTGATGATATTTATTATTCAATATTTTTAATTTGAACGAAATTAGGCAAATTGATAGCCTGCATATAATTATATATATATATATAGTATAACATTATTTAAAATAAATATTTAGTATATTTAATTTTTTCCTCATTACCGACTTAGGTTTTAGAAATCCGTTCGTGCTCATCAGTGTTGGAGATCTTTGCGGGTGCCTGGGAACAGATATTTAAATTTAAATACTGCGATCCCTAAACATAATGACCCAATGTTTCGTAAAATTTCTTATTTGATAAGATAAAAGTTCATTTTTTAAGGAGAGGTATAACTTGATCTTATATTCGAGACTTGAGTAATGCGCATTGAATATTTTAAAGGTATTTGAAAATGTTCTCAGATAAAATAATCTGTTGCAAACGCTATTACATTAAAACTTTATGATAATTACTGTAATGGAAATTCATCACTTCCTAAGTGTTGCGTTTATCGCTAGATGAAATTGGGAAGTAAAACATTTCGAAAAACTATAAAATGAATACGGAGAGCAACTCCATTGTTCACTTACTAACGAACTTATAGGCAAATACCTGCGATACACTTATGGAAGTACGTAAGTTATAAATAACCTGCGTCAGCTATTTATTTTAACGTATGGAACGAAATGAGTACAAATAATGAAATAGTTAAGACATTGTCTTGAAATTAAATTAATAAATTACAAATTTTTCGAAGTAATATTCGTAGTAATATACTATGCATGGGCATAGTATATTACTACGAATTTTACCATTTCATCTTTAAAAAAACGTTCCCCGAATAACTTCTTTCCGTGAAACCTGTTGTTACAGCCCTTTTCAATTTCCCCAAATGCATTTCCCGTTCCTCCGCCTCATTAAGCGCATTCCAATGTATTAATACATGTCTCCCATGCGAGTTTAATCAGGCGCTGTCTCGATCTTCGCCGCAATTCCTCCGCCGCTCATCTCCGCACCAATTTATCATATCCTTTTCCCTAGAAACCTTTTAAACCCATCCCTTCGACGGAATTAATCTTCATTTGTGTCCCTAAAGCCCCTTCACTTTCCTCCTCCATACCCATCCCCTAAAATCCCCACCGGCAATACCGGCAGTAAAAAAAAAAACCTTCCTTTCCAACACCCACACTCCTCAACCATTTACAAACAAGAGGTACGTAGTAATCGCGCATCCTATCACCATTTTCCTCCACGCCAGATCCCTCTGCAGACGCGGCGTTAATTCCACGTACGTGACGATGCCCCTCGTTCAAGCTAGGCGATCGACCCAACCCAACCGAAAAACTCCGCTAGGAAAAGACTCATTTAGTATGCCTTTAAGCGCAAAAACCCACTCCCGACTTCCACGACAACCCTTCCTCCTCCTCCTAAATCCTAAACCGTACGACGTAGCCGCTTTATATATATTCTCCTGCCTTCGTTCGATAACTCAACGCTGGCATCCGCCACTCCACCCGCGTCCTCCCACCGCCCCCTCCCCTCCCCTTCTCTCCCGCGAGTACGGATCAGCCGGGTGGCGTGTTTCGTTTTTTTTTATATCCCTCTCTACCTCCACCCCCCCACCTTTCCGTGTTGCGTGCTCTCTCGCTTGCAGGCCCAACAACGCGCGCGTGCTGCGGAATACGCTCCGAGATCGGTCGTGCGACGCGTGTGTGGCAGAAAGCGAGGGAGGAGGGAAAGGGGAGAGATAAAAAAAAGAACGAGTTTCCGATAAGGGAAGAGATGTACGTGGGAGGGGGAGAGAGGGAGGAGGGAGAGAGAGGGAGGAGGGAGAGAGAGGGAGGAGGGAGAGAGAGGGAGGAGGGAGAGAGAGGGAGGAGGGAGAGAGAGGGAGGAGGGAGAGAGAGGGAGGAGGGAGAGAGAGGGAGGAGTGGGAGAGAGGGAGTAGCGGGACAGAGGGAGGAGGGGAAGAGAGAGAGGAGGAGGAGAGAGAGAGGGAGGAGGGGGAGAGAGAGAGGGAGGAGGGGGAGCGATTGCGGCGGGAGAGTAAACGGGGGAGGAGGGGGAGTGATTGCGGCGGGAGAGTAAATGGGGGAGGAGAAGGAGGGAGTGGGAGGGGGAGGAGAGAGTGGGAGGAGGAGAAAAGAGTGGGAGGAGGGGGGAGTTGGAGAAGGTAGTGGGAGGAGGGAGTGGAATGAGAGGATGGAGGAGGAGGGAGAAGAAGGGAATGGGAGGAGTGAGTGGGAGGGTTAAAGGACAAAGCACGCAGGTGTTGGAAGGAGCGATTTACAAAAAGGTAAGGTGTTAAATCCAATCGCGAGAAGGGGGGAACCGAGCGAAAGGCAATGATGAAGAGTCGTAAAGGCTGGAGGAAAAGCCAAGTTCCTCGCGCGTTCCACTGATGAAGGCGTAACTCGTAAGGAAATACGTAAGCGACGAAGAAATAAACAACTGAACTAGATAACTTCCACTGACGTTTGTAATTCAGGACCGAATTTGCGACTGCGCATGTGAAACCGGTCGCATAGCAACAAAGTCAGCGGAAATTACAAACTGTTATCGCTTATTTCTTTACCAAGTGCCGTGTCTTTTTCACAAGCGCCGATTAAGGTTCTCATATTGAGCTCTTAACGAATTAATAACATTAAGCGGCTGCTAAAAATCTGCATTTTTAAATATTTTGTTTCCTGATTTCCGCATATAATTACAATAGGCGGATAATAACATTAATCGGTAATAAAAATAACAGACGCATACCCTTAAACACTATGGGAAGAATTAAAATTTTATTTCTTAGCATTCAGGCGTGAGTTTGACTATAATGGTTTCTAGATAGCAAGAAAGAAATTCAGCCTTGACAATGAATCCAACTCCGGTCTCCCAATTGCCGGTCAGATATTCTACCTCGGAACTATCGAAGCAGTCGTCGCAAATCTTCATCACTTTTTACTTTCTCCATACGTAGTAATGGGAAAGTATTGTGATCATGAAAAAAATCGACTTCGAGATTTCAACGGAAATAGACGTTTTGAGATCCCTAGAACACATTTAGACTATTTTCGGAATGATGTCTGTGTGTGTGTGGATGGATGTATGTGATTGTGGGCGCTCTAACTCAAAAAGTACTTGTCATATTAACACCAAATTTCATATATAACACTTTAGCATAAGCACAAAGAAATGATTACTTTTTGGACAATATCGGTTAACCGAAAATCGAGGTTTATTCGAAACCCGATTCGGATTTTGCGATATTTCTCCGATAATACGTCATTATTGTATACATTGACTATTACAAAAAATGTAGAAAATATAATTTCCTACATCTTTTATTTCAAACAATTTTTTATTGCTTAGGAATTATTTATAAAAAATTATCGGGTTTTTCGGTTTTCGTCAAATATCTTAAAAAACGTCGTAATTGGTCAGCTTCGTAAGGACCAAAGTTGTAGAGAATAATATTTCTTCCAAGTTTTGTTTGAAACAAATTTTTGTAGAAGCATCCATTTCGGAGATATTTTGCTTTTTCTAGTATACAGCGCCACCAGCATTTAGCGGTGAATTCTGTAAACATATTCAAAATATACCTAATTTACGGAAATAAGGACGACTGTATTCTTTTACGATAGGAAATAATAATTTTGCCTTATAATGCTATTCATAATAATTTAAATAACTACATCCCAAATATGGAGAAAGTCATGTGTTGGCCACATCAGATTTTTTAATTTGTGACTCTCCGTGCACCCTGCCAATAGATTCATTTCATCCATTGCGTTTATGTAAAATTATTCACCTGTGACACTGAATTTCAGTTGAGATAGATAGAAAACGGAGTTCAATTACAAGTAAGAATCTCCAACCTTTTTTAAACAACCATTTAAACATTTTTCCGTGTATTTACGCGGCATGTGTCATCCCCCTGCTCTACTCTGTGAATCGCGTGCCATGAATTATATGCTATCGTAATAGACACAATTATAAGAAACTTTTTGCTACGAGATATGGATACCTCGGCGCCATTCTTGTTCAATCAAAGGTAACTAAACTTAAGTTTTGATATGAAGAAGGGAAAAGACAAGTTATTATGCATCAGTCTGTCATTCGGAAACGATTGCTTACAGAAGATAAGGCGAACGACCTCTAAAAAAACAGAATCAATTCAACCGGTGTTGCCCGCTTAAAATTATCAATGGGTATGGCCGTGAAAATTAATCGTTATAATTTAGGTGCTAAAAAAAGTAACATCAATCGAATACTTTACACGAGAAAATCACTGGAAAAAATAGTGTTTTGTAAACAAAAATGAGCTTAACGATGTTAGATAATAAACCTCGAACCCGAACGAATGAAAGAATAAAATCGAAATTTTTCAGATTTAAATACAATGTAGATTATGGCAATTTAAAAAAATCTTAACCGATTACACACGGGAACTATTCCTGTTGGCGCAATGGTTTAATAGGATTGTGTGAATGAGGAGCGATAATCCCAGGATTCATTGCGCGAACCCTTTTTTCCCCTCCTAACAAATTAGAGCGGAAAGGGAATAAAGCTTGGCCTCGTTATTGTCGGGCGTATGCCACTGCATGGACGCAGCAGTAATGGCGGCCGCGGCCTTTTTAGTATTATTAGTCATTCCAAAAAGAAGGAGAAGCGTGAAGTGTTCCATCGCTGGGAATGAGATTTGCCGTAATCGCGTTCAGAGCGATTTTCAGACACTTTAAAAATGCCCATAAAAAGTAATTTTATGACCCTTAAACGATCAAATGGAAAGGCCTTTCATCGATAACGAATAACTTCAATTCCGTATGTGCAACAGCTAAACGCTAATCTAAAATTACAATATTGGATATTTAAAAAAATGAGATTTATTGCAACATCGTTCCATTGGATGATTTTCATTTTTTTACGCAAGAACCTTTCTTTAAAATTGGTTTGATGTGAATCTTAAAGAGAAAGTGGTGCATTGTAAACATGCCCTTAGAAGCATATGCGTAGAATTTTCACAAACACTTTCATTCGTGTATGTCCTAAGAATATTCAGTTATTCAAAAAATTATTTATATAGTTCACCCTAGAGCTTATATTAGATTAACGAGATAAGTGACCTGAAATAACCGTAAAATAGTGTAGAAATATCAAATTTGAACTTCAGCTACAAATTAGCCCTCTTTTATAAGTTTTCCATCTTCGAGAATTTGCAGTTAAAACGTTGCGTTCGATGAAAGGGAAGGCATATCTTATTTCACATAAAATAGAAAGGGATATTCGTATAAAGTTACATGTTAATGTACATCTTGCTTTTCTTTCATCTTATTTGTCGTTTTCCATTTATTCTACTCAACAGACCCGTCTATCCATGATTCATAAAAAATTGTATAAAAATGGTAGTTATTCACTATTTAATATGCATTCCCAGAGATTATATTTCTTTTGTGGATACTGTTCAAGAAATTTTAATCCCATATTTAAAGTTACGAAAAAATCTGATCGATAGAAATGGCTCCCAATTGTAACAATCATCAAAACCGAGTATATTCAGCATGGAAACGGTGATTTCTAGGATAGTGGCAAAAAGTATTTGACATTGATTATCGGTTAGTTGGGGTATTTAGAAACAAACAGGCAACGCAGTTGAAAAAGAGGTAAGACACAAAATGACGAAAAAAAAATTAAGGACCGGGATTGATAATAAGACATTCCAATGCAACGAGTCTAATGACTAATAGTTACTCTGACGAAAAGACGAAAAACATTCAATCTGATTTAAATCCCAAAATATGTGGAATAGTTAAAGATAGACAGGTAGTACACCTTAACAGGTTTTAATATCTCCAATATCTTACTACTCGCTGGGAAAATAGCTTAAATTCGCATTATTTTCCGAGCAAATTAGCCTCTTATTATTGCGTTGAAAGTCTTCCTCTCTCTCTCTCTGAGCTCCCATTAAAGAAACCCTTGACACGCCACTGCGTAAGATGCTTGGGTTCCAAATCGAGGGGGAAGAGATTGAAGGGGTAGATGAGAGAAGAATTTTTGTTGAAGGGGCACTGGATAGACGCCGATGACGGGTAAGGAAAGAGAGAGAGAGAGAGGTAAAGGGAGAGAGATAGAGGTAAAGGGAGAGGAAGGGGGGAGAGAGAGAGAGGGGTGGCAGGGAGGGAAGGAGGAAGGGATCGTGGAGGCGGATAGGAAAAAGGGGTTAAGGGAGAGCGGAGGGGAGTCCACTGCATTGCGGGGAACTTTACCAAAGCTCTCTCCCTCTCTATCTCTCTCCGCTATCTCTCCCTCTACATCGCTCTATCTCCTTTTTTCCATCTATTCCGTATCTTCCCCCCCTCTCTCTCTCACTCTCATAACGGTCTAAAACCATATTTTTCCTTTTTTGAACCTTCTTCTTCGATCCCCTTCCTTTCTGTTCTCTACATCCCCCATATTAGACTTCCATTTCTTTCAATTTAATTCCTACGCTCTACATTTTCCATCTCCTTTCTATATATTCCACTTCCTCGCGTCTCCATCCAACATCCTTATCTCTTCCGCTGCTATTCCCGATCTTATATTTACATTTATCTTTCCCTATTTCATTTCCCCATTCCCCATATACATGTATATTCTTTTCCGTGGGTTTTATCTTACCAATTTCATATCTTCCTGTCTTTATTGCACCTCTCCACCTTTATTTTTCCGTCATTCCATCATGCACGAAATTGTTTTGTACCTTTAAAAAATTAAAATAGTTTTGATAAGTTGTTTTTAGTTCGTGGCTTTAAAGAAAGATCCGACCGTGTTTTTTAAAAAATAAATGACGTCTTTCTTGTCTTGTCTCCCCCATCTCTGATATTTACTCACTCCCACTCGATTCTGTGCGTATCCTCTCCCAGAAATGACGTCCTGTCTGACATATGCACTTCAGTCCATTTCCACGAGAGGTTGAAATCAAGCTGCTTATTAAATAGGGATAGTCGGGTTCGCTTTAGGAAGGGAGGGGGGGAGGGGTGGGGAGAGAGAGGTTGGGGAAATGGCGAGGAGAAGGGGACGGTCGAGCGGCTTTAGGACACCGCGACAGCCACGCCAAGGAACGCCTGTGCCTATATCCCCGCAAGATTAGAATCGCGTGGGAGTTTTTAGAAAGGAGGGGACGGGGAGAAAAATGTCAATGCCTTTGCCCCGAGGGACCCTTGGAATTTGTTGAATGCTTGAGCCGAAGGGGTGGAGAGAGGGAGATAGGGAGGAGGGAGAGGGGGGGATGAAGAAAGGAGACCAGACGGCGAGAGAGAGATGTCTGAGTAATCATTGATTGGTTGATGATGCCAACGGCTAGAAATGTATGAGAAACGGATCGGCAAGTGAGACAATGGATTAATTCATGTACCGTCGTTTTGCATAGATAGAAGAATTGTTCCGAATTCATCGACGAGAGTTTTTTTTGTCGATTATCTAATTTTATGATAAATTTATAAAGATGCACGGAAATTCTTTGCATTTCTTCGACCTTTTTTTTTATTAACGCCTAGGTTTTCTCAGTTTATTTATGAAAAGTAATCATTTAAGGGGACGAAAATATACCCACTTAAACAAATGTAAATGGACGACACGATAAGGTAAATTTTAAACAAATTAATATGCAAATTGGCTCCCGTAAACAGATAATGACGAACTGGAGCGAACAAGACTATGAAATTGATATCTTTCAGTTATCTATAATAATAAGCTCATTATAAATTAATTCTTTTAGAAATTTCCTTTTGAGTAGGTACCTAGTTGATCGAACACAGTTAAGTATTCATAGCGTAAGCTTTAAATTAAAAATATATTTTATTTTTTAAATTTCATTATAATACATCTTAAAGTGATATCTCATTAATTTCTCTTTCAGCTGAACTACAATCGAATGTTTTATCAACTAATGATCTAAAAAATTGTTAATTTATAGTATATTGCAAACACTGACATTGTGAACAATTAAGCGGGTAAAAGTTTATAGACCTATAAATTACAACCTACTGCACATTAAGACGGTAAGCTTAAGAAATACCGTTCGGAAAATGTGGACATGAATTCTGAGATCTACGCTCCTCGGGTCAAACGGTTGGGAGGAAAATTATAACTTGTTTAACGAGCAAATATCATTTCTCCCTACCTTAAATTTCTTCGAAAGACGTTCGCACGCGTGATTTACATTGTAAAGAGAAATAAACGGAAGCCTCGAACCGTATCGCAGTTCATCTCAATAGATTTCCATCACTTTTTTTTGTGCCCTTCCACGAGTTACGGAACCGAAAGAAGAAAAAAAGAAAGAAACACGATCCTTCCTTTTCCGCGCCCGAGACTCATAAATTAGGTCCGCAAATTTCTTCGGTGGCTAAACACATCCTCTCTCTCTCTACCACGAAAATTCTCCCTACGCCACAGTCTCTCTCTCTCCCCCTCCGACCTTGACCTTCAACTTCACCCAAGTTCTGCGCTCTCTGATCCACTCGTTCCTCGTGGGGAGGAGCAGAAGACCCTTCCTCCTACTCCTCTCACGACTCCAAGCTTACGCTCTTTCTCTCTCCACCATCTCCTCGCCTTTGACTCCGAGAACCACTCACGAACCCTTATTTACCAAATTCCCTTTCAAAAACTTTTTTTATATGGTTCCCCCCCCTCCTCCCATTCCCCATTAGCGGGCACAAAGGTCTATAAAGATGCTTCTCTTTCTCTACATCCCTGACATGCCGCCCTGGATGATTCGTAAGAAGAAGGAAAAGAGTTTATTTGAGCTTAATCTACCCGACCGTTTCGTTCCCTCTCTCTCCTCATCTCTTTTTTTATCCCAACCCTCCTCTCGAATCTCAAGAGCGTTCTGAATCACAAATCGAGAAAATAAGGAATAATAATAATTTAATATTACGGCTGTTGGTTCTCGTGCCTCTTCACTTATTTTTGTTAAGGTTCTCTTTTCTTTTTTTAATGGTTGGCCAACCGGAAATGTTTCTTCTTCCCATTCGGACAAGATTTTTTTGTGTTTCGTCTTCAAAACCTTTGAACGCGATATTCGTAATGGCGTTGAAGTTTATCTATCACCATTTTGATTTTTTGGCTTTTAAGGTAGATTCAGTTGTTTTTAATTCCTGTATTACACTTTCGTGGCCGGTAAACTCGGCTGCGTCAATTCGTTTGTGTGGGTTGATAATGATCAATATTTTTAATCAAACTCTAATCCGAAAGTATGAATATGGGCACCCGATTTAATTAATGCAAAAAGTTTTGGTTAAGACCTGCTTTAGGGTAAAAGAAGAATAATTAAGCATCTCCCTAAATTGAAAATTACGACCTCTTGTAATCCACAGTTAAGGATAAATTATGTGACACGAGGAAAACAGAAATGATTACATAAGTGAATGCATGTATGAAGGGCGTCTCAGCTTTTAAAAGGCTGATATTAATTTGCTGATTAAAAAAAAGATAATGTTCACATCTCGCTAAATAATTGTTCTTTACGAAGAGTTTTGATTGTTAATATTAAAAATAAGTTACTGTCTTTATTTTACCGGGATTATATTTCAATGAAGTATAATCACATTTTTATTTAATCTAATCGAACTTTACGCGCATGACTTGAAAAATGAAAGGGTAAGATATAAAGGAAAATGTTTCTGGACGCTTTTTCCTTCCTCACTCATAAGTAATGGAACTGGAAATCTATAAACTTTCACTTTATTTGAATCATATAACAATCTTTATAAGAAATCATACTTTTCATTAATAGCCGTGATTCAAGCTGCATATCGTAACTATGTCACGACCTCTATAAAGAGCTGTTTTTTTTAATCGATACATTTCCATATCGAAGTCGCTTACCTACTTATCGGTATCGAAACATGTTTTATTTTATTATCTTTATATTTTATTTTTGCATTTTAAACTGCAATTTTGCGCAGAAATACAAATTATCTATATTTTTTCGATAAACATTAACGATTTATAAATTAAATAAAATACATTGAAAACTACATTCGCAACATGCTTAACCTATACCAAATTAAAAAAAAAACTATTGATTTCAATTTTTCGTGTGAAGGCCGATCAATCGAATGGTTGATTCTTGCTCCCATTTCGCAGCAATCTTACACCGACAAAATATTTTTTAAAGCTGAATTGATGATGAGGAGGACATTCCCGAAGTTCATACCCCTAAAAATAAAAAATCCATTTGCATCTAAACAATTACGCAAACGCGTCTCTAATTTTTTTTTAAGTGAAAAAAATCGTATTCCTAAGAGTTTTGGCAGATTTAAGACCACCTCCTTACGTCACGAGATCCACCATTGGTCGTTACGGGCGTTTTTATCTACGGTTTCTTCCCCTTCGTTCATTATTTTCTTTTGTTGGTTGCCAACGTCTGGAACGAATGGCGGAAGTGTCCTTAGCGCGTCCTTGTCCCTCCTTCCTTTGCCCTTCTGGTCGTTCCTCTGCCGTCGAAATTCTTTTCCCTCCGACCTTTTCCCTACGCCCTCACCTTTCTCCCCCACCCCCACCGCCTTCCCAATACAGCGAAACTGGCGCCGCGCCAAAGTGGACCCAATTTCGAATTCCGTGCTCCGGCCTCCTCTCCCCAGAATTCGAGACTTATGAGAGATATCACTCCAAACCTTCTCAGACTGTTCTATCTACGAAGTGTATACACACATCCACATGCATCAGAACTCCATCTTAATACCCTTCGATCGCATCAAAACATTTAGGATCATTGCCACGTAACCAGTTTCGCATGTCTGACTCCAGTAAAACTCTCAAGTCGCTTCAAACTCTATTGCGATTTTGTCCGTTATGTACCGAGGATTTCGGAAACCACTTGATTACGGTTGGAAAACCGAGGCAGTTAAAAATTAAACTTCTTTATGCATGGGTAAAGAAAATCGCCGGTTCAATTGTTTTTGTTTTTAAACTACTGTCCTGTCAGTAGTTTATCGCAAGCGGATGACAACCTCTTGAGCGCTCACGGAGGATTTACATTGTCAATTAAAAGTGGAAGTTAAGAGATGCTATTCTGTAAAATATTTAAAGAAGAAAAAACGGCTGTAAATATTCTATATGTGTATTTTTTCCTAGGTACAGTAGGATAAATGAAACTCTAGAACGGCTGGAATACTTTATATGCATATAAATTTCTTTATCTTCATATATATTTAAATACACGATTATGTAGAAATAAACGTATCCAAGGAGTTTAAATGCAGGGGAGGCTAATTTTATACAACTCTAAATATTTTTAGCATTGTTCGTTATTTTCCTTATGGTATAATAAACATTATGCATCACTATAATTAAAGCTGAGACAGAGAACTGCCACTTGCAAGTTTTCATATGACGAATGATCGGAAAATAACAGGACCGAGGGAAAAATCTTGATTAAAACCACTGGCTATTGTAAAATTCATTTGCTATCCTTCAAATACTCTCATTCCGCCGTTGCACACTTGTCCCATTTTTTATTCCATTTAACAAAGACCTGTAACAAGCATTGCTTGATAAAACGCGTTTTCGGGAGAGACTGCGCTGCGAGCATTTTTAACTCGATGTTTCGCCAATGTTGCAGCGTTCGTTTTCAAGAGTGAAATGAATCTCATGTTTCGTCGCCGCCCTTATATATTGGTGGCGGTGCCGTAACTAGGGCGGGGCAAGCGGGACATCTGCCCCAGGCGCAACTAAGCAAGGGGCACAAAAAATCCAAATAGCAACTATAAATAAACTAGAGAAAATAATTTATTGAAGGGACTTGCTCCGGGCGCCAAAATATCTAGTTGCGGGGCACTATCTATCACTTTTGGCCTTTGGGTCCGTTGAATGCATTGTTGGGTGAAAGGAATCCTTTCCGTGATGCCTGAGATGGTAGCCGACCTCTCGGTTTGTAATTCGAAAGTACAATTCGCGACTTCTACGGCTTCGTCGATTAAGCGTGGGATATAGAAGTCCTTTTTCGCCAGAACTTCGGTGTTATCGAAATCAATCTTGTGGCCGTGCTCGGTTGTGGAATATTCTCCAATGGTATAAATCGTGTTAAATTCCGACCACCCATTTTAAATTTGGGGAAGGGTCGCGGAAAAGTTTTAAAGGTTGTGTCTTTTTGTCAACTTTTATATTAACTAACCGCGATATATATATGTATACATATATATATATAAATGCTTAAAGAAAAGGAAAGGTAATAATAAAGGTGGCAACAAGATGTTGGAGAGAGCCCAGTGGACACTTACCTAAATTGGAGAGCCGCTGGGGGTGCTGAAGACACACGAAAAACAGAAACATGCGAAAAACAACACAACACAAATTTGAAGCTTTCGGGCAGAGACCCTTCCTTAGCGACGGAGAAAAATGTGTGTGTGGGTATGTAGGTAAGTTTTAAGACACTGCAAACAATGCCTAATAACTCGAAGACGGCTGCATGCATTTTAGTCAGTTTTAATTTTAAAGAGTCCCACACATCAAGACTTATGTATAATTACCGTGCAAAATAATGACCCGAGTTCGATTCCAGGGGCGTTTAATTCCTCCAATTGGATAACACGGGCGGGAAATTCTCAAATTTTTATCTCCTAAACTATAAGTCGTAATCTTATGCTCTCGCGGACCTTTTTTGTTGCAAATGCTGTCCTCTATCCGGCTAAATTTTTATTAATATACTAGCTGTAACCCGCGTAACATACGCTGATCTAGCATATCTTAAAGGTTCTTCATTAAACATTCAGGTATTTTTTTAACTTATATTTTTTAATCAAAGTTTTCTCTAAAGACACAATTGTCAATTTCTGGGTTCTTTCCTGACACTACAGTAAGTGAATCAAACGATGACTCTTGATAGAGCAACATATAATTGTTCATGATTATAAACAGGCTTAGGTAGGTAAAGGCATTTTATCAAATGTTTGGCCTTGTGACTTATTGATTGTCATTGAAAATGTCAATCGTATGGGGAATTGTTTTCGTTTGAAACTGAATGGTAAATTTGTGTCAGATGGAATGTGTGAGATGCTTGTAATAAGTACCGTATCTGAGTTTGCTGCACTGATCACTTTTGCTTTGATTATATTTGTTTGTATTCGAGTAACAGTAAGCCTTGTACCATTACATAGTCCTCTCAATGGCATTATGTTTCTAAGGAGCATGATAATGGCTCCTACTTTAAGCGTCAGTTCATGGAGCTGTATCCACGTAATGTTTACACGGATTTCTTTCAATTAATTTATTAATAATAATGTGAATCAATTAATGGTGCATATGACATCCCCATAGAAAAATATTCTATTAAAGACGTATTTTCCTATTTTCTTGCATTAATGATACATCTCCCTCTCTCCCTATTCCCCCCTCTCTCCTTTCCCCCCTCCCTCACCCTGTCTCCTTTTCCCAATACCCTCTCTTACTACATTCCTGCATAACCCTTCTTCTCCCCTATTTTCCTCCTCCCCCTCTCCCCTCCTCTCTCTATCCCCTCTCTCCAGCTTCCCCCTCCCTTTCCACTATCTCCCTTTCACCTGTCTTTTCCTTTCCCTCCCTCCCCTCTCTCATTTCCCCCTCCCCCTCTCCTTTTCCCCTAACCTCTCTTCATTTAAACGGCTTACAAAACACGTTAAATTTACGCTCGTAAGTTATATACAATTTTACAACAATAGGACTTCTTTCATTAAAACGATCCAGGTCCGAAGCTTAGATGCCAATATTTTGAATTTATATGAGTAAATCAATAAGAGCCTGCACATCGAAAAGTCGGGATGTTGCAGACATCCTAAGCCTTTTATAGATATAGATGTTCATACTATTAAAAGGCAAGAATCCCATATAAAACCATTGTAGTGCTTCCATGGTAGATAAAATTTCCCATTGTTATAAATTTTAAAATTTCTCGTTTTTATGCAGTTATTAAAGCTAATTCGGAATGAATTCGTATTCTCTTTTCGAAAATAATAATTTCCACTCTTTTTTCCGTTTAATACTTCAAGTCCGGAGTTTGTATCATAATTTTAAGTAATTTTAAAATGCAATAAAAATGGTTTGCACCTATTTCAATGCTTTATGTGGGGTAATGAAATGGAAGTTTGGGGTCAAAAAGACCCCCTGAAAATGGAAAATGTTCGGATTTTCAATTTTTTGTGCTGGTTGTGACCCATGACTGATCATCTCCTCAAATTTCTAGATTCTAGCATATCTATAAGTACTTAAACTTTCGTGTATTAAACCGACACACGTACCTAATATCTCTTTCTCGGAAACATACCTAAGCCTATTATATATATAGGTATAGATGTTCAGATCTTAAACATTTTTCGTTCGTTTGCTTTATTTCATTAATAAATATCCCGTCACTATATACAGGGAAAATTTTATTTATTTATTTATTTTGCTTAGCAATTGCTTTGATTTAATCGTTAGAAACGCTTCCCATACGCAGTTAACTAAATAATCATCCGTAAATATTTACGTTTCTATGCATAAAGTTTGACGTTGCTGCAGCAATAATTTCGATGCTTAAACAAAAGTGCGAAGTGAATAACGCTATTCTTTCACCCATTTGAAGGCTTAATCGATGTTAATTGACTCGGAGGCAACAATGAAAGTCTCATTAGTGAATTGTTCTCGGGTTTCACACCAGGTGATGTCTTGAATAGAATTCGACGTTTCGGCGTAAGTCACATGCGCCATCTTCAGAAAAACTGATGGGTCCCGGTTTATATCCCCTGGATGGTTCGTCTGTTGGTCTCTGGTTGGTTCTTGCGTCGGCCAATGGCGTTTGCGCTCCTGCGTCAGAATGGGAAAGATGGGATCCCATGTTTTGCTCAGAGGAAATCCCCTATCTCTATTGAAGTTATTTTTGTGGAGCCTAATTTCAATCGCCTCCCTCACGAGTCGGTCCCAAATGGCATTGGACTTGGTCATCACTTTGGCCTCTGGGAAATTGATGCGATGGCCCTCGGTAATGCAGTGCTCGGCCACTGCTGACTTCTCTGGTTGATTGAGTCGGATGCACCTGGCATGCTCTTTGAGTCGGGTTTCGACCGTGCGACCCGTCTGTCCAATGTATTCCTTCCCACAGGAGCAAGGAATCCTGTAAATGCCTGCTGTTTGAAAACAGCAGGCATTTACAGGCCATTGGCCGACGCAAGAGGCAACCAGAGACCAACAGACGAACCACCCAGGGGATATAAACCGGGATCCAACCTGACACGGCACTCAGTTTTCCTGAAGATGGCGGATGTGACATATGCTGAAACGTCGAATTCTATTCAAGACATCACCCGGTGTGAAACCTGAGAACAATTCACTAATAATATTCGCCGGGAAAGTTTTAAATCCTTTTTCAATGAAAGTCTCCTTGGCAATGCCCGGAAGAGTACGAAAAATCCGCAAAATTTCGATAAAGAATGCGTATTTCTGAAAACTTCGACCGTGTAACGTAAAAATCGCAATAATAAGTTAGTATAGAGTTTTAGCCGTCGAATAAAGCAAAATCGAAGAAAATCGGTACATATTTTTATGAATGAAGAAAAAAACATTGTACTCTGAAAAATCGAAAAACCCGTGTAAACTTATGGGAAAATATAATTGTCTCCTGGATTCGAACCCGGGAGTTTTTGAAAATGAAAATAGTTTTCTAGGGACCATCTAGCCAGTAGAAACAAAACGCCGTTTACTGCATATATCCACGACAAACGGCTTTTGAGATATGGGGGGACGGACCAAGCGTTACACCGTCTTCCCGCACACACACACACTTATCAAAAGAACTATTTATGTTTCGATACCTTACAGATCATATAAGTGAAGGGCAATGTAAAGTAAAATATGGATTTCTCATTAATGGCTTGACGTAAATGGCGTCTCTCGACTGTGGCGCTGCAAATGGCAACGGCCACATGCCGAACTACATTCGACTATCAACACTTAAAAATGATTCCGAGTCTTGAAGAATTTATGCGAACGTTTGGAGACGAAGAAAAGACGGTGCAATTTTTAATTGACAGTAAAATCATTGAATCAAACCGTTGGGTTGGTGTTTCATCTTTAATCCATACACTTCCTAAAAGTTGCTTAAATAAAAAAAGTTGTTTTTTTATATATACTTGTTTACCACATAGCTTCGACGTTTCGAGTAGCCGTTCCAAACACTAATAAATATCTTTGTAAAGCATTCACTTAGCATTTTTGCGTGTGAATCTCTTTCCCCTCCCCCGTTTAACCCACCAATCGCTCCAGCACATAGCGTTATATTTCGGGGACGGCATTCTTCCGCCATTCTTCTTCTAGCATCTCTCCCAAATGTGACTTCTGTGTCCTTATAATTCCAAGAAGCGACAGAAATCCATCTCCTCTCTCTCTCTTTCTCCTCGGCATTGATATGAGTCGACAACGGCAATAAAAAGGAATTCTTTACCCAGTTCACCGAACTAGGTTTAGCTCTCCGAGAGAAGATGGGCGGAAAAATCTCTTATATCGACAGGTGTGTGTTCCTCGCTTGAACTCCCCCTCAGTTCCTCATCCTCTTTCTCTTTCGCGTCCCTTTTCGACTCTCCGGAAAACCTCTCGCTACAATTTCTCACTCTATGGAGATCGAGGATCGTTTTCTTTTTATACCTCCTCCAGATCTTCCTTCTCCTGCAAACGCGCTGGTAGCCTCAAAAAGGAAAAAAATAAGAAACCCGCACACACGCACGAAACCATCCCGAGTATCCGTTCCTTCCTTCTCTTCGAAATTCGCCTTTTCATCATCGTTCCCTTTTCTGGCCTTTTTCTTCTTTCCCCTCCCCCTATCGCCACCCTCACACATCTCCCTTCATTCCTACCACCATTTCCTTTCTTTTTGCTCCACCATACGCTCTCTTTTCACATCCTGCTTTTAATCTCTCGCAACCTTCCCCTTCCTACTCTCTCTCTCCGCTTCCACCTTCCATTCCTCTTCCTCACTCTTCTCCTACCTTCTCCCCCTCCCTCCCTCTCACTTTTCTCTCTCTATCTCTCTCTCCCCCGTCTCAATCTCTCTTATCTCCTCTTTTCTCCTCCCTCTTTTCTCCTTCCTCTCTCTTTTCTCCTCCCTCACTCACACCCTCATCTTTTGATTACTCGCCTTTTACCCCTCTCTCTCTCTCACATCTCTCCAAAACTCTTGCCTCCTTCAAAGTTGTATTTACTCAGTCCCCCGTCTCCCCTTGTATAATACCTTTCAAGTCTATCCTTTCCTCTCCCTTTTCCGACACAGGTACACACAGAGGTTGGTCTCTCCATCTCTCTTTCCCCCCCCCCCCCTTCCTCTCTCTTTCTCCACCCCATTCTGAACCTCCCACGCACCTGTTACGCTCCTTTTTATCCCACTGCTCACATCGACTTCCACATCCTCTCTTATTCTTTTCCACTTTCTCTCTCCTCTCTCTCTCTCTCCTACGCACACACACTTTCTCTCCTACCTGCTCTCTATGCTTTTATTATACCACCTGCACGTGTGTATTCACCAACTCCCAACGCTTCTAAGCGGCGTAAAACCGCACAGTCATCAGCCTTCCTCTAGCAAGCGTTTTCCTTTCTTTCTTCCTCCCCTCTTTCTCCCACTCTCTCCCTCTCCCACTCTCTCCCCCTCTTTCTCTCTCTCTCACTCTCTCTACACGTTTCCTCCATTCCGCTATTCAATCTCTTTCATACTCATCCGAGATCCCTTTTCCTCCCCCAAAATCCCTCCCTTATCCCCCTTCGTTTTTATTTCTCGCCTTTCATTCTGTCCCGTTCTGCAAAACAATGCTCGAAATGAGGTTTTGTTTGTTATCATCGCTCGAATCCCGTTTCTAAGGAGAGATTAACACGGTTCCGCGCCTCGGAGTAAAATTATTGCGCCGGGCGGTATATTATTCGAGGAGGGAAGCAGAGATAGAGAAAGTCATATCAATAGTTGGGCGAAGGTAAGGTTTCGTTGTTTTCGGCCTTCAAGCTCCGCGAACGGAGCAGGTTGTGTTAATTGCCATCGTTTTTGCGGGTCATTGTGATTTTGAGTTGGAATACGAACGGCGTAACGTTAAAAAAAAAGGTGAAAATTAAAAGAGTTACAGCTGCATTAAGTTGATTGGTTTGAGATACCTTCGATTATGTACGTCTGATAACAAATACTTACAATGACGCATGTCAGAGAGTCGGAAATTCTCTCAGCGAAACCTCGTTTCCCTTTCTCAATTATACATGCCCCTCCCTTAATAACGTCCTCTATTTCTTAACGCTCTCCTCCTCCATTACAAGGTTTCTATCAGCTAAATCAAATTAAGTGAAAAGAAAAGAGCTTGTTAATCACGTGAAATTGGGAGGGAGAATGGAAGGCTGTCTGGTTGAAATGGAGTAAGGAAAAGGGGATGGTTTGTTTGTCCGACTTCCAAGGATATGCTCGCGGATTCGAATACTGCCGAGACCACGTTCTAATGTACAAACCTTTGTTAACCTTGATATATTAATTATAAAAGGCCGCAAAATGCTATTCATTTGGTAGTTCTAATAAAACTAATTTGCATGCCAATTTTCTTCATTTTGGTTAAATTAAATAATGTGACACTTCTTGTTTTATCGTTCGCTGTAACTGCCTTGATTTGTCTATCTTCCATGGTAAAAATAGGTCGTCAGAACGTGTTTATAACTACGTCCGTTTGCCAATCCTTCCAAAAACGAAGCGATAGTTCGCACTTTAAAAAAAAAAATTCATCACCCTACTATCACTTGCCACATCAATTTCCTCTCAACTGCTCCAAAACGCTCAAATCCTTGATGTGCTCCGAGATTCTCCAACCTCACTACATGCTAAGTGCCTCGCCCTCGTAGCTTCTAACACCGCCACGTTTGTTCCGCTTGTAAAGTTTCGGAAGCATTTTATCCCTCAACAGCTCCATCTCTCTTACCCTAGATCCACTTCCACTTTTCCTCACACCATTCTCCATCTCAATCTCTCAGAACTCAGCGTCATGCGTAAGTACAGGCTCCAGTGGAATATTGCGGTGACAGCGCCTGTCACGGATCACAACCGAAGTTCTTCGCTAACAAGATGAAACGGGTTGCTCAGAATTCTGGCAAAATAAAGCTTATACGCTACGACGAAGCTGTATTCGAAGTTTGCCGTGATTTAATCAGGAGCAACACCTACGATCGCTCGGCGGAATTTTTTATTGGTCAATTTCAATCAAATTGGATGATTTAACGTATTTTTACCTCTTAGTTTCGGTATGAATATCTAAATATGCTAATGCCAAGCTTCTCGAGGCGACGAAGTCATCAGCATGTTTATCAAGTTCATAGAAAATGGAAATAAATTTATTTTAATCGAAAAAATGGCGTTTTTAAAAAATATTTCTGCGTAAATACATCGAAGATAGGAAATTTTGTTGAGATGAACTGAAAGCTCAGCTTCGTTCTCATTTTTTTAAAAGAAAAATAATCTTTAAGAAAGAAAATTTTTGTCATTTCTATAAGAGAAGTTTGCTCTAAATGTTGATACAACATATAATAGTCATACTATGTGTATATTTATTAAAATATTTCGTAAATTATAAATAATAATTTTGGACTTTACTCGATCATTGCTGGCAGCCTTAATTACGCATAATGAAGATACATGAAGGCTTAAGTATGATTTCAAATCTAATCGCATTTTTATCCGTATTTTGAATAATTTCCCTCGTTCTAAAATGTTTCAAATATGTACATTTCATTTCAAGTAAGTAATATATTAAATGGATATATATGAACATAAATTAATCATAAAAAATCTACCTAAAATATAATAGCAGTTGGAAAGCGAGAGACGGATTGAATAAAACGCTCGTGGATCACGTGAAAATGTCTGCCGCCCTTAAAACGTTAATATGAAAAAAAAAATTCTTCAACTGGGAGGGTTACAGAATGACGTCTTGACAGATATTAAAGATTAATTTAAAAAATATAAGCGCATTCACCGTTCGGTGAGTCGGACACGAATTAAAATCCAATTTAACGTAAATTAATTCGTCCGTTTAAAAATCGAGCTCCATCTTATCTATCTTTCCTCTTATACGTTATTGCAATAGATTTCTTTTTTCTACCGTTACGAACTCTCCGGGAATTAATTTTTCGGGTCGCAGGAATGCGATTGGGGGCGTTACGGAGCTGAGGACGAAAGAGAAAGAGAGAGAGAGAGTAAAGAGAGGTGTAAGGATGGCGTTGGGAGCACACAATCGTTTCTCCATTTTCTCTCCAAAAACAAAACACTGAAACAAACCGTCGCACCTCAAAGAAAAGCTTTTTCCCAGAGAGAGAGAGAGAGAGAGAGTAGAAGAAGGATTGTGGAAAGCGAGACAGGGGGAAAAATAAACCTGCGGTCGAAAAGGTATTCACTTGAACTTTAAGATAGAGAGAGGGAGAAGTCCATCCATCAACGCCGCATCCATTATGTTAATGTAAGTGTTTCACGGATACTGCCGCCGCGCACGCTGGGAGAGAGAGAGAGAAAATGGGGTGTTTGGGGGGAGGGAAATAAGACGAATGACGGACGCCTTTCTTTTGTCAAAAGGTTAAAGGATTAATGATTTCTAGAAAAAAATAACGACGAGGCGTAAGAGAACGGGCAAGAGGTGCGTAGTTTTTCCCCTCCCGCCATTCTCGCCTACCGACTGTCAGTTATTTTTTTGGTTTATTTATTTACATTCGCTTCCCCTCCGAGGTTCCGTGACCTTATCGCCGCTTTTGGCCTGATCATCGCTCATTTCGATTTCCTTGCGTAGAAAGGTGACGGAAGGAATTAGGGGATGGCGCGAGTAGGTATATGTATTATAGCGTCCAGTGCTAGTGCTGTAAACTTTAAACTCAAGAAAAACATCGGTTAAACGTGCGTCTCACAAACTTTCTTACATCCGTATGCTTCTATTATAAACGACGCCATAGTTTATGTTATTGTAAACATATCGTGCCGATAATTTGGTGTGAAACTAGATATGTATTTTGCACGGTAACATTTGAAGCGTGTTGGTTATGTAACATTATTTTTAAACAATAAGATCTCAAACTGATTTGATTTAAATTAATATACCTTCAGAAATTTTCAATAAATCGACCTTTTGTTAAAAATCGACGAGAATCAACTGCCACAGTTTTCAGACGGAGTAGTTCATTTCAACAATAGTGTAATGCCCGTTGAAATATTAACGGTAGTAAAGATTCGATCGTTCAAGCTATTTATGGAGATCAAATTGGCGTCAGAAACATAAATTGTATTGAAAGTCATTTCCCTCTACTTTATTCCCCCTCCCCCATTCTCTTCCCCTCTCTCCTTTCCCTCTCCCTTCCTCTACCTCTCTCACCCTCCCTTCCTCCCCCTTCCTTTGTCCCCTCCCTCTCCCTCTCTCTCGTATTAAAAGCAATCAAAGCACGTTTACACCCATAAGGATTGAAATAACAATATGACAACAAAGGAATTGGTAGACAAGGCAACATCCTCTTAAAATGGCTAGATTTTCTCAAACTATGTGAATTAAACGTTTAAATTGAGCGATTTCGAACTTTAGGCGGAAAAAGACGAACAGAATAAGAAACTTTATAATGTTTTCTTCAAAATGGTTTACATCCGAAGTTTGTAGGTCAATTCTTTCTAATTTTAATCTAAAAAATAATGAAAGCCCGCGCGTCGAAAGTTCATTTTTACGCGAAATTACGTGTTATCTTATTGGAAATGGAAATTATCCCCTGGAGTCGAACCCGGCCCTTTGATCTCGAATTCGATACATTAAAACGCTTTGTTATTATATTATAATGCTATCCTGTAAATTTCATCAAATTCGGTTCTGTCGTTTGCGAGATACTAAGCTTAAAGAAGCATTACACACAAAGTGACTAATTGTAAGTGACACTGTCTTTTATATTAGTTTGGATGGTTCCATGCCGACCGATACTCTTTATAAACACGAAGATTCAAGAGATTCTGTTAAGCCGCTTACACTCCAGAGCAACAAACAGTCGACACAGGGAAGAAGAAAAAACATTTTCGGTCTTCAAAAAGGTGCATTTTCATTAAAATGTCGAATATTTCCACGATCGCGAAACTTTATATGCAAAAGGTTATGATTTCATTAGATATTTTCGACAAACCTCCCGTACCAACAAAGATGCAAATTACGTCCATTCCATTTCCATTTCCCTTAAGGTAACACGTAAAAATGAACATTTCGACGTGCAGTCTTTCATTCTTTTTCAGATTAAAACTAGAAAGAATTGACCTACAATCTTCGGATATAAACCATTTTGAAGAAAACAAATTTTCTTATTCTTTTCATCTTTTTTCCGCCCACAGTTCGAAATCGCTCAATTTAATCGTTTAATTAACACAGTTACCTTGCCTACCTATTCCATTGTTAGACCTCGATATCATACTGTTATTCCGATTCTTATGGGAATAAACGTGCTTTGAATGCTTTTAATACGAGATAAAGGGAGAGACAGTGGGGGAAAGGGAGAGGGGAGAGGAAGGAAGGGGGAAACGATTTTCAAGACAGTTGTTTCTGATGTTAATATGACCTCCCTAAAAAGTTTGAACGATCGTATCTTTCCTCCCGTCACTTTTGATGGGCTATACACTAGTTCTTCAAATAAAACGCTCAACTGCAACACGGGACGATTTCGCCAGTTGAACGAGATTTCTACGAATGGATTACTGCTGCACGTGCCTTGAAAAATACCACAGGAATTGTATTAATAAAAAAACCTTTCTTTGTGATCCACTTAACCACGCAAGCGTTTAAAAAAAATCAATTATTCATTCTTTGGTCACTCATCTTCGCTTTTACTCAGGCTACCGAACTCGAACGCACTACTACGCTACGAACCAACCCAACCAATCCATCCCGATCTTTACGCCTCATCAATTCACCTGATCACGCACGTCCTCTCTCTGCCTTCCAGCCTCTAAAATAACGCGGTAAAATTTATGAGACGAGAGGACTCGAAAATGAAATAAAGGTGAGTAAACAGAGAAATAGATTAGAAAGAGAGATGGGGCCAGGAGAATGACAAAGAGAGGGAGAGAGGGGGGGAGGGGGGGAAAGAAAAGAAGAAGATGAGACCGAGAAGGAAATGAATCTTTAACCCTACCCATGAAATAATGATAAAAAAAAAGAAAGGCGAAATTTCGAATAAAAATGAACGTGCGGCGCGGACGCTCCTCCTCTTTTTTTTCCCTCTTTCCTCTCCACCATTCCCCTTCCGCCTCCTCCTCCGCTCATTGGCCCTCTCCATCCTTCATTTCTTCTCTCTTCTTGCTCGAGTGAACTTTTTTTTTTGGCGGATTAATAATGGAACAGGACACACCAATTTTCAATCTTCGTAAGTAAAGCTCGGGGAAGGCAAAAATAAAACGACCAGTTAGATTTAAAATAAAAAAGAAAGAGATGGAGCGTTTCATTACGGGAGAAAATAGGAAACGGAGTGGGACGAAGAAGGTTTTCTTTTTTTTTTTGAAGCATTTAAATCTTTATGTAACTCGAGCTGTTCCTCTGCGTCCCTCGTTCTCTCTCCCCCTCTCGTCAGAGAACGTATTATTCATTTAGCGAGGCTGGAAAAGACGAATAGAGACTCTCTTCCGTTAACTGTTTGCATCTATTTTCGCTACCTACCAGCATTAAGCCTAGAATTGTTGCGAACTCGATTATTTCTGAAATCATAATTTTAAGTTTGGT
Source organism: Uropetala carovei (assembly GCA_036926305.1). Classification (NCBI taxonomy): domain Eukaryota; kingdom Metazoa; phylum Arthropoda; class Insecta; order Odonata; family Petaluridae; genus Uropetala; species Uropetala carovei. Next base: position 6,139,312 of record JAXCHB010000169.1, read on the forward strand.
TTTAGAAATCCGCGCTCACAATATTCTGCGCTTGAAAGAACGTCGACTTTAATCTTCTACATTGCACGTTTAACGCGTTTTTTTTACAAAGGCTATTTGTCTTGAAGATGTGATGATCAAACTCTCATCTATTTTAAAAATAAACTATTAATCTAATACTGAGCTACGAACAGCTTAAAATGGGAGTGAGACATATACACAGACCTTACGCCTCACACTCTGGTATTTTTCGCATAACCGAAATGTAACAATTACACCCTTTTTTCTAAACTGAAAAAGGCCAGAAAACTATGCCCTAAAAAATATTTATACATGTGTGCGTATAGTATATTAGCTGAAGTACCCGGCGTTGCCCGAGTAAATCAAATATAGGCCATGCATGAGAAACCCTTTTATTAAATCCGAAGCACCGATTAGAAAATTTATTCGGAGACAGTTGTGGAGATTTTTCTTCCGACATTGCTGTTCCTCAACGCACTTTAACGAATAGTGTCGCGACTCGAACGTGCCTCGTTCGTACGTGAAACTCGTCGAAGGAAGGAGAGGGAAATGATTTTCATAGCAACCACGGTAAGCAACATTTGTAAATAATTATATTGAATATACAGTCATTCTCTTTCGCGGAAGAATATACGCAACTATTTTGAGTTTAAGATACAATTGTTCTCACTTTGGAAAATTCGGCATGATAACATAATTTAGAATTTTCTTTATTCCCGTCATTTTTGACCTTAGTATTATAAATATTTGCATACACGTGCATACGTATATACATACACAATCGCATACCTACACGCACACACCCGCCCTTCGATGTACATTTAAATCTCTTGTTCCACTCTTCTATCTTCCAGTTTTTCTCAATTTACCCATAAACCACCATTCCCCAGTACTCCGCATCGAGGTTAGCGCTATACGCCGCCAAATGGGAAAGCCGTCATTGCGAAGTATTGAGTGCCCCTTGACACTAGGCAATCCAACGAAAGCTTTAGGTATCGATGGGTGGTATATCGGTCAGGGAATTCGTAAGAGGCAGTCGCCGTTGGTGGCCGTGTTATGGCATCCGGACACCAGAGGTCCCAACTCAGCTGTGGCCACGAAAATCGAAGGATTTTTTTTATCGGACAGGGAAATGAAATCATCTATTTCGATGTACTTTCCTTTACCACCGGCAGGAAATGTTGCTGCCTGCAAAAATATACGGCGCCGGAGAAGTTTCCTCTAAAACGCCGTGTTTAAAATTCACATTCAGGAACGGTGCAGATGCTTTTATCTAGCGAAACTAGCAAACGCACAAAATTTCAATTTTTAGCGCATTTTTTTATGATTTGCGAAAGGTTGTTAACATGAATGACCTACTAAAATATTTTTCTTTAGGATAATTATACTCATTTTTATGAGATATTTCTGTGATATTTGCAAAGGTGCCGTACAAAGCAGCCGCCCAACTGAAACAACGTAAATTTTTATATGTCAAACAAAAACAATATGATAAGATTATAAAAAGTGTATATATAAGTTATATGTATTTGCATTTCTTGTGGTTTTCTTCACGAGATATGCTTGATGGGACAATTATTCAGTAGTTTTTATCAATCAACAGTATCATTACCTTAGCTTCCTATCCTGTTCTTTCTATGTCTATTACGTCGTGTCGTAATTTGTCAACCAACAATCTAGAGGTAATTATAAGCTCGAAATGTTGTCTAGAGTGCTTCAAAATAAAAAAGCGGCATTGCCAACTTTCACTCAAAGTATATCAGCCTTACAACTACCATCAATCACCTAACGTCTTACGCGGACTATTTTTCCTCCTTGCGCTAATGAACTCAACCTTAAGTTTCACTTCTATAAAAAAAAATTGAGTAATAAATGAATGATTCAAGAGTCACCCGTAGCTATATTTTTTCCGGACAACATCGAGAGCACGCATACGGTAGACGCACGACGAAAACTTTTATAAAACAACGAAAAAAATTGACCCGGCGAATATTTCAGGGAGGAAATTTGAAGTTTATCCATTTTCGACTAGGCTACTTTTCGCGGAATAGCTTTATGCGAAATTGCTTTCCCAAGAGCAAGTTTATTTGGAGGGGAGGAGGAGGATGATGGGGGAGGAGGGTGGGAAGAGGGAGGAGGGGAGGGGGGAGGAGGAAGAGGAGGGGGGAAGAACGTAATTCCGGACCGGTAAAAACACCGAGACGCCTTGTATCGCAGCTACGTCTGCCTCCAAAGAGATTGTGGAAGGTGAGACGGGATAAGAGGGTGAGAGAACGAGATGGAAGAGGCGAAGGATTAAAAGGAAACGAAGGGAGCGAAGAGGAAATGCAAGGTATCCCAGGAATTCTCAGAAGGTCGCTATCGCAGCTCAAGGGGCGTGAATGGGGCAACGAGCTAGCATAGCGTAAACTAATCTTAAGATGTCTAGATCGTTGCTCGGCAAGGGGTAAAAAGGGTCGCCGACTCGCTTCGTCTTCCATTAATACGTCTTCCTCCGTCATAATTTCTATTTTTATCCTCTGAGATTAGGCTTTTAATTTGTTACCCAGTTGCGACGCCGGATATTCTCGTTAAAGTAAGAGCGACTCGGCCTTTCCTCTAAAAAGAAAGAAAAATCAAATTCGTTATGAGGAAGAAACAATTTTCCCGGCAAAGGTTGGATTATTTAATGAATCCTTGGTATTACGAAGTTAATTTTATTAGGATTTTTGGTCTATTTTCTTGATTTAACACATTTAAATCTATAATGTGTGTGGAGTAACATTTGTTTTTCCTCATAAACTACAGAAAATGAGTCTTTTCAGCGACACCGATGATAATTAAATGAAGGAGTTACAGAATAGATAATCTATTTCATCCATTCCAAAGTTCCTTGTTCTTTCACCTGAAATACGCCTTGTAAATAACTGACAAGAGCACCACAGCCTACGGTGTCTGGAATTGAATTCGAAATCGCCTTGACGTAAACATAATCCTCCACGCGAACCTTGCCTTGCGTTATTAATTCATTCAACTTGTCAAAATTCTTAACTCCCAACTCGTAGTCCACCTCAGCATTCCTCCACTTGTTTGAATAGTTTAATGCGAGTTTTAAGCCTAGAGAGGTCGAGAGCAATGCCCTCTCAAGTTTCGGCATAAAATAATTCAATTAACTAAAGTAACGTGGCGGGCCAGATTTTGCGGCATTCTTCCGTCTTGGTTTTTAATTTCAATATTCACCAGAATGCGAGAAACGAGCTAGGAGGGAACACAGGAATCCCCCCCCCCCCCCCCCCAAACTTTATACGTGATAGATAAAGAGAAGAGAAAGCGAGAGAGACAGAAAGGGAAAAACTCTGGCTGTGACAAGGAATGGAAGCCGGGTCGTCCACTTACGCGGACGGATAAATATCTCACCGTTAATCTTCTAGTTTGAAAGTCGAGTTCAATCTGTCACGGCAAAGCACTCAACTCTCAACTCGACCAAACGGGTTTGATTTGCGGTCACGAACGGAAATTTCCTCCTATCTCCTAGGTTTCATAACCGAGCTCCAACTTAAGTAAACTTGAATATTATTCGTAATGAACTTTTCCGCAAGTTTTTGTGGAAAAGTTGTACTGAGTGTGTTTCATAATGAATAGTATCAAAAAACTTCCACAAAGTCACGCCCGAGACAGTTTTATAATCTTAAATATGTACATGGATTGTATCATTTATTATAACGGCGGGGCATCTGAATATATAATATGAAAAATATATGTTGAAACTCTTTAAAAACTGCACTTGCCGGTTAACCTTACGTGACAATTTTCTCGACTCATAAAAATCTCCTGTTGAATTTATACCGAGCTATAAGAAAAATGTTCTCTTGGAGTGGTTTCATGGGAGAATCATCAAGCTCGCTTCGTCTCTGTAATAATAACTGTCAACAAAAACTCTTTTCAATAGCAATTAAAAGGCCTGGAAAATCACATACGCATTTCGACCTCAAAACAGCCGTCATCGATGTTAATTAATCATAGAGCATTCTATAAAATGCACATCTGGTTTCGCAAAAATGTTTAATGAATATTTGAGAGACATATAAATTGTTTGTCTAAATTTGTCACCTACGAAACTGAACTCCTTCGATTTTACTGGAATCATGTGGAATTTTGAGAGAGGAAGAGAATGCCAGAGAGATCGAGAGAGAGAGAATATATAACTTCCTCACGGACTTTGGATCCCCCTCATCTCCGCAAGAAAATCCGAGCAAAAGGTGGCGTCGCTTACCGCAGGCACCGGGGAAAACGTGGATGAGCACGGTCAGGGAAATGGAGAATGGGAGGCAGGGAAGACTAGGGTTAGTTGATCCGACTCGACCACCCCCCCCTCCCCTTTCCCAATTGCGTCAAGGATTCTCCCCCCTCTCCTATTTCCATTTCCCCCCAACTTCTTCCCATCTCTCATCTCCCAAAACTCGCGCTTTCTCCGTCTCATCCTTAGTTCTCTCTCTCTCTTTCATTACTCCCTCAAACCCCTCTCTTTCTCTCTCCCTCCTCCCCATTTCCCTCTCCCTCCTTTCATTTTCCCTCCTTCTCTCCCCTCTCTCGCGCAAGGAAAACTTTTTAGTCGGGTCGATAGAAGAAGCAGAGTGGGGATACTTCCATTCCTCCTCCCCTCCATTCCACGACCACTCCCAAATACCCTTTTGCGAATTCCCATCCGCGTACCATAACCCAGATGGGGCCTTTATATATATATATATATATATATAATAGATGGAGAGCTGAAATTTTCAGAAATTGTAGATGGCGAGGAGAGACTGACAGAATAAATCGAAAATTACGTTTATTTTCTAGGCAGTTAAAAATTATAAACTTTTAAAAAAACATTTCATGGTTTAGGTACTTCTAAATGTGCTCCAACGCTGAATTTTTTTCTAACGGTAGAATTTATCAAATAACGAAAACGGGATTATAGAAATTTGAAAATGTTTATTTATGCGGTCGTTAAAAATTAACAAATGTTAAACAAACTGACTAATGTTTTTGCACTTACAGTAAATCTAGAGATCTGGAAATTTTAAGAAAATTAGGGAATAGTGTTCCAGCGGTAAATAACATTGAAAATTATAATAAAGATTATGATTATGATTGTTAAAAATTCACAAAGTTCAAACAATGAAATTTATATAAATGCACTTCTAGAGGTGCTACATCGATGAAATTTTGCAGAAATGTGAGGTATTCGTAACAAATGATGAAAACATAAAATTTCAATAATTACAAATTTCAGGGGTTGTTTTTATTCCAATATTGTCCATAAAGAAAACACGTAAACCGGCGCAGAGGGGTAAACTTTTGCGTTTAAAAACTATTTGTCTGCTCTTACTCTTTACATAATGGTGAGAGAAAATGCTTGCAGAATGCAAGCACACATTACCTAGTGTGTGTGTGCATGTATGTATGTGTGTGTATATATATATATCCTATTCCGCTTCCCACGCGACATACTTCGCCTATTATTCTACTTGATGATACGCTGTGTCTTGAAGAATTCGTCCATCATATCCCTCTCTTTATTTCTTTCTCTTTGGACCTTTGGGCACGGCTTACCCTTAAACGTGACACGACTTAAAGCGAACGTGCATGTGACGCTCGGCCTGGAAATGTGATGGATTTCCTCCAGAATGGGTCGCTTTAAAAGATACGTATGCTGATGGAGGAGAAGGAAGGAAGGAAGGGAGGGAGGGAGTGAGGGAAGAAGACGGAGAGAGATATCGGTTGGGATGTAGAAAATATGGGACGGGAGGGGAGAAAATAGGGGAGGTGTTGGAAGAGAGGATTATTTTTTTTCGGATCGAACATATTTCTCTTTTTTCACTTCTCCTCTTCTTTTCTTTCTCTCTCTCTCTCTCTCTCTCTCTCCCTATCTCCATCCTCAGGATTCAACTTCACATCGTTTTTAGTTGGAGTACTGGAAAGAACTGTTTTCTTTCATTTTCTCTCTCTCTCGAGATATGAATTTTTCTTCTGGGAAAACATTTTCCATCGGTCCAAGTTTAGAATACAACGCTTCCTTTTTCGGACGTATTTTTCCCCCTTTAGCGAAACCCTCCCAAAGTCCCGAGTAAAAAAAATAAACTTTTTCGCGGTCCTCTTCTAAACCGGCGGGAGAAATGGCGCATTTCCCCCGTCATTTTTTTCGTCTTTCTTTTTTAAATACGGTCATCTGTTTCCCTCGGATCCGTTCCGTGTTTTGTCTCGCGATGAGACGAGGGAGAAAAGAAAGCTAGGAGGGAGACAAGGGGGGGCAAGGGAGAAGTAAAAAAAAAAAAAAACAGAAGGAAAGAAGGGCTCGTCTCTTAATGAGCGATGATGCGTAACAATGGTCGTTTCCCGATACCATGTTTGCACCAGTGACGTCACACGCCCCTCCCAACCCCCCTCCCCCTCTTTCTCTCCATCCGCTCTATCGGATTGTTGTTTTGATGCGGTGGGTTTTAATTATTTTTTTACCTTCTGCCGCATTAATGACGCAGTAGGAACATCCAAATGAGTTAGAAGCGAGAGATTTTTCTCATCGGGTCGCCTCATTCTCTCTCTCTCTCTCTCTCCTTCGCGTCGCTAAGTAACGTGAAGGGGTGATTTTTTTAATTGATGCGCAACATATTCTCTCTCTCTCTCTCTGGGTAGAAACGAATCACCACCTCTATAAATTAATGAACTGTGTCTTTGTAAATGCACTGAGTTTTAATCGTAAAGCTTTTGTTTTTGACGGAATAAAAATTTTGCCATTAACTGTCAGTGTTGTGTACTTTTGTCAGTCTGATATTAAATTATTTCTCGGAATCCCAAAGAAATTTTTAAAAATCATTGCACGAAATTATTCCAAAGCTACAGTACTAAAGAAATTTCGATAATTGATCAAATCGAATAGTTTCCTACTAAACATAGATTTATCCAAACAAACAGAAGCACGCGAAAAAATGTGATTCTCAAGTAAACATCTACCATGCATTTCCCGTCTCTTATCTAGCCATCATTCTAATCCAACACGAGAAGATCAGTTAAACATCGCCATATATATTTCGAATGATATCCTGCCTATTCATTATCTAGGTCGTAAAAAAATTTTCGAAATCGTCCCGGATAACCCTTCCAAATCCACTCTTAGTCTACAACTCTGAACGAATAGGTTGCTCCCATTTCTCTCGTTTTTTTTTTTCAAAAAAGAGCAAATATTAGTGCCATTTACCATAGCGAATGAGCCATCATCAACCCCCTCTTCTCACAACCTCCACCCAGGGGCGCTTCACTCAAATATCCCGGCGACACAAGTTAGTTCTTTTTTTTTTAATGCCTGAAAAGGATGGCAGTTCTGCGAGCATACACATTCCTCCGCGCGCATCGCGAACTGTCACCTGTTTTGAGCGGCAGAATCTGCGCGACAAAAGCGAAAAAAAATATTACGTCTCTTGAACCGAACGGAAGGGATGATGAAATAGAGGGGGGGGAGGGGATTGAAGGAGAAACGGGGGAAGGGGGAGAGTGGTACGGCGAGATTCCTCCCCCTGCAGTTCGTTCAGCCGTCGAGAGATAAGAAAACGCGCGAATAATGTCATAAAATGCGACGAAGCGAAGGTCTTTTTTTTTTTGAAGTAGGGATCACGTACACGTATATTTGCCGACGTGAGAGACGGGTCGAGAAGAGAGGGAGAGAGAGAGAGAAAAAAACGAGGAGATAGTGGCCCAATTCGTTATGTGTGACGTGAAAAAGACAACTCTCCACCGGATTAGATAAATGGAGTAGATTAGGGGGTGGAAAAAGGGTTTTTGCCCCTTCCACAGAAAGAGATTGAATGGAATGCCTCCTCCCTTCAGTAACCCTTTCATAAAGGATTCGGGAGAGAACCGCTCTAAACCCTTTATATATGTGAGCGCATTGCTCAAAGGATCGCGAAGAGGATTTGATCACTGAGCGCACGGGAAAATTCCCGGCTCCGAGAGTTTAACCGCTCCTAATTAAAAGATAAAAACTTAATCAGAGCTAAAACGACGGGGACGTTTCACGTTTACCGACGCTTCGGGTCCCAAATGCATGTCGAGTTCTTCGCGTAAAGCTATTTAGCCCATAAAAATTCATTTCAAGTTAATTACGAATATAAATATTTTAAAATATTTCTGAAATACATTTTAGATGCATGCAAGTTATGCACACACTTAGAGGAATATGATATTTTTCAAATGCGGAACATATACGAATTAAGCTAATTAATTTATCCATTAAATAGTCATTCAAACACTAATTCTATCATAGCAATGTTCAACAAATTACGCAATTTGATAATGTATTAAATTATAAGGTACTCTATTATCATTACGCCAGTGTATTACTTTCATATTTAATTTATAAATAGCAACCGTAACTAAAAGTTCTGATTTAAAGAGCGATTTTAATGCAGTACACTTAAGATATGAAATATTGGCAACCTGATTAGAAATCTTAGAAAATGTTATCAGCAGTCTTTAATTATAAATGACTAGAGAGTGTAAAACTAGAATTTTCTAAACTGGAGAAAAATATTTTACGTTTTCTATATCTATTATCGTTATTATTCAATTTTTTCTTTCTCTAATGCTTCATCACCTCATTATTATCTCATACACAAACATTTAAGCACGAAATGAGAACAATGATTGGTAAGTTGATAGTTCTATGACCAAAAAGATCTAAAATTACCCAAAATATATACCAGCTTTATTTAAACGCATGGATTTATGCAACCAACAGCATTTTTTTCACTTTGAAACTTATATCACATTTAATTATTTCCTGTAACATTATAATTCGACAATGACGATGTTTTTGCACGTCGTGGTTTTCCATTTGACACGTGTTGTCAACTATTTGCATTGATTAAACAGTAAAAAAAATATTGTAACAATATTATAAAACACGAATTCGAAGGACAACTAACAAAAAAAGCATAATTTCAATTCACGCGCACGATCGCCAATCCTTTTCATTGGCGGCGCTCGAATCAATTTGTTCTCCGGCAAACAACAGACACCTTCCCCAGATAACTATCACCCCGTCGAGACGCAATAGCTATCTGACGTAATTTATTGGAGATCTCTCCTCCGGCGACGCTTTTTTCTTATCTCGATAGAGTGAGAGAGAGGACCCCTCCAAATGGGAAAAAATACTATTGTGGCAGGTCTCCGGAGCATAAATCTTATTCGCGGCCACCCTCGCTACCCACGGCCACTAAATCAACCACCGCTAACTTACCACCGAAATATGGCCATTAATAACCTTCTCTTCACTCTCTTGGATGTGTGGCGAACTCGTTCCGACGCTATGTAAACGAACGGCTCAATCCTCCGAGTTTCCCTACTCCCACTCCACCCCTTTTTCCGGACGACGCATGCGCAAAACGCCTCGACAGCCATCCTTTACGCACCAGCCCCCCTTTCGCTCCTGGAGGGAATGGTGGAGGATGGAGGAGAAACACTCCTCTGCCTTAGGGGCATCTTTTTTTTCCTTCCACCCCTTCACTTCAGTCCTTCCCCTGCTCGCTCTCTCTCTCTCCCCCCTTTCACCCTCCTCCCTCCCCCCCCCCCCTCTCTCTCCTCTTCGAGCACGTCACTTGACAGTCTCTTCTCTCTTGATCTTCACCTCTTCTGCAGCGAGAAAATGAGGGGAGCCGGGAACGAAGGCGAAGTCTGCACGGGATGGGGAAGAGGTTTGTGTATATGTGTGTGTGTATATATATATGTGTGTGTGTATGTATGTTTGTGTGTGTAGGTATATGTATATATATATATATATATATATATATATATATATATAATATATATAGGAGAATGTTTGTATGTTTGTACCTTAATAACTCAAGAATACAAAGTCCAAAAAACTTTCATACTTTGCACATGCTTTTATGTCATCCCTGATAAGGTTTTAGGCAAAAAAAAATCTCGCAAAAAGACCCGGGTTTGACTACATGGGATAATTTTGTATTTCCCATGAGATGACACGTACAAATAAAAAATCTGACGTGCAGGGTTTTATTTTTTTGCCAAATTAAATCAGAAATAATTGAACTGTGAACTTCGTATATGTGCTATATTAAAGAAAAATCTATAAGGTTTCTTATTCTGTCCGTCTTTTTCCGCCAGAAATTCTAAATTTCTCGTATTAATCACTAAAAACGCAAATTTATGTTAAATATTGCCATTTTTATTACGACTACCATGGCCACCAATATTGCTGTCTCTTTCCTTTTTAACCAAACAAATATTGTTTTTTTGTAAACTCACGAAATTTAATTCTCATTCCATTTTGGCACCATTGTAGTTGGGTACTCCCCCCCCCCCCCCCCCCCCTCCTCTTTCTAACCCATGACTGATTGGCCGGTATCAACATTTACAAACCCAATCACCGGACAACGGGGAGAGATACTTTGGTTCCGGGCGAGGCGAAGGGCGCGGTAGCGCCCGGAGACGATTACCCATTAAAACAAAGCGAGCCGAAGGCTCGTCAATATATCCTTTCAATGTTATATCCTCTTGACTGCTGCGCAGTATTGTTTTTATTTATCCTACACATTTACCTCGGAAACGCCAAGAGGGGGTACCCAACTACAAAAGTACCCATTTTTATTTCTGTTTGGAATTTAGCTGAAATCTTACCTCATATACTAGGAATAAATATTCTACGATCGCGGTAAGTTTGGATCTAGAGGTTTGGATAATATAGTTTATTTCTATACTTCCTACAATATGTAATATCAGTCTACTTGACAATTTAATTCTATTTTCCATTTGAATTTCTATAATTATAGTTAATGGCTATAATCTAAACAGTATTAAACAAAATATGGAGAACTGTTTTTATATCGATAGCAGGTTTCCGAAACATTTTCCCGCGATTTCTACTTTAACCAAATACTAAGTCACTTTAGTTATTGAACGGATTATGATCTTTTTCCTAAAAAAATTATTATTACACAAAAAAATCAAATTTTCAGAACATTTTATAAAAATATTAAGCCAGTAAAAAGAAAGTCAGCTAGGAAGAAAGACTGCAGGTGTAAAAAAATTGGCTTTATTAAGAGTAGTTGAAAGTGCAGAAGAGAGGCAGATTCGTGTAGACAACCAACGTTTTATACAAGCAGAATTAAGGGCATCCGAGAGTCAAGAACAGAGACAGACACGGCTCGAAAATCTGCGACTTACAAATGCAGAATCTAGAGCAGCTGAAAGCGTGGAACAGAGGCGGGTTCGGCTTGATAACCAACGTGTAATACAAGCAGAATTAAGGGCATCCGAGAGTCAAGACTAGAGACAGACACGGCTCGAAAAAAACGAGCAATATTGTATATCCTGAAGCTCTATAAGAATAAAAATTAGAGATGTATAAAAAATTAATTACTGTAAACATAATAAAAATAAATTAATATAGATTTTCGTGTTTTTTTAATTAGGTCATTTCTACATTGTTCTGAATCCCGGGCAAGGCCGAGTAAACTATCGCTAGTGTGTGTGTGTATATATATATATATATATATATATATATATATATATATGGGGGAGAGATGCTCGCAGGGGACTGTTATCCACCCTTTTATTCTCCACCTGTTCGCTCGTATGCGTGCGTCAAGTCCCAACGGCGCTTTTCTCAGTTTCGCGTGGCGCGTCCCGCGGAGCCACTGACTTTGAAATTCTCGAACTGACCCCACGGCTCGCTTTTATAATTTTTTTACATTATTTTTAATCCCCGCTTGTTCGTACGCATGCGTGCGCGACGCGTGTAAATTCGTCCTACTCTAGCCACCAACACGTTTGAAAATCTCGACTTAACGCTTTGCTCTCAGGGTTTGTTCTTTTTATAGCATTACCACAAAATGCGACCGTCGGCCGCCGTCGCGCCAAATCCTTCAAGGATTTAACCGCGTCCAAAGCTTCCATTTTAAACCCGTGGAAAGTTAAAGAGTGGTCCCGCAGATGCGCCACCGAATAGTGGACGGCGTGAAAACGCCATAATCGTTTCCGCCGGTACGGTCTTCGACTCTCTCATTGTGTGTGTGTGAGAGAGAGTGAGAGAGAGTGAGAGAGAGAGTGAGAGAGAGAGAGAGAGAGTGAGAGAGAGAGTGAGAGAGAGAGTGAGAGAGAGAGTGAGAGAGAGTGAGAGAGAGTGAGAGAGAGTGAGAGAGAGAGTGAGAGAGAGAGTGAGAGAGAGTGAGAGAGAGAGTGAGAGAGAGAGTGAGAGAGAGAGTGAGAGAGAGAGAGAGAGAGAGAGAGAGAGAGAGAGAGAGAGAGAGAGAGAGAGAGAGAGAGAGAGAGAGAGAGAGATAGAGAGGATAGAAAGCGGACGGGCGGGAATGGAGGAGGTGGCGAGGATGAGGAAGTAATCATTCCGGGCGGCCTGGGTTAATGCGTCCCGACAGAAGAGAACGAGAGGGAGAGAGAGAGAGAGAGAGAAATAAATCACAGCTGTGCCCGCAAGTGCTACCCCGTGTGTGTGTGTGTGCGCGTGTGTACACACGCTCCTCTTTGTTCGGCTCGCGAGTCGTAGTAGTCCCCGAAAATTGGAGGGGTCTGTGTTTTCCTCCTGCTCCGCTCGTTCCTGACGTTTTGCGGTGAAAGTGATGTGACGCATCGGGGAGGAGATAAGGGATTTGGAGAGAGAGAGAGAGAGAGATATGAAGAGGAGCTTTCGCCACGAGAGAAGCAAACGTGGGCAGGAGGAGGAATCGAGAAAATGAGGGAGATGGATGCAATGCGAGTCGGAAGCTGTATCCGAATGGGACTAAAGCGGGGAAGAGGAGTGAGAGAGTTTGAATTGATCAGGCTGAAATGAAATGGAGGATGAAAGAGAGACGAAGAGAGGAGAGGAGAGAGGGAGGATGTGGGGGATGAAAGGAATGCAGAGGGTGGGAAAAGAAACGGGGAATATATGAGAAGAGGGAAGTTTATATATATATATATATATATATATATATATATATATATATATATATATATATATACACACACACACACAAATATTTTTATCTTTTTTCAGTACACAACTTATACTAGGAAATCTCTCATTCGATTTAATCCTTTGTCAATTTATATGCACATTAAAATCAGGAAAAGAATATGAATTAAATCAAAAATACAACGCGGAACGAAAGCGATATTTGCGATTGGAAAAAATTAATGGTAAAAAACTGGCGATACTTTTCCAAACGAAAATCTTCGGCAGGAAAAAATTCACGCAGTGAGTTAGTTGTAAAAGACCGACAAAGCCAACTGAGAACGTTTTAAAAATATAGCAGGGGAAGGCGTCGTTCAGTGTACATAAATATTTTACAGGCACATTGAGAGAGTTAGACGAGTGAGGGAGACGGAGGAGAAAAGCGTAAAGGGGAAAGAAAGGAGGTTGAGAGAGAGAGGGAGATGAGTGAGAGAAAATTTGTGGCAGGGATACGAAAGTGTAAAAGGAGATAAATTCTTTCCCGCGAGGAAGAAATACAATGGGATAGCGGAGGTCGGAAGCGGAGCGAATAGGAAAATAAGTAAGGAATAGTACGCTTGGAATGAATTCAAAAGATAAAGCATATTATATATTTTATAAATACCAAGGTCGGGGGGAAAAATTTCTTTTCCTCTTTCGTTACATTTTATTTTATTTTTAAAAGAATCGAGAAGATCACCTTAAAAGCGCCTAGGGAAAAAACTTCCGTTGATTTTCCCGACGACAAAGTTAAGTTAATTAATTTGACGGAATTACCCGAGTAGCACGCGGCATTTTGAGTCGTCATCTCGTAGATCCTGTTTTCAAAAAATTGCGACTTCATTTTTGTACAATAAAATCATATAACGAACGAAAACAAAGAATAATCGAGGCGCTAAAATTGGAGACGAAAATCGAAGGATTCTCGAGGAAATTTAAAAAAAAGTAAGAAATAAGCAATAAATGTTACTTTTCATGAAACATTCACATTCAATTACATCCCACCATTTATCCGCAGACTACGAATAATGACCTTTTCCTTATTAAAAAAAAACAAACTAATCCTCTAAGACAGTGGTTCTCAACCGGGGGTCCGTATGTTGTCTCCAGGGGGTCCGCGAGTTGATTTTGGTACCGTATACGTATATTAAAACAATGCATGATTTTCCTTAAGATTCATTTTGACCGTTTAGTGGTCGGATAACATTTGAAAACATCTTAAAAGAAAGGTCTCATAGCATAGATTACATTCTTTATTACGTTAAGTAAGAGCTCGACTCCTATCCAATGGATTTTAGAAATTTTGGGTAGATGAGCGGGGACGAGATGAATGAATCAAAAATGTCCAAGAGCAAAAATTTCATAGCCTTCTATTTCATTTTAGTGTGTGCGTGTGTGTTTTTAAAACAGTAGAAACCGTATGTACTATTTGCTGTAAACTGAATTTGTGACCCTCTCTTGAAGAAATATTATTTGCCAAGACTACTATATTTCATGAACGAATCAGGTCTGTGCCCCAACCAAGACAATTGTCGTTCTCGTTATCGCTAAAAACAACAAGACATTATTCACGTTCAAGGAATGGAAGCAAATCAGCCGTGAGTACATAGGAATCTCAAGATTGGTTACACCCGTAAGTTAGATATTCCATATTTCTCTTACGGCAACTTCTTAGTTACATAATATTTTAATAAAAATTTAAATTTTGGTTCTTTTTCACATTTATATTTCAGTGTAAAAAACAACCACTTACTCTATTTAAACATTTTTGAACTTTGAATGGGAAGAGGATCCGCAGAAATTGTGATTCGTATGGGGTCCGCGGCTCCAGAAAATTGACGTAGGGAGTCCGCGGCTCCAGAAAGGTTGAGAGATTCGTATCCACAAAACACTTCCAGCTCGGGACACCGTTAGATGGGGGATAGCAGGGGAGGAGGTCAAAGGGTGGTACAGTGCCGTTCAGGAAAGCGTCCTTTGTCACTCTGCTTAACCAAGGAGATTTAGTATATGCGCGAGGGGGAGGAACGGCTCCCTGTGCCTGGAATCGAGACGGGTGGATTGGTACGAGACAAAACGCACTTTTATAGGACTAGGTCGCACATTTTATTACGGGTCTATGCGGCTATAATCAGGATTGATGACATAGTTGCGGAGAACGATGATGGATCGGCGAAAAAAGGGGAAACGACGCACGCGCCGTCCTATAAGGGTATACGCGTTTCTGCTTAACCATCTCGTAAAAAGAATGCTCTATACCAATTGGTGGACGGGAGTTTAGGATCTCACGAGCGAGTTAAGCGCTGGATTATTTTTTTATCATACCTGAAGTGCCTTTACGGCTTTTATACGTCGTGAACGTTTAATCTACTGAATTCTGAGTGCCTCTTCGATCTTGATTAATTTAGTGGCGAGTGAATCGCAAGATGGAGTAAATGCTGCTATCCCTCTACTGCCCAATGCTAAAATTAAAAAATAATATTGATACTACATGATAACTGTTATTTTACTAGATTTACAGTCACTAAATATTTACGTTTCAGCTTATCACGTAATTTCCAAGAGTACGTTAAGAATGATAAATATCTAGAGAGGATTTCAAAACCAGAAATGAATTTCATGTTTTTTAAATTATATAAATAATCTGGGCATTATATAGGGTTGAGATTTTCAGGATGTGGATAGTCTTAATGGCATTGTGTATGTGTGCTCCTTGTGCTCACCGCGTTAGTATATTTCATTAATTTCTCAGTTTTACAATTGCCGCTGATAATTATTTACGAAATAATGACAATTGAATATTAAATATAGCTAGGAACGAAATATGGAAGTGCACTTAATAAGCTGGTCTTCTTGTCCTCTCTAATTAACGCATGCAACTTGGAATTATGATTTCATTGAATACGCTTCTTCAAAGCATTCATTTGAGATGAGTTGTCCTAGTGACCCATTTTCTAAAACGAATTCCCGCGTTAAAAGTTTTGTATCGCTATTAGCAGCCAAGTACGTTTTTACTTCCGAAACGATTTTCTTTAGCTAGCATGAATTTTAAAATTCTAACAAAAATTACAATATCCCAATGCTTTATGTGGCTCACGGTCTTTCCCCAACGTTTACTTTCCATCGCGGGTGAACTATTTAAACCGTTCCCAGCTAAAAATGCCATAAAATGATTTTTTGATGAAATGCCCGCGAGCATAAACCGAGTAAATTCATCAAGTCCCGACCCTTTCCTTGGTCCGTGAGAACCGATTTTTTTATTTTAATATCCCTCGGAATTAATTATAAAGGCGAAAAAACTCCCACCCCCCCCTCCACCCTGCGTCCCGCTATTGATCAAGCAACCAAGTTAAGCGCCATTACTGTACCTCGACGCGAAGGCTAATGGCCTCCGGGTATCTTAAGCTTTTATGGACAGGCGAGGAAGAAGGAACGACGGAGGGTGGAAGGAAGGCAAGTCGTCGGGTTAGAAAAGGGGTTTAAAAAAACGATATGGGAAAGGATGCAAGAGCGGAGGAATAAGAAGGGAAGAGCTGGGACGCAAAAACAAACGAAGAGATGAACGGAGTAGGATGAGAACGCAACAAGCAGTAATAAAAAAAGGCTAGAAGAGAGAAAAGGTTTGAAATTCCCGAAAAGGAGAGAAGCGGAGCGATGGACTTGAGAGATAGAGAGGGAGTGGTTTACAATGACCGAGAGGAAAATAGTGACTCGCTGGAGAGGAGAGAGAGAGATAGATAATTAATAGATAATGATTTTATTGTTCCGGGACAGAGTCCCATAGAACATGATTACAAGGTACATTAACTATAATATACATAACAAACAACTTCAATATTGAAGTGCTGAGACAATTTTGTTAAGTACAGTACGCAGTACCACACACATATTTAATAACAATACACACATACGTAAACATGAACATATATATATATATATAGAGAGAGAGAGAGAGAGAGAGTGACAGTAGTAGTTGGAGAGGTGATAAGGACTGATAGTCGAAGGAATAAGACATTGAAAACACGGACTGCTCAACGTTCTCTCGCAAAACCTCCTTTATAAAGAGGGCAGATGCATCGCATCCCTCGCCTGTTCACTCGCAGTAAAACAAGCAGCGGACGTGAGGCTCCATAGGGAGAATCTGATCATACCATCTTTTCTACCCTAACCTATCTCTCGCCTCGTCTTTATTTCTTCCCAGTGGAATAACTATTTGACATCTTCTCTTTCACAGCATTACGTATTAATCAAACAGCGATATTCCTATATCGCAAATTCTTTGTCACGATAGCTAAGGCACAGGGAAAAAAATTTTACTTCCTCGAAAGCAGCATGTACGGGTCTCTTTTCCAAACACGCAAGTATTCGACACAGCAAATGGCGATATATCACTGTCGCACATGAGGATTCTTTATTATTCTTTATGGGGATCCTCGTCAAGTTCATATCCACATTCTATATAACAATTAGCAATGGCTTCGTGACTTGCCGCTCATCTGTTAGAACATAGCGAATAGCTTGCAGAACGTCTTTTTTAAGCGCCGTTCGTTCAACACCTATTCATCCATCCGCCAAGAATATAGCTTTTTCTGTACTGGCAGCTTCCTTCCTCTTTAAAACACTTTGGAACAAGCATGTTTGCATAGTGACCGCGAGGCACTGTTGCAGTTCGGAGGGCAATTTTCCAAGCCACATCGAACCGATATTTTTTCGTATCTCTTAGTTACTCCGTGATTGTATAATTCATGCATTCTCATCCACCAACTTGCCGCGGAATTA
Source organism: Uropetala carovei (assembly GCA_036926305.1). Taxonomy (NCBI): domain Eukaryota; kingdom Metazoa; phylum Arthropoda; class Insecta; order Odonata; family Petaluridae; genus Uropetala; species Uropetala carovei. Next base: position 6,157,055 of record JAXCHB010000169.1, read on the forward strand.
AAATTAATGATAAAACCGCACTTTTGGAGCTGGAAGACCGCATTCAGCTCGTGAGCCAGCTTTTTCAGAACCCTGTTCTAGACCAGTGGGTCTTAAAAATTCAATTGTTACGGATCTTTTAGATTTCATGCAATTCTCTTCGAACTGAAAATAGTAAAATTGAAAAATGTTAATAAAAGTTTATTTTATATAGCTATTCATAACTCTTATAACATCCTACCTTCTCCCCTATCTTTTGCTCTGTCCCGCTTTACCGCTTTCCCTAATCTTCTTCCATCTTACCACCCGCTTCCGTAAAGAAAACAAGGCTAACTCAAAATAAATTTGTTGGTCGATTCGACGGGTATTTGCAAATCGGCGGTAGGAAAATGAATTTTTAGTCGGGGCGATTTTTTTAATTATCGAATTTGTTATAATTTCAAAAATATAAATCACAAATAAGCTGCATCAGTTAAAATTTTATTCTAACGGAGAAATAAAACTCTTCTGGAATAGTCATGGACGATGATGATCTATTTAAAACCTACAGATGAACGCCGAGAATCTGGTGAATGATTCGTCGAAGTAGCTCATTCATTCATCGTAATTCTACCTTCCGTTAAGTTTTAGATTCACCCAACTCAATCTCTGTTATCCAATGTCTTTCTAATGCCCAATTCCTTCTTTAAAATGTATATATATATATATATATATATATATATATATATATATATATATATATATATATATATATATATATATATATATACATATATATATATTGCACAAAATATTTTAATAAAGAGAGATAACGTCCCTCTTTCTATCTATTGCTTATAATTATTCCTTCTATGATCTACTGTGCTTGAAATGTTCGTATTAATTCATAAAATCTCACACACAAAATAATAATATAACAGAATGAGACTGACTTATATTATTATAATAAAGTAGATTGGCATTATTAACTGATTAATGAAGCCTCAAAACTTTATTTTATTTTGTTTATAAAATCATATACGTATTATTAAATATGCAAATCAGCTATGTGAAAAATGAGGCTGTATCGTGAAAACCAATAAACACGCCATTATTTTTTCCATCTCCTCTCTCCCCTTTCACTCCCTGTCCATCTTTCCAGAACAGCCTCTCCTCTATGAGTTTCCTGCCCACCTCTACTTACAGTTTCTCTCTTCCCCCCCCCCCCCCCCCTCATGATCTCCTCCACTCCCCCCCACCTCCCTCATCAACCCCACACCCGCTTCCTCGCGCCCGGAAAAGACACCCACCTGTGGTAGAACGGAGCATCAAACCGCCTTTACCCTTTTCGTCATTAATTCTCTCGGTCTCCTCTTAGCAGCCTCCTCTTCCTCCAACTCCTCCAGCCTCTCGGCAAAATAATTCTCATTAATGGGCGTGGAGGAGTTTGCATCTCGCCCTCCCCTTCCCTCCTCCCTCCTCTCTCTCTCTCCCCATCCCCCGCCCTCTTCCGCCTCATCCGTTCCAGAACCTCTCTCGCCGCCTCATTCTCCCTTTCTTCCATCCTACCGCCTTAACCATTCTCCTCCCCCTCCCCCTGTTGTTGTTAACCCACATCCTCCTCCCCCCTCCCCTTCTCTCTCCCTCTCGCGCACAACCTCTCTCTCCTCCATTATTCCAGGCTATTAAATGGGGCAATGTTTTCCTCCCGAAATGATTCATGGACCGCTCGTTTCGTCCCCGTCTTTACTGGTACGAAAAAAAAATGCAGAAGGCGCGGTGCGCCTCATTCGGAGAAAAGGGACTTGTGAAAATTTCGGGGATGGGAGAATGAGTTGAGGCGAGGGTGTGGAGGAGGAGGAGATTCAGATGAAAAAGCGAAACCAATTTCCCCAACCAAACTTTCTTTGGTCTATTCACCTATCTATCTCTCTCATTCCTTCTCTCATCATCGTATTCTCTCTCGCCGTATTCCGATTTCGGTCGCTTTCCTCCCAAAACGACGTACGCGAGTGCACCTTTCTGCACTGCTCAAGTCTCTTCCCTAACCCTTTCCCCGTTCCTATTCAAAAACTACATCCCCTTTTACCCCAGACCATGTCGTCTGGCAATATTTACTCAATCGACCGTAAAGACACTTGAGAGGTCGCGGAAGGCTGGGTATTTGCGTGCGTGAGAGCGTTTTGTGTGCGGGTGTGCTGTGTTTGTGTCAGACTATAAAACGGAGGGTGGGAAGAACGTGGTCGCCCTGGGAGCAATTCCGCCATTAGTGATATGTACGTATATATGTACGTCTTTATGAATATACCTCTGTATGTGTAAATGTGTGTATATATGTACGTCGATGCATATACCTCAATATGTGTACATGTGTGTGGGTGTGTGTATGTTTTGGCAATTATCTACTGAGGTGAAATATGTCGCACCTGTGTACTGAAACGGGCTTGGCGGGAAAGCGTAATAAGGGTTGATGGAGGCCTTAATAACCTTCGCAAGAGAGATACTGGGATGTTGAGCCGAGGAAGATTGGGTGCGTGTCGCTAAGGTAACACAAGGAGTCTGTCCCAAAACTTTGACTACGTTGTTCTTGGAATGATTCAAAGGCCTAATGAATACAATATGTAGGTGCGAAATCCCTACTATATATGCATACGTATGTAAAAATATGCACAGCATATACACATATGTGTTTATTTCTATATACATTTAAATATGTACACATACATATAAACATGCATGAAATGCATGTTTGTACAGTTATATCCAAATTAAAATGCAATTAAGAAATTTCATTTCTACGAGTTTCTCATAGGAATTATTGAGAAACCTTCTCGCTAGTCTCTCGAACTGTCAAGAGTTATGAAACGTCACTAAAATAAATGAACCTTTTATGATTAATTGCTAGTATAATTACTGCGAAGCTACCTCCGTGGCTTTAAATCTCCCTCAGTGGCGTGAAATGGCTGAATAAAGCGATATTTCCAGAGCGTTCTCCCAATTTCAGCGGTAGATTACCCCGATGAAATTTATTCGTTGAAAATCCTTCCCATTTCATATAAACAATACACGCAACATTAAATATTTTTAAATTGGAAAAGACAATTACTTGCCGATGTTTGTAATTTTTTCGCGAATTGTAAATACGTCTTCTTTCCAGATGTTGATCCGTACACTATAAAAATAACTTTTCCGAAAAATGTTAACGTTGAAAATGATTATTAATTGAAAATTTCATGGGTCGAAAGTTTATTTGGTTCAACATTTTTCAGTCTGAATTATTCAAATTGGTTATTTTTCGAAATTTACTCGAATTCACGCATGTATTTACATTTATAATATAATGTATTAAATAATTCAATTTGAATCAATCCCCTCAGTTGCCACATATTTGATATATTCAACGAATTTTATCACTCTATTTAACATCATATTTCACGTATCCAAACAGTTTAACCCGTGACGTCTATTTTCTTCATTTAATATGGTGATGCAGCAGAAGCCTAAAGTTCGTCAAACAAATTTTTGAGATTCATAGAGTGAAAACGTTCAACGGAAATTTTTTAGTTAACGATATTCTTCTAATAAATATTTCTTCTCTATCGTAGGATCGATTCTAGATATATTCCACAATTTGTCATTACATGAAATATTACAAACTGTTAATAAAAAATATAGAAGTTTTGTTCACTGCGGGCTCGCTTCGGAATTTTACCAAAAACATGAATGATGCATGCAGAAATAAATTAATAAAAATTATTTTACAGTCATTTTCACGGGTTTTCAAAATATGCGATTCCAAAATCCGATTCAATCGACAATAAACCATGCTTTATTTTTTATGTGACGAAGGGCACATAAACAAACAGTGGAATTCCCATTCGATTTTATACAAACAATAATTCAATCGCACTTGACGACGCAATACTTTTCATCTAATCCGAGTTTCGTTGACGCATTTTACTGCAAAATGATAGCAAATGCTTAAGAGGTTCTTTTAGTGTAGCATTCGTTTTAATTACCGGAGAGACACTAAAAGTGCTTAGGTTTGTTTTTGTTTTATCACCCTTTCAGCACGGGCGTATGGATTCACTTCCGTTTCGAGAAAACCGAGAAAGGCTTCTCTTTTTAAAGGGTCACTCTACCACGCTACGCTATTTTTTGTGGCGACTTAAAGGTTTCTCGCTCCTCATGACATCAGCGGCGGTGGGACACGATTTCGTCCCGTCCTAACGCACGGCTTTTCACGAATTATGCCTCTGTATATACATACTTATAGAAAACGAACTGAACGTTAAATGTAAACAAATGCACGCAATAACAGGGCGACAAACCAGGAGACGACAATCCTAAAAAGAAAGCTATCGAAAAAAATCTTCATTTAATATCAAAATTTTTGTTCGACGAGCTAAGACACCGGGTGGCTATAAATAAAAACGCCAGAATCCTTTTTAAAACAATCTGCTACCCTTGACCCGTTTGAGGGTCGTTTTGGACCCCCGTCACTCCCCCCAAAGGAAGAATAAAGTGAGTGGAGATATATATATATATATATATACTACGGAAGAGGAAAGGTAAATGAGGATGTTGAAGGAAACCAAGTGAGCACTTACCGGAAGGAGAGCCGCTGGGGCGTTGGAGAGAGACATTTGTAGAAGCTATTGGAGCTTTCGGGATGATCCCTTCGTCAGCACAATAGAGACACAACTCTGTGTGTGTGTGTGTGTATGTATATGTATATATATATATATATATATATATATATATATATATATATATATATATATATATATATATATATAATCGGAGAGCGAGGAAAATGCGAGAGTGAATTTGGGAAAGAAATGATTCGGAAGATGAGGTTTTTTTGCACAAGCTCTTTAAGGGATAGAGAGGCCTTAAACCATCTACCAATCCTCTCTGCCTATACACGGTTCGGTCGTTTCCCCCTTCAACAAAAAAGTGCAGCGTAGGCGAAAGAATGTCATCGGCCAGATATACCTCCGGGGCAGAGACTGCATGAATTATGTATTCCCCCCTTTTCTCTGAAGTCGTGCCTCCGCCCTCCCTCGTCGTTCCCACGGAAACCTCGAACCATCACCCCGTGTCACCTCGTTCCACCGTTCGCGGGAGTTACTTACTTTCCTCTCTCCTCTCTTCTGTTTTTTTTTATATTCGCTTCCACACTTCCCTCGGCAAGGAAAACCTTGTTACGACATCCTGGAGGGTAAAGTGCGCCGCGGTCGGCATTAGTGGTTTACGGCGCGAGTTGCTTCTCGAACATTCTGGAAAGGAGGGGGGGGGGGATATTTCTTCGTTGATTAAGTTTTGCAGGGATAATATAGGGTGTAAATCTGTGGTTGCCGACTTTTTAAGTGCAAAACGGTATACTACGTTAGTTTAATGTACGTGTGAGGAGGTGGCATATAAAGGAAGAAAATTGTACGCGATATTATTTTTTGTTCGTTGACATAGGATACTATGTGTTAAACATCCGTTTTTCTACTACGATCTTTACGTAATTCCGGAAATGTTATATACGAGACAGGGGGAAAGCATTTCGAATGTGGGATACGTGATAAGTTCGGCTATATTAAATCTCACAATTTCCTCGCGAAAAATATTCCATATATTGTAAATCAGGTGTAAACCATTTTCTATAAAAAATTAAATTATTTTTCTCCAATCCTCTTACTATTTCAAACATTCCTCGCCTTTATAATTTTATGTTAACCTACCTCCTGCGAATATTTATAACCGGTGTTCCTCGTAAAAGTGCTTCGCATCTGCCCGACATGTTTTACGATAAACCTACGGAAACGTCTTAACACATTAGTATTTTGAACTATAATTCTGTATAAACCTAGGAAAACCGTAGTAATTGTAATCAGCTATAATAATTCTGACCTGATGATTTTCTGTTGGGAGTAATTATCCCAAAGTGAAGAAATTTCTTTTGTTTTCGGCTTTCACGAATTGAAATTTCCCCATAGGAAATTTTCATAGGACAGTCGTTAAAGAGTATAAAGAACGTCTCTAGAAGTTATAAAACATTAGGACAAGCCGATGAAGAAAGCAAGGTGGCGAAAAGTTTCGCTGTTACCTTTTTTCTAACCCCTCTCTCTCTCACTCCTTAATTTTTGCCCCGACGCCGTCTTCTCCGAAAGAGCGACTTGCACCTTCAGGGAAATACCCAAAGGCGACTTCTGCAGGATGAAAAAGATCCTCGGATTTTTTGAAAAGCAAGATCTTTTTCTTTTTTGTTAAGAATCTTCGTCGGCCATCAAAAGGCGAGGAGTGCGAATTTTTCCGAAACGTGACTGCCGTCATTTTTCCCCAGACTGAAATATCTGCGAGTACGTGAGCTACCTACATGAAAAATCTTTGATACGACGCGAACGTGAGAGGGTTTTCGGTCCTCGAATCGAACGGAAGCTGTGCACTTTGGATGAATCGTCATCTCCTCACGCCATCTTTAATTTGCTATCAGCAGCTGCATCTCGGTAATCGAACGGAAAACTATGCATTGATATTTACGAGGCCCGTCGAGGTCACAGAATTTATATCGACCGTGTTAAAGAAGGAAGTTACTGATTTTTCCTAACATATTTCTAAAATTGTATATGGCTAAAAATGAGAACAGCCATTAAACCACATCCGCGGCGCTAGTGTACTCCACGTTGCATTCTAATTGCTGCGTTTATTCACTAGCAGGCGGAAAAAAATCCTAAAATGCGCAGGCTTGCTTACTGAAATATATTAATTTTCCGTATATTCTTGATTGTGTGCAAAATACTGATGATTATTGTATAAAAATATTAAGAGATTGTTATTAAGTTATAAAAACCTTGTAACTAAGAGATAGGGAATAGGCTTCGGCAGCAGATAAGAGCATAAGCTCTGAAAATCCTTACGTTATACTTAAATAAAAAGGTTCAAAGCTAACGTTAGTATCTGCCTTCTGCATCTGCTCATCTTTTAGCGATCATTTCGGAGATGAAATTAGAAAGGAAATGTTTTATTCAAAAATGAAACGTCTAATCCGTAAGTATGTGAAATTGTAATTATTACTAATTACAACCTTTTTCACGTGCTATACTGCTGCCACCTCGCGTTATGGCCAAATTGTAAGATATTTTTTATAATAATAATAAAAAGCAATCTCCAAATGATGAAAATCTTTAAAAAGGACGAATTATTCATTCATACCTCAAACAGCGTCTGACGAGGATTGTATTATTGTGGAAGCCATCAAAATGGCGAGTAAATATGTTTACCTTCAGTGGAAATTTTGCGTAAATCCAGAACACGAATAATTTTCTCATTGATCTTCACTCGTTGCCGTTATCGAACAAATTACCGAGGCGCTTATCTCGACACTTTTCACGCTAGAGGCATTTCACCTACCCACCTTATCGTGGAATTTCGATATAAGGTTGCAAATCTAATTGTAAGTGAATTAAACGACCGAAGTAAAGAACGGAAGTAACTATCGTATACGAAAGCGACGAGGAATGAGAGCGATAGAAAAATAAGCCGCGGAATGAACCAACGAGATAAAGAAACAAGCGAAGGAGACGGTGATGAGGGTCGGATGCGATTATAGGAGGAAAATAATGAAGAAAAAAAGTAGGATTCATCCCCAAGGCGGGTCCTTTTGTGAGAATCAAAAACCTCAAAAAACTTCCTCATTCCCTTAACATTTCTGCTGCCTCCTTTGTTTCGTCCATTCCGCCCTAAAAGGGGTCTCTCCGTTCCTCTCTCTCTCTCTCTCTCTCCCTCTCTCTTCCCTCCCTCCCTCCCACCTCTTTCTCTCCCAGCCTCCCTCTCTACCTTACACTCTATCCCTTTTCCTATCTCTCACTCATTCTCTATGAACCCCCCTCCTCTCCCTCCCTTTCCCTCCCTCCCTCTCTCCCTCACTCTCTCTCTCTCTCTCAATCTCTTTGTCTCATCACTCCCTCTGTCAAACACGTGCACACTAATATACGACTATTCTTTTCTCGGCTGTTTACTGTTGCAGTCACCATGCCCAAACGGTATGAACGGGTGGATAGTGAGAGAGATGAGAGGGAGACGGAGAGAGAGAGAGAGAGAGAGAGAGAGAGAGAGAGAGAGAGAGAGAGAGAGGGAGGGAGGGAGGGAGGGAGAGAGAGAGAGAGAGAGAGAGAGAGAGAGAGAGAGAGAGAGAGAGAGAGAGAGAGAGAGAGAGCGAGAGAGGGATTCACATGGTGGAATGGAGGGAATGTGGCTAAATTCCTTTCTCAGTTTCCGGGAATCCCATTTCACGTTTTCCCGCCATGCCTTCCCCCCCCCCCCCATCATCATCATCCTCCTCTCCTCTTCCTCTCAAACGCCACTCATTCTGTCCATCGGATCCTCCGCCTCACTCCATCCTTTCCTCTCCATCCGTGTGCGAGACTCTTACGTTTTTTTTTAATTATCTTATTCGGGAAACAAGTTCTACTTAAGCCGGCGATTAAAACCATTTCCTCTCTTTTGTGTCCATCTAACAATATTAAGACATCCCGATGGAAAAGCTTTTTTCTGAGAAAAGGAAAAGCAGTCACTCGAAATACATTAAATCTAGTTGTTTTGATCATTCCTCTTCTAGCGCAGGTAAATGTAAGAGGCTGCGAATATTCTTCTCGTCCGACTTATGATTATAGATTTTTGTCTGTAAATTTGTGTCATCATTATCGTAATTATTACCTCGGTAGATATTCACCTATGGATAATTAGTGATTACGCTGGTATTTGACAACACTATATAAAGAACTAAAAGGCCAGTATCTCTTCCTGAAATTATAATGTTATTTTTTAATAAAACTTTGCTCTCCTTTAAAAAGTTGACTCGCATCTCAAATCCGCATATAGAAGGATGACGTAACATACATCTGCGCAATTACATTTACACACTTATAATTTCGGAAGAAGGGACGGCATTAGTCTATATCATTAAGAGAAAGAATCAACGAGTCATTTCTATGAAATCCAATTTATCGATTACACATCCTCAACGCCCATAAAAAGGCTAATGAACAAGATGCGCATTCCGAATACAAAGCAGCGGTTGTCAGTAGTTATTAAACGGTAGTAGATTCCAAGATATTCTTAGTTAGGTTCTTCAATTAATGAATAACAACCTATGGCACTTTCCTTGCAGGGAAATTGTACATTTCGTTTTATCAGCTATTGGTAGGAACCTACTTTATCAATGAAGGCGCTCTTGGTTGGTAATAAAACACTTCTATGAATACTAAAAGGATAATGGATGTTATACATAACAAGATTATAAAATTATACCATGAAATTTTAGGAAACACGATTGTTAAATTATTAACAGTTATAGAAAATATAGGAATTAGTATTAAAGTTTATTATTTTTACTATTTTCAATTCAAAGGCGGCCGCATGGCATTCAAGGAGGCCGCGACAGTTGAAAGTTTGAGAACCACTGTCTAAAGGTATGTACACATATCCGCATTTCCCGGCAACAGAACAGCGAACCGCGCAGCGAACCGAGCAGCGAATCAACCAGTGAACCAAGCAACGAACCAAACCTTGCAACAGGAGGACGCTCAGCACGGTGTTGCAAATCGTTGTTCGCCTTTTTCCCGCCAGTATCCTTTCGGTCTCCGAGTACATACGACTTCTCTGCAAGTAGCTGCTGCAGCTTATATTTTGATGCATAAATACGCTTCCAAGAAGAAAAGAAGGAAAATTGGTTTCGTTTAATAAATAAATTATGTATCTGTTTCTTAAAATACATGGCTTTTCCTGTTCCACGACTTTTACAAATTTTTGCTCTTTCCCGCCGGAATGATGATAACAAGCTTGTCATCTTTTCCCGACATTCATCAGCTGAGAAGCCGACTTCAGTTGCGATCTCCTCCCGAGCATCATTCTTAATTAATTTATTAAAATGGTTCTTGTTTTTTGCATCCCAAATAACATCTTTGCTCCTATAGACTTCAATACCGTTTCATTGGGCTACTCCATTTTAATAATTTACTCTACAACTGAACGATATACACAAGCGAACAACGATGTGTCTTCTTTGGTGGTAAGATGAAAACTGAGTGTAAACACGTGTACGCTCGCTTAAATGTTACACGCCCGTCCAGATTGCAACGTGCGCGCGCAACATCCTTTGATGGTTCGCTGAAATACCGACTACGCATGGATCGCCAGTGTATTGCGCGGAAATGTTGCACGTCCGTGTTCGCGTTCGCCAAAATGTTGTACTACTTTACTCGGTTCGTTGTTCTGTTGCAGGGAAATGCGCATATGTGTACATACCTTTAGGCAACGCTGCATCCAAGAAGAACATTATTTTTATTTAAATGCATGAAAATTTACTCATATTGTATTATCGCGTTATCTTATGAAATTCGGCATTAATAAGAATGTTAATTTAATTATAAATCCATAAAAAATTATTGTTTTATTGTCACCAAAAGCAAGCGCAATTAGTTAATTCTTTGTGGCGATATACATACTTTTCGGAAACTCATTTGTCAAACGACGAGTGTATTTCCCTAAAATCCCCTGCTTTTGTCATCGCAAGAGTCCTTTCCTCATCTTCACTCTGTCATTTCGCATAAAGTTAATGCACGATAAAGCACTTTTTACAATCTTTAAAAAAATTAAGTGCAAAACCTAAACCCTGTACTCGCGAACCTGTTTAATGGATATACGATAGAGGCGGTTAACCTACCGTAGCGACACAATGGAAGAATATTGACACCTTTATTTTACGCTATTTTTAAAGGTCGTTTTATGCCTCACCACAGTACGACCCGTCCAAGAAATCACCCGTCATGGCTCTCTGTTCTCCTTCCTCTCTTTTTCCTGTACTAAACAACGACGTAGGTGCAGAAAGAATCTGGTTACCCTTTTCCTTTTTTTCCGCTGTTGCTTCGCATCCAAAATTATCCCATGTTTCAGTGAGTATATAAATATACACATACACACACACACATACACAAAGACAGTGGCACAGATAAAGGGGTGGCTGCCAGTCACCCCCCACAATACCGCATATAATTTCGCATTAATTTAAACTTTAACTTGAAAATAAATATATTTATTAGATGACGTGATTTTTTAAAAACTTTTATAGTGATTTTTACTAGTTATTAATGGAAATTACGAAAGAAAAATAAGAGATCTCCTTATGAAAAAAATCTTTTATTAGTTTCCACCAAAAGTAAATTCCTTGCTGCTGTATGTATACGTTTATGTATGTATGTGTGTACACACACACACGAGCGCACGAGCACATACACACACACGCACACATATATATAGCTTTCTTGCCTCTCCTCTCTCTCCTTCCTTCACCGCATACAAACCTCCATCCTCCCTGTCTCTCGAGGGGACATGGCCGGCGTTCGTTGTTTTTCGTTCTTTTTATTTATTTTACTCTCTGCCTCTGTCTCTCTCTCTCTCTTTTCTCCGTCTCTCTTTTCCTGTTGTAGCTTTTGTTCGCGATAGGGAGCCGCCGGCGATCCGAGGGAGAAGGCGGTGGTGTAGCAAGAAAGAAGGAAAGAGAGAGAAAAGGAAAAGAGAGATGGAATGGAACAGAGGGGAACAGAGAATGGCTATGTGAGCGTCTTTTTCCACAAGTGTTTTGGGCGGACATTATGTGTGCATGAGGGTGTGTGTGTGTGTCTGATATGAAGAGAGGGAGGATGGACGAAGTTTGAGAGGGATTGGGAGAGGGGGGGAGAAAAGACTGGGAAGGCTGAGTGCGGCGTTCCCATAATGCCCTTCATATCGAATGGATTGAGAGTGGATAGGGTTTGTTCCAGTTTTGCAGAGGAAATATTATATTTGTGTGTGTGTGTGTGTGTGTGTGTGTGTGTGTGTAGAAGGGACGGGTCATTTCACTTCGATTTTTGCCTCCAGACTCGAGTAAATTTGAATGTCCTGCTCTGTCTGCAACCGACCGCGAAAACGACGCGATGTCACTTTTGAGAAATTTGATGGAAATGTGTCTTGCGTGAATAAATTACAAGTTTCTTTTTGTCGTTCATGTTTTCTTAACTTTAAAATTTTTTGTTTACAGTTTAAATTCATTCTTACTTTCTCTCGTGAACAAACGATTAGAGAGGTTTTTAAAATTCGTTTCCTCATTTTTTTCCGTTCGGTAAGAAAACATAGATTGATTTGACGAGTTATATCCCATTCAATAAAAACTAAAACGATGCGTTACTTTATATATTTATCATTTGATATATGCGCTTAAATGAATATTTGCTGCATAGGATTAACGGGAAAGCGTTTCACAGCTATTTAAGAAATGATATAATGCCTAATACAGACATGTCAAACTCGAAGAAGCATGAGGGCCGCATTGAAGTTATGGATGTTATAGAAGGGCCGCATTAGGATCACATTTGTTTAATGAGGGCTATAATTGGCAAAATAGAATTCATATAGAAGACTGGTCACCAGTTTTGTTATGAGAAACTATGATTTAGGAGCCGCGTTCTATCCTAACTCAATAACTAAGAAAATAATTTGTGTACTTTTCAAAAAATCTAAGTATCTATATAAAATATCCAACAATTTAGTTGAGAGAAAACCGCCAGTTTGACGCGCCTGGCCTAATACGTTAATGTTTTTCTAGCGTATTAAGTTACTCCGCAATCAATAAAATTAAAATAATATTTATAAGTGCAATATATATGTAAGTAAGTTTTCCCTTACAAAAGAATAAAGAAAAAAGCCACTGACATTTGATAATCCGATCTTGATTCCATATTACAATTAATGTACGAAAGGAATGCATTTCGCAAATGAAATTATATTTCTTCAGTAAAGGATTAAATATTCATTGTGCCACTACCAATATTAATAAATCCCAGCATAATTTCATCATTTATCCGTTTTTTTTTGTCAGCGGACAAATTAAGTACGCTCCGAGTTTTACTTCTCAGCCAATGACTGCATGGTGTTGACGCAGTAGCTGCCGTTCGTCAATTTTTTTCTCGATAACGGCGAATTTCAACGAGTCTTCTATGCAACCGCCATGTGTGCAAATGAGTTAATTGCTATTCATGTTTGTAGGTCATTTGAGGCGAACCATTGCGCCTCTAGTGTTAGCGTCAAGCTGCATTTAATCAGGCTATAAATATGACCACAGAATGCGCCATATTTTTGTTTACGACGGAACGCATAAATAGTAAGTATTCGTCGCCGAAAATATATTAGAACTTTTTTGTGTCGTATAGAACGTTGCTCAATGTTTTCCAATTCAGTAACTGTAACCGCTTCAATTTCATTAAGGAGTAACATTTTTTTCGTTCGACACGAGCTGCAAATTTTTGTTGTCTTTACTATTTAACAAATTTTTGCATTTTATCCTCTTATTAATACGTTATTGCGTTATCATACGCGTTCTATGGGTACTGTATCGAATTATAACTCGTTATGATTAGCTAAATCGTACATGATTATTGAAAACGGCAACTCTGCAATAGTTAATCTATTATCCCACATCCATTATTCACTTTTCCTGCCGCCGACGCATCAAATTAAATCACATAATTTTCCTACGTCATAGTCATTAAATATTACTCATAGTTAATCAGATAGACCGATTCTCAGTCGTGACTTACATTAACCTTAATCTACATTCATGACAGAAAACTCAGTCTATTTATGGATTACTCATCGCGATCGCCTATCTCCTGCCCCCCGTGTCCCTTACCGACCTAGAGGCTGTCCGCTCTTCCCTACACTTAATGCAGGCTGATTTAACTGAAAGTGACTCACTCATCTTGCTTGGCGACTTTAATTTCTGCGACGTCTCTTGGACACCCGACGTTCACAGTGCTTGCCTCCACCCACTAAGTTCTTACAACGGCCTGAATATCAATACAGTCCTGGATTGGTTAAGCGAATTTAATTTTAGATAACTAGTTTTCTTTCCCACTCACAAAGACAATTTTCTTCATCTAGTTTTTATGTATAAGGGAAATCTCAGTAAAATCTTTAAGTCCTGTAAGCAAAATTGTGGCTGAGCAAAATATCACATCCAACCACATTCCGCTCTTGTTCGAACTACAGTTTGATGTGGTTTCTCCTGCTAATAAAACTCACAAGGTTAGATATAATTGGAAGAGAATGGATCTTAACGCTCTTAAAGGGCTCCTTGCCCACTGTCCGTGGGATCTCCTTATGGAAACTTCTACGGACGAATGCTGGGATTTGTTCTATTCTCTCTTTGAAAGCTGCATTTTGGATGTGCCCCTCTACAAAAGGTTAATCAACTTAAATTTCCAGTTCGGTACGATCGCGAACTTATTTCATTACTCAAAACAAAAATTAGAGCTTTTCGAAAATGGAAAGGAACTAAATTACGCTGCGATTATGTTGGCTTCTCCATTACCGCGCGGATTTCAAACAGTTGCAGCTTACTAAGTATTATTCTTATCTTAATGACGTAGATTCCTCTCTAAAAGAAAACCCGAAACTCGTCTGGCGATTCAGTAGGCGAAAAAGAGGGGCAGACGTATACTATCATTAGTCCGTTACGAAAATACAGAGGCCAATGATTCACAGAGCGCGTGCAATTTATTCTCCAAGTTTTTCTCCTCAGTGTTAAAAAAAAACCAGTGCATATATCTTACAATTACGATTCCCTACCTTCTACAAATGATTGCCTATCATCTTTGCTATTTACTGAAGAAGAGGTAAGTGCAGCTTTAAAGAGTCTCAAACATGACGCATCTCCTGAGTCCGATATAATACCGGTATTCATTATCAAAGCTTGTGTTAACGAAATTTGCCATCCCTTGCTAATTCTTTTCAATCAGATACTGCATCATCAATCCTTTCCCACGAGATGGAAGCAGGCAATAGTCACGCCCATTCATAAAAGCGGTAGCAAATCCGATGTAAAAAATTAGTCCTATTTCTTTGTTACCAACATTCTCAAAAGTTTTTGAAACACTCCTATAGAATAAACTGCACGGCAAATTTTCTGAAGCGCAGCACGGCTTTCTTCCTCACCGCTCCACCACCTCAAATTTACTTCTTGTAAATCACCTCTCCTGTAACATTAACAAATGTAGTCAAACTGATGTAATTTATTTTGACTTTGAAAAGGCATCTGATAGGTACTGTCGATCATGGATTCGTATTATGTAAGCTTCAATCCTTTGGAATCAATGGAGGTGTGTTCATACTTATGCAGTCTTATCTACAAAATCGAACACAAAAAGTTGTCGTCGATGGTTTTACCTCTCCATTAATCGAGATATCATCAGGTGTTCCTCAAGGATCAATTCTGGGTCCCTTCTTGTTTAACGTTTTCATTAACGATCTGCCGCAATCCATCAGTTACACAAGTTCGCTATACGCCGACGGCTTTAAAATTCTTAATAGGGTTGACGGTTTGGATGACTGTGTACGACTCCAGGATGAAATTGATAAGTTTTCCGTGGTGTCAGGTATGGAAAATATTCCCCAACATTCAGAAATGTAATGTAATCTCCTTTTCATTGAAGAAAAAAATGAGCCTGTACCCTTGTGCCATAGATGATGTTCTACTCGAGAGGGTCCAAACTGTTAACGACTTAGGTGTAACTATGGAGACTAACCTAGATTTTAATGTACACATCCGGTCCATTTGCTTAACAGCATTCAGACTCCTGGGTTTTATTAAACGGGATTCCATGAAACATTTCTCCCTCCCCACCATTATTAGCTCATACTGCGCACTAGTGAGACCAGTGCCGGAATACGCAAGTCCCGCCCAATATGTAAGAACTTTGTAAGAACTTCAAACTTAGCCCCTTGTGTAATAGGCGAATGATCTCGGATATTATTTACCTACGAAATATTGTGAACAGAGTCATTGATTCCAAAGAACTAGTGGCACTAATTGGCCTCAACGCCCCCCTTCGTAGATCCCGTCACACGCCACTTTCACGAGCCATCCTCCAGAGTGAATGTCTACAAACATTCGCTTATTCCCAGAGCAATTCGAACATACAACGAGGCGAATGCCAAATGCAGTACTATGGACATATACGAAGACTCCCTTCTAGTATTCAGGAGACATATGCAGAACACACTGAGAAAACACTGAAGTGTTATTTGTGTGTATTTTTGTACGAATGCGTAAGTTTTTTGATTTGTCTTGTTCTATTTATTTTTATATTTATACATTTTTTATTAGAATACATGTAATTGGGGATATCCGGTTTTTGTTTAATAAATTATTATTATTATTATTATTATGAAAAATTTCATATTTGCAATGGTTTTCTGCCTGGCTCTTTTATCTATAATTGTCTTGCTCCAATTTAAATAACAGCCTTAACGAAAATAATGATCAATTTGTTGGTGTTCTAAACTTTTTGAATATATTTCACTCCTCAATTTCGGGCATTTCATTAAATAATATCGAGTATATTATTAATAATTTGCTGGTACTCTTATCAATATATAAGTAACAGTTACTATTCCGAGTCATTTTCGCCATTAATATAATTAACTATGGAAGGTCTTACATTTCAGCATTTCATTATGTGAAGGTAAATATAAAAAACGATAATATTTTCCCACTTCTTGAATAACCTATTTTAATTAAAGAAGAGTATTATTCACAAAGCGACCTAAGCTTCCTAGCTATGCACCACTACTGGCGTTTTCTTTTATAATAAAAACAATATAAGCGAAGAAAAAGTTTTTTTCCGTTTTAATTTGTTTTTTTTTAGTGTTTTAACCTCACACTTTTAAAACCGAATGAAACATTTCGCCGGTTTTCTCACATCCTTCATGAGGTGAAGCGAAGATTTTTTTAGGTTAAGGAACAATCAGTGTGGCAGCTTTCATTTCCTCTTTAAATCGCAATCGAACTTTTTTTTATAAGACAACACACACATGAGAGAGAAAGAAACGCGGGAATGGGTGCGCCTCGCGCTAAATTTATTTGTGAAAGAGATTCTCCCCTCTTTGTAGGAAAGCTATTAAATATACAGAACGCGGCAATGCAGCAGATCACGGATCGCATCCCAAACAGACGTCGGATTGGAATAGGAGACCTGCGCTCTGATATCTCTGTATTAGGAAGTTTGCGGGATAATCAGAGAGTCATGACATGCACGGCACTTGAATTCAAGCCCTCCATTAGGGATTGGGCATTGATAGCCTCTGCTTATGAAATGTGCTTGAAATATGCACAAGAACTATTTTTATAGGCTGCTTCGGATAAATATGGATTATATTTTATTCAACGTTCAATTTTGTGGATAGCATCAGAAATTCGAGCTGATTTCGATAAAGATGCATGGTACTTTTCCTATCGATCCCACTCATGTACGTCTTAAACCGAGTAAAATAATAGTTTGCGTTTGTTCATACATACACACATGTATATAAACACATAATAAATAAAATGTTGTTCGACTTCAATAATCAATACATTATTCCATTAAAATGAACTATAATTTGAAATTTTGACAGGCCAATTTATGACTGTATGAGGGCATTTTAAGTATTTAGCGATAATTTATCATAATTTATTAAAAGATATACAAACAAACTTCAAATATATCATCTGATAAACAATTGTGCAACGTTGTTTGTATTTATTATGTTGATTTGTAAACTGATACAACAAGCAATATCATAAAAATTTAGTAGATGTCCCTTATCAATTGGTTTTAAGAAATTTATTTTGTTTTTTTCTCAGCCATTGGTCCTATATCTCTCAATTCGCAATGTAACCCGAGAATTCCGACAGGTTTTGTGCTTAATATTAATTATCTTTTTCATTATGTTTGGATCGATAAATGTAAAACTATGTTTACCTCGTGAATTAAAAAAAACGATTCAATTAGAATGAGTACTTCATTTAAAAATAAATATTACAGATTTGTATTCCATTTCCACCCATAAAAATTTTCGGTTATATATACGACGTAATAACGAAGGCCCTCATAATAGGTATTGTTTACAAATCCTATATGTATTTAAATTTGAATCCATAGTAACGACACTGATTTTTGTTTCTTTAGAGGTTCTTATTTAAAAATTGATGGTAAACATTTGTTCCTTGACCTTTCTTTTAAATATCTCAAGAAAATTTATTGATTTTTGTTTATGTTTAACTCCAAATCACGTTATTTTTATCCGTCATTTTTAGCAAATAGGTTTCATTATCTCTTCGGCATTAAAATGTCACACTACTCTTGTTACAGTAGTGTAGCGAATTTGGCTTACGGTATAAAACAAAACTGCATATGACTATTATTGAGGGCAAATGATAAACGAAAAAATCCACATAACTCGAGCGTCCATAAACATTAATGATGAACGGTAATCCCCAAATTACCTACTTGACATCCCAATACGTATGGTTAAACAGATTAAGATGTGCGTTCAACGAGAAACTCCACACATAAAAAACACTTATCAGGCAACATAAACCTGTCTAGAAAGATACATATGTAGATGAAATGATTACTCACGGTCCACTGCAAGTACGAGCTGGGATCCGTGAAGAGCCACCTAGGTCCCTGCCAGGTGGCGTGTTTACCCGCCTTGGCCCCCTCCGTGGGCGCGGTGGGGAACGTGATGGGTCTAGGGGGCGTGGTTGCCGTTATCAGCGGCATCTGCGGCTCAGCCGTGGTCGTCGTGGAAACGACGTGCGAGTCGGTCGAAGCGACGACCACGTCCGGGGTCGAACCGTACCCCTCTCCGACCTGGTACCCCTCCTTCCTGGACGAGTTCCTCGGTGGCATCACCCAGATGGAATTTCGGGTGTCGTTGCCGGCGGGAGGGGAGGGGGCGGCAGGTGCGGCTAAGTAACCGGCCGCATCGCCTCCTCTGACCGCCTCCGTCGAGGCGGTGTGCATCGCCGGTCCGTCTGCAGACGGTCCCTCGCCTTCGTCGTCGTCCTCGTCGTCCACCCTGTCGTCCTGTTCGACTGGTACCGCGACGGGAGCCGTGTTATCCTCTTCCTCCTCATCATCCTCGTCTTCGTCGTCGTCGTCATCGTCCTCCTCATCTCCCTCCACCCTTTTTCCCTTCTGGGTCGCCATCCCCGGCACGGACGCCGTCGTCGACTGCACATCTTCCCGCTGTTCGTCAAGAGGAGGTCCAGGAGCCGCCGGGATGTCCGATTCACCGCTCACCTGTTCCGGAGCCGGTTTCGTGGTGGACGAGAGAGGCGTCGTGGTCTCCGAGGCGACGGTTGGAGGCGAATTGGTCGCGGTGGTCGTGCCTGCGGTGGTCGTCGCGGTGGTGGCCGCAGCAGCCGGATGCCGGTGGAAGGCCGTGGCGTTGTAAGCGGGATGGTGCTGGTACTGGTGGGGGCGGGTCTGTATCTGGGGACGATGTTCCGAGAAGGGGAACGCAGCGCCTGGTAGGGAAAGGAGATCGGTGGTCAAGAGGAGCGGCACCGCCACCGAAGCCGTCACAACCCCTACCAGGAGGGCCGTCAGTACGAGGAACAGTGCCGTACGGGGACGGCAGCAACCCCTGCCCCCGCCGCCCCCTCCTCCCTTGTTACCGCCTCCGCCCCCCTTTCCCGAACCACCTCCTCCTCCACCACTTTTGCCCTGTCCGGCGGTTTTGCCGCTCTCCTCGTCCCCGTCCTGCGGCAGTATCGTGTACTGCAGGGAGTTCTCCCCGTGTCGCACCGTCTTGTACATGGCGAACGACTGACTGGCTGGACTGGCGGAGCGGCAGAGAGAGAGCGTGTTGCGGGGGGAGGGGGGGGGGAGAGCGAGGGAGAGAAGAGGGGAGGCGGTGGCGCAAGAGAGGGGGGGGAGAGGACGGCGGCGCCGCGGCGCGATTCGGGAGGGGAAGTAGAGAATGAGAAAGAGAAGGGGAGCAAGAGGGAGAACCGACGCGCGGCGGCGGCGGGAGAGTCCCTAAGATCACAGACCCTCATCCACCCCCGCCCCACCCCCCCAAACTCCCCCTACCACACCTGCGGGAAGGGAAAAGAGTTTGGAGACGGCGGCGGGTGTGTGCGGACAAGGTGGGTGTTGGGGAGAGGGATGAATGTGAAGGCATCGGGCGGAAGGACGGAAGGAGAAAGAGGGGGAGGGGAGCAGCGGACCTAGTATGGAGCGAGGTTTTGGGGAGAAAAGGAAAAAGGGACAGGGGTGGGAACCACGTGCTCAGGTTTTGGAACGAAACATTTTGTCGGAGGATGGGGGAGACAGGAAGTTCCAACTCTGCAAGACTCTAATATGAGAGTCCACCGAAAGGGCTTTTATTGGTAGCGGGAGCGAGGGTGCGCCTCTCTCTCTCTTTCCCCTCTCCCCCTTTCTCTCCTCATTCCATTTTTGCGGAGACAGACAATTTTGTCTCTTCTCCCCTCCATTCCAATAGCTGCCTCAAAAAAAACATATCAGCGTTGAGAGCTATATTCCCCCTTCGCTTCTTGCCGGCCGACATTTCCTAACCTGCGGATGTTTTTGTTAATATGAGAGCACAGTCCTGCTGATTTTCCTAACGGACTATAAGGAGTAACAGGTACAGGAATTAATGCGGTGGACTTTCAGGAGATGATTTACGTTGACGTAGCGTGAGGCGATTTCTGATATATTAACCGCTAGTTTAATCTCATATTAAAGGTATTGGGAGTGGATTTAACGACTTTTTGGAATCGACATAGAAGCTGAAATTACTTTCGAGGTGTGGGATCCGTTAATTCATTAAACGACTGTGTTGTCAATTATACTTCGACATAGAACATATACACATTTGTATCTAATTTTGGCTTGGAATTTAAGTAGTATTTCTCTTTATTTAATAAATTAGCATATCCTAAAAATTCTAACTTATCGTGTGCACTTAATTGCTTGTATAATGCATCTCCGCAAAATTAAGCTTCAATAGCAGTATTGAACAGTTTCTCTAGTGGTGAAAAACGAAATAACTTGTGCATTAGAAAATATCGATAAGCCCAGAAAATCGCTCAAATCGTTAAAGGAAATTTCATGTTACATCTCAAGCATCACAGAAATGTATCCATCGAGTTAAGTTACCGCCAAAGTGGCAAGTGCACTAAGCCGCCGATTACTGAGAATCGAGCAAAAAGGCATCCGCGTTGCATAAAGTGGTTCCTGTATTTATCCCTAGTGAAATTCCAGCGTTCTCATTAGTGATTCCGCTCACCGACGCTCATAGGCCATTCAGAGAGCGAGGAGAGAGAGAGGGGGCAAAGGCGGGAGAGGACGTATATAGGAAGAAGCTTTTCAGATATCCTCCTCGATATGCGTAGTTTCAGGTCATTTGAGCGCCGGAGAGAGGCGTCGCTCGATGGTCTTGATCCGTGCGTTGATGACATCTTGAGAGTAACAGAGAAAGGGAGATGGGAAGGGAAGCGATGCGGGGAGTTATAGTTCCGGTGGTACGTGAGAAGGGAGAGAGAGGGAGAGAGTGAATAAGAGCGGAGAAGGGGAGGGAGGGTTTATACGAAAAGGCGCCTGAGAGAGAGAGAGAGACACAGAGGACGAGCGGATGGGCGAGAGAGAGAGAAACAAAGTCATTGTGCGATACATAAGTGGGGATGGTGCGATATTAGAGGGGTTTGGGAGGGAGAAAGAAGAGGAAAGGAGAAATAAGAGGGGAGGGTGGGGGAGAGAAGAAACAGAAGAGCACAGCACTCCGCCTCAGACACTTCAATAGTTGGCTTTACGGGAATGAAAAGACGCCTCGAGTGAGTAGTATCGCCTCTTTTAAAATAGTTTCGAACCCGCCACCTCTTCACTCTGAATCCAGTCAATAAACTGTTTGGTGTGTGTGTGTTTGTGAAGGTGGTGCGAAGAGAGAGAGAGAGTTAGGTGAGTGGAGGAAAAGAGTAAAAAATGAGGAGAAACGCGCAGGGTGGTGGTAGGAGAGAGCGTTGCGAAGAGGGGGAATGAGAGGAAGAGAGGAGGGAGGAAGGAGCGGTGGTGGGGAGGGAATGGGAGGACTCCTGCGCCCCAATCGATAGACTCAGGCGGTGCGTGGTGGCGGGAGAAGGGTTCCGAATGACTCAAAGAGTCCCCCTCTATCTCTCTCTTTCTAACTCGCTGTCCCTCTCCGTTGAGGGTAGAGGACTATTACATCACCAAAGAATGCATGAATCATTGCTACACGTTCACGCCCATGATTTTGCGAATCGTGCGCTAAAGATTTCGAGCGCGCAACGAAAAGGGGAATATGGAAAAGCGTCGGCGAATTGCGCGTAGTGGAAATGGCGCTTTAGGCGATCGTCGAATGCCGTTTGAAATATTTTGCAACTGTCGAGATATTAAACTACACCGCAGTTTAATTATTAGGTATCTTAGTTTTTGTTTTTATTGGCAACATTCTTGGAGGGATTCAATCGAAAGCACGAACTAGCATATCGCTTTAAATTCATCGAGACAGTTACATCTTCATCAAGTCGCTCAAAATATTATGTTAAATTCAAGCAGACATTTAAGAATTAGGAAATGCGGAGTTGTGAAAAATTAAGATAAAATTCAAACAACACAACTTTAAAGACTTCTTCCACATAACACATTATAAAAACATGACAAGTTTCGGAGAATAATCACTATCATAAAGTTCACGGTAATAATTTAAGCTTTATGACGGAGATCGATTTAGCCTATCTCACCAACGATTAAAAAAATAACATTAAAAAGTGTTTCTCCAATGAACGCGGAAAGATAGGGAAAAACCAGATGAGCGCATTGGCTACAAAGCAGCCGTCAACAGTGGTGACTCACCGTTCGTAGATTTTTAAAAAAATATAAACTTATTCGGTACGATAAGAACCCGCAAAACGATTCGAAAATTCACAGTATTTTAATGTACGTATCTTTTGCTATTTGGAAATCATAAAAATCTCTCGTTTATTTTAGATTCTTCGTTTTCTCATAACAATCGCCTTTCATTAAACTATACAGGATCTCTCTTCTAGTCCTTCCTATTTTCGTTTCTCCTACCCTTTATTATTTTTCAAAAATTCAATTCCATCACAAAATCAATCCTAAACGCTTCTTCCGGCTTCTTCCAATTAATTTCTCTCTCCGTGCTCACTGATCTCCGATTTACCATCTTCCACTAACGGATCCCGCTAATTCATTTCCCTGATATATTTTTCGAGAAAACCTTTCAGCAACTGTTGTTTTATTTACAAATATTTATCCTGAAAGTTACGATAGTCAACGATGAATTTCTTTTATTTATTAGTTAAATCGTTTTCATGTATTGAATAATTTATATTTTTTCTTCTTTTAAAACATTCGAAGAATAATATTTTTCCATTTTAAGTGAGAGCGATCAGGTAGATGTTCAATCATGAACGTGATCAACGTTTTTAGGTAATAAATCCTATGATAATGAACAAGAACTGAATCCGATGGCAAGATGTGTTATACATAAAGATTCATTAGTTTTGTTCGTTGCCGTCTAATATGAGAGGATGATTCATCTTCTTCTTCAGTATTCTGCCTAAAGGCAGGTCCTTCTTCTTGCAGCAAATGTTTTTGACGCTAAAATTTTACTTGGGAGAATGGTGGGCTGATATCTTGTTCACTTTTCCACCAACAGGACCAGCCAGCCGTTGATCAAATCATGTCGATTTTCCGCCTGACGACATTTCCGTCGTATCGTTGGCTTGTTTTTAGTTCTTTCGGAACTAGAGGATCCAATTTTGCTGCTGCCACAGCATTATTCAGGTTAGTAATAGGCGCCTGTTACTCGCCATAGCAATAGCCCCGTTGGTATTACTCAAGACGCACCAGCTCGGAGGAGGGGTTGGCTTCTGGAGGCATGCCGCCAATTCTCAATCTTTCACTTGAGAGCCGCGGTCTAGCTTGTGCCCCGACTGATATATAGAAATTTTTAAAAACAGTACGGGAAAATATTAACATTTTTTCATTACTGATAGCAAAGAACATGGCTTCGATGTAATTTATATATCATTATAGATAGAAGTTCGTAAAGACAAGAGTTTGACAGAGAAAATTTTGGTGCGGTTTTCATCAAATCTAAGCATCGTGATGATATATTTTAAGCAATTGTTGACCGTAGAGCTCATATAAATTGGTCTTATAAGGGCTAAAAAGAAGTATGACCAGCTCTTACCCAACGAAGAATTTTTCGGCTGACAAATCACTTTCGGGGATATATGTTTTACAACCAAATTAGAAAATATTTTGACTTGTCGAATAGTATATATGACATTATTTATCAAAAACTAATCTGAAATATGACTGAGTTCATTGACTTCAAATGAAGGTATTTCAACTTCCGCCATTCTCTTTCCGTCCTCATTAATATCATCTGTATATCATCAATATTTTCATTAATTTAATAGAAATTATTCTCTGCATAGGGAGGCAGCATGTTTAAAATTGTTAAAGAATCTTTCTCCGAATGACTGCGAAAGTACTACTTGGCGTGACAACATTAATTTATTCAATATAATGATAGCGCGGTTTAATATATAACATGTTGAATTTTAGGCAACCACCGCAACACACTTTGACATATCGGTCCAACTAACAAGCGAGACACGAGATGCGACGAGTTCCATTCAGTGAGACAAGATTTTATTTTAATATGCGTTTTAGAAGAAAATTCTTCATCCCGGAATTAATGGACTGCTGAAAGATGCAACAGTTACGGCTAAATCTATCCATCTCTCACTTCTTTTGGATTTGGTTTTACTTCTCCCGTCGCGAAATCCCATGAAAATAATATGTAGACACAAAAAGAGAATGTCTTGCCTACAAAATATATTTTCGCAAAAATGTCGCACTTTTTTAAATGCTAGTGGTCAATGCAATTAAAAGGTCATTCTGATCTAAAATGGAAAATGCCACCCAAGGTAATAAGAGGGAAAACTGTACGTCAAGTTCGCTACTGTAAAATATATCCTTCACCGACAAAATCAAACAAAACATATAAACATTTTGTTTTTATTAATTACTTCATTAGCTTGATACATCTCACAACAAAATTTTTTAGTTTAATTTGTTAACTGCCCAGAAAATATTCTATAGATTACGTAGTTCCGATACGTCAACTATGAAGAACGTAGATATGTTTTCTGATCACGGAAATTTAAATTATTATTATGAAATATTTGAAATGTTGGCTGTCTTCGGCTTAATCAATACAATCTGACCTGGCTGCTCGAAATCGAACGCAGTTTTTTCACTAAAAATAGGACCGCTTAACTTCTTAGTGCGTTTTCAATGGACAAATGTTCATTTTTATTACATAAATATTTCAAGGAGCTATAAAAATACGTGTTATATAGACTTAGGTTTACCAATTTGGAAAATGAATGCTTAATTTCTAATTTTTAATCTCAAACCCAGTTTAAAATACGGAACAATAAAATAAATCGGGGTATAATGTAATTCTTTGTAAAGAAACTATAAATGAAGACTTGTTTTGTAATTAATTATCTCCAGAGTTACTTCTTTAAAATAGTATTTTAATTGGAATTTTCTCATTTTTTGTATATTTAGAAGCACATTGATTAACCTTCTTCATACGAGCAAGTTCTCCACTTATCGCCTATTGCATTTCAATTACATGAACTGAATGGCTGCGATATAAAGTGTGCCAAGTTATTTTCTATGTTAAATGATCCAATCGTCTCATCATTAATGTACAGTAAACCACTCAAAATAATGAATACGCACTTAAGAAAATTTCATTTTTAAAAACGGAAAAATACGTGTAACCTTCTCCAATCAATTAGCATTACTTGGTTATTTGCAGTACTCTAGCAAGACAGGGGCGAGCGCGGCGTTCGCCCCGGGCACAGTATCGCAGGGGCGTCGACATGCAAGTAGCGACACTATTTCGTTCGAGATATCTCGAAAGCAGTTGGATCGAAATTGTGTGTGCATGGCAATAAACGCAATACATTTATAATTTGGCACAGAATTTAAATTATTATTTTAATAATTAAAGCTCGTGGGCCCCGGGCGCCAATCTTCCCCGCAATGAAAATGATTTATTGTACGTCTACCTGTATCAACTGTAGTTTTATTTTTCACTTTTATTACTCATTCCGGACTACTAAACCAAGATATGTTAACGAACATAGATCAAATAAGCCGATTTCGTAATACTCAACAGATACCGGTATTACCTCCGGTTCTTGAACAAACCTTTTTGACCATTATAATCACCCCAATCCAATTTTATGCGATCAACACTTATGCGAACCGCCCTCAAAAGCTGTTTCCTATTAACCTCGCCAAAGTTACCTCTTTTTGTGAGAGTAAAATGCTGCGAACGTTGTTTTCCCAGGTTTATACTATTCGATATTCGTTTCCTATCGTTTTGCGGCCGTTATTTTCCGTAAACAAGCCTTATACGACCGGTTTTGTGTAAACAATCAAGCAACGTGTTCGGGAACCGGATCAATATCACCCCCCTTTTTCCTTCCCCCCCTCTCTTGCTCTCTTTCAACATCATTCCGGCGCGATTTTTCTCGTCATGCGTATCCAATTACCGCCAGCAGAGGAGCAACTCCGTTATTTTAACGTTGTTTATGATGTGACGCGAGCCGCCGCCGTGGTTCCGCCTCCGAATTTTCTTTAAACATTTCGTCGCGAATGGCAAAGGTTTCGCGCTATTACGCGGAAAGCGAAACATTCCTTCGCTATTCGTAAATTTCGTGCCAAGGTACTCGAGGGGGGGGGGGGGGGGGGGGGCAAAAATGAAGGCTGTTTCGCGTTGGAATAAATTCACGCTTCCCTTCGGACGCACCTTTTTGGTTATTTTGTTTTGCGAATTTCATACACGGTGCTTGATTTAGAAATGTTTTCTTTTCAAATTATCTAATAAAAATAAAACTTCAAGAATAAGCGTAAATATTAAAAGTCGAAAAATTAAATACTTATCTGACGTGTCTTCGATACATAAAACAAGGATACGAAAAACCAGGTGCGCATTTCGGCTACAACGCGACCGTCGTCAGAGGTAATTCGCGGCAAGTATATTTTAGTATTTTTTTCATTATCTTGTTTTGTTTATTCGAGATTACCAAGGTAAGTACCTTTTTCATTTAAAAAAAATATTTAAATGCTTATTCTTGAATTAGTTTTCAGTCATGAGACGAGCTCGATAATCCTCTCACGGATGAACAAAAATATGATTCACATGAACTAATCTTATCGACAACAAATTTAGTTTCGTAAAGTATGCTCGTAATTACATTTCCTGTCGAATATTGATTGAAAATTCCCTATGAAAAATTGAAATAATAATATTAAAGCGAACAATGTGTGCCCTTTATTTACATATAATTATGAACCCGCAAACATCCTTCGAATTCGAGGAAAAAGAATTTCGAGTCCTTATCCTTTGTGCTTGCCCATTTAAAAGTTAAGAAACAATTTTTCTTCCTTTACTTTGAAAGGGGAGCGTTTATGTTCCACTTTACAGTTTCGTGATCTGAAGTTTTCGGGTGATTTAAATTCATGAGTTTTTTCTTTATGTGATGCACTTTGCAAGCTTTGATCCGTATCAGCGTTTTTCATAGATTTTTAGGACGTGGTTGTAGCAAGTTTCTTCGGTATGAACTCCTCCTTGTGTATGCATATTTTACCATTAATATCATCTCTCGTACGCCTTATTCGAATTTGCTTACGCCTTCTCGTGTCTCTTCTACAATTTACTTATCTGGTCGGATTTTTTATCGTGAGATAACTTGATATACATTATTTTTACAAACATTTATATTTGCATTTAAGAAGAAAAATGTTTCCTTTCAATGACTTATTACAGGTATTCACGTTCACCAGAGAATTATCGACCTGGCCTTATGGCTGATAAAGTCAAGCACTTAATTATAAAAAAATCGAGAAGTATTGCCTCAGTTATCTCCAAAAAAACAGCCGAAATGCGCAACCGGTTTTTCGTAACCTTGGTATTGCTACTGGAGATACCTGTGATAAGTACTTTTTCAATTTTTTTATATTTAAGTGCTTATTCTTAAATGTGTACACGCAATTGAAATGAACAAAAAATAATATTAAGTAGCAATGGATTTAATATAACGTCCAGTTAGTTATCTACTTCATTATTGACCAATCCCAAAATATTATATCATACCCTTTGTTTTAAACACATGTTCAACGCTGAAATCTCTTTATACTCGTACTTTAACCCATCAGAAAGCGCGTGGGGTCTATTTGACCCCACTAGATTCGATTGTCCTTTAGACCATAAAGGATTTCATTTATTTTTGTTCAATAATAGGAGTTTTTGCCTCGTACGTTATTTTAGTATATCAATATAATTAAATAAATAGAATAAACATCATGATTGTTGTGGAAAAAATAGAAGATGGGGTCATTTAGACCCCAAGCACCCCCTTGTGTGTAATTAAGGGTTAAATCAAGCATGTTTTCATTTTCTAAAGTGCTGGTCGCTTGAGACCCATACTTCACTTTAAGGACGTTCGTTCATTCTATCCTACGACATCTCGATATCTTTTTTTTTTTTAATGTGAAGAGAAATGGCTCAAACGCCCATTAACTCCACCTTATATCCATTAAGCACATAGGAAAACGAGGCCGCTTACTGGAATTTTAAAATTTTTTATCGCCGCACACCTCTAAGAGGAAAAGAATACGCCTCTCCTGGTAAAACGAAGCAATTAGTGGCAGTGAAAGTGTTTTTTCCCTCCCGCATCGATTTGGGAACGAAACCCCGATTCCCATTGTCTTCCAGGGTGAAAGCAAAAAGAGGCAACCTGCGCCACCGCCTGTAAAAAGGGATACATTACCCGAGTGGACATCGAAAATGGCGCCAACCTCCTTCCTCCCACCCTCGGCTTTCACTGACACACGATTCCTAATGGCCCTAATGACCTCCACTGTAAGGGGCGGGGGAGAAAGAGACGGTGGCCGAGCGGTGGCACGCGTTCTAATCGCCACAGGAAATAATGCGTAATTTTCGCTTGATAAATGTCGGAAGTGGATGCCGACATACGATAATGCGAACCCGCGGTTTAGCCTAGAAGAGATGTGTCAGAGATGGTGGAAACATACAGGTTACTTATTAATACTTGTAACTCTTGCTGCTGTTTCTATAAATTTTTCATTTAAGTTTAAGTTATCAATTTGCAGTTATTATCTACTAGAAAAATCCATTGAAAATTTCACCTTGGATTAATTATGAGGTTCCTTCGAATTTCACATAGCAACGAGAATTCTTGTAAACTGAGAAATATCTACTCTCTTTTCTTCTTTCTTTTTACCACGTTCATTTGTTCCTTTAGACGCAAATTAATTTGAAAGCTTCTTTTTTTAAAAAAATGCCTATTTATTCCTGAATAGTGTCATTTGTTTCGTGATCAAAACAAAACGTTTACGGTTTTACTAATATGCATTGCAGAATAGCACCTTGCCTAGTGGAAAACATATGGTATCTCTGCTCAAGGCCACTTTCAGATACCTAATAAGCATTGATCCACAAATTTACAGAACCAATTACAATCAATTACGATATTGCGACTTTTATTCTTTTTTGCAGTTTCTCCTCCGGTAGCAACTGGAGAGAAATGGTTAGCCGAAGGGCGTTGAGTCAAAATGCACTCCAAGCTATTTATGACAAAAATATACGCTTATTGCCCATGGAAAATATTAATTAGGATAAAATAATTACCTCCCAAAGATTTAGTAAATTTTCACGGCGCAATAAACCAATCCGGAAATAAAGATTTCTCCGAAAATGTACTTATATGTAGCGACCTTCCCCTATTTTTCAAAGACAAATTCAGTGAGACGCTTTCCTAATATATATACGATTTCAATAGTACCTCTATGGTTAAATTTGTCCGCCCTATTTTATTTGAGGTCTGATTTTAGCGATTTTTAGCAGATCAATCAGTACCTATTAGTTCATAAACCAACAACACGGATAAATATTTACGATCAACTGTGACGCGAAGGTCTCGTAATCAAAGGTTTCAATGGTAATAACGGAGGTTCACAAACAGGCAGAAAAGTTTGAAGGTCACGAACAATAATTCCGTATCCATGGAATATAAGTCGACCCTTTCACGTTAAAAAAATACGTGTATATATATATATATACATACACATTTCAGGAGCCGACCACAGTTATTTTGCGCAATAGTTACGCAGCCAAAAGATTTGACCGCCAGAAAATCATCAGGCGACCGGAATACGATTTATCATATATGAAAAAAACGAAGGAAAAACGTTCACAGTTACCAAATTCACGAGAGTAGGCAGGTAAAAAGAAAATTCCGGTGAACATTTTCCTCTTTTCCCGCTGCTCGCTGCATTTCAACAGTGCCGTTCACTCGAATTCATCCGCTATGTCCGCGGGTGCATTCGTGCGTGCAATCGAAGAGAGGGCAGCGGCGGATGATGAGAGAGACAGAGAGAGAGAGAGAGGGAGAGAGATGGAGATAGAGATAGAGAGGGAGAGAGAGATATGGGTGAGGTCGAGAGGGAAGGCGAAGGGCGTCAAAGTCGATATTTCCCTCTCAGCGTAGGGCGGGGGAAAGGGACGAGAGATGCCCCGCGATCCCTTCGTCCGGTTCCCCATCGCCCGTGGTATTGTCGCTTTTCACATCGGGTATCTAAAAATGGGGACGCCTGTGGCCCATCGCCCGATCGAAACCCAACTTGGGACATCGGCCTATAGTTTATATAAGTAGGTTAGGACCTTCAATTTTTTTGCCCAGAGTTTAAATTTTAACACTTTTTAAATTAATGCTATAATAGTTCTGAAAAGCTGAAAAGCCCAATGGATTTTTCCATTCTTTCATGAGTATCAAGATGTATATTTTTATTGGTAAAAGTTGCAGTTTTTTCATCTGGAGATTCTAAATTTATAAAAATCTAATTATATTCAGAAAGATCGAAATATTATTTCGTTTTTTGCACACATACATTATCCTACAGTACACAGATTTGACTGTTCACATCTTCATTACGGGATGTATACATTCCTTTTCACGAGCTTAAAATCACACAAAAAGCTGAAATATCACCTCCCACCTGTGCGATCCCCGATTAAGATGGTACCTGACACTTCCATATTCGTATGCCCTCTCGGAAGTTCTTTTTTGTAAGAATACCTACGAACAAACAAAAAGAGAGGCCGGCCGAATTACGTAATTATATTCTAGACTTATTACGTTAATCGTTCCATCAACACACTTTTTTCCGAAATGAATGAAAACAATTGTAATGCATGCCGCCCTCGGTAGTGTGGTGTTAAGCGTACCCTAGCTCCCAATTCTACGTCCCTGAGTTCGAATCCCGCCAAGGGACTAGCAGTATTCTTCAGTCTTTGTTATCACTGCTGTTTTTATTTTAAAAAAGCAAAAAAGTGAAGTTTTTTACCTATTTAAAATTAAGTAGGTGAAAGAGCAGCCATTCCTTTATATTTACTTCTTATCCTAGTACAATAAATCTTAAATTAATCGATAAATTTATCTCGAGATTTTTTGCTTGATCGCGGCTCGTTACTCTCCAGTATCGGCCAAAAATCTATCAAGATATACTTTCATGCTTTCGATTTTGAAAACCGTGATAAAAACCTATTAAAATTAAGGCGTGTTAGCAGGGAAGTACATATTCATCGCCGATGGCTCTAATTCCCCTATTTCCTCTACTCTTCCTCCCACTGTCACGTCCAAAGACGATCTCCTATTCCTATTAAGTAGTCCTTGGCGTGCAGCGTTTGGCACCGACCCAAAAAAACAAATTAATTCCCTCATCGCTTCAATGGTCCATGCTTCAAATGCCCGCTAAGCGGAAGTGTGTTGAGTCGGGTTTAGGCAAGAACACAGGTCCCGAATGCACACATACATTTCGCCCCTTGAACTGTCTAAAACAGAACCCAGACTAGAAATACCTTTCCTGCCTGCTAATGCGAGTCGACAGTGAACTCGAAAACACAATAACGTGCGGTATTCCGGCGGTAATCGCGTGATAGTTGAGAGGCACGTTGATCTCGAACGTCGGTGAGAACGAAATGTCTTTTTCAAGAAATTAGCACTTCAATCAAAACCAATGTAAAAAATTCGGTCAATTCAAACGGTTGAGAGAATGTTTAAAATAGAAAGTTGACGCGAAAAAGGGATACGAAAGAAGACATTATCAAACCTTTTATATTTTTGCGAATTGATTTCAGATCAAAGAAACAAAAATATAAATGCATTAAATGCAAATAAACGCTCGAGTTGATTGAAAATTCTAAACTATATTCGCGGTACTGGTCAAAATAACCGAATACTAAGATCAATGATCTCCCCGAAGTATAGTAGTGCTTCGCCTCCATGCTGTTTATGATGAATATATAATCCATCGATATATTTCACGAATCCTGAAAGCATTACTTTGAGGAATTTTATTGACTCCTGAAAACGTCTTTTGTTTTGCCTGGCTAATTATTTCCATCGGAGAATTCAATTTTCTGAGCAACTATTCCAATCTACCTACCTATCGCATTAAACAGTAAATTAGATTCTCATAACACAATAACAATACTTTTGATTTAAAAAAATAATTTTGCTCCCTTGTAGACTTCAATAAAATCACAATCAAACGAAGAATAATATAGCACACCTTCGAAATATATCGATACTAACGCACGTCTTTTCAAAACTATGAAAATCTTTTACGTTTTTTCTCAACCTACTGGGAGCACGAGGCCATTTAAAACTCCAAAGCATCCCCGATATAATAGACTAGGGATGGCCATCCTGGACTTGAGTAAGAGCTGCTACACTGCAATGGACATCACCGAATAGCCACCGTAACGTACAATGAGCAAAACAAACTTCTTTTATTCAGTGGAACTTATAGCAATCTTTGACTTCAACAATTTCCTTACACACTATAATCAGAAAATTATGGTATAAAGACAGCCAAAGTCTCAGAAAGCCACATGTCAACTCTCAAAATGTTGCGTATTAATTCTTAAAGGGTTGCATGCGGCTCCGAAGACGCCGGTTTGCCACCCCTTTACTAGACGCTTCCCCCGAAAAAAAAAAATTACGCGCGCAATTAAATTCCACGTTATCCAAGGCGTGCAGATTCCGCCAACAGCTTCGTGAAAAAGGGAGGACCGCGAAGCGCCGTAGCAGTCGGCGCGTTTCAGATTTTCCCATAATGATGTCGTTAGCGTTGCAATCTCGCTTTCGAACACACACACCCTCTCCCTCCCTTTCTCTACTCCTCTCTCCCTTTCTCTACTCTCTCTCTCTCTCACCCACCTCTCTCTCGTTTGGAGCTGACTGTATGTGCATAGAGTCACAGTGATGTATAGAGAGAGAGAGAAGGGGGAGATGAGAGGGATTCAGGAAAGGATTTTCAGCGGTCAGCGAGCAGGGTTACAGAAGGAAGACACTCATTGCCGGAAACCATGCTTTCCACCATTCCGCGCCGCTGCGCCGTTGAAACGCACGAGGTAGGTACGTCCTTTTGGAAATGACGCGAGGAACCCAAAAGGTCGGTTGGGGGCCGGGACAGAGCGCCCTTGCTTCCCGCGTGCTTTGCAGACTTTCCAGCGCGTCAATTAAAAACTTTCACATGTGAAGAAACGGGAAAAAAGGCGACTCTTTCAAACCGTCGTAGAAGTGTAACTGTTGCCGCGCTAAAAAATAAATCTCTATTTCAAATTCAACTTTTTATCGAAAACCATTCTGGCGTGAAAGTGTCACACGATACATAAAAACTACGGTGAACGTGAATTTGAAGCTGGAATGTCACAGTACCTACGTTTTAGAACGAAATAAAAAATTACGTGTGTTGAATCTTATGGGTAAGAAAATGTCACAGGATATATCAACAGATAACAATTTTTAAAACTTATAATTAAATGCATGATATGAAGCTATCGAAGAAATTAAATTGCAGATAATTTAATTTTGAATATGATGAAATTAATTCTTCTCTATGGTGAGGCCATTTTAATACACAAATATAGTGCATCTTGAGAAAAAAATTCTGAAAAACACAATGACACCCATGACTGAGCAGTGTTTTTAATTATCATAAGTTTATTCCTTACTGTACCAAAGACGGTTTATTTGTGACAAGTCAGAATGTACACACACATGTTCCCTATAAAAAACACTGTGATTTATGATCTATTCGTATAATGTTGCCATACCTTTAACTCTTAACAGAGTGATATCACGTTTCGGCAAGCGTCATACGGCCAACTTTGTGGATTTGGTTAATCATCTTCGCAGAATAAAGAAAAACATTTCACAGCTCATCACGCATCGTCTCCGCAGAAAAGTAACCGTCCTCGAATAGCGTTCTCTGCATTCTCCTGCCGTCCACAGCATTCATCCTTTCTTGATAACTTTCCTCTAAACGTCATTTATGAACTGAAACCTTTTCCTTTTTCTCCGTTTTATGCCATCTAATTTTCCTTTGATCATGTCTTTAGTCATAACCTCTCTCATCGAGGAATACTTTATCCAAATCGTCCTTTTTCTAAGTGTATGTATTGGAAAAATACCAATTCCCACTTATCTATTTCCAATTTCACGTATATGATTGAAATCTTTTCAAGTATTTAGTACAATTTTTCTTTTGTCCTCATGTTTCTGAATCAGGTATCACATCAAACATAACATTCCATAAGTGATTATTATTTATTTGTAGTCACTATTGCAATATAGAATATAACAATTTTTCATGTCATTAAAACCAATAATTCAAAAAAATGTTAATATAGATTTTTTGTACTTGGCGCACTTACTCGTATTTGTCAAAATTAGCCGGTTAATTCCCAAATTTTCTCGTGATATGAGCTGCATTTATTAACCGGAGTCAATTAACTCAAAATATAACAATTCATCGAATAATTGTATTGCATATAACACGTATAAACCATACTATAAACGCAGCATTGGTATTTGGCAGCTTTACCAATGCATATCTAATTTTTTCAGTAAGGTAAGCAGAACTTCATGCAAGAAAGGAATTAATAATAACATTTCAAGCCGGATATTTTTTCATTAAAGTTACTTTCCCGAATGAGTGATTTCACTCAAGTATATTTTCGTCACCTGCGTGGATATGAAACATAAGTACCAAATGTAAACGAAATATGTCACGAAATAAAGCTTCAAATAAGAGTGTACAAAACGACAGTCGGACACTAGTTTTTACTAAATTCCATGGTGCTACGGATAATATTTTAGATGGTTTGCCTTCCTCAACCGTGCTTTTGACGTGAAACTATCACTGAATTAGGCCGACCCACTTGGTAAAGTCGACTTTTACATCAACATCTCTGAGGTACAGATGTTGCTTGGACTACATACACTTAGTATGGTCCCTACCTATCGACCTTATTAGCATGCATGACCTACTTGGAGCAAATGCTCCACCTAATGTAGCTCTCAAGGTCTACGCAACACTTAATCTCTTCTACAACGCCAAAGCTTTAAGAAACCCTTTTGAAAATGAGAGACAGAATTATTTGAAGTCACCCGAGAATGCGGCACGTAAGGATATATATTTTGTTTTAAAGTATAATACAAATAACTTCAGCTACACACACTCAAATTAGAAGACTACGCGTATGAATGTTTTTTTTAATTATTCAGCACTCATTTATAACCATATATATTTGAGGTGGGGGGGGGGGGGGGATATTCATTTCGCGACGAGAAAATATTTCCTCGTAATGCAAGCCAAGGTAGGTTCGCCAATATCCCTCCCGCATCCTCTCTTTTTTCCCCAGCTGAACAACGAAAACTCGCCATATTCGGCGACTCGGGCTTATTCGAAAAGGGCTTTATCGGTGGAGGAGTGTTAGGGGGTTTGTTGTAGGGGCGAAATGTATATTGAGGTTGAGGTCGGGTGTCGGGGAGCGGCAGGGAAATTTCGGGGAAGTTACAGGAGAGTAAAGGAAGCGGAGGCGTGGTCGGAGGTTTCAGGGGCAACAGAAGGAAGGAGGCTGAGGTGTTGGAGAGGGGCTCGAAACAAAGAGAGGAATTCGAGAGGCACTCGAAAAGGGATCGAAATAAGAATACACGCGCGTGTGCCGTGGTGAAAAACATCTTCTCCGCCACTTCCACTGTCAAAGCTTGAAAGCCTCTTCGGTTATATATTTTTCTACTCGGCTTTAATGCTCTTCACTCGGGCGTAAACAAATGAAGGGGGTTGGTAATTTGCGGCGGAGAAAAAGAGAGGGTATTTATGGTTTTTTAGGGGAAGGGGTAGAAAAGGAAAACGGAGGAAGGAAGGTTGAGAGGATTGAAAACTGATGGAAGTTGGGAGGGGGAGAATTGGGTCGTAGTGGGAGGGGGCTGTTTTGAGATTCTGGGTTGGGTTGAGCATCGGATAGCACCATGGCCGTTACAGAAGAAGGAAAGAGGAACGGAGAGGGAGAGAGGTGTATGGAGAAAGAGGGAGAGAGAGAAGAGAGGAAAGAGGGAGGTAGAAGAGGGAGAGAGAGGAAGGAGAGAGAGAAGAGGGAAAAGAGAGAGAGAGAGACGGAGAGAGGGAGGGAGAGAGAGAGGAGGGGAAAGTGGGAGAGAAGAGGGGAGAGAGAGAGAGAAGAGGGGAAAGTGGGAGAGAGAAGAGGGGAAAGAGGGAGAGAGAAAAGAAGAGGGAAAGGCGGGAAAGAGAAATGAAGAAACAGGGAGAGAAACAGAAGTGGGGAAAGAGGGAGAGAGAGAGGAGGGGAAAGGGAGAGAGAGAAAAGAAGAACAGGGAAAGAGAAGTGTGGAAAGAGGGAGAGAAAAGAAGAAAGACGGAGAGAGAGAAGAGGGAAAAAAGGAAGAGAGAAGATGGGAAAGAGGGAGATAGAAGATGGGAAAGAGGGAGAGGGAGGAGGGTGAGAGAGAACGTGATAAAGAAAGGGAGAGAGTGCGAAAAAGGCAACAGATATGGAAAGGGGAGAAAGAGACCAACGGGGATAGAGAGAGAGAAAGCGGAATAATGAGACAAAGGAAAAGAGATAGGAAGTGGAAGAATGATAGACACAGGGGGAAAGAGAGATGGATAAAGAGAGACGAGAAGAGGTGGGAAGAGGGAGATGTGGTAAGACGGAGAGGGAAATATAGACAAAGGGAGAGATTGCGAGAGAGAGAGAGAGAGAGTGAAATGAAGAGATGGAGGGAAATGAAGAGAGAGGAAAATAAAGAGAGGGAAGGAAATGAAGAGAGGGGGGGAATGAAGAGAAGGAAGGAAATGAAGAGAAGGAAATGAAGAGAGGGAGGGAATAGAAGAGTGAGGGAATGGAAGGGAGGGAGGGAATGGAAGAGAGGGAGGGAATGGAAGAGAGAGGGAGGGAAATGAAGAGAAGGGAAGATACAGGAAAGGAAAGGAATAGAGTAAGGGATAGGAATGGAGAGGGAGAAAAAGGAAGATATATGGAGAAAATGGAAGATATATGGAGAAAATGGGATGGAGAGAAAGACAAGAGGGGGAGAGAGGCAAGACGTGAAGAGAGGTAAGATATAGAGGAAGGGATGGATAAAAGATGGAGAGAAATATAAGAGAAGAGAAATATATGAGGAGAGAAATATACGAGGAGAGAAATATACGAGGAGAGAAACAGAAGAGGACAGAGAAAAGGGGTTTATGGAAAGAGAATTGAAAAAGAACTTAAGAGATTCGAGGGAGAGAAAATGGAGAGGTGATGGCGACTAGAGTGTGGGAAAAACTTGAGGCTTTCCGAGAAGGCAATGAAGAAGGACGCGCTCTCTAGCGGTTGTGTGTGGAGGGGGGGGGGGGGGGGGGGGGGGGGGGGAGAGGCGCATGAAGCGAGATTTTCCACCCCAAACTCCGCCTTCTTTCCTCTTTCCCTGCCTTCAGACAGTTTCTATCGCATCAGGGGGAGAGGTCGAACGAGACGGGAAATCGATTGTGTGTTTTTGTGTGAGCGTGCATGTGTGCGTGTATTTGGGTGGTTTGAAAGTGTGTAAGGAGTGGGGGGAGGAAGCAGGGTTCAGCGGACGCCTTCCCCCTTAAATCCTCTTCCCTACGCTCTTAACACCTCCTTTTGGCGTTTGCAACTCCTACGATACACATCTCTTCTGCAAGTAAAGCGGCAAGATACGCCTCTATCCATCCGCTTTGATCCTTTCCTATGTTACTCCATATCTATCACTATCACTGTGCATGCGTGTGCCTGTGTGTGCGTGCGTACAGAGTCAGTGAGAGAATATATGATTTTTTTAAAAATTATATTTATTAATTTATTCCATTTCCGGAAAATTGCTCAACTTTTAAATACGAATCAGCATACCGTTTATTCATGAACACATATACCTTCAACGTTTGCCCTCATCATAACTATACGTATTTAATCAGGTTTAAACGATGTATATTAATGTATGTACGTGCTTTACATTCATACATTCAATCCTATTATCGGTAGGCTTCGCTGGTTTTAATCCTCTCCTTCCGGCGTGGCTGTTAATCTGTCATAGGGATTTCTTCCTAAGATATAGTTAAATAACTTTTCCTAGTTTTCCTCGCAAATGGCATTATCCATTCATTTCTACCTGTTTCAATATATTGCATTTTTGTATACGAGAATGGGTTAGATGGAAGACGAAACTATTTAGTATCAATTTCACCCTTTCTCTATACACGTGTTTTTCATTCAAATAATAGAGTAGAACAGGTGGCCCAAACGTAAAATATTACAAAGAAAAAACTTCGAATGAAGACCGCTTTGACGGGAATTAACGAAAAATGCAAGATCGCATCTTTCTAACACTACATTTGGGGCAACATTCATCGCATTTTTATAATGGCTAACGCCACGGAGTTTTGGAGTCTAAAATTACCTCCTTGACTAACGTCGACGCGTATTCCCACAGACCTGTTGGGGTATTATGTCGCGGTGCGATTGCGTGCCAGCAGAATCCTAATTCTCTCGAATTGCATCTTGTGTATTCATGTCGCATGGAACGAATCCACGCTCTCTTGCGGTTGTCGCTCGTAGAGTAGTCACGACGTCCAAGTTGAAAACCTAACAGAACATAAGATTCTAACGCTTCCTCGATCCTAAATGGCCCCTCGGCGTCGCTGCATTTGGTGAGAATTTCAAACAGTGAAATATCCAACGGAAGGATGTATTCAGACCTGGGGTAAAATACAACACACATATTTTATAGAAAATATTCGTATTTCCTATAAAATATTACGAAGAGAGATTTTCATTAAACTCGTAGCCTAGCTTATTGGTTTTGTAGCTTGAACCTCCAGGTCTCGTGAAAGTACGGGTATGAAAATTTGTACCTTGTCAATGTTTCCTTAAAATAGGTCTAACACGGTGCTTTATCCGTATATTACTACCGTGAATCCCCGTAAAATGATGATAAATTCTGTGGGTACATTAACATGTTTCATTACTACACATAAAAGACTAAACGCGGGATAATTCTTTATTTCCTTATAATAATTCCACTAAGATTTAAAGTAACAAGATTGGTTTCGACACGAAGTAAATAACGATTTACTCTTTCCAGTGTCACTGAGTTTTATAAACCCTAAATAGATAAATAACGTTCCATTTTCTACGATTACCCAAAATATTAATTTTTGAAGCATTCTTTGAACAAATACACTATAGCAATGTATAAAATTCTGCATTATTTTCATTATTTAAACATTTTGAATAAATATCCACGGAAAAAAAATAGATCGGAGAGGAACTATACGGAAATAGTAACAAATTTCAATGAAAAAAATTCAGTGGTCGACTAAATACGAGTAATCATGTAATTTACTATAAAGGTGAGAAAAGAATGAGTAATGGAGTTTTCGACAAAAAAATATCTCGCCGTTTTCCCAGGACAGGAAAAGTAATTCGAGCGTGTTGGACGTGCTAGGAAACATATTTGGTCCGCTGTATTTTCTTATCGCTCCGCTGATTGCTAAAAGAAGAAATCCTATCGCCCAACCCTCCTCGCGTGCCCTCGCTCAACAGCACGTGAATTTTCGTGGGCGTTCGCGTGGCGTTCCCGATAAAGCGACAGTCAACTGTCACGCTCTCATAGAATGACAATAAGAGATTTCGAAAAATAAAAATGTAACAGCGGAGAAGCATTCTGGCACATGGGAATGATAATATTAATATCAACTATTTAAAAAATTGCCATAAAATGTGGTCTCGTCACTACTAAATCAACAAGTTTAATTATTTTCAAAGCAATTTAGAGCTCAGTACTGATGGTGTTACAGATATTTTTTTCTATAGAACACATGCGAAACGCACGTTTCCATTTTTGGGACATTCTTTCAGACAATACATTCTTAAACTATTTACTTTTATACAAAATATATTTTGAAAGTTAAGTACGGTTTACGATTTAAAGTCTATATCCTAATTTAAATGACGCAGCTCATCATAAATAAAATATTTAAAAATAATTTTCCAGTGGCGAAATTTGTTGGTTGTTAAGTTTTAAAATACATGCGTGCCTACCTAATATCGGGGTCATATCAGGACCCAATAAAGGGACTGTGTGAATATTACATGGTGCACCGTTAAAGGAGGTGCAACTTCCAGGAGTCAACCAGTCAGATATTTTGCATACAGATAAGTTGAATTCATTTGAGCATAGCGAATTAGAGTGAGACATGGCTAATTCATACTTGAAACTTCAATTCTATCTATACCTCAGTGAGCTAGCAAATGATGTTTTTCAATATTGAAAATATTAGAAGCCATATTTTCTGCAATATAGGAAGAATCAAGTATTTAGTGGTAAGTTTAAATAAAACTAAAACAGAAAACTAAGCAATTTAAAAATATAGGTTACCAATAAATTGAAATCTAGAAAGAAATGCTATTTTTTAAATGCTAATGTATTCTAAAGTATTATTTTTCCAATTCACTATAAATTTCCAAAAATAAAATTTTCATTTTATGGAAAATTGCTCATAATAAGAAAACAAAAAAATATTGTCTTATTTTTCGTGTTTTTATAAAAGAACAGCAAAAAATTGCCACACAACCGTTCGTGGCCTAATAATTTTCAATTCGTTTTTCAGCAATTTATTTTATCATTAAATATACATTGGGAATGTATCTAAATTCTTCCAAATCTTACTATAAAACTTTGCATTCGTTGTTCAAGCCGCTTTAATTTCCCAGTTACATCAGTGAATGGATTAAATGCGCAGATTTCTTGGCACGAGGCTCTGAAATATGATTCACGAAGGCTGTAAAAATTGGTTCCATGACGTTTCCCCCAAAGCACTTCACCCACGAGACGTTTCACCCACAGATACTTCACCCACAAGATTTTCACCCGCAGACGTTTCATCCATGCCCTTCCACCCATAGTTTTTTCACCCACATAAAGTGTCATCCAAAGAAGTTTCACCCACAGGAGTCTCACCGATGATTCAGAAAACGCATGAAACGTATAAAAATTTAAATAAATATAATATTGGAGAAATGAGTACTAAATAATAACTTTTATTTTTTATTTTATGCATTCCAACCCTCTTTTTTTCCATTTGCTGAGAGAAATTATAAAAGTGCAAGCAGATAATAAAAAAATAACGGTTGAAGTAGAATTTGGAAAAACGATAAGAGAATCAAGTAGGATGAAGTATAAAAAAGTTACGGAGAGGTTACAGCCAATTACACTAGAGTATGAAGATTACAAGCAGCGTAATCTCATAACTGATTAAAATTTTAAAATTAAATAAGGTTAAATATTATTTAGATTAAATTAGAGTTGTATTCATGTATAAAACAAAAAATAAAAGTTATTATTTAATACTTATTTCTCCCATATTATATTTATTTAAATTTTTAATAGGTTTCATGCGTTTTCTGAATCATAGGTGAGACACCTGTGGGTGAAAATTCTTTGGATGAAATTTTACGTGGGTGAAGTGGCTTGTGGGTGAAAAAAATGGGTGAAAGGGCATGGGTGAAACATTTGTGGGTGAAAAGTCTCGTGAGTGAAAGTTCTTTGGGTGAAACGTCTCGTGGGTGAAGTGCTTTGGGGGAAACGTCCGGATACCGTAAAAATTACCCAATCGATATGGGTGCAAATAGCGAGGTATTTAAAATCACGTACTCGTGTCTTGTTAATAAATTAGCGCCTTAATGGAAATAATCCCTCTCGTTTGTTGCCAGATACAACCTTTCTTCGGAATTAACAGCTTGCGTGCCTCCTGTTTTTAGCTAGAGCTTAATTCCATTAAAATTCTACAGTGCTACTAAGTGCCTTCATAGCCTTAACTCTTCTCTTTCCGAAAGAAATGCCGTTGAAATCATACCCGCTCCCCATTACGACGCATACCTGCATGTTACTGCGAACGTTGGAATTCTCTCGCTAGAGTCTTGACGCTCGAAATTACGACGCCTTGATAACGAACCTTTTGGGTATACATATTTTCATCGCGATTGTTATTTTTGGTTTTATGAAAACAACGTTACACGAGGAAAAAAAACAGTTTAATATTTATCTCCGCAGATCCCTCCCTATCGCATCCGTTAGAAAATAAAATTTTATGCCGGGCATAGGAATATTTTACGCGTCAAATTCGAGTAGATTTATGGCGCTGGGACGGCGAGGAGGATAAACTGACGACATGAATCAAATAAACAGCGTTCCAAACGAGCAGGGATTAGCCCCAAGAGTGGTTAGGGATTTTGTGACGCGACTTCCGGTCATCGGACCGCCGTTTCTTGACCGTTAAAAAAAAACAAAAACAGAAAAACGTTAAGTTCACACGTCAGCGTGTGTATAAATGCATGTATGAAGTTCCTAATAAAAGTTGTATATACAACACGAGATAGATAGACAGATCGGGTCGTAAAAACATTCGAAATATGACTCACGAAACGATCTGTATAATACGAAATCGAGTAAATATTTTACGATTCGGTTAGCAGAATCAGGTGCATCACATATCCAGTTTCCTTGATTCCTACCTCCCCAAGCAAAGCAGATGAAACCGCATCCGATCCCTCTCGGCATGTACGTATACATTGTCCTCCATGAATCCCTCGGCGCGCATGCGCAAAGACGCCACCGAATTAATTAAAACAGTTATCTCAGGGTTTAATTCATTCTCTGACATACGATATGTGATCTCGGCTTTGGAATTTTCTCAGGATTGAAATTCCAAACGACATCTAGTCGGATTTTAACTGTTTCCCTTTGCCCTACCTCTCATATTTTGATTAAACGAAGCGCGCGAGAGGTGATTTAAAAAAAACAACAAACTGGCAAAGCGAGTTCGAATGGAAGTTTAGATAAAGCAAAATTTTGTTAAATATAAACGAATATGTATTATTATTGCAAATAGAGCCGGCTTGAGGGCAAATTCGATAGCAGGCGAACTACGTTTTTGGAGTCCCCTTGGAGGTTATATCTATACTAGTGTAATGCCCGTTGAAATATCAATGGAAGAATTATAGATAGATTATTATTATATTCATTTAAAATAATTAATATCACACTTTTACATATGAAATATTTTGTCAGATACAACATTTCTAGTGAATATTCTGTTGTTGACGGGTTATCTTTAGTTAAACTTCAAATAGTTGCCTCTCTTTCCCTCCCACTCTCTCTCTCTTCCCCCCATCTCATCCTCTACTTCCCTCTCTCCCCCTCCCCCTCGCTCCCCCTCTACCACGCTCCCCCTCTACCTCTCCTCCCCCCTATCTCGTATTAAAAGCATTCAAAGTACGTTTATACCCATAAGGATTGAA
The DNA here is from genome assembly GCA_036926305.1 of Uropetala carovei. Taxonomy (NCBI): domain Eukaryota; kingdom Metazoa; phylum Arthropoda; class Insecta; order Odonata; family Petaluridae; genus Uropetala; species Uropetala carovei. The sequence continues at coordinate 6,200,705 of JAXCHB010000169.1, forward strand.
TTAAAAATATGATATTGAGGTCTAACAATGGAATTGGTAGGCAAGGCAACATCCCCTTAAAATGGCAAGATTTCCTCAAACTGTGTGAATTAAACGTTTACAATGAGAAATTTCGAACTGTAGGCGGAAAAAGACGAACAGAATAAGAAACTTTATAACGTTTTCTTAAAAATGGTTCACATACGAAGTTCTTAGGTCAATTCTTTCTGATTTTAATTTAAAAAAGAATGAAAGTCTGCACGTCGTAAAGCCGATTTTGTGTTAAATTATTGGATATGAAAATTGTCCTCTGGAGTCGAACACAGGTCTTTGATCTCGAATTCGATACATTAAAACGTTTTGTTTTTATATCATAATGCTATCCTGAAAATTTCATCTAATTCGGTTCAGTTGTTTGCGAGATATTAAACTTCAAAAAGCTGCACAGTGTCACTTTGTCCTTTGACAAAGTGGCATCTACCCCGTACGGCAGTGGTTTCCAAACTGTGGGGCACGCCCCCCTGGAGGGTGTGGCGGGAAGGTCAGGGGGACGCGAAACAACTTCACACTGTATGTATTTACTGTCAGTTTAACTGTCATAATCGTGAGACCTGCAATATGCAGTCACCGAATTCTATCTCTCAAGTGGCCAGGGCCTACCATTTTTGTTCATGTTTTCTCTTAAAATCAATATATAATTGCAATTGTGGTTCCAATTGGTATTGTTGATGAACTTTGATTGAACATGCCAAATAAAAGGGGGCGCAAGGACATTTTTCTTAGTTGAAGGAGGGCGCGGTTTTGTGAAGTTTGGAAACCGCTGCCGTATGACGTTCCTTCGGCGCCCCATGCGACCGCTTGCTTCGCCCGCCTCCGAGGCCGGCTCTGATTGCAAATTAAGAAAAAAAGATTCGAAATAAATTTCATACAAAAATATTTTCTCATTTATATTCGATTATTAAAAGCTCCAGCACACACTTTCATTTATTATAATTACTATTGTATGATTCACGAGAAACTTTACCGAGTCCTATGTTCAAATATCATGTTTGATTCACTCAGTACTATTTTTAATCGGTTTTTATAGAACTTCATAGTAGTAGTAATTAGGTTTTTAGGTGCGTCAACAGCTAAGGTCATTTTGCATCGTCAAATTCTGCTAGAGAAAATCAACGTGCATCACAACATCCATGCCCGAAGCGGGATTCGAACCCGCGACCTTTGGGTTAGAAGGCAGGCGCACCAGTCTAACCCGGCCGGCATAGAACTTCATTGTTAGGTTATATTTATTGAAATTTTCAGTAATTTTTTATAATTTTCTTAGATGAAATAAGTAGTTATGGAACAACAGCGCCCCTTCGCTAACGAAAAACAAAGAAATACCAATATAACACGTATATTTCTCCGTCAGTTTATGTCGATGGAACCGGTTGTAAATTTTTTCTGCGACTACTATCTTTGAGGGTGATGAAAACACCGATTTCATTGTGTACGACTTACCGACGAACGTTTTATCTATAAATTGATTCCGAGAGCATCCTTTTGTCTTAAATCCAATTTCTCATTGAAACAGACGCGTGGTAGTACCGAAATATTTTTTTACCTCAGAAGAAAATAAAAACGTCATCCAATTCGCACAAACCCCGAGATTTCGTCAAAGTACTTCCCGTTTGTGATCAAACCAGCATCATCGAAATTTTTCAAAAAATCACATAAAACCAACGGTTGCTTCGGAACGAAAAAAAAAACAACACAAAAAAGCCAAGTCCCACGCAATTAAAGCAACGAGAATTCCGATATACGACGTTCGGGCAGGAACATCCGCGTAACGAATTCTTTTTAACGTGTCCCGCCTAGCGGAAATCGGCTTAGAAGGAACTCTCTGCTGTTTTAGTGAAAAAAAAGAGAATCGATATCTTCCTCTATAGAAAGAGATGGACCCAATTGACGAGCACTTTTTTTTGATAATCTAGAGAGAGAGAGAGAGAGAAAAAAGGGCCCTTTTCTCTCCTTTTGCTCCGGAGGCAGGAAGAGGGCCTTATATGGGATAGGAAGAGGAAAAAAGAGAGAAGATGAAGCCAATCCCCATCCCTCTTTCTCTGACGTCTGGATCAATCGCTTCCGCATTTTATGCCTCTCTGCCAGGATGAAAACGACCCTCTCTCTCTCTGACTGGCCAGTTCCTACGGCGGCTTCTGGAAGGACCGGCGATTAATTTCAATCCCTTAGGTCTTCATCTCCCTCTTCCTTCATCCCCTATTTTCCCCAACCCTCTCGAACAACGCGAATCCTCTTCCTATTGTGAGCACTCCGCGGTGCGGCGGGAGTGAAAAGAGGGAGGGGAAAGAAATATGGGGATGTCCCGGAGCGCGTGTTATACTATAGGGCGAGAGGTTTTGGTGGTGGCTTTTTACGATGGAAAGAGAATTTCTCCTCAGACGCCGATATTCGGACGTTTCCGTCCATTTTCCTCTCTCTCTCTCTCTCTCGTCAGCCCGCCAGAAGAAGAAGAAAACAATATTCCAACTCAGTTCTCCGTCAGAAATAAATCCGGGGAGATAAATGAAAAATATAAAATAAGGCCATGTTCGTTATTGATAATAAAATTCGTTGTATGTAAGAATGTTTATTTAAAAGAGGTTTTAAAAAAAGAGGCTAGCCATGTGATTAATTCGCGCAATGCAATTATATTCCTGACATAAGTACAGGGATGTGCTACAGCCGGCTCCGTCCGGCTCGACCGAGCCGTTTGTTAAAATCTTTGATGCTCGGCGAGCCGATTGTTGAACTAACAAGCATTCCACGTTATCCTGAGGTGAGCGACGCATCACGGTCTGATAATTATGGGACGCCAAACGTTTAAGGGTACTTTCTAGATCGTGTTACGCAGCAATTTATTATCTGGAGGACGCCAAACAATTGTACGTGGAATGTGCTTATTCGAAGCCACCACCCTTGATATATTAGTCATTAATAACATTAATAAGATTTTAACGTTTAAAATAAAATTGTTATTTTTATTTACAATGTTATCTTGTTTTTTTTTATTGAAATCCCTTCTAATTTCCGCAAAGATCAGATAACGCGATCTAAGGGGTCGCAAAAACAATTTATTAATTCGATGCTGGATAGAATGCCTAACTGCCAGGGGCGGAAATAATAGCGACCCTGTTTTTATATATTTGGCAGCACACCCCTGCATAAGTAGAGCTTCAGTAATTATTTCTAGCAATATTCAAGTTTTAAATATATATTAAATATTTGTGTTTGTTAACCATTAATTTGAACCTGCTCTACGTTTCTCACATGAGAGGCGTGGATACACGTTGGTACATACATGGATACGGGAAATGAAAGATGAAACAACGCTTGAAAGCATCATTATGTATCATGAACTTTTGAAGTATCCCAGAGAAAAACCGAATTCAAGTTCGTGACTATCATCATTTACCTCACCATCTAACAACTCTTTAGTCGATTTTTGGGTAAAATTATATTATTCGAAATGGTAAACAGTAGAAGTCATGGCGTGAAACAGTTAAAGAGATGCTATGTATTTATTTTTATTTTTATTATTTTTCACGAGCTCATAAACAGAACAGCACTTTACGGCCTTTGTAATGAGCGTAATAACAATAACACAGACGACACATACGACAATGCCCTCGGCAGGATTCGAACCCGTGACAATATCAATGCCGGCTATGCGATGAATTTCATTTGAAATATCCCAAAAATATATTTACTATCCGCTATTTACAAAGATCATTTTAACAGGACCATTATGAAAGAGGTTCCATCACTACGAATATATATATATGTAATATTTAACGAAGTGAAATTTGCATATGAGAGGACGTAATTGATCTATTCTCTTCTCATAAACGATTGAACTTCACTCAAGAAAAAAGATTTCCTAAGTATATATTTCCAAAAAAATAGCAGTAAAATCGTTAACGCTATTAGTATTTTTCTTTTTATACTTTACATGAAGTTATAATCGAACGGGTTATTCATAAAAACACACACAAATAGCATTACTGCAAAACTTTGCAGTATACCTTTACACCACTGAGCTTTTTCTTGGTCTCCCCAACTTTCCCGTACGTCCATGCATCATTCACTTCTTCACTCTTGTTTCTTTCTCCCACACACTCTCAATGCCTTCGCCCTTCTTCCAGCGTGGTCACTTCCCGAACAACCGTATTTCTCGCAATCTCATTAATCACTCTAACCGATTCGGAGGTTTTCCTAAGGACTCCCTACCTTCAGCGTTCCTTTCTTGCCCTCGCCCTCCACCACGCTTTCAATCACTCAAACCCTCCTTTTTTTTCTATTCTCCTTCCATGAAAAGGAGGCTGAAAGAAGAGTTGAAAGGAATCGCCTCAAACTACTGCGATGAATAGCGAATAGGTCGGAAGAAAAATAAATCCGTTAAAAGGATGCGACTTTAAGTCGTAGGAGACGCGTTTAAATTGCGATCGAAATAATTTTGAACGAGCGGTAATGCGGAATATATCACGACGCTGAGAATGTTCGTTTTTTAGTTGAAATATTGTATTTTGAATTCCAATGGTACTTATAACATAAATATCATCAATGCATACTTGTAAAGAAATAAAATACAAGCTCACACAACGTCAGTTTGTACCATAAAAACTATCGAAAGTGTTAGTCATAAATAGAAATAAATGGTTTATTTCATATACTGTGAATGCATGATTTCTTGCAAATTACAAATTTAACACCAAATAATAAATCGACCTTTTAAAACATCTATTATGTATGTTTAGATAATGAGTTTTGCTATTTAGTTAAATCGCGTATCACCACTTTTGTAAAATAGATTACAGAGTTTTTCGCTGGAGATGAATTTTTAGCTGTTTTACAAAAAAAAACGGTTTATGCGTTCGGTTTGTCCTTTTGTCTGACGCGCTATTACTCACAGAAGGCATATAGGAAATTAGTTTTTTCGCCTATCGATTCAGTCTTCTGTCTCGTTGTGTACGTTTTATTGTACAGATTCTAGTGTTAATCAGAATCTATAGAGATCAATAAAGAAAAGTGTTTGTTTGTATGTATGTATGTATGTTTTTTATAGATCAATAACTACAGCATGTAGAAACAAGAGGAATGAATCATTTTAACCTGAATAATGAGTTAAGTGGTGTAGTCGGAAAAAGTCCGAAGGGTGGATGAGAAAGCAGTTCCCAACGCAGTTCTCAAAGCACTGCTCTTGAAACCATGGACGAATGTGCTAGAACATTGTCATGGTGATACAAAATTCGATGGTGCAGTTTTTCAGGCCATTTTGTCAAAAGAACAGCATTCAATTTCCATAAGACCTGTTCATAATAACTTACTGTGGCTGTCCACTTTCCTTAGAGAAAAAAAGACTAATATCACGCCTTCATAATCCCAAAAAATTGTTGCCATAACTTTCTTGACTGACCGTTCAGCCTTGAACTTTATTGGTCCACTTGACTCCATTGGTAACCATTGTTTGGACTGAATCTTGCTTTCTGGATCGCACTGATAAATCCAGGTTTCATCACCATTCACTAATTTGAAGAAGGAATCTTCAGGATTGGCATCAATTCGGTTGAGAAACTCAACTGCATGATCAGCCCTTTGAGTCTTGTTTTCAGCGTGCAACGCTTTTGGCACCCATCAAGCAGAAAGCTTGATCAATCCTAAACGATTTGTTAGAATTGATTAAGCTACGTCATATGAGATAGCCAAACGTGTGGCTGTCATTAGCATTGACACTCGTCAATCTTCTTCCACAATCGATTGGACGGCAGCTACAGTTGATAGTATTGATGGTCTCCCACTTCGCTGGTCATCTTCAATGTTTTCTTGTCCATCTTCCTTAAACCATTTTACCCATTCATAAAATGTTTTTTCCTTTGGTGCATCATTCCAACAAACTTTCTGCAAATCCCGAATGATGGCAGTCGGTTCTCAACCAAGTTTTGCCAAAAACTTCAAGTTCACTCGAATCTCAAATTCCAAATTGTCCATGCTCACGAATCAATGGGTTAAAAAATTGAGGTTATTTTATACCAAATGAATGAATTCTTACCAAACATTGCATGTTTATAGCCAAGATCATGCTAATTTCAGATAACTATGGTATGTTATTGTTTGAACTCAGGTACGGTGCTATCGATATCATTCCGGGAACTTTTTGATTCACCCTCCTATATCTATCCGTAAAAAATACGGAGAAAAATAATTCGTGCACTTGCATTTATGCTTAGAATTAAAATTTTATGATTAGAGCGTATAGAGAAAATAAAATTTAGAGAGAAAGTTGGTCATTAGGAAAAAACGGTTTTGGCGACAAGGTCACGAAAGAGGCGAAGTTGGGAAAGACTATGTCCTTGAATTTGTCGCGGCCGAGATGGGTTGACTAGATTATTCGCATTTGAATACAGGACACCGGCCGCGACTAAAAATGGGAAAAGTTACTTAATCATTCCATTTCCTACGCATATAACAGTTACGAACGGATGCTAGGAAATGGAAACCTAGAAAATGTTCCTTATTTTCTCTCTTTTATTTGGTTCCAAAATATAATAAACAGATGGAACATAAAATAAAATAATTAGTATTAAAGAAAGTGACATAAAACCATGAAATAGTGTGTCCAGAGATAAATGTAAGGGGTAGGCAGCCGTCGAAAATAAATGCATTCAGGCGGATGAAGAAAAAATAAATTCAGCGGTTAAAAGAGGAGGGCTAATGGAAAGTGGATTGAAAAGATAGACAGTTAAAGAAAAACATGAAGAATGAAGCCACGACGTCTTTTAAAATATCCAGAAAAAATGGTTGATTGATGGAAAACGTGTACGAAAAATAAGGTCCGAAAGATCATTTCAGAAACACGGAATAAGTGTAAATAATGTATACGAAATAAATTAATGCACAACTTGGTTGTTGATGTGTTTATATATTGCATAGCTTCTAATTTCAATGAAAATATTTATTAAACAAATTCTAATCAAATGCGAAGGAAAGTTTAGAGAACTTTTCCAAAGACGAGGGTGTAAGGATTCTTATTGAATTGTAGTGGATATACCTGACAGAAAATCTTACAAAGGCTAATGCTGCAATCGTAGCTACTTGAAGAACTAGCACTTAAAAATCAAAAGACTTAAAAAAGTACATAGGTATCTCCAATAGCCACAGCAAGGTTATGAAAAATCAAATGCTACAGAGCAGCCCTCTTCAGAGGCAATTCACCGAAAGTAGATTCTAAAAGAATAAACTAATACTCAATTATTTTATTAAATCACATCAAACAAAGACTGTTCTCCATGGTTGAAAAAAACGATTTAAACGAAAATGGATTTAACAGATCGTAAATCCTTAGATAAGAAAGTGACTTGATATCAATCCCACCTTGCCTCTCTGGCAGGTTTTCGCATGCGGGATTTTCGGCTTTGACTCTGACCTTTAACCTCTTCGTCGCCTTTAAGAGATTCACCTTTCATATAGTAGCCCCTTTCCTTCCGGAGGCTGATTTTTCTGGTTTGCCAGTCGAAGATTTCGACTTTTTCTTCCAATCCCAAAATCGGATATAGTTTTCTCCCATCTTCTACATTTCCTTGTTCTGAAGAGACTTGAAAAATATTTTGGTAAGTTTCTTCATTCTCTGCTCGATTGGGAGGACTACAGTGGCGGCTTACAAACACTGATCAAATTGTATAATCATACGCCATGACCAAGACGCACGCACTCGATTCGCGTGTATTTATTCATCTCCGGGGTCAAAATCACAAATACACGGCCTTTGGGAGCGGCAATCCATGTCAGAGAACACGCAGGTACAAGGGCACACTCCCTCCCACCACGCCTTGATATGCAAAGGTACGCTCTCCGAAACAACAGATGGGTATTTCGATCTCGATGGCGGCATCTTCGTTAAGATGTATCGAAAATCGTCGGACGGAAGAATACATCCCTCAAACGAGTATGGATTTGTCTAACTAACCTCACTGATTTATTCGACAATGTGCCAATTTTTACTGATTTTTGTGCCAGTTTCGAAACTTTGTACCGATTGTCGAATATTTTAATTTCTAAATTGCTTGGATACGTTCACTGAGCGCACATGGTATTCTGGCAACTCGTTTACTGTCAGCTTCATCTAGTACCTATTTTTTCGGTTTAAAATGTTAAGGACTGCGGGAAAAATAAGCCCGAGTTGTAAATTTTAAAACACACCAACAAAATTTATAAGTAGTTACTTTATTTGTTTATCGTTAAATATATTTATTTTACCACTAATAATATTAATCTGTACGAATAATAATCGGTATATATTTGTTAGAACGTGCGGGACATTTTAAAACTTGCGAAAAATATGCTGCATATTCCAGCAAAAGATCGTACTGATTTTTCCCTTATATTCAGAGATGATTTCAAAATTTCTTAAGTTTTAGAATGAATAATTGCCCTTGAATTGATTTTAACACGTTAAAAAACATCCACTTGATATATTGCAGTTGTTTTACCTACTAAATTTTTGGAGGGAAAAACTTTCTCAAACGGATTTCGCAACTTCAACAATTTCATCCTTGCACGTTATACGCAAGTACTTTCTCGCATATAAAAAAATTTCAAATTTCTTCCTGCATTTTTTTTGCATCTACCCACTGGTGGCGCTACTCGATTCGCGGGGAAAAACTTTCGAAAACCTCAAAATACACTAGTCAATAGAATATGACAATGAAACTCATTTAAGATGCAAAATACTTGATAATATTATTATTATTTTCAATCTATCAATATACTTGAAAGAATCATCCAGAGCAATTATATTTAAGAATTCGTTGAAACATGACTGATTTCCTTGTAAGACGATGAGATTATGTTGCGAGAAATATATTTTTAACACCTTTTCATGTATTGCGTTTTCTTGTATAGTTTCTATAATTTAAACTTATTTAACCGTTCCAGGTGTTACGCGACTGTAATTCTATATATTCATGTGGAAAACTATGAATTCTATCAAATAACCGTTTGCATGCAAACCGTCGTTGTGGAAACGATACGGACGCTCGGTGATGTAATGGTGCGTGTCTGGACTTATGTCTCAAGTGGAACTTCTGTTATCGTAGAAGAGCAAAGGCCTTTCACTTCCGAAATAGGAAAACTCGGGCTTTTAGGTTAGTATCTTCAATTTCCCTTTTTTCAGCTTCGGTCGAGCGCAAGTTTCCATAGTCAAAACAGAATTTAGGCCGATAAGGAAATTTCTGTTGTATTGGAGACTATTGCAACGACTCAAACCTTATTTTTATACATATTTTATATCACATTTTACAGATACTGCCTGCAGAGCGCTAGAACATTGATCGGAGAACATTTAAAGAGATAAAAAACATTTTCTTTTATTCCTTGCACTGAATTGGCTTTTATATGGTGTGCCTGAACATGCTTGTGTGTATGTTCCTATTTCTGCATTTTATCTTTTACAACGCTCAACTTACTCGAAATTTACATTTTCTGTCCCCGAGGAATTCCGTTCTGTGTAAATTCAAGTTTAATTTACGCCGGCTATGCATTAACTACATTACGAATATACATATGTTCTTCAGTTCTACTAATATCCTATTTCATACGGTTACTGCTGAGGTATACGTAGGAAGGTTAGTTTTCAGAATGCTAATGAGGTAATTTATTCCGAACTACACCTGAGAAAACCTAAGCACGGAACATTTATCATGATTAAAGACAGTAATAATTTCGTATTAAACTGAAATATAAATCTGCAGAATGTAATTGGACTCATCGCGGTTAATATTGGTCTAGATTTCAATAGGAATGGTGCGTTGGACATGGAGATGGGGTTCACAACAGATCGGAATATTATTTATTCAACAGCGTAGCAAGAAATGGATATGGCGAAAGAAATTCGTTAGGAATTTCAACTTCAAGCCTCCATATGCCAACCGTTTAAAATCCAGGTAAATATTATTTCTTAAGTAACATGAATTATCTTCAACTACCGTAGAATATTCTTCGCTAGTTTTTATGTATTTTCATCGGTGAAACATGTCACAAGATTTTAAGATAAACAAATTATTTATAATTTTTTGAAGTAATTCTCTTAATTTAACCCTTAAGTATAGCAAAGATACTCTTTGATAATGCTATATTTAAAAATTGTGGAAAAAATGAAAGATGTTTCAAACTGAATGCCCTAAACACTAAATATTAACTGAATCATAATAATTAAAAAGGGTTAGAGACTACGGCGAGATGGATGTTTCAAAATTAAGAAAAAACTCGCTTTGTACGGTTGAGTTTTTTCTTAATTTTGAATCACAATAAGAAAATATTTTATACACGTCATCGGGGCCTTCACGTGTGCATGACAACACTTAAAAATAATCTTCTTCCTAAATTACATGAGATAATGGTTAAATTTCTCTAATTTAACCTACTGGTTCGGAATTTCTAAATTCTTCAAAGTAAAATTTGCCTGATTAAAAAAAATCGCCATTTTATTGAGGCGATTAATATTAAAATTTATTTTTCCAACAATTATATGCTTTAATAAATTTTTAACTAGGAATTGTTTTCCTCTCATAAATTTTCTGCTGCGTAAATGTTAATCTTAAAGAAAATTTGTCCATTCTATTCAATTTTATTTCACTTTCCATAGAAGAATTTTTTCCTTGCGAAAAAACATTAACTGGGAGAATTTATTATCTCGTGAACCTTTTTGACGTATGGAACTTCTCTCGATTCGCTCTACGCCGCTATGAGCAATCGTGCTCCCTCGAGTGTTGACGACAGGTACGGCTGAGTCACTATAGAGCGGTCAAAAGTAACTCATATTTTATCGTCACAGCAGCTGTTGAAACGCGTTCCAAACTCTTCCTGACCCCTTTGACTCCACCACCGTCACGTAAACAGTATAAGGAGTTTAATAAAACGGACCAATAAACTACTTGGAGCACTTCGGCTACCCCTCCACCCACCCTTGAGGATTTGGGAAAAAAATATCAGCGAATTTGTATTCGAATGCATAGAGACATATTAGTTTGATACGAAGCATAGAGAACGAAATCGATAATCTTTACCGTTAAGATGATCGGCTTACAGCTCGTACAAAGCAATAAAAGCATCCAAAGAATAACATAGAAGTATAAAGCCAGAAAACCATGCGAAATGCTAAACTGATTACTGGAAGGCCGAAGGAGAAAGTTAGATAATGAAATTCCAAAGGTAAGATCATTAAGTAGGCGCATTTCTAAGGTCCGACAAGTCAACGTATCAAATAAGACTGATTCGACAGCCATATATAGCGATACCCTAACTCAAACTTCCTGTCAGGTTTTCGCAGAAATGAACTTTGGCTCCTGAGGAAACCGCTCCGTTACAAAACGAAACAGAGGAGAGCCTCACACTTTCGCCCACCTGCGAATTGGAAGAGGGAGAAAAACAACGATTTCCTTTCAACTTTCGACCTTTGATGCGTGCGATTTTGCAAATCGAACGGACTTCTACATCGGAGGCGGGGTAAAGGAGGGGAGGGGGGGAGTAGACAGAAACGCGAGACAACGCCGTGACTCGCAGGCACCATAAAAGACCCTTATCAATCGAAATAGTATTGACTCAGTTTCCACCAATTAATGGGACCATTAATAAAGAAGCCAAGGAAAATAAACTCACAAAAGGACGTTGTTGTTCCGTTTCCCCCTCCCCCCCCCCTCCTCCGCTTCACTCCGTCGTTCCTCACTTCCCGTTCTCCCTCTTTTTTCCCTCTTCACCATTTTACTTACTTGCCCGCAATCCTATCATTTCTCGAGGGAACCCGAAACCACGATAAAAACGACCGCAAAAAAAAAAACACAATGAGATGGGATAAGGCGGCCATCCTTTAAATTTTTGTCTTTTCACACCCCAACTCCAGTTTCTCTCTCTCTCCCTCTCTCTTTTCCATTACCTATTTTTTTCGGTTACCAGGAAATAAAATTCTTTTCCTCAATTATCCACCGTTTTGGTACCTATTCTTTCGCGTTTTTCTTTACCTCGATGCGTAAATTTCTATCCGCATAAATTACAATTCCTTGGCGTTGTTTATTTTTTAATTAAAGCCTTTAACCTTTCTCGACCGGCCATTTTTCATTTCTATTAATACCCATAATTCCTTCCTTAAATCTCCCCACTCCATATATTTTCCCTCTCGTTCTTCCATCTCTTCTCCACCCTTTCCCTCCTCCTCAGTTTCAATTCTTCTCCGCTCCCTTAATTTGCATAGCGGTTCCTCGTCCCCCCTCCCTCCCTCTTTCCTCCTGCCATTTCATATACATACACTACTTAAAAGCGGGTGGTCTTATCTCCGGCGTCTATTTTTTCCAATGCTTTCTTCCAACTTTCACTCAAATTGGACTCATTTACCCATTCCAGTCCTCCCTAATTACTCACTTATTCCGCAAATAAAAAAAAAACTTATCGAGTGGTCGCCTTTCAAGAGACGCCTTCGGTGCTATGTTTGTGGGAAAAATCGATCGGAGAGCAGCGGTGATGGTAAAATATTTCAGCTCGGAAATCTAGTACGACAGCGTATCAAATGACCCAAATGAAGAAGAAAATAAATTCTACCGAGTGATATTAAGCGTTTGAACCTATACAGTATAAAGAGCTCGCGTGGGATCACGATCAATTCGTATTTAATATATGTAATGGCTGATGCGACTGTACATACAAAACTGCTCTCGACAGTTGGGTTCGACCATCGATTTTTCTGATTCCTAACAACTTCCCGTAAATTCGTTTTTATTCTTTTCTTTTTCTTATCGTCGCAATTTAATTTTCATTTCTCAAATCGTATATGTAACAGAAATTATTGCTGAAGATTAATACTTTCAAAATTAAAGAATACGCCGTGATCTTCTAGTTAGGCAAATAAAAAAACACGTTTGTCTCGTGTGTTGAGGATGCAGACTGCGAGAAATAGTTTTATATATTCATTCACTCTAATGTGAAATCGAGAGATTATCTATCACAGAAACGCTTTTGCGGAATACATATTACATTATCTCCTATGAAGGATATTTTACCTACTGAATTTTATTTTATTCTTCTGAAAAATATTCACTTCTTTCGTATTGCTCATAATCTCTTTAAATTATCCGATGCCTTCATTAGCTAAATATTCATCATACGAGGCGAAAAAAGCGATTTGCTTTAATTCTCTGTTTGAAAAGCCTCGATCAATGATGTTTTCAAGTGCCAATCACTCCTTACGTGTTTACGTGGTTTCCTCTGTCCCCTTGTTCGTTTCATCTCCCCTTTATATTCCATTAGATTTATGATTCTCACTTTCATCCTCACGGTTTAAGTCTTAATTCTCTCGACCTCTTTATTCCTATTTTAACAATCCCTCTTCTTTCTTTTTCACCCATCCCCCCCTCTCTCTCTCTCTTTTTTGCTCAAAATCCCTTTTTTCTCTCCTTTTCTCTCTATCCCATACCCTTTCCCTTCCTCCATCTCTCTTTCCTTCCACTCACTCCTCTACTCTATTTTTCCACCTCCATTCCTTTCTTATTTTCTCTATCTTCCGTTCTATTATTCCCTCCCTTTTGCTCTCTCTCTCTCAGTAAAGGGCGCATCCTTTCTACGAGCCGTGGGCTCTCTAGATATTGATTCTCGGGGAAATCAGTAACGTCACTCAAGTGGCACCCTCTTGCTGAAGAGAGAGAGAGGAGAAGTGAGTTTGAAAGCGGGAGGGAGAGAAAGTTGCCGGGATATGCGAAATGTAGGATTTTGGAGAGAGAGAGTAAAAGAAAGGTGGAGGACGCAAAGAATAGAAAACCTTTTGTTGGGTTTCGAGAAAGGCGAAAAGGGTTTGTCCCAGAGGAGGCGTGTGTATGCGCGCGTGCGTCCGTGAGTCGTGTCGGGTTGAAGGCATCGGAAAGGGGATTGGGGACGGAGATGAGGAGATTTGAGGCGGTGTTTTTCTGTTTTTTTTTTTTTAAAGAGGCTTTGATTGGTTAGGTTGGCTGTGTAAAAACCCCGGTAGAGGGAGAAAATGGAAGGGAGAATGTGTGTCCGTAAGGATCAATTGATTTCCACCCTCGTTCTGGTAGGTTAGGAACTCCCGTGGGTCTGAATGCGTGTTTGAGTCCAAAAAGGTGGGCATTAATCGAGTGAGATGGTAATGAACTGGGAGGGGCCGGTTGGCAAAAAAAAAAAGGTCGAGTTAATGGAATAAAAAAAATATCGGAGGCAAAAAAAAACCAGGAAAGATAAAGTCGGCGGCGATTTTTTACTCGGGGAATTAATGTGTTTTGTACCCTTGAACGATTCGGGCGCCGAGCATTCCAAGTATGGACTTTTTTGTATACCTGAAAAACTACGCATCGAACTTGAAATTCTGGTGTACAATGAAGAAATGCCTGCGTAATAGACTTTACCTAAACATATTCAAATAAAATCAGTTATTTGTATTTTTTTAGTTTAGTTGAAAGGTGCGTCACTTATCGTAATTTAATTTATAATAAATTTATTCGAAATTTCATGTATGCTATAGTAACTTTCTGATTAATTTCTCTGGATTCTATAAATCTCCTCTTTAATATTAAATTTGATTATTTGATCATTTTTAACGAAATTTTTCACTAGTAAAACCTCTCGTTTTGGGAAATGTATGAATTGTAGTTCTTTTTACGATTGTTTTGCATCCCGAAAAAGCTTTTATGTGCATTTGGTAAAATAGTAAAATTAATATATTTATTATGCAGAGGCAGTCTGCATAGCTTTGAATTAAATCCGATTCAACTCCGTGGGACTATGTCACACCGAGCACAAAAAAGTAAACTAAGTTGCACTTTTCCAATAATACCATAAATGACTATATTTAATCATTACAGCATCAGCTGCTGATAATGCTGTTACATGTGAAACAGGGCGTTAATAAATATTTTGCTTGAAAGGTTTCTCATTTTACCCTTTCGCGTCCAATAAATTGGGGTTGTTGACGCCTATCTATTAGCCTTTGTTACGTCATCACAATTTAAAGCCGTAAACTTGTAGTATAATGACCTATTGTCATCATAATGGATTTAATTTTTAGAATAAACTTTCAAAATGGAAAACTTACTGCGATTCGATCTTTCCATTTTAGTTTCATTGTTATTTTATTGATATCAGGATTTTAGCCAACGCGAATCGATTATGAAATTCAACCAAAAGCTTCTGGGTAAAACGGAAGCTTATCCATGGTCGGATTCAAGGGGGAGGGGGAGGGGGGAGGGGGAGGGGGGAGGGGGGGGGGGTAAAGGGGGTAATTACTCTCCCTCTCGTCCTTCGTGCTGAGCAGTTCATAATTTAAGTTCTTTCACTCGCTTCTCTATAATAGACTGTACCGTTTCAATGTCTGTATTCGCTTTTTGCTACTAAGTTCTACATTTTCTTTTTCTGATTAAAATATGTATTAAATATGATAGTTTCAAATACTTTATCAAATAACTTTGATATTAACCTCACTCGATATCTTATATCTATAATATATAGGTGAAAGTAATTTTTATTTCACTTTGAGTTTATACCCGCAAAAGAGTACTTAAAATTCAGTGCAAAGTCGAACTCACCCACGTACACTTATGTAGTATAATTAAACAAGATAATTGAAAGTGTAATGTGAAGCGCCATATTAACTTTTACAAATGTTCTTAATACTTTAGTAAATCAGAATTGTTTTATTGAAACTCGCGAATTTTGGTCTTCCTTACCAACAGAACTCACAATTGTAGTAAATCAAAATTTATTTTACTCTTTTTAGTGCATAATACAAAAGCTATTTTTAAAAAAACATGTCCGCCCATAAGCTCATCCATGTAATAATTTCCACAAAATTGCAAAATCATGCCGTGAGATGCACACAACACTTCCTTCCGAAAATATCGGAAAAATCAGATGCACATTTCGGCCAAAAAGCATCTCTCACGCTGTACCACAGAAAGTCTGGGTTTCTGTAGCCTCCAAGCTCACTCGGATAAGTGGCTTTCACACGTACCTATGTAAGTCATACTCAGGGCCGCGAATAACGTTAGGAATAAATTCCATTGACATTATGTTACATGCGTTCTAACCATCGGTCAATTTTTTCACATAAAGTCAATTCCTCCATTATTTTTAATCCCTGAACTCTGAACACAGTGAACGATTTTCGAAGTAATACCACTCCGAAAGTCTATCGAGTAACATTTTTCAAGCCGAATAAGCAATTGTTTAAAACAAGAAACTATTTTCAAATTTTCCAAAAGATGACATTTCGTTCACAATTACGTGATACTTGTTAGGCGCGTTTCGCCTCCAGCGTGAGCGCCTATTATCGTCGGTCTGTCCGTCCGTCAGTCCGCATGTTCGTTCTCGGCTTCTACGGGACGGTTTTTCATGAAATTTTATATTAAGGACTTACAATCAAAGATAATAAGAAAATCGCAAAAATGAATCACGTACGCCAATCAGAAGTACCGCTTGACTGGTGACAAAAATGAACTTTCCGTCATATCTCATCAAGTATTAGTCATATCAAAATATTTTTCAAATAAAACGTGTAGAACTACTAAAGAAGAGTATTTATTTTCCTCTACATTTTTATCGTCGAAGTAGCCGTTATCAAGAAAATCAAACAAGAATATCTTAATTCGAGTTGAACTTAGAAAATTTCTTGCATGGTTACTTCATTGGTGCTAACATAAACAATCTCACAAACAAACGTTTAATTTCCTTACGTGTGCATGCAGTATTTTTAAATAGGAAGAAAATGGATTATTTATGATGAAGAAAAGAACTTTAAATTTCTATTTCCCTTACGTAAAGATATCATTCCTTTCTATTACTCCATTGCTCGAAACGCGCCCATTTATGATACGCTTCACACTTTCCGAACTTGTTTATTTTTTCGGATCTGATTTCTCGCGGGAGGAGAACTAGAATGTTGCCGGCGATAATGCAAGCCATTGAGCAGGAAAAATCAATTCCGGAAAAATTGAAACATCCTGATGAATTTTAATTTTTCATTTCGCTGATAAAATCGGTTATTCGGGGATCGAATAACGATCCCGCCGCCGTCCTCTTTTCCTCGAATTATAGGAATCCATCGCAGTCGCTCAACACGGCGACTTTAAAAACGCAGAGATGGGAATCGTCAGCCGACACGAAAAGAGTATCACACGCATGTTTTTAGTTTCTCCATATGCGTAGTATAGAGAAAGTATTGTTTTCATGGAAAAAATCGATTTCGAGATTTCAACGTAAATGCACGCGAGGTCCATAGAACACGTTTTCACTATTTTTTTTTGTCTGTGTGTGTGTTTGTATGTGATAGGAATTTTGTGGGCGCTCAAACTCAAAAAGTAATTATCAAATCAGCACAAAACTTTATATGTACTTAAGATTTTTATTAGCAACTGAAGATTTTAAAAGGTTTTGGCTGAAACTGATCCACCGGAAATGGATGTTTATTCTAGTCGTTTTTCCGTTTTTTTCCCACTATCTCCATTCAGACTCAATTGTCATAAAAAACTGTAATTATAAAAGTTATTGATAATGTAACTTTCCACGGGTTTTGTTTGAAACATACGCGTATTTTCACAAAACAGATATTTTGAGATATTTTGATCTTCCTTCTAAATTTGTTAAATACATAGGTCGCTAAGTAACACCATTGTCCCCGCTGCTATTATGACATTTTCTAATTGTTGACAGCGTTGCGTACGCTGCAAAGGGTGATTTCAATTCAGCATCGATATTTTGTTATCCATGGAAAAAAGCTAACAATTTTCTTTACTTATTGTATTTTTTAAAAATAAATTCTTGAGAAGGTTTTAAACTATTCACGGGTGTAATTGCTGATAATTATTCTTGAGGGCACTGATATCGAGAGCATAATATTCATTGCTCTGTATGGAGAAAGTCATGTGTTGACCATATCAGATTTTTTTTAAATCTCCTCCCGACTATTATTGCGCTGCAAACTCTCCTTTGTACCCTCCTTTCTCAAAGCAAAACAACCGTTGTTGGGTCGAGGTTAAGCAGGCGCTCCAGACTGAATGGAACACACCGCAGTTGCGCGTTTTCTCCTCCACAACTCTCCGAAGGCGGAACACACTTCTAAATAAAAAAAAACTTAAAAAGCGGCTCAGTGAGGACTCCTTTTTTCCTCTCCTCTCTCTCCCTCCCTCTCACTCTCCCTCCCTCTCACTCTCCTTCTCTCCCTCCCTCTCTTCCTCCCCTTCTTCTGCTAAACGTGTATGCTCTCATCTTATTTTATTAATTAACTTGTTCATTTCTCACGACTTTAAAATATATTCTGTAAATCTCGTCTTGTTATACTTGTAGGTATTATTGTATTTCCACTATTGTTCTTTTATGTATCTAGGGTTTTCGCAGGTATTTTTCCACCCCTCCTACCCTTCGTGGGTGTTTTCCTGCGTGACCTTTTACTAGGATGTCCAAGTCAGGTCTTTCCTAGGTCATTACCACAATTACTGTCTTTTTATAGAAATTTTCTGAATTTGTAATTTGCTATTTTGCTTGTACGTTTTTCTATTTATTTTATTTTCTGGTTCTTTTCTGTGAAATTATTATTACTATTTTCATTCTCAACTGTAAATGTTGAAACAGGGTTAAATGTAAGAAGAGACTATATAGTCTCAATTTCGTCCTAATAAAGTCGTTTGTCTTTCTGTCCGTCTGTCTGTCTCTCCCCCCCCCCCCACCATTCCATTCTATTCATCCCGTAATGGTTCCATTATATTCTCTCCCAAACAAATCCACTCCATTTTTTTATCAATTTACTTATCCTCCACCTTCATCCAAACTATTCAAACACTACCACCACCTCCCAACTTTTTCCATACCCATATTCCCCTATTTCTCTCTCTCTATCCTTTCAAATTCCTTTTCAAACTCTCCCCATAATTTTCTCCGCCGGCTCCGCCCCCTCCTTTAAACTCTCACCTTCTCTCTCTCTCCCTTTCTCTTTCTCCTTCCTTCTTCCTTCAACGTACCTCCGAGGAGTTCCTTTCATCCACCCTCCATAATTCCCCAAGGCTGCCATACACCACTAATCCGTTTTATGACTACCTCGCTCATTCTCTTCCCCTCCGCAAATCAGCTCGACACACCCAACTCCCTTAAACCTCCACAAAAAAAAACCACCCCCTTAATCACTCATCCAATACTACTTCTTCCCAAACCGTTCTCCCCCCCCCCTCCCCCCTCTTCTCCTTACCTCCATCCCTCCTCCTTAAAAAAAACTTTTTTTTCTACCTTCCTTACCCGTTTCCTTCCTTATCTTATCGTTTTAATTCTATCCGAACTCGTTTTAACGCCTTAAAATATTTTACCGCGTCACACCGAACCCCTAAACGAATTCTTTTAGCGGAAAGTTCTGGTAAAAACTATGTTTAGAACGGGAAGTTAAAGCGCGACGAACGGTCTGAATATATCGTCTCCCGTTTTCAATCGCG
This sequence comes from Uropetala carovei, assembly GCA_036926305.1. Lineage (NCBI taxonomy): Eukaryota > Metazoa > Arthropoda > Insecta > Odonata > Petaluridae > Uropetala > Uropetala carovei. Next base: position 6,220,183 of record JAXCHB010000169.1, read on the forward strand.
CTTCGATCGCGTATTTTTTGGTCCGATCGGAGTTGATCCGATGTTAAAAAGGACGATTCGGGGATAATTTCGACTTTTTAAAAAGATTAAGAGAGCTGCCTTACTGTTGTATCCTTCAAACTCTCATGTGTAATTACCAGAGTTATTTTGGTGGTAGACAACCTGTTACGAGTTAAATCGGGTTAATACGGTCATTCGCAAGCTTCGTGTAAAACACGAAATATTTTGTGGAAATTTACAGTGCCACTGTCGGTGTCTTCTAGCAATATACTCATTTCACAAATTCCTGTTTATTTATTTTACCTTAGTTTTGATATCTAGCAATAAAAATAGTTTATTAATTCCAGTGTGTATGGAATATCGCGGACAAACTATATTGATCTAATCGCAATAAAAATGTTGGGAAAACAAATGCGCTTACAAAGTAGCCATCATCACTGGTAATTCATCCACTGCAAGCTCAGATAAATCTCGGTATATTGGACAGAATCTAACAATGCAACCTAATTTGGTATACATGCGTTATTTTTTCATTTTTAGTCACCAATTAGATTTTCAAAAAATATGCTTATGTTGTTATGGAACTGCATATTTAAATAAAATACCATCGGGAGAAAATTATAAAATTTAATTTTAACACTACAGTTAAATCTTCCTAATGCGAAAGCTCGGGAACGAAGACGGCGAAATACAGGATTTTCTGAACCGCGGGTGGTTAATATGTGACTATTATTACTATGTACCCTATTTAAGTCATAATTTTGTTAACAAAAGGATGCAAGTAAATAAATACATACATTAATATAAAAAATGATGTCTATGCACGAGGCTTCTCGTACTAAGAGTTTGGTTTACTCGATCCGAATGTGATCATAAATAAAAAGCACATTTTTTTACGGTTTACGGACGTTTTTAACAGTTTTCCATTTCTTCTTTCTGCTATGGAAGCACAAGAGAGACAGAAAATTGAAAAACCTATCCACGCCATATCTCCGGTCTAAGAATGCTTTTCCAGACTTAGACAAAATTTCAGAACCATTATGGTCTAGGAATGCCACCGAACCACAGAATTCAGCATTCTAGGTTTAACTGTCAAGGCCGGTAAGGTGTTGTGTCATTTGGGTTGCATAAGATATAGGATACCATATTATAAAATTGCATCATTTTGAAGACATATACAACCGCGTTTCGCCCATTGATTATTGATAGCAAAGAACACGAAAATCTCCTTTTAATTAAAGAATCATATTTAATAACGCCGTTCATTAATTTCAATGAGCATACATCAGTGATAAAAATTCCCTTCGTGCGTCAAAGTTATTCCTCTTCTCGCTGGCTCAGTAACTATTTTGCTGCGCCAATCGAGTCCTTTTTATTCTTGGGGATCCAGAGAAAAGGGTGGGCCAAATCATAAGCTCCTTCGTTTTTCTTTTTTTTTTCGAAAATTATTTGTCCTTTATGGTCCACCGCTGCTCCAGTTGGTAGGGCTATCGTTACGCCGTTCCTTTCCTTCTCCGAAAATCCGGAGAAAACCACTTATTCCTTATTTTCTCCCTTCCAATCCCTCTCCCGCGACCCCCGCACTCGAATCCACCGCTTTTCGCTTCTATATACTCTCCCCCCCTCCCCCCACTTCTCCCCCGGTAATCCCTCCCTCTCCTCTCTCACTCCCTCTTCCTCCCCATCTTAATCTACCTCCCTCCCCCTCGGTCCCAATCTTCTTCTGCACTCCAGCAGTTTCTTCCCTCATTATTTCCCATTCATTTTTCTCGGCGTCGTTCCTGGTCCTTTCCCTTAGTTATCCTTCCCAGCCGTAATTATTCTGGTTACCTTTCTCTCCTCTGCCCCCCACCTCTCTCTCTCTCTCTCTCGTCCCTCTTGTCATCATAATTTTTTTTATTGCTGCGTTTTTAATTAATTATTTACTGAAATTCCGTTTTTCCATCCGATCGTGGTGACCGTTTTTTTATATGACAGCAATGCCTCTCGCCAGAAACGGGATTTTTGCGACGATAGTTTTCAAATTACCGTATTATCCATTATATCCATAGTGCGTGGTGTCGAGCCAAGGCTGCAAAGATGTACTTAAAGAGTACCGTAATTTTCCGAATATAATACGCACCCATGTTTTTAAGAGTGAATGTGAAAATTGTCTTATCAACATGTACAGTGCGCGCCTCATTTTTGTAGACATGATCACTGTAATTTCTCATTAATTATTATCGAGACAGTTCTCGCCCTGCCGACAAGCGAAATATCTGCAAGAGTTTACGATATAAACGCGGCTTTTAGAAGTATTGCTTCACAAACGTCATGGATGGCTCTGAAAACATCGTATAGAATTAGGATTTCACCGAGGTGGATAGCGAGGACGAAGACGATTTATGACAGTGATGGCCAACCTTCAATTGTCCGCGTGCCAATATTACTGAAATTGTCGAATCTTTTCCGCCTCGCGTGTCACAAAAAAGTCCTTGTTTTTTTTGCGTACCAACTAAATTAAATTCGTGATCAAGACATAAGAGATTGAAATGTATAACCATAAAACTAATGTTTACAATAGTTAACTAAATAACACGAATGATTCTGAGGCACTAAATCAGTACGATAAATGCTTTGATTACTTTTCGCCTTTCGTTGGCGTGCCAACCAAAATCGTCTTGCGTGCGACTTATGGCACGCGTGCCATAGGTTCGCCATCACTGATTTATGAGGACGATGAGAGATAACACAAGACTGCCTACGAACTATTTGAGGAGGACAAATAAATAATTCAGCGGGTTTAATGACAACATCGAACAGTAATAAAACGATTATTATTATTTTTGTTTAAAAAATATAAAGCAATGCCATAGTAATGAAATGACAATTACGATTTATTATTGAAAATGCGTCCGAAAATATTTATAAATTATTTAGAATGGAAAACTTTGTATGCATTCGTTACCGTTTATAATACGCACCCTAACTTTTCGTCGATTTTTCCTGAAAAAATGCGTATTGTAATATAAGGAAAATTTCGGTACTTAGATTTACAAATTCGAGCGAATCTACAAACTCTCCGGAAACAAAAAGCAAATTGTTTTACTTTATGATGTATTGTGTTATACGAGGAGTGTGAGGCAAAAACATGGTAACCAACAAACTTATTTATTTGGAGCTAGGTTGCGTAAGGAAAAGAAAAAAACTTCAATTATGATTTTGGAAATTTGTTTGTCATTTGTTGTAGTTCATATTTTGTAATTTTCCTTTATTTCTGATGAAAATATAATCTTGAACCAGTAAAATGTCAATTTTCTCAAAACAGCATAAGTGTGGGTTACCACATTTTTGCCTCACAGCCCTCATTTCTTACATATCCGTAGTGCGTGACGTCGAGCCGAGACTGCAAGGATGTACTTAAGATTACTTAGAATTAGTAACAAATTCGAAAGAATCAACCAACTCTCCGTAAAGAAAAGCCAAATTATTTTATTTTCTGACGTATTTAAATCCTACTATAATGAGCTCGACAATTTGTTCAGAATGAATGCGCGCATTTTTAATGGATTCAAAACACAAAGTGTGGGAAACATATCCACCACAAACATTGTTTTGAGCCAGAAAATAAAACAAGCCCAACATTGCTCTCGTTTACATAAGAGTTATGTAAATAAAGGACATCCAATCGTATAACGCTACATTTTAATACCTAGAAAATATATCAACCACAAACACCGTTGTGAACTGACAAATAAAACAAGCCCAATATTGCCGTCATTGACATAGTTATGTAAATAAGAGATATTTAATCCTATAATTCTGCATTCTAATATTTACTGTTTCTCTCGTTCTTTGATACCTCAAAAAGGTTGATTTTCGTAACCAAAAATCCTTTTGTCTATATGTTTGCGTAGAAATTAACAATTTTTTATCTTGCAGTTTACCTCAAACATACAAATAAACCTTATTCGTGATAAAAAAAAATACGGCGACTTTGTTATATTAGGTTTGCATTTTCTTTGCTTATACTGGCAATATTGGTTTCTGGCTCTCTTTCTATATATTTCTATAGAAAAGGCGGTCGCTCTTTATCCACTATCTGATCCACTCCAAACAAAAAGGCTTCTTGCAAAGATGGAGATAAATTACTATCCCCATTTAATCCCATCTCAGCTGCCAATTTTTTCTTTTATTTTGGAATGTATCCCTGAATTATACCTTTGGTCGTAGAAATCGATCATATAAAATTTCGGCCTAATTTTTCAACCAAAATACATTACTAATATTTTACTCTTCACTCCAGGACTATATAATCGGCCGAAAGTAATGCTACTCTAATCGTAATTAAGGCAGCTTATAGAGAAACTCTTTGTTGAAACGGTGAATAATCCTTACTAGGTAGGTAGAAATAAATTCATTTTCCAGTACTATTTACTGTTTACATTTTACACGTTAAGTTTCACATTTCTACTCTTGAAAGGTTGTTAAGAGTTTTGGACTTTATTTTAAACTAGCGGTTTCAACGAATAGTAATGAGTTATTATAAAATCCAAGGAATATGGCTGAAAGTTGTGGTAGCTGATACATTAACGAAAAACATTTGGTTTAATTCCACAAAATTGTGGAATTAAACCAAGTGTTTTTCGTTAATATAGTTGTATAGTTGTTTTATTAAAACGATTTGTTTAATAAAAAACAAAATGTTTCTACTGTTTCGTTATTCGATAACACTGTGAACTTTAAAAATCCCTGAAATGTGGATATCGTTATTTAATAAAAATTAGACAAGGAAAAATGCCAGAAAATTTTTCTTTTAACTTCCATCGATCAATCAATGACACGGACTGAAATTATAATTTGTCTAGTAAGCAATATTTATTACTCATTTTATTTTATCTACGTCCATATATTCAACTGCCGCAATGGTGATGTTCTCGTCTCTAATAATGTACAATATTTCCAGTTTCATTTTCCACATTCATCCGCTATTCGACGGAATGAAATAACATTTCTTAAAAGGTAGGTTTGAGTACGAGTGGTTTGAAATGGCCGAGCGGAAATAAAACCAAGCAGCGAGTTTCCCGGAGTAACAGGTCTAGTGTTCCGAGGATTCCGAAAGAGAAGACTTGGAAAACATGGAATACATCGGAAAAATCCGACGTTTCCTCTTGTGGACTTTAAACTGATTTAACGGGTGCAATTAATTCGAGGGATGGAAGCAATGAATAGGAATTCGCGATAAGTTTATTGCGTCCAGGGTGTTCGAGTAGGATGAATAAAATTATAAAACGGAGGAGTTCATATTTTCTTAAGCGTCAAAACGTGCCTGCTTATTTTCGTATAACATGAATAAAAAAGCAGAACTATCTCAATGTCCCATGTTTTATTGTTTTGCTTCTTCGATTATTATACTTTGAACCAAACATATCGTTTTCTAATCTTGTTCGTTGTAAGTGAATGTTATATTTGACTAAATGTGGTTTTTAACCACATGCCACCAAGTTTACTTGTTGAATGAATGTAAAAAATATTACAATTCGAAAATAATGCTTTTAAATAAATCACAAGTTTTCGCTATTTTTTTCAAACGTTCTTTTCATTTTTGTAAAATCAAAATTATTATGAACCAGAAAAGAAAGATCTACTTAAGCAGCCAACATATGGCGGATTAAAAAATAATAATTTTAGAAAGATAAATCGAGAAAACGGGACAGAATACTGAATCCAATGGCGAAAAAACATCTCTGTCCTACTACGTTTAGAAGTTAGCGCGTCGATAAGATAGAGAGACGGACCTCCACAAAGAAAACGTGCACAACGAGTCAATATACTAAATAGATTGACGAAAAAACGTCTTTGTTTTCGTTTAGGAGTAGTTAATGCGTCAAGACGGATAAACCGACCGCATATTCGTTTTTTTTAAACTATCGTCATTCACTAATCATAAAAATAGCACTAAAACGTCCAACAATGTTTAAACAAAAATTTTTAATTAATAATAAATTAACAACGCATAGAAATAACACCCTTCAGTTTAATTGCTTTCGTTTATCTGAAGCCAACTACAATGTTTAGTGAAACTACCTAGGTACGGTAGAACATAATAAGCGTATTACGAAAATACATAGGCAAAAATAATGCGTAGTATGGTGCCACTCGCCAACCCTTAGCAAAAACTATTCCTGCTTTGTATAAAAATAACGACTAACATTACACAGCCGTATTTTCTCGTCGGATTCATCTTTATTCAGTTTTTCATACCGGGCTGCAATTCTTCTTTCAGTTGTCACAGACGGCTATGCCAATGTTAATTTTCATGTGTTCACCGTGCGCGTTGCGTTGAATTAACCGAGTTTATTTATTTATCGATCGCGGCACGCACTTCCGTCTGTTTGTTTCCGAACAAAAAACACGTGACCCTTGTAACTAATATCCGCAAACATTTAAAATTTATCGCGTGGTTATTTTCTGGCGAAGCTTGCGCGTTTTATTACATACCTTATTACTGTTTATTTGGGTTCATCAATTTTCGAACGCCGGGGTGAAAATTTCATGATAAGTTATAACGTAAATGTTGATTTTACACATGTCAGTGTCGTATAGGATGCCTTTTCATTTGGTAGAAAATTAGACGTGATCGAATTATTGTCGATTTAAATCCTTACGCGATAGCTATTCATAAAATTACGATTGGTATTATTATTTTTTTTAATTCACTTTCGGTCAGAGTGCGAAAATTGAAATAGGTAATGTTAAACGCTTTAAGGACTTTTAATCATTTTATCGACGAGGAGCAAAATATATTTTGATTTGCGGAATAATATCATAAAATTAATATAAAATGAACATTTCTGATGGAATGTAATAAATTAATATGTTTGGCGTGTATAACTTTAATTAAATCACAAAATTTAGAATTTTTTCATCATTTCGCATTCTTATATATTTCCCACGTAATTTGGTGCAACAGAAATTTAAGACATTTTACAAATAGCAGTATTTTATTTTCCGAATTACTTTAGATTTAAAAATATTTCTGGAAAAGCCACCTCACTTACGTAGACTTAAGGGACGACGATAAGTAATCAGGCAAAATAACGCAATCCTTTATATACGTATTTAATTAGTGCGCATTCAAAATCCTGCTCTTTTTGTTGAAGTCCGTTTCAGATTTTGCAAACATTACGAAGGTCGAATTTTTACGTCATATTTGACAGTGTAGCAATTTCTGTTAATTAAAATTTTTTCCCTCTTTCTCTCGTTTCCAATTATACCTATGGACGAAACTCTTCGTGAAACTGACCGTATGAAAGCTAGACATCCCGTAAAATGAAAATTTTCAGTATTTCGAAATGTAAAAACGCAACACTTAATACCTTCGGTTGGTTAATTTAAATCTTTTTTAAAAGGTTTGCATGTAAAATCAGGTCACCAATCTCCCCCGCCTGAGTATTCTGAAAACACATTGCTACGAAGTTAATTTAGCAAGAAGTGCTCACTCGAGCGCCTCAGGCATCTTTGAATATATTCGAAGCGTTTCCATTGAGTGATACAATCGCTGCGAGTTGATGTTTTTTTTTTTCATGGAGAGATCTCGAACAGACGGGTCCGATGAAGTTCTACTAAACTCTTATCGATTTTAAAAATAATATTAACAAAATAAATAAAATTGCCGATTTTTTTAACTCCTCAATTGTAAATAACTCTGAAAATGCTTTACTGCATTCTCTGCTGAAACGAAGTCACCGCTCCGGTTTGCGTATTTCTTCATCAACCATCAATTTACGGGAAAATATTTACATTAAGCGAATTAATTGCCGAAAAATTCATTCTTTCAAATGGGAGTTTAAATCGATTCGGCCAAAAAATTTTACAAAGGACCGTTTGTTTTAACCACGCGTAGCGCACATAAGACGCGAGAAATTCAAGACCACCACTCAAATAACCTCCAAAAATAATGCCTGTAAAATTGTGATAATAATTTCAAACAAAAACTTTACTCTCATCAATTTGTGAGGCGAATATATATATATATATACACACACACACATCAAATTTGGTATATCAAATTTGGTTTTTAAGTTACCTGTAAAAATATGTTGTTTACTAAAATATCATATCAAGGTCGAGGTTTAGAATGACAGCGCATCTTCATTTCTTTCGTTTCGACACTACTTAATGAGAGATATTCATTAATGTTGTTTTATTTCGGCACGTAACGGATTTGTAAGAGTTATGCATTCATCATGACATGCACGAAAATAATCGACTCTCTCCGGCTTTGAAACGGGTAATATAACAAGCATACGATATGGAGGTAAATCCGCAGCGATTCTCTACCCACTGGACGTTTTTACGAGAAAACCGATGATCCGATTTAGGGCATTCTCAACGGATCGCATCCATCGGCAAATCCCCCAAAGAGCCGATTCCCGTCGGAAAATTTACATAAACGACGGACTGCGGGGACACACGGAGAGCGACCTCACAGCAGTTTTTCAAAACGGCCACACCGAGAAAAAAACACCACGCTAATAAGATGAAGAGCGTGCATAAAAGCTTTTTTTTTCAAATCATCGAGAGGAAATTTATTCTCGTTTCCCTAAAAAAAAAAACTCCGCCGTCATGAAACGCGAAAACAATGAGCTGGGAAGGAAATAAAAAAAACGGCATCACCTCCCTCACCCCATAAGCGTTTATCGCCCGGATGACCTTGCAAGGACGAACCTCCAACGGTCGGTTAACCGCGTGATCAATTAGGAACGCCGGCAAAACCGTGTCGATCCTCTCTCTATAGTTTGCCCGCTTGACCTGAGTCGCGCACCTTAACTCCTTTCCTCCCTTTATCTAAACCCCTTCCAAAAACATTTTTCCTCGCCTTTCCACTCCCCTCCCTTTTTTGTCTCCCCCTCCTCGCACTCTCATTCCCATTGGAAATTTTGACCGCAAAAAAAAAACTTCCATGAGGGAGACCACGTCGCATCTCGTTAGTTATCTCCCTTGAACCATAAACGCGGTCCCTGACACACACACACATGCTCGCTTGCGCTCTCGGACTTCCGTCCCACCTCGCCACTTCATCCTCCATTTCCCCTTCCACCTTCCTTCTTCTCTCATCCGACAAGTTTTATATTCTGCATCCAGTTCCCCCGGTTCAATCCAATACCACTCCCTTCATCATCATCTCTCTCTCTCTCTTTCGCCTCCCCTTTTTTCATTCCGAAAAAAAAATCCCCGTTCCCTTCATAAAAAGTCCCATCCCTCTGCGCTCCTGCTCTTCCCGGTTCCCCAAACCATCTCCCGGAGTTCCTCCGAGGCCGATGGTAGTTTGCATCTCGTCTTGCATCCCCCTCTTCGTCTTCACCAACGTCAGGTTGCGCTTTTACGAGCGTCGCCTGCGTTTAAATGCTTATTTCGCCCGCATCTCGTTTAGTCGAGCGAATTTGTATATGGATTCCCACTTCGACTCGCGGGGGTATTTATTTGTTTTGAATCGTGGATCATCTAATCTTTCTCGCCGTTTACGTTTCCTTCGGCACCTATGTAGTTAGTTTCTTTTAGTATCCTAAATGTTTACCACCTTCCGATCCCCATTTATGCCGATAACGCTTCAGGAAATACAGTAGAGAACCAATAAATCAAATCTCATGGTAAATATCGATTTATCGAAACCTCGAATAATCAAAACTTCGAGCTTTAGATCATATCACGTGAAGATATCAACTTCCACTCCTCGAAAATTCTAATAGAAGACGCTCGACTTGTCGAAATCCGACTTCAGTTATCGAAACGGAGTTCAATTCCTAACTATCCCTTCGTAAAATACCGATTTGAGGGAAAAACCGTAGTTTCTTTTGGAATATGCATTCCCCTCTCTTCGTTTCCGCGGTTCGTTTTCCTTTCCGCTAGTATTCACAGTCGGTTAAAATATTCTGTTCCGAATGAATCCCCTTACGGATTCATTTTTTATCATATCCCTTTTTCCTCAATCCATTCGCTTTCAACTCTCCCTCGAACCTCTTTTCCTTTTTCTAGCCTCCTCTTATTTCGACACTCTATTTAAAAAATGCCCTCCTCTTTTTCATTTAACGTCCTTACGTCACCTCTCCCTTTCCTTCGCCTTCTCATTTTTTTATCGCTCTTCCTTCATATTCCCCTCCTATTCTTCCTCATTTAACTCCCTTTATCTCTCCTCTTCATATTTTTTCCCTCCAGTTTTACCCTTTCCTCCCTCATCCTCCTTTATCCCAGTCATCCCAACCTTCCTGTTTTTCCCTTTACCCTTCTTTTTATCGCCCCCTTTCCTTTCTCATTCCGATTTCAACATCCCATTCCTCTTCCTTTTACCTCGTTCTACCATTTTAAATCCGCTTCATCACCTTCTTTCTCTTTTCCCTTGCCTTTCTTCATATTTTACCTTTTCCTCTTTCCCTCACATTCTCCATCTTTCTTATCTTTTCCCTTTCCTTTCTCACTTCATATCTCCCACAATCCTGATTTTTTATCATCAAATTCCTCATTCTCTTCCTTATATTCCAACCAACCAATTGGGGGGACCTTGTGACTTCAAACGACTCCAGCGCTAGAAGGCTTCTCAGTCTAAATCACAAAGCAAGGGAGGAGTGAAACCCGGTGCCGGCATTAGCCTACTCTTAACGAGAAACACCAAGGGGACCAACGGCTTTACGTCCCTTCCGAAGGACGGGGCGCTGATTTGCGTGTTCTCCACATAACCACGCAAATGGGGAGCCGGCCAACCCGGTTCGCACCGAGTTTGCTAAGCGTAGCAGGCCAGCACCCGCACCACTACGCCACGACTTCCCGATTATTACTGATTATATTCCATCTATCCCACGACAGCCCTCTAATCCTTCCTTTATTCCCATCTTGCCTCGATTTTCTGTTTTATTTTCTTTCCATTACTTTATAATTTTTATCTCTCTCTCTCTCTTCTACGTTCCTTTCCGTTCCTTTCTTTTTTATCTCCTCTTTCATCCCTCCCTACACCAATCAAATCCTCTCTCCCTCCTACCTCGCTTTTCAAACGGATTATGAGGCTGCTGCACTTCCCTAGTGTCCCCTTTCGGTCAATCCGAAACGACCTGCATCTCACACGCGATCTGTTTTTATTTCGTGTCGCGTTGCATTTTCTAGCCTCGATTCCCATATAAATTATGCAAAAGGAAAAAATAAATAGTCTCCGATAAAAATGCGCTCCTGCTTTGTCCCGAGAACGTTACGCGAGTTTTTATACCAATAGCAAACTCGGTTATCCCGCGAGGGATTATATAGTGCATGAACTTGTGATGAAGTCGTTTGGCGTCTTTTTTCTTCTATTTTCGACGTTAATGCTTTTAGCCAAAGTACTTCTCTTTATTCGGAAAAAAAAAATCTCTGAATTAATTTTCTCTATTTATTTCAGAGCGGGTTGGTTCTTCCAACGAGTGATTCCGTTATGCATATTTCAGGAATTTCGACAAAGTAACTTAATTATAAAGTTAATTTCATATCTGCTGTATTAAATTTGAATCAAAATTAAAAGTAATTTCTTCGGTGATTATGGTTCTATAACTTTGTTGTTTTCAATTGCAAGTAGATCGATCGTCTTAAAGTAATAATATCTCATTTATATCGTCATAGTATCGTAGAAGAAGGCATGTTAATTAGGTATAAAGAATTGTGCTTACGAGGAGTCTAACGAGTAAACGTTCAATATTGAATTAATAAATGAAATTAAGAAACTGGTTAAATTATCAGAATGAGAAAAAACGTAGTTTTAATCCCTAGCACCTGTACGCAATTTTTGACTTTTTTTACACACCCTTATATAAAATATACAATCAAACCAATGTAAAAATAGTGTAATTACAACGTTTTATAGTTTAACGTTTAGTAAGAATTGTGATTTTTGCTATATATATATAAATTCATTTCATTCATGGTTTTCAATCCTAAGATTGGTTTGACATGACTAGGGAATAAACACATAGGATGTGGTGGTTTCCCGTGGCCTTCCACATCAGACACACACACGAGTGATGAAATATGAATTATAAATACGAACACAAACATTCATGCCCTTGGCGGGATTCGAATCCGCGACCTCTGTGATGGTAGGTCAGCGCGCTAGCCCTTCCACCACCGGGGCCGGATATATATATATATCCATATATAAAACTATTCAAACTTAAAGTTCTAATTTATAATCGGATGCACCAATGTAAACATTTTTAGCAAGAGAAATTAAGGCCTTAATAATTAACTTTGCGCACATCCAGAAATTGGTACTTTATAGAGTCGGAAAGATGAAAGGTTTGGTACAGGTAGTAATACAATGGATAGAAATGAGGCCTTCCGTACGTAACAAGAACCTATGACAAGCTCCCTGGAGAATTGGAGAAAAAGAATATCTTAAAAAAATAATACAAAGTGGCCTCTTTTCGGGACATTAATGAGAAGATGTGAAAGTTTTAAAAGCTGTATAAGAATAGATCAATCCATTGGTCTGGGAAAAAAGGCAAATAATCCTCTGAACACAGAAGACGTAAAGATCTATTAACGAGCAAGTTAGGGCGAGTTACTGAGAAAGGGGATTTCCGTCAGGAAAACTGCCATGTCAGAGAAATCGATAGAGAAGGAAAATCGACATGTTGGTCTGCTTGAGGGAAAAATAAAGCGAACAACCGGCATAGTTCATGATAAATGGTACGGACAGAGCGTGACTTATGCTTTTACACTTGCCAGAAGGCAGAGAACACTTGATGATCGATCACCCATATCTGACCTATAAAACGAATTATTAAAAAAATGTTAGCTTTTCATTAAATCGGAACAACGTTGAACTGTCATGCAGGATTTATGTGAACCCCTCATTATACTTTACTCAAAACATGATTGAAACAGGTATAACTTATAATCTTTGTAAAAAATTAAGCTGAGGATGTACGAAAAATTACATTTAAAAGTTTAAAATTTGATATTTAACTTGCACCTTTGAAGCTTGTATCAATATATCGGTAGGGCGTCTTAAATTTCAAAGTATTTTTCTTATTCAGTACATGAAATTGACTTTTAAATTTGTCGGTGATAGAAGTACGTGACAATACAACTGAAAACATTTCCCTCTGTCCAATGGAATAAATTCATGTAATAAATTATTTGGAAATATACTTATATTGAAATTCAATAGAAAATTATCGAGATTGCATTATTGCTAGAAACAAATTTTGAAGATGACCAATTAAAAAATAAAATGGAAAAATAATCATTTCTAGCCTCCCTTCAAGTACAGTTTCATACAACGGATAACGGATATCTTCTCACAAAAGGAATAAAAACAACAAACATACACATTCTTTTAGTATTAACTCTTGGTGAATACTCCTGTATACGGCTGTTTGGTGGCCAGATTATTTTCATAATATTTCTGTCTACTGTACACAGTACGTGAGATAAGTTCTAATTGTTTTTTATTTCAATAAATTATTCATTTAATGTAAACGTGTTACTTGAAAAAAGCGTTAGTTTAAATCATTCTTGTGAGGGTTTAGGATGAAAAAAACAATTCTGCCGCATGTTAACATTCTTTCCTAGATGGAGGCCCGAAAATGTGTCGGATTACGGTTGCGAATGGGAGTCAGATGGATAGCAAAGGTATCGTCGGGGCCTAAGACATCCTTAAATTCGTCCCCAACTTCTTTCCAAGCAAAAATACCTGTTTAAGAAGATCATAAAAATGGGTAAAATACCTTGAGGCTCTTCGCGTCTTGTCAGCTGATCGACGAATCGCCATCTTGCCTCGTGACTTCCCAATAGGTTTATTAGACTAGTCTGGTCGCTGTAGATCTGAAAAAAAGATATTTATTTAATGAATGGCCAACATCTTCCTAGACATTTTTCGAAAGTCAAAACGCTGTTAACTGCCATTCGATGCATGGTCAGCGGTAATTTATCGATGATCCGTTGCAGTTGCTCTCTCCCGCTTTCTCCAACACCCTTCCCGGACGGTGTTCGGAGTCAATGGGGCGAAAGTTATGGCCTCTCCCATTCACCTTCCGCGACGCGAAGATTAAGAGGAAGGAAAAAAAAGGCGAACGTAAATCTATCTCCGGATAGAGAGAGAGAGAGAATGAGAAAGTGAGAGAAAGAAAGGAGGAAATGAGGGAACGGATATGACATCGGATTCAATTAAGCCTTTAAAAAAGTTTCTGGACGTAATGTAATCGGGTTATTTTTACGATTCTAACTGTAGGTTGATCTCTTTAACTCCGATTTACCTCTTTGGTTAGATAATGGCAGCTCTCAATAGGTTATATATATATATATATATATATATATATATATATATATCATCTTAGGTAGTCTGTCCGTTGACGGGTCCGTGATTATTCATGCTTAAACTTGGTTCTCCATATACTCCTATTTTCCGAAGTCTTCTTCATATCTTGATATCACTCATTCCCTTTCAAGTCGTCTATCAGCTGAAACCTTTTCCTACCTCTTTCTCTTTTTCCATCCAGTTTTCCTTCTAGCACTTCTTTAATCATGCACTCTCTCCTCAGGTAATGCCCAATCCAGTTCGCCTTCCTCTTTCTGACTCCGTATAATCGTTCGCTTCTTTCCTAACCTTCATAGTACTTCCTCGTTTTTTACACTATCTTTCCATTTTATCTTCAGCATTCTTATCCATGTCCACATCTCGAAGCTTTCCAAGTATTTAATATCATTATTCCTTAGCGTCCATGTTTCTGCCCTGTACAAAGCTATACTCCATACATATCATTTTATCAACTTCTTGCGGATTTCCCGCTTTATATTCCCCGTTAGTAGGAGTTTCTTTCTTCTGAAATCGGCTTTTGCTTTCCTTATTCTAGTCCTGATTTCATCGGTACATTTTGCTTCTCTCGTTGTGATGCTTTCAAAGTATTTACAATCTGAAATTTGTTCTAATGGCTTTCCTCCAATATTTATGTTCAAATTTTCTTCTTCTTTACTTGATATTCGCATTACCTTGGATTTTTCTCTATTTATTTCCATACCGTATTTTCTACCTGTTACCACTAACTAATCTATTTATCATTTTCTGAAGTTCCTTTTCCTTTCTTGATAGAAGTACTTGATCATCCGCGTATTTCACTGTTCTTATAATCCTTCCTCCGATTTTGAAGTCTCCCGTGCCTTCTAACGCTTCCTGCATTAGCCTCTCTCCGTATATATTGAATAGAATCGGCGATAGACAACAGCCCTGTCTTACTCCTATACCGATATTATCTCCGCTAGTGTCCGCATTCTCCAACCTGACCTTTTCACCTTGATTCACATATAAATTCCTTATATATTTCCAGTCTGCCCATATATCCTTTAATATCCTCTTCAGCAGTACCCAATTTCCTCTATCAAAGGCCTTCTGCCAGTCGACGAAACATACGCAGCCATCTTGGTTGTACTCTATTGCCCTTTCTGATATGATTCTCACTACACCGATAGCATCTCTGGTTCCTCGTCCTTTTCTGGACCCGAATTGATCTTCCCCTAGCATTTCTTCGGCCTTTTTCTCTAGCCTTTTATTAAGAATCCTCGTGATGATCTTCGAAGTGTGTGACAGTAGGCTTATCGTTCTGTAGTCTTTACACTGCATTGCCTTTGGCTTCTTCTTTAGAGGGATCATTGTTACATCTAAGAAATCCTGAGGTCACTCTCCCGAGTCGTAAATCTTGTTATTTAGATTCGTAATCACTTTTAGTCCTTCCGATCCCATGACTAAGTACCTCTGCCGGTATTCCACAGAGTGAATCAGCTAGAAATATAAGGGGCGGTGAGAACCGCTTTCACCCGGTCGGCAAATATCCCCGGCATGTAACAGCAATAAAATGTTGGAAAAACCACATCCAGCCATCTGTATTCGGTAGTATTCTCGGAAGCCACTTTCGGAAATAATATTTTACCATTCGGGGTAGAGTCTCGTTGCTGCCCCTGAACATTCATTTGAAGTCACATTTTCACATTTATTCGCCAGCTGCAAACACTAAACATATCAATGGAAAATCAAATGGAAAAACTAAATTAAGGTATTTTCCAAAAATTTTTGCCAGGAAAATTTGGTGCCCCTAGAAATTCGGCGCCCCAAGCGGTCACTTTGTCTGCTTGTGTTGTTGAGCCGGTCCTGTGTGTGTGTGTGTGTGGTGTGTGTATGTGTATATATATATATATATATGTATATATATATATATATATAACGAAGAAGATATCTTTCGAAAACGGACGTAGCACGGGTGAAATATTTTTTTAAATCGAGGAACAGTTAAGAAATTCGCCTCTAGAATGAGCAGCTTTTTGGGCCGGACCTAGAAGCGATATTTCAACGGCTAGAGATACGGATTGGGATCGAAATTCCGCGTGGATCCTTTTTTAAAAGAAATTTCATCCTCATTCTTGCACATAGGACGTCCACATGTCATCCTCTAGTTTGGAAAAAATTAAAACGAGGATGAAAAAAAGGACCTGTAAACCATCTTCCGACGTTCACTTTTCACGTTTCACTTTTTCTCAGCTTTGAAAAAATTAGGAGTTTATAAGCTTGTAAAACAGAGAAGCCGTAACCGGTAATTACCTTTAAATCCTGGAGATGGCTTTGGTCCCACCTATACGAAAAAAAACCAGCGCTGCCGGCTTTCTTAATTTTTACCGCAGTAACGTTTAATGAATAGGATAATTACATCGTATGTATCTTTACTTCCTCTCCGTCGGAAAGTTGAATTATATATTCCTCGTCTAATTTCTCCTCGGAAAGGAGAAGTTAAAAAAAAGATAATAAAGTTCCTACCTCACGTTATTTGAAAGGGCCCAAAGGTAAATGTGATGGGCGAGGATTTCATATTATAAGCTTAAAAAAATACGGCCATACAATGCTTAATTAGTCCATTTCCCGTAATTTATACGTGGCGCCACAATCTTCGCGTCCCTCCGAAACCATTTCCAGAAGTTTAATATACTTAGTCCTATCTTTTTTGGTTTACTTCCTCCAGGTTCCTTACTCGCCTTTTATTATCCGTTAGAAAAATACATCTCATCAATTTACTGCAGGAAAAAATTTAAAGGCTAAATAAAGATCACAATCTACAAATGAATTCCAAGCGAAAAATCATGAAATGCTACTGCAAAATATTGTATACTGAAGGTAAAACTTACTAAATGATATCTCAGATCATCTCAGGGCTCCGCTATCAGTCTTATACACGTGATCGATTTCTTTCATTTTCTGATGCATCACTTCCATTTCCTAGTCCATAGTCTATCCCTCGGGATCTAATCCAGGATTTCCTCCTTCTAGTGATGACCAATTCTTTTTATCCGGCCCATTATCTACTTCAGGTACTTCGCCCTTTTTAAATTGTGTCATTGACCCTCGTTTGCTGTCCAATCCTATCCCTGACTCGCATGATACTTCCTCTGCGCGCATCTTTCCGCTTGCGGAGGCGTCAAAAATATTTCTCGCACAACGATTTCACCAGTCACGTGAAAAGCTTCGACAATCCGTCTTTATTATATCACTAAAACCATTACATGGCGCATAACTAGACACCTACCTTTTGGAATGCGAAAGTCATGCGTATTTAATGTGTGTTCATATACTTACACGAACGACTTGTATTGCGCATTTATTAATAACTAGCAGAAATTCCCGGCGCCATGTTGAATACAACGGGCAGAGAGAAACAAAAACCACGTATGATTATTTCCAGACCTCAACAATCGTACTAAATTTGCATCAAATCTACTTGGGAAAATACGCGTAGTTTAATCAGTACCCGTCGTCCAAATACGGATAAGGATGTAGTCCGTCCCACCTTTCCCACTGTGTATAAGATGTAGAAACTAAGGAAAATAAGGAAAATCGGAAAAATCAGGAAAATTAGGTATATCTGGATAATCAGAAAATTCAGGTAAATCAGCAAATTCAGGTAACTCAGCAAATTCAGGAAAATCAGGAATATCAGAAAATTCAGGAAAATCAGAAAATTCAGGAAAATCAGAAAATTCAGGAAAATCAGAAAATTCAGGAAAATCCGAAAATTCAGGAAATTCAGAAAAGTCAGGAAAATCAGCAAATTCAGGAATCAGCAAATACAGGAAAATCAGGAAATTCAGTAAAATCAGAAAATTCAAGAAAATCAAAATTCAGGAAACTCAGGAATATAAGGAAAATCAGGGAAATCAGGAAAAAAAGGAAACAGGAAATTCAGGAAAATTCAGGAAAATCAGGAAATTCAGGAAAATCAGGAAATTCAAGAAAATCAGGAAATTCAGGTAAATCAGGAAAACCCGGAAATTCATAAAATTAGGAAAATATGTAAATCAGGAAAATCAGGAAATTCAGGAATATAAGGAAAATCAGGGAAATAGGGAAAAACAGGTGAATCAGGAAAATCACGAAATTCAGGATATTCAGGAAAATCAGGTGAATCAGGAAATTCAGGAAAATCAAGAAAATCAGTTAAATCAGAAAATTCAGGAGAATCAGGAAATTCAAGAAAATCAGTTAAATCAGAAAATTCAGGAGAATCAGGAAATTCAGGGAAATCAGAAAATTCAGAAATATCAGGAAATTCAAGAAAATCAAGTAAATCTGGAAATTCAGGAAAATCGGGATATTCAGGGAAATCCTGCTTTTTCTGAATTTCCTGATTTTGTTAATTTTGCTGAATTTCCTGATTTTTCTGAAATTTCTGATTTTCCTGATTTTCCTGAATTTCCTGATTTTCCTGAAATTCCTGATTTACCTGAAATTGCTGATTTTCCTGAATTTACCGATTTTCCTGATAATATCCAGATTTTCCTGAATTTCCTGAATTTACCGATTTTCCTGATAATATCCAACACATTTTCATCAAACAATTTAGTAAGGAAAATAGGGAAGTTAAGGAATATCGTAAAAACCGAAAATTCAGGTAAATCAGGCAATTCAGGAAATTCAGAAAATCAGGAAAATCAAGTAAATCAGGAAATTCCGGAAATTCAGTAAAATTCAGGACAATCCGGAAAATTAGGAAAATCGGTAAAAATCTGGAAAATCCGGTAAATCAGGAAAATAAGGAAATCAGGAAATTCAGAAAAATCATGAGTCAGGAAAATAAGTAAAATCAGGTAAATCAGGAAATTCAGGAGAATCAGGAAAATCAGGTAAATCAGCAAAATCAGGTAAATCAGGAAATTCAGGATAATCAGTAATATCAGGAATATCAGGAAATTCAGGGAAATCCGGAAAATAAGGAAAATCAGGAATCTCAGGAAAAACAGCAAATTCAGGAAAATCAGCAAAATCAGCAAATACAGGAAATTCAGGAAAATCAGGAAATTCAGGGAAATAAGAACTTTCAGGAAAATCAGGAATTTCAGGAAACTCAGGAAAATCAGAAAATTCAGGAAAATAAAGAAATTCAGGAAAATCAGGCAATTTTGGAAAATCAGGAAACTCAGGAAAATCAGCTTAATCCGGAAAATCAGGAGAATTAGGAAAATCAGGAAATTCAGGAATATCAGGAAATTCAGGGAAATCAGGAAATTCAGAAAAATCAGCAAATACTGGAGAAACAGGACATTCAGAAAAATCTGAAAATTCAGGAAAATCAGGAAAATAAGATAATTCACGAAAATCAGGAAGTTGAGGAACAAGAAAATTCAGGAAAATAAGGAAATTCAGGAAAATCAGCAAAATCAGCCAATTTAGGAAAATCAGGAATACAGGAAAATCAGGAAAATCAGGTAAATCAGGAAATTCAGAAGAATCAGGAAAATCAGGAAATTCAGGAAAATCAGCAAAATCAGGCAATTCAAAAAATCAAGCAATTTAGGAAAATCAGGAAACTCAGTAAAATCATGTAAATCAGGAAATTCGGCAAAATCAGGAAAATCAGGTAAATCAGGAAATTGAGAAGAATCAGGAAAATCAGGAAATTCAGGAAAATCAGGAAATTCAGGAAAATCAGGAAAATCAGGAAGTCGGGAAAATCACGAAATTCAGGAAAATCAGAAAATTCAGAAATATCAGGAATTTCAAGAAATTCAGGAAAATCAGGAAATCACGATAATCCGGAAATTCAGAAATACCAGGAAATTCAGGAAAATCAATTAAATCAGGAAATTCGGAAAAAATCAGGAAATTCAGGGAAATCCTAATTTTTCTGAATTTCTTCATTTTCCTGAATTTCCTGATTATCCTGAATTTCCTGATTTGCCTGAATTTGCTGATTTTCCTAAATTTCCTGATTTTCCTCATTTTCCTGATTATCCTTAAATTCCTGATTTTCCTGAATTTTCTGATTTTCCCGAATTTACTGATTTTCCTGATTTACCTGATTTACCACAATTCTCTGATTTTCCTGAATTTCCTGAAATTTCTAATTATCCTGAATTTTCTAATTTTCCTGATTTTTTCCGATTTTCCTGAATTTTCTGATTTACCTGAATTTCATGATTTTCCAGATTTACCTGATTTTCCAGAATTTCCTGATTTGCCTGATTTTCCTGAATTTCCCGATTTTCCTGAATTTACTGATTTTCCCGATTTCCCTGAATTTGCTGATTGTCCTGATTTCCCTGAATTTTCTGATATTCCTGATTTTCCTGAAATTTCTGAATTTCCTGAATTTGTATAATTTCCGGATTTTACTGAATTTTCTGTTTTTTCCGAATTTTCTGATTTTGCAGATTTACCTGAATTTCCTGATTTTCCTAAATTTCCTGATTTTCCCGATTTTCCTGAATCTTCTGATTTTCCAAGATTTACTGAATTTCCTGATTTATCCGATATTATCCTGCATCTTGTCATCAAACAATTTAGTAAGGAAAATAAGGAAGATAAGGAAAATCGTGAAAATCAGAAAATTCAGGAAAATCAGGTAAATCAGAAAAATCATGTAAATCCGGAAAATCAGGTAAATCAGGTAAATCAGGAAAGTCAGGAAATTCAGGAAAAATCAGTAAAAACAGAAAATTAAGGAAAATCAGCAAATTCAGGGAAATCGGAAAAATCAGGAAAATTAGAAAATTCAGGAAAATCAGGAAATTAAGGAAAATCAGGAAATTTAGAAAAATCAGGAAAATCAGAAAATTAATGAAAATCAGGTAAATCACGAACATCTGGAAATTCAGGAAAATTAGGTAAAAATGAAAAATCAGGGAATTCAGGAATATCCGGAAAATTAGGAAATTCAATAAATTCACCAACCCCCCCCCCCCCCCTCCCCTTGGTCTGGTTTTGCTCATCTATAAACTTGATCTTATACTTGTATTGAAAGTGACAAATATCAAATTTGAACTTCCTAAGTTAATTCACAGGAGAGTTATCGCCGAAAAACCAAATCGGTGCCACCCCCAAACCCTCACTTAAAATGTTTTTTGAGATACACCATATAGCCTATATTTTAAGCTGGACCAGTCTAAAGATACACTGCAAGTTTCATAAAAATTCGACCAGCCGTATTTGCGTATGCGGTAACAAACAAACAGACAGACAGACAACTATGCAAACCGGTTCAAACGCCTTCTTGTGATGCAAAACACACAAAAAAAGTTAAACCCCGACAAAAAAACAAATGTACAGACAGAGGTTACAATTTTATTTATATAGATTATTTCCTTCCGATTTGATTGCGAACAAAATTGCGAAGAAGCAGTAAGCAACGAACGGTCAACTTAGACAAATAAAAAGATGAAATGCAGCAATTTAATGTTTTGAATTAAAATATTTCGCTTAGTGTATCATTGGTAAAATATGAATTTATGACTAGGATAATGAAATTAAAATCGCCTAAAGGAGAAAAACTTGCACTAATGATCGAAATAAACAAAGACATGCGAAAGAAATTGTGCATAGTATCGTTCTGAACGGAGCGGGAAAATGGACAATGAGGAAAAATGGTATGATATAGTACACGGAAAGTTTCGAAATGTGGGCATTGTGAAGAACGGTTAAGATAGAGCGGACAAATAAGATAAAAAAAGAATTATTAGGCTAAACAGGAAAAAGAGGAATGATTTAATAATAAAAAAGAGGAAGCTTATTTGCTTCAACACAACCTGAGAAGAGAATCGTGATTAAAGACATGCTAGTAAGAAAACTAGAGGGAGAATGAAAGGTTTTCAGATCTCAGATGACTTGAAGAGTAAAGAGATAACAAAAAAAAGAAGAAACAGCGGAAAATAGGAGAATATGAAGGTTCTATTAAATAATAATCGCGGACATGACTGCGAACAGACCACCTATGACGATGATTGGGGTTGTAATTTGTTATAATTTCCTTTCCACTCGACTGTGACTCAATTTATGGCGATGCGGTAAACAAAATGAACACATTGGCAGAGGAAAAAGTGATATGCATTAGTTTAACTCAAGCTTTTATGGATTAAAATATTTTGCCTCGCACGTTATCCGTTAAGGATGTCTCATTAAAGAAACTTCTTGTGCATCTCAAATTCGCCCGCGACCTTCGAATATTCTGCGAGAACGTCGCAAAAATGTGGAAAAAGGTCGACATTTTTGGAAATGAGGAACGCATAAAAAAGTCGCGACGGCCAAGCGTTTAACGAAAGGCAAGCGACTCTGGCATTTCGAGACTCATCGACTCGTGTATCGCGTTTCCGCCGCAAATGAACCCGACACTTTTATTTCCCCATTCCCTTAAGGATTCTCCTCCTCCTGGGGCGAATTTCTAAGCGGCAGGCGGTCGTTGCTCCTTCGACCCAAAACCCGACATCATCAGACGACGCCGGCGACAAATACTCTCACGCGAATACACGGGAAAGGCGTATTTGACAGAGGTAGAGGGGAGGGGGGGGAGAGAGAGGGAGAATGGAGGGAGGACGGAGAGGGAAAGATGGAGGGGGTGGATGGAGGGGGAAGATAGAGGGGGGAAGATAGAGGGGGGAAGATAGAGGGGGAAGATAGAGGGGGAAGATAGAGGGGGGAAGATAGAGGGGGAAGATAGAGGGGGAAGATAGAGGGGGGAAGATAGAGGGGGAAGATAGAGGGGGGAAGATAGAGGGGGGAAGATAGAGGGGGGAAGATAGAGGGGGGAAGATAGAGGGGAAGATAGAGGGGGGAAGATAGAGGGGGGAAGATGGAAGAGGGAAGATGGAGGGGGAAAGATGGAGAGGGAAAGATGGAGGGGGAAAGATGGAGGGGGAGAAAAAGGAGGGGGAAAGATGGAGGGGGAAAAATGGAGGGGGAAAGATGGAGTGGGAAAGATGGAGGGGAAGGATGGAGGGGGAGAAGATGGAGGGGGGAGGATAGAGAGGGAATATGGAGAGGGAAGACGGAAGGGGGGAGGATGAAATATGGGCAGGAGTCGGGAGGAGATCGTAAGGTGGATTAAATTGGGAGGAATGGAGAAGTATCGGAGGAAGTAAATATGGAGGTGAAGGAGAAATGCAGAAGTAGAAGAAAAAGTAGAAGTAATGGAGGAAATATAGCGGGAAGTGGAGGAGACAGTCGAAGGAAAAGTAGAATGGAGGATGAGAGAGGAATGAGGGGAGGAAGAAGAGGGGAAGGAAGGAGAGACAGACAGACAGAAAAACGACTTTATTGAGGGCGAAATTGAGAATATATAGTCCCTTCTTACACTTAACCCTACGTTAGTAATTACAAATGAGAATAAAAAATAATAACATATAAACATACAAACGCATTGGCATAAAACAAAAATCTGAAACTAAACAAAAGAAAAAAACAAAAAAAACAAGAGATCCAAATACAGATTCGGAAACTTCTAAAAAAAAAAGACGAAGTATTTGTGGTAAAAACCTAGGAAAGACCTGACATGGCCAAACTAGCAAAAAAACCACGCAGGAAAACACCCGCGAGGGAAGGTGGTGGGAAAAACCTGCGAATACCCTACATACATAAAAGAACAATTGTGGACTTACAATAGTACGTACAAATTTTAATATATAAGAATCACAAAATATATTTTTAAGTAATGAAGAATGAACATGAAAATTAATAAAATTAAATGAAAGCATAAACATTTAAAATAACTAGAAATATGTAAATAATAATAATAAATATACATATACAAAAGGAAAAAAAGATTATTTACATCGTCTTTTCATCTTAGCGGCGAGTTTCTGTAGGAATAACAATCAGTTTTGGTAAGTACGAGTTGTTCTGTGCTTTCTTGAGTATCAGTGTTCTAGGACGGCTTGGGAGAAAAGCGGAGAATTAATAGGCCGTTCTTTCAGTGTTGTTATTCCTTTGTAACAAAAGTAGTTGTTTATGACAGGTTCGTTTAAATGAATTTAAAGATGGTGAGTTTATAAGGAAATCTGGAAGTTCGTTCCATAATCTGCAAGCCGTTACTCTTATTTATTACAAGATTTATTATATATTTCGGTTCTGTGATGAGGAATGAGAAGTTTGTGGTTCCCTCTTGTATGTATTTTGTGAACTGTGTTGATACAACTGAACTGCGAAGAGAAGTAAGGAGGCTTGTTACGTTTATGAATTTGAAATAATAACGAAAGTAAGTGCAGGGGTCTTCTAGATTCTAGGTTCAGCCATGAGAGTTTAAGAAGAGGTTCCGAGATGTGGTCTGATTTTTAAGAGTTGCGTATGTATCTAACACAGGCATTCTGCGCTCTCTGAAGCTTTATAGAGAGTTATTGGGTTAGATCTTGATAGACTATATCACCGTAGTCGAACTGAGCAATTATGAGCGCGTTGACTAGTTGCTTTTTGAGTGAAAAAGAAATTATGTTATTTAAACGATTAAGAGTGTGAAGGGAGGAGTAAACTTTCTTACAGATTTCAATAACGAGGCGATTTCAAGTAAGTTTTTCATTTATAGATATTCCAAGACAACTATCAGAGTTTGAGAACGGGACGATAGTACCAGAGATTGAGAGAGGTGTAATCTCTTTAGAGGAGATAGAAGCAAGGATTTTAGGATAGCCTATTAATACTGCCTGAGATTTTTGCGCGCTGAGGCTAAGAAAATTATCTTTGCTCCATTCAGCGAGCAATGATAGGTCATTGTTGACTTTCTCTAACGATTTCTCTAAGTGAAGAGCGATGGTGCATAGATAAATTTGCAGATCGTCGGCATACAGTGGTATTTGCAGTGTTTAAGAACGCGCGAGCAGTCATTTACGTAAAGGGAGAATAATAATGGGCCCAAAATTGAGCTTTGTGGAACACCTCGGGCTAATTTAATCCAAGAAGAGGAAAGTTTATCAGATATTACCTTCTGATATCTGTCGGTTAGATATGATGAGATCCAATTTACGACCATCGGTGAGAATCTTAAGTAACGTAACTTAGCTAGCAGTATATCTTTATCTAAAGAGTAAAATGCTTTGGTAAAGTCAAGAAGGAATAGAATAGTCAATTCCCTCTTGTCCATAGGGTGCAGAATGTTGTCCGTGACATTCAGTAAGGCTGTAGTTGTGCTATGTGATTTACGGAATCCTGACTGCATGGGATCAAATAAACCTTCAGACTCAAGAAATTATATTATTTCTTTCAAAAGACTTGGATAGAATAGGTAAGAAACTAATCGGGCGGAAATCTTTGACGTTGGGCGATTTTGTTTTATGGGGGATATGCAGCACTAAATTATGCTTCAACTCTGTGAGGGGAACTTTCCTTGTTGAATGGAAGTATTGTATACATTCGTAATATATGGTAGCATTACTGGGATCAATTTTCTTTTCATTATGAGAGGGATTCCATCAGAACCCTGTGCCTTAGATGTTATTTTTGGAATGGGGTGAAGGACTTGTAATTGTGAAACTGCAGTGAAACTGAAATTGTCATTTGAGGAGTTATGTTTTTCAGTATCTAAAGAAAATTTCTGGATTACATTACGCTTCAGCACATCATCAGGAACGGTAGGCGGTGATAAGAAGCTTACGTTTAGAGTATCAAGTGAAATATATGATGGGACCTGTATATCTTTAGGTTTATCAATGCCAAGTTGCAAACAGTTGAAAGGGATTGTCTACCATTTGAGATTGAATGAGCAAACTTATTTTTGGCGTTCCTTAGAAGATGTTTAGTTTTGTTTCTTATTGATTTATACTTCTTAAAAGTTTTATCGTCCATTGTTTTTTGAAAGCGCGAAAAACTGCGTCACGATGACTCATAATTTGTTTAGTTTCTGAAGAGAGGTATGGAGCTCGAGGTTTCGATACGCGAATAGTTTTTTCTGAAGTAAATTTATCGAGAAGGTGCAGTAGTAGTGAATTGAGGATATCTGACTTTTCATCGACGTCATCAGTTAAGTCAATGGTATGCCATAACAAAGAAGTTGCATCTGCGAATAAGACTGCGTCATTGATGGATTTCAGGTCACGTTGACTCATGTACCTGGAAATGTTAGTGGATATGCTAGAAAAGTAAGGTCATAATAAGATATTCCCGGAATTGAAATCTGACCGTGCGCTATTAGTAGTGACCGCTAGATATAGCCATGATGAGGATGTACGTGTTATATGTTGCATTCAGGGGAAGGATGTCGAGACTATGAGCGGTGAAGGAGTTTTTAAGGTAGTAGGAGTCATGAGAATTTGAATTAAAGTTAGCGTTGAAGTCACCAGTTATTATCCCATGTTCATATTCGTGGATAATGTTTGAAATAGCTATATCTATGTCTGATAAGCGGCCTAACTTTGGTGTTCGATAAACTAAACCTAATAGGATTTTTTTTAGAATTTACGGTGGTTTCTATGAAAAGAAATTCGGGTATTTTAGCGTACTGTGCTTTACTATTGGAAACTATTTTACTTTTAAGATCACCAAGGACGTAAATCCCTACTCCGCCGCCACTCGGTCATTAAGATATAAATGAAAACCAAGGATTTCAACTGACGAGGAAGAGATAGCGGGCTTGAGCCATGTTTCAGAAAGAGTGATAGCATGAGAGTAGAAGGAAGGAGAGGGGGAGGAATGGGGGGAGTGAGTAGAGAGGGAGGAATGAGGGGAGTAAGTAGAGGGGGAGGAACAAGGGGTGTGAGGAAAGGGGAAGGAATGAGGAGAGG
This sequence comes from Uropetala carovei, assembly GCA_036926305.1. Classification (NCBI taxonomy): domain Eukaryota; kingdom Metazoa; phylum Arthropoda; class Insecta; order Odonata; family Petaluridae; genus Uropetala; species Uropetala carovei. The sequence goes on from JAXCHB010000169.1 coordinate 6,247,198, forward strand.
GGGAGAAATGAGGAGAGGGGGAGAAATGAGGAGGGGAGAAATGAGGAGAGGGGGAGGAATGAGGAGAGGGGGAGGAATGAGGAGAGGGGGAGGAATGAGGAGAGGGGGAGAAATGAGGAGGGGGAGAAATGAGGAGGGGGAGAGGAATGAGGAGAGGGGGAGGAATGAGGAGAGGGGGAGAAATGAGGAGAGGGGAGGAATGAGGAGAGGGGGAGAAATGAGGAGAGGGGGAGGAATGAGGAGATGGGGAGGAATGAGGAGAGGGGGAAGAATGAGGAGAGGGGGAAGAATGAGGGGAGGGGAAAGAATGAGGGGAGGTCTATGGGAGGAATAAGAAGAGATAGTGGGAAGGGAGTGTTGGGGGTGAGAATTAGGAGGGAGCGAGATAGGACACAGTGAGACGAGACAAGGTTCCGAGGGAGAATAAGGTACGACAGACCGGTGGCAGGAGTATATAGATAAGCGATTCGGTGCAGATAAAAAGGGGCGGTTCGTAGCAAGCGGGGAAAGTAAGGGAGGGGAGAACGATGGGAGAAAGCTGAGGCTAAAAGAGAGAGAAAGAAATGAGAGAAAGACGAATGCGAGGCAGGCATCGCGCCTAGAAATTAGGCGGCGAACTTGAGGGGGTGTGAGAGGGAAAGAGGAGAAAGGAAGCGAGCAGGTCTCGAGGGATGGTCCGAGATGGGATTGGAAGCGCTATGAAGTTGGCTAAAAGGGAAGTACCCTTTTGGGACCGGGTTGGGTTGGTCGAAATGGTGATCAGGATTCGGTCTAAGCCTTAGATTCTAAGAGGGGGAGGTATGCGTGTGGATTGTCTCGGATAAAAGTGGAGTGGGGAGTTGAGTGGAATTTCGGAGGAGGGAGGAAGAGGTCGAGACGAAAATGGGGTTGGGGATGATTAAGAGGGACTCGGGCAACGTTCGGAAGGAGAAGTTGAGGATGGATGGTAAGGTGGGAGCGTCCACCGTGAGAAAGGGAACTTGCGGGAGTTGAAATGTTAAAATATAACGCTGTAAAGCGGGCCAAGGGTCTGGTCGAAAACGGTCAACTGGAATACAATCTTTTGCCGTAAACTTTAGCACCGTCCCTCTATTGTGGTCTTTGGAGAGAGAGAGATAGAGAAAGGCGGAGAGGGGTCAGTATCCCGCCACGTCCCATCGCCTCCCGCAGCAGCGAAATCGTCGAAAGGACGTCGAAATAAATCCGAAGCGACCTTCTCTTTCTCTCTAACGCGTAGTTTCACATTATGGCTTTATATCGCCGATGCTTTCAGTCGTAGGATTTCGTGATATCCTCCTCTCTCTCTCTCTCTCTGAAGCCGTGATTTCTGGGACTACATCCAGCAATAAAACGCCATTTAAAAAATTTTCCGTCGCAAATCTTATGGAAAGTCGTCATATCTTTGCGTTGTTTCGCCCCATTGTAGGCTGAAAGAGCGTACATTTTCCTGAATATATTTCCAAAAAAAATCCGAAGGGTTGAAAATGTTAATGCTTTTTACTTTAATCGAAGAATAGTAGATGTTACGTGCTGTAATGTTTATTATATTTGTTTCGTATATTTTTGCAGACTAATAAAAGCCATTAATTACCTGTCGCTTAATCATGTAAAACTAATGGCTTAATTTCGTATTTTTTAATTTTGTTGATTCATCGCAGATGTTTACTCCAGCGAACAAAATTTTAATATGCTGAAGTTTGATCACACGCAACGAGAATTCGATTCACATAATTCATTTACCCGACTTTTAGCTCGATTAATATTTTTTAAATTACCCATTCCTATCAATTAAACATTCAAATAAAACTCGTCCATTTTTACTGCCAAAACGCATTTTAAATTGTTTGACTTTCCTTAATAATAAAGCATTTATATGCTCGCACAAATTGGCGATTTTCCGTTTCGTTGCGGAAAAGTGTGAGATTGTAAAACGCTTAACCGATATAAATTATCATTTTAATTAAATAATCGAATTTTCCAATGAAAAATACAAAAACGGCATAAAAACCTTTTAACAATCGGCTATTTGTCACGCATTCAATATGTTTTCATGCTGGTAAATTTTTATTGGCCAATCACGTTTTAAGATAGATTACTAAGATCCCCTAGAAGCACGCGACATCTGACTTGGCCAGAGCATTATTATTCGTGGCTGCGATACGTTTCCTAAGCCGATTTTTCTGTTTCTCAGAAAGACAAATGGTTCCGACTTCCCCAAGTTCTACTTCTCGGCGTAGATTTTTCGAAATGCGATAAGGTGGCTTCATGGCAAGAACCAATCAGACTAACCACCCTACACTTGGGCTTAACGCCATCTTACAGCGTAAACGTGCGTTTAAAAACGAGAATGTAATATAGAAGTTTATTTTTAACATTGTTTCCGAATTTTTTAATAAGCATTTGAAGTCAAAAGCATTTTTTGAGTCCGAAATAAAGTTGCGAATCATGCGTTTTATAAAAAATAAGAATAATAAGCAAAGCGATTGACTTCTTTGTAGCAAAAAAAGTTACTCCGTTTAATTTAGCTCACGGTCAGAAACACATGAAACATTTATTATGAAATAGTATCTAAATAAAAATATACAAAAATTTCTTTATATGCATATATATTTCTGTTTTAATTATGTCTAATTACGTGAATTTACTAAATTGATAAAACAAAATAGCCTCAAACTGAACTATTTGTTTCACATTTTTTAAAATATTATCGAACATGCAAGTGTAAGGATCAAGTATGCCTTTAAATTTTAAATTAAAATAGGTTTTTAAAAAAAAAATACGAAAGTTAAGCCATCTACATCTACAAACGCACCTAAATGATGAAACCACGGAAATACTTATTTAAAAGGTGGATTACTCCCAATAATCTAATGAATATCGACTTGAAATCCCATCCTCTCTCTCTCTCTGTGTCTGTACTTAACGTTTCCATTCCTTTTTTTTTTACTCACTCTACTCCCCTTCATAAATCGAGTCACCGCCACCATGACGACGGGATGTTATCGGCAAAATAATCCATCCCTCATTTGCACAGTCCAAATTTAAAAAATCGGGCTTTGTGATGGATGCGTTTCCCGTCACCTCATTCGCTGGATGTGTTTATATATATATATATATATAATTTTTCATCCTCTCCGCTCGTTGACACAAATTCATTCGCATTCATGCGGATTCTGGACAAAGTATTACTTTTTTGACGCAGGAACGACTTTGGCAAACACACTGTGCGCTTTCCGGCAATAAAGTTCGGCTTTTGAGGAGGAGGAAAAAATACACAAATAACTCGGTGAATGCTTCGTTTTTTCTCCTACGTTTGCTTCGCTTGTTCTGATTGTTTGTCGTTCGTGAGGGATTAAGTGTTTTGTCTCATAGACCCGTTTCTTTCTCTGGAAGGTATGACTGGAACTTCTCCTTAGACTAAAAAAAAATAATAATCCTAGTATTATTGCAGCCTTTCTGATGGTATTCAAATTTTAAATAATTTATACGCAACGTCCACCTCATTTTAAACTACAAAAGTAATGCTAAGGGATCGGGCATTTCTTCAGTTATTTTTATATAGATTTCCGTTGCTATCTGAAGTTTTCGTGCTGACATAGATTACAAACGAGTCAAAAATATTGATTATTACAAATTTCGCGTCTTCTTTTTATCTGCCTTTATTTACTGAATAAACACGTATCAACGAGCTACAACAAAAATTTCTGTTTATTTCTAAATCCAGTACGGTCAAACTCTACGCGTGTACTTTATAGATATCACTGCCGTACTAACCAAACACATAACGCTCTTCAGCTACACTTTCAAAAATTGCGATTCCATTTCCCCACTTCTTGAAATTTTACATTGCCAGCACTGCAAATGAAATTTAATCTCCAAATAATTCCAAAAAAACCCTCACGAAAACCGTAACACGTATACGTCGCGATTCAATCTATATATTTTTCTCCGATAGCGAGTAAGGAGTTCTCTCATTAACGCCTACCCCGAGCAAAGTATTTTTTAAATAAAATCCTCACGTTTTGCAAAACTATTAATCCGTTCTCCGCCTATTCAAAAAAGAAAAACAAAAACAAAAGAAGCAAACGGCGATTCTTTCGCTCCAATTCCTTTCCGCATCCCTTCCTACGATAAATCCCTTTTCGTCCTTAAAAATCTCAAACCAAAACGAGAGATAAAAATAATAATAATAAAGCTTAGCATTCCAAAGCCGTTTTAGTACGCTCAAACCTTTCCCTTATTCGCCTTGTGAAAAATAAAATAACAACCGAGAGATAAGCTTACCTGGCCTGTGCCTTGTTTTCAGGAGGCAAACACCACGTTGAAAGAAAAAAACAAAAGACGCGAGACGGTCCGATTCTACTTCTCCTTGCCACGTGGCGCCATCACCCTCCAAAAAAAGCCTTTCTTTCTCTCTCTCTCTCTCCTCTATCCACCCCTTTAAAATAAAGAAAAAAGCCCTAACACAACCGGCACGCACCCCTTTAGTGGCCTGCTAACGGTGGCGGAGTGGTAAGTGAGAAACAGAAGGGGCCGTTTGAGAAGGGTTTTTATAGAATGAGAGAATGAGAAGGTTGGGAATGATAATGGAGAAAAGAGGAAATACAAAAAAAAGAAGGGAATTAATGGGAGGAATAAGGAGGGGGGGGGGAGAGAGAGAGAGAGAGAGAGAGAGAGAGAGAGAGAGAGAGATAGGGAGAAGAAGGGATCGGTTTCGTTTTTCCAGGGATGAATTAATGGCTATTTCGTTTGTTCTTAAAACGAGAAAAAAAGAAGAGAAAGAGAAATAAAGATGGATGGTCGTATTCTGTGGGTCGGAGTAGAGTTTAAAACAAAAACGATTAAGAGAATTTTAATCGATATTTTAAATAGCTGTTATATTAACTTGTCTAATATTATATGCACATGCTTATGGAACAGGAAAGGTAAATAATTACATAAAAGACAACTACGTGTTGAGAGAAAGAAGACCAGTGAACACTTACCAATAGGAGAGCCGCTGGGGTGTCGGAGAGACGCACGGAAATTGAAGATTTCGGGGTATTCCTTTCGTAAGCACAAGAGAGAAAACTTCTCTCTCAATACCTAATAGGAAAAAAAATCAATATATATATTTCTCGTCCTTCCTATGACTTACCATTAAAAATATGAGCATAATTGAAAAAACCATCGTTAGGATTTGCTGCAAGGAGCCTAGGCAACTGAATCAGCCACCTTACACTTACTCTCCTCCTAACAATTCTAGAAAACGCATAGCTATTTCGTCGGTATAAAAGAGAAAGTCCAAAATCTAAACACACAAAACCAATTTTGGACTTGGTCGATTTTTCTTGTATGCCGACCATTTATTTTTTGGCAAATTTTGCTTCCAACCTTTTTTCGATGGGGTTTTTAAAATATGACACGCATGATGAACTGCCGATTATAAATTTGTGCTATTCCACTGGCATAGGAGTAAATTTTTTTTATATAACAAAAAAATTACCATTACTTGTGCGATACTTGACTTCAGTCGCTGACCCGATCTTGGTGAAGTTGAGGGAGGAGTGAATGAGAGAGGCGAGAGGAGGCTGGAGAGGGGAAAGTAGAGAGGCTTTTTGCGTGCGGGGAGGGTAGCGGTTATAAATACGTCCGTAGCAGTCGTCCCGTGCGTGAAATTATGCCGGCGGTGCTTAATAATGCCAAAGAATGGGTCGAGGAAGAGGAAAAAAAGAGGGCCCCGGCCGCCGTGACGAAGGGATGGGGTCGGAACGGAATGAAAGTATGAAGGGAAAGATGGGCGAATACCGAAATCTTTCTCGCAAAAAAAAAAGAACTACCGGGAGGGAAAGAAAGAGAGGATTAAAATGGAAGGATTACATGCCGGCTGAAAAGATCGAGTTCCGTTTCGCTACCGTTTTTTTTAACGTTATTTATTACTTCGGTCGGCAATAATTTTAGAAATGCATCATCCTCTGCACGGGAGAACCGAGGTGGAATTTTTGTTTTTTATTTCGGTAAATAAGGGGCGGTAAAATTCCCTCAAATCCGTGGTTTAGGTTAGACTTTCACGAACTCCGGTTGATGTTTAAAAATATGAATTGAAAGTACGAAAAAGGTCTTCTTGTGAATTACCGTGTACTCTTTATTTCCACAAAAATATCCAGGTACCCGAATTTAAGTGATTACGACTCCGGTTTCTGCAACGAATATATAATTGATGCGATAAAAAATGAAGCCAGATGAATTTCCCGATATGGTTACCTAAAAATTTAATTTTATGCTAATAGTTTAGGATGGAAAACTTATATAGTTAATAAATCAGAGAATAATCACATAAATATATAAATAGAATAAGTACTTAAATCAGGTATCTACAGTCGTCACAACAAGACTAAGAAAAAATTTAATTTTGATGAATTACCGCAGAAGGCGTCTGCAATGTAGCTGAAAAGCGCATCTGGTTTTTCATTTTAGTGCTTATTCTTGATTTTTTCAGCCATAACACGAGCTCGATAATTCTATAATGAATAGTTAATGTAATTTTTGGAGAAAATAATTTCCCGCAATAAATTTCTTGCTGCATAATTATCGAAATATAACTAAAAATGACTAATACGGTAATTTTTGCGAAGAAAAGGATATCAAATACGAATTCTCCCACCGTCATAAATGCCGAAACTTCTACTAGTTTTTGCATCACAATGAGTCGATTTCACTCGTGTGATATATGTAGTTCACGCTACGGTATTCTGAAATTTTAATGAAACCGCCGTAAAAAAACCTCGCGCAGATCTTTGTATTTATAATGCGACAAAACTAAACTCCTTTCAGTTGAAATTTAGGTCGCATTCCATAAATGAAACCGTATTCCAAGAATGTCGTACTTTGGCTGATATATTGCAAGAATTGTGTACGCCGGCGGATACAGGCAAAAATATTCCAGGACGCGGACCTGAATAACTACTTCTTTTGGGGGGGGGTTGTGGTAAATACACCCACTCGAAAAATCTGTCGCCGTTGATGTGACCTATAACCTAACCGATGACCGCGGGTGCATTTTAGTTTGAGTAAAGGTGGATTTTCTCTTTCTCTATCTGAAGAACTCAAATTTCTATCGATCGGTTCTAGTATTTCGTTTAATGCTGACGATTGAACAAAAGGTTTTACTTTTAGAAAAAAACGTGAATTCGTTTTGTTTAATCCAGTTCGCAATAAATAATTTCCCTAAGACTGGATTTATTATGTGAACTTTTAAGTTTATGACGCGGGTAATCAAAATAGTTTAAATGTGATTACGCCGCTATTAAGCCTTGAAAACGGTTATTTTTTTACGTCTGACGGGAATGTTATGAGATTGTTAATGCCATAATCTCGAGGAATTCCGATTGGTAATTAAGTCTCGAGTTATTCGTCGACCAGGTGATCCTCGGATATTTTTTAGGCCTCGTAAATTTTATTTACCTACGACGTAAGAGTATTTTTTAAAAATTCCCGTAATTACTTGGGAGATTTTTTTACAATAACGAAAGGGATTTTTGGAATTTCCCTGAAAATTGTTTATATTATTTTTTTACATTAAGTGGATGGCATAACGAACAAATGCCGCATAAGCGATTTATAGAGCTCGAATTAAGGCTGAAATTAAATTGGCAAACTATGTCTGCCCGACAAGGCAGCCCATTATCACCGGTGACTCATCGATACTAGACTAAAACAAGTTAGGAAAGTGTACATCGTATCACCAATGGACGGACGCGTTTCCTGCAATGGAGTATTTGAAAGAAATTATATACGTGTACGTAACGAAAATAGCGTTTCAGAGTTCTTTTCATCTTCATAAATAATCCATTTTCTTCCTATTTAAAAATACTGCATGCACACGTAAGGAAATTAAACGTTTGTTTGTGTTTATGTTAGCACCAATGAAGTAACCATGCAAGAAATTTTCTAAGTTCAACTCGAATTAAGATATTCTTGTTTGATTTTCTTGATAACTGTTACTTCAACGATAAAAATGTAGAGGAAAATAAATATTCTTCTTCACTAGTTCTACACGTTTTATTTGAAAAATATTTTGATATGACTAATACTTAGTGAGATATGACTGAAAGTTCATTTTTGTCACGTCAAGTGGTAGGTACTTCTGATTGGCGTACGTGATTCGTTTTTGCGATTTTCTTATTATCTTTGATTGTAAGTCCTTAATATAAAATTTCATGAAAAACCGTCCGGTAGAAGCCGAGAACGAAGGTGCGGACGGACAGACCGACGATAATAGACGCTCACGCCGGAAGCGAAACGCGCCTAAAAAAGGATATAAATTCGCATCTAATTTTACCCCAATTTTTACGAGTATCAAAGAAACAATTTGTTAATGCGAACAAACGCTTGTTGTCCTGTATAAGTATTTGAATTATCGAAAAAAAATCACGTCACAGGGTGTTATGATATTTTTGCCACATGCATTCAAACTCGGACCAAATAACACACCAAGCTAACGCAATCAAAATTTTCTGCAAAAAAACGGAAACTACTAAAAATTTAAAAATTCTTTTTAAATTTAGATAATGTAAATGTATATCGGGAGTTAGTATCCCTTTTGGTTGCGGGCTATTCGGCGTCATATTTTTCTTTGCAAAGCCATTTTTTAAATCTACGGCATAAACATTCAGTTCGTTCAATAATAAAAGCACGCATCGTTTGCATCTCTCATACTTACAGGAAAACTTCGGTTTCTCGCCGACACGACGCACTAAGCGACGCATTATGGAACGGGAGTGGGCTGATAGGACCACATGACGCGCGCGGAAAAGCAGCCCGTAGGATAACAGTCAAAAGAGTCGACTGCGGCGGTTTCTAGAGTCCATTTACGAATGGTTATCGGTCATCCTGCGGCGACATCGGCGTACCTAAACGATGCGGAGATACCTAATTCCTCTCCCTTGGGTCGTGTTGGTCAGCCCCCCTCCCCCTCTCTCTGCATCCATTCCTCCCTCCTGCTTGCTCTCTATTCCCTCCTCCAGCCCTTAGCAAGCAAACGTGACCGCAATCGGTTCGTTCATTATATGGTCGGACGTTAGCTGCTTTCTGCGTCGGTCGAAGCCCCTCGGCTCGCCCTGCATGCAATGGCCTTGCGGTCACGACGCACTGCGAACGCATCTTCTCGTTTGTCTTTTACTGGAGGTTTGGACTTCTAAAAGCTCGCACCGTGAATGAAATTCTGCCATCAGTACAGCATCCGCATGTAAGGATATGGAATCTGATACTAAATCCTCTTACACAATTCCGTGCGAATTAATTTCTCGAAAACTACGACATCGGAAATGACTAAAGTGGATGCCAAAAAATCTATTTTTTAAAAAGTAAACACATGTAACAGAAACTTCATTGGATGTTTTACGTCTGTTGTATTAAGTAATACTAAATAAATAGTTTTAATCATTCTGCGCGCAAGAGTATAGTGCGCGAGAGTATAGAACTACAGAGAATATAACAAGGTAACGGCTTTAAATGGCGAGGTCAGAAAGACAACTTCATTGCTATTTTATAGGTATCCCAATCACTACTATAAACTAAGACAGCCATATCTCTTAAGAGGACTACTAGGATTAACTGCGCATAAATTGATTTATTATTGCTGGAATTGATAGGTATCACCATGATAAACATAACTGCCATATCTGTTGATTTATAGAAGCAAAATATTTTTCATGTCACATTTAAAAATGGAAAATACTCTACTTTTTTAGAAAGTGAACGCATTTATAATAAGCACAGCGTATGCCGATATGTTTTGCAAACATCAACAAGTTGCGATAGTATTGGTTGTAATTCGCAAGGTAATGATAATTTGATACGAGATTTTTTTTCTTAAAGAAATAATTACAATGGAAGTTAAAAATGTCAACATTTTGCCAGTGAATGCATCATTTGTATTTCTCCCGCCTTCATATTTAAACATGTTAAAGAATTTCAAATAAACCCGACGGTTTCACTCGATAAAAATGTAATTTTTAAGCGACTGATTTTTTTATCGGCTAGTTTTAAAATAATGCCAATATCCTTCCATAAAGTATGTACAAGTGAGTTCCAGTGAGGTATAATATACGTAGAACACTATCGGAGAAGGAGTATCAAACTCTAGTTTAGTTAGTTCTTTAAACACTTCGACTATGCGCAAGATGAGAAATAGTTTCAAAAATTCCCAAAAATTCCAGGATCCTAGATCGCGGAACGCTTTTTGTTCGTCCGCATGAATAAAAAAAGCTTTCCGAAAAATGAATATGCAAAGAGGAAAATTTCCATGACTCTCTCCGGAAACAAAGTAGCGCGCGTGCATTTCGACGTCAGGAATGCCAATTAACGGATTCAGCGAAGAAACGTCCGAAATTGAATCACAATGTTCCATGAATAACGCCATCCGCCCGCGTTTCGCGCACCTGCCATTCCAGTATTTCAGAGTTGCGTCACGTGGTGGCATCTGATTTTTTTCACGCTGCGATTCGGCGAACCTATTTCTCGCCCCTATTTTTTTTTTGCAAAAGAGTATTTATTCATCGGGGAATTTTTTTTCGTCGTACAAGTACAGTTTCCCATTTTTCTAAGGCGGAAGTGATATACGTATTTTCGCATCGGAAATTAGGCGAACCGGCTGAGTCTCTCTCGGTGCGAAAGAGTATCACGTGGGAGGGATTGACGAAATTGGTATCTATATTTAGTTTGGGCGATGAACGACGCGCCAACGGTACTTTCCGTCCTCGGAATACGCGAGAGAACATGCAAGGTTCCGTGGGCTAACGAGGAAACATTAATTAGCTAACGGCGTTGCAGTGAAAAATTGTGACGGTAATTTTCAACCGTTATAAAAAAAATACGTTTTACACTTTTCCCCAATTTACGAACCCGCGCCTCCGTAACTTTATCGAAAAAAAATAAGCCGTTGGTTCATGGATTTCTTCGTTGGCATCGCAACTAGCTTTAGGATAAGCGTGAATTTTGTGTTTAATGACATTCAATCTTTTTCAAAATATCACTACCGCCCTTGTATCTTCAAAAGTATTAAAGCTTCCCAGAAGAGCTTATGAATACATCACACACCGATACATTAAAATATATAAAATTTTCACTCAACTCCATCCTTTCTTTCGTGACTTTTTCTGTCCTAACGATTTCATCGCCGAAATTGAGACAGTTTCCAAAACGCCGCCGCAGATCTCTTTAACGCGCGAATCTCTTTAAGACTTCGATTTCTAAATCGCCACCTCTCCCTTTCCGAATGAAAGTTCTTGCCCATCCGCTCCGAGGTTATCTTTGCGCGCGATCTACGCCCCCTCTCCCGCGATTTTCTGAAATCTTTTGTTCCCTTCCCGGTAAAACAAATTCATTTCCTCTTCCCTGCTTTCCAGTCGCGTCCTCGTAATGGAATTCTCCTCCAATCTCCCCCAGGAAACGGGAATAAGAGGAGAAGGGAAGTTGAGAGCAGAGGAGAGGGGGGAAGGATATGGGGGGGGAGGTAGGGGAAAGGAGAGGGGGAGGGAGGGAAATGGAGGGGGAGGGAGGATATGGGAGAGAAGAGTGGAGGGAGGAGGGAGGAAAGAAGTGGAGAAAGGAGGAAGAGAATGAGGGATGAGATAATAGGGGGAGAGAGAATAGGGAAAGAGAATGGGGGGAGAATAGTGGGAGAGAGGAGGGAGAGCAGAGGGAGGGAGAGATCAGAGGGAGGAGAGAAGAGGGAGAGAAGAGAGGAAGAGAAGAGGGAGAGAAGAGAGGAAGAGAAGAGGGAGAGAAGAGAGGGGGGAGAGGGAAAGAAGAGGGAGGGGGAGAGAAGAGGGAGGGGGAGAGAAGAGGGAGCGGGAGAGAAGAGGGAGGGGGAGAGAAGAGGGAGGGGGAGAAGAGGGAGGGGGAGAGAAGAGGGAGGGGGAGAGAAGAGGGAGCGGGAGAGAAGAGGGAGGGGGAGAGAAGAGGGAGGGGGAGAAGAGGGAGGGGGAGAGAAGAGGGAGCGGGAGAGAAGAGGGAGCGGGAGAGAAGAGGGAGGGGGAGATCAGAGGGAAGGGGAGATCAGAGGGAGGGGGAGATCAGAGGGAGGGGGAGATCAGAGGGAGGGGGAGATCAGAGGGAGGGGGAGATCAGAGGGAGGGGGAGATCAGAGGGAGGGGGAGATCAGAGGGAGGGGGAGATCAGAGGGAGGAGAGAGGAAGAAAAGTGGGAGAGAAGAGAGAGGTAGGGGAGAGGGAAAGAAGAGAGATGGGTAGAGAAGAGGGAGGAAAGAAGAGGGAGAAGAGAGGAAGAGAAGAGGGAGGGAGAAAAGAGGAAGACAAGAGAGTGAGAGAATAGGGAGGGGGAGGGAAGAGGGAGCGAGAGAGGAGGGAGGAGCAATTCGCAGTTCCGTGAGTGCTTGTCTGAGATAGCTTGTCAACAGTGGTGCAGCCTGCGATAGAGCCCTTATCCTCTTCCTCCTCTTCCAACATCACCAAAGCTCCCTCTTCCCATAACCTTCTCCCTTGAGTTAAAGAGTTTGGTTTAGGTCAGAGCACACCCTAGGAAAGGTGCTTGATTCAATTTCAGAACACCATTATGGGATAGACACGAGGTTAAAGCTAAACTATGTATTCGAGATTTTCGTTCCGTTCGAGTCGAGGTTACGGTTACAAGGTGTGAAACCAAGAAAAATGGGCGACGCGAATTTTCATAATAAATTTCACCGTGTCGGAATTAATTAGGTACATTTTTGCTCTTGGTTTTACGAAGTTACGGCTCCGCTAAGTACTTACAGGGAATACGGTTCACCAAATGGGTCGGCATTTATGGAACAGTACAATACGGAAGTTTGACGTGCGGCAAACACGCAAAAACCTATCTAAATTTTGTTCTTACTGTCGCAATAAAATTTTTTCACTGCCACTTTAGACGGCTTTTCGTAGTCATAACGATTTTTCTGTGGAAATAAGCACAATGCTTAAATAATTTACGTTTTATGCACAGCAAATCGGGTTTTGAGAATATGCAGAGGTAAGACACTTTGAGCTGGGTGTGCCTAAAATTATTTTATAGGATACAATTGCGATGAATGAATGAATGGCGACACCGCATGTGACCTGCCCTGCTAATAAGAACTCGGAAGGGGGAGAGAGACCACAGAAAGGAAAAAATCTCAGATTTATTATGGCATTTAGTAGTAGCATTTTGAGAAATCATTTCCGTAGTAAATGAACTCCTTTTGCCTTCAAAATTCGTTCGTTTTTCTCGATCGGCGAAATATTAATTTAACAAAAAAACATATCAAAGTCAGTTGCGCTGCGAAACAGTTTATTTCTGAATTCCCGCCAAAGTTCCTGAGCGATGATTACAGTCAGATAAACGTGAATGTTGTTTTCCACGAGAAGCTTCAAAAATTTTCGAAACGTTCACATTCGAGCCTGGGTCGAGCACATTTCCGGAAATGTTCGAAGGATTAAAATTGAAAATAATATTTTTTCGTACAAGCAGGAAATTAATTAAAAAGTAATATCAAGCGCGGACGTCCATCGAAATAGAACGCATCCGCTCGTTTACATAGATTGCGGCGCAAATATATTTGCAATACAAACAACTTCGTACGCTATAAACGAACTATCTCACCAACATTACAATTTCATAGAAGTGATATAAAATAAATTTTAAAAATAATATGTACATTCATCATTTTTATTGAAAAGGATTAAGGGGTATCCGTTTATTTTATTATACGTTTAAAGGCACCTTGGTAAAATATAAAACTCCATTTGAAGCGATTTGGAAATTAAAAATTTACGAAAGCTCTCTCTCTCTCCTTATCCGGCCTTCCATCCTGAAAAATAAACCACCTTGAACTACGCGGCGCCCTTATGGTATTATCTTCCATCGCCTCCTATGCCCATCGCATAGACTCTTTAACTGATGTGCCTCAGGCAACAACAACAACAACAACAACAACAACAGAGAAACGCCTCTCTCGCTCTCGTTCTATTGGCCAATCGATTCGGAACGAAGTTTTTCTCGGACCAGCACTCCGGTATACAGCCGCATCTCTGAAGGAAAAAAAAAGCTATCGGGACCTTCGAAGTGAGACCCTGTAAGACGAAAAGTTTCCTTTTTTTTCCTCGGAGGAAGATAAAATGAAAGCCGCATTATCTCCGGGATAATTTTAACTTTGCGGGACAAACGGGGGTAGTTCTCCTGGAAATGAAATCTTGCGGCGCATCTTGAGACTGTAAACATTTATGAGTTTTTTTTTATAGTGATGTGGCTTTGTTTTTATCGCGAACGATTCACGTGAACGTGAATCGTGAATGAATTTACTCGTGTCTTTAGTAAAAATGGACATTTTACGAGTGAGATGCAGATGAGACTGGGTTGTTTTACAATTTGAAACAGAATAGAACTCTTACGGTACAAGGAGCATCATGCCATGGAGGTATAAAGTCTAAAGAAAGGATAACTGTTCTTGTGTGCAATGCTGATGGGAGTGATAAGCTGCTGCTTACTAAGTATGTGGATAACAAAAAATCTTGGACGGCTATGCAAATATTCGAAGACTTCTTAATAGCACTCGATGCATAAAATGAGAACTAAAGGCCGCAAAATTATTCTTTCTGTCGATCAATGTGCCGCTCATCCCCGAAACACACGACATTTGGCAAACATCGAAGTTCTTTACTTTCCACCAAATTGCACCAGTCATCTCCAAACATTAGACCTGGGAAGATTCCATTTATATTATTATTATTACTGTTTTCACAACGTAATTGCCATAAAGGATTCTTTCGATTCTTATGACAGACAAATCGTTAATAACTTCGTTGATAGTAAAAAATTCTGAATGATATCGTATACTTTGAGCAATTATCAATAATATAGTGTATAATTCATTTGCGTTCTATAAATTAATTTCTAAAGTACTAAATTATTACTTATACATATTGTAAAATTATCATATTTAAATGATAATATTTTATATTACGTTGCAGAGTCGATGAGACTGTCAGTACACAGAAGAAGGTCATTATGGTACAAGATATTTAAAAAGTTCACATACACTAAACGGTGTAAGATTTTTCTTCCGAGTAAAGAATTTAATTTTCTCGATTTTACGTTTTCCCCGATTTTACGTTTTTTTAAAATCGATCCCTTCAAAAACGTAAAATCGAAGTTTCACTGTGTGTATTTATACCTACATATATATATATATATTTTTTTTTTTCATCCATAAAGATTTAAACGTAGGCACTATATATTTCCCAATAGTTAAACATTTAGGCTCGAGTGCCACATTTCTGCTCTCATCGCAGGCAACACCCAATCGAAAATAGAGTTGAAGAATAATTTAAGGAAACTAAAAGGTTTAGGTTATGGGATCAACATTACCGAATTTGTTTTTAATGTACTTCATCTATGACGAGAATAGAGGACTCAAGATGTTGTTTTAATAATTCTCTAATTTCATTGTGTTTACCTATATATATATATATACTGTATAAAACTGAAATTCAGATTTTGTTTGTTCTCTATACAAATCCACACCTTTGAAAATATCGTCACGAAATTTCGCACAGGTATATAATTTTACCTGCGGGTAACATATGTTATATGGCGATAAAAATTTGTGGAGGAGGGGATGCTTAATTCTTTAATTATTTTCCATAAGTTTACATGTAATTTTCGATTTTTCAATGTGCAAGATTTTATTCCTCCATTCATCTAATATGCAAATATTGACCGATTTTCTTCGTTTTTGCTTTATTCGACTGTTAAAACTGTGTACTACCTTATTCTTGTGTTTTTTACATGTTACACGTCGAAGTTTTCAGAAATACGCATTCTCTTTCGAAATTTTGTTGATTTTTCGTACTCATTACGGGCGTTGCCAAGTCGACCATCATTGCTGCCTCCGATTCAATTAGCGTCAATGAAGCCTTAAAATAGACGAAAGAATAGCGCTATTCGCTTCGCACTTTTGTTTAAGCAACGAATTATCCTTGTAGAAAAGCCAGTGTTCAGTCATGGACAATTATACATTGCCTTTTTACAGGTTTTTTGCTTACAAGACGCAAAAGTAAACATTTAATTAGGCAAGAAATGAAACTGAATTTGGCGAGTGATAATAGGAAATATTATTATCGTTATGTTTGAACGCAATACGCTCGGAAATGGATTGTTTACAAACAAATTTGGTTAACTGTTAAGAAAAGCTAAGTGAAAAAGTATTCTTTATGGGTTTTTCCGTAGACTAAAATGTTTTTGTATATCCCGCATACGCCCTAGAATTGGCAGCGAAAGTAGATACCCTAAATTCGTTGAAATTCAACGGGCAGTTACGCTAGTATCCTTTAATTATTAAACTCATGACGGGCAAGAAAGAAGACATTCGTGGCTCCTTAAAATTTTCCTCATCTCGTGATTTTAAAAGGCTGGCGAAGAAAGTTTGATAAAAACATTAGCGTAGATGCGCGAAAAATGAGTCACCCCGCTTTAAGTGTCGAACACATTGGAACTATTGAAAAGAAACGGTTACTTGTGGCCGGCTAGAGTTTTTACCGAATCTTCGTATGCAAGGATTATTTCATCAACACCAGAAAATATACTGAACTGAAAAAGAGGTATGAAGAAAAATAACTATATACATAAAGCCATATAAATATTTATACCAGCCATCGCTTTATTGTAAGGACAAGATGTCATGCAAATTATTCGGTGAGAGAATTTATACAATATTAGATTCCCCAAAAAAGTAATTCCCCTCGATTGACTGATGACTGATTTTTCTCGAAATCAGCGTCCTGATTCTTTGGATTACATTCAAAGATAGTCTATTTTTTTAATTTCTATTTTTCATCCAAATCATTGTCTATCCAATATTTATAAATTACACATTTGCAATCCCGGACAAAGCACAAATCTATAATTTGGAAAAATAAACGGCCATGCTTTCGGGTACAGAAATACGTGCAAATAAAGCCCAAATATTAAGTCTAACGACTTTTTTTTTATTCGGTCGAAATTATGGAAAATATTTTAAATTTTACTCGCATTAAATAAAACCAGTAAATTTCGTACATAGAAATATTATGTTAAATTTCATATGCACAGTTTTTATTTATACTTCCAGGGTAATTTATTTTAGAACTTACTATAGTTCTGATGTCCCCTTAAAATTGATATGCGCAGTCACCATTTCGCTTTGAGTGTTTCCATGACTCACACGAATTTAACGCCTAGAGTACAACAAACAGCCGCATGTTTTGCTAACGCGGTTTTTTTTTCTTGCCAACCACGGCTTCCCTGAACACCCGTGTCTGAGGAAATTGTCATTTTTCCCCCCTCCTAGAGTTTGGCCCCGAATATTGCTGTTGTCCGCGCGAGTTCCGTTTCTCTCCGAATTGCCCTACAGAGCATACATTTGACTGATTTGCGTAAACGATTTCATTTGTCGTGGCCATGTTGACTGGCGCGCTATTCCATCCATAATCAACGTCTGCGTGCTCAACCCAACCACCGAATTTCCTCTCTATGATCGTGTTGACTGCGTGAACGTTTGACGCATATATTTTGCTTTCTCACGAGTGAGACAATAATTGCGATGGTCGTCAGATATGGCGCGACACATCCTTATCGTCAATGGCAATAAAGGTATCCCTCGATTTACGCATTTTCGGTTAACGCGTTTTCGCGACTATTCTTATGACTATTCTACAATATACGCTTCGCGTATTTGCGCTGACGCGATTCGTTATGCGCACTTTATGAACATGCAATAGTTTTATTATTTATTAAATAAACATCGATTCTTGCCCGTCTACTATTTACCATTATCGTCCGTGTATACACTCATTTCTACATTTATTTTATTGAGGCATCTTATTTCTCATACAGAAACTCAACGCACCAAAAATTAAGGAAATGTAATGCACTGGAAGTCATCTCGTCGTAGACGTTTGATGGGTTAAAACGCTTATTAAATCAAATTTTATGTCGCTTATAAGTAGTACACATCTGCTCAGGAACGTAAACAACGCCATTATTTCCAACGGGAAAAATATTTTCGCTTTCCGGGAACGCAATTCTGCGTAAATCAGGGGATACCTGTACCCGTTAAGCAATATATGCGCAAAAACCGACTCGTCATTATGTCGCAAAAATTTAATTGAATGGATGCACTTAATAAAATGAAAATTTCGTCTTTAGTTTTTGGATGCTTTAAAGCAGGGGTTCCCAACCCCGTGCTCGCGAGCACCGTTGCGCTCTTTGGCTATTTGCCGATGCTGAAAAAGGTGCTCGCGAGCACCGTAATTCATGAAGTGTAGATTTTGAGTTCTATACCTCAGAACTTACCGAAGACCGCTACTACGGCCGAATCTGCTGAAAATACTAAAATATGGCGACAAATTAATATTTTGAATGTAATACTACGAAAGGTGAAATGGTAATTCCGGATGCGTATTCTAACAATAAGAAGCATAAAGGTAACGGATGGCTAAATGCGTTTTCCAGACATTTTTATCGCTAGCGAAGTTTCTTGACGAGCGGCTCCTTGGAGGCCCATCGTATAAAGGGAAAAAGTTGGTACAATATACATTTTAAAACCTTTCTCACACACTAATGCGTCGTTTAGCTATCTTTTGAATAAACATCAACTTAAATAACTATACGAAATTTGATGAAAATCGTATGAGTCGTTTTTTAGAAAAACCAAATTGTTATTAAAGTTGACCAAGAATAAACTAAGCCTTATATTCATTTTTTGATAAATATAATCTATGTAGTATTATTACAGACGTAAACGCAAGTAACTGTACGAAATTTCACCAAAATCGTTGAGGCCATTTTTGAGAAAATCAAATTGTTACAGTTGCCTAGAATAAACTTACCTTATTTTCATTTTTTGATAAATATGAACCATGTAGTATTATTGAAGACAAACTCAAATAACTGTACGAAATATGATCAAAATCGTTGGAGCCGTATTCGAGAAAATCAAATTGTTGTTAAAATTGCCTATAATAAACTGCCCTTAATTCCTGTGCAATTTCAACCATTTCTTCGTAACTTCTATTCCGTATGATAAAATGCCTATGTGCGAGATTTAATTCATTTTCGCTCTACCGTTTAGGCTCTAGAGCCGCAAAAAGACAGACCCACAGACAGACGGCATTGCGAAAACCACTTTTTCGGACTCGGGTACACCTAAAACGTGTATTTCCATCAAAATCTCGAGATCGAATTTTTTCGCGATTGCAATACTTTCTCAATATACTTCGTACATGAGAAAGTAAAAACCGACCGTAAGAACACAATCGGAGTAATTCTCCAAAATTCTTACATATGTTCCATTCGGGCTACAAATTGGTAGAGATATCTATCTTTGAGGTCAGATTAGTTCTTCAGGGGTGCGAACAAGTCTCCTTTGACGGCCTACCCTTCCCCTATCCTTCAGTTTGGGATTCCCACCCCGCAGGGTTGCGAAAAGTTTCCTTTGGCGGCAAAGCTTTCCCTATCCTTTAGTTTGGCAGTTTTCCACCTTTTTCCTAATTATTCTACCTCGGCATACAACCAAAGACTACGCTGGCATCTCGCAGTGCCCTTCCTTACCCAGAAGCTCAATCACACCCACTCTCTCTGAGAAATTTTACGGCTTAGGCTGTGGCTACACTGCAACCGTATCAGACCCGACCTCCAGACCCTACAAAAGACATGTCGGGAGGAATCAAACACAGTGTGCCGTATCGACGTGGCTACACTACCGCCGACAGACTGCGTCAGACATTGAGTCATCACTCCAGACCACTCCCGACAGTCTGGACGAACCAAACGTGTTTGAATTTCTTCAGACTTACTCCCGACTTCCTTGGTTACGCACGGCGACTTCACTCGTTCCATAGAGTCAGTGAGGAATTAGGATTCCAGTTTTAATATGGATAAATCCATACTAATACATTTGGTGCAGGAGAGACGCCCCAAAGGGATAAACATTACCACAACAAATTAAAACATTCACACTCTTCATGTCCCCAATGATCATGTACCCAAAATCGCCTTGTCCCTTTCCCCTTCAAAAACGAATTTTCTAACAGATATCCCAATCGTCATCGGAACTTGAAGAGCTCATGAATGCAAGGCAGTCGACGCCAGACTGGTCTGTCGTAACGTATAGCCACACGGCCAGACATGCCTGTGGTGGAGAACGGTCTGGAGGTCAGGTCGGGTCTCATACTGTTGCAGTGTAGCCACAGTCTTAAGCAGCAAATGAAATCGTATCGGTTTTAACTTGCTTTAAGCATCTTTTCTTCCTCGCTCCCCCTCCTACATTACCATCCAGGAATTAGAGTTAGTTGCGTGATCACTCTCCTTCGACTTAGTGCCCAAGTAGGATCATTTTCTTTTAGCGTGATTGCTATAAGTCTGAGCAAGAAAAGAGATTCCCAAGTTATTTGTTCTTAGCGAATTCATCCTTACGGTCAGCAGGTTAGTTATTACCATGTGCATATGGGAGATACAGCGCAAATCTTGGTTCATAGAGGTATGTTTGTTATTTACTATTGAATTATAATTAGGGGATTTTCATTTACAATCTGCGTTTATTTTCATATGGAAGAAAATGGTTTATCAATATAGTGAGGCCTGAGTCCAACATACATTGCATGATCTATTCTCGATGGATTTATTCTACATTCTTCAGTTTACAAATTACTGATAGATATTCGAATAATTTATAAGTTTTTGTAACTAAATATGATCTTTGATATGCCGAGTTCTAAGACCCCACTAAACATCTTAATCCAGCAATAGCGGGATTTTTTCAAGAGAATCCTGGGATGTCAGGATTTCCAATTATTCAATAATTGTGAAATTTTCACGAATTGAAGATTATCAAATTTTATTGAATTTGGGGTTATCATATTATATTTAAAAATAATTTGATTTCGAATTCTGTTCTTCAAATACCTTCTATCATTTTAATGAATTACTAAACTTCTGGAGGAGACAAATTACTTCCGTGAGATAAGCTCCTCAAATATAATGTAACAGCACTGGCAAAATTTACTAATTATGACTAGTCATTTATCGTCCAACCATATAGCAAGTGCATTGACTTAATTATTTGGTTACGCCAATAAATTATCTAATGAGTCGTGCAATGCTTCCAACATGTAATTGCTCTATTGCTATTTTAAGGATGTTATCCTATTTTTTCTATTTGTGCGAGTGTATGGGGTTGCTGAGTAGGCCCTTGCCACAATTTTACAGATTCACAAACCTACCAGCAATGGGAAATGTGGAAACTGGTGAAAAAATCTGCCATGACCGGGAATCGATTCCCAGTCATAGGAGGGAATGAATCAAGTCATTTGTCTGTCTGTCTCCCTCTCTTTCCCTCCCTTCTTCTCCTCTCTCTCTCTACCCCTTCCCACTCATTCCCTCTCTCCACATCCCCCATCATCCCCTCTCTCCACCTCCTCCCCCTCATTCCCTTTCCCCATTCCCTCCCTCCCTCACTCCCCCTCCATTACCATCCCTCTCTCTCCCTCCCTATCTCATATTAAAAACATTCTAAGCACACTTACACCCATAAGGATTGATATAACAATAGGATTTTGAGGTCTAACAATATAATTGGTTGCCAAGGCAACATCCTGTTAACAATGGCAAGATTTCCACAAAATATGTAAAATAAACATTTAACATGAGTGGTTTTAAACTGTAGGCAGAAAAAGATGAACAGAATAAGAAACATATAAATTTTTCTTCAAAATGGTTCACATACGAAGATTGTAGGTTAATTCTTTCTAATTTTAATTTCCAAAACAATAAAAGCCTGCACTCCAAAAAATGGATTTTTACATGTTACCTTACGGAAAATGGAAATGTCTTCCTTGGAGTCGAACCCAGGACTATTTTTGAGATTTATTTTCGTCATTAGCTTAAAATATGTTAATCGAACATTCCTGCCAAATTTCGAGATTCTATCTCAATTCTTTCGAGTTAATAGCATAATTCACTACCAGAGGCACGGCTTATGGAATAGAGTGACAAACCAACCAACAGATCTGGGCTATTATATTATAATTATATATTAATACAGTCTGTATTTAATAGCAAACTTTCATTAGCCTCTGTGGCGAGTTGGCTCTGTGCCCAGTTGACTTGGTGTCCAGTTGGCTGTGGCCGCTTATTCTAGACCCATTTGATATGATCTGTGATTTTGAGAATAAATTGTCACTTTTTTTAGGGAAGAATTGAGCCAAGTTATGCAGAAAGCGACCAACCATCAAAATTGAAAATTTTCAAGTAACATATGGAAAACCCAATTCTGCCTCCTGCAAAATACATCCAACCCAAACTAATACCATGTTGTGCTACAGCTGTCTTCAAACTAACCCACAATCTGTGATTTTTAAATTTAACAGTCAGCAAAGTCTTAATATCTCATCTTCTTGTCCATGTGGGTTGGTAGGTTTCTGCATAACTCGGTCCAATTGGTCTAGGAACTATTTCACCATTTCCCTGAATTTCAAAAAGCAATTAAGAAATATAAACAAACAAACTGTCTGGATTATGTGATACATAGTACAATACCACTGAATGAGGAAATCCAGAGAAGATTTCAAAATATGAAATTGCAAAAAAAAATTTCAACTTTCTTCTACTCCAATACAATTCGATGTGAGAAATTTGAAGAAAAATTTCTCAGGACCAAACCTCAGAGCTGAAGAAGTGGAATTGTGGGAAATTCAGTCACCAGTTTCACTTGAACTCTTTTACAGGAAATCAAAATGGGATAATTTTTGGAGATCCTATGATTCAATGTATTTCCTGTTATATGAAATGAAGTCTTTTTGGGACCACCTATGCCTGTGAGAGTGCCTTTTCCATTACGAATAATTTTAAAAATAAAAATGCAAAATTAAATAGTGGCCACCTCGAAGATTGTTGCATAGTTGCATGAAGAAAAGATGCTTGATTAGAAAATCTAACTAATTCAATTCAAAACCAGGGCTCATTAAATATGCTCACAACTATTGTTCAAATAATAATCTATTTAATGTATGATTTTGAAATTTACTGTGAAATACTTGAACTCAACTTTTTCTAAGATGAAATAAATACATGTATGCCAACTACCACATTGATTTTGCAAATAATTCATTCTTAAATTTAAAATTGTGTTGTAGTGCTCTCCTATGTACAAGAACTCGATTTGGTGCTCACCTTCATGAAAAGGTTGGCAACCCCTGCTATAAAGATTCGTTATCATACGTATCGACTTACTTATGTTAGCCATGTCCCAACAAATAGATATTTTCGATGACATGAAATAAGAGGATTATTAGAGAATCTACTATCAGCTGATACCACTGAAAAAGGTTCCATGGTTGCCGAAAGATGCATATGGTTTTTTCGCAACCTTTTTATGGTTATTGGAGATAAGTTAAAAGTACTTAATTTTCAATTTTGTGAACAAGGATGGGCTAAAGTTTGCTTACATTTTCTTAGAAAATTTTTGATTAGTATTCATTTTTTATATTATTATTCGAGAAAAATAATAAACTTTTTAAGGGAAGGAAAAAATAATTCTTATTGGTTAACATTCTACACAACTTCCTCATCTTCAAATTAAGAAAAGTGTTATTGTAATACATGTAACCCTACGAGTAAGCATGAAATACAAGCTAAAATCGATTTCCTCAGTATGTTCATCCGTCCTTCAAATAATGACTAAAACATAAGTTGTACAAAAACCAATAGGTTAGGTTTTACACTCTCTTTGTATTAAATAAAAATGAAATTAAGTAGAAAAAACCATTTTTAGTGTATACACATTTTTACTTAAAACTGCACTCAAAGGTAGGAAATAATTTTTTCCTGGACAAAAAATATTATTCAAAAATTTTTGTGCTCCGTAAAAGTAGGTGGCATTAATATGAGTATATGTTAAGTGGCCAACAATAAGAACTAATTTATGAGGAAGATGAAATTTAAGTATTAGAAGAGGAAAAGCCACCCACTTTTACGAAGCATAAAAATTTTTTAATAATATTTTTTGTCCAGGAAAGAATTATTTTCTACCTTTGAGTGCAGTTTTAAGTATAAGTGTGTATACACTACAAATGTTTTTTACTTAATTTTATTTTTATCGTTTTCATCTTATAACTGTTATTAATAACTAATGTATAGCCCATCAAAAACTATGAGAGGAAAGTTACGATCGTTCAAACTATTTAGGGAGATCATATTAACATCAGAAACAACTGTCTTGAAAATCGTTTCCCCCTCCCTCCCTCACACCTCTCCCTCCCTCACCCCTCTCCCCCACTCTCTCTCCCTCTATCTCTTATTAAAAGCATTCAAAGCACATTTATTCCCATAAGAATTGGAATAACAGTATGATATCGAGGTCTAACAATGGAATAGTTAGGCAAGGTAACTGTGTTAATTAAACGTTTAAATTGAGCGATTTCGAACTGTGAGTGGAAAAAAGATGAAAAGAATAAGAAAATTTGTTTTCTTCAAAATGGTTTATACCCGAAGATTGTAGGTCAATTCTTTCTAGTTTTAATCTAAAAAAGAATGAAAGCTTGCACGTTGAAATGTTCATTTTTACGCGTTATCTTATGGGAAATTATCCCCTGGAGTCGAACCAGGGTCTTTGATCTCGAGTTCAATACATTAAAACGTTTTCTTGTTACATCATAATGCTATCCTGAAAATTTCATCAAATTCGGTTCAGTCGTTTGCGAGATATTAAGCTTCAAAAAGCATTACACACAACGTTTGCTACAGAATAAGGCATTTATTTATATGATGCGTTTTTTTTACATGCATGAGAAAAAATTATAGAATACAGACTAATAAACTTGGAAGAATTGTTGCAATGCAGGACAAATGCATAACGAAAAATTAACCTGTTTTATCTGACTGATGAACTTTTCACTGAATAATATTTTTGATTTAGCAGAACTTCAGACGACATGAGAGTATATAACTCAAAATTATGTTATTATACCAAAATTTCTGAAGTGAGAACAATTATAACTTAAACTTAAAACAGTTCCATATATTCTTCCATTAAAGAGAATGAATGTATATATTCAATATAATAATTTACAATGTTGTTTACTTTGGTTGCTATGAAAATAATTTCCCTCACCTTCCTTCTCTATCCCTCTCTCACATTAAAAGCATTCAAAGTATGTTTATACCATAATGATTTAAATAATATAATATCGAGGTCTAACAAAGGAATTAGTAAGCAAGACAACATAACGTAAAATGGCAAGACTTCCCCAAAATATGTTAATTAAATGTTTAGCATGAGCGGTTTAGAACTGTAGGCAAAAAAGATGAACAGAATAAGAAACTTTGTGATTTTTTCTTCAAAATGGTTCAGATCTGAAGATTGTAGGTCAACTCATTCTAATTTTAATCTCAAAGAGAATGAAAGCCTGCACGTTGAAAAGCCAATTTTTACGTGTTAGTATATGGAAAAGGAAATGTCTTCCTTGGAGTCAAACCCAGGACTTTTTGAGATTTCTTTTTGTCATCATCTTAAAATACGTGAATCGATCATTCCTGCCAAATTTAGAGTTTCTATCTCAATTCTTTCTCGAGTTATTTGCATATTTATAGCAGTGTTGATGTGTGACAAATTATTTTTGTTAATTAATTTATTTACGAAAGGAAGTTAAGTAAAAGTGTGTAGAAAAATGAATAATGTATGCACTGTTGTTAATCAGAAATCAATGCCATCTATGCGGGTGTTAACGCTGCTATTATGACCTCACCTGAATGATTTGAAGCATAGTATTTGTTGTCATTTCAAGTTTCAAGCATTTCGAGTGATAAGGTACATCTTGTTTTTCGCAGCTTTATCTTTTGCGTACTTTGATCTTTCACGGTTCTGCATTTGCGACCAGTTTTGTCTTTCGCAGTCTCATGTTTCACTCCTTTGCAGAGAAAAATCACTGAAAAGGATACGTTAAATTTTTTATATCTGGAATGAATCTCCTTTTCCTCACGTTTTCTCTCATAGTCAGGCCTGGAAAAATATTGTTGCATTTTCTAATATGTAAAAATATTTAAGTGCATTAATGTTATATACGATATAGGATGCAATCCTCCCACACTTTTGTGCCACTTTTCATGTGAAAAATTGCAAAATATAAGCTGGTATCACCATTCAGGAGCTTTCTTTTTGACAACAGGGAAGTCCCAAGGAGAAAAACTCAATTTAAAAAAATTTAATTCTTTTTCCTACATAAATTTTCTATAGATAATTTCCCATTAGTAGCTCTTTGGGGTAAATGTTGAAGACAAACTGAATACGTAACTTTTATTTAAATAAAGGACAAAAATATTTTTTGCGCTATATTTTCATTTACTTTTATTTGGCTATTTATTGATAGTATAATATCGCCTCTAATGTACATAGTGTTAAAAATAGCAAAATTTAACATTTTAATATTTTTAATATTGAAAAAGTAAATTTAGTATGAAGTAATCCAAGTTTTGATCAATAATAATGATATAGCTCAGAAGCCCAGAGATTCCCTAAATCATAAATTGCCACATCATACAGAGTATTGCTTTTACTATGAAAATTGATCAATGTTATAGGAATGAAAAAATAATATAGTTTTTATCATAAAGTAAATTTTTTGGAAACATTGTTTAACTAAAATTTTATTGTTGAAATAAATTATAACCAACAATAATATGCTAATATGCATATATGATGAATCTGAAAAACCTCCATACAAAGAACCTCCTTACAACAAAGTGCCAAAAATTCGGTCCCTTCAATTTTGTTATAAAGAGGTTTTACTGTACCTCTTTTCATGGAGTGAGACTAGGCTGCCACACCTCTGACACAATAAATGAGAAGAAAATCAAAGACTGGGGGCTGATTGTCAATATAAGGAGTGATGAAAATTATTAACAATGATGAAACTTCTTTTGAAACATTAAAAGAAAATATGCAATAATTGTTGATGTTATTACAAAGAGAAAATCCAAAAATGGAGATAAAACTAAATTTGGAAAAAAATCATCCATTACAGGAAGGGGGCAAATATATTCTTAATAGAAGATATAAATGATAGTCTATTTATTTGGGAGCTTTGATCTCTGACATTAGTGGGTGTTTAAGAAGTTGAATGCCGAGATCAGCCATGGTGCCACTTAACATGGCGAACTGGAACGTTACCAAATATACCAAAATACAACTAATATAATATTCCAAAGTTCAGAATCCAGGGAACTGAAGGACTTGACAGGAATCCTTTCTACTAAAATAGAGTCAAGATATGACTACTCAGAATTCCATGACGAACATCCCAAACTGGCTGAATGACTGAAGTCTGGATGTAATTTGTCTGGAAAGATGAGTTGCAGAAAAAGCCATGCTGAGATACTATGATCATGTAGTAAGGAGGGAAGGAGATTCTCTTGACAAGATCATAAAATGTAATGATAGATTGAGTACAGGAATCTCATATGAAGATGATCAGATAAAGTTGCAGACACCAGTAGAATGAAAATGTAAGAGCTTGGTGATAAGAAATTTGTACAGATCAAATGGCCAGAATTTATTCACTGGAAGAATAACAAAGAAAAAATCAACCAAGAAGCTGTTACATGTTTGACTTAAAATTATTTTTTATCTTCTATATACAATATTAAAATAAATCTAGCCCAACTTTATACAAATTCCACCTGGAAAATAAAAACAACCACAACTTTGACTTGTAACTCTGTAGTCATTTTTATTATCCTATATTGGAAGTTACATGAAATTAGATAGCATATTTCTATCATATACCTAGAAATAAAAAAAACATGGAAAATATTCTGGCATTGGCATAAGAGTTCTTTTTTCCCTTTTCTCGTATTTATAAAAAACTACAGTGTACTGGATTCTACAACATACCACATCATTTGTTTCTATATGCACAAAATCCAGTTGAATCAGTTTCACCAAGAAAGTGATATTGCATTGTACAACCTGCTAAGAGCAAAGGCCACAATCTCCTACTGATAGCAACACCCACTTGATCCAATCTGCTCTAATTACAACCAGAGTACTTGGGTACCTTTGGCCTATAAGACGCAGGCCCAATTTATTATTTCAATCATTAGTTCAGAATAATTACATCTGCAAAAATTGAGATGCCATCTTCAACTAAACCCTGTAAGAGAAATTGGGAAATACACTAAATTCGAGCAGATCATATTCTTTAGGATAATAGGATTTAAGAATATAAGAAGAGGGTTAATAAAGTGAATTATTACCATGCTGTTATTTTTAGTTTCTCTAATGTTAATAAATTTCCCAGTTTTCGAAAGCTATAATATGAATAATCAGATTCAGCATGAAATTAACTATGATTGAGCATCATAATTTCATTTAAATAAATTCACCATAATCACACTGATTCTAGAGAAGGAAGCTAGTAGTCAGAATTCGTTTGACTCTGCAGTTATCTCAAATGTGAAAAAAAATTGCTTCTATGCCTGCTCAAGAGCATTTTGTCCGAATTGTCATTTTTTTCTATCACTCTGTTCCCTTGTTACAATATCCTCCAAAGGCAACACTTCAAGCAATCACAGAGTTCTGACCTGAATTTGGAGTGACAATATAATTGATTATTCAGTTACTATATTGCAGAATAGTTATTTAAATCTCAGTATATTTTTAAATTGACTTCTTTAGTTTTTTAATCGATACACAGGTACTATTTGATAGGCAACATAACTTCTAATTGACATAAATTGGGGTATACTTGCAGTACTGTTGCAGTACTGTAATTTTCCTATTACAGTAATACCCCAATTTACGTTGCCCCAGTTTATGTTGATTCGAAGTTACGTCATTGATCATTTAGTACCGTGTACCGATTTACGTTGGTTTGCTTCAAAGTTACGTCGTTATCTCAGATTTTTGGAAAATGGAAAATAGTCAAAATCATCAGATTTTTCCGTTTCCATTTTCTTGAACCTTTTAATGAATTACAATACTTAATATACATTTTAAAAGTATTCAGACCAAAACAATTATAGTCACTTGTAAGTTAGAAAAGACAGTGTAAAGACAGAATTTTAGAAACTGGTTCGAATTCCACCTCCTGCTACGTGATGCAATTTATTGGATGATCTCTTTATGCTGATACTAGCAGAAATCTCCTCATCGATAGTCCTCTTTTGTTAATCCCTTAACTGTTTTTGTTGTAATATTATGCAACTTCGTCCCCACTTTTTTATGTGATATTACACACCGATGTGGAGCTTCACGTACCATTTGTTCATCTATGAATGGGAACTTCCCTACGCAGATGGGAAGTTTATTCATGTATCGTCTCATGAATAAATAAGACACTTGAGATGTGGATTTCCATCTTCCTTTCAAACAATGATATCTTTCATTCGCAACAAAATTTTACCACTCCGAATTTCTTGAAGTGGATGAGAGAAAAGGACCAAACTTGCGCCTACCTATTCTCCAGCCGGCAAACCCTCAGCAGTCATTGAACTATAGTTATAAGATAGTCTGCATATTCTTTCTGTCTACTTTTGCGAGTTTATGCCTGCAGCGCAAGCGTATCCTAAATGTTTGTATGGTTGCATAAATGCACATATATGTACTTCATAAAATTCTAGGTCTTTTGCAAATATCAACGTACACGCAAGCATATTGCAGAGAATTTACTATCAATACTCACAATTTATATAAACTGTTCAGAAAATCCACTTGGAAGACTTGAACCCCCTTTTATTCACCAGCATTTCTGGAAAAATAGTGCACGGGGTACACAAGTAAATACGGTAAGTAATATTCTAGGTAAAAATTCCGATGTCTTGCACGCATCACCTCCTTATAACATTGATTCTTATGGCAAAAATTTCTATTTACATTGATTTGATTTATGTCGTGATTTTCAGGAATGCATTCTTGACGTAAATCGGGGTATTACTGTATAATACGCACCAAATATAATATGCACCCATGTTTTCATGAGTGAAATGTGAAAACTGTCTTATCACCATGTATACTATGCACCTCAGTTTTAAAAAAGATCAATGCAATTTTTTACTTTGCTATTAGCGGTATCAATACGGTTCTCGTCTTGCCGCCAAGCAGTATACGTGTGAGAGTGCTTATGAAAACATCATGTCTAGTTTTGACTCTCCCTTTAAAAATTGATACGATTTATAAAAACGTGTCTCAATGTCGCATTGTGTAATAATCTGGTTGGTTGGAATAACAGGCCTCTTCTTGCCATCAACAAAGATAGTTTACATAAATATCACATCACATCTATTTCTGACTTTGCCTTCATACAGCCAGTCGAGGTATGTAAAATAATATTTGTTGCTTGCAACTTGCATTCTATTATAATTAATGGTGGTGACCCCCTGTACTGCATTGATTTTTTCCTCAAAGGAATAAACTATTTTAAATTAAAGGTTTACCCATCGCTATGTTAACCAAAAGAGAAAGCTACACTGCAAGCTTCAAAGCGAAAGTGACAGAAGACGCAGTTTGAATAGCACTGACGTAGATAATGAGAGAGAACACAAGATCGCCAACAAACTATTTGAGGACAGCGAGGGCAGTGATAATGAATTCCAAGGCTTTAGTGCAGGGGTGGCCAACCTGCGGCACACGTGCCGCTAGTGGCACACAAAGCTCTTGTTGGTGGCACGCCTTCCCATTTTGGAAAAATAAAATAAAATGTATAGAAATAAATTGAAAAATGCCAACGTTAACATTCTAGGTTCTACAATGTTTTTCTTTCACAAAAGACTCAGTGTTGTGTGCACGTGTGGCTACTTTTTAATCCAACGAAATGAGAACGTATTATAAGAAAATTTAGTACACCAACTAGTCACTGTTTGCAAGACTGAGTTGGACTTCTCTTGTTTTCCAGGTAGTTGTCTAAACATTTCAAAATAACTGCCCCACTCATATATAGTATACAGGTATAACTCGCTTAACAAAGATTCTGGGAACGAAGCTCCTTTATAATAAAGTCTGCAGTGAAAATACAAAAAATTCGAAATTGTTGCGAATTAGTGTTCGCTCAGGCAGATGAGACAGAATTGATACTGGTGCTACATACTTTTCAAAGCTTCGCTAACATAGTATTATATGTTTACAAAATTACAGCTACTATATTAGAAAGTTAGTGCTCCCATAGTTTCCTGTTACATATCATTATATTATACTTTTTATTACTTGATTTTTAATGATTTCACATTTTACACATCCTGAGCTGGAATGAGAATGATTTTTAATAAAATTTTTTTTAATGAACATCTTAATTAGCACTTTATGAGATATCAAAAACATTTAAAATATGACATTTTTGACCAAATACAGTAAATAACATCAGAGAAGTAGTTACTGTCAATAAAGTATATCTATATTTGATCATTTCAAACTAAGGAAAACCACAAAAGCTTCAGAATAATGAAGATATTATATTTCCTCTTTTCTCTAACGTAAGTGTACTGCAGCAGGTGAACTCGCATCATGACACATTTGCCAAAGCTGCATTATAATCTCAATTGGCTGACTGGGAATAAATTCTAGAATGAATCATAGAATAAGGTTTATCAAAGGAAAATAGGTGGTATCGAGTTAGAGACAATAGTTGGAAGTTTGGAAAGGATGTTTAAATAAAAGTGCAGGAGAGATGAGCCAAACAGATCCCATTTTAAACAAGATAGCATTTGCATGACTACTTAACAACACTCGAAATTACATGGATTCAACAAGTCCAATAATTATTTAGTTATATACGACAACAAGACGCTATAATTAAGACTGTTTATGTGGAAAGATTGAGAACAGCCTAGGACAAAAATGGAGATAATTTTGAAAAAGGAATATGATAATTATAATTGAAATGGGAATTATGCAACAACAGGCTGAGATACAGCTGAAAATGCTTTAAGATATATAATGGTATCAGCTTCACTTGATCATGTTTAATTAATGAAGTTAACTTCCATGAACCACAAGAAAGAAAAGCAGATGGGAATTCCAGTTAAAAACCCTGCCAACACACATTTAAGCATGTATTAATCAAAATAAAAATTGAAAACAACTAAGTAGTCGACTCTGGCTTATGAATTTTAGTGGATAATATAAGTTTGTGGATAGTTATGCTAAGAGGCCCAGCAATTTTCCTAGTTGGCTCTGTTAGTGACTATTTAGTATCAGGTATGAATCATTAAGAGGTATTTATATAAAGTAAAATTGTCCTTCCTGTGTGTGTAATGATTCTACCAACATGTTGTAAGCTGTATTTTAAATTTTTTCTAACTTTCAAATCTGTACCAAAATGTTTATTTGAAGATGAAAGATTTCTGGATAGATTCAAATGTAATAGACTAGTTCAAAAATTTCCGAGACAGAAAAAACCTTTTTAAATTTAACCATTACACAAATATTAGGTTAATTTAAGGCTTAATGAATAATCAATATTTATGAATTACAACCCTATGGCATTAAAATAAGAAATACAACCTGCTAAGACCACAGAAAAACATAAAAGAAACAGGTTTAGAGGAAGTTACTCCTCACCATGGACCCTTCAGAAACAACATACAACACACTTGAGGTTTACAGGAGTTTACCTCTGTGGCAGGGACCTCAGCATTCACACAACATTCAATCTCAAAGGCCAGCAAAGTCAATTGCCAAGTGACCCTTTATTATTCACTGGGTTTAGGGGATTTTATTCCACGCCAGGGACCTCACCATTCACACAACATTCAATCTCAAAAGCCTCAGCAAAGTCAATTACCAAGTGACCCTTGATTATTCACTAGGTTTAGGGGATTTTATTCCATGCCAGGGACCTATTACCATCTATACACACATTCCTTGCATACAACAATTGTAGATGATATGCATCACTCCATTGTCAGCAGGAATTTTGACATACTAAAGTAAAAATTTAACTGTGGGAATTAATTTTCTTGAATACTGTTAATTAACAAGGTTTTCACGAAGTTCATAAAAATTAAATTTTCCATTAACTCCCACAGTCACCTATCAATTACTTACTCTTCAGAGAAGTTGATAACATTTAAACGCCCTTAATAAAACATTGAACTAGAAAAGCAAAATACAAAATCTGAACCTTGTGCACATGAAAATTTTCCATACCCAGCACAGAAAGGTTAACATTAATATTTATAGTAGTTTGGCTTATACATTCACCTAGGAAAATAACTTATCTCCTCTATAAAACCTCTTAATGATATAATTACGCACCTGCATGGTATGATCAAAAACTAAATTATCCACCATGTTAAAATAAAATCAAATAATTTTTTAAAAAATGATATAAAGCAAGGCTGACAGCAATGAATGGAAATTAATTTTACTAATTTGTATGAAAGTCATTCATTGATTTTAGTTGGAAATGACATTGAAACATTCAAATTTTTTATAAAGTACTCAAATAATTAAGCAGAGCTTTCTTGAGAAAAAAAATTTCCAGTGATACAATTTCTGATTCTACACAAAGTTAAATTCAAGACAAACATTTAATTTAACATGATGAATATTTTGAAGTAAATAGATGCAGGACATAGGCATTTAATTAAACATGTATGAGTCAAGCTGTACAGATAAGAGTAGAAAAGAATAAGATTGGATAATGCTAGGTAGAGAGAGAGAGTGCTTTAACTATTTTCAGCACTCATAGATTCATTGCACAAGTTCATGAGGCAACCACCTCTGGCCACAATTATCTTAGGATGGAATTAAGATACAGATTCATTCTATCTGTACTTGTATTTTGTGATCTGGGAAAAGCATTTAGTTATAAAGCAGTAGATAGCCACTGCCAAGTCCTGAAAGCATTACTCAATTTATTTTGAAGAAATTAAAATAAGAGACACGAGAGTAAAATGAAGTTGGTGTTGGCTAAGAAAACTCAGATTCACAAAAAGGACTTTTGTGAGTGATGCAGAAAAACAACAGCAGTGTATGAGTATATGCATGAAAATAAAAAGAGACAGTCATGAGATGAGTTGTCAAAGAGTTTTGGCAAAGCTATCAAAAAGATAAGTGAAAGTATTGGTAGATAATATAGCCTACCACAGCCGTAGCTGTGAACTATAAGAAAAAGATTTGAGCAGAAAGAATTTTGAGGTATGAATATCAGAAGAATTTGCTTAGAATAAGAAAAAATAAAGTTTCACTATTTTCAATCAACCGCTTCCATTGCAGGTTTTAAAATTGTATACACTCAATAAAATGTTATTTTTTTACATCCTCTTACCATGTATTCAGAAAAAGTAACAATCAAGAAAAATTCAAATTCAAGATTATGTGCACATTTTAAGTACATATTCCTCAGACTGTAGA
Source organism: Uropetala carovei (assembly GCA_036926305.1). Taxonomy (NCBI): domain Eukaryota; kingdom Metazoa; phylum Arthropoda; class Insecta; order Odonata; family Petaluridae; genus Uropetala; species Uropetala carovei. The sequence continues at coordinate 6,281,573 of JAXCHB010000169.1, forward strand.
CTATAACCATGCATGACCATGTGAGCTAAATGGTTCAACTACACCTGATCAAATCTTCTAATTGCACAGAAAATCTCCCAGAATGGAGTCTTGTTGATTTGAAGCACATAGCACAAAAAAGGAGTTTACTCTGGTCAAATTTGCAAAGTATTTGTTGCATAGATACCTATGTCAAACTGTGATAGAGCTTAATACAGTAGACCAGTGGTTCTCATATTGGAAGAAACAAAATTTTATGGGGACAGCAAAGAATATTTTTGCTTAATTTTTCAATTTGTTTCATCAAATGTACAATTTGGGGGAAAAATTGGATTGCAGATAAAAAAATTGGTATTTCATGCCTCATTGACTCCATTTCAGGGTATGTAAGAAGATATAAAATGGCAAGTAATCTCTCTATACATAATAGCTTATTCCTTTCATGCTTACTGCATGGCAACTGCAAATGTTGAAGTCTAACCTAATGTGTAAGAAATGTATACAATTGTGAAAAAATCTTATTAAAACAATTTTTGGAGATCTTCGGTTGATATTTGAATTTATACACTATGGAAATTAATCTTTGTAAGTTTCTCCACATGGTTGCGCAATTTCACATCCAAATAGTATTTGAGATATTTTAAAATGTTAATGAAATGTATGCACATCAGAAAAGTAAATTTATACATTTTATCTTATGGGAAAAAGAAACTATCCCCTAGAGTCGATAGGAAATACCCATAAAAATTAACAATTTCTCAAGAAATCTACAATGCCAAAAGCATACTTCCATCAGTGCTGCCAATATATGGGCTTAACAATTTTAAATGCTAAGTATGTATAATTGCAGATATTCTATTATATAAAACCAATTCTGAACAAAGACAGCCATAAATAACATATTATTTACCTGTATCCTTTAATTAATACAGTTCATAATTATGGAAAGTAATGAAAGTCAAGATGAAAAGAAAAGAGCACAAACTCGCTGAAGATCTCGCCAAATGGAAATACTGCTGGAGCTAGTGGAAGAGAAATGGAACGAGATAGACAAAAAAGATTGAATGATCAGAACAAATGCAAAGCAAGGCATAGAGCTAATGAGTCACCAGAGATTTACAGATGCAAGAAAACAAGCAAATGAAAGTTCACTACAATCAGAATGGCGATTACCGTTATTTATATTTATGTAACAAAACTCTTACAGAATTACTTAGCATGTTTAACAAATATATCTTCATTAACATATCTTTGCCAAACAACTTTTATATGTCCATGACTATTATTACTTTCGGGAACATTCGGCTGTGTATTTTTATTAATTTTTTTGCTTTAGTTCACGTAAAAGAAGGTCATTAATTTTTACTTTAATGTAACAGTTAATTAAATGCATACCCATCATATTTGATGGACAATTACCCTAGTTAGTTATATAATAAAGCAATATATCACAAATTAGGAGAGCACATTTGCTAATGCTATATAAGCATAGTTGCAATATGGAATACCTGCGCTAATACAATTGTATGTAGTCAGTTTCATTATAAACCTGCACAGTTATCAAGAATTAACCAAGTTTCAAAGGCAAGTAAAAATCATTTATGACATGAATTTATTATGTTTATTGCAATAAAAAGCTAGCTGTGCAAGGTTGATCTGAAACTGGTGATGCTACAACTTCTGCTCTAATTGTCTGAATTTGTGCTGATTCGACATTCGACTGTTTGAGATACGACCACGTTTTCAGGAACACATCCCGGTCAAATCTCGGGAGTCGCCTGTATAACAAAAAATTTTACAGTAGCCAGTTCATCTCAAGCAAAGTGATTTTCCTTTAAGTTTTGATTTGTTTTAACTTGATCAGGAATTTATGTCTTCATATATTTTGTATACTTGACCAGCTTTGATTTTATATAGTGCAATGATTACTGACCACAAGATAATCCTAAAGATATCTAATATTCACATTATTAGTATTAAAGCAGGGGTCTCCAACACACAGTCCGCATGCAGCCCCCGAACCAATTCTGTGCAGCCCTTGGCCTCCCTCAGAAACTAAGTCTCTTTGCTACGCATCATCTCGGAATTGTGATTTGCCACTATGTAAAGTGGGACGCTTTTTGGAATATCACAAGGAAAAGGGAGTAGAGGTGGAAATCTGAAACCATCTAAAGTTAGGCAATATGTTTAACAATAACTTATTATTAATTACATATATCCTGAAAATTTAAACTTACGGCAATAAATATTTTGTTAGTTATTGTCAGTTATATGAAGCACTGCACCTGGAATGTGATTTTCGCAAATTAAAAGGCTCAAAACCGGAGATAAGGGGTATTTAAATACAGACAGGAGAGGGTTATTATTCATTCATTCTATCTTTGCGACTGAGGTTTTGTACAGGTTCGTACCTGCTCGGTTGTTTTCACCACTAGGAGGTGGAGTTTCACAGCTAGGGGTTTGGGGAGATGTCTCCTCACCGGAGAACACGCTAGGCATTGCCACATCAACTGAAACATAATTCCTGCTTCGATGAGTCCAAAGTTCAGCTCTCCCATGGGAAAGGGCAACTTAATTGCTTGGGCGCTACTTCTATAGTGAAATACACGATTGCTTTTCAGACCTTTTCTTTTGGCATCATACTTTTAAAGCTCCCTCGACTCGCTATGAAATAAAAATTCTAATTTCTTGAATTTGGTTATGTTTTAAGAAGATCTGGCTCATCACCCCAAACTAATAACAAAACCATCCAATGTCCTAATTAAACAATGAATTTTGTAAGTATCGCAAAAACACGAAATACGTAAGCAAAGCTTGCCCTTTCGCTAAATTTTCGCGACACACCGGTTGAGAATCATTGATATAACCTCTCCGGAATATGAAATTATTCAGGACAGCCCATATTAAATTCTATGAAATGTTTACTTAATTTGGAAATAAAAATTTCTTTTAAGGTTGCATTCAACAATTTATTTTATAAAAATACACAAATGGAAGATATTTAATTATCGTCCAATGGCAAGGATAAAATAATAGTTCTTCCTAATGCTTTCTCTTGGAGAAAATATCTCAAGACATTGTAAGCCATGCTCTTCGCTTGACTGCGAAGAACGGAAAAGTATTTCTTCTCCAATGCCGATGCAAGGTTTGCGAAAACTCCACGAACGGAAGAAACACTCAAAAACAACAACTTAACAGTAAACTCAACAATAACAAAGTAACAAAAACTCAACAATAAACACGTGGCACTCTAAGACTCGTGTGATCACAAAGGAAGCAAGAGAGAGAATGAACTTTCTATGGGAAAGAATCCTACTTCGTTCCAAATGGTTCCCCTAAAGTCACGTGTTAGGTAGAGCTCTTCTTCCCCTTCCCTCCGAGTCGCAAAGATAGAATGAACAATAACTGGGAATCCACTGTATCTAAGGCTGTGGTGACTTGAATTTGGGCAGCAGAGGATAAAATTATGATGGAAGAGGGTGAATTTGAATGACACATAAACCAGGTGTTCTCTACCTATGACCCATGAACAATTGGTAGCCTTTGGATTTGCTGTAGGTGGTCTGCGTAATTAAAAAATGAAAAACTAAATACATTTAAGGGTGGATTAGAGGAAAATATCAGTCCAGGCTTTATAATGCACACAGATGAAGCCAGAATCGGCTAGGAAAATCGTGGGACCAAGTGAAAAGTGCACGTGTGGGACCTCTTTAAGTTTCAAAAATTTTTAATAGTAAATTTTATTACAGATAACTATATTTGGAGAATAAATGAATGTCACACTAGTACTTTTTCCACAGATTTATTTGCACTTAAAAACAGAAGACGGCCATGGTTTCGCTACACAGCAGCATCATCAGGTCACAAAGTTACGCCTAAAACTACGGTTTTTACAGATAACTATCTCTATGACAGTTTGATATTTAACGATTTTTTTCAAATGCATTACCATCAAGCCAGCCATGAAAGAGGCAACAAATTGTATCATACCTAAAGGAAAAATGTTTCACCACTATTTATTCAAAAATAGCAAATGAGTAATCTTCCCTTATATCGAATCTTTGTGAACTGTGAGTTATTTTCTAAGACATCCTATAAAAAGCTTACCAAACCTGAAAGCCCACCAATCCATCCCAGGAAGCACTTCAGTCCAAATAGGACTGTTTTTACTGCCAACTGAGTTGATAGTGAGTGATGCCTGACCTAATCTACTGAAATATAATTGATAACAAGTCTATTCTGGCAGATTTTTCATTGTTTTACTTTTTTTCACTGGTGGTCCACAAATGAACATAGGTTGAGAACACCTGGTCTATGTAATATTTACAGTTAAGTTTTAACGCTACTAAAAATTGACCTGCAAATTATAGGTCAACGGTACCGTTATCCTGACCATCCACAGAAGAGCAGGTTAGATCTAATGGACATTGCCACCAGCAGGAAACTCTAGGGGCCTTGGCCCTTGAGGTTGCACAATGCAATATCACTTTCTTGATGCGAATGACCCAAATAGATTTGTTTACCAAACACAGAAATTTGTGATATACTGGAAAATTCAACACTTTGGAGTAATCCATGAACACCATGAATAGAAAAGGAAAGAACACTTAAGCCAATACCAAAAATATTTTACAATATGTATGATACATATTGAACTTAAAAAATAACCATTATGCTGTAACCAAGATATGTATCAATGATAAAGTAATTTTAATATTTGCTAATGAGTTCTAAGGGTAACAATTTTTCACATAAATCTCATATGCAATAATAACACCTCATTGCCTTCATTGCCCACTGATGAATTCTCTCTTCAGGTTATGCAAAATTACACTGATATGTTTAGTAGAAAATGATTAATAGTTAATATACTAATGCAGGGCTGCCATTTTCATGGATACTTTTTAACGAAAAAGAGATTTCCGTGATTCATGGATATTTATAAGGAAAAATTCAGTACAGTAAAACTTCTATCTTACGAACACCTATACAGCGAAGACTTCTGGATAACGAACAATTGCCGATGGTCCCACCAAACTCATATATAAAATACATATGTAGCTACGACCTCTCTACTACAAACTCCCATACTATGAAAACTTCCGAACAACCAAGGAAAAAATTGCCACTTTTACTCGGATTTACCTCTTTTCAACGAAATTTCACTCGCAAAATATTTTTTTTCAGTTACATACGAGCAGAAAACGATTAAAAATACAGTGCACCAATTAGCGACAAGCTTTCAAAAAGCCAATCATAGCACTTATTCCAGAATGATGATGTATTTCCTATTTCCTGTGTTTCCGGCACTCTCGCATATTGCTCAAAATGGAAAACGAAAACAAAACGATTGTATTAGTAGTGGAACGGAAATGCTTATGAAACAGAACACTTGTTATAAGGGATGGTATTTCTAAATATCTGACGAAACAGAACGGTGTTCCAGCTCATTTCAAGCACTGCTCTCGTGCCATTGACCGGTATGTTCAAGACTGGAGGTGTAAAATTGCAATAAGGTGTTCCTGTGGTAGAAACAGATGTTAAGTATCAATTGCTCGAGGAATTTTAGTGGTTTACGGTAAACCACAATGCTAACCTTCGGTTTTTCACTTACTGTTCTTAATTTGTTGCTGTTTGAGTTAAGTTTGCAGTTGACGACTCAATGTCATCATGCTTTCAGAGACGGAGTTAGAGGGTGGTTAAGAATTTTATTGGAAAATATTAATGACGTTAATAAAACAGTGTGTGTGGGTTGCAACCTCAAAGAATTCACGTAATAAAAAGTTGCAGAGGATGTTTTCGGACGAAACCTGCTAATCAATGTGAGAAAAATAATATTTTCGAATTGTAATTGGTGTTTGCCACCATCAAACATTGCAAAAAAGAGATGAAAGTGGTCTTTTCTTCATAAGAAAGCATTTTAACAATGTCGTCGGCACACAAAATCAATATGGCTGGCGCCAAAGCAAATTAAACCTTGCGGACACATTTTAAATATTGTCCACTTTTATGTATTATTCTCTCCTGAAAAGCTGTAATGGGCATACTTTAGTATATAGTTCTGTTCGATTATGCCATTTCTGTGCATTTGCCTTCATTTGGATAACCCTACTGCTTCCGTATAATTTAACAGGCAATCCACCCCTGAAGTTATGCAACACCCATTAACTTCCGATCAACGAACTTCTGAATAATGAGTAGACAAAAAATTAGGTCCCTTGAATTTCGTTAATGAGAGGTTTTACTGTAGTTATCTGAGATGTTCGCATAAAAAATACATAGAATACTAAGAAATTCAGAGATGATTACATCTATACGAATAATACGAATCCTGTAAAAAATATACATTCGATGAAATAACCAAATCGATGCCCCCCAAACCCCCAATTAAAATTTTTTTGAGATACACCACATAGCCTATATTTTAAGTTGGACCGGTCTAAAGATACGCTGCAAGTTTCATAAAAATTTGACCAGCCATTTTTGCGTGATGCGGTAACAAACAAACAGACAGACAGAGAGACAACAATTCTGCAAACCGGTTCAAATGTCTTCTTGTGATGCAAAACACACAAAAAAAGTTAAACCCCGACAAAAAAACAAATGTACAGACAGAGGTTACAATTTTATTTATATAGATTCAATGGATGGGTAATTTTTTAAATAATAAAAAGCGATAAAACTGGAAATTGTAGAAGTACACCAAAACATCTAGACAATGCAAATTGCTTACGTAACCAAAAGCGCCATGCTTACTCGGCAGCCACAGAAGTATACGGAGTAAATATGTAATATATACATCTTATATTTTAAGAAATTTAAAGTGGAAGTTATGGTATTACACATATACAATTCGCATAAAAATTCATAAAAAAAGAAAAATACAAAATGAATTGTATTTGTGTAATTGCCGGTATCTAAGGGTGGCCGGTTCTAAATAGCTGGATAGCACAGCTTTTACTGTATGTGTATACGAGTTATATGGGATGTATAGGCCAAAAACCATGTTTCTCGTATATAACGTGGTCACGCTTACAACGAAGCAATGAGTCGGTCCCCTCAAATATGTATTAAACGAGTTTTACTGTATTTGCATTTACACTATTTTTTTAAAAAGCAGATATTCCGGATTTAGATTGTATTTGATGCAAAAGTATACCTTGAAACTATAAATCATTCAGCAAGTAAATAATTATTTCGATTACTATGTATTATCAAAGGCTTGGATTAACCATAAAAGATCCTGGTTGTTTTTTAAGATAGTGAAATAAAATCAATTAATTTTCCTGACAGTTGATTGAGATTGAAATTTTACCATTTCGCAAATGGATACTGCTGTGACTTTTCATAACTTTCAACCTCAGGCAAAATCCACAAAAGATACTACTTACCACTGATATTCTTTTCCATTCCAAAATGTTGCCATGGCACCCAAGTACATGAATTTCACTAGATACCATGATCATTGTTAGAGTTGAAGCGGCCCACAACAAACCAGCTTTCTTTGCCACCTCCCACATTTGATGGAACTTCTATAAACAATTTATAAAGTAATTTTAAATTAAATATTCTTTGCTAAAAATGATATTTCTTAAAAGTACCTATATAAAAATGCATATCAACATACCAAGCATGTATTTCAAGCCAAACTTTAAAACAAATAATCATCTTATGACAGTTAACAGGAGTAGATCCTTAATTTATGTTGCACTGAAATTCCATTGCATCCACTCAAAATTCATTTCCAAAAATTAGCTGCTGAAAGTCATAAGGGTAATGATCAGAAGTAACCGCATGCAATGGTTCTCAGCTCTATATATAACACCAAGGCAAAAACTGAGTTGAATTCAACCATTACCGTATCATTTACTGATATAAAATACATCTAAGAGTATTTTTTATCCTTGCAAGAAAGTATATTGAACCACCAATGTACCGTATCTGCCCGAATAGAAGCCGACCCCCCAAAAATTTCCACAATTTTTTGGCAAAAATGTAAATTTCGTAGATTTTATGTTGAAGTATGCCGGGCATTCATGCACGGCTTAGAATACATTACTCGAGATCAAAGAAATGAGTGGGAAATGGTTTAGTTGTTGACATTTTGAAATATTACTCCAATTAATAATTTTGCATTGTTGAATAATGTTCCACATTCAGTGACAATAATTTCATTCATCTTCATTTTCACAATAGGTCAAATATAGTAATAGCAATCTCGCCAAGATATTTTTTCATCCAAGTCTATTTCCATTGCCTTAAGAAACTGTATTTTTATAATTATACACGTTCCATGTAAAGTTTTACCGAAATTCAAACAGTTGAGCATTCAAAGCCGTCAACGCATTTTGCGTAATAGTCTGCATCATCAATGTGCGCAAATAATGTGAAAAACCCAGCCTTAAACAGTACCAAAGCACATGTAGCGCTAAATTCAATATTCTAGCCTTTATTATTTATTCATTAATATTCATCGTAGGTCAAATATTTACGAAAAATATAGTACTATCATTTGAATGTGTAGGCAATGAGAGACGTGCTGCCATCTATGGGTGACTTCGAGATTTAACCATAACCCAAATTTTCTTCGGATTCGCATTTAAGCCGAGGGGTGATTTTTCCATGAAAGATTTTGACAAAAATCATCGGCTTTTATTCGGGCAGATACAGTAATTCACAACAAAGAACAAGTAGTAAAATACTATTGATACCTATGGCAAAGTTTCCACTGTGTCATTATGGTGCAAAGGACAAAAGCCAATACATTGATTATCAGCTAACATAAAGACAGTTTGAGATCACCAAGCCTCCATCAAAAACTTCCACCACAATAGAGGTTCAGTCACCAGAATCTCCACAATCTTCTCTGGTCACTCCAGTCCATTCTTCCTCATAAAGTACCTCGCCCAATTTTTTTCCACTTTCTGCACCAATGAAGTTCAGGAACTACAAAGTAAAATCAGAATAACAATTTTACATCATTTTTCAGTGTTATATTTTTATGATGGCAATGAAGAAACATGTTCAATAATCAAATTTGTTGCAACTAAATATCTAAAGTAGAGGTAGCCAAGGGACACTCAGTCTCTCTGTATTGCTTCAACTACAAGTTATGCTTTTCTTCACAAATTTGTGCAGAAAATGTACGATTTACAACTCTTGAACTCCTGAAGATTATCGTATGCAGTTTATAAATAGTTATGGCCACTCCTGGTCTAAAAATGACAGCTGAAATTTTAATTACAAGAAGCACTGCAATAACTATATTCAGTACAACTGAAAGGATGGTTATTTAAAAACACGGGAGAAAATGGCATTAGCTCAGTAAGGGTTAATTGATTAGATTATCAATTAAAAGATACATGTGAAGTCAGTTTTTAACATTTTTTGAGACAATTTAACAAGTACTTGGCATGCTCAATCACTCAACCATTCAACCTAAGACCACTTCTAACAATAATATATCCAGGGACAATTGTAGGGGAGTGGGAGCAAGACTTAAAAATACTTGGAGGGCAGATAAAACTTTAAAAAGTACAATAAAAATAATTGTAAGAACACAAAATTTTCAATTTTTACTGCAATAGTCGGAAAAATTAACTTATTTTTTATTAAGGACAAAAACAAAATACATCTAGTTCTCATAGTTGCGCGATAGGTGGTTCCTGGAAATGGCAGTATAAATGAACAACATGCAAAAAGAGAGCTATTTAACATGTATCTAATGTAGGGCGCAATAATAATTTGAGATAATTTCCTAATTTTATTGTAACAGAAAAATATTGGAAAACATTAAAAATATATCTAGTACAGTACATTTGAAACGAAACAAAATTAAAGAGTCTGACTTTGGACTAGAATAATATTATAAATCAAGGACATCTTGAGTAGGTGTCTGTTTTTAACAGGGACACCGTCAGAATCGAGCAATAAGTATAGTGACGAAAATTGGGACGCAGTTTAACGCGTAGTGTTTATAGGTAGGTAATTTTTTTCCAAATCGCGTATCTATGAAAAGTTTCGTATATCTCTGATGGAATATTTTCTTCAAAATCGTATCTCCGAGGAAACGCAAATGGAGAGCGGGCAAAAAGAGAACTGGGTGTACTTCATTAATTCGTGTTTTAAATATAGTAAATGGGTCACGGGCTAGTAGTGGATTTATAAAGTGGGAATAGGGTACCGCAGGTCCTCTAGCTACCTCCCTTAATATATCAACCCAAGTCTAATAGCAATAAAACAGGTTTAAACGCACGATTACTGGCCTATCTCGACACTCTTCGCCAACCTCCAGGGCCGAATTTAGTCATAATGAGTACCTAAGTCAATGCATATGAATTTGATTATAGATTTTTATCCTCACAAAAGGAAACAGAAAATGTAGGTAATAATGGAAGCTTATTTATTGTTGATTATAAGCACAGTAATCATTTTGCAAATAAAATTATTACAATACGCGTCTTTCAATAAAGTTCCGCATATTGCAAGTATTTTTAAAATAATTCTGGAGGCAGCGATATCGCATAGCGAGCCAACAAGAGTTGGTGGTGTTGGTGCCTAAATCCGGCACTGCCTTCATAGTAATTTGCTATGTAAATCGCATGAATAATCAGACATTTTTAGTTCCGACCTTACTTTTGTAGATTTTACGCTGTAGTATCGTTAAGAATTTTTCTGTGGAATATAACATGCGCATAACCTTGACACTATATACTTGCTGGTACGCCCTTGCGTAAGAACTTCGCAAAAAATTTGTAATGTTAAAAATACAACCTTCTCTGCATATACAGCAATTGCCCGCGTTTGGTCGATTGCATACCATAAGAAAAGAATATTTTATTATCAATAATACAATACAGTAGATTCCTCGATCAAGTTGAAGTTATACAAACGATTATTCCTCAAAGGCCGGCGTTCCAACTTATTAGAAAGATTACCTTGTACGCTACTCGAATAAAATAAAATTACGCAACTTAACTCCCATGGATTCACTTTTAAACCTAATTCGAATAACATTCCTCTACTTTGCACCTAAACGGCGCGCCGTTTAGGTCATTTGTACAGTAGCAAAAGGACAGCACAAGTACAACTTGAACGACTGCAGCGGTGGTCGAGGTCGTTCACCCCGTTACCTCTTCCACTTGCAATGGCGTAGGCTTCGTTGAATTGGCCATTTCCCTAAAGCGTATTATATACTGTGCTATAACATGGAAAACACCCAACTATATATATATATATTAGTATACCTTAACCTATGCATGCATGGTTGAAAAATGTGCATATTGTACGAGATGATCCATTAATCTCCTAGTCACAACCCTTTCACTCCCGAGTTAACTACGTTCATTGCTTCGGTCGCAGCCATCTAAAATGTTTTCGATAAAACTACATCAATATATTCAGATATTAGTTAACAATCACATTCCATTAAAAGGTATTTCCGATAACGTAATAAAGACAGAAAAGATGTCTCTGGATTCTACTCCTTCAACCTCACCCCACTTATATCGAGTACGTACATCTGAAAGCTATTATGAAGAAAGCAAATGCTGATGAAAACTCAATCGGTACATGCTGGTCTTCGAAACGCCAATTCACTTTTAAGACAATTACAGATATCAGCTATTCGACGGAAGAACCTCCTTTAAAAATAAAATACACACTCTAGTTGTCGATTCTTCCAGTTGATACTTAATAACCACCCCCGTCTCCAATTACATGGAGACTAACAATAAATAGTCTATCATCAATCAGGAGCCGCGAAATGGCATCCACGCTATGAATAGTTTTCACATTCTCGAAAAGCGGGTCGGGTTCTATAAAACGTATAAGTAAACTCGACTAAACATCTAAGAATTCACTTGAAATCCATTTAAATAGGAAAAATAACCAAAATACCCGTACTTACGGTTCAGCTACTAGAAACCTACAGTAACGTTTTGCCGCCAGACTCGACGAAGAATTACATCTACTCACGCCACCTACAGATTTTTCCTACCAACTACACTGCACGGCTGACGTCATAGGCCAAACCAAGGCCCGGCCAAACCGGCCAGTGGCGACACCTATACCCATTCTCCGAAACTACTATGAAAGCGAATTAGAAAATGGTTGCGAAAACCGCGAAAACCATAAGATATTCAAAAATATTTTATGACTTTTAGATAGTTCTGCTTTATCTGTGTGATCATAGCCCAAGACGAGCTTGTTCTTTGAGATAAGAAAGCAGTTGAAAAATATTAATTTAAAAGTAAGGTATTATTACGTGGTTTATTAAATATTTCCTACATTCATAGGTGTCTGCAGATTAAAATTCATGGAGGAAAAAACATTTAGGTAAGTTAGAATAATTTTTATTATTCTTTTAAGACAAATAAGAGCCTTCTTTAGTTTTCCCCAAAACATGTATCTCATTCAACAGAGAATTATTGAGCTCGTCTTACAGATGAACAAAATTCGAGAATAAGCACCGAATATATAAAAAATAAAAATTTTTTGCAATTATTCTTTATCTTAATTTCTAATGACTTTCCAGTGAAGGGTGGTTGGGTTGGTTTATTCCCGAGGATTTTTCTAAGAAGTCGATATCTGTTCTACCAGGAAATATATATAGTGAAATGTTTTAAGTTTGTGAATCAAGGGTTTAAATTTTACTATTAATTAACCTTTATCTCATGAGTGATCAGGTTCCAGTTAAAATGTTGTGCATATTATTGCGTATGCTTTGTGATTTTACCAGCATATTAAAGTTTAAAAATAATTGTTTATTAATCTTTCATATAACACATTTAAAGAGGTTCTTTCACATTCCTTGCACAATTACAAGACATTTATTCATTTGAGATATATCTCTGTTGAGCAAAATGGTTATAAAAAAGGGAGATAAACACATTCGAAAATTCTTTTCAATGTATTTGTTTTCAATATACAGTAGCTCCTCACTAACTGTAATTATAAATAATGATATTGTTGTCAACCATAGTTTTGAGTATCCACAGTTGATAAATTGTGACGTTTTGCCAGTTGCAATAGCCAGTCTTAAGAATCCACGGTTCTCCACTAGGCCGTGTCTAGTTGGCTAATTTGGCTAATACGATTATGTAGGATAAGCGCTTTTCCCCTTATTTTAAAAGATGTAGTATGATTTATAAATTATTCTCAGTATATTAAAAATGACTATTTTATTGATTAAATGTGTATGGGCTATTTCTATGCTCTTTTGCAATGAATAAACACAATTTTGGTAATATGTTTAGTCTAGTGAGCCAGAATAAAAACAAAATTTTTAGTTTTGGTGAGTAAGGTTTTTTCCAGGAATAAAATCCCTGCAAACAGCAAGGGGCTATTATAACTTTTATTTCTTTTTCTTAGCTATTCTGTAAAAGGACAGAAAAAATGGTGCATTACTTTCCTATCTCTTTAACTTGCAATATGCTTTTTTAACAAAATTCTTCACTTTTATCATGGTGATGCTTACTGTGACTAATTTTTTTAATGTCATTGATATGTTTTTCTATCACTAAATCATATGTTAGTAATCTGAGAATAAAAGCAGCTATTACTGTAACACCTAGAAATTTAGGGAAAGTTCATAACGGTCAATGAAATTTTAACTTACATCACCTTTTTATAACTATGATGCACTTATTACTGCAACATATTTTTATTGTCTCCCAACTTACTCCAATATTTTGGTAGAGGTCTCATTTAAATTGGTTAAAAAATTAGGGAATGTCACTTCATGACTATTTCATCTCATTTGACCTCTGCGTGAATAGAACAAAAACTTAAGAAGGGAGCTTAAGTCTCTATTAAACAGGTGCAAGATCTGGGAAAATATGCTTGAATAATCAATGTCACATTGTCAGACGTATCGTTTTTCAGAATGATTTTGTGTTGCACAATAACTTTTGTACTGCCTTTAATACTTTGGTGAAAGTTAGTCTCTTGTATTTTTAGTATGATTTGGTGCTCAGTGAGCCACCTCTGTAAGGTGTGCATTGCACACTGATACTTATGCCACTGGCCATTTTATATAATTAACAATCAAGTCATGGTTATGTCCTTTGTTCTAATTAAATAGTAAACAATTTGCTAAATACATTTTTTTATCAAAATAAGGCACCAGAAAACTTTTCTAACTTCTTAGTTATTGACTGCTTTCCTAATTTTTATGGGGAAATTTAAATTCTATCTAATTCATCATCAATCAGCCTTACAACTGGTCTTGTTGAACAGGGAATACATGGTGTGGTGGTTTTCTGTTGCCTTCCACACTGGACACACAGAAGGGAGGTGTATAACTCAGTGCATGCATTAGCTTACTCTGACAAAGGAGTCCAACTGCTTAATGTTCCTTCTGAAGGGTGGAGTGCTGACTTGAATATTCTCCTCAAACCAGAGTTATCCCAGGTAGAAAAATCCAAATTCCCTCAGATTCGAATGTGGGACCATTGTGTGGAAGGCCATTGGTTTAGCCTCTCTGCTGTGAAAATCCCATCTAATTGTAAGTCATTAAAGGAGACCATTTTTGGTTTAGTGAATTTAGTTATTATATTTCATTTTTCATAAATTCATATATTTCCAATAAAATTTCATTATATACCTAATACTGTTAATTTTAAATTGTACTTTTGTTTACAGATTTATATAATATTAGAGAAAATAAGAAAAATAACAAAATTATTTTTGAGGTTTCCCTACTTTATCTGCACTTCTCTGATAAAGTAAAAATGGGAAGGCCTAAAGCCTAAATTATGAATGTAGAAATAAAACATAACATATGTGTCTATAATGAAAGTACAGTAAACTATCGATTTAACAGACTAATAGGGGGAAGGGGTATCCGTTCAAGCCGGATGTCTGTTAAATGGCGAATGGGATTTTTCAAGCCCAGAAACATGCATTTACATGAGAAAATCTACTTTACTGATAGTACATAATGACAGAGAATCCCTCTATTGGACCTTCCACCCACTATTCAATCATCATTTGCCCTTAAGAATCATCTCATGCCTCTCAATTTCCTCCATTTTTCATACACATCACTCTCCAACACTCAAATCATAAAATGTGAAACACTTATACACCAGATCAGTAACTACCCAAACTCCAAACCTGACATTGATGCCATCTTTTGTAAAGCCTCGCTAACACGAGGCGATCTGGTGAATGGAAAGTAAATCAAAAGCGAATGGATTGCGTAAACCCCCTTCTGCCTTGGTCGTTCGACGAGCTTTCGATTCGACCAAAGTATTTTTCTTTTTTTGCCCCCCCTTTGAAGCCATGGTTGATTAAATATTTAAACTTTTTGTTACAAAATTTCTCAAACACTAACACTCATGAAGGTCAATTCACGCGGATGTGAGACAATGCTTTATGCACAGAGAGAACTCAAACAAAAAGGCTGAGAGAGCCACTTTGTTTGAGTCAGCTGTATTGCATACACTGTACACTACAGTGTACTACATTGTCTGGACTGATTCGGCAAACAATGCCCCATTGTTTGGGGCGAAGTCCGTTATTGCCTGAAATTCGCACAAAACTCAGATCCAGCAGATTTTGTCCGTTAAATCCAAAGTCCGTTAAATCAAGGTCTGTTAAATCAAGGATTTACTATAATGGTTAACTTCTGTTATTTTTAAACCACCTATTTTCTTTTATTCTATGTGATGAAGAAAAATTATTCTCTCAAAGCTCAAGCTGCTACAAGTTAATTCCAGAAATCCATATTTGCTATTTATGAACATGTGACAATTAATTTGATAAATTTATTTCTGAAAAACATAAGAAAACATTCACATACAGGATTACAACATACAGATAAAACTACAAGGGTGTAAAATTCCTGTTTTGCTTTAGAAAGGTTTGTACAAAGTAACTACATTTTGCAACAAAATATTATTACTACTAATGCCTATAATTATTTTTTAAGATGTAACTTAAGTACAGTATAGAACCTTTTATCCGGCAAACTTAGAATATGGGGATAGCTAGTTATCTGGAATATACTCATAAACAATGGTCGGAAAGTGGTAAAACCCACCGGAACAGTGTTCTGGTTCGTTGCATGTGTCGTTAATATCATTCCATCATGTCAAACATTTAGTAATACCGTTTTGTTAACTTCATTTAATAAAAATAATATAAAAAATTTTCTTTACTTTTCTTCATCGTAGTACATAAGGAACAGTGCCGGCCCTAGAACTTGCGGGGCCCAATTAGAAAACTTTTGGCAGAGCCCCTACATCTAAAAGGCATAGTTTGAAAAAAAAGATTTGGGAGGGGCACAGCAACGAGGCCTAAAAGGCCGAGCCAGGAGGTGGGGATCCGGGGTAGATCCCAGGCCGCCAACGCATTTCCTGCATTCTGAGAGCATCAGATGGCCTCTCATGAGTCCACTTGGGTATGGATGGGACTATGAACAAATCTAAAAAGAATCATCACCAATAGATAGTTTGGAGCCCCTACACCATTGCGGGGCCCCCTTCGCCGCAGGGCCCAATTGGGTCCAATAGGTACAATTGGCCTAAGGCCGGCCCTGATAAGGAATAATTAAAAGTTTATCTCAATTGTAAATGTTCTATCAGTTATTTCGCATCTACTGCTTTCAGTTCTATTACCAGAATGTGCATTCCATTTTGTAATATTTCCCATTTCGAGCACAATTATAATATATACCTGTACCGTACAGTAATAGAAATACTACAATAATTGGCTACTTTCCAATATAAATTCCTTCTTCTCTTCCAAAATACGTGTTCACTTGTTCACCGGAGCACACCCAATGCACAGTGATGAGCTGGGTAATTACTAGTGCAGCATTAAATTTAAATTTCTTTCTCCTGTCAAATTTTGGAAAAATGCATTATTTTTTTAAATAGCCAGTTAACTGGATTTCCAGACAAGTAGAATCCAAATAAACGGTTCTATTCTGTAATTTGAAATATTTTCATAAGAAAGCCACTCTTGCATATCTATTTAAGACATCTCTATTTTGTGTTCTCTTAAATATTTATCAATCTAAATACAGTACTGAAAATTTTACTAATACAGGCGACTCCCGAGATTTGACTGTTCGAGATTCGACCAACTCGAGAATTCGACCAGTCGAATCCAGCTTATTCGACCCAGCCGATCGATCGGTCGAATTAGAAACTAGTTTACGCTAAGTAATTTTTGGCCTGCCCAACCATGAGAAGTTCAGTTTCAGTCTAGACAT
Source organism: Uropetala carovei (assembly GCA_036926305.1). Lineage (NCBI taxonomy): Eukaryota > Metazoa > Arthropoda > Insecta > Odonata > Petaluridae > Uropetala > Uropetala carovei. The sequence goes on from JAXCHB010000169.1 coordinate 6,298,773, forward strand.
CGTTATTTCTGCTCTAATTGTTTGAATTTGTGCTGATTCGACATTCGACTGTTCGAAATTCGACCACATTTTCAGGAACGCATCCCTGTCGAATCTCGGGAGTCGCCTGTACTGATGGAATTTCACTTTATCATTTGAAAGCTATGTTTTCCTTGTTGAAAGTGTTGCAGCCATTATGTCCTTGGGGATGAAACAGGCATTCTCCTATTTACATTCCAATTTGCATTGTTTTCCTATAACATCGTTAACTACCATATTGGCCTGAATATAAGACAGCACCATACATAAGACAACCCTCATTTTTGAGAACTCAAATCTTGGAATTCACAAAAAAACTGAAAAACATAAGAAATGTTTTTATTTCTTTTGGAAAATGATATATTCTATTCTCTTTATCATCACTTGTTAATCTTAGTCACAAATTTTGGCTTCATTGTCATCTTCTTCTACTTCCATCTCATCATTGTCATTCTCATCTTCTTTTGTCTCATCGTCATCAGTCTTTTCTTGCCCTTCCTCTTCCTGCGCTAGACAAGTTCTTCATTGCAGAGTTAGGCTATTCCTGCGCAGTGAGCCACATTAAAGTAGTCGATGGATTATAGTGTGGGATGTTGCATGTTTACGGGAGTAATGGTATACGACTAGTTTAATTAAAACAAAAAATCTTCAGAGATTGCAAGTTGGATCTTACAATTGAGGTTTTCTTTAATAGAGTCAATGATTGACTCTTTATGTCCTGCAAAACAGGAACTTTCATCTCAATAAGAGTTATTTATTATATGTAAAGTCGTTCAATTTTAAATAAGTCTATTTTGTGTAATGCTTGTATTCTTTTATAAGGGGGTACTTGAATTGATTGATAGTTCTAAGGGGTATGCAGTAAAAAAGTTTGGGAAACCTTGGTATAGAGCAATGGTGGGGAACCTTTTACACATGGTGGGCCGCATAAGTGATGGCGAATCCTTTGGCGGAAGTTGCCAATGCTTTGGTGGGCCTGATTAGAGTTTAAATTGAAGTTCCTGAGAGATTATAAGGTATCATATAAGCGGAAATCAATTCTAAATTAGAGTATTTAGTATGAACATTACAGTATTAAATGCTTTATTATTATTTTGATTTAAAAATATGAATTTGTGTAAAATTTTAAGGATCTCTTTTCATCACTGCTTCGTGGGCCACACAAAATGCTCTTGGGAGCCGCATATGGCCTGCGGGCCGGAGGATCCCCACCCTTGGTGTAGTCATGTAAGTGAAGTTGAGACGATAATAGCACAAGAAGTTGATCCACTGAAAAATGCATATGTACATTGTTTTGAATTATAACAGCAGATCATCAAAATTAATCAACTATTCTACATACATCTGTTATTTCCTCTTTCAGCACATTCAGAACTGAGTCTCTTGATTAGAAATAGAGATATTTTCCAAGAATTTATGGCCCTTTTTCATTAGAAATGGATATTTTTACTATGCCAAAAAATTGGAAAAATAAGTTTAAATGTTTCCAAAGAACGAATGAAAGGTAACATTATTTGAATTATCAAATATCCTTGTAATTTTTATTATTCACGTCGGATTTCATTTTCTAATTGTACATATAGATATTGGATTTCATTATAACCATTTCATGTTACTTTTTAATAACATAAATATTTTAATATGAAGACATTAATTTATATCGGTAATGGAAGAACATGAAAACCTTTCAAACCCAATATCCTGAGGACTATAAAGTTTCCTGTTTACAGATTTTCTTAAACCTCAGCAACCTATATCAGGCAAATACGTTAGCTTTGGGAAACTTACATTCATTTCATATGTAGCAAATACTGCAGCTTCAAATTTTAATGGTACTGAATAAGGAAATTTAAAATATTTAATCATAGATAAAAAATAAAGTAGATACATGATTCATACTGCTTATCAAATAATAGTAAAAGTCCTGTTATCTGGCATTCAAGCTACTTACATGCTCAACTGACTAGAATTCCTAATTTCCCATAATTCAAATCCTCTCTTAAGTAACTAGTATCATTGCCAGATCTAACCGGAATATGCATTAGCATTGTTTACATTAATATGATATGTGCTGTTGTGAATGGTGTTTATCTGACTTGTGTTATTGCAATATAAATCCCAACGTACTATTATGGTATCAAGCATAGCGGCTTCAATGTTGGATTGTCAGGTGTATATAATATCAAGACTCAAAAGGACAATTACTCAAAGTTGTCTCTAATGCTACAAGGAAAGTTTGAGTTTAAATTTCAATAATTATTATTTATCAGAAGGAAACAACCAAATCTTTGCTTTTATGTCTTTAGTTAAAATAATAGAATGTAGTGATTTGTAAGCAATGAGTTAAGAAAATTGAGATGTTCTTAATTATTCAAGTATGGCCTATTTGATCAAAATAATTCTTTCAGTGTTATCATTCTCTGATTATGGTAACGGGATGGTGTGTTCAAATTGAGGTTTTATCCTTAGACGTTTTGCCATGAAATTTAAATGACATAGCATGATTCTTACTTTCTCACCCATTATTAATTAATGAACTTGTCAATCTATCCGTCATGAGATGTTTTGTGGATGCATTGTTTCTTTGGGATGCAACAATTTAAAAATGTGCATAAACTATAGGCAATGTAACAATATAATAATATTATTTGTTCTATTCTTATAATTTTATGAGTGCAGCGAATGCTGAATCTACTTTATTTAGTATTCAATATTTTATTTGATATAATTCAGATCTAGCAAAGAATTATTCTAAGTTTTCCAAAGTTAACCTGGTTCCCTGGCATAGGTTTCTGAAATCTGAAAAATTCTCCAATATGTGGGATTTAAGAGCTTTTACTGTATTGAAAAATTGAATAGGTACTTTGTATTCTATCAATGCCTGTTAATAGTAGTTTACTCAAATGGTGCAAAATATCAATGTTGAAAGAAATCAAAGTTGTTTGGTTTCAACAAAAGCTAAATTTATATTAATGAGCTCACGAATTGAATTTATTAATTGATAATAAAACGTTTTTCTTAATGTAACCACTTACCGCTCTATTGAGTGTTTAAAAATTTAAGGAAATTCTGTATTGAATTAATGTTGTAATTTTTCTTTTCATCCATCCATGTTATTCAACAGAATGATTATAGTGCATTATCAAATCTTTCATAAATTTAGAAGCAGAATATGTATAGAGACATGTAAAGGTAATAGGGAAATAAATTTACATACTTTTTTACATTATAAAACAGTTGTTTCATTTGCCAAGGACTGTGATACAACTTAAAATCAAACAAACTGGGAGGCCGATATAGTAGCAAAAAAAGAATTGACATATCTCATAGATTTAAAATATAAAAGAGTAATAACAAGAAGTAATAGTTGACGTTTTTAAAGGCTTCCCGCATAAATGGGCAATAATGATTCAGAATAAGAACGAACTTTAGATACGAATATTCGTTTAAAAAAGGCACTATTACATTTTAAGCTATGCATAAAAAATGTTAAAGCTAGAATTCCAATTACATGTGATGATAAAATTTATATCTTAACTCGCCGTACAGCATTAATCTTAACATTACAGGCGAAATATATGTACATTGTTTTCTCAAAATTAATATAATGCAAATTACAACTATGTTAAACACTTTTTCTGAAAGGTGAACCGATTAGGACTTATCCTTTTAATGGTAGAAGATTCTTCAAATGTTGTTTGCATTAGTATTTAAAAGAATGCTGATATTCTTACTAATTCTGGCATAATTTTTAAAAGACCATGAGATAAATAATCATTTACAACATAATATTAACTCTAGCATACAGGATTAGCCCAAGGTGAGAATGTATTCGCACTTCATATGTTTAATTTAGTTTGTAAACTATCCGTTAGAGGACTGCTGCTTAAATTAGAACTCTCCCACTTCAGAGTATGTCTGCTGGATTCGAAGAGGGTGTATCGTAAGATGTAAGTCTCTTCGTTTTATTTTTCTCTTACAAAAACGTTACTTACTAAAGTCCCAAATGCTATATTTTGTCAGAGCCAATGCATAAGTAAAGGTTCTGATTTTTTTTGTTACTTTTTGTTATTTATTTGGCGTTAAGATAAATGTCTTATCATATTACATAGAATTTCATTAACTAGCTTCATTAGATATATTTTTACTGTACTTTCCAGCCCCTAACTAATAGGTGCATGTTTGGAACCGTATTTATAAATATCTGATTGCATAAAATATGAATCAATTCAGTTAAGTCATTCAAGTTGCTATTTTTCTGTGGAGGTATTTGTTGCAAATAATGATTTTTTTTATTAATCATCAGACCATCTATATCAATTAACCGGTTGTCATATTTGTGTGTGTTTTTAAAATCGGCAGCTACCGTTTAATGATTATTAATTGATGTTCATGCGCAACCTATTACATACAGTAATTCCGACCTGTTACGTTAAGAAAAAAATAATTTTAAGGATATATTCATTACACGATCACCTAATGTACATCCATCTCATTTGTTTGGCATAGTGGGAATTATAATCGTATAAATTTGTTAGCATCAGTATATCATCCGACAAGCTTTTTTTTACCGGTTTTTTAAAAAATTTTCGTGTGTTTAAAGAAACATTTTGAAATGAAAAGGACGTTATCATTTAAGTTGTAGTACTTAGGCACGTTCAAAATGCTGACTACTTAACTGCGTTGAGTGTACGTGGAAGATTTATTCTATACAACTTCACTGTAAATCTACTGCTTAGAGTACATATTAATAGACTTTGGTTATGCTTATAATTGTTAAAATTGTAAATTAACTAACTACGGATAGTTAGTTCTCAAGTTACTTATGGCAATCCCAGTTTGAGATCCTACAACCCGTATTGCGTTTGAGTGGTTAGCCCTGTAAAAGATGAATGAATGCCCTTGATCAGACCAAGCGGCGGGGTATGACATAACGCTAAGGTAATTGAATTTTTTTATTTAAAAATCGTAAGCCGGCCAATTTTTATGTTACACCTTTACTGTAAGAATTCTGAAGTATTCCCTAGAATTGAGGAAATAAGGATATTTTTTTCTAATAATCACATTTCAGAATGAAAATTTTTTTAACGTGTAATAAATTGCATATCTCTGCTCGTATTTCTCTTGGCATATTAATTCCCCGGCCTCTGTGTTTTCCTGTCACGGAGCCTGCTTTATTATGCCATTGTTGTCACCTAAGTCTACCTTATTCCCATGCAGTTTTTCTTGGTATCCGCACCGCAACTACTATAGGAATACGAAGAGCGTTTCATGCTAAAAAAAAAAACAAAATGAAACGTACATTCGATCGTCTTTCATGTGTTTGCGATGGATCTCAATGACTTATTCTTATTTGAGCGGCGAATTCTGGTTACCGCATTTTTTTCCATCGTTTCGCGAAATTTTTTGGCTCCCGTCAGAATGCGGCGGGACTGTCATAATGGATATTTTTATCCTTCGCATTTCTGGAATATTTCAACGGAAGCAATGTAAAGAAAAAGCACGCTTTTCCGTCTAATTTACGTGGACTTTTTTCGGAATGTTGGATCTTGGACAATCAGAGCGTTGACTCGCTTGTTTATTCCCTTAACATTTTCTTGTTTTGTATCGTGTGTTCCCCGAGGACGATTGCATTTTTTTCGCGTATAAAGTCGTCGATCAATGGTGATCAAGGTTATGAGAGGGCGCGGCAGGATCCACTTGACACACTCTGTTGAAGCTCAAATTTTCGGATGTCAAGTGCTTGTTCGAAAGTGCCGATCATTAGCTTTTCTTGTGTGCTCGTTACCGCCGAGTCATCATTTAATAGGGTTGACATTTTTTTTTTAATTTCACAACTTCATTTGAGTTTTCCATGCGTTTCATGGCATTTATGCTGACTTATTGACTTGACCGTTTGTTGTTGACTATTACATATGTTTTTGCAGATAATTGGGCGTTGATTCTTATCCAGCAAGCGCGAGTTTCAATTTTTTTCGAAGTTTATTTCTATTATTATCTTACAAGGATTTAGTAAGACAATTTATAATCGATATCTAAATGGAATATTTGTTAAGGAAGGTTTCAGAGGACGCTATGGCAGGATCCAGATATTTTATTTCGTTAAGAAAAAAGCACCATGTGTAGTGGTGGACAGTGGAGCGAACTAACATACTGATGTGTTCAGGTGTAGCTGCGATGGTAATTAGAGCTTCAAGGGCACGTTGACCGTAAAGGCGGATATCGGTACCGTTAGTTTTAACAGCTTAAAAATATTTTTGTGGAGGCTATATTAGGAACCTTTTAGACCCAAAAAGTGTTTTGGATAGACCAAAGGACTTTCGGAGTCGTCGATTGTTTTTATTTTTCAATCGTTTATCGGAAAATCTCGTTATAATCAGCATCACGTACGTTTCATCAATCGCCGTCGAATATTCCGTGTAAAAGAATTTCAATATATTTCGCTGTTAAGCTGCTTTCATTTTAATTGCAAATTTCTGTTTCCGACAACTCAAGTTTTGATTGGAAAACATTAGCCAAAAATTTCATTGAATGGTTGATGGTAAAAGGGAAAATGTAAAACACTTAGCTAGTTTCTTCTTAAAAATCAAGCAAGGAAATTGAATGATTTGTGGAAGTATATGGTATTTATATGGCGTGATGACTTATCTATGTTTGTCCATCCCACTGCTACAGTATAGACAGTTTAACGCAGGGGTCCCCAAACTACGGTCCGCGGGTCACATCCGGCCCGCGCCGTGATTTCATCCGGCCCGCCTTACCTCATCATTTTTTGTGAGTTTTGTGTAATTATCTTCAGGAGTTTTTATTAGACATAATTTTTTATATCTAAACGATATTTCCGAGTGCCTGGATGTAAAATACTTTTAATATAGGCGTATAGCATATTACAGAATCAAAAAAATTCACGAAACATGGACTTAGAAATTTTCACACGACCCGATCCGTCATTTGAAAGGTGGTATGTGGTCCTCAGAGTCGTACATGAAGCCTCATGTGGCCCCTTAAGTAAAACGTTTGGTGACCCCTGGTTTAACTTAACTTCAGTACGATGCAGAAAAATGCATAGCTCACAGACAGTATTTCCCTTTCGCGCATCATTTCCTTGTGACTGATTAGCGTTTATAAAGCCCAACTGATAAATTGCATCAACCCATTAGCCACAAAATGGTTGAGGAAACTAGTTGGGCATTCTTACGACACAGTGGTGGCGATTCGCCGGAAGTAAAGTAAAAGAATTGGCACATATTTTTTCCCGATCTTTTTACAGTTGTTGTCAGGGCCGCGCCAAGGGTGTTTGACGCCCTGGCGCAAAATAATTCTGCGGCGCCTCCCTCCACTCCCCCAAAGTTACTGCTAGACAATCCTAGCAAAATAAAGACCGCTGCTGTCCCCTACATAAATGTTAACGAAGATATCCGTTCTTATTCGTATTACGGGCAGCCTCTAATTTAAAAATAATTTATCGATAATGTTTACAGTTTAACTTTGCTACGTTTGTTTAATATTAACTTTCAGTTGCCAATCGAGCGAATTGCTCAGATTTATCTTAAAAGTATTTCGAAGAAGGGGCAAACTTTTAAATGAACGAAGATACAGATACTATCTTAATGGGGAGGCGCCCCCGACAAGTTGGCGCCCGGGTGCGGCGCACCCCTTACAAGAAATTTATGTAATCAATTCCTTTAAAAAATCAGTCGTTTCTTTGTTGATTTTGCATCGATACTTTTAAAATACGACGGAACTTTATTTTCAAACAATGGGGAAGACCCGCGAATCCGCGTTACGGCGTTATAACCGGGGAGCGTTGTGTGTATTTCCTTTAATTTATGTAAATATGTCTTTATCAAACTTGTAGAAAATATAATCATCCCCAAGTCTGGTTAGAAATGTGTTTTCGTAAAAAGGATTGTTTTAAGAGATATTTTGGTTTTCCGTCTGAATATGTGATAAGTACGTCGCTGTGATACATACCATCTTTTCCGTAGCTATGATAAAATTTCTGATTGCTCAAAGCGATGCCTACGCTACCAAGGGTAATTTTAATTACTATCAAAATTATCACAATGCTAACAGCTAACAATTTTGTTGGCTATTATTTTTTCAACGTAAAGAACGATTCAAAAGTCTTTTTCACCGTGGAAATCATTCGTTGTTTAAAAAATATTCTTGAATGTAATTAACGATGATCATTCTTGAGGAAGATGATTTCGGGAGCAATCACACTCATTCCTCTGTATGGAGAAAGTCATGTGATCATCGGGTTTTTTTGATTGTATTATTGCGGCGCTTACTTAAAAATTAAGCCGTAAGAATTAATATTCTTTTTTGTTTCTGAGGATTTCGCTTTTTTTTTATTCGCGCTTCTACTCGCTTCAACTTTCCGTGTTTCGTCTAGCCATGTGGTTGGCACAAGTCCATAACAGACAGGTTCCTTGTTTCCCTTCATTCCGACGACTCGTGCGTTGCTCCCATTTTAGCCGGAGGACTTAGAATCGTTTTTTGTAAGTCTGACTTATGCATTTGTTACGTTTTATTATTATTATTTTGTCCTCGGTGTAACGACAAGCATCAGATTTTAACTACATAGCGGTCGAATCGTTCTCGGTTGTAATATGGTGGATAGGATTATTTAAATGTCCTTTTACTCGCAATATTTGTGATTGAGTGGCAAAAGTCAAATATTCCCTGCTGTTTCAAACGAATTATTGTAAAAAAAAAGGCGAGAATTAAAAAAATACAGACCAAGTCGTTATTGGAGGTCAATACACCTAAGGATAAAGGACTTACGGGGACACCAATAATTATATTATTTACTAGTGTAATGCCCGTTGAAATATCAGATAGATTGATTATTAATATTTGCATTTAAAATAATTAATAGCACACTATTACATATGAAATATTTCGTCATATACTACATTTCTAGTGAATATTCTGTTGTCGTTTAGTAAATGCATTTGCTTTTTATTTTCGGTTTTAAAATTCTGATATTCTTCTCCCACCTTGTTCTCGTCAATGCTGCATATAAATGTCGGTGTGCAAAGACAGGGAAATAATGGAACAGGTCTCTTATTAGTCACCCATCATTAAAAAACACCGTTGCAACTAGAAACCCGTTTTTATTTACCTAGAGAAAAGATATTTGGGTTAAGAAGGAACGCCGTCAAGATTGTTTTTCTAAAATATATAACATTGCAAGGATATATTGACGAACCTTCGGTTCCATAGTTGCCAGTTTAGCGACTTTGTCTCTAGATTTAGCTACTTTTTACTTCCTTTAGCGACGTTTTTTAGTATTTAGCGACATGTAACTAACTTTGCAATTTTCTTCTAATCTAGCGACAAATTTATATATTGCTTTATGTAAGCAGAAATACATGCAATATACAACATAAACCAAACAAATTAATTTTATGATAGCTTTATTAAAACCTATAATACAAGTATTAATAAGCCTTAAAATATTTCTACAGTTACTTCCCCAGTTATGATATTCAAAGACATTTTAAACTATTATTGAATTATGTCATTATAATTAACGCTGACGAATACATCATAAAGCGCAGTTAACTTACAGAAAAAAATATTTCTATTAAAAATTAAAGAAGGTATTCTTCTCGATGTAGAAATTAGACATCGATTGTTATTAACACCTTAAATATTAGGTCGATGGGGATTTTGACGTTTATTGGACCTCCGCTTCTTAAATGAAGCTTTGTTTCGAAAATCCAAAAGTTTTATTCCCCTTATTAAAAATGAGGACGAATATAAGATTTTTTTATAGATTGATTTATCATATCGCAATGATATTAACAAGGTAACGCAACATTTTCGCCGTTAAATGATAAATAAGTGACTGATACCAAATTCTAGGAATGAATGCTTGTCATGCGCGGGCAGGGCCGGCCCGAGGCCCAGGGCGCCAAAATATTGGGGGCGCTATTTCGACCATCTATCTATGCATTACTTGCGAGAGAATAAATATTGGATACCGATTTGTATCGCCGAGCAGGCTGCAATCTTTATTACATTCATTCTTTTTTTCCTTTGTCTATAATCTTTACAGAGCGATGAATAAATTAACATTTATTTCGTAATTATCTCAGCAAACATTTACGGAGGGGGACACTAGAGTGCTATTCCGCCCAGAGCGCCAAAATTATTCGGGTATATAAAAAATCATTAAATATGAGGCGGAAAACCTCCCTGCATCTTATACGCTGGTATTTACGGTATTTTACTTTTCTACTTATAAAATAAGCTTGACCTATAAATGTTAATATCTATTCTATTTTTTATTCAAGAAAGGGCGAAAATTCCCCGTTACTTATTACTAATAATTGATTATTATCTTAATTGATATTCATTTATAAAATAGATAATAAGCATACTAAATAAATAATTATTATTGGAAGTATTTATGCACTAACTTATTTTTAACGACTTTTTAGCGCCATTTTCTTTGAGTTTAGCGACTTTTTAGCTACTTTTTTGGTTGGATTTAGCGACATTTTCAAATTTATTTTGGCATCTATGTTCGGCTCGCTTTGTTTTAATGGGTAGTCGTCTCCGGGCGCTACCGCGCCCTTCGCCTCGGCTGGTACGAAACTATCCCTCCCTATTGTCCGGTGATCGGATTTATAAATGTCGCGACGGGCCGATCAGTCATTGGTTAGCAAGCTTTAAATTAATTCAAGTCAAGCGAGATATAATTCCTCTGTAGACTACATATCCTTGGTTACTAGGCAAATTAAAAACATGATCAGTAAACAATTAGTTGTGGGTGACTAATAACAGACCTAAGCTGAAATAATTATATGTATACATATATAATGTAGGGAAAACAATTCAATTTCGTGCACTTAACGTTATGATAGTTTTAAAATTGTACTCTGTACTTACGAAGAAAGAAAGCTTACTTGAATCCTCAAGAATGTTCTCCATCGTTATGTAAATAAAACTCTTTAAAAGATTTAAATTAAAAACTAACTAATTAATCAATCAGCGGCATAATTTCTTTGAATACTATCTGTACAAAAACAAATCACCAATTTATTTAAACACTGTAAACTGTTCCCTTGAAGATTGAATGGTTCGTTGTATTGGAGATCCTTAGTGACAAAAAAATAAACTAATTGTTTATCTTAGAAACCGTGAAATAAACAAACATAAGTGTTTATCATAGAATTCATGTCGTTTTCGCCGAAAGAAAGGTAAGTGAAATTACGTTACTATAAAATTAATTTAATGTGTGAAGTGTAGTGATCATCGAAACTGAGATTTGGTATCGTGTAGTCAGATCAACGACCACTTTACATGATCTACGTGAATTTTACAATACTACAGAGTTATTTCGAGAACCATTTAACCGATATCAACCAAATTTAATATTAAGAAGTATAAATATGATCTGTACGTCATTTGCAATTTTGTTTCCAATCTAATAATTATAACGACAACTTGTCGTTTATCGTCACGTATTTCTGATAGCATGGTTATTTTTTAATATTTATATTATGTTCTTCATAGGTAGGTATGATATTTACATTAACAAATAAATGTCACTCGAATATTAACAACTACCAAAAATATATTGTGATAGAATGCGTTCAGTGTTAGCTAACTGACAAAACATATTTTCAAGTGGTCTAATTAAATTTCGCTGTCGGCTGTCTTGCGTTTCTCACAGATCAGCGTTTTTATATGTATTATCAGAAATGTGACAACTAAATAAGTACAGCATTAAATATAAAAGATAATTATAACAAATATAATGTATGTTATATTTTTGATACTCAATCTCAACATCTGGAGGTAAACAGATTTTGTACCATGGCGAAATAAGGAATTAAAGACCCTCGTTTGATGTTTATCCAATCACTCTCATTTCGTTTGCTTTTTCCCATTTAATTCACATCTTGCTTTTCTTCAAGTATGTATTATCAGCCGGTAACAGCTCCAAGAGGAACTGTCCATAATTTTTTTGACCGTGTGCTTACGCAGCTCCGTATTCTCGCTTCGTACTAAGTTGCGTAAATTATTCTCCCGATTGATGTAAGAATCACGTGCGGTTTGACCCGGAATGTAGGCCTGCTCTTTCCTCCTTGCGTTTTTCCGTCATTGTAAGCTTCTGTTTTACTGATTCTTCCTTATATGTATCTCGTTGAAAATTTTAAGACCATTAGCGATTTTTCCTACTCGCTTCTTTTGAAATACCTCTTGGCCTAACGAAAAAAAGCAAAGTATCGTATATCTCCTGTGATTGATGCATTAGATTAATAAGATAAAGACATTGTTTTCTTAGACTATATTATCGGTGAATGTAATGGATGCTGGTCGTCTGTTAGCCGGAATGCAGACGTATTTTTTTCGTCGCCTTTTATTGCAGTTGGAGATACCCGAGATAAGTGCTTATTTTTTTCTCTCCTGATTTTAAAGTGTTAATTTTTTGTCTTGAGCAGTAAGAGAGACTCGATAATTCTCTATGAATTAAAAAAAAAACATTTGTTTTTTTAAATTCAACGTGTAACTCGATTGCAGTATTTTACGCAGCCATTCGTCGGTGTATAAAAGATCAAACAATTTCTGTAGGCGGTTTGTTCTTTTTAGGTGATTTTTTCACAAGAAATCAGCTTATGTATTCACTTAGTCCTTCCGTCCGACTTTGCAGACGATATTTCTGAAACGGTTCAACATGGAATAACCTAATTTTCAGGGTAATTTACTGCATACGATAGCTGCATGTGGCAAGAATTTAGTGGATCCGGGATCAGCTGCTGGGGATGGGCGGGTTCCAAAAGGGGCGGGGCGGAGGTTGTAAAAAAAATCGCCTTATAATATCTGTTGCAGCAGTACTTTCCTAACTTGTTTAAATTTCTTCTTCCGTTCTTCCCCACACCTGAAAACGAAAAGACCTCTTAAACGACGATGCCTCGATTACCCGTTATCCGGTCGGCTCCTCCAATAGGTTTCGTATGCGCCGGAAGTTGCATTGACCCTTTTCTACGTAATCGGTGAACCGAGAGAGAGTTTTTGGTTCCGGGCGTCTATTTTTAATTTTTTTCAATCGGCCCTTCGAACTTCAGATGACTTTGAACCATTCGTTAATTGGAATGAATGGAATGGCGTCCTCAAACCGAGAACTTCGGAACGGGATGAGGTTTAGGGAGGGGGGAGTGTTGCGTGTGGCTTAGCTGGCTCCCCCGTTTGGTGTTTAGCTTTAATCACCCTGCCAAAATGTGACGGTTTGTTTGCGGACGTGCCTCTCGTAAGCCTGATCACGACTTTTGTTTCAGCTGTAAATCCGTCTTATCTTGAGCTCCTAAGGGGTGGGAGTAATACGGTCGAGGACTTTGATAAGTGTTGAAGAAGGGGCGTGAGATGCGTCTGTGATCGTAAGGCATGTATCCATGACGCAGTGTGATCTCTCGTAAAGATGAATTTAGTAATTCGTCCTATTTATTTTATGGCTTCGGCGATAATCTGCCGAGTTTAGTTATCTTCGTGATGTGATATAAAATATCTGGTCTTTTTTTTTATTTTTTAAGACGACCAAGAGTTCCTGCTCTCCGTGCAGAATTGAATATCGTAATCTCCCGACATTGCATTCCGCGTAGAAATCCGCGAATTGATTGAATTTGATACACAACTCGAATCTGGGCTTACTTTCATTTTTTGTGGCAGTTGTACACTAACTAAAATAATACATAGATTTTTTTGTGGTTATGCTTGTATTTTAGAGATGCTACGCCGACATAGTAGATTGTTATTGAGTGATTTTTTTCTTCATATATTACGGGTTGAATATTTAGCGGTTTAAGAAAATATCCGCTAATGCTTTCGGGTTGTCCGTCTGCTTAAGCGATAAATCCTAAACTTAATTTTTTCGTCAGCCTATTGAGAATACTGTCTCGTTATGCACCACCCTTTGTCTTTTTATTTAAAAAAAACGCCATTTACAGTCTGCTTATGCAGCTCTTTTCTTTACTCGTTACGTGAGCTTTTACATATGGAAGCGAGATAAATTGATATCTGTATGTTCCATATTCAGATCAACTCCAACATCAATCAAAGCGTCCCGATATAGAGCATTTGAGTCAACCTATATTCCCCTCCTCCCGAGCGGTTGTGCCATACGAATGTCAAGGCAATAGATAGTGAAAAGTCGTCGCACCCTGACGACATTAACGTTGGTAACTTAACTAGTAGTGGAATTTTACTGTACTCCTTTAATAATCTATATGAACTTTGGCTATTTTTTCGACTTTGCCCTCTTATACCAGAGGGTTGTCGAGAAGACTTTCGATACGCTTTGCCGTCGAGATGATTTTTTTTTGCTATCGCCTTTTCACGCTCGGAATCATCTTTCCTTAATTTCCTCTCGCGTCCTTTCTCTTCTTTTGGCCGGAGTAAGGAAGCCTTTGTGATCCCCGATGTTGTCATGGTGATCGGCAGTAAGCCCCTTCGACCGATTCGTTCCTCTTTTTGTCTCAATTCGTCAGTGTCTCCGTTTTCACCCCTTCGCTGTGCGTGAGCAAAGGATTTGAACGACGAGAGTCGAGCGTAAATGTACGCCTTTGAGACCCGAAATTACTTCACGATTAAAATGTTGATTTACGGACTGTTTAAAAAAAAAATTCTTTGAAACTAATGGCCGAAAATAATTACGCGTTGGAATATTTTAAATAATGTAATATTTACATTTTCCGTTCATGATGTAAATCGTGACTTTCGTTGATTTATGCGAAGCGTGTTGCATCATTCGTTCGTCTCTGTGTAATAATATGTCACAGAGATAACCCTGACAAACTTCCCAAAGCCCAAAAAGATATGAATGTTTTATAGCAGTTTTTTACTTTCCCCATATGTTTGCACGATTAACATAATAAATAAGGGTCATAAACGCGTGGAAGGTTAATTCCGCGGAGAAGCTTAAGATGGTTTATTTTAATCGGTCAATTGTCGCATTTGTTTACCATTCTTGTTTAATTTACTCTGGTGCATCCAAGTTTTTCTTGTTTACATTTTTTTACTTAACTAATTTCCTTGTCTTAGGCGAATATATGCTCCCCACCCTGTGGTTTGTTAATCTCTTTTCCAAGGGAATCCCTAAGAGTAAAGTGACAGCTGCGGCGAGTTTACGACTACTTTTGAATGGTATTTGCAATTTTCCTTGTGTGCAATGGGTTTTAATTGTTTTTGGTAAACCGTTTTGCGCTGCGGCGCTTTGCGAATCTCACTTTGAGATTATTTGGTTTACCTAACATAAGACCTAAGGGATTTTGTCGGACGCGATTCCGTATTTGATAAAACTTTTCATTTCGGGCTGATAACGCGTTGCGGATGCTATCTCCGAAAAGAAGCCTGTCGCGTCCGGCTTACTTGGTGTTCAACAGTAAAAAAGAAAAAAAGCCATAAATTAACGATAAAGATTCGTTTCCTCCCGAGTAGAGATTAAAATACGTAAATTGTCTTAAAACATTGTATGTGCGAGTTCAGAATGGTACGAATTAAGTTGCGTTATTTATCTAAAAATATCGGCAGAAGTCGCCGAGCACCGATAGATAAAACGTCATATAATAGTGAGATGCTGCGTCCATTATGGCATATCGTTTTTAAAAAATAGTTCGGTTTGGTTCTCTATAACATACGTATTTCTTAGACACAAATTCCTGAAATTGTGCAGAAACTTTCTATTTTGAATTGGAAGAGAAATGTCCACGAACATCTCCTGCCCACCATATGGAATTGATTCAGTTATGGTTAGCGCTATAATTTACATTTGTTATAAAGACACTTTCCCATAGAAAAAAACGTACTATTCGGGCACAATGCAGGAAATTATATGGGAAAATACGATCGATCCATCACTCGTGGCGAAAGTGTCGGATATTCTTCTAAGCCATCAATCAAATAGACCATTGATCGAGCCATTTGTGGTAATTTATGCATTATTTATTATGCATCTTTTATGAAGTCATTTGGGCTTTAAACCTCGCCGCAAGAGATCTTTAGTCACGTTCATGTCGGCGCAACAGCAAACGTGTCTCCCTTGCTGGGTGCTTCCAATTTTTGCCTTATCTCCGCGTGTTATTTTTCGTGAGTGTATTGAGAAACGTACGCTATTATCTTATCGGGATTGTTAGTTCACGGAATCTTTTGCGGGACGAATTATGAAAGAACATAGTCTTAATACTTGGCCGTTCGAACCCTGCCAAAACCGTATGTTAGTGAATCGTATGGAACGCGGAAGAGCTTGCCAAAACAGCCATAGATTTATTTAAAGACAAGCGAATCTTAGAACGCTGTTGCGCTAAACTGCTCCGCGGGCGAATTGCGCGATCTTAACGTTTAACTATCATAGAAGCGTTTCCTTCCTATCGCGTTTGGCCATTCTTCGGATCAACCTTCTCTATACAACGCGAAATCCGATTTAGAGGTCGCATACAACACGGCGAAAGAAAATATTTATGCTTGGTGTTATACGTATATATTTTTTTTACGGGGACGCGAAGCCAGGCAAAACCCATGTCACATCGCGGGTAATGTAACACGGTCACTTTTGCGGTTTCGATTTTTATTTCCTGCTCGTAAGTGAGGTTTGCTCGCGAGTCGTTATTTTGTTCGTTTAATGATCGCCTATTTGAAAGAGACGGTGGCACTCGCGAACGCTGAGAAATAATTGGCGATTACCCTTTGAAAATTGCGTGCCGTGCGCAGTGCCCCGTGGCATCAGTCCCGTAGACTTTGGAGAATTCTTTGGCCTCGGTAGTTTATGCGTGTGATCGGTCGCTATGGTAACGGAATGGATACTTTTTCGCCTGTCGCCTTTTTTACTTTCTCATACGAAGTATCGAGAAAGTATTGTTTTCGCGAAAAAATTCGACGTCGAGATTTTTACGGAAATACACGTTTTAGGTGTCGCTGAATCCGAAAAAGTGGTATTCGGAATGCCGTCTGTCTGTCTGTTACTGGCGCTGGAGCCTAGACGGTCAAACGAAAATGAATGAACTCTCGCACTTAGGCATTTTATCATACTGAGCAGAGTATACACAGAAATGGTTGACATTGATCAATAATTAAGAGTAGTTTATTCTACGCATTTTTAACAACAATCCGATTTTCTCGAAAACGGCTCTAACGATTTTGATCAAATTTCGCACAGTCACTTGAGTTTACGTCTTCAATAATACTGTATAGTTCATATTTCTCAAAAAATGAATATAAGGCTAGTTTATTCTAGGCAACTTTAACAATAATTCGATTTTCTCAAAAACGGCTCTAACGATTTTGATCAAATTTCGTACAGTTACTTAAGTTTACATCCTCAATAATACTGTATAGTTCATATTTCTCAAAAAATGAATATAAGGCTAGTTTATTCTGGGCAACTTTAACAATAATTCGATTTTCTCAGAAACGGCTCTAACGATTTTGATCAAATTTCGTACAGTTACTTAAGTTTACATCCTCAATAATACTGTATAGTTCATATTTCTCAAAAAATGAATATAAGGCTAGTTTATTCTTGGGCAACTTTAACAAAAATTGGATTTTCTAAAAACAGGCTCATACGATTTTCATTTTCTAAAGATAACTAAACGACGCATTAGTACTCATATATGAGAAAGTTTGTACAATGTATGTTGTACCGATTTGTTTTTAGTATTCCACTTTCGT
Organism: Uropetala carovei; assembly: GCA_036926305.1. Classification (NCBI taxonomy): domain Eukaryota; kingdom Metazoa; phylum Arthropoda; class Insecta; order Odonata; family Petaluridae; genus Uropetala; species Uropetala carovei. Next base: position 6,316,473 of record JAXCHB010000169.1, read on the forward strand.
TCGAAGACAGAAAAATAAACGGTCACCTTGAAAAGGGGCAGTCGGTTTATCAGGTCACTTTAAAAGTCGTTGTGTATGAAACCATTGTGATAGCTAAACTGTGTGTATTGCACAATAACTAGTAAAATGATGGTTCTTATTCACGAGCTACATATCTGCAAATAGGGTTGCCAGATTTTTTGAGAATACACAAAGAAAGTCTTCATTAAAATGCGGGGCAGATCCGTAAAAGATCCGGAAAAAATCAAGACGGGAATATGAGAACGATAAAAAGTGTATATTTTTCATTTTAAGAATTAACTAACATGAAATAAAAAAACGATAAGATTTTGTATAAACCATAAAAAAAATATTGTTATGTATTTTGATTTCAAAATTGGGAGTACGCCATTTTGGGTGAGGGAAAGAGAGATAAAAAAATAGTTGATAACTTTTATTTGGATAATTGACATCCTTTGAATAAAAATAAAAGAGCATAAATAGTTATTGTCAATTTTATAAAATATATTTGTTTGAGGCCTTTGTGTGTCTCTGAAACAATAACATTTTAAAGTGATTTAAAAAATAATCTCAACAGTTATTGTTAATAAAAAATATATTTCTCTGAAGCCTTTGTGTCTCTCTGCAACTGTTTATTTTAAGGGGATAATGCTGAAACTCGCTGCATGACGTGTTCATATTTTCCAAGCACTACAGGATTGTCTCTGCTGTAGATAAGTCCAGTGGCTGGAGTTGTAACTGTTTCGCCCGCATTAATTCAAGATTTCTAAAACATATTTTGTAGTACTATATGCTCTAGTTTAAAAAATTACAGAAAATTTAAAAAAACGGGGAAATAGCGTCTCGTATAGAGTTATTGCGGGATGCGGGACGATAAATATTGTACTACGAGAAATCCCGACCTATATGGTACGGTTGGCAATCATATTTGCAAACCATCACCAATTTAGAAGAAACACGATGATCAACTCGGATTTTGTCACGAAATTAAGAGGCGAAGATTTTTTTCGATTGTTCGCGAATGTTCCAGAAGTTATTCTTAATTTAATAATTTTTTTCTGAAAACCGAATGCCTGAAAGGTTTTTTTCCGTTCGGCGTGAGAGAAGATGACGATTTAATTTATAAACCATATTGGCGAATGAAAAAGTAATTAAAATATTTCAAATTTAATTCAACTTCCAAAAGATTGCTCATCCCGACGTATCGAATTATTCCTTTCGATTTTTTCCTAAACTACTTTAGCAAATTCTAAACATTATGGAATAATATGTCAGGATTGTTGCACACGTTTTTCGCGTATGGCAATATTTTACCAAGGAGAAAATATCTCGCGTCTTTTATACTGCCCGAGAAAAATTTATCACTCAAATGAAATTGTCGGTGTCTGCTAAGAGGAGATACGCGGAGAAATAACATGTTAGACGTTTTAACCTACTTAGCTTAGGTAGGATGCATTTTATATAGCGCATTCCAACTTACGGAAGGTCAGACTAAAGTGGAAATTTTCGTTTTCCATTCGCCTTGGGATGTTTCATTTTTGCGTTACAGTGACACAGTTTCCACTCGTTTAATGACAAATAGGTAACTCTCTCACACCCGACAGTCGGCAAACAGAAATTCTTATTTATTGTTTATGCATTTAATAAATCTAGAACAAACAGACAACAAATGTTTTACGAAGTAGGATTTTTTTCTTACAGAACTAAAACGATCTTATACCAAATTTTGTTAATATCGATCTTCAATTAATCATTAGTTGTATTTTTTAAACCCCTTTGCCACAGTCCTTCGAAAGTCTGAATCGGCTCGCTTAAAACGAGTCGAGGTTGAGAAGTTGATCGTTAGCTGTTGGAAACTATAGCAAATTAATTTTATTACTTCTCGACGCCACGACCGATCTGCGGTTGACATAATTCCACTTCGGCCTCGCGAAGTTATTGCCAAATATCCTTCGGATCGAATTGACGTAGAGCGCCGTGGATATAGTGTAATTAGCGTCGATTCGTGCAAAGGGGAACCCCGAAATTGCATGACTTTGTAGGTCAATGGATCCCCATGACATCTTGATCCGCGAACCCATTACGTTTTCGGCGTGGAACTGATTGCTTTCCTGTGCCTGTTGTTTTGGTTCACTACAAACGGGTCGATAATACATAAATTTTATTAATCGAGGTTCTTATTCTGGTGGATAATAAACATCGAATGTTTTCTGAAAGTGTTTCAAGATGTTCAAAAATAATACTCGCGATGTCTTCAGTATCCACGGGACCTAAGATTCATAGCGTTATAAAACAATTTAAAAATTTCTTAAACTTTTAACCAAAGTTTCGCGGACCGGCATGGTACCGGTCACGGACCGGTACTGGTCCGCGGACAGGTGGTTGAGAAACACTGGTCTAGGTGACGCACACAGGAATGTAAAAGAGGGAGAGAGACAGGGCCGGCCCGAGGTACGGGCGAGCAGGGCGGCTGCCCGGGGCGCCAAAGTGTTGGGGGCGCTATCCTGATCAATAATCCATGCATTACTTGCAGTAGAGTAAATATTGGACAGCATTTTTCACCGTGAAAGAGGCTGGAATCTTATGGCATTCCTTTTATTTTTTCATTATCAATAAGTTTTACAGAGCGATGAATGAACTAACGTGCACATTGTAAATATCTAAACAGACATTTACGGAGGGGGAGGGGGGGGGGGGGCGCTGGAGTGCTATCCCGCCCGGGGCGCCAAAATTCCTCGGGCCGCCCCTGGAGAGAGAGAGATATGTTTTAAGGCGATTAGATGGCGAAGATGGATTTCCCACATCAAATTTGGCGAGTAAAAATCGCCTCGTAATCGGCGATGCAGTATATCATTTCCTGATACGAGCCCCTTTGATCTCGATTCATTTTTTCGTTATCTCGTATGTGTTTTTTTCCGCACTCAGACACGTGAAAATTTTGAGATGCTCGAGTATGAGTAACGCAGCGTTTATCTTTCAGCATCTTCGCTTACGCACGTCGCTGGCGGTATGAATTGGATCGTCTCCTTCGTCGTCAGCATGCCGAGAATAGGAAAAAAGAAACGGGTTTTCCTTCCCTTTCCACTCGAGTAACGCACGCTTCGGAATTACATAGCAGGCACGTCGATGATAGACTTATTTTTTCACCCGTTAGACAGGTCTTTCGTCGAGATGGATAGAGATTGTCTTCGCCGATCGACTTTAATTCAACGGGGTAAAGATTATGTCGTTAAAGGTTGGACTTATTCTGCGCGGTCAGCTATCATTCCGACTCCGCCTTTTGCGGTCGAAGCCGCTTTAATCGATTCGAGTTTTCGTCGAGGTGTTTAAAGGACGTCGATCTTAGAAACCTATTCGACGGCAAGTTTACCAGTTTGAGAAGAATTTCAGGGTAAAAAATTTTTTTGCAGGCTAAGTGGTATTTTTTTTAACGACTTCTTTATTATAATCACCGGCGTCTTGTATTATTCTTGGATTCAAATTTCAAACTGCGCAGATGCAGGAACGCTTCGCCTAGGAGTCCTCCGTTTTCTCGAAATACAGTTAAAAGTAACCGTTGCCATAAATAAAAACAACTACCAATGTAGGTATTATTATAAAAATTCCTTTTTATATTTTCGTTTATTGTTACCGCGTCACGTCATTTATTTTCATAGTTGCTGTTTTCATTCCCAAAATGAATACAAGGTAGTCTCAACCGCGCAATTATTTTTACTATAAGCGGATTTATTGGAAAAGGTAAGAACGTATCGCGTAGACCTTTATTTCTTCAACATATGCTTAAACTTAAAATTCACGGATATAATTCTTGATTAGCGACTGTTGTGCGCTTTAACTCAATAGGATAACGTCGAACTCGTCTCACGGCTAATAACTAATTCGAAGAATAAGTACTTAAAAGTAATACTGAAAAAATAAGTGATTGCTAGAGTAGACATAAAAAAGGTTACGGAGAATATGTACACATTTTGGACACCAAGCAGGCTTCATGTGAGTTACACACATATTGTATTTTCTTAAAGATAGTATTTTCCAAAGCGGTGTTTCACAGATCGGCAAACAATATTTAAAAACTGCCGAAAAATTATGGCAAAAATTAAGTTTTTGTACAAAGCTAACCTTATAAATAACCAAGGAATTTTTAATTAATTAAAATTATTATTTTTTAATAGTAATTTATTTTGTTTCTTTAAATAACCCGCTACTTTTAGCCAACAATACAAAATTCTCTCTTGCCCATCCATGCACCTATTGATATATACTCGGAAAGTTTCTTGTCGCTAAGGTATACAAAGGCTATAAATTGGTTGAGAAACGCTGTTCTAAAGGAAAGTTTTTTATGGCGATTGGAAATACCCGTGTTTATTTTTTTAGTTTAATTTTTAAGTCCCTATTTTTAAAAAAATGTTGGGTGCGTGGTTATATTTTCAATATTTAATTTTTCGTCGTCGGATATTCACGAAGATATGGAAGCGCTGCGAATATCTCAAATTCAGCCACTTTCCAATTCTTTGATCCGCTGACACATATTTTCCCGTTATAATGCCGCAATGTGATCCTTGACCTGTTTTTGGGTCGTTTCTCTCTCACTCTCTATAGTGATTAGCTTCGTATAAATTCATCGCTGCTTTTTACTTTCATTGCCATTCCTCGCATTATGGAATCCAAGTGCGTTTCATGTCGAGGAGCGCAATTTTTTTGCGCTTTATCACTTATCCGCCGACCGCTATACCCTCATTGGAGATTTGTTTTGTTTCATTTTTTGTTTGAATGGAGGGATTAACTATTGATTTAACGAGCTCCTCTTATGGTTGTAAATAGATTCCAGAATAAGCACTTAATACTCAACAATTGGGAAATTAAGTAGTTGTGTAAGATATTGCTGCTGGGGATACTTCAGAGAGAGAAGTATGTACTTAGATTATGTTGTATTGTCGTTATAAATTAGAGGATTTGTAGTGATTTCGCTAGTATTGATATATGAGTGGTGGGTTAGTGAAGTAAAGTGAAAGTAGTTTAGTCGAATTAGTGGGTTTTTTGAAAATTTTGGAAAGCTTAATAGCATTCCAGAAGTTAATTTACTAAGTCTAGAATATTCTGGAATGTTTGAGGAAAAGAAGAAATTTCGAAATTTCCATAACGTTCGATTCTTGTTGTAAATGAGAGCAGTTGGGCAATTTCCCCGTTGATTTTTGAATCTATCTAAAATCTAACTCTACATAATACCCTGCAAATCACCAGACTGGTGGGTGGCAGGGGGTGCAGCACACCAAAACCTACATAATAACGTCCCTCGTGGGGATCACTCTCCTATTATGATCCCGTATGTTCCTTGGGAAAAACGAGCCCTGATATCGCTCGGTCCTACAGTCGATCTCTCGTGTTTTATCCTCGTGATCGTGCCTGCCCATGTACGTAGGTGCCTCTAATATTCCTGAGTGCTCCTCTGAGAGAACTTCCGACCTAAATTGCTCCGGAAGCCTTAACCTAGCGCTAATTCTGCGGTCCTCTAGCGATATCCAATTCAACTCCTTCAAGAGTGATGTGACACTTAATTTTTGCTCATATTTTTGCTTAACGAATCTGGCTGCTCTGCATTGGATTCTTTCTAATTCAAGTATCTGTCCCTTTCCGTACGGATCCCATATGCTGGAAGCGTATTCGACCTGAGATCTGACCAATGATAAATAACATGTTTCTCGTACCTGTTCTGTGCTACCTCTTACTATTCTGCCTACGAAGCCCAGTTTCTTATTGGCTGCGCCTACGATCCTTCGACGATGGCGATGTATTGAATAAATTAATGAGCAAATAGTTTAGTTGAAATAATAGAAAGATTTATTGAATGTTCTGGAAAGCTTAAGAAATTTCCAGAAATATAATTAATTGATTCTAGAATATTCTAGAATGTTTTGAGAAAAATTAGAAATATGGGGAAAATTGTAGTACATTCGATTGTTGCTATAAATAAATAGAATAAACAATATCATGATGATTAACAGAGAAAATATAAATTGGGGTCATATAGATCCCAGGCGCCCACTTGTGTGCTCATCCCTATACTTTTCTATACTCAATTTTAATTTCTCAGCAATCAAGTATCCGGTTAGTCACTGTAAAATAAAACATTTCCCTTCAATCCTTTCGAGCATTTTTCGTAATAATTGCTATATTTTTTTGACTTGTCTTTCTCTTAATCTGCCAGATAGTCTGCTTTAGCGATTACTATAAACGAATTTTCGTCAACATATTTTTGTCTGACGAAACTTCACGAGAAAATTTTAATTTTTGACAAAATCGCCAAACTTTGCTTCAGGGTTAAAGAACATTTTCCTTTTTGAATCTAAACCACAAAAGATGCACGTTATCGCAAAAATAGTCTCCACAATCGATAGCTTTGATTCCATATCCCAGGCGATCGGAATCAAAATCGCATGCTGTTTCTCTTTCCTACTTTAACCTTGCCGTCCCCAATACTTACGTCACAGGTTAACATCCAAAGTACCGAGAGAAACGTACAGAACCTTTAGATCGTTAGTTAGCAGATCCCTTGTTGTCACAAGTGACTAGTTATTTTCCTTCACGATATTTCCCTTTGGATTCTTGAGATCGATCGGTGGGCGTGGTCATAAAAATCCATCTCGTCGTTCATGACAGCGAACCTCGTTCTTCGCTTTCAAGTCATTGGGTCTCTTCTTTTGTTTTTTTGGACTTTGTCTTCCTACGTATTTGTTGCGTCATAGGTAAACCGTGGTTTCTCCGCCAGTAGCGTATTTATCTGTTAGATACGCGCGCGCAGCGGTCGAAACGCCTACATAATTCTCTTTTCCCCTATGAGTTAAGCCGTGCGTATCGACTAATATTTAGAGAGAGGACGTTAAGGCTGAGAACATAGCGTCCGTGAAACCAAACCACATCCTATCCGTCTTTCCTCGTTTTCAGATCGTCATCCCCTTTCTATGGTTACGACACAGGTAAACCTCAACTTTATCCTCAACGTTTATCCTCAACGTTATCACGCGATTTCGATGAAGCGCGCTCGTCGAAGCCGTGGCTTAATATCACGGCGCAGCGAGATTGTTTTCCTGTTTCCTCATTTAGATTAATAAAATTGTAACCTCGGTGTGTACATTTGTTTTTTGTCGGGGTTTAACTTTTTTTTGTGTTTTGCATCAGAACCGGTTTGCAGAATTGTTGTCTGTCTGTCTGTTTGTTTGTTATCGCATCACGCAAAAACGGCTGGTCGAATTTTTATTAAACTTGCAGCGTATCTTTAGACTGGTCCAGCTTAATATATATATATATATATATATGTGGTGTATCTCAAAAAAAAATTTAAGTGGGGGTTTGGGGGCATCGATTTGGTTTTTCGACGATAACTCTCGAGTAAATTAACTTAGGAAGTTCAAATTAGATATATGTCACTTTCAATACAAGTATAAGATCAAGTTTGTAGATGAGCAAAATCAGACCAAGGGGAGGGGGGTTGTGGGAGGGGGCACCCGTAAGATAAATCATAAATAAACACAAGTTACAAAATATGAACTACAACAAATGATAAATTTCCAAAATCATAATTGAAGTTTTTTTCTTTTCTGTACGCAACCTAACTACAAATAGATAAGTTTGTGGGTTACCATGTTTTTGCCTCACACCCCTCAATTATCGTAATTGCTGAGCTATCCTGAAAATTATGCAATATTGCTTCAAGGCATCATTTACATTTGCATTTGGCATTTCTGGATTTAATACCTATCTCCTATATATTTATAAAAGTTTTTTGTTTGTTTGTGCCTCTATACATTTCCACACCGTTAAAGTTAGAGTAATCAAACTTTCCACAGATACTTTCTTCACAAATAGAAAGGCCGTAGGCTACTTTTTAATCCCAAATGTTTTATATTAATTGTACAAAAAGCAAAATAACTATGTATGCTAATGCTAATGGCAGCCCATTTTCTGTCGGCTCCTTTATGCACACCCACAATCAACCGATTCCAACTAAATTTGGTAGGATAGTAGGGGGCACGAAGGGGAAGGTCGACGTGGCGTTTTAGTGTTTGTATTTCCGCTTCATTCAAAATGACGGTCGATTTAATCATTAAACTACGCGTATTTTCCCAAGTCCTACTATTGATTTGAATCAAATTTGGTACGATTATGGAGGGCTCCCAGAAATAATTCATACGTAGTTTTTGTTTCTCTCTGCCCGTTTTATTGAAAACGGCAGCCGAGGGAATTCTTAAATACCATGTATCATCTACAATTCCGATCGGATTTGAACCAAATTTCTCCGGGCAACGCCGAGTATTTCTGCTAGTATATACTATGTTTGGCGCCATTTTTAATCTATTGAGGTATTGTATGAGGTTTCACGTACGTGGGCTACAGTCGAATTTTCCACCATGAAAGTGTTTTATTCACGTGAACATATGTTCCCTAACATTCTACAGATTTTTACGCCGTTTAAGGTTTTCGCGTTATTATGTTAATTCTGTGGAAATAATTATTGAAAATTTTGTAATGCTTAAGTCAATTCCAGAAAGATAATTCGTTCACTCTATAATATTCTAGAATGTTTTGGGGAAATTGGAAGTTTAGAAAATTTCTAGGATAATCGTTATAGGAGAACATTTGAAGTGGTTTCGCTAGTATTGATGCATGAGTGGTGGTGCAGTGAAGCATGTAAAGTGCAAATAGTTTAGTCGAAATAGTGGGAAGATTTTTTGAAAATTTCTGGAAAGCTTAGTAAAATTCCAGAAATAGTGTATAATTCATACTAGATTTCTTTAGGGAAAATTAGAAATTTCGTAAAACTCTAAATTTCGCCATAAGGTACTATTCCATACAACTTACATTACAGAAAAAGACTTTTGAACTTTTAGAAGATCGTTTATTGCAAATTAAGAATTATTATTTTTACTAACTATTGAAGCCACGCTTCTTTATATTTGCCATATTTCATATCGTATATCATGTTTAAGTTTTTTGCGGTAAGTTTAGGTGTTCTTCGATACAACATTTAATTTTAATTTTCTGTCAGGTTTTTATATCCATTTGATTGACCTTTCTAATTTTGAAAAAATTTTTTTTTTCATTTTCTCCATTTGAATAAAATAGGGATGAGTGCAGCTTATTTTTCATTTGAATTTTAAAATTATTTAGAAACATGGTACGAACTTGAGACTTGAATCATGATCGAATTAGCATAAAAATGCGTTTAGAGTCAGAAAAATACGTGATTTTTATCAATTTTTTGACAATACCAATTATAAGTTACCATAACAACTCATATTGTCGCCGAAGTTGAGAGTCCAATGCATTTATATGGGAAAATTTTTAACGTAAAATCGTTTTTCAACTTGTGTCAGATTTTGCTTTGTTTACATGGCAACCAAATATTTGTTGATTTTAATGAATAATATTAATAAATAGTTTTTAATGATATTTTCGTGTGTCGTAGAGTACTCCAAAGCAAGCTGTTTTTAAAACTACGTATTAATTAAACCTAGATTTTCCACAAATTGTGATTGGATAAATCGTTTCATTGTTTCCAAAGTATTGTTGACATAAACAATTTTCTCGCAACAGAACTCATTGATGAGTGTTGATGAGAGAATCGAGCTAATAGTCGGAGTATAATATTCACTCTGTGATTCTTAAACGTTCTCTATTTACTTTTTTGTATTTCGTTAAGTTAATTAATTATGTTAAATTAATTAATTTCGTTTGTTCCTTTTTTCAACCATTTTCTGTTGATTATTGTGTTCTTGCTGGTTTTACTTACGGTTTTCGTTTTGAAGATATACGCTGCGGGTAACATAGGCTATATGGCGATAAAAATTTGTCAGGAGAGAGAGCTTAATTCAATAAGTATTTTCCCTTAAGTTTACACGTAATTTTAGATTTTTCACAGTGCAAGATTTTCTTCCTTCATTCATCTAAATAGGTAAATGCGGAGCGGTTTTCTTCATTTTTGCTTTATTGGAAGATTAAAACTGTGTACTATGTTATTCTTGCGATGTTTACATGTTACACGGTCGAAGTTATAGATTCAGTAAATCCGTTGAAATTCAACGGGCACTTCTGCTAGTATCCTATAAATACGAGGGTGGTTCATTGCATCTTGGGCCAGTTCCCAGAAGCATTTTTGATGACTTGCGCCTCTGTCTTAATCCGCTAAGATATTACGTTACTCCGCGACCTCCTAGTGGATCTGCTTTCAGCGATAAAAATCGGTCCTTGAGTTTGCACCCCTTAAGCCCTGCGCCCCCCTCCCCCCTCGCTACGCCTCTGCAGCTAATTGAGTACAATAATAATGAGTAGTGTTGCCAATTTTAAGGCCTTTATGACCCGGAGATTTTCGCTTTTCGCAGGTTTTCTGTTATTCACTAATTGCCTCATTGAAAAAGTATTGTAAATTAAAGCAATGCAAAATGTAAAAACGTCATTATTTACAGGAACTTCGAAGAAATGCGATTAATAATCAAAATACTACGATGAGTATTAGAACCTTAATTATTTTACGCTGATAATGGTACAAATCCCATTTCGATGTATTAACTCTAAGATATTTTACTGAGAAAAAGAAAAATACCTAGCATGGCGGATTTAAAAATTTCCATATAAATCAAATGTTAAAGGAAGTTCCTGGAATCGAACTCGGGACTTCAATACTCGCAAAATAAATTATCCTCCGATAATTTTTAGGAAAATTCATTCATATAGAGTTCAATGCATTATATACCTATATAAATATCTGTTAAACTATCACAAGCCTTTAATTCATTTATACTTAAGGACGAGATTCCATTTTTATTTTCGTAATTACTAATTAAATGCACTGACCCGGAGAAATTGATGAAAACCCCTGAAACCGGAGAAACATTGTTTATTTTCGTTTATATCCCCCATCTAATCACATCTAATTATTTACTAATTATGTTGCCAACGAGATAATTGATAAACAAATAATTATCATACTTTATTATACAAAGAACCTTGAAATAATATTGTTTCTTTAAAAAACCCATCGTAAATCATTATGAAAAAGAATTTAATTCATTTAATAGATATTGCAAGTAACCGAGGATATTGGCGAGCCTTCGGCTCACTTTCTTTTTATATTATAATGTCTTTTATATCCGGTGTTGCCGTCTCCGGACGCTATCGCGCGCTTCGCTTCTCTGGAACGAAACTATCCCTCCCCATTATCCGGTGATCGGGTAGGTAAATGTCGCCACAGGCAGATCAGTCATGGGTTTGCAAGCTTTCGTTTTGCGTGAAAGGGTTATCCCAAAAAAATTATTTTTCGAAAGGGGTCCGGGATAACATAGACGGCATACGAAATTGAAAATTAAGAAGTCGTACACGGTTGTCGTTATAATCATTATTCGAATGTATATTTACTAATCTCGTTGGCAACTACAACATAATTAGTAAATAATTAAATGGGGGGATATAACCGAAGAGAACCAAAATGAATGTCCTTTTGATTGTATTTTATGAGATATTGCCTTGTTCTCTCCACCAAAACATTGTAAAAATGAATAAATAAATAATATAATTTAGAATGTTTTAAATCATTTGATTGTTTATTAAGTTTCTCGTTGGCAACCATAACACACCATAACATAATTAGTAAATAATAAGAGAGGGGGATATAACCAGATATAACCGAAAAGAACTTAAACATTATTTCACCCGGAACCTCCGGGTGAAAATTACACAGTTAATCTATAATATATTTTGAAGCGTGTGTTTGTGTGTTTGCTCATGGAACTCCTCCTAAACGGTAAAAGCTAGAATAACCAAATTTGGTACGATTCTTCCTTACATCCTAACTTAGTGAATTGTCAAGGTTTGGTCAACCGGGAATAATCAGTGCTGTCAATATAGGGGATTAACATTTTTCCATAAGATAACACGTATGAATCCATTTCTTAACTTGCAAGGTATTCTTCCTTCCAGTATAAAAATACGTAAATATGGACCGATTTTTTTTCGTTTTTGCTTTATTCGACGAATAAAACTCTATACTATCTTATTCTTGCGAAGTTTACATGTTATACGGTCGAAGTTTTCAGAAATACGATATTTGTTTCGAAATTTTGTGGATTTTTCGTACCCCTCCCGGGCGTTGCCAAGGCGGCCGTCATTGTTACCTCCGATTCAATTAGCTTCAATGAAGCTTACAAATAGACGAAAGTTTAGCGTTATTCGCTTCGCACTTTTGTTTAAGCAACGAAACGATCGATGTTTATGGATAACAACGTAAATAGATACTGGATATTATTCAGGAAGCGTTTATGAGCGTTTATAACAATTGATGAAAGTAATTGAACCTTATTTCGTCTATTGAATACTGGAATCTTACATTTTTTGTAAGTAAAATCATTATATTCTACATTATAATGTTTTTTAACGTAAATAAGCTCACATATCTGGTGTACATTTACCGGAGTCAGTGTTCAATAATGGACAACTTTACTTTGCTTTTTCACGGGTTTCTTGCTTACATGACATAAAAGTAAATGTTTCAGCGAGGCATAATTACACAAGAAATGAAGCTGGATTTGGCGAAAGTAATATGATAGGAAATAAAATTATCGTTATATTTGAATGCAATAGGCTCGGAAACGGATTGTTACAAGCAAATATGATTAATTGTTAAGAAAAGCTAATTGTAATTTTAAAACTATCTATTATATATTTTAAAGAGTTTTTATGTTGTGCTGTAGTAGCTTCACTAAATCCGTTGAAATTGAACGGGAAATTCTGCTAGTTTTATATAAAACTTAAATTCTTATACACTGATTGCTGTAAGAGGCACAGAAGGCCGATCATTTGTATATCCTCCCAACAATCAAACGCTCTCGCGTTTGTTTAAGGCTTTGCTTCACGTTGGCCTTGAGACTTGCGTTGAGCATTTCCAAAACGGATATAATACAATCGAGTGTACGAAATACACACATAATTTTGTGACGTCAGTAACGTGGTGGCTATTCAGGTACTTGTTCACGTTTTTTACTTTTACCTTTTTGTTTAAGGATTAGTTTTTAATCGGCATCGCAAAAAAAAACCGCTATATAGGTCCTTAATTTATATCGGTTACACAATTCCCTTTACCTTAAAGATGCATTCTAGTACCCGAGAGAATGCTTTAGTTTGGTTATCCCTTCTTCCTTACCTACTTTTTATTACGCTCATGCCTTGAATCGATACGTGTTGCGTGTGGACTCTTACGGAAGCGCTTACATTCGATACATTCAGCGGCTGTGGATGGCCGGAAAAGTAATGGCTCCAAAGAACGAAAAAAAAGAGAAGTGTTGCAAGACCTTGGGTTATCAAAAATATAAAAACGCCGTAATAAAATGTGGTGACGATATTTGAATCGGGAAGATCTCTCCAAAAAAACTCTTCCTTTTCTATTAGTCCATCGTTCACTAGGAACATCGAGGCTTTCTTTTTATGCGTTTGCTGTTGAACGTTTTCGGAGGTTTTTCGGAGACCCCGGCTTCGAGTCTGCTCAGAACCGACCGAGGCGTTGACGGATATTCACTCAGCGGGTGTCAGCTAACCTTACCTTTGGTATAAATAATACTTCTAATGTTAGTCAAATAACAGATTGGAATTTGGCCCTATTTACGCCTTGAATGTTCTGGTGGATTTCGTGAACATCCTCTCCCTTCCCAAAAAACTTTCATCTCAACTTTAACCCCTACGAGACGCGCATTTGGGATTTATCGGCGTGTGATTGTCAGTATCTCATTTTCGAATATGTAATTTATTGAAGCGCTGGTAGAACTTCTCCAAACTTAAAGAATCAGGAATGCTTTATGCGGGCAATTTATAATCATAAGACCGATTCACTCCAAACATATTTCTAGCATAAATGTTATCTATTAACACCTTCATTTCTGTTTTAATTTTCTCATCTGATGGCTAATTTTTATTGTATTTAATACATTATATCTTGGTTTAAGATTTTCAATTTTAAGAGTAAGCTCTGATATGGATCGCTTCCATACAGTGAGAATTTTGTGTTTGCTCTCTTGGTAACATAGGTTCTAGAAGGTGTGAATGCAGATCACATGCATTTAGAATATGAGTTCTAACAACTTACTTATTTAGCTTATTTAAGCAATTATTAGACTGTTAGCTTTTCAATTTCAGATAGCCTTGCCAAGTTCTACATAATATCCACCCATATCTCTCAGGCTTGCTTAGTCACCTCTAAAAAATCAAAATGTTGGCCACCTGTATAGCCCCAGCCCGTGGGGCTATAAACAGAGGATTTCCAGCAGCCCAAATGCACAGGATTGTCAGACCTCAGTGGAGGAATATATCAACAGAAGTAGAATATAAGCCTATAAGAAGTGTCTTATGTGCTAACCGAGGTAAAATATTATATATTTTGTCTGTCATATAATCTCCACAACTTTATACTTAATTTAAAAATGCACTTCATTTATATGAAAATATGCATGGAATGCAATTTTGATATTTTTGTGGTTTTTGAAAATTTCTATATTTAAGGATTTATGATGATGTAAATTTATCTTACACAGGTGAAATAGCTATACGAGTATTTCGAGCATGTACAGAATTAGGTATACGCTCTGTGGCCATTTATTCTGAACAAGATAAGATGCATATGCACCGCCAAAAGGCAGATGAGTCCTACTTGGTTGGGAAGGGACTTCCACCTGTTGAGGCTTATCTCAACATTCCAGAAATTATTAAAGTGGCTCAGGTAGGCAGAAACATGTAGTCTTACAATGTTTCAATTACATGAAGTTACATATTAGTTTCCCTTTGATCATTGACACATGAAAAACATGGACATAAATTTGTGAAGCATTACGGGTTTTGTAAAAATTTTAAAATTGCAAATGAAAAGATTGAGAAGGAGAAAAATTCTGAGCTTGACCAGGACTTGAACCCAGGTCTCCAACTTGTCGGGTAGGTGCTCTAACCACTGAGCTACCAAGCCAGACTAATTCTCCATTCTCGAATTGGGGTATTTATGGTGAAGAAAGAGCTAACTCGGTTAGTAAATCTTTCTGACACTAGATGTCCTCACTGAGGCACAGCGTAAAACACCCCACACTCATCCCCGACATTGAGAAGATGTTCAATAATAAGAGTTAAAATGGTGGAAGTGGAACTTATATGAGTGAGTGCATAGTACTGATCAGTACTTGTGTGATCAGTACTATGCACTCATGCACATAAGTTCCACTTCCACCATTTTAACTCTTATTATTTAAAATTGCATTGCAGTTTGCATTTAGTTTTTTTATTGAATTAAAAGTACTATTGTGTTATTTTAATAAATTAATTTTGAGATTTTAAATCTTGGATAATGCTGTAGTAAACAAATATAATATTCTTACTTAGGTTTGGTGAATTTTAATGAAAATTACTATTTTATCATTAAATGTATGGAATAGAGAATTAATTTATCAATTTAATCTCAGCATTTATTTCAGAGGAACTCAACATTGTTTTTAAAAGTGTCAAGAGTCATTATAAATATAAAAAATACCTTCTTAAGAACGTTTATAATGTTTAAAAGGAAAAGTTATTATTATAGATTTTATACTATATGCAAACCTTATTTTTTGATGTTGCAGGAAAATCAGGTTGATGCTGTCCATCCAGGATATGGATTTTTGTCAGAAAGGTCAGATTTTGCTCAAGCTTGCATTGATGCAGGGATTCGTTTTGTTGGACCATCTCCAAATGTAGTAAAACAAATGGGAGACAAAGTGGCTGCTAGGCAAGCAGCTATTGATGCAGGTGCAGAGTCATTTCATTTCTTGAGTTATATTTTTTAATGAAATCTCCTGCTGAGGGAATTTTCTTTCAACATTCTATTTCCTACTGTGCTGTAATATCTATTTCATCTCTTCTTATTTTGTTTTCATTGAATATTTTTTGTTGAGAGCTACAAACTTGAAGCAGAGATGCAATTAAAACTAATTTTAATTTAATAGTTTATTATTTTAAAAATTGGCAACATTATAGGGTGGCATTATTCTTTTCTTGGAAAAAAATTATTTGCGTTATAGAGGGATAACTGAACAAGTTTTCGTGCCAATAATTTAATGAAAAGCATGCCGTTCATTGTAAATTGAAATGTATATTTGTATTCCAGAAATTAAAATGTTTGTTTTCTTTGCACAGAGGTTCCCATCGTACCAGGAACGCCAGGACCAGTGACAACATCAGAAGAGGCAATGCAGTTTTGTTTAAAACATGGTCTTCCCGTCATATTTAAAGCGGCATACGGAGGTGGCGGGAGAGGAATGAGAGTTGTGAAGAAGATGGAGGTGAGATTTGATATTATTGCAAAAGGAAATAAAATCATTTTGGTGACATTCTTTTTTTCATTACTCAACTTTGATTTTGTTAAATTAAATACGTGATAATCATTGATTACAATTTTTCGAGTGGTTATGATTATGCTGACATTTACATTCACAAGTCTTTTAACTGTTCCCTTTTTCTAAAATGTTTTTAACATGCTTAGGAAGTTGAAGAAATGTTCAAACGTGCTAGCTCAGAAGCTGCTGCGGCTTTTGGAAATGGAGCTATGTTCATAGAGAAATTTATTGAGAGACCAAGACATATCGAAGTGCAGATTTTGGGAGACAAGGCAGGAAATGTGGTACATCTGTATGAGAGAGACTGTTCAGTGCAGCGTCGTCATCAAAAGGTTGTGGAAATTGCACCAGCGCCACGCCTTGATCCAAAGGTTAGTTACATTTAGAATCATTGCTATCGCTACATAAATATATTGAAAACATTATTTTCCAATTATGTTATATAATTGTATGATTAAATATATTTGAATAGCTTTGAAATGTATTGGGCTTTATTAAATCGGAAACAAATTTTCAAGCATCATCAGAAATTGCATGAGATTAACAAAAGGCTAGGAAGGCTAGAAAAAATTGAAAATAGATAAAGCAGGATAATTATTTTGTGCCCACTTATTCTTGGATGGATGAAAACAAAGAAACTATTATTAAAGTTTTTATTTCTCCTCCAGTATGCAAGATAAATTATTATGCTCATCATATTTGATAACACTCTACTGTTAATCATAATATACAGGAAATTTTGCCCTGATTAAATCTATATACGAATTTAGAACTGGAATGCTATGTTTTCCAAGTAAATCATTTCATGATGGTCTTTAAAATGTTATTTTTTATATTTAAGCTGAATTGATTTTTCAAATTCATTTTGGTATGTACATGGATTTCAAATTAAAGTTAATGTATGTTCTGTTAAGGTGCGTGACAGAATGACTGCTGATGCAGTTAAGTTAGCCAGAAGTGTTGGGTATGAAAATGCAGGAACTGTGGAATTCTTAGTGGATGAGTCTGGAAATTTTTACTTTATTGAAGTAAATGCAAGATTGCAAGTGGAGCACACAGTTACGGAAGAAATCACTGGGTAAGTTTCATCCTTTGGGGAGAACATTCATTATATGCTGGCGTTTTTGAGGATTTTTGATCAGGTATTTTTTTCTGCAATTTCCTCATTCACCATCATCTTGAAATAGTAAAAGATGTTTTAATTCATATTGTTGCTTCCATTGTTCATCAAATAATTTGTTGTTTTTGCTAATTGTTTAGCTGAGGTTCTTTAAGAGTTAGTACGAGATATCAAGAAAAATTTTTTACATGAAATAAGTAGCTGTGATGAGCTTTCTTAGATTTTGTTACTCATATCATTCATGTTGTCTCATAAACTTCTTTGCTGAATTTTTAGCATGAAAATTATTTTTCATGTATCGTTTAAACCATAAATTTTGATGGTTCACTTCAAATGAAGATGTATCATCATGAAGAATGCATATAATTATTGAGCAAGTAATGTTAAACATAAAGATAAATCATCAGAAGAAACAGTTGCATTTTCTCGTTCAATTCATAACATTTAAGTGTAGCAGTGGTAGTGTTGATGGCTGAAGTTCTCAACCTTTTCTCCACCTGAATGCCTTTTCCTTCCTTATTGCGGACTTTTCCTTCCTATTGCCATTTCTCCTATCCCCAGTCTCAACTGATCACTCTGCTATGGTCTGGTGACAGCTCACAGCGTGGGATATACCATGGTACCTGAAATGCTTCTGCCGTCTGATTGTTCAGCAGTGGCTGAGAAATGTAAATCCAATCAGTCCTTAATATTTCTCTCCAATGCTTGCCTCACTCTTCATTGTTATTACATATTACTCTTTGTAAAACTGCCTAGCTATGCCTGAATTTAATATGTTTATTCATGCAGTGGATGATGGATTCATTTTTTGATTTTCTTACATCATTTCCCTTTAAGGAAAATCGAAATAATACCAGTACATCTGTCTGCTTAAAGGATAAATCAACACTAATCACTAGTTGCTGCTAAATTTTTCTTTAATAATCTTTTCGATTACTAATCTAACAGAATTCTTTAAGTTTCTGCTTACAAGTAGTTTTGCGCCTCGGTAACATATTCTTTAACATTTCTGCCATTGTTTTGATTACAGATTTTGTTTTGTATCCTCACAATTTAAATAAAATGTTAATATTGGGTGAATTAGTTACTTATCATGTAATATGTTTTTCTGTTGCATTAGGATCGATTTAGTGCAGTCACAAATAAGAATCGCAGAGGGAATGACATTGCCTGAGCTGGGTATGAAGCAAGAGAAGATATCTACCCAAGGTTACGCAATTCAATGCAGGGTAACCACAGAGGATCCCGCAAAGAATTTCCAACCGGATACTGGAAGAATAGAGGTAATACTGATTTTCAGTCACGTTATTTGTAAGTGAGATTAACAATATTTTTTGTTTAATTAACTGCTTATTACTAAATTATGACAGGAAAACAAGGTAATTTGGAAATAATAATTGCTAATTAAAAGATTTTTAAAATAACAATTTAATGTTTTCATTTGATCACAGGTTTTCAGGAGTGGAGAAGGAATGGGTATTAGACTGGATGGAGCCTCTGCATTTGCGGGTGCACTCATTTCTCCCTATTATGATTCTTTATTGGTCAAAGTTATCGCACATGCTGGTGATTTGCAGGCATCATCAGCAAAAATGAACCGAGCCCTAAGGGAATTTAGGGTTCGAGGAGTGAAGGTAAGGAAATTGGTCTTTGTAAACATTATATGTTCATCTTTAAAAGAAAAACTTATTTCATGGTTCATGGGAAGGAGGACTAAAATCATAATGAAAAATGATTATGTTACAGAAAAGTTAATATTTTGAAATGCATGTTGTTGGTCTATTGTTCAAATTTTACCTTACATCATTGCAAATATTCCTTCAGCAAAATTGAAAATATGTAGAAAATAGTGCATTAGAAATTAAGAAAATGTTGTTATATAATTCCATGATTTTTTTCTTTATTTTTCCTAGAATATTCTTATATTCCATCACATTATTGTATTTATTTTGAAAAAAAAACTCTTCATATATAAAAGATGGTGAATAATAGAGGGCACTTAATGCATCTGCAATGTGTTTTATGTATAAAAGCTGAAAAATTGTGGAAATTTCTACAAGTATGAAGGCATATGTAGTGCATAAATCCTGTTTTCTTTTATGTTAAAAATTATAAGTTTATTTGCACATGAAAAAATTGTATTTATTAAGTGCTGTTATTTTTTTCAGACCAACATTCCCTTCTTGCTAAATGTGTTGGAAAACCAAAAGTTTTTGAATGGGACCGTGGACACCTACTTCATCGATGAGCATCCTCAACTCTTTCAATTTCAGCCTACCCAAAACAGAGCTCAAAAGCTCTTGAACTATTTGGGTACAGTACTAGTCAATGGACCATCTACTCCACTTGCAACTGGTTTAAAACCAGCAGAAGTAAAGCCTGTCGTTCCTGAGATCCCAATGGGTAGGTTTTCTATCTTTAACTTTTGCCTGAGTTTGAAGGTGCTTATGTACAAGCCAAATTCGCGATGCATTTTTGAGAGCTTGGCTTACTGTAGGCAATACTTCCAAGCTCCATGTTTAATCTTATTTGCACTCGTTACAAAGACTAAGCAATTTTCCAGTATTCAGAATAATTATAATTGCTGAATTGATGGATTTCTAAAAGTTAAATATTTTAAATGAGCCAAAATAACAGGCTTTTTCACACAAAAACTATACAGTGAAATTAAATTCTTTCTTAATTATTACAGTTTTATGTAATAATAATAGTAATATAAAAATTAATGCTTAATGTCATCTAATATAGAGCAATTTATATAAGCTTACATTAATTGGGATTAGTTTTGTAAACGAATGTTATGGCTGAATAGATAAAAAACTTTGTATCCACAAATAACTTAATTTTTAGACATCAATGCTATTGAGGAAAATATTGTTTTTCATTTACTAGCTGTAAGTATCTTTAAAATATTACCATAATTTTATTTGAATGAAACTAATGATTTAACACGTAGTTAGCTACCAAAAAAAGTCTCTTGTCTTATGTTTTTAATATAAATTTCCAAGGAATAACAATGTTGGGGATCCTTTGTTCAGGTGACCTACAGTTCTTGTCATACATCTTGTGGTGTCTTTGTAGTATGTCTAAGCCATAAAATTCTATAAACAATTTAATTCTTATGGACTATATAATAGTTTTCCTTCTTTCTTGTATTTGGTTTGTTTATAGTTTTGGAAAGATTACATGTTTGATACACAAGAAAATTGAACTGTATATTTCTGTATTAAGATGGAAATCCCATAAGTTTATTTTATGTGTTTCAAAGATGTAATGGGATTACTAAAAAGATAGTATTCCATCCATAATACTTACACCACTTGTTATTGATACAAATTTCTCTTTTGCATGGTAAAATTTTCTCTGGGATTAGGTTTTATTTGGTCACAGTAACTACTGTATATCTTTGAGTATAAGTCGAGAAATGTCTTCCTTTTTTAGGCCGATCAAATGCTACCTTCGACTTATATTTGAGTCGCAAACTAGATGGACATTTTTCTGGGTAAATAATTAAACATGACTGGCGAAAAACATTTGACTGACCTTGAAGCGCATTGGAATAAAAATACATGCTAACTAGTGGAAAATGCGAGGGCTAATGATAAAATAATACAGTATCGCCGTACTTTCTTAGTTTGAATGGAAAACTTAAAATTTATATTTTATCTTTGAAAAACTTATCCAAATGCGAAGGCTAATGATAAAATAATACAGCATTGCCGTACTTAGTTTGAATGGAAAACTTAAAATTTATATTTTATCTTTAAAAAACTTATCCAAATGAGTGGATTGAAGAGAAGAATCAATCCAGTACTTAAGCATTGTTTTTTTTATTTTGATCCTGAATTGAAATTGTTAAACACCGTTCCATTTCTTCAATCAGCATTTTGCTTTTTACTTATAATCATGGGCTAAACAGAGCCTGCATTGCAAATATGATCACCAATTTTTCCTTTGTCTTTTACAATGGTTGCAGTTGTTGAACAAATGAGATCATAAACATGATCAATTGAAGCAAGCAACTCAACTTTTTCTTATCTATTTATTTTGTCCATTTTAGTTTCCATCGAAGGCATTCAATGTTTTTTACCACTCTTAGCACTTTCACAAACACTACGTTTACGATTGTTTTCCATATTTCAAGGGTAATAAAAAACAATACATAAACACATACCCGTACAGTTTCGAATGCAAATGGCAAGTGTTGACAAGTTTACGTGTTCTTACTGCGACTGATGTTTGTAAGTGCAGGAGGGTGTGTTCGTAAATGAAGTGCGAGGCGCAATTCATTGGTATGTGGAATGTTCTTAAAAGCGAATTGTTTCTTGAACGATTGTAAGTAGAGGTTCACCTGTATATATATTTACATTAATTTTTTTGTAAATTTCATAATTATCTTGTTTTCATTTTCTTTGCTTCAACTTATACTCAAGACTTGGATTTTTGACACTGTTTTAGGTTAAAAAGTACACTTCGACTTATACTCGAATCGCCTTATACTTAAAGATATATGGTATTTTTTTACAATTATATTTAAACATTCATTTCATGATGAATAAAATTGACTTTTTTTACCACTTCATTGCTTTAGGAATCAAATCAAATGCTTCTAAAATTCATCTTATAGATATGCTAAAGGAATTTCTCCTTAAGAATTTTCACATTTTCTTTTCATCCAAATTGCAAAATATTGTTTGTACAATTTCACAATTAAAGGTAAACTTTTAAATGAACTTAAACTGACTCAATAATAGTATAGAGTTGGCATAATTTATTAGTTATGTAAATTTCCCAAAAATTGGTTGATGAGCTTCTACAGCTCAATTCAAACTGATGGAATTTCTTCCCATATTGGATAAGAACTTAAATCTTAATGTCGTTATTCCGAAAAGCATTACTGCTCTAGCTTCTGATTGCATTGTCAGAATATGTACTGCAGTTTTTTGTAGCACTGATGGAGTTCTATATTTTTATTTTCATTTAAGTTTGATCTGTCCCCACATTTGAAATGTCATGCTTATCTCTGATTTCAAATCCCACGGTAAGAGATTTTGCATGTGGCTTATTATGATTTTATTTATTGTATGCACATTTTTATCAGTATGCAGATTTTTAACTTCAGAAATTTCAGGTGCGAGAACTGCTGTGTCCTCTGTTGAGAGTGATGACGATGGTGATGTAGTAGGTTAGTACTACCCTGTCGATTAAGTATAATAATTTCATTTCCATGCCTCCTTTTAAGTGCAAGGCATGTATTTTTTGGACTTTAATGTGGTTTATACAAATAAGCATTTGTCTGTTTTCATAGTTAGTTGGTAAATGTTTTAATAAAACTAATACCATGGTAATAGCTGATTGAGCATGAGGCATTGCCTGTTGCCAATCTGTAATTTTTGGGGAAATTGACTTTTAGAAAGCCTTTTTAATGTATCTTATGTTCTTATTTCAGCCAGAGAGTTATTGTAACAGCTGAAATTAATTACTGCTGACTTCTGAGGCAGCTTATCAAACAGTAATATCCACAGTTGCATATATATCTTCCACTTGCATTTTCATTCACAATTTGTCAGACAATAATGTCAAATTAGGGTGGCCAGATATCCTATTATTCAGCATTTTGTCCCAGTGTCTCGAAACTGTTTGTTGGGACAACAGTTATCTCATATGTTTAACATTAAAGGAAACCCACCTATAAAATTTTGTTTTTACTCTTAAGTCAGTAGTGAAATTGGTTTGTTTACATTGTCTGAAATATGGTCCAAATGTAAATCCAATATGTAAAATTTTCCTTGTCATACTTTGTACATTTCTGAAAATTTTTGTCTCATATTTCATTCAATTCATCAATTTTGACAATGTTATCGAGGTCTATATCTGACCTTTCAGTTAGCATTTGTTTTAAGGTTGGCATGTCATTTCTATGTCATATTTCTTTGGGGTGTTGGCTTCAGGTATATTTTGACTACAGGCGATGCCCGAGATTCGACAGGGATGCATTCCTGAAAACGTGGTCGAATCTCGAACAGTCCAGCATCTCGGAAGAAAATTGTTGAGTTCCATTTCACATTACATAAAGTTAAAATAATATTACCAACGTGTTAAGAAAACAATATTAAATCGTTAAAAAACAAAATAATTTAAGACTAAAGAAAAATGACATAAAAATATTTTCATACCTGACATCTTTTTCAACTGTGCTTATGGGACATGGTTTATTAATTGAGAGGTAGTTAAATTTTTATTGGAAGAAGATGGGTTGTAGGTTAGGAGAATGGATAAAATAGTTTCAACCCTTCAGCTTCAATAACATTTTTTTTCTTAGAAAAAGTAATAAGACATCCTGAATCACAGTGAAGCCTGCTGCACTGCTTGACATGAGCACAAACGATGAAAATGAACTATCATGAATTTCTCTTTCGCTCAGAATTACATTTTGAAGCAAGTTTTCATTCCATAAATTTTCTTTTGATTTCTTTTAAAAATAAATTTGAGGAAATAAAACTCACAAAAGTTCTTTGAAAATATTGGTTGAGAGAGAGTATGCGACTCCAAACCTTGAACTGCAAAGGGTACTTCCCAAAGATTTCATAGTCCTTTCGTTTGTAAACAAAAAAGATGCTCTGACAGCAAAAGAAATCTAATAAGCAGAGACTCTATAGAGATAAATTCTTGGTCTGCTAGCAGGTAAAGATGTGGGAGTTAGCTGATGGACATAATCCAAACAGTAGAAGTAGTCTCACTGAAAATTCATCAGTAGGAGCTTTTATAAGTACATCCTATAAATATTCCTTTTTGTTTAATGGAAAATTTGATTGATTCTTTGAACGGAATCACAGAAACTTATGTAATTATATGTTGTTCCAAATTCGTCCGATCAGCTCAGTTGAATAAGTGAGCTTCGACCGACTGAAAGTCGAGTTTAGGTTATAATGTATACCGAGTTAGTCGAATGTCGAATGGTCGAATCTCGGACATCTCCTGTATTTCTCTATGCGTGAAGAGTGGAAGGGAACACAACTTTTTTTTTGTAGAACTTGCTATAGAAAGCCAGTACCTTGTATTTCAATGAAGCTTAATTCATTTATATTGCTTAGTAGTATGCATTAATTTGCAAGTTGGTGGATAATTTATGCTTTATGCACAAAATGATAATTTATATGAAAATTATGGGGGAACTCCAGCTTATGGTGGAAGTTTATTTCTCTTTTTATTTGGGCACCTTTTTTGATTTCAAGCTAAAATTTCAACCTGGAAAAGGGATTGATATTTTTCAGTTTCATATTGCAAGGCATTGAGATGGTTAAAAATTTTTCGTTTGACAAATAACAAAATTCTTGTAATTATCTTGTCTTGCATCGTGTCTTCTGGGCTATGGGTAACGTCTCGTTTTAATCTCATTGGAATCTGGCAACCCTATATCTATCGTAAATGATTCCTCAAAACATGCGAAGTAATCATCTGGATTTAATACTAGTTTGAAAATGAAAAATCAGAAAATACAAACTTCCAAGAGAGCAGCGATTAAAGTAATGCAAATACATTTTTTTATTTAATGAAAATTCGATGAAAAGGAGTCTTCTTTTCCTCATATGTTGTGGCTCTAATAAAATCATATTGGTGTACCAAAGAAAATCAAATAATTCTGCACTCCATTTTAATCAATGTCAAATTTCCATGCAAAATGATAAAAAATATCAAAGTTTGTAAGTGAAATTATCATTATCACTTGTTTCCTTTATGATTAGTAGAAATATCCCCTTAAATCTTTGGAGCGAACATCAATGTTACATGAATAAAATAATTACTTTAATGAAACAGTGAACCTTAGATTAAATTTTAAAAAATTATTTCATAGAATTTGACTATGACTGTGTTTTTGTTTATGCCATCCTGGTGAAGTTTGGTGAATTGTTTCATGCCAAAACCTAGATAACCTTTTTGTACATTATCATATTCATATTGTATTAATGTTCTTTAAAACAAGTTCATTATACAAAGCTCTTAAACTAAGTAGGATATTAATTTTGAATAATGTAGATTTTGAAAATTTTTTAGATGGATTTAATTGGTACTATTTAAGGCATGGGGCATGTTCACCCCAACCACTTCTGTTGTTTTTAGATTAAACGTAGGCAAGTAAATTTAGGACTTGTAGTCTGAATAATTAGGATTAGATTCCATAAACTTTGTTGAAGTGTGTGTGAATTTTGCTATTTCAAAATTATTTTGGAATTTGTGGAATTGGATGACTGTCTTTGAAATTCTTAAGAGGTTACAATACAAAATTGTAGGAATCATAGTAAGTAGCAATTTTTTGTGGGCTATTTACTGTTTAAGATATGGCAATATGTGCCATCAAATTAATTTTTTTGCCTTTTCATGAGTGGTAAACATTTGGGAGTAAATTGTAATGGTTATTTAAGAAAAAGTACATTTATTTGAATTGCATGTAAAGAAAGTTTTTTAAGATAGAAAATAAAACTAGATGAGGAAGAATGTTATTGCAAAGTTGATAGGGTACATTTTGAATATATACCATTACAATTACTTGAGATGTGTAATAAATTAAACATATAGATAATCTGAAAACAAAAATAAATTAACGCAGATCTTACTTGCACATTCTTTTGTAATTCAAATGAAATGAATTGAAAGATTTTCATATATTTGAACAATGTATTTTCTTCAAGATTTTTGAGTAAATGTAATTAAAAAAATTTTTTTTTACAGATTTTCAAGCAATTGATTCTTATCAAGTTTCAGATATTAAATTTTAAATTTTTATCAACTTTAATAAAATTAACAGTATTTAATGATAATGGTGGAAGAAATCTAATATGCAAATTTACATTCGTTGTTTGGAAATGAAAAAAAATTAGCTCTGTTTTGAAAATTCTGGAATTAATTTCCTGTGATTTGGATTAATGAAGCAACTTTTCTGTTTAATTATCTAAAAGATTTAAAACAAAAATTTCACTTTTAAATTTCCCTTATGGTAGGAATAGAACCACCAAAAGGATTTCGAGATGTCCTGCTGAAGGAAGGTCCTGAAGGCTTTGCTCGTGCCATTAAAGCACACAAAGGACTTTTACTCACTGACACCACACTTCGAGATGCTCATCAGTCACTCTTGGCAACACGTGTCAGGTCGCATGATCTCCTAAAAATTTCTCCCTTTTTGGCTCATTCTTCACTTGGACCAGCTTTGTTATCTGTAGAGAACTGGGGAGGTGCTACATTTGATGTGGCCCTCAGATTTCTACATGAATGTCCATGGGAGCGTTTGGAGGATATGAGAAAACTGCTTCCAAATGTTCCATTTCAGATGCTTTTGAGAGGTGCAAATGCAGTTGGATATACCAATTACCCAGATAATCTTGTCTATAAGTAAGTAAATTTCTGATTAGTATTTATTTGCATACGTCTGTGGATCTCTTACAGATATGCAAACACCGTTTGTTACAGTTGTGAAGCAGTTGTTAATTATGGTAGATTTTGTGTGTATAGTTTTTATTTTTATCATTGAAGTTATAAATTACATTCGAAACCTTTTTCAAAATGGATAATGTGGCGCACTGATCATTTAAAATTTGATATGGATAAATAAAATCACGCATGATGGACTATTTCCATATCTAAATAACAGTAAATGTGGTGAAGTGTAATGAAATTAAAAATTGATGATATCTGACAAATTTGAGCCTAGAGTAATTTAGGTAGTCAACTTCAAAACTTACTTGGTTGGAATAACTTTTTGTTTTTTGAACATCACAGATTCTGCGAGCTTTCGGTGAAGAGTGGCATGGACATTTTCAGAGTTTTCGATTCATTGAATTACCTACCTAATTTAATCCTTGGCATGGATGCAGTTGGAAGAGCAGGTGGTGTTATAGAAGCTGCTATTTCTTATACTGGTGACGTTTCAGACCCAACCCGCAAGAAGTATGATCTCAATTACTATCTTAAATTGGCAGATGAATTGGTGAAAGCAGGAACTCACATATTATGTATTAAGGTAAATATAACTCCAACTAGTGTAATGTCCATCAAAAATGACGGGAGGAAAGATACAGTCGTTCAAACTATTTAGAGAGATCATATTAACATCAGAAACAACTGTCTTGAAAATTGTTTCCCCCCCCCCTCTCTCTCCCTCTCCCTCCCTCTCTCTCCCTCCTCCCTCTATCTCGTATTAAAAGCATTCAAAGCATGTTTATACCCATAAGGATTGAAATAACAATATGATATCGAGGTCTAACAATGGAATAGGTTGGCGAGGTAACATCCTGTTAAAAATGGCAAGATTTCCTCAAACTGTGTGAATTAAATGTTTAAATTGAGCGATTTCAAACTGTAGGCGGGAAAAAGATGAAAAGAATAAGAAACTTTATAATGTTTTCTTCAAAATGGTTTACATCTGAAGATTGTAGGTCAATTCTTTCTAATTTTAATCTAAAAAAGAATGAAAGTCTGCACGTTGAAATGTTCATTTTTACGTGTTACCTTATGGGAAATGGAAATTATCCCATGGAGTCAAACCTGGGTCTTTGATCTTCAGTTTGATACATTAAAATGTTTTTTTATTATATCATAATGCTATCCTGAAAATTTCATCAAATTTGGTTCAGTCGTTTGTGAGATATTAAGCTTCAAAAAGCATTACACACAACGTTTGCTAAGGTTTTTATTTATATGATAATAATTATTTTCCTGTTAAAATTAACTACTTAGAAAAATTGTGCAAAATCATCTAAAATTCGTTTTTAAAAAAGATGCCATTTCATGCAGCAGTTTTGCCAGTAACTGTGTCCTAATAGCTCCCCTATTGTTCTTCATGAACAGGATATGGCTGGTCTACTTAAGCCTAGAGCTGCCAAAATGCTAGTGACAGCCCTAAGGGATCGCCATCCTGACATTCCACTTCATATTCATACACACGATACATCAGGTGCTGGAGTTGCATCTTTACTTGCCTGTGCAGAGTCTGGTGCAGATGTTGTTGATGTTGCGGTGGATTCCATGTCTGGCATGACTTCTCAACCAAGTATGGGTGCTGTTGTCGCTTCTCTTCAGGGTTCATCTCTTGATACAGGTTAAGTCTTTCTTTATCTTACTACTTCCTATGGAAAGAAGTAAAACTTAATGCGGATTAAATAACTATTCTGGCAGGAGATTTGTAAAATGGTGTTTTATTGTTAGAGACTACAGGTGATTCCTGAAAATGCGGTCGAATCTGGAACAGTCGAATGTTGAACGCGCCTAAAAACGAGTGAAATCAGCTCATACTCAAACAATTAGAGCAGAAATAACGATGTCTAGACTGAAACTAAACCTTGCATGGCTGGGCGGGCCGAAAATTACTTCGCGTAAACTAGTTCCTAATTTGACTGACCAATCGGCTGGATCGAATAAGCAGGCTTCGACCGATCGAATTATCGAATTGGTCGAATCTTGAATCTCAGGAGTTGCCTGTATACCTATTATTTTCTTTGATTGTTTCGCCTTTGTTGTATTTAGCTAAAAATTCTATAGCAATAGTGCTGATAATATAATAAAACTCTGTATTTATGGAGAAACATTTAAAAAATATGATACTTAGCCTAAAAAATTGTTAGTAGAATTTTCAATCCCCATTACTGCAAGCTTGCCCCTTTTTGTCACTCCTTTTACAAATGACTATCAGTATCATTTTTAAATTTTTGCAGCATTAGATTGTATTTTTGAAAGAATTACACATGCACTATGTTAATATATCAAGTTTAATTTTATCATAAATAGCAACTATAACAATTAAAGATGCCCTGCTGTCATAGGGAATCTTATATTATAACCCAATAAAATTCTCTTTTTATTATTTCAAAATACTCGGAATCTAAATTTGGCTTTATAAACTAATGTAATACTTTTATATTGGAAGTTGGACAAAAGTTTTACTCTTTAAGCAGAATGTCTTTCCAAGTATGTAGTAATTATCTTAGGGAAAGTTGTCTTTAATGAAAACTTTTTAAATTTCAGAAATCAATTGACTCATTTTCATATTTCAGGTCTTGATTTGAAACATGTGAGTCAATACTCAGCATACTGGGAGCAGACTCGTACGTTGTATGCTCCGTTTGAATGTGCTACCACCATGAAATCAGGAAATGCTGATGTATATTTAAATGAAATTCCTGGAGGTCAATATACGAATCTACAATTCCAAGCTTACTCTCTGGGACTTGGAGACTTCTTTGAGGATGTCAAAAAGGCTTACCGAGAGGCTAATTTACTTCTAGGAGATATCATAAAAGTAAGAATTTACATTAATTCTTACGAATATACCGTAATTTGCACAATGAACTGTAGGAAAATCTTATTAATTCAGTACTCAAAGGACCAAAAATTCAGAGCTTTGAGTTCATATTAATATCTGATGTTACATTTTTATGCCAAAATTTGTACTTTAAAGTCCTCGTTCAGTTGCATGGGTATGAATTCCATTGTTGTTGCCAAGTAGGTCTTTGATAGGTTGTTTTAGGTAAGTCACAAAGCTCAACATGGTTTCAAGAAGATCAAGCATGTATTTAATCAACATATATACATTAACATGGAGAGCCGTTAACATAAAAACAATGTTTGTTCTTGGCTTCTACCAAGCTGATTTTCATGAAATTGGTATTTAGAGCATATGGACAAAGGCAATAAGAAAATTTTATATAAATGGTTTACCTAACCCTATCAGGGGTGCTACTTTACTGGCAATGTAAAACAAACTTTCCATCACATCTCATAAAACATTAGTCTTCAAATAAAATTCAAGAACTAGGCAAATTTCTTGTAAAATAAATTTTTACTGTAGGTGTAGCTGTTTTTAAAAAATCGAACAAGAATGTCATAATTATCTTTGAACTTAGAAAAATTCATGCACGGATATGTAATTGTTGTCAACATAAACAATCTTTGCAGTAATTGAAGTAAATAAGATGTGCTATAACTACGGAAATACATTTAATATTATTACATGTGCATGCAGCAATTTGTAAGCAGAAGAAAATGGATTATCTATGAAAATGAAAAGAATGTAAATGTAAATATTACCAGTGCTTTTTAGGTAAAAAAAAAAAAGGTGCCGGTACTCATACCTTGATAAATTGTAGAATGCCTCTCCCACTCCCTCTCACTCTTCCTATACCCTCTTCCCCTTCTCTATTGAATTTGTGATGAAAATTTAATAACAAAGTTGATAATAAAAATCATTTAAGGAAGCCGTTTATTACTTTAAGTTTTAAGAAATTTAAAAACTGAAAATGTGCCGAAATTAGATGTGTGTCAACATCGCTCCGAAAAAATATGCCAGTACGCCGTACCGTCATGTGCCATCACAAAAAAGCACTGAATATTACATTTACTTAACTCAAGTGAGATATGCTTTAAATAATTTTCGATTATTACATTGATTACATCTGATTAGAAAATAAATCGGTAAATATGAATTTAGCATTTTCATGGCATAATTTATTATATATAATTTTGCAGAATTTAGTGATTATACTACATTACATAAATACATATGTTATTGCACCAATTTAGGGTAGGGAAGAAATTTTTAGTAGAGAGAGAGAGAGAAACAATTGGGTCATGATGTTCTGCTGATTTAGTTATTGACTATATATTAGAGGTTGTGTTGAAAAACTAGGAGATGCTATGAGTGCCACAGGCAATTTTATCAGATTTTTCATGCATCGCTCAGGGTGACTTTGGCAATCTAAGGTTTAATATTGCAGAGATAATATTGTATCAACTGCTTTCAGTATGATCTTTTAAGGCAGTTGATGTTTCTCAGGTCAGGGGCCTGTATGTAACTCACTGTGTTATGGGGTGGAAATAGGACCTACATGTATTTCAAATCCACACCCACTTGATTATTTGCAGCACACTGGTCCATTAATATTGTTCCTGTTTCAGGAATCCATTCATCTCTCCAGCTGTGTAAGGCACTCATTAAAGGGTTTTCTCATTGTCCAAACATTTTTTGTTGGCCTTGTAGTCCCAAGGAAGATGTGTTATTCTTTTAAAACAAGCGTGGGGAACCTTTTCCACATGGGGGGCACATAAATGGTGGAGGGAGGGAGGGGTTGTATTGGAAGTTGCCAATGCTTTGGCGGACCTAATTAGTTTAAATTGAAGTTACTGAGAGATTATAAAGTGATTATATAGGTGGAAATCAATTCTAAATTAGAGTATTTAGGAATAACATTTCAGTATTAAATGCTTTATTATCATTATTAGGATTTTTAAAATATGAGTTAAATTTTACGGATCTCTTTTTCCTCATTACTTTGCGCGCCACAAAAAATGCTCTCATGGGGGTGCATGCGGCACATGGGCCGGAGGTTCCTCACCCATGTTTTAAAACATCAAGATTTTTTGAACTTACCAAGAATAAGTGGTTTTCATTTTTCATTTACATCTACTACAAGCAGAGGCACCTGCAGAAATTTTTTCAGGGAGGGGCAAAATGCTCACCCATTAGCATTGGTTGCTCACCTCGCAGGGGCTACTTACACAAATATAGCAAAAAAACATTTTTAAATTGATTTTTTTAAGCAGGGCCTGCTTTTCATTTTAGGGGAGTAGTATTGCACACCGCATATAAAATGTTGGTTTCTAAAATTCTCCATAAAGTATTGCATCTAATGTTATTAGCAACGCGAGTTAATTGCCGCAATAGATATCGAAAGATTCCAAATTACTCAGCTATGTACGTTTTTTCGTTATAGATTAAAGTAGATTGCGTACATTGGATCAGAACTATTCGTGTTCATTTATATTCGTAATCAGGGCCGGCATGTATGAAATTGCCGCCTGAGGCGAGCGCATTTTATGCCACCCTTTGGTACAGTAACAGGGAGTATGGGCGGAGCAAGGAAATATTGTGGATATACAGCAATGAAATGACATAAATTAAAATGTTAGATTTAAGTTTTATTATACAAACAGAATTAAATTAAACTTTTCTTTAAATAACAACATAATGAAAAACAATAAAAATTAACTTAACTGTAAGTACTTTGCATGCTTTTTCTTTAGCAAAATCATCTATAACATCTTCGAAATTTAAATTGATTGAAATGTCATGTTCGATGGACAATATTGCTATTTCTGTCAACCTTCCCTGTGCCATTGTAGAACGTAAATAGTTTTAAATTAATTTAAATTTCGAAAAAGATCGTTCTCCACTGGCAATGATCGCAGGAAGAGTTAGCAGAATTCTGAGTGATATGAAGATATTTGGAAATTTTTCTACTAAATTATTTTTATATAATTTAAAACATTTAATGGTGTCATCTCACTATTTAAAACACTTCTAATAATTAAAAGTTCATTGTACAAATTTAAAGGTTCTATATCATCTGTCAATGCTATATGCAAATTTTGACAAAAAAAATAACATCTGAATCTGTATGGATAAACAATGTAACGTTGTACAAAAATTCAAATAATTGGTTGTGTGGTTCTAGTTGGGAAAATCTTTCCTTGATATAATTTATGCAAACATCTACTACATAATTAAAAAACTCGACTTCAATTTCACATACATACAATAAGTAATTTAACCATAGATTTGAGCGCTGCAGTGACGAAAAAAACTCGCAGAACCTAGCGATCTATGCATAAATGCGAGCACCACTGCGAAAGATTAAAAGTTGTTTTAATATTGATTTTTAATGATAATTAATATTAAATAAATTAAAAAAGTAACATTAGCGAACCTTGCAATTTCGCGAACTGATCACTACTAAGTACATGTTATAATCGGTTTGTTTAGCACAAAAACCATTCGGAACGTATCCTTTGTGCTAAACGAGGCATGACTGTATATCTTAATCTGTCCGCGGTTGCCTTTGTCAATGGGCACCCTTTTCTCTTTCGCAAATCTGCAATGGCGGTTGATTTTTGTCTCAATATGTGCCTGAAAATGCCGGCCTAAGCTATGTGCCGCCTGAGGCGGTCGCCTCACCCCTGGCACCGGCCCTGTTCATAATATTGCTTGCAGTACTGATACTTTATATTCATATATCGGGCACTTGGAATAATGCCGGAGAGCAAATAATTACTTTAACGTGTTCCACCTTTTTTCTTCTTCCGTTTTGCGAATAGGTTTCCAGAGAGCTTCTCAGCAAGTGCTCAGATTACTCGTTCCTTTACTATTGATTATACAGAATCCAAATGGCAAAAAAATGTTGGGAAAATTACATCCAGTCATTTGCATTCCTTATATTTCTTACAATCAGCATTCAGAGATACAGTTTCAACGGGAGTATGGGAGCATTACTGCACTCAAAACATTTACTTGCAGCCACACTTCAGCAGATTTTCACCAGCAAATATAACAAATATTTTAAAATAGCGTAGGGCCCGGTGCAGTCACACCATTTGCACCACGATCTGTCAGCTCTGCTTGTGCCAGCGTAAACTTTAAAATGCCATATGTAAAATTTTTGTGAAACGTAGAGGGGGGCAAATGGCCCCCCTTGCCCCTTACTGTGGGCGCCCATGACTACAAGCTAATAGTAATAGTATTTCTTTACATTTTCTGAAGAAAAGAAATTAAAATTATTGGATTTATTTTTTTATTTGAAAATTTAAAAATTATCATCACATTGTGCACACTAGGCAAGACTAGTCATAATCAGTCACTAATTCTTATTTATTTATTTCTTTGTTCTTGATTATTATACAACTACTAAACTACTATAGTCAGATGAATATGATACTTGTAAAATCCTATCATTGAATCTCCTTAGTCTTATAAGGAATCACAGTATGAGCAGCAGTATCAATATTTAAAGAGCACTAAATCGAATTAGAGCTTTGTGAAGCATGGTAAATCAGGGACTACCTGCATTGTCTTTACATTTCATGTGTTTCTAAAAGTAGCCATATTGGATTTCTATGGACTTTAGGGTTCAGTCATTTGAAGGACTCTTAAGGTTAATTATTAATTTTAAAATGATATTTCTCAAATGATCCCCTTAATGATTTGAATTCATATTCTGTACATTGTTATAATTTTACTGAGGCTTAGGATGACCGGACATGTTTTCTTTTACCTTTTGGAAAATGAACTGAATCTAATAAATTATGATTTAGAAATAATAATGTGAATGTAATAAAATAAATTTTGATGGTTTACAGGTTACCCCATCATCTAAGGTTGTTGGGGATTTGGCCCAATTCATGGTCCAAAATAAGTTGACTGCTGAAGAAGTTGAGGAGAAGGCTGAAGAATTAAGCTTCCCAAAATCTGTTGTTGAGTTCCTTCAGGGTTATATTGGCACCCCATATGGTGGATTC
Source organism: Uropetala carovei (assembly GCA_036926305.1). Classification (NCBI taxonomy): domain Eukaryota; kingdom Metazoa; phylum Arthropoda; class Insecta; order Odonata; family Petaluridae; genus Uropetala; species Uropetala carovei. The sequence goes on from JAXCHB010000169.1 coordinate 6,351,321, forward strand.
CCAGAGCCTTTCAGGTCAAAGGTATTGTATTTGATTAGACATTGCTATTTATCACATTTGTTTCTGTGATGTGGTGCTTCTAATTACATGAAAAATAGTTTTTGGCATGTTTAAAAAACTCTTATAGTTTCACTTTGGCATCTGTCTTGTTTAAGTTGAAATTGTGATGAAACCATAAAATATAGACAGCTGACACTTGGAGGGTAGATTTATGCACTGCTGCCATTTGTTTTTCTTTAAATTTGAGTTTTGAAAAATATGAGAGTTCAGATTAAGGTCCATTTAAAATTTAGTTTTTTTTAATATCTCTGAAAGTTTAAAAGATGGAATCCTGAAATTCTGAGGATACATTTCCATGTTAATGATACTTATTCTGTAAAAGTTTGAAAAAAAATCCAACAAGTCGTAATTTATTTTAAAATTTGTAATTTTTTAATTTTTTATCAGTCGTTGTCAATGAAAACAATCTTTGTAGCAACTGCAGTGAACAATGTCTACCCCACACACAAATAAGTTTAATTTCCTTTCTTGTAGACACAGTATAATAAATGAAAGGAAATGGATTATCCATGGTGAATAAATGAACTTAATATGGTAATTTTCCTTTCCTGCGCACAAAGTGAAAATGATGAAGAAATGAACTTGAACGTAAAGATTATGTTACAATTACTCAAGTGAGGTATATTTTAAATAATTTTATATTGTTTTACTTATACAGTGGGTTCCGTTTATTAGAATCAGTGGTTAATTGAATCAGCCGCTTTATTGAATCAAAACCGGAAAACCAAAACCATTTTGTATCTAACGTTTTAAAAAACGGAAAAAGAAAGACTACCACATTCCCAATTTGAGGGAACTGTTTGAAGATTTGCGAATTAGGGATAAGGATATACTGGATAGAATAAACAAGTTAAAATTGCATAAAGCATGCGGGCCTGATGGCATAACAGAAGAAGTAATAAATCTAGGAGGAGAAGCGATTGTTCTGTATCTTCATGTAATATTTAGAATAACTCTAAATAATGGAGAAATACCAAATGATTGGAAAAGCATGATCGTCGTTCCTATACACAAAGGTGGTCCTCATGCAAATTTAGATAATTACCACCCAATCAGTTTAACAGGTGTAATTTGTAAGCAGATGGAGCACACAATCGTTAGCCACATTAAAAAATTCTGGCAGAGAAACACTTGGTTATGGGAGAAACAACACGGTTTTCGTAGTGGTTACTCATGCGAAAGTCAGGTAACAGCAATGGCTCAAGATGTTACCGAGGCACTGGATAGAGGATAACAGATAGATGCTGTCGTAGTCGATTTTTCTAAAGCCTTCGATATGGTAAACCATAATTTGTTATTACAAAAGGTTTCGGAAATGAGATTGGATAGAAGAGTGGTGCAGTGGATAAGGTCTTTTCTTGTAGGACGCACGTAAATGGTGAGAATAGAAGACATAGTATCTAAGGAATCAGTTGTTAACTTTGGCATTCCGCAAGGAAGTGCGCTTGGGCCCCTGCTTTTCCTAATCTTCATCAATGATTTGCTGAAAACCGTCAAATCTAACGTTAGATTATTCGCTGATGACTGCATGATATACAGACTTATCGAAAACGGAGACGACCACAACACTCTGCAAGCTGATGTAGATGAGCTTGCAGATTGGTCTACTAGGAATAAGATGTTAATAAACGTAGACAAAACCAAATTTCTACACTTCAGTCACAGTAAAAGTAGAGTGGATTACATTTATATACTAGATGGTAGGAGATTAACAGAAGATTGTTCGTGTAAATACCTGGGGGTAACCTTCACGAGAGACTTGCAATGGGGGGCTCAGATCGACAGAGCTGTTGCAAAAGCTTATAGAGCTTTACATTTCATAATGAGAGTGCTGGGAAAAAGTACACCTAGGGCAAAAGAAGTGGCATACAAATCATTAGTTAGGCCAATACTTGAATATGGAGCCATGGTATGGGATCCTCACTATGTAGGACAAGTGAAAAAGTTAGAAATGGTACAGAGGACTGCAGCACGATTCGTTCAAGGTAATTTCAAAAGAGGAGAGAGCATTTCAAAAATGATCAGTAACTTAGGATGGGAATCGCTGGAGCAAAGGAAAGATTTAACTAGATTGAGTGGAATTTATAATGCTTACGTTGGGAAACATTCGTGCATGGATATAACTGTCAGAATGGGCTAACCGAAATATTATGGGCATAGGGATCATAAGTACAAAATACAACCCTTAGGACAGAAGACAGACTGGGGAAAGTTTTCGTTTCTCAATAGGGGGATTGAGAGATGGAACAGTTTACAGGCGGATGTTTTTGAGCCTTTTCCCTCAACATTGGATCTCCTCAAGACAAAGATCAGAAGACATATTATAAATCATAATTATTGTATATAATATCCATAGTTAACGACCAAGTGAGGGAGAAGTAGGGAAATGCTTGGCAGGGTGATGTACAGTGGGGACATCGTGGGCCCCGTGACTGCTATGGTAGCCGTGAAGGTGTCATGAACCTGCGAAAATTCACCATTGGAATGTGTTTATATCTTTTAATCTCTAAGAATTCAGTGTATTATTCAATTATGTAACCTTTATATTGAATTATACTGTTGCCACCTGGTCCTATGGCCAACTTGTAACAATGTGCTTAATAATAATAATAATAAACCTCCCCTTATTGGAATCACTTATTTTGGTTTATTGAATCGCACGGCAATGATTGAATGCAGGGTTGTATACCCAAAGTTGCTAAATGCTACAGAAAATCGGATTTTCATCACATCAAGCAGAAATGAAAACCGAAAAGGAGGAAGTTGAGGAAGAGTTCAGTAGATTGAATTCGATATATGATGACATTGTTGTAGCTCCTATTGACAGAAGATAACACTGTAGTTGACATTCGAAATTATAATTCAAGTGATGATGAAGAAGTGGAGGAGGATTACCATGTTTACTGCTTAAGAAGTCAGATGTGTTTTAGCTGTCCTTAGAAAAAACCTAGAATTGAGAGGACAGGCAGAAAAGTTTGGCCGCATAGTATACGTACACCGATGGAAGATGACTCGATTCCTCATCTTAAGGAGGTCACAATTCAAACCATTTTAGATAACTATTTTTAAAATAACACAAAAAGTAAAATTCGTGTTTAAAATCTTATTTGTTATAAACTTTCTTATATTATATCTCTAAAAAATTAGCATAACCATGAAATTTTTATATACGAAAGAGACATGAACTTTATTCTAACATTTTCTTATTTGCCATAACTAAAATACACAGATTCCGGATTATTGAATCAGCCGTTTAATTGAATCAAATAACGGATTCCTGACTTACTTCTAATAAGCGGAACCCACTGTATCTCCAAAGGTATAAAAGATGGAAAGCTAAATGTTTGTTTGAACATTTTCACAATGATGCCAGTTATTCTTGATAAATTTTTGAAAATTTTGCATAGGAAAATAGGGAAACGTTCAAAATATAATACAAAGTTGATTACACACAAGACTAAACTAAACAAGGCCCTAGTGACTGAATATGTGGCAATACAACCACATGAAAACTAAAAAAATGTGCCAATTTATTCATGTTCATGGATAAAACTCTACTTGTTAAGTAATGACCATCTGAATTTAATTTCAGGTATTGAAAGGACTTCCAAGAGTTGAAGGCAGACCCGGTGCCTCCCTACCAGCAATGGATTTTGGGCAGTTGAAAGACGATTTGGAGGAGAAGTTTGGAAAAGTTAATGATAAAGATGTACTTAGTGCAGCCCTGTATCCAGAAGTTTGTGATGAATACTTTGATTTTAGGCATAAGTTTGGTCCGGTAGATAAACTTGACACAAGAATATTCCTCACTGGACCGAAGGTTGGAGAAGAGTTTGAGGTAGGATGTGCTTTGTTTTTTTTTAAAGAATTACAGCTTCCTTTTGTTATTTCATGGTGCATTATTTTTCTTGCAATATAATTGATCAGTAACTTTGGTTTAATGATGTTACTTTTATTCCAAAATCTATCCAGGTGACAATTGAGAAGGGAAAAACCCTTGGCATTAAAACTCTCGCAATGGCTGAAGATTTGACTGCAAACGGTGAAAGGGAAGTGTTCTTTGAGATGAATGGACAGCTTCGCTCTGTTTTCATTAAGGACAAAGAAGCTGTTAAGGTAAGAATTAAGGAATTTCCTCAAATGTAATTATTATTTCGAAGTTCAAGGGACCAAAAAATTATGACTTCGAAGTATCTGGGTTCAAAATAAACATACTTTCATAAAAATTGAATTTTTTTACAATCAGCTACTTGGGCAGCAAAACCACAATACAGAATATTATCTATCCATTCTACAAATGAATTGGCCTTACACGGCGAATTCGAACAGAGCTGAAGTGAAAACTTAGTTTGCTATTCACAAAGACCACCAAGTGTGAAAAAAGGCTCCAGCGAATATCCCGAATTTCCCAGTACATTTCTTGCAGGAGCAAATTGTTAAATTTTTAGAAAATATGAAAATTTATTGATTTTGTCTCTTCAAGTACATTTTGCCCTATCTAATAGTCAATTACCGACAGTGTATGAAATTGAATATATTACGAACCGAACACTTCTTAAGCTAGTGGAACGTTATTACTAACCGAGAGCGATCTGGTGCCCCTGACCTCCTTATCCAAATTTCCTTACGACTTTTTTGAGAGTCAGTTCATAATATTTTTACCAGCTCATCACTGGGTAAAACCACTAGGTTTTTGTTTTTGGCTCATCACTTATTCTCGGATAAAACAAAGGCATGATATTTTTAGAGATGACATTCGGTATTACTTCGTACAGCGCTATATAAAGATTGGTTCAGCAACAGAAATCAATATTACACGGTCTTATCTGGAGCATATCACTTTCTCATGAGAAAAGCCTTGCCCAGGTTAGGAGAGCATGAGGATTGAGATAATAGGGGTTTTTGCAACTTCTGTTCATTTTAGCTTGGTTCTTGAATTTTGCAATCCGATGGAGAATGTGAGCATTCACAATGATGCAAGGATAAGCTGATTCATTTATGTGAATCATCTCTTTTCTTTCTTTTTCTAGGAACTTCACATTCATCCCAAGGCAATTAAAAGTAACAAGAGCCAAGTTGGTGCACCTATGCCTGGAACTGTGATTGACATTCGCGTGGACGTAGGAGATAAGGTGGAAAAAGGTGCTGCCTTAGTAGTACTCTCTGCTATGAAGATGGAAATGGTGGTGCAGTCACCAGTTTCAGGAGTCGTCAAAAGTCTTGACATCACCAAAGGAATGAAGTTGGAAGGAGAGGATCTCCTCATGACTATAGAATAGGCCATTCAAAGCTAGGAAAGCATTCTTAGCTGTTGACATCAACGTGACCAATCTTTAATCTTCATTGTGATAGGAGTGACGTAGAATCAGAGGCTGTGTGAAATTTGCAGTTGTTAAGATTTACACATCATGAAAACGTTCGGCAAGGTATTCTCAAAGAGAAATCCAAACCTAAATCAAATGTAACAATATTATAATAATTATTATTATTCTTTTGAAACTGAAGTTTTGCTTCTTCTACCATTGGTGAAAACAAATTGAAGAGGTGATTGAAGTGTAATATATTTAGCTGTTATTTTTTTTCTCTAGACTAAGTTCCTGTCATTCTTCATTCAGTCATTTACATCACTGCTCATTATTAGTGGCATTTTTGGTATAAATTTTAAGTACTCACCAGTGAATATTCATTGTTTTATATGTAAATATGTTTTTGAAAAGTGGAAGTGTTTTGTAAAAAGATATTGTTTCTAGTTATATTTACAGTTAAGTTTTTTGATTGCATTAGGGATCATTTAAAATCTTCTGGTGTAATTTTATTTTATAAAAAGATGTTACTGTCTCAGAAATCAGAAATGAATTTAAAACGTTCATGTCAAATGTGCAGTTGCCAAAAAAGACATTTTTTTATTTTATTATATCATAATTCCTTTTCATAGGTTCAAAATTCTTTTTGTACAATGTTAGCTCAATTCCTTTGGTGAATCTTTTGTCTCCCAGTCCTGTACATGCTGAATCTCATTTACTCAAAAATATTTTGTATTTTAATTAATCAGGGAAACTTGTACTTATGGTTGTTAAAATGTATTCCCATAAATTAGGGCTCTTTAAAACACATATAAGTGACAATAAAAAAAGAATGTTAAAAAACTATTGTAATGAAATATTTTATTGAAGACTGAAAGTTTTAGCTTAAATGTTTAGGTAATTTAAATTGCCAGTGGTTTCAAGCTCAACATGAAAAAATATGAAATATTATTAAATAAATTTCTTTAACAAATGAACAAATGTACCTTATTATTGAACGATTCCCAAAAGAAATGCCAAAGATCTTGTGATGGCTCAATTTCTCTTAGAATAATTAAGGCTTTCACATGGTAAACAGATAAATTATTAAATTTCACAGAAGACTTAATAGGGAATAAGTTACTTAAAGAATCTATTAGATGATCAATGGTGAAATTGAGTTATCAGGAGTTCATTGGCAAATTCATAATAATGCAGAGCACCATTATTGTTGCTTATAAGTCTGCCACCTAAGGCAAAAAGACAAAATATCATCCCAGTTCATGACACTGGTGCAGCTTTGCTGTGAAACTGCAATAATGATGGCCCTGAAAATTAGAAGCACAAAATACAAAAATATAGGGCAATAAATTAAAGATAAATATGTACCTTATTAACTAAGTAAATTATGTGTGTGTTAAAAATTCATTCAAGTTATAAAAGGCATTATTGAGTAGAATTTTTTTTTATTTTGAACACTGGCAATGGATTGTTTTTTATTTTATGTGGAAGCACATTGTACAGAATGCTGCACATGTGGCATGGGCTTTTCCCACAGAGACCTAAGTTGTGTTTAACTACATGTATATTGTTTTGTTGTCTGGTCTGTTGATGGTGAATGTATAAGTTGATTTAAAATTTGTGCATAGGAAGTACATTCATAAGTATATAAGCTTGGGAATGTATATTGTTACAAATAAATAGGTACATTTTTACAGGATGAGGATTATTTTATAGAAAAAATGTGTCTAAGGGCTTTCTTCTCTAAGGACAAAGACTGTTGGAGTGAGGAGAGTTGCCCCAGAATAAGACCCCATACTTCAGCAGGGAGAAAATGTGACCAATCTTTAATCTTCATTGTGATAGGAGTGACGTAAAATCAGAGGCTGTGTGAAATTTGCAGTTGTTATGATTTACACATCATGAAAAAGTTCGACAAGGTATCTCTGCATATCTTTCTCTCTCTCTGGAAGGGAGGGAGTTTATACGTTATTTTCGTAAGATTTTCTTCCTTCATTCATCTAAATAGGAAAATGCGAGCAGTTTTCTTCATTTTTGCTTCATTCGATGGGTATAACTGTGTACTATCTTATTCTTGCGATGCTTACAAGTTATATGGTTGAAGTTTTAGATTCACTAAATCCGTTGAAATTCAACGGGCACTTCAGCTAGTATACCTAATATGTTGTTCAGTTTATCCCCCAAACTTTCAAGCTCCTCCCAAAGTGGTGCACTTGTATTGGGAATGTGGGTTTAAGATGGAAACTATATCGCCATCTATCTAATAGCGATGAACTATATGCTTCCAAAAAAACTTGAGGTGAAAAATAACTTGAAGCGAGCATCCACTACTCAGTCTTATGCCATCCGTCATAGATGTCCTTTGTACCACTCTCCGTTAGTTTTTCATGACATTCTATTTGTCATTCTATGTTTTTACTCTGAGGTATTTCTCAGCATTCATCATCTCCTGTTGCTCGAATGGTTTTTCATGATAATTGGGTGAAAGAGGAGCTTCTAACAATTATTTTGTTGAAAGGTAAAACTAGAGGGGAAGACATTTATCAGACATTTAAAGATTATACTTTGGATAACCAAATTCCTTTCCAAAAACTTGTGTCAATGACCACTTATGGAGCACCTGCGAAGGTAGGTAGCAGGAACAGTATCATTAATCTGTGCAAGAAAGTTACTTCATTTCCAGCACTCATTACATATGACTGTACTATACACCAGGAAATACATACTTTGTGCAAATGTGATTCGGACTTTAATTCAAGAATAATCCAAGCTAATTTAAATAATGATTTATCTTTGGCTTTACGAAAGTAAGAGTAAAACTGACCATAAAAGATTCTAAAAATTATCAAATTTTTCCTCAACAGTAGATGTGCTATTGATATTACTCCAGTCTGTATAGGAAAGGTTAACTTTAAAAATGTCAGTTTCATTACGACCCAATTTTCTGACACCTGTAAAATGCATTGCGGTAGTTGATAGGAAAGGAGAACTTAAGTATTTGAGCTAGGTGGTCAAAAAGGCCAAATTTAACAACAGAGGTGGAAGGTGAAGGATTAAGAGGTGGAAATATTATTGATAATGGTTTGGCTATGAGGGGTAACCCTAGTCAGGATATGAATGGCAGAAGTTAAGTTGAATGACAAAGCTAGCTCACTTAGTTGCAGTTTGTTCACATTATCAGTGGAAAATCAATATTAAATTCACCACATAATACCAGATTATTCAAAAACTAAGAAAGCTGAAGAAGAAATTCTCAAATTTAGATAATGACATGTACACATCACTGCCTGGAGATCTATAAACACATAACACAATAAGAGTTACTTACATTAGCGCTGGTAGTCGTTTGAAATCACATGGTCCCACAATAACAATTAGTTACTTACATTGTTAGTTTGCAGCTTAGCAGCTGCACACTCAAACACTGTATCACGGAATAACATTTTGAGAGGCTGCACATTAAGACCTGATCTTGAGTAAATGGCAACTCAACTGCATTTAAATTGATTCCTACATTAGGAAGAAACAGAGAAAAGCCATGCAACTGTAAGGTGCTGATTTCAAATTCATTTAACCAATGTTCTGAAATGCACAAGATATCAGGACAGTGATCTTGAAGGGCTAACTCCAGGGATTCTACTTTATTTCGTAGAAACGTTTATGTGTAGTACTTCACAATTTTTAAAAAAATGTTGTATTTGAGATAATACCATATCTTTGTTTTGGGGAAAATTTATCACACCATTGATGTCTGGTCACAAATTCTTTGGCATAATTACACGTTATGCATACCATGTTTATTTATTTTTTGTTCAAAACAAACATGGTCTTTATTAACTTAGTCGACATAGCACTGATTAAAGAGTGCATGTCGTTACACATTTTATATAGGTAACTATGTAGGCAGAAGACTAGCATTTTTATGGCTTATATTAACTTCATTAAGAAAAAAATGAATTTTTACTCAATGGTCATCTCTGAAAGTGACTTAAGAAAGAATAAAAACAATAAAAAAACTTCCTTTCGGCAACATCCTTGAATGCTTACAACAAAATATGTATAATGTATTATTTATCATTGTGGCATAGTGGTGAGGGCACTGGCCTGCTATGCTGAGCATACTCGGTTTGAATCCTGTGAATGATTTTTTCTGAAGTTGCCCAGCTCCCTATTTGTATGGCTGAGAGGAAAACATGAAAATCAGAGCTCTGCCCTTTGGTCCTAGGTGTTCTTTGTAAGAGTTGGCTAATGCCAGCACCTGGTTTCCCTCTTCTCTTCTGTGGGTGTCTGGTGAGGAAGGCAACGGGAAACCACCACGCAACATGTGTATAATCCCTAGTCATGTCAAACCAATCTTAGGATTGAAAACCATGAATGAATAGTCCATAAGGGTCCTTTTCTAAGAGGTGAACTACTACTAAATACTACAAAAATGTTTTTAAGGTTATTAATAATGAAAACATTTTAAAATGCAACAAACATGCTGGAAAATAAAGCTATGCAGGGCTTAAAATATTTGTTTATAAGGATATCCGTTTTTTTTAAGTACATCTTATTGTGGTACTAAATAACAGGTAGCTGAGAAGCAAAGCTTAGTGTTTGCAACAACAGATAAATTTTTCAAGCACTACCAATGTTAGCAATATGTTTCTCTAAAGGTTGTTCTGATAAATACCTGATGGCACTATAAACAATTAATTAACCTCAACTACATGTGGTTGATTTGCATCTTTCACAATTATTTAACATTTTTCTAGTTAATAAATTTTACATATACGAAGTCCACATATCTTGGGGTTCGAGTAATTTTACTCGATGGAATACCTGACGATTCAGAAACAGCATCGTTCAACGTTTTAGGTTTAAAAAATTTCAATCTCATCATTTTCTCGAGTTAGCAGGTTTAAAACTTATTAGAATTTCACATTATATCACCAACCAATTTCACTAGAATATTTTGGATATTAGCTATAATATTCTAGTAGCACTTTACTTGAGTCATTATGCATTGATCGCGAAATACTAATACAGAAAAACAATTTCGTTGAGAGCATTTCCACGAGAAATTTAAAAATGATCTTTAATCCATTAATTTATATTATAATATCCTATAAATAACATGTAGAGCGCGAAATAATATACTAAGTACATTATTTCGCGTTCTATATAAATTAATTACAATAAATAATTCTGCCGTTAGGTTGGTTTAATAAGATAGGGGAAGTAGTATTTAATAAAGGCCACGTCACGTATTAAATGATAATACGTCGATTATTTCTAACGTACCGAAAGCATTCAGAACATTCCGAGTATTATAGTTGCGGATGCATAGTTGTCATTTTTTATGCAGTGAATCCATTCCCTCACAGATGACGCTGCTGGAAACCGAATGCGTATTGTCCACGTTATCCAATAAAGATCAGCCACACGACGTATGACTTGGTAGATACGTATGAAACTCTTTTAAATATTGTATCTTCCGTGTGTGAGGAACGTCAACATACTGTTTCATCTGAGCTCAAATAAGAAGTTTTGAATTAAATAAGGAAATAATTTTTATATTATTTATTTTTAAGTAAGTGTCTAATAGTTTAAATACTTACTAATGACGCTAGGTAGCCGAATAAAGTTCTGAAGAAAACATTCCATTTTGAAGATTTGTTTAAAAATGTAAAAAATAATTTTGATTTTTCTCGTAATTCGTCCAGGTTACTAGAAATGGGTACCGACTGGAGTTCTTACATTGTTTTATGTACTCTAACACTAGTCCAGTTTTGGAGTACATCCCAAGGTATTGCAGTGATGAGTGTCGATTTAGGAAGTGAATGGATGAAAATTGCCATAGTTTCGGTGAGTATTCATGATATTTAATTCGTTTCACCAGAGTTTTCTGTCATAATTTATCACCAGCTAATCGTAAAAGCACTGCCATGTATATCTTGTTACCTGTTTTTATTTCTTGTAGCCCGGTGTTCCAATGGAGATCGCGCTAAATAAAGAATCTAAACGAAAAACTCCGGTTGCTGTAGCATTTAGAGACGGTGAAAGATCATTTGGAGAAGATGCAGCCAATATAGGGGTATGTTTTACATCCAAATTATCGATGAAATGTTCATTATACAAGAGGATTTATGAGGAAACATTGTTTTAAGTAACCAGCATTAATTTGCCATTTTCAAATAGTTTTTCTCGGAAAATTCTACAACTACTTTACTTTCATATCCAGATAAATTAAATTGGTCTATAAATTTAATATTTACATTTTTCAGGTTCGATTTCCGGCAAATGCATACACATACCTTCCACTTCTTTTGGGGAAAAAAGTTGATTCTCCTGCCGTTCTTTTGCACATGAAAAGGTTTCCTTATCATAAAATTGTGGCTGATCCTGAGCGTGGCACAGTTGTGTTTCAGCATAACAGGTAATACATAAATCGAATAATTTGTTAATGGTGATTAACCTACGTTGAGTACAAGCGATAAAATGTTGTACTTAACATCTTTAATATTTAAATTTTCTTTTAATGTACTTTATCTTTGTTTGATTGATTGTTAACTTTTTAACTAGTGCTTATGATTATACTTATTGAGACTCATGCTGCCAATATTTTAACAGTTCCTGAGAAATTTTTACTTTAAAAGCATTGAAAGGGTTTCCCAATTCTTTCGTCTATTAGAGTTATCTTATTTATAAATTGTAACTTTTGGAGTAGTCAAATTTTTAAAGAACCATTAGTATGAAGAAACATTATTGTGAGATGTTTGGAGCTTATTTTGCTAACTCAGTTCCCTCTCTCAATAAAGTGATACATTGTACTCAGTGGAAGAACTAATCGGAATGCTTCTTGAGGTGGCACGAATTACAGCACAAGAAGCAGCTGGTGACAAGCATGTTGTGCGAGAAGCTGTAATCACAGTTCCAGGACATTGGGGTCAAGCAGAACGTCGTTCCATTCTTGTTGCTGCTCAGTTGGCGGGCATCAAAGTTTTGCAATTAATCAATGACCATATGGCTGGTAAGTATATGTAACATCTTAATTCAATGCTCTGCTTATTGTATACAGTCAATCCTCTCCAATCTGGCAAGCTTGGAAAATGACTGGAGCCGGATTATGGAATTTGCCGAATTACGGGAGTTACATAACCCTTAAGCTAATCCAACCCAGTCTCTTTACAATGTTGTTTTGTAGCATAGTAGATATGAAAATAAAGAAGTGAAGTGCACAAAATTTTTGGGGCTGTAATGAAATGGATATTGCCAACGTTGACTAAGAAAATCAGCATTTGTCGTAGTATTTGTACCTGCATCGCAAATGACAATGGAAAGTTATATCCAGACACGGTTTATGGGAATAATGCCAAACTCTGGAATTATGCAGGATTAGGGGAGTTGCCAGATTATGGAATGCTGGATTAGAGAGGTTTGACTGTACAAACATTTAAAATAAATATTTGAACTTTATATACAAAATATATGCTGGCATCTAAAAATTAACAATATTGAGCTTTTCAATAACAAGCAACATTAACATTTAATTGAAACACATTTGACTGCAGATGTTATCAGCAACTTATGAGAAATTCTTGTATTCAAACTGAGCAAAGTTTATTTGTAGAGTTCAAGTTGGAACTATATGGAAAAGTAGCAGATACTAACTGAAAAACATTGATTCACGTAGGTTATGAAAGTATATGTTTGAAGTGGCTGCTGCACTGCATGTATTTGAGACTAAAAAAGTTATTACATTCCACTATAAATGTATTGCAATTCTTGAAGCTTTTTATTCCAATGTTTATACCAATGACAGCACCATCACTTATTGAGTGAACGAATGATTTGATATCCGATGAGGTGTATTGAATGGGAAGATTAATTGTGCAGAATCATTTGGTGAATATTGTTGCATTTCTTGGGATGCAATAAAATGTTTTGGAAATTTTATTTTTCGTAAAGCACATGATAGAAAAAAGACAATTTACATTTAATTTCCTGCTGATTGACGTTTTATTTCAAATTATTGTCATAGTCTTAATTTCTCTACGACTGGTTTTTATCTATTAGGCTGTTAATAGGTAACAGGGATGTTGTTTAAAACCAGTGTAGAATTTGTGACCATTTCCATGATATTGAAATCATTGATAGTTATTACTTATTCTCTTACAGAGGTGTAGTAACTCAAGGAAATGTGTAGATCTATAGTAAGCTAGCATTTGAACCTATATAGGGTATGAATAATTTAGTACAAATGCAGTAATAATTTTGCACACTCATTTAAACCTACAATATTTGCAAATATTATTACCCTTAACCATTAAGAAAAATTAATTTGGCATTAACTTTACCCTTTCATCATAAAGTTGCTCTCAACTATGGAATATTTCGCCGCAAGGATTTCAATGAGACAGCCCAGTACATTATGTTTTATGATATGGGAGCTTCTAGTACGACAGCTACCATTGCAAGCTATCAGTTGGTGAAGACCAAAGAAAGGGGATTTCTTGAAACTAATCCACAAGTGTCCATTATTGGCCTAGGGTATGTATTTATTGAGTTATTTTTGCAGTAGTGACTAAAATTCTTGTAAGATATTTCCAATAGGTGATTTAGGCTTAGATTTGATATGTCAAGATCGATCGCAGTGTGTAACAATAATTACTTCATTACTTTGTATGATAATTTAATAGAATAGTTGCTTTAATCATAATCAAAACATGCACCTGTTTTAATAGACAAATTTATGTAATATTCATAACATTTGGTAGGGTGGGACTCATAAATTACATCTGCACACTCATGTTAAATATTTGGCCTTATTGTTTAACTCAGAGGACTTGCATGGACCCTGCTGCTTTGTTTTATAATACAACCAAGTTTTGGATTGCAGAAACTTTGTCTTAACATGTCTTTCTATGGTGTAGGTAAATTTTAAATAATACTATTAACTTACAATGACAAGACTCATTTATTTGGCAAAACCTTTTACTGCAAAAACAGTAACGTGCTTGATAGAAAAAATTCCACTCTATGTTAATTCCAAGTATTAACTATGAATGGTATGCTGATTATATATGAAATATTTCCCAGAATGTAGGTATACTTTTATGCAAGGCATTTTCTTTTTTATTTGCGTTAAAGATTTTATTACATTTTCATGACTTAATTTGAACTACTTTATGTATTAATTGGCTAACGATATGTAGTTAATTTTAAAAATGACTCAAATCAATAGGTTACAAATGGGAATTATTTTAATCAAAGAAGTGGGCATTTCACTGGAATGAATAGGAGTATTCAAGCATATCTTGCACAGGAATTCGGGCTAAGTCTAAAAACTATTCAGCATTCATTATAGATCAAGAGAAATTAGCAATTATTGATGCCATTTAAATTAAAAGCTTATAAATCCAAAAAGTAGCAAAATAGTTGAATTTGTTGTAAATAATATTCAAGATAGCTTCTAACATTTTAGAATCCAGCTCATATTTGATTTTTCAATTTTGCAAGGAGAGGTCTCTTCCTCTTTTGTCAGTTTTGACAAAGTTGGTAATTTTACTGATTCCTAACACTTTTTTGGTTGTTGCTGCATTCCATTCTCGTTCATATATGTTGACTTAAATAGAGATATTTTAAACCAGTTACTTAATTTTATTGTAAATCATCAGTTTTTACATTTATATTGGAGTGGGTTGATAATTTGTTTAAATAAATAATACCAGATTGTAGAAAATTTGGAATGTCTATCACAATGGGCTCTCACTAAATACCTAAAGTAATAATAAATGCTATGTAGCAAAGAGATGTTTTGTTTGTGCAGCAAACATTGTAATTAATGTATCCAAAATTGCACTTTTTTGTCACTTTGTTTTCAATATTGTAAAATTTTTAAGAAATAGAAATTTATTCCAGAAATTAGTGAAATTAACCCTTAATTTTTCTCTTGTAAAGGGATAAGTACATAATAGTCATTAGGAGTTCATCTGCTTGTTATTTAAAAGTTTTTAAAAATTTATCGTTCAAGCAGTATATGTACGTGGTTTACTTTTATGTTGCTTTTATATGTTTTCCTTATTGAGATAAAAAATATTAACTTTTTATTATTTGAATTATACAGGTATGATCGTACATTAGGAGGACTTGAAATGCAACTCAGGCTGAGAGATTTCCTTGCTAAAAAATTCAATGAAATGGGAAAGACTAAAACAGATGTCTTCACTAATCCTCGTTCTTTAGCTAAGTTATTCAAGGAAGCTGGTCGTTTGAAGAATGTCTTGAGTGCCAATGCAGATCATTATGCTCAGGTAAGTCAGATGGACTTTTCTTGTAGACCATGTATGACCATAAAACAAAAATATATATAATTTTTATTGATTTTTATACTTGATTTCACAAAAAAGTGCTGTATTCACTCGGATATAAGCCGCCACCACATATAAGCTTCACCCAGGGTTTTTCAACATTGAAAATAGAAAAAAAACTCTTGATATAAGCTGCATTTTGAACTCAAAACATGTCTACGAAAACCCACGCCGATTCGTAAAACAGCTGATCCAGCCATGGGATGCTTGAAAATCATTACAAGGAATGCACAATCTTTTCGCGGTTTCTCTTAATGCTTTTATCTTAATAACTTCACTTGTTACTGGAAGGCCATCTTCACTGTGCTTCGTCACAAATTCTGCAACTTCACCATCGATTTCAGGAAACGAACCTTTCTTGGGCCCTTGGAAGAATTTCATTGTTGATATTTCTTTAAAAAGTTTGTAATGCATTGTTCTCCATGTCCTGATACATCCTTCATCCACTCTGTATTGCCACCCAGCCTTATGGTTTCCATGCGTTTCAGAATATAGTATAACTTTTTTTTAAACCCTGGAATGGTTACATAGGAATCTTCGAACACAATGAGTTACATGGGGAACTGACAATGAGTTCCCCATTTGGTTATCGTTCATTAGGCTCAAAATAAAC
The DNA here is from genome assembly GCA_036926305.1 of Uropetala carovei. NCBI lineage: Eukaryota > Metazoa > Arthropoda > Insecta > Odonata > Petaluridae > Uropetala > Uropetala carovei. The sequence goes on from JAXCHB010000169.1 coordinate 6,367,652, forward strand.
TTACACTTTTTTCTCAGGTTGGTTTAATAAACAAATCGATATTATTACAAATTTTACTTTTTATTACAAATAAGAAAAATCATACCGTTTAAGAATTTTACAGTACAGTGTAATACAACACAATTACGGCTCTTACCAACAGTATTACGCTTACAGCAAACAAGAAAATACAATTTTTTCCTTATTTCTAAAACAGTAAAATTATTGATATCCTTATTGACTCCTTAGAAAGTTCTTGTAAAATAAAATTATCGTCTTCTCCCGGAATAAAAACTTTTTTTGCAGCCATTAATTCCTAAAAGTAATTCCCATATTAAAACAGGGAGATCAAATAAAAAACAAATTCATTATGTAAAACAAAACTTAAAGGTAATGTTACCTGCTTAGCGGAGATGGCAAAAATGAATTCACTATCTATTCAGTTAGTCTGTAGCACAATAGGTTACGTGGGGAATACTATGCCCCAGAGATGTTTACTCGCTCGAAACTCTGAAAGGACTAAAGGTAAAAGGATGATTTCATTCTCTGCTCACAGATGACATACCAGAGCTAAAGGTCACTTAACTACAATGTTGCCATTTATTTCTTTCTAAAGATATCAAAGTATTTAATTCTCAGTGGGGAACAGAATGTCCCATGTAAACTTTCCAGGGTTAAAGATGCAGTATATTGGGTTCTGCAGTACATACTTTTGGGGTACTGATTAGATGTTAATATATTTCATTACACTTTAAATCACTGTAGTATAGAAACTTCCCTCAACTCAAAAGTTTTCCTAAAACTTAGAGTCGACTTATACAAATATGTCGAACATAAAATGTGAACCTTAAATTACAGATGAATAACATTGATATTTATGAAGACCGTTGATCTTTTGGGTGAGATAATTGGTATTTTGAATCAGCTGTTCCAGTGTTTACATTTTATGACATTTATTTTAGAATATTTATAATAATTAATTTTAATACTGTATTTACTCACGTAATTCGTATCCTTGTGTACCACACGCACCCCTATTTTTGGACCAGTTTGAGGAGAAAAAAATAAGTTCATGCTTTAATAAATTGACGTCTACGGCGGCAGAAAATTAGAAAAAAAAAATGTATGGGGATTCCCCGTAGGTGTGTTCTCTCCATGATTCCCTCTAAGCTGTGCGGCCACGCAGCAGTTTTTGAAGTGCTGAACACTAAATTTTTTAAGCGCAACGTTTGTATCTTAGTATATATCAGAACAAGGTCGCATCAACCCTGGTGCACATATGCACACTAGCGTTATGTAGGTGTGCATAGCGATATTCATTCCGCCCATGTATGGAAAAAATTAGAGGGAACTATGGTTCTCTCCCAGGTTAAAGGAGCGTCAGCGGCCCACGATGAGTTGGGAGAATACATACACCAGATGCAGACTTATTCCGGCAAAAAGTGTAGGTAGAAACTGATAGTAAATTTTTAATGAAAGAACTGCTTATTTTGAGTAACAATAATAAACTTAAAACTCATTAAAAAGGTACAGCTTTAATATTATAAAAATATTATGTCATCTCAATGTTGAAGATGCACCAACGGCATTATAAAACTCGCATTTAAACCCTATTCGTTTCTTGGTCGTGTAGATATGCGTAAACTTCATAGAATTTTTTGTCTTTTGAGAGTATAAACATAGATGCGTGTTGCAGTGAATTTATTATCGAAACTCACAATTTTTAAAACTTGGTCAGAAATCTTCATGTATGATGCAGTCTCTTTTTTTTACTGACATTTTGGGGAAAAGGGTGCGCAGGGTACACATTTGCCATATTTTATTGAATTTCACCACCTTAGAGATCAATCGCGATCACTAGGTATAGTTCATCTCAATAGTATCTTTAGCAGCTGACATCAATCGAATTATAGGAAACTTTGTCTAGTGGTTCAAGCTCTCCAAGAATAACAGTTTCTTATAGGTTGAGATTAAAACATCTGTCACATGGAATGCTCAAAAAGAATAGTACGGACTCTAATCAATATTTATATATATTTTTATTATTGTTTATTTCTGTTTTATTAAAACTTGGATTGTACATAACTTTGATTTTGTCTGAAAATGATTTCATGAGAAGTATTTTAAAGTGAAAAAGTGGGGGTCAACTTATACGGCGAATGTATGCCTAATCATGCATTTTCATTAAAAAAATCAGGAGTCGACTTATACGCCGGGTCGAGTAGTAGTAGTAGTAATTAGGTTTTTAGGTGCGTCGACAGCTAAGGTCATTTTGTACCGTCAAATTCTGTTAGAGAAAATCAACATACATCACTATACCATGCCCGAAGCGAGATTCGAACCTGCGACCTTTGGGTTAGAAGGCAGGCATGCTGCCTACCAGTCTAACCCAGCCGGCTACACTGGGTCGACTTATTCACCAGAATATATGGTAATTCTTTATGATGGAAAATGTAAATCAAATTTCTAAAAACATTTGCTATGAAGTATTATAGATAAGGTAAGATACACAAAATGTTTTTGGTATATATTAATTAAAATATCATTACATTACATTATCTTGACATATTCCTTAAAATTTTTATGAAAGAGCAGGCATCAAATCTGCCGTGTTACGTTCATGTTTATAGCAATTATCCAAAGAGTGGTTTCATGTGTTGGCATTATTTTGATTCTCCATGAACTAAGATTTATTTTTCTTGATGCACTTCTATTATAATGATTCAGGAATTTCATTACTTCATTTTCAAATTTTTTTAAGGTTGAAGGCCTCCTGGAAGATATAGACTTCAAGTTGCAAGTAACACGCGACCAGTTTGAAGACCTGTGTTCTGACCTCTTTGATCGTGTGAAAGGACCTGTGGATAAAGCTTTGAAGTCATCTGGATTGACGATGGATGTTATAAACCAAGTAAGTATAATTTTGTAGGAAGTATATTCATTACGGAGCAGATATATATTTTTTCTGTTATTTAGTTGATTTGGATTGTTTGGTGATGTTACAAAAAAGAAAATAAGGCCAAAAAATTGTATCATTAATTGGAAATGTGCCAATTCATGCACATTTTTTTTTATAATTGAATATTAGGGAAAAATGTGTTGGTTTAAGGCATATATTAATATTTTTATTTTTTATACAGTAAAACCTCTTTATAATGAAATTGAAGAGACCCAATTTTTGGCACTTTGTTATAAGGAGGTTCCTTGTATGGAGGTTTTTTTAGAGTCATCATACGTATATGCATATTAGCATATTATTGTTGGTTATAACAGTGCCGGCCAAGCACTGAAGTGGGACCAGATGCGAATATCAATGGGGGCTCATTGATATTAATATTTATAATAATAACGAACGATTTATGGAGTCCCAGTGTAATATTATAACTTTTAAGGGGTGTTCTTTTATTGGAAATCAGTTTTCAAGTAATTTTTAATAAAAGTTTTTGCAAAATTTACACTCGATACTTGAATAATTGAGAACTTCTGGGGCCCCCTTATTCGGGGGCCCGGATGCCTCGCATCCGCTGCATCCTCCCTTTGGCCGGCCCTGGGTTATAATTTATTTCAACAAGTTAAAGAATGTTTCCAAAAAAATCACTTTATGATGAAAACAATATATTATACAGTAGAACCTCATAAATCCGGCACTCGAAAATCCGGAATTATCAAAAATCCGGCAGTTTTTGAAAAGTGCACTTTTTAAAATTTTTTCCGCGGGTAGCCTAATCTACTATGGAACGATAACGCACCGCTTCGCATCAAAATTCGCGAATTATAGAACCAATTTGACGGCAGCATTTACATTGTATGTGTGAGTGAGTCCAATTGTCAGCTGACCAATACATGTTGGTACGTGTTAGGGAATAGTTTCCATAGTCACATTGTATAACTTGTATACAGTCGCGTGTTCAGATTCGTAGCGATCGCATGTGTCTTTCATTAGTGTGATACTGCTCAAGTTCATATTGGAATGTCTTTAAAAAAAAGCTGAAAACCCCTCCCGTAGTATTATGAAGCGTAAACATAAATCTCTTTCTATTGAACAAAAAGTAGATTTATTAAGAAAACTTGAAAAAGGTGCTTCAGTTAAGAGACTTTGTGAAGAATATAGCATAGGCAGTTCTACTGTGTATGACTTGAAGAAACGAAAAAGTGAGTTGCTGACATTTTATGCAGACAGTGACACTTCTAAGGCCAAAAAACATTACACACTTCCAGGGTCAACGATATCGATAGAGTATTGTTTGAATGGTTTCGACAAAGAAGAAGTGAAGGTGTACCGGTATCAGGCCTATTGCTAATACAGCAAGCAAAGAAATTCCACGACGATTTGAAAATCAATAAAGCTTGCAATTATTCACAAGGTTGGCTTCATCACTTCAAGTTCGCCATGGAATACGAAAATTAGCAGTGTCTGGCGAAAAACTTAGTGCCGATTCGGATGCTGCCGAAACATTTGTAGAGGAGTTTACCAAGTTAATTTCGGATAAAAATCTTACTGCAGAGCAAATATACAACGCGGACGAGACAGGATTATTTTGGCGATGTCTTCCTCGGAGCACACTTGCAGCCGCCGATGAGGATATGGCATTTGGAGTGAAGGAATCAAAGGAGAGGCTGACGGTTCTTGCATGCGCAAATGCAGCAGGTACGCACAAACTAGAGCTAACTGTAATTGGTAAAAGTACACACCCACTTGCTTTAAAGAGTGGAAAGAATTTTCCTGTCAACTACCATGCTAATAAACGTGCATGGATAACTTCTCAATTAATGTTAGATTGGTTTTTGAATTATTTTGCACCGGAGGCACGTGCTCATTGTAAATCTAAGGGACTAGGTGATGATTGTAAAATAATTCTGACATTAGATAACTGTCCTGCCCATCCTGATGCATCACTTTTGGTATTGGGTAACGTGCGTGTGGTTTATTTATCTCCAAATTCTACATCTATTATTCAACCTATGGATCAGGGAATATTACGCTCACTAAAATGCTATTACAGAGAGCAATTTATGCAGAAATTGTTTGTTGCTTGCAATAGAGACCAAGGTGTTAACGGATTTAAAAAGGAATTTAACATTAAGGACTCGATTTGGACTCTAGCTAAAGCGTGGACTGATGTAACGGCCGCAACACTGAAAAATGCATAATTTGTGGCCTGCAAGCATGTTTGAAGAATGTGATGAATCACCACCAGATTTTCTGGTTTCAATGTTAGTGACAAAAAAAGACGTGTCTGAAATTATGGAATTTGCTAAGGGGTAGATGAATAACGATTTCACGAAGGGTCTGGAAGAAGACGAAAACTGGATGGAAATCGACTATGAAGTGCCTGTAGTGAATCAGCTAACTGACGGAGAAATAGTTAACCCGTCAGCGTCGTCATGCGTACTGGGAACGTCGGACGGAAACTCCACATGCGGTCGTCATGCGTACTGGGAACGTCACGGAGGTCGCTAGCTTTCTTTATTTTTTTGACACAGTAAATTTTCTTAGATATCGATAACCTTTATATATTTTAAAAGAGGAACCTTTGGCCTTCCTATTGTGCTTAATTCTGTAATTTTTACTCTCCTTCTTTTTACTTTTATTATACGTTAAGTTTTGTGATTAAATTTTCACGTAGATAGGAGAATTGGGGAATTTTGGCTTCTAAAAAAGCTCCTATTCAACGAAATCTTTGCACGAAAGCAACTGTGAGGTGTAAGAAGAGGATATAGGCCCCATTTGTCTGCTATCAGACATCTCCAAGTTCGGAATCAAGACCTTCGAGCTCTGTGATTTGACTGGCTACTTATGGTCATTTCTTGTATACACGGGGAAGCCCCTTGCCTCAGCTAATGTAAACAAGACCATGGCAATAGTTTTGAATAGGTAGGCCAAAGGTTCCTCTTTTAAAATTATGAAGGTTACCCATATTTAAGAAAATTTACTGTGTCAAAAAAATAAAGAAAGCTAGCAATCTCCGCGGCGTACCCAGTACACAGGACGGCGCTGAGGGGTAAGAATCCTTATTTGAAGGTTTTTTTTCTGAAAAACTTACGGGGAAGAAATTGAAATCCAAGATAAAACAGTAGATGTGAAGTACTCCGTAAACTTTGAATAAAGAAAAACTGAGTAAATGGCTTCCGTGATTGAGTGAAAGAATTCATAGGCGTATTTCACGCGAATAATAATAACTAAGACGGTGTGAAAAACATAGGTAAATATGCATAGTTTTACGTAAAACCTCAAAAAATTTCAGTCAAATTCCATAAATATCTAATAAGTTACGAATTTTTATATGGTTTCGCGCAAAAACTGCGAATTTCCCTAAATCTCTTCCGACCTGCGTGACGTATTATAGTTAAATGTCCTCCGCGCTTGAGGGGTTAAAATGGTTTTGGAGCCCGAACGTGAGAATTATGAAAAAAAGTGAGTGACGATGATGACAATGCAGCTGCAAACAAGCCTTCAATAGACCGTTGCATAGAATTAGTCACTGATACAATATCGGCTTTAGAGCAGCGGTCATGCATCGAATCACAGGATATGATGAATTTGTACCTAATTAAAGATAAACTTATTAAGGAAAGATCACTATGTATGAAGCAATCTGTGTGATATGTTCAAGACAATTTCACAGAAAAACCTTCAAAAAGCTTCCAACACTGAAATGAAATGAACTTGCATTCCCGCAACTAAAGACGCTGTCTCAACCTTATCATCTAGCCATCGAGAGTAGAAACGAGACGTGTAAATTGGTAAGTGTGCATTAAATTTGCTATGACCTTATTCCAAATTCGTCCACTTGTTAATGATTCTTTCTTTTATAAGTTTTGGCGTAAATTTTGGATTTTAGTGTTATGTATTTTATTTTTTTTACGTATAGGCCGTGATGTGGTATGAAGGTGCAGTGGCGTAGCCAAGGGTGGCAAGAGGGCAAGGCGTCTATTATGATTTATTTAATATTTTGCATGTTTATTTACATACATTTTGTGTATGTATTTCATATTTTAAAATATTCTGGCGTGATTTCTGATTAAATTTTGAAATACATTATATAGATTACAAAAAGCTTTCTTTTGTTTTATCCAGCAATATGCCGATTTGCCCCTGGATACCCAGGCAACGTGCAATATTTTCAAAAAACCGGAATTTTCTAAAATCCGGCTCGCGCTAGGTCCCGAGGGTGCCGGATTTATGAGGTTCTACTGTATTTTCATCCCTGTAGCATTGATCAATTTTCATAGTATAAACAATCGATATGATGTGGCAGTTTATGATGTAGGGCATCTCTGGGCTACTGAGCTATAGCATTATTATTGATTAAAACTTGGATTACTTTATACTAAATTTACTTTTTCAGTACCTATTCAAAATATTTAAATGGCAAATTTTGCTATTTTTAACACTATGTACATTAGAAATGATAGTGTATCAATAAATAACCCACTAAAAGTAAATGAAAATATAGCACAAAAAATAATAGTGAAAATATATTTTTAAGTCCTTTATTTAAATAAAAGCTATGTATTCAGTTGGTCTTCAATGTTTACCACAAAGAACTACCTACTAATGATAAATTATCTATGGAAAATTTATTTATAAAAAAGAATTTATATTTTATTATGTGTTTTTAATAAATTTTCATACTTAATTATACATACAGGCAGACCTCGTCTTTCACAGGTGTTATGTCCCTGAAAACACTGTGAAAGACGATATCATGAAAGAGAAGTAATTAAGGCAATGGGAAATACAGGGTTTGGGCTCCATCCCAACAAGAACATATCATTTGCCCTCTGTATTGGTGACCACAGAAAAATAGAGAAAGAGACGGAAAAATGGACTTTAATGAAAGAGAGATTTAAATAAGATAAAAGAACATTGAAAAAGTATCAGAAAATAAAATCTTATTTAAGTTCCGTAGTAGAATTGAGAAAAATGAACTGAGGTTAGGCAAACTCGCAGGAGCTAATTTCCAAATACGGCATATCTCATCATTCTCAGGGTGTTACATTCCTGAAAAACACCGCGAAACTCCACCAATAATAAATGATGTATAAAATGCAAAGCTTAAGCATTTCTACTATGTCAAACCTGAGCAAATACCCCAGTGATCCTGAATAGGAAGGGTCTAGAGTTGAGGGTTGTCTTTCCCCTCGGGACTTCCGTCATCAAAAAGAAAGAAAGCTCCTGAAAGGTGATACCAGTTTATATTTTGTAACTTTTCACATGTGAAGGGGCACAAAAGTGTGGGAGGATTGCATCCTAAAAATATTTAAAAGTATATATAAGACATGTGTATCCAATTTTTTAAATTATGCATATATATTGCATTAATGCACTTATGTATGTAAATATTTTTTCAGGTCTATGAGAAAAATGTGAGGAAAAGGCAATTCATTCCACATATAAAAAATTTTGCGTAGCCTTTTCCGTGATTTTTCTCTGTGAAAGAGCAAAACATGAGGCCGCGAAAGACAAAACAGGTTGCAAATGCGGAATCGCAAAAGATCGAAATCAAAAGATAAAGCCGTGAAAGGCGAGGTCTACCTTATCACTCGAAATTACAACAAATACTACATTTCGAATAATTCAGGTGAGGTCGTAATAACAGCGTTAACACCCGCATAGATAGCATTGATTTCTGCTTTACATCCAATGAACTCATGCCTTGCTTGTAGTTTCTATTTTTTAATTCCAAGGCTTTCATTCTTATAGCCTCTCATGTAACTTACAGACTATTGATACGTTTTTCATGCACAAACCACTTTTTGTAATTCTTTGACTGTCTTTCTTTCCCTCATAAAATGCTTTTTGTGTAGAAATAGTGCACTTCAGGTTTTCTTTTGATCTTTTCCAGCATTAGTAATGCCAAACTTAGGTGCTGTAGTACAATAGTTGCTTCAGGATGTTTTGCAGCTTTGCGTATAAAGCAGCTGTACTGTGTTTACTCGTGTACCCCGTGCACCTTTTTTCTCAAAATGTGAGAAAATAGGGACTGTACACCACACATGAAGATTTCTGAACGTTACATAAATTGTGAGTCTCGCAAGTAAATTTACTGCAACACGCTTGTGTTTATGTTTATACTCGCAGAAGACGAAGAATTCTTTTAAGTATATGTGTATCTATATGACCAAGCAAACGTTTAGGGTTTAAATGCATGGTGCATCATCAAGCTTACGATGGAGATTATGTTATCCTTTGTATTATTACACAAGGTGAGGTGACGCTTTTTGCCAGGTGGGGTTCGTTCTCTAAGCTTCTGGTAGACAGCGTGCTTATAGAGTACAGGTAGTTCCCCCTAATGTAGTGATTGAAAATTACTAGAAGCTGCCTTATGCCTCGGTGATCGGAGGTAATATGTAGAGTGGAGAGAAGCGAATTCCATTAGAAAAGATGGGCAGTGAAGGTGTGTGGGCATCCTAGAAGGGAAATCACTGTGCATGCAGAGAAGAGAGGCTACTTCTTAAGTCAGTTATGATATGGTAGGGAATAGAGTAGCAAGTATTTCTGCCATTTCCATCCACCGTTGTTATTCTGTTGTTCCTTCTGTTTGACATTGTCTGTTCATTGCTGTGGTTTTCTCTTTGTTATTCTTTCTTTGTTGATTGTCATTGTTAGTAGTTTGTTGTGTTAGTTCTCACATTGTTTTTCTTTCTTCGTTATTTAATGATAGTTCAAGGATTACAAACAAACGTGATTGAGGTATAAATCATTACTGGTTCTATGGCAGGAATCGTATACTTTCTCTCATGTATAACACTTGACACATCAAATGATCCATCCATTCCTTTTAACATGCATTGCAAACAATTCCCAATAAAGCTCTCATATGCCATGACAATAAATAAATCACAAGGCCAGACCTTAGGCAGAGCTGGTATTTTTCTACATGAGCCTTGCTTTACATATGGACAGTTATATGTTTGATGCTCGGGAGTTCAAAATAAACATTCTTTAAAAATGCAGATAATACCAGGTTCCAAGCAAGGAGCGTCTGCCACAAATGACATTATATATAAAGAAGTTTTGAAAATTAAATAAGACAATAAAATAGGCCCCTAGTATTTTTATAATATTAAAACTGTACCTTTTAAATGATTTTTAAGTTTATTATTGTTACTCAAAATGAGCAGTTCTGTCATTAACAGTTTACTATAAACTACCTATACTTTTGCTGGAATAAGTTGGCATCTGGTATCTGTGTTTGACGAATTTATAATGAGCTACTGATGCTCCTTTAACATAAGAGTGGCGACTCCTGAGGAGGAGATTTCTGCTAGCATCAGCATAAAGAGATCTCCCAGGACATTGCATCACGCAATGATGCTTAACTTGGTTGGAACTTGTTTCAGGGAGAGGGAATCAGTGAGAAGCTGACCATTTTAAAAATCCTAGATGTCAACTTATTTCGGCACGAATTAATTTTTTTTCCTTACAAACTGGCCAAAAAATAGGGGTACGCATGGTACACGAGGGCACGGGTTAAATGAGTAAATGTGGTATATCTTAACAGATTAAAGATATCTACTCCAGTTCTACAGTCTTTCAATGGATGGCAAATCAGCAAGTCTTCTTTAACCAACCATTTCTTAATTCATGTACTGTACAAGCTAGCAAAATAAATCAGCAACATCAGTGGATTCCAGAGATGTACCTAGGCGATATGGCGCCTATGGCAAAAGTTAGGAAATTATTAGTTAGGTAGGATATCATTTTTTCTGCATTTTAATAAATAACAATAGCGTTTTTATAATGTATAAATTAACGTTTGAGTATAAAAATAGTACTTATTTATTGGAAAATTAACTTTTGGCACTTTTTTCGGGAATGTTTGGCGCCTTCTGCAAACGGCGCCTATGGCAAATGCGACCTCCACCATACCCTAGTTATGGCACTGGTGGATTCATCTAGCTTTATAGCATAATATGGGCTGTTTTTCCTTCTTAAAGGGTTTCCAATTGACTGTAAAGGAACCGCTTTTCTAGAGTAAAGCTTGTGTAAGTAAATGACTTACTGGCTGGTGTGAGGTGCCAGGAAAAATTAAAATATTTAAAAATGAGTTGATACCAATAGGCTTCTTTATTTTACAAGTAAAAATTCCTGAATATTTTGTAATTCTTTTTCAGGTGATTTTGGTTGGAGCTGGTACCAGAGTGCCTAAGGTACAAGAATTCTTAGCAAAAGCTGTGGGCATGGATTTGGGGAAGTCCTTGAATACTGATGAAGCTGCAGCAATGGGTGCTGCATACAGAGCAGCTGATCTCAGTGCAGGATTCAAAGTCAAGAAATTCAACACTAAAGATGCGGTTATGTTTCCAATTCAGGTAAATTCTCTTTATATTTAAAAAAAGTTGAGCAATAGCTTGATGTGGATCATTTCCTCAGTTTATGCAGGTGTAGGTTTCTTAGGCACCTTTGGATATTGCTGTGCTTATACCATATTTACCCGAAAGGAAGACAACCTCGAATTTAAGACGACCCCTAAAAAACCAAGGTCTATTTATGAAAAACTTTTAAATAATAACACACTAAAAGCATGAATAAAAAATCAGTACAACATACATTGTACAAACTTTCTCATATAATAATGCGTCGTATAGTTATCTTTAGAAAATCGCATCAGCTGGTTTTTAGAAAATCCAATTTTTGTTAAAGTTGCCCAAGAATAAACTAGCCTTATATTCATTCATTAAGAAAAATGAAATATGTAATATTATTGCAGATGTATACTCAAGTAATTGTACGAAATTTGATCAAAATCGTTTTAGCTGTTTTTGAAAAAATCAAATTATTCTTAAAGTTGCATAGCCTTATATTCATTTTTTGAGAAATATGAACTATACACTATTACTGAAGACGTAAACTCAAATAACTGAACGTAATTTGATCAAAATCGTTAGAGCCGTTTTTGAGAAAATCGAATTATTGTTAAAAATGCGTAGAATAAACTTCCCTTAATTATTGAGCAATGTCAACCATTTCTTCATAGACTCTGCTCAGTATGATAAAATGCCTAAGTACGAGATTTCATCCATTTTCGCTCTACCGTTTGGGCTCTAGACGGCATTGGGAAAACCACTTTTTCGGATTCAGCGACACCTAAAATGTATATTTCCGTAAAAATCTCGAGGTCGAATTTTTTCGCGATAACCATACTTTCTCAATACTTCGTATGAGAAAGTAAAAAGGCATTGGCTTTGACATCTAACAGTTATTCCTTTAGGTAGCAGTTCCCTAAGCATTGTTTTGCGCTTTAAAATAACATACGGCTGCAACTTCATGCCATCTGCTAACGCAGCCAGCATTACCGTAACGCGTAATTTTTCATTCCCGGAATTTTTATAGTGACACTATATCTTTGGGGTAACTTATTTTAAACTTAAAAATAATGACTAGTCTTCCCTTCACATTAAAACTTGGCGAAGTGAGTACTAATGGAGTGCTTTCATAAATATTATACTCTTTAAAATTCAAGTGTACTTTCATCTGCTGCTGGAGCACCAATCGAAAGGTAGCAGATTTTTAAATTGTAATACATAGACATGTTTAAAATGTAACAATATACCTCAAATACGGCCGCCAATCCTTGCCTAACCGTCTACATTGTCGCACATATCAGATTTCCTACCCAGCCGTAAACACACCCCTTCCATCAGTACCCCGGAGGTAATCTTTCATACTATGTGCAACTTTAAGAACTATGATACGCATTTTTAATGTATTATAGTAATAAATTAAATGTAATGTATTGTTGTATGCATTTATAAATGCATTTTCATGGACATGTACTCGAAATCCGGGTGTTCCGTGTGGTGTTTAAAATGCACGCATTTTTCCCACCTAAAACTTTATACTCGATTTTAAGACGATCCCTAATTTTTTTGCGAGCATTTTTTGTAAAAAACCTCGTCTTCCTTTCGGGTAAAAATGGTATTTCACTTGTATTTTGTTTTTAGTATTCTATTGAACAGAATAATGCATCTTGTAAAATTATGCATTCACTTGTGAGGGTTCCTGAAAGCATTGTTAAGTTAGCAATCTGATTGCCTCTGTCTGGAAACATTATTTTAAATCCTTCTGTGGGTTATTTAACCAAGAAAATTTTTGTAACCCTTCTGTTTTTGCTAATATGAATTGGCACCATTGGTTAATTTTTAATTTCAATTTAGCTTTACTAAATTAAAGATAATAATAACATAAAACTTATTCCTCTTTTCAATTCGAAGAAAGTTCTGTAATGAAAGTGAATGGATTGTGGTGCTTAAGTGTTTAATATATTAATCAAAGAATGCATTTCACAGGTGATTTTTGAGCGAGAAGTTGAAAGTGAAGACAGTTCAGAGAAAAAGGGCATAAAAACTGTCCGTCGGACTCTCTTTGGCTCCATGAACCCTTTTCCACAGAAGAAAATTCTGACCTTCAATAAACACACTGATGACTTCACTTTCCATGTTTGTGAGGCTATCCCAGAAACAGACCAGCTGCCTGATTCCCAAATTGAAAATGAGTAAGTCTGTCTTCTTTAATTTGTATGTTTAAGGTACCATCAGATGTGTATTTCAATTATAAATCCTAATATCTAATTTAAATAAAATATTTTATATATATGACGTAGAAGTGAAATTTCAAATTTTATTAAAAACTATTAGCCTCCACAGGTCAAAGCAGTTTGATTTTTCTTTTGAATTGGTCATTGCTGGAGGGTGTGTTCATAAATGAAGTGCGAGGTGCAATAAATTGGTATGTGGAATGTTCGTAAATACGAATTGTTTGTTTCTTGAATGTTTGTAAGTAGAGGTTCACCTGTATATATATTAATTTTTTTGTAAATTTCAAAATTATCTTGTTTTTGTTTTCTTTGCTTCGACTTATACTCGAGTGTTGGATTTTAGATGCTTTTTTAGGCTAAAAAGTATACTTTGACTTATTCTCGAAGATATATGGTACTTAAAATGAAGATACGAACTGTGCACTAAAACATGTATGTATTAAGCTGAAAGAATCAACTTTATATTTTTTAATTACAGAAATTGAATCTAAGAGATTTAGCATAAAATTTAGTTTTTAATCATGAAAAAACTATTTTTATAGGTTTGTAACAATGGAAAATGTTAATATTGTGGCAACGAGATCAATGCTTTTAAATGGGAACAGATCACACATGCTATACCATTTGCATTTGCAAACCAAGGTTTCCAAGCAGCACTGGGATTATTTTGCTAGTATTATTATATTGTCCATCTGTTAACCACTTATGTTTTAACAAAATTGAAGGAGAATTGTGTATTTGTCTAACAAATTGGAGGTTTCAAAAATCAACCAAGGGAGCTGCATCTTTTTAGAATTACGTGTATCTTTAACAAATCAAGATATTGTCTATTGAATTTTTTGTTTTTATTTTGAAAATGGATTTTGTTGCCATTGTGCTTGACATTATTATAGCAATATTGAATATTATTTAAATGTGAATAAAATGCTTTTACTTGCAATTGGGATATTGGCTAGTATATACATAAAAGCCCACTTCTGTTGGTTGACTTGTTTGTATGATGATGTCATGCATCTGTTGGTGGATTATGGTAACATGAGTAACGGCAGGTATGATTTCTATAATTTTTCATAATATGCATCTTTTAGACATCTTATTGTCTATCATAACCAGAGCGGTTTCAGGTGTAAGTAATTGCTTACAGGTGCTACGTCAGAGGGGTGGAAAAATCAATATTTTGATTTTTAAAAATTCTAAGAATGAAGTATCTGATAACCCAGGGGATATATTTCGAACCTTTTTTTTTTTCAGATTACTGTATATGCCCGAGTATAAGGTAAGGTTTCTTCCAAAATTGTTTATCAGATAAGGGGGGTGTCACCTTCTATTCGGACTCTTGAACTTTGATTAGTCAGGTATTTGTCAAATAATTTTTTTCTAGTTTTCTCTGTGGGAAAATGGGGGGTCGCCTTATATTCAGGGTCGCCTTATATTTGGGCATATACGGTATATAAATACTGTAATATAGCCTGTTACAGTTCAATTCGATCAGTTAAATGAACAGAATAAGCTGTGGATTTTTTATGATATAAAAATGCCCATACATTGACTTAAAAAATTGTGTTATGCTTTGGAAAAATCCATTACAAGCAACGGGTCATTGAACATTAATGTTATAAAACTTTTAGATTAACTTAGAATTCTACAAAGTAGGTTTCATAAAGAAAATAATAGCTCGATTTTAGTTTCGCAGTTTATGTTGCAGAACCATTTCCAAGGCCTATTTCTGAGTACATATATTGGTAACATTTCGTATACTACTTACAATTAATTATTTCCTTTACAAATCAGAGGGGCAGCAAATTTTCAACTCGCTTACATATATTTTTTAACTGAAACTGGCCATGATCATAACATGCGTTTTATCCCAGAAGTTTATTTTTCTTCATTTAATTGACACAGGTGTGTGTGTAGCATGTTAGTCATTTGCATTTTTTTTAAATACTTAGTAACATGGTACAAACACTAAATATGAATGGTTGTATGCTAGAAAGAAAGACGTTTACTTTTTTGAAGAGAGAATTCAAATCCTTGTAAACTTAGTATAAAATGTGTGTAGAATCAGAAAAAATATGATTTTTTTTTCAGGATATTAAAAATTAGAAATTAAACTACCATGACAACTCCCATGGTTGCAACATTTGAGTCTAATTATATGGAGAATATTATAGTTTAATTTCATGTATGCTTGCTTTGTATGTGTTTGTCCATTTGCTCTTTGATTTTTACTTTCTCATATACGAAGTATATTGAGAAGGTATTGTAATTGTGAAAAAATTCGACCTCAAGATTTTTATGGAAATATACGTTTTAGGTGTCGCCGAATCCAAAAAAGTGGTTTTCACAATTCCATCTGTCTGTCTGTCTGTTACTGGCTCTAGAGCCTAAACGGTAGAGCGAAAATGAATGAAATCTCGTACTTAGGCATTTAACATACACAGCAGAGTATATGAAGAAATGGTTGACATTGCTTAATAATTAAGGGAAGTTTATTCTATGCATTTTTAACAACAGTTCGATTTTCTCAAAAATGGCTCCGATTTTGATCAAATTTTGTACAGTTACTTGAGTTTACGTCTTCAATAATAATTCATAGTTAATATTTATGAAAAAATGAATACATCTTTGGGTTATTACAAGTGTGATAGTATACATACTTCATAAACTGTGTATAAATTTCAATAACTTAGGTGAAAAATTATATTTTTTCTGTTCAAACTTTTGAAATTTCCAATTTAATTTTTCTTACAGTAGTGAATTATGGACAAATTTAACTGAAGTCCACATGTCAGGAGTTGGGACTGCTCTAAAGAAAACCACTGGTTCAGGAACTGAATCGAAGGGAGTGAAGGCTCACTTTCTCATGAATGATTCTGGAATTTTGTCTTTGCTCAATGCTGAGCTCGTGGTTGAGAAGACTCTATCTCCAGAAGAAGAGGCTGAGGAAGAACAGAGGAAGAAGGCAGAGGAGGAAGCTAAGACTGAGTCTCCTCTGTCAAAGCTCGGAAGTACAATTAGTAAACTATTCACAGGTGTGTAGACATTTAAATATTTTTAAAATGTTGTCATGTTTGTTGAATTTACCTTGTGGTCATTATACATTCCCCCTAAGTTAAAGTGCTTGCAAGTAAAAATTCAGATTTATTTATACATATTCAATAAATCTAATTTCTCTACTTAATTTGATGATATTTTACTGTTAAGGTTCAGTATTTTCCATTTCTTTGTTTTGTTTTTAACGCCAGTGTTGATTAATTGAAAGGAATCTTTTCAGGTGGAGAGGAGAAAAAGGTTGACAATGAATCCATTCCTGAAGACACAAAAGGCGATGCAAAGCTAGATGAAAACACTGAGCAAGAGAAGAAAGGTGAGGGTGAGAGGAAAGCAGATGATACTCTCAAGAAAGGAAAGGATAAGGCAGAGGGCAAGAATGAAACAAAGGCCGATAATGCAGCGGAGAAAAAGAAACCTAAAGTGGTTGTGATGAAAGAAGTTCTTGGAGTAACTGAAACTAGATTGGATGTAACTGACTTGGAAGGCAAGAAGTTGGATGAATCAATTAAAAAGTAAGTGTGCTATCATTAATTATTCCAACTTTAGAGGCGATTTTCCTATTGTCAGCTGCTTCTATTGACAGGGAACTTGATAATTATTTTGAAGTATTTTCAGTAGCCATTGTGTCTTACAACCTGTTCCAATCTGTCCTTACTGGAGCTATTTTAAATTTTATAGTATGTCATAGATTGATTCTTTGTTTTTCCAAGGTACCATGTTTTTTCTGAATAGTATTAACATTTGTCCATTTCCTTTTCAGAATTAAAACTCTAAATGAGAAGGATACTCTTCGGCGAAGAACAGAAGGTGCAATGAATGCTCTTGAAAGTTTTGTTTTTGACTTGCAGAGGAAACTCGAGTCTGCAGAATATTCTGCTGCATCCACCCCTGAAGAGATTGATTCAATTCTAAAGGAGTGCTCACAGGTAAACTTCAACATCCTAATTTAGCTCTGCTAACAAAATTAAGGTTTTAGAATGTGCATGTAAAGAATCAAAGCACTGGCTACTGTTTTAATCCATCTATAATGCATTTAGGGATTTTGTAATTCATTGCAAGTTCAAGTTTTATATTTCATAATTGTTGCAATTGAAAAATTCATCACTGTACTCTCTGTTGCTCATCAAGTTTCTGGATGTTTGAAGCTAAAATTCACTCTGCCAATAATAACTTTCATTAAAAGGAAGGTGTCAAATTTTTAAGATGATTTAATGTTTTGTTTACAAGATGTGTATTATATTTCATTAAGTCATGCTACAGTGAACTCCTGATTATCCGGCCTAATGGATGTAAGAGGAAGCACGATTAATAAAAAAATACGGATAATACGACCATCAGGCACAAATTTGCTGTGAAACCAATCAGTGAATATATTTCTGAACATCCATGCACCCTTTGGCTATAGTAATTGACAGGCAAATTAGCGCATTTGAATGAGTGAGGATTTTTTTCATTGCCTATCACAGTGTTTCAACTTGTTATTGCCTGCTGCATTTCCACAGCATAACACTTAGTTTTGTTTTTCTTTATATCACGGTCTGTATGCCAATACCATATTCGTCAGCCCATTTATTCATGTTCTCTTCTTTTTTCAAGTCTCATTTGTGTTTTTTCTAATAGTAAGAACAATTTTCTTCCATTTTTCTGTCATTTTATTGAGTGATAAGATAAATGTTTATCACTATAAAAACCAGGTAGCTCAGTGAGCTAGCACACAGCTGAAGTTGGCAAATGAGTCGACTTAAAATCGAATCATAATAAAATGAATAGAAAAAAGTCAAGATGGTGGAAGAACACAGCTGATCAACCAAGGTCCTATGCTGTCTGCCCTTGTGATTTTCGTGAAACTTCCGATCATAAAAAAACAATATACATATCTACAAACTTGCCCTTTCTGCATATAATCTACCGTATTCACCTGAATCTAAGACGACCTTTTTTTCCAAATTTTCAGCTGTAAATATCAAGAGTCGTCTTACATTCGAATACGAAGTATATTTAAGCATTTAATCAATGGTTTTTACAACAAATGGTATATTAGAGTAAACAATTCACAACAGCAAATTCAAGTACGTACATAAAGACGTGAAATAAACAAATAGTAATAACAATAAGAAAAACATGACGGGAATAATAATTATTTAGACTAATAATCATCGTCGACGATCATAACACAGGCGACGTACTTTCACCTTGCACGTAATGCCAACCGCAATGTCAAAACAAATGAGAGCGGAAATCATTGGGATTCCCCTTTCAAACGATGCACCGCGATTCACTAAGTGTGACAGTAACTTTGAGTTGTGCATTCTTGATTTAAATGCACAACCCTTAAGTTAAAATGACAGATCATGTTGAAGTACGTGGCACGAGTGCAAAGGGAAAGTTAACAAAGGAATTAGACGGAGCTAAGATACAAATTTTAAGCTGATCGTGATAAATGACGCCGAAAAAACTAATAACTGTGATGCGAGTAGAAAGTTCGGTGTATCTGAGGCAAATGTGCGTCGATGGAAACTCTCAAAACAGGAACTAGAAAAAGCCAAAGCCACAAGGAAGTCGCTCAGTGGTCCAAAATTAGGCCGATTTCATGGCATTGAAGAAGTAGTAGTCAAGTTTGTGCGCACCATGAGGAAGAACGGTATGCCTGTTTCGACTGAAAGTATTATACTTAAAGCTAATGAAATTACTAGAGGACTTAATATATCATTGCAAGAATTCAAGGCCAGCAGAAGTTGGTGCGTGAGAATGATGCGACGAAATAATTTTTCTTTACGCCGACGAAATAATTTTTCTTTACGGCGACGAACTTCGCTCTGTCAGAAATTGTCAAAGACTATGTTGACAAACTTCTCGCTTACCAGAAATACGTAATTGGACTTAGAAAAACCAATAATTACCTTTTGAGCCAAATAGGAAATGCCGATGAAACTCCGGTTTTCTTCTACATGCCATCTAATTATACTGTGAACGAAAAAGGTGCGAAGTCCGTCCTAATTAAAACTACAGGCAACGAAAAAATGCGAGTCACGGTAATGTTGGCGGTTTTAGCAGATGGGACTAAATTACCACCATATGTGATTCTAAAGCGGAAAACAATGCCTAAGAAACATTTGCCAAGTGGAGTAATAGGTGTCAAGAAAAGGGGTGGATGACTAAAGAACTAATGAGAGATTGGTTACATGTGGTGTGGAATAGACGGCCAGGAGCTTTACTGAAACAAAGAGCAATGCTTTCACTGGATGCATTCAAGGACACTTATCTCCTGAAATTAAAAACATAATGAGTGCGATGAATATTGATCTTATTGTAATACCTGGAGGAATGACATCGCAGCTTCAAGTTTTAGATGTTGCTGTCAATAAGTGTTTTAAAAATAATTTAAAGGTTTTGTATTCTGAGTGGTTACAGAGTGGAACTCACACTTTAACACCAAAAGGAAATCTTAAGAAACCTGAAGTTGCATTGTTCTGCCAATGGATCAAGGCATCGTGTCAACAAATAAATGCAAAAGTAATAGTGAAAGGATTTAAGAAATGCTGCTTATCTAATGCCATGGATGGGAGTGAGGATGATGTTTTGTGGGAGACTGATGATGAAATTGAGAGTGATAAAGATAGTGAGCGTGAGGAAAATAGTGAAGGTTGCATAGACAGTGATGATGACTAACACAATAAAATGATTTTATGCAGCACTTGGATTGAAATGTTTTTTTGTTGTCCTGAAATGAGTATATTCTGTCAATACTTTATTTTTAATGTTATCTTAAAATGAATGCTACCATTTAATTTGTTTGAAAACCTGAATGGTTCTATTTGTGATGTGATCTTATGATTTTAAAATGTTAAAAGACAATGACATTCAAGAAAAGTATAAGAGAAAATAAATATTTCACAAGATTTATAATTTTTGTAGTCATGATGGTCAATTTGAGCTTTTTTCTCTTTTGGAATCATCAAAATGGGGGGTCGTCTTGGATTCGGGTGAATACGGTAATTAGTTAGACATTGATGTAATGAGAATACGAAAATATTGTGGTCCCGCAGTCATGAATTTCTTTTAAAGCATTGCAGTTAGAGCATTAATAAAATTACAAAGCATAAGGAGAGAGACAGCACTGATAATCCGCATATTGATAATTGGGAGTTCACTGTACTTTTAAACTTTGGTGATTTAAGTTTAAAAAGACATTTAAAATATACAATTTCTTTGCTAAGTCAATGTGATTTAAATATTAGCGGCAGAGAATTAAGATAATTTTATAACTTAGATATTCATTAAGCAGATTTGCTTGTGTTAATCTAGTCCTAAAGGAAATAAATAAGGTGCATTCAAGGCACATATCTTTTGAAATATGTTGATTCATAAATGAAAAACGTATGTGGCATGCCTATAGTATTTTTTAGCTTGAATGCCTCTAATATCTAGTTGAGAGTTAAAATCACTTATGCAAATGTTACGGAAAATTTAAAATTTTCAGTATGTTTAATCACAAAAATATACTCTGAGGAAGATTCATGACAATTTCGTGACACATTTTAATATCTGATATAATATAAATGTTAACTTGTATTTTCATCCTTTTTTAGGCGCATTTCGCTTACAGCGTGAGCGCCTATTATCGTCGGTCCGTCCGTCCGTCTGCATGTTCGTTCTCGGCTTCTACCGAACGGATTTTTATGAAATTTGATATTAAGGACTTTCAATCAAATATAATAAGAAAATCGCAAAAATGAATCACGTACGCCAATCAGGGGTACCACTTTACTAGAGACAAAAAATTAAATTTTCGTCATATCTTGTAAACTATTGTTCATATCAAAATATTTTTCAAATAAAAGTTGTAGAACTGATAAAGTAGAGTATTTCCTTTTCTATATATTTTCATCGTAGGAGTAGCCGTTATCGAGAAAATCAAACAAGAAAGTCTTAAATCGAGTTGAACTTAGAAAATTTCATGCATGGTTACTTCATTGTTGCTAACATAAACAATCTCCCAAACAAACGTTTAATTTCCTTACGTGTGCATGTAATACTATTAAATAGGAAGAAAATGGATTATTTATGATGAAGAAAAGGACTTTAAAATGCTATTTCCCTTACGTACAGGTATATAATTGCTTTCTAATACTCCATTGCACGAAACGCGCCCCATTTGTGATACGTTGTACGCTTTCCTAACTTGTTTCATTTACTGTCCAAGGTGTCTGATTGGATCTCAGATGACGGTGCTCCAGGAATGGGTGCTAAGGCTGAGGACTATGAGAGTCGACTGAATTCTTTGCATCGCTTGTCTGGTCCACTTATTCAGCGGGTGGTTGAGCACCGTGGACGCCCAGAGGTCCTGCGCACCTTAAATTCTCTCATTGTAGCAGCAGAGACATTTCTCAAAGGAGCTAGGGCTTCTGATGACGTATCTAGTAGCACTGATGGTAAACCTACTGGAGCATTTACAGAGGTGGAGCTTGATACTCTGGGGAAGTTAATTACTGACACTAAGGTATGATTTTTTTGTGTCCAATTGGTCACTTTGTCAATTGTCTAACAAAGTGAGACTATACATAAGCTAGAGCTGTATATTTCATTGTTGTCTTATTAAAAATTTTTTTTTCCAGGAGTGGAAAGCCAAAATGGAAGAAGAGCAGTCTAAGCTTTCTCTTTCTGTTGCTCCGAAACTTACAATAAAATCTATTGGGGATAAAATGGCAGCATTAGACAGAGAGGTGACTTTCTGTTTTCCTTTTTAATTATTTCTTTGTAGTAAAGGCAGATTTAATCATGTGGTTCTTGGACATGTCAATTTTGATCTCATGGATTACATGTAATGGCAACATGATTATAGCGGTAGTAGTTTACATTCCCTGTATGTGTTTGCTCACATACCCTCTCACAATTTAACACACTTCGATTAACACTGTTCTGTGTTATTGCTGATAATTATTTAAAACTTCGTTCCAATTGAGCTTGCATGTTCCACGTTAACACTCTTCAAACTTTCTCATATAAGCTGTGAAACCCACTGCATATCAACAACACTTTAGAATGTAATGGTGCTAAACAGTAAAACCTCGTTATTTCGAAGTTCAAGCGACCAAAAAATTATGACTTCAAAATATCCGGGTTCGAAATAAACGAACTTTCATAAAAATCTAATTTTTTTACGATCAGCTACTTGGGCAGCAAAACCACAATACAGAATTTTATCTATCCATTCTACAAATGAATTGGCCTTACAAGTTAGTATACACAGCGAATTCAAACAGCTTAAGTGAACACTTAGTTTGCGATTCACAAAGACCACCATGTGTGAAAAAAGGCTCCAGTGAATATTCCGAATTTCCCAGTACATTTCAAGTTACTCTTATGCTGCAAAAAAAAGACGTTCAACTGCGTGCCGAAAGATTATCACCCATCTATCCTCCATACTGCTGCATATATATTGCATTGTGCTCTTCTTGTATGACATTATGGTAAAATCAGTGATGAGCTGAAGCAGGCTTCTGCTGGCTCGCGCGAGCCGGTTGTTAAATTTTTAGAAAATATGAAAATGTATTGATTTTGTCCTTTCAAGTACATTTTGCCCTAGCTGATAGTCAGTTACCAACAGTTTATAAAATGATATTACGAACCAAACACTTCTTAAGCTAGTGGAACGCTATTACTAACCGAGAGCAATCTGGTGCCCCTGCCATCCTTATCCATATTTACTTACGACTTTATTGAGAGTCAGTTCATAATATTTTTACCAGCTCATCACCGGGTAAAACCACTAGGTTTTTGTTTTTGGCTCATCACTTATTCTCGGATAAAACAAAGGCATGATATTTTTAGAGATGACATTCGGTATAACTTCATACAACTCTATTTAAAGATTGGTTCAGTAACAGAAATCAATATTACATGGTCTTTTCTGGAACATATCACTTTCTTATGAGAAAAAACTTGCCCAGGTTAGGAGAGCATGAGGATTAAGATAATAGGGTTTCTTGCAACTTCTGTTCATTTCAGCTTGATTCTTGAATTTTGCTATCCGATTGAAAATGTGAGCATTCACAATGATGCAAGGACAAGCTGATTCATTTATTTGAATTATGTACGACTTTTATTTTACGTTGACTATTAAATAGGGTGATCATATTCCAATGAGGTGAAAATGGGACATATCCCGTCGTTGTAAGAAATAAACGGGACAAAATTTTTACGTGATTTTTTAATGTTGGGTCTGTCACTATCATGATCTATAGCAAAAAAGGCAAATACGAACTTTCCTTAAAGTCTGGAGCATGCTAGACTAGGACAGAGCTCACAATCAAAAGAGAATCAATCCTACTAGCATCGCTGTCAAAGCTCAAAGGGAATAAGTTAGGTTAAACCCAGGCAGGATATTATACACGGAGACTAGGTTTTCCACCTGAAATTTGTCAGGGACCCTGAGGTTTCCTAATCTGACAATTGTGACTGTAATTAACATTTATTGTTCATTTGATAACCTCCATGTTTCCAAGAATCCTACATTTTTAATAGGAATATCAGCTATACTATCAGATAATCTAAATTTTATTTGCGATGGGCTTCAAAACTGTACGTAATGGCTTTTTTGATATAAAAAATTGGACTGTCCCAGTGAAAATGGGACGTTTGGTCATCCTACTATTAAATAAGTAAAAGGGAGTCACCTGCTTGGGGCGCTATATGTATTTCATGAGCAAGAAATGGGGAACTAAAACGTGATGTGATGGCGCACGTGCGAACCTTCCGCTTACACAGGATCGAGGTTTTGAATTAAACGAACTTTTCGTGAGTAACCGGACCAGATCACGACTTCGTATTTCATTGTAGGTGTATTTCGAATAATCTGTACCCAAAAGTATGCAAAATCTTATGGTGTTGGCCGAGGGCTGATCTTAGCTTTGAATTACGTCATACTTTGAATTATCCGGGATCGAAATAACAGGGTTTTACTGTATATGCTTTATACACATGGAGATTTATTGAAATTCTATTTCACCATTTAGTCCCTGGACAAAATAATGAATTGCAAGTACATATTAGTTTTTGTAACTCAGGGGCTCTAAAAACGCATATTCATAAAAAATTTTGAAATTGAATTTTTTCTCAAAAATTACTTTCTCTATATATGTACTTCATATATGACAAAGTAAAGATACTTATTTGTTAGGTATTGGTATGAGGCAGAGATGACAAGTATGTGGCATGCATGCGATTTTACTTGGCACATGTATGCTTTATTTTCTGTATAATGTGGTTTCTTAGAGAAGTAAACTAGTGGCATGCAAAAAATTTGATGGTTCACACTACTTTCTTGGCACATGACTCAAAAATCATATGCCATCCCTGGAATGAAGTCTTCAAAATCCATTTCTCAGGAATCAACGTGAAATGTTTGTAAGCTTGATTATTTTAAATTGGTGGTCATACACTCAACATTAGTGTAAAACTAGGTAATAAGTAGTATGTATTAAAAAGCTTCATATTCAGGTATAAATTGCTATTTAAAGATTTATAGTTTGCTGTAAACTGTTCACTTTTGCTTCTAAGCATTTATTACTTTTTTCAGGTTAAATATTTAATCAACAAAATTGAGATCTGGAAAGCAAAC
Source organism: Uropetala carovei (assembly GCA_036926305.1). NCBI lineage: Eukaryota > Metazoa > Arthropoda > Insecta > Odonata > Petaluridae > Uropetala > Uropetala carovei. Next base: position 6,392,849 of record JAXCHB010000169.1, read on the forward strand.
AAAGCAAGAGAAGCCAATGCAGCAAAAGGTATGGATCTATTTTAGTAGTTAGATTATTTACTGTTAGTACCTTTCTTTAACGTAATATTATTCTATATTTTTATTTAATTAGCAAAGGAAAATAAAACAGAGGCAACCTCTGACGGAAAGAATGAGACTGAAACTTTACCTGAGACTGAAACTCAACAAGAACCAATCCCAGCCAAAGAAGGAGAACAAGTGGAATCAAGTGATGAACAACCTTCTTCATCTCTTCCAGAGGATATATTTAATGAAGCAACAGAAGAATTCACACAAAATGAAGGCAGTGAGGATGATGCCAGTGAAGATGAGCAAGTAATTCTTGGAGAAGGTAATTTGGAAATTCAGTGGTGTATATCATATAATGGTATTTTGTTAGAACTTGGCCTTCATTAATCGTTATTTTTATATTTTTCAGATGCTGATAGTGGCTTAGACGAAGAAAAAGCACATGGAGAACTTTAATATTATTTATTTGATTAAGTAAATATTTTAATAGCTGAGTGAGTGTTAAGAACATTTCCTTGGCGTTGGAGTAAAAAGTTAGCAGGGCTATACAATTCATTCCAAGGACCGATTCTTAAAAGTATGAGTCTATGTTTGACTACGTTGATTAAATGATCTGGCCTCAGTGGATGTGTGTGTGTGAAGTATTCTGTGATGAACCAAATGCGTTAGTATTTTGTTGTCAGTGACTTTGGTGACTGCAAGCAGCACAAGTTGTGACTTTTACAATGTTTTTTTATGTTTAAATCTTGTACTTTTCCTTATCTAGTTTCAACTCCTTTTCACCTTTACAACTTTTCTCACTTCAATTACTTTTTCTAATTCTTCTGCAGACCTTAGTGTTCTGGCTACTGTGGTTCTGAAAATGTTGAAGATGCATTTCCCAGTTGTTGAAGTATTTATTTGTGATGGCCATGAAAAAATAAAACCATATGTTGTTAAAAAGCATTGATTTTCTTGGCTTACATTTGTGAACTATTTAAAATCCAGAAGCATGTATTTTTAATAAATCCTTATCTTCAGATAATTGGCAAGCTGATTGCATTAAAAATAAATTTCTGATTTTCTACCATACCAAAAAATGCGTAATTTTTCAATGACAAAAATTTAACCACGTTCAAAATTGTATATTTTATGTGAGGCTGTAGGGGTTAAAAAATTAAATATTATTTTGTTGCATTGCATTTTATAATAGTGTCCATGAATCTAAAATGTATGACATTTAAAAGCATATACTATGGTAGCAGCTATAGTTATTGGCACTTTAAACACCTTTCAAAGTTTGAAAATATATAGGACCTCTGTTTGCCTGAAGAAAAAAAGTTTTATTTATTAATATCTACATCATCAAGGAACATGTAAAAAGAATATGAAGAACAACATTTTCATTATTATTTTTAAGGTTAATAAAAAATACAAAAAACAGTAATTGGCACACATGAATACAGTTATCGGCATACTAAGCTACAGTTTTTTGGCACCCAGTTATTTAATGAAATTTATTGCTTAAATAACATGGAAACATTTGTAGCATACATATAAACTAGAATGTACTTCATTACTTTTTCTACTATATAAAAAATCAAAGAAGTTAAAACTAACAAAACAAATTTGCGAAGATTAGTGAAAGGTGAAAATATTTTAACTAGAATCGTAAAAATCACTCCAATTTATTTCCCAGCATTAAGACGTGACAAGCAGATATAGCATCAGGTGGTACAAGATTCTGATGAGTTTTAGGTACAAATTTATGGTGGAATTTTCTTTCACATATAAGAGCATTCTAACACAACTTTTTCATTAATATTATTACCACAAATGTAACATATGGAAGGCTGTTTGTTTTGTGCAGTAAATCAGTCTTCAATGGTGGTTTGCATGTTGTGTTGAATGGTATTCTGTTCTATCTACTTAACCTGTAGATGCAAGATCTTAGGCAGATAGGCAAATTAATGATATAGCAATAACATAAAATCGATATGCCAACATACGAGATAATATAGTTATTGGTACTCCCAATAGATAATATCTTCATGTGCCAAAAAATGAGCCCATTATTTTGAAAGTGGCATAGTAAAAATTTTGAAAAAATTGAGTTTGTGTCAGATGCGCTCATCAAAACTCAAAAACTCATTTTTTAAAATATTTTTACTTATGCCACTTTGAAAATAATGGGCTGAAATAATGCCCAATGTGCTATTAACTATATACTGTGAAAAGAAGTTTTTTCAGGTATTGAGTTAATTAATGCAGGTATGTTTGAAATTAAATGCTGTTTAAAAATAGACACTATGCCATATATATGATTTATTCATGCTTTGGTTGACAGTTATCGGGCACCCTCATAAATATGATTTATATAAAAGAAAGAATAAATGTTTATATGAATAAATAACATTCTACTTGACTTTTGTGAATGCATCAGTTATTTTCTGCACTTTTTAACAAGGTTGTCAAATAATAGAGTAGTGCCAATCAACTGTAGGCTTTTCCCTACGTAATTTTAAATAAGCACTAAAAATTTATGCAATGTGATTTGCTCATCTAAGGTTTCAGCATTTCAATATATTTTATATGAAATTGCAGGCGATGTTATAAAATTCAAAAAATTGTTTATTCGATTTTCATTTGTTATTATTATGGAACGTCTTGTTGGTCGGTTGGTTAGTTTTACTTATTTCGAAGTCAAGGAGGGTGTCTAAGGTTGATAAATGCCGAGGATGTTTAAAATAAGATAAATGACTGATTATCTTATACAGATTGCTGAATTGGGTCCACTATATAGTTATCTATTGCATCTATAAATTTTAATTGAAAGTATAAATGAAAGTTTATAACGGTACTAGGACAACGAATATGGCCGACAGTTAATTTGTGACTGTAACTTGGTGGAATTGAAGAATTTGTCGAAAGGTAATCAACTTTTTGCAGAGCTATTACTAACTTCTTATTAATAAGTATACTTTTAGTTTGCTTAATTGACAACGAATAACTCACTGGTATAAAATCCGATCACAGCTCGGATAATTATAGTAGAAATATAATTGTCATTAGATTTTAAATGGAGGCTTTTTTAAAAATTTCAATGAAATAAATGTAGGTAGTAGTCAAGCATAACTTGTAGAAATCTTTCATTCTGAAATGCCACAAGAAAATTTAAAATGCCCGTATTTCACGTAGAATGGATCGATAAAGTGGTTATTAGTCATTTGTTACCTACAATTGAATTTTTCTACTTGGTAACTGTTCTATGACGACCAATGGTGCTGCCAGAGGGTCTCTCATGGCTGAGCCTGTCATATTCCCCAACGTTTCCTCGGAATGTTTTCTATGAGCTATAAAAGTACGCCAGAAAATTTTGATTAAAATTTTTATAAATGCCTCAAAATTTACGATAGAAAGCATGTAACTATTCCGGCGTGTACGTGTTCTGTGGATTTTTTAAATTTATATATATGTAGTATTATTAAGGTATTTTCTCATAACTATCCATGAGTGAACAACATTTAGGTTTAAATGAAAAAATCGATTTGTATGTATATGCTAAATATAGAAGCATTGAAATATTTTTCCAACGTACGTACAGTCGGAATTTTAAATAAATAGGAGCAATTTGGTTTGAAATTATCTCAAAAGCTGTTCAATATTTGATGTTGCCGTTGCGTACATGAATACAATGTTTAGTATTTACCGTTTTTAGGAATTTACCTTTGTTTTTCTCTATCGCATTAAACCTGATCCCGTTGTAATACTGATCGGCGTGACAAAATTTATGCCGTGAATGCCGTAAATCACGGTGTGAAGTGAGTTTCTTTCCAGCACTTTTATTGCGCATTAGGGCGTGTTATGTTTTAATCTCGATATTCTTGTATGCTGATATATATTCTAACAACTAGGTAGACTTTTGTCGATGAGGTAAATATTTTAATACGAATTTTATCTTTCCATATACCTTTCGTCTTCAGGTCAAAATGCCCCTTGATTTTTAGCATTAAAATTTACTTGAAGTGCTGATACATCTATTCCTCTCGCGTTTGCTTATTTGGCTTTCTAGTGAGACGGACCTCGCGTGCATTATATTTCCCTTAGTACTTTATTGCTCAAGTGCTGATTCGTATGTAAAATGCTGACCGCTTTTTTATTTCTTCTTATATTCACGATAGTTGGGACACAGCAGTTATTTGAATACACTGCAGTTTTTAGTTCATTACCCTAACGTTTATATTTTTTGGACAATCGAATAATTACGCAGTACTTGTAATACACCTCGAGAAAGAAAAACTGGTCAGCAGACTACATCGAGAGGTTAGAGATAACAGGATGTGGATAAATGAGTGTTTGTGTTTTATGTCTACGAGGAACATTTTGTGAAACATCTTGAAAATTAAGAATAGGTACCTATTTGTGTTACAAAATGGATTCAATTTAATCTGTACATTTACGTAAAATAATTTATAGAAATAGTTTTTCAACCTGACTGCTGACGACTGTGAATCCTGGTGGCGAAAATGCTAACTATGGAAAAGAGACGTGGTTTCGATCTAGTTAGAGGCACTCGGTGTTTTTAATTTATGTTTTAATAATAATAGGCTCAATATAGGAAAGCGTCGCTCGAACACCTGAAATGGACTTCTATTAGTATCAGTGTGTACAGAGGTGGAACCAGCATAAATGTATTTATTTACCACTTTGTAATTCCCATAAATATTTCTTGACCCTGCAGTTGTTGGTATAATATGAATTACTCACTTGACACTTTGAAATGCATTTATAGCATTTTGAATTCACTGTTGGAAACTGCGATTACCAAATTTTCTTCTTTCTAATATCTGACCTTAAAATATTATTAACGCGGTAACTTACTTTTATAGCAAATCATAAATATTAGTCTATGACACTCGAAAAAATAGCAGTTGCAAAGCATGGAAAATCTGCTGGTAATACGAACAAATTAATCCTAAGTAGGGAAAATGAGCATTATTTGAAAGCAAGGAAAAAACTACGCTGTTTTGGTCACTATGGTTGAGAGGAACATTATAATTACAATTCAGATATAAAAATGTAATTGAAACAAAAAAGGTTCCTTTTGATTACATCTTTTGCAAATCTTCGTCTATGGTTCGAATACATTTGTAACTCCTGAATTTTGAAAGGTTAACTTCAGCGTTCTTTCTAGTCTAATACTTAAAAATCTGATGTGGCCAACACATGAATCTCCATATTTGGGGTATAGTTACTTAAAATTATTATGAATAGCATTATAAGGCAAAATTATTATTTCCTATCGTAAAAGAATACAGTCATCCTTATTGCCGCAAATTATATTTTGAATATGTTTACAGAATTCACCGCTACATGGTGGTGGCGCTGTATACTAGAAATTACGAAAAAGTTAAATATCTCCGAAATGGATAGTTCTACGAAAATTTGTTTCAAACAAAACTTGGAAGAAATATTATTCTCTACAACTTTGGTCCTTACGAAGATGACCAATTACGACGTTTTAAAGGAGATATTTGACGAAAACCGAAAAAATCGGTTATTTTTTATAAATAATTCCTGAACAATAACTGCTATGGAAAATTGTTTCAAATGAAAGTTGTAGGAAATTACATTCTCTATAACATTTGTATAGAATTGTATATACAATAATGATGTTTTAACGGAGAAATATCGGAAAAACCGATTCGGGTTTCGAATAAACCTCGACTTCCGGTTAACCGTTATTGCCCAAAAACTAATCAGTTCTTTGTGCTCATGCTAAAGTGTTATATATGAAATTTGGTAACGATATGTCAAGTACTTTTTGAGTTAGAGCGCCCACATTCACTACAGATGAGCACACATCCACACACACATCCACACACACACACATCCACACACACACACATCCACACACACAGACATCATTCCGAAAACAGTCTAAACGTGTTCTAGGGACCTCAAAACGTGTATTTCCGTTGAAATCTCGAAGTCGATTTTTTTCATGAACACAATACTATCCCATTACTACGTATGGAGAAAGTAAAAATCAGCAGTGCACTCTGAAAGTCCTATATTTTATTTTCTTCTTACGCACTATAGTGAAAAAATATTTCAACGGAAGTACGCGTTTTTAGACCCTCTGAATACGTTTTCACTATTTTCTCTATGACTGTGTGTAATAGGAGTTTTGTGGGCGCTGTACCTGAAAAACTAATATTCAGATCAGCACAAAACTTTATATTTAAGGTTTTCATCAGTAAGTCAGTGTCTGGAAAGGTTTTAGCTGAGTCTGGTAAACAGGAAGTGAAGGTTTATTCTAGTAATTTTTCAAATATCTCCTTTAGAACTAAATTTATGTAAATATTTATCATTATCAACGTTGTATAGAATGCAATTTAATAGGTTTTGTTCGAAGTATACTTTCTTAAAAGAGGTTCGTTTAACGTATATTTTGATTATTTTTTCTGAGTTTAAGTATGTCGCTAAGTGAAAGTCAGTACCAGAAATTTATTTTATCAATTTAAAAAGTCGGTAATTTTTTGTTGTTCTTACCTTAGTGTTTAAATAAAACGACAGGACTTTCTTCACAAATAAAGGGGGAGGAAGGAAGAACCGCGGAATGCCCGAAATCGCGGTGTAACGGAGTGTTATAAACTGGGAGCGGTGTACCTTAGTTTCGTTGCTATGATAAAATCTTCTAATTGTTGATAACGATGCCTACACAGGGATGCAACTAGGTTTTTATTCCTGTGGTGGCCAAGGAGGGCCAATGATAATTGAGGGGGGCCCAGGGTAATTTCCAGTATTTCCAAAATAAACAAGAATACAAACATTTTGCTAGATTTTAATAGTGGAATATCTCTTTTTCGTAAGCACTTTTAGATTAACGGATCGTTTTTCATTGAACATTTCATGAAAAGCTGATAAACAAAGCAATAAATGCGCTTTGCTTCATTGTAATTGAGGAATATGAAAATTAATACAAAATACAATGCCAGTTAACGGCATTTTATATAGGGTTTTCACTTTACTGCAGAGATGTACATAATATATAAATTAAACATAATGTATAATATAATATAACATAATATATAAATTAAATATATTTTTTGAATTTTTATTTTCTTATATCGCATAGGGACGTAACTTGCCTACCAACAGTAGGGAGGGCAGCGTTTAAGTCAAAAATATTTGGGGGTCCAAAGTAATTTGAACTTCTAATGCGTATTAACGAATAAGCTATTTGTTGTTGTAATTTATATTAACGCATCACCACTTTTCAAAATTCGAATTATGTTTGTATTAAAAGTAATATAATAGCCTAGATATTTATTTGATACAAACGCTTAGTTTATATTATCAATCCGCTACTTTCCTATGTCTTCAACTTATAACTCTGTTTTTTATTATTTTTAGCAATTTAAAAAAAAGCTTATGTTGGCACTTTGTCCGTCTGTCCGTATGTGAGCAACGAATATCTCGGAAACCGTTTAAGCTAGGGCTTATCGGAATTACAAAAACGTCGGTATCTTTTAAGCATAATTGCATAAAGTTATGATAATTGCTGTCATCAGCTACTTTAGATTAATATATTAGAACTCATAATATATTTAAGCTTTTTTCGGAAATGTCATTGTAAAAATTACGTATTTCATAACGCGTTCATTCGCGGCAATTTGTAATATCTAATTTGGTGTAAAAGTACAAAAGTGAATATTGAATCTGGTGCACTTGAGTAAGGAGATCCTTCTTAGACCAATAGCTATCCAATACCTTTGCACCACCAGACAATCTGGCCCTTTTAGGAAGTTAAAAGAAGTTGGATTATGTATTTTCAAAGATGTGACATCATCGTACACGGGGAAAGGCTAAAGGGACGGAACTGCAGAATATTCCACGAATCTGAAACAATGACGGAAATTCCATTCTCTCGTCCTTCGCCCATAAGCTTTCATGGGAAAATATTCCCGTGTCCACCCACAAGTGGAACTAGATTCGAGACCTTTGAATCAGATGTTTTACTCTCCTCAGAAAAGGATTGGGGAGGGAAGCGTCGGTTTTGAACGTGGGTGTAGGCGCTGACTTTTACCCGTACTACTTTCCTAATAAAGATATCATATAAGTTTTGTTCAGCTACTGAATGGTCGGCCACCGTCGAGACCATTTTCGTGGAAAGGCGGAACCCCAGGAAGTAGCTCAACCCAGCTTAGGTGCGGAGGGAAATTTTCCGATTTTTACTTTCTCCATACGTAGTAATGGGAAAGTATTGTGATTACGGAAAATATCGACTTCGAGATTTCAACGGACATACACGTTTTGAGGTCCCTAGAACACGTTCAGACTATTTTCGGAATGATGTCTGTGTGTGTGCGTGTGTGTGTATGTTATTGTGGGCGCTCTAACTCAAAAAGTACGTGTCATATCGTTACCAAACTTCATATATAACACTTTAACATGAGCACAAAGAAATGATTAGTTTTTAGACAATAACGGTTAACCGGAAGTCGAGGTTTATTCGAAACCCGATTCGGTTTTTGCGATATTTCTCCGTTGAACATCATGATTGTATATACAATTCTATATAAAGGTTATAGAGAATGTAATTTCCTATAACTTTCATTTGAAATAATTTTCCATAGCAGCTACTGTTTAGGAATTATTCAGAAATAATCGGTTTTTTCGGTTTCCGTCAAATATCTCCTTAAAAACGTCATTATTGGTAATATTCGTGAGGACCAAAGTTGTAGAGAATAATATTTCTTCCAAGTTTTGTTTGAAACAAATTTTCGTAGAACCATCCATTTCGGAGATATTTAACTTATTCTTAAATTTCCAGTATACAGCGCCACCAACTAGCGGTGAATTCTGTAAACGTATTCAACGTATAATTTACGGCAGTGAGGATGACTATTCTTCTACGATACGAAATAATAATTTTGCCTTATAATGCTATTCATAATAATTTAAATATCTATACCCCAGATATGGAGAAAGTCATGTGTTGGCCACATCAGATTTTATGATATTTTAAAGAGTAAAAGAATGAAAACCTTCAAACCAATAAGGTGATTTTTACGTGTTATCTTATATGAAACGACATTCATCCTCTGGAGTCGAACCCGTGAACTTTTTCGAAATTTTTTAGTCATAACGTATAGATTCATTATCACTGAAATCCTGAGAAATTTCAGACTTATAAGTTTATTTCTAATCGAGTTATTCACAAAATTAGAGCGTTCGCATCATGGTGACCATTACGATTTTATAATATAGAGAAATATTGACCGGACCCAGCGCCGCCAACTGTTACGTATTTTAATCTCGAATATTTTGCGCAATATGTACACTGAAATCCTGAGACATTAGCTGAAGGATGCGCATCGATGTTTTGCTATCCATAGCAACAAATAACATCATTTACTTTTTGTATTGTAATGTGAAAAGTTATTCAAAGTATTTTCCATTGCGAAAATTATTCAAATGTTTAAAATTATTCACGTGTGTAATTGTAGAGAATTACTCTCAGGACGCTGTTGTCAAGAGTAACTATTGTAATGTTATTCATTACTTTGTACGGAGAAAGGCATTTGCTGGAACATACGATTTTTTCTCGAAATCCGGTAATGATTTTTTAATGAAGACCAATCAGTTTATTTCTAAACTCTGCTTATTTCCTTTTCAATACCTCTAAGGTTCACGCATCTACCGATGCGATGCCATGGTGATATAATTGTTGGCGGAAGCTGTTCTTCGCTTCGGCTTGTCATCTTTACAGGAAAAAATTGTTCCCCCACGAGTCCTCCGTAATTCTCGAGAACAGATACAGATCTGACGGAGGTATATCAGGGCTGAATAGATGGTAGTGCAAGTCGAGTAAACATAGTTAAGGAGTCGCCTCAGGAGTCAATGGATTTGTGGGAGGCCAAGTGTTTTCATACAGAAAGAGGAAAATTTGCCATATACATCACTTTAGAAAAAGAATGATGTGAATATTTCTTTGTTGTGTTTAAAAATCTGTAAAAGTTTTGGAGAAAAAATAGGAAGAATACATTTTAAGCAAAGAGCCGAGAATTTTTAGAAGAGTCAAGACAATAGAAACGAGTAATTAGTGAATCGAAACTTAATGTTTCTTAAACCGGCCAGAATTTTGTTTTTTTATGTGAAGATTGAGCTATTTGCTAACTATGAAGAAAAATTAAGTATGATAATAGTCGTTTTAATATGACTTACTTTTAGTTCAAGCTTATTTGTGGTTAAAGTTGTTTCGTTCGTTTCATAATCGTTGAATTTCTCTGTACTGCTGAAAGTGAAAGAAGAAATATTTCCATAACGTTGTAAGACAATCTCATAAGATCCAGGATCTCGCCATTGATGAGAGTACCAGTGTAAATGAACTTCATTTAAGCATAAAAGTATTATACGAGTATGTGAACTCCGTTTCCACTTAACGTTTCTCCTCAGTTTTACTAGATGACGATTTCATCTATTTCAAGTTTTCCATTTTCACAGATTTTTTCAAAGTTTACTAAGCGCTGAAATCCACCACACGCACCCCTGAAAAAAAATCTACTCGAGTTTCTCACAGAATGTTTTCTCAAGGAACCTCGAATGGTCACGGCATTACGTCTTCTGCAAACACCGACATATTCATGGAGTAGATCTTCGTGCGAAACGCCAATCCTGCAGGACTCCAATCTCCGGCGCGCCTCCCTCCTCCACACCCTAAACCCCTCTGGTGCTATCGCTTTGCTCATGTGATACCCGCCAAACGCACGCACTGCAGCGAGATTATCGAGTGGGGAGTAAGATAATGGATTTCGCGGGAGGGAGAAAGGGCGTGGCGAGAGAGGGGGGCGTCGAAGCTTTCTTTGTTGTTCGGCATGAATAGTTTGAGGTCTGGACGACGTGCATTGAAAAAAAAAAGTCGAACGGGAGAGGTGAATGGAGTCATGCATGAAGGGGAAAAAAGTTCGGATTTGGGAAAGGGACGTGGAAGAAGGGATTGAAAGGGGACGGAATAGGATGTTTTGGGAACAGAGCGAAGAAGGTAGTTTTGTGTATGGGAGTGAAGAGAGAGTTTGGCAGCGTGCCTTGGATGGATGAGGTAGAGGAGGAGGAAGGACTCCACCTTCCTCCTTTGGGAGGTCTGCAGCCCTGCCGGAGAGGAGTTAGCGGTGGTTGTAAAGAGTTAAGTGACTTTTAGCGTTAACTTAATGAGACTTGTGATGCGGTGCCATTAGTGGCCCACCTTGGAGGTTAGAGGGGGAAGGAGGAGGAAAGGGTTAGGGAGTGGTAAAGGAAGCGGAGAGTTAGCGATGATGGAGAGAGGCTGAGGGAGGGAGTTGGAGAGTGGGAGGCCGAGAGAGGGAGGCGGAGGATACCGAAGGACACGGGAGGTGTATCAACGATCGATTCTCCACGCCTTGGAGAAGAGGAATTGAATAGAGGTGGAGTTCCAGTGGGAAAGTGAAGTTTTCACTTTTACAGATCAGCTGCTTTAGATGGAGATGGATTAAAAAGAAAAAAAAAACGTTCGGCTTGTCGCGGGTAACAACTTTCCTCTCTTAATCTTCTTTGCATTCTTTTTAGTCTTGAATGTTTTAGATGGGAATCATCTCGGGAGGATTTATATTTGCGCATATACTTTAGGACTCGCAGAACTTAGGAAGCATTTCGTGAGAATATCTTTCGCAGAGAAACTTAATCTGAAAGTACGACGCCGGAAGTTTAAAAGAGTGCGTTGAAAATGTCAGAATTTTCAGAATATTGATTCTTACCATTGGGATAGAAAGATATTTTTGGCAGTTTAATCTTAGTTATAGGGTAAATTATCAAATGGTGTATTTCTGCTAGTATCGAGCGGGCATTTCTTGGATTAAAATTTTGATAAATATAATATAAATACTATTTATATAATGGTTAGTATGGGGTGGTTATAGGAATATAATAAAACTAAATATTTCGTACATGGTTATCAGCTATATAATATTTTGTAATGCATCAATTTTATTTAAAGTTTAAAAAAATATGTTTCCCGTCTCTCTTTAGTACTTCACTTGCAATTTGATCGTATTTGTAAGCTTTGCTGCAACTGATACCTGATAAAAAGATGAGTTATTTTTATATAAGGCAGTTGAAATTTGCAGCTATTAAAAATGGTTTTTAAAAATCTTATAATGAAAAAAAAACATCGCCGTTCAGGTATTTTATGTAGTTTGAAATTAAAGAAGTAGTGATTTTGTTGTTAATCTTAGTTTAATTTTTTATTTCCTTTCCCATTTTTATAGATGACTAGCATAAGTGCCCGTTGAATTTCAACGGATTTAGTGAATCTGATTTCGCTGCAAATTCTAGGACGTATGCGGGATATACAAAAATATTTTAGTCTACGAAAAACAAAATCACCTATAGGGAATACTTTTCATTTAGCTTTTCTTAACAATTAACCAATTTTTTTTGTGAACAATCCATTTCCGAGCGTATTGCATTAAGATATAACGATAATTTTACTTCCTATCATATCACTTTCGCCAAATCCAGCTTCATTTCTTGTGTAATTATGCCTTTCTGAAATGTTTACGTTTATTTCTTTTAAGCAAGAAACCCGTGAAAAGGCAATGTATAGTTGTCCATGACTAAACAAAAGTGCGAAGCGAATAACGCTAAACTTTGGTCTTTTTGAAGGCTTCATTAAAGCTTATTGAATCGGAGGTAACAATGATGGCCGCCTTGGCAACACCCGGAAAGAATACGAAAAATCCACAAAATTTCTAAACAAATTGCGTATTTCTGAAAACGTCGACCGTGTAACATCTAAACATCGCCAATATAAGATAGTACACAGTTATAACCATCGAATAAAGCAAAAGTGCAGAAAATAGGTCTACATTTAGGTATATAGATGAATGAAGAAAGAAAACCTAAGACTCTGAAAAATGGAAAATTACGTGTAGATTTATGGGAAAATAATTATTGAGTTAAACACCCCCTGCACCCAAAATTTTTATCGTCATATAGCCTATGTTACTCGCAGGGTAAAATTATGTACTTCGAAGTTTCGTGCCAATATCTTCAACGGCGTGGATTTGTATAGAGAACAAATATAATCTGAATTTCATTTTTATATACACTGATATTTCTCTTGCTTTATTTTTTCTACAAATATAGGACGCCGAAACGCGATAATATCTCAGTCTTGTAACCAATAATTTTGGTCTCAATATGTGTCACAGCTTTTCTTTAGATTAAAAGAAATATTTTTCACAACCTAGGGGCCCCTATCGTTGAATAAAAGTAGAGTTGCATGTTTTGTGCGCATTACATTTTCAATTAGTATGTGGATGGTGTGCTGTGGAAATTGTTGTTTTATAATTTGAGCCAAAGGATTAGAAGAAAAAATGTGCTGCAAAGGGTCTATTGTTTGCGTTATTAATTATATTTGTCTATAATGATATACAAATCTAAGCAAAATTTTTAATAGATTTCCCTTTCATTTTTTTTTTGCTGATATAGATTTATTCTGTTGAAATAATATTTGCTGTTTGTTTATGACAACGATCATCCCAGAATCGTGGAATTTGGCGCTGCGTTGTTGACGAAATGGGTTATCTCTTAGTAACTCAGCTTAATCCACACAGTAACGCACTTTCCAATTTCCTGTCCATCCCTTGAGCTTACCAATCAAGCTTTTCCTCTTTGGCATTGTTTCATTTACTGACGTGGCGTACATCGTCAGCTGTTTAAATATTCTCTGCCCAACTTCTAGATGTTATAGACCTACGGTGAACTCCCTGCGATTCTTTTTTCCAAGAATTCGGTATCGTTATGAATCAAGTCAGAATATTAACTCCTGATTTTCTTTCCTGAAAAAACCGTGCGACATAATGTTCCAAGATTCACAAATATTTAACCGACGAATTAATAAACATTCATCGATATTTTTATGTTCGCGAATAATATCACTTTATATAGGCCTGGCCTTTGATGAAGCATTTAATCCGCTTATCTAATGAAAGTTATATAAAGACAATTCTCATAATTTGTATCCTCCTCATTCTCCTCCTCCTATAAACTCCTATGTCAGAAGCGTCAATATATTATAGATTAGGATTTTGACCCCTGAACTCTTAGCTCTCCAATACCGTGCCACTCGTTCTGCTAGGGGCGAATCGGCCTTTCGTGCATTGCTCCGACAGTGTAATTGATCCGCTTCGCAAACGTGTCTTGTTCCCTTTATATCGTTTAATTACCACTCGCACAGAAGTAAAAATATAGATGAAGTCACAGAAAATCTGGATACGTAATGTTTCCAGAGGGTAAATCGCAAATTTGAATGTAAATAGCCCGACAGTGCTTTTATAAAACTATATAATATTATTCATGCGTAAAAAGATTTTTCTAAATTATATAAAATTTCGCTCGCAAATGTTCGGAAGACTCGCTCATAAAATTAAATGGTAGGTATGAACTTAATTAATTCTTGCGCATGGTAAATAGACGAATTCAGAAGCCGCGGGTGCAAATTCGAAACTCTTTTACAGTGGTCACGGTATTATTACATAGTTTAGTAGCTCACGAAAAACACTTTACGACCTTTACAATGAGCTTAACAACAAGGACGAACATTGGGAGCTAGACGCACTAACCACACACCTACCAATGTTTATGTTTCATATGTAAACACGTGATTAAATCAGTCAACATAAATAACTAACTATTGCAACCGTAAAAGTGATGATACACGAGTTTAGGTTAAAAATTTTTTGTTTATTTTTATCTTTATTCTATATGTTAGTGAATGTTGGGTACGTTCTTATTTATTCAACAATGTGGAACACTTTTTCATTTTTGCACTTTTCACATCAGAAGAAAGTATGCGGGGGATGGGAAGTATATTCTATTGTATTGCGATATTATGCTAAATATATTTTTGATACCTTACATCACGTTGAAGCTAATAAGGCCTTCAGATAGGTTCCACGACGTTTGACCTAGAGCTATTGCCCTAATGAATTTTCACCTACTTTTTTAAATCTACTTTATTATGTCTTTGATATTTGGCCTACATTCTTTTTATCATAATATAAATCATAACTACTGCAATTTTGCTTAATACCATGTATTAACTTAACCTAAAATTCCATTGGATTTTTCCATTCCATTGTTGGAAGAACCGATAGTGTTGGTATATTCCCTTCTCTCAGGCAAGACATTGAACCATTACAAAACTGTATTAAGGGAACTTGAGCGTCACTGTCTACGTAATAATATAAATCTTGGCCAGCCATCAATAATAATAAGTGATTTTGAATTGGCACTCATCAAGCCACATCGTCAAGTATTTTCACAAGCAGCGACGAGATTATGCTTCTTTCACCTAGGCCAGAGTGTTTACAGAGCTGTTGAGGATAGAGGGCTTCAAGCAGCATACTTCAATCCTAAAAATCCAGATGTAAGAAAAGGGGTTCACCAACTGTTAAGCCTTGCATTTGTTCCTCTTGATGATGTGGAAGGGTCTTTTGATATGCTTCTTGTTGATCTCACGGTCTAGTTGGTAGATCTTGCCGAATACTTCGAAGAGACATTACATCCGAGGTAGGATAGCTAGTGGTAGGAGAGGAGCAATTCCTCCAAGATATCATCCACAGCTTTGGAATCAGTATGATGCAGCTGTTGCTAATGAACCCAGGACAAATTATCACACTGAAGCTTGGCACAATAGGTTTCAACTAATGGTATGGAAAAATCAACCATCACTTTTCCACCTCATACGCGAAATTAAGAAGGAGCAGCAGGACACAGAAAACATGATTGCTGAAGTCAATGCGGGACGCCAGATCCGAGAAAATCAAAGGCTGAAATACCGCCGATTGAATAGAAGATTGCAAGATATTGTCCTTCGATACAGTGAATACAAAAACAATAACAGAATTCTTGAATAACTAGCAACATGTGGACACAACTTTAATCTTTAACTTGAAAATAAAAAGTTCATTATTCTCAACTACTATATATTATGATCTCTTGTTTATTTCCCAGGATCTAATTCAAAACTTAATTGGAAATATGGAAAAAATTATTAGATAGATTCATTTTTAGGACGTGATTCTGTTTTTATATCAAATTTCATAGGCATAATAAAGTAGATTAAAAAAAGTAGGTGAAAATGCTTTATGGCAGTAGCTGTAGGTCAAATGTCCTGACACCCTTCAGATATTTCATATTTCCTTTCCAATTACAGGGTATGGCTGCGATTCTGCATATCCCTACCGAAACTGAGCGTATTATTTTTCTGTTATGCAAGCATTTTGGTCTTCATTTTGATCAAGTGTCTATTTTAGCGACGTTTTGGTGTGTCTCAGGGAGCAACCTCCACCATGGTTGATGAGTGAAAATCTGCATCAAAGATAGTTAGAAATCTTTTCTTTGGAAGTGATATCTCCATCTCTAATTGTAGGAGATGCTATTCTTTTTCTTTTCTCCTAAGGCAGCAATTTTAATGCAGTGTACAGTATAATGCACATATATGAGAATTTTTAATTACAAAAAGATTATATAGGCAAATAATGTCCCCCCGCCGGAATATTTTCTCACATTCTCTATTGCCAATTGAAATTCAAGAGAAAACTTCTCTATCCGGCTTATGAACAATGCATGTTGTTTCAGTTAATGCTGTTGATCTGAAAAAAATTAACATGCAAGGTTATTTACGACTTTATGTCATTGCTTATGGTCCTTATTCCTGAGGCCATTCCAAGTCAGAAATATTATGAAAGTGGGTCAGATTCTCTTCGGTTACGGATCTGTGGGTTTTTGAAATGCAGCTTAGGTTAATAATAAAATTATTTTCGTAGATAAACTTTTATATCCGATATTCACATTTCTCAATTTTTCTATAATATTTTGGTAACCACGTTCTTGGCTTACTTTATTACTCTTAAATTATGATCCTTAACAACTACTTAAGATACTCTTGTTCCACGAAAGTAGTTCTCGACTGTCTTCACTTCATGACTCTAATGGTCTGTTATACAAGTTTCCGCCAATCTAGGGCACGCGAACATTTGCTATGCAATGCTACGAAGCTGAATTGTGTAGCCAGTTTTATTTGCAGAATTTCTAGTTGAAAATCAATTCTAATTTTCTATATTACTAATGCTTTACAAAAAAGTTATCCATTAATTTAAAATTAAAAAACTTATACGCATCGTTACTATATATGTACACCTTTTATGTTTGAGTTTCGAATGTTTTGTCGT
The DNA here is from genome assembly GCA_036926305.1 of Uropetala carovei. Classification (NCBI taxonomy): domain Eukaryota; kingdom Metazoa; phylum Arthropoda; class Insecta; order Odonata; family Petaluridae; genus Uropetala; species Uropetala carovei. Next base: position 6,410,119 of record JAXCHB010000169.1, read on the forward strand.
TTCATTATTTCCGCATGAAAGTATAAATTTACTTTGCCTATAAAATAGAAGAATTAGTGTGTGAACTGAAGACTATCTTTCGCTGTTAGGAACTGAAAATATAGTTGCAGTGTGATATTTTGCATAATTTCATCGCCAGCAGTGATTATATCATAAGTACAATTTTATCAGCTCATGTTAAGAGGTCTTTTTATCATAGATATCTGTTAATTATTTATTTATACGTAATTAATTAATTTTATTTTTTATTACAATATCACTTATAAATATTTATAACACGACCAACCTTTATTTTCAAATAAGTGTTATTTTCTCGATTACTCGCACAGTTACGATACTTACTCCTCGACGCATGAAGTCCATTTTCATAACTAATAACTCGCCATACAGAAGAACGAATGCAATATTTTTGTAAGTACATTACTCATATGAAAACTATCATGGATTATAATTGACACACTAGAAATAAAATTTTCATCCCCATTTAAGTCGTTATAACTTCCTGCGACTTTTATTCCATTATTTCGTCTGAGGAAGCTGCAAAAATTGTCTAGAGCTCCATTCATCACTTCTAGTGGTTCGCGAGCGCATTTTACGGCCGCAGTATTGTGAAAAAAGTGGAGAACTTATCCCGGCAGGAACCGAGAGTGCGGTGCTGAGACCGTTTCACCCTTGTTGCCTCGACCTTCAACCACTTCCCATCTACTCGCCTCCGTTCCTATTTCGCCCTATTTTGAGCCTCTATTTTTTCCGTTTTTATCGCTGGTAATTTTTTTTAGATAGATAGATGGAGAGAGAGAGAGAGTATGTCTCTCACCGCGAGCAATGAAAGACTCGAAGATGGTGGAATTTAGACAGCTCGGGTTGAAAAAAGTAAAACCTCTTCCAGTCCCGAGCCGAGGAAGAAATTATTATTTCTAACGAATCGTTTAAAAAGTGCTTTTCGCTCTATTTTGTCGCGTGAGATGGCGGCGAAGCGAGATAAAACGTGAGCTGGTTTGCGGCTGTATATATATAAAGGGCTTTTTTTTATTTTTGTAAGTCTGGAAAGCAGCGCGCTTTTGTAGGTTCCGCTTAAATGGGTTGAACATGTATCCGGATTATTTATGCACTGTGGCGATATTTATGGAAATCCCCCTCCGCCTAATGTGCTGTACTTTCGTGCTTCTTTTTAGTGCGGCATAAAATGAAGAGCGTGTTTGTCCTAATTCTTTTGTTGCTTGAATGGAGTCGCGAAAAATTACTAATCTGCATTATGAATAGCAATTTTTAAAAGTTTACTAAACGATGTGAGTTTTAAAACAGTAATAACTAAATGCATGGATAGAAATTGGCGCGGTGCATTAATGAAACACCTAATAAATGACGAACCTGGCGATACGACGCTTAATAGCCATCTGCAGATGCTTTAAACTTATATGAAACCTTTTTATTTTATCTCGATTGAGAGCGTCTGTAAATTTCGTGCGGATATTTAATTAAAGCCTCAATTAGCATCCAAAATTGGCTCATTAAACCGAGATTCATTAATTAAAGTTAAATATTCAATGGGATTTCTGAGTAGGAGTAAAGCATGTACGCGCAAAAAAACTGTTGTCGAAAGAATAAGGTTTTGATTATTTCGTATCATGTTTTATTCCGAGGTTTAATTGGGTAAAAAATGTTTGTCGAAGGGAGGACAAGAGCAAGCTTTCGAGAGTCTCGGTTTTAAACTGGCAAAAGAGACTGTCATTGGGCCTGTAAATCGTGGCGTGGGAAGAGAGAGAAAGGTCGTACCGAGAGGGGGAAAAGGATGAAAAATGCAAGAAGGGAAAGGGCCGGAGAAGATGGAGGGAGTAAGGAAGTCGAAAGGAGCAAGAGGATAAAAATGAAAAGTAGACGAGGAGATAAAGGGAATCGGGTAAGGAAGGCGAGAGGAAGTAATTTGTGATAGAGATTAATTAGAGGGGTTGGAGGGAGGGGTTGGGGAGGAATATGGGGGAAAGAGGGAAGGAAGGTGATTAAAGAGATTGGAATGGTAGCGTACTGCGAGGATAGGAAAAAGAAGCGAAGGAGAAGGGCGGGAAAAATAAGAAAATCTTTTCTTTACTGAGTGTCGGGTTGAGAGCATCCTCCTACTGAACTTGACGGCAAAAAAAAACACGCACATACATACAATAGAGCAATCTCATCAAAATTAGATTGCTGTGCTAAGATTTTTAAAGCAATGGGATAAGGATGCATTTTCCACAAAGGAAAATATATGAAAGAACGGACATGGTCGTATTTGTCAAGAAAATATTCAGTGGTAGGTTGTGAGGAAAACTGAAGAAATCTATGTTGTAGATGTTAAAAATATTAAATTTCGTAAAATAACAATAATAACAAAAAATCACATAATATATATTTTACAATTTGGAGACCAGAAGGTGGCATTTATTCCACGTGTCTTGAAATCTCTTGCCTTTGCTAAAAAAAATTGCTCTATAATATTATGACACCATATTGTTTTGAAATAAGAAACTAGTTTTTCATATGTATAAAGCTTGAAGAAGAAACTTTCACTTTATTACTTGACTGAAAAAGTTTGTGATCAGTTATTCATAAAAATAACCTGTAATTTTTTTAACAGCGGTCTCCTTTAAGTAAATATGTTTTGCGGAGTCTAGAACTGGAATATGCTAATGGTGCCCTATTACCTGCTAAATTTGAAGACGGATAGAATAAGCGAGAAATAAAAAATAAGATAAAACATTTACGCATGAAGATGTAGTGTGATTCTTTTTAAATACGACGGATAAACGTTAGGTATTTGTAATAAATATTACACGAAAGAAAATGAGAGAGAAATTACGGGGATATTGGTAGAAGGAGACGCGAGAGAGCAGGAAGAAGTCTTGACAGGAGGCCAATGCGGGGAAAGAGGGAATAAATGAGGAGGTGAACCAGGCCAGTGGAGAGGGAAACGTGGTTGGATGAGGTGGTTTCTTTAGTCGCCGTGCGAGGCAGGTTGCCAGCTTTAAGGATTCAGGGTTCTCTTATTTCAGTTTTCATTCCGTCATATCTTTAAAGTGCTAGAAGTAAGTCTGATACGGAGTCCGAGCTTCGAAAAAGGAAACTGTGCGCATCTTATATTTTAGGGGTTACACATGGATTTTCAACCTGCGCTTCTTAAAGAGTCTTAGGCCAGGACAGTGGTGCTCTAGCCTTCAACCTGCCGTGCGCCATTTTCCTTGTGTCGATCCCTTCTTAGGTCTGCTACCTTGAATCGGTATAAGGGCTACACTGACTGGAGCATTTGCTCCTGAAAGGGTCACCCATGTCAGTAAGGTCAATAGGCAGGGCAAAGGGATTCGGGAGGAAAATTAATAAGAGGGAAACGAAAGTCATGAGATTTTCCAAGAGTGGGGATACCTATGCCAATGTTGCATTCGATGGGGAAAGACCGGAACAGATGGAGTGTTTTACTTGTTTAGGTAGTATTCTGTCACATGATGGAAGAAGTACGAAAGAGATTAGGACAAGGATAGCAAGAGCTAAGGAGGCATTTACGAGAGTTGGTGACCGGCGGTTTGAATAAAGACATTAAAAATAGGTGAGTGAAAATCTTGATGTGGAGTGTAGCATTATATGAGGGTGAGACACATGGACAATGAGAAAAATAGATGTTAGCAAATTAGAGCCGTTTAAGATGGCGCAGATTAGAGGAAATCAGTTGGACAGAGAGGAAAACGAATGTAGTGGGGTAGAGAGGATCTTAATTAGATTAATAAGGGATAGACAGAAGAAATGGGTGGGTCCAAATTTTTAAAGGGAACTGTTTACTGAAAGAAGACACAGAAGGAAGAATTTTAGGAATGAGGCAAAGAGATAGGAAGAGGAAAGGTATATTACGAGGGCGAGTCAATAAGTATCCGCAAAGTGCTCATATTTTTTTTGTTGAGATTGACGCCACTGCTGAGTGGGTGTGCAATATTAAGCACGAAGCATCTCTGTTGTCGCAGTGGCATATTTGACCTTGGCCATGCAGCTGACTTTCAACAATAGCAGTGTCAACATGGCCGCTCCGCTTATCACATGCACCAAGGAAGAGTAGCATGCAGTCATTCGATTTTTGTGGGCTGGCTGAAAGTGTAACAGGTGCAGAAATTCATCGAAGACTATCAGCGAAGTATGGCAGCAGCGCTTTTCCACAGCGAAGCGTGTATAAGTGGAATAGACATTCAAAAATGGCCGAGCAAGTGTCACAGGCGAACAATGATCAGAGCGCCCGTTCACATCGACGACTGGTGACAACATTGAAGAAGTCCGCGCACTGATTCTTGCCAACAGAAAGGTAACTATCGATGAAGTGGCAAAGCTCCTGCAGATTAGTCACCGGTCGGCAAATGAATTTATTCACAACAGACTTCTCATCCATAAATTTTGTGCAAGATGGGTTTTCAAACAACTCACTGAACAGCATTCTGAAGGCATACAAAGCCTTGTGCAACGCTGAACCAAGTTTGTTGAAACGCAGGGTGACTATGTTGAAAAATGATGCACTTGTGAATTATGTATTGTTGTTATGTGAATTTAAATAAATACATTGCGGATACTTTTAGACTCGCCCTCGTAGATGCATTAAAAAGCAATTTGATATGAGAACTTTAAGAAAGAGTCTTTGAATATCTGTACTTTATTTTTTCCTCGTTAGTTGTAGGTTCGTTCTTCTGAAAGCGGCGTTTATTTTCAATATTGCGGTCCTTATTTTATTGGTGCATTTTGTATCTCTCGTTTTGATGGTTCCGAGATATTTATAACCTGGCATTTGCTCGAATGACTTTGCATGTTCAAATTCTTCTTTTTACGATATTGGCATGACCGTTGATGTTTCTGTATTTATTTTCATTGCATAGTTTTGATATGCTATTTTCAGTCTATTTATAATTTTATGAGGTTAATTTTTCTATCTTGCTAGAAGAACTTGATCTTCACATTACACTTTTCTTATGACCCTTTCTCGTGTCTTGAAATCTTCAGTGTCCTATAGCGCCTGTTGCATTAATCTTTCTCCGTAGATAGTACCGACGATATGCAACAATCCTCTCTTAATCCTCTACCGAATTTTATTCCTCTGGTATCAGCTTTCTCCAATCTGACCTTCATAGCTTCGATCATATATAGTATATATATTCTTGATCAGTCTCCTGTATTTTCTATATACACCTATATCATTTAATATTCTCATCAGAATTACCCAATTTACTCCAGAAAAGACATTCTGCCAGTCGATGAAATATACGCAGCAATCTTGGCTGTACTCTAGTGCCATTTTTGGTATGATTCTCACAGCTTCCATAGCATCTCTGGTTCCTGTTCATTTTCTTCGGCCATGTTCTCTTGTCTTTTAGTAAAAATTATTATGTATTAGGTTTCACTGTATGTATATTGGACAGGATGGGCGATAGGAAACAGCCCTGTCTTACTCCTCCACCGATATTAACTCCGCTGGTGTCCGCATTCTCCAACCTGACCTTTATATCTTGATTCACATATACATTCCTAACTACTTTCCAGTCTACACCTATATCCTTCAATATCGTCATCAGCAGTACCCAATTTACTCTATCAAAGGCCTTCTGCCAGTCGACGAAACATACGCAGCAATCTTGGCTGCACTCTGTTGCCCTTTCTGATGAGTCTCACTACACCGATAGCATCTCTGGTTCCTGGTCCTTATCTGAAGCCGAATTCATCTTCTCCTAGCATTTCTTCGGGCTTTTTCTCTAGTCTTTTATTAAGAATCCTCTTGATGGTCTTCGAAGGGTGTGACAGTAGGCTTATCGTTCTGTAGTCTTTATACTGCATTGCCTTTGACTTCTATTTTAGAGGGATTATTGTTACATCTAAGAAATCCTGAGGCCACTCTCCCGAGTCGTAAATCTTGTTAATTAGTTTTGGTAATCACTTTTAGTCCTTCCGATCCCATGACTTAAAGTACCTCTGCCGGTATTCCATCGCTGCCTGTAGCTTTTCCTTTCTTCAGTTCCAGTATCGCATATTCTACTTCGCTTTCTATAATACTTGGTCCCATGTTGTCTTCTTCAATGTTATCCTCTTCTTCCGGTTCTATTTGTTCCAATCCTGTCTGCTTGCTGTGTAGTTCCTTAATGTATTCTTCCCATACCTGTGCTACATCCTTTGGTCTGCGTCTATTTTTCCATCCTTATTCATAATTCCTTTACCGCGAATTCCATTAGGCGTCTTATCTTCTAATTCCAGTTCCCTAGCGTACATCATATCATACCTTCCTGACCTCTCCATCTGTTGTATTTCATCACATTTTTCTTTTATCCTATTTTCTCGAGCTTTATCTGTAACCGTTCTTAACTCATAGTTTATACGTCTATGGTTGGTTCTGACTTCTTCACTGTTACGTTTTTCCATTTTCTTCTCTCATCCATTTTCTCCAACATTTCATTAGTTTTCTGATTTCTTCTCTTGTTTTCCAATCTCTTTATTCAAGATATCTTTGATACTGGCTTTAATTTCCTCCCATTCTTTGTCCATATCTCTAAGACAATCTTCCAACTTCCTGCTGAATGCATCCTGCCTTTCTTTCAGATTTTCTAGGTCCCAAGTCCGTCTTTCTCTTCTCCTTTTCCTTATTTGTTTAAGCTTTGTAGTTATATAGACTATTAGAAGGATGTGATCTGAATCAATATCTGCTTCTGGTAATGTCTTAGCATTTTTTATGCTGTTCCTGAATCTTTGTTGTACTAGGATGTAATCTACGAGGGCGAGTCAATAAGTATCCGCAAAGTGCTCATATGTTTTTGTTGAGATAGGCGCCACTGCTGAATGCGTGTGCAATATTAAGCACGAAGCCTCTCTGTTGTTGTAGTGGCATATTTGACCTTGGCCATGCAGCTGACTTTCAACAATAGCAGTGTCAACATGGCCGCTCCGCTTATCACATGCACCAAGGAAGAGTAGCATGCAGTCATTCGATTTTTGTGGGCTGGCTGAAAGTGTAACAGGTGCAGAAATTCATCGAAGACTATCAGCGAAGTATGGCAGCAGCGCTTTTCCACAGCGAAGCGTGTATAAGTGGAATAGACATTCAAAAATGGCCGAGCAAGTGTCACAGGCGAACAATGATCAGAGCGCCCGTTCACATCGACGACTGGTGACAACATTGAAGAAGTCCGCGCACTGATTCTTGCCAACAGAAAGGTAACTATCGATGAAGTGGCAAAGCTCCTGCAGATTAGTCACCGGTCGGCAAATGAATTTATTCACAACAGACTTCTCGTCCATAAATTTTGTGCAAGATGGGTTTTCAAACAACTCACTGAACAGCACAGTCGTATCCGTTTGGATATTTGTAACCGAACTTTGTACCGGTATCAAGAGGATGGTGATGCCTTCCTGAATCGCATTCTCACTAGTGACGAAACGTGGGTCCACCACTATGAGTCGGAGAACAAACATCGGAGTATGGAATGGAACACCTTACGTCCCCCGTCAGAAAGAAGTTCAAATCTCAGGCGACTGCGAAAAGGGATGCTCACACGTTTCTGAGATTAACAAGGACCAATCTTTAAACATTACCAGGAAAGGGGTATGATGATAAACAGTGTGCACTGCAGTTAGATGCTGCGTGATGAGCTGAACCCAAAGATTTGGAGTAAATGTCGAGGAAAACTGCCCCAAGGTCCGTCCCCATAATGATGTTCACATTGTTGAAACTCTCCAGCAGTTATGCTTTGAGGTCCTGGAACATCCACCATGCAGCCCAGACCTTGCCCCGTCAGACTATCATCTGTTTGGACTCCTCTATATTGCTTTAAGATGCCGTCGTTTTGCCAACGACAATGAGCTGAAGGAGGCGGTGCATAGGTGGTTTGCCGCTCGGCCGAAAACATTTTTTTCTGAAGGCATACAAAACCTTGTGCAAAGCTGAACCAAGTTTGTTGAAACGCAGGGTGACTATGTTGAAAAATGATGCACTTGTGAATTCTGTATTGTTGTTATGTGAATTTAAATAAATACATTGTGGATACTTTTTGGCTTGCCCTCGTATTTGGCATCTCATTCTATCTCCTGGGCCTTTCCATGTGTACAGCCTTCGTCTATGGTTTTTGAACCATGTATTATTCATTACTAGGTCGTTATTAACGCAGAATTCTGTCTGTTTTTCTCCTCGGCTTTTTTTCCCATGTCCGTATTGGCCGAAAATATTTTCTTCCCATCCTTGTCCAACTATACTGTTCCAATCTCCCATTATTATACAGTTTACCTTTCCTCTCCCGTCTTCTTCGTAAATGTCGATAATTTGTTTCTACATCTCGATTTCTCCTTCTTCATGAGCGGACGTTGGCATATCCTATTTGTTCTTTCAGGTTCTCTAGCTTTCCTGCCTTGCTCATGGTTTTTACATTCCAAGTACCTATACGTAAGTTATCTTCGACAAATGTTTTCCTCGTGCTAGTCCCCGCCCGGAGATCTGGTTGAGGGACCTCCGGAATGTATTACCTCGAGAGAACTCATATTGCCCAACAATATAATTATTAATAGGGAATTGTGAGCTGGTAGTTTCCCTCTTGCTTTCCACATCGCAGTACTATAGCCGTTCAAATCGTTCCGATCACGCCTACAGCTCTATTGGACCCAGCCAACATTTTTTTTTCAACTCTATGCAATACTGACAGTACTGCTGCCTACTGCCAGGCAGTGATGTTAGTTCTTTTTATTTGTAAAAAAAGCACTCGCGGGGATCGAACCCCGGAACTTTGTAATGGAAAGCCGACGCGCTAACCATTACCCACCAGTGTGTGCACTATTATATGATCTAATATTATTTTTGAAATTTTGATACCCTGATTGTTCGGTTTCCTCATTACATCTTTCAAACATGGTGGAAGTGTCCTCTATGAAAAATCACTCTTGCTTTGTGGCAAATTTTTTTAAAACATTCCTTCTGCTGATTATTCCTTTTCAAAGTTTAAATGAGCTGCATCTTTGACACCGTACATCTATTGGTCAAAAACGTTACATTTCAATTTCCTCAATGAAAGAATCATTACCTATCTCGACTAATTATCATCAATTAATGATTGCATTGGTATATTCTTCTCTATCCAAACGCAATCTTATTTTTATTTGGTTCTTCAGTTGTTTTATTTACTGCCTTCAACCCTTTCCTCATTTTGACTTTCACGCACTCCTCGCTGACTTTCTGCATTCTGCTTTCTTGAGATTCTTATTGGCTTTCAATTTGTAATCTATCAATAAATCGTTCTCCTTCAATTCTTCGTCTTCCATCTCGCAGTCTTCTATATTCGTTCCTTTGTCTATTTGCTTGTAATTCCGCGTTTCGTTGGCGCCTTTGTGCAGCTTGTTCAGGAGTATCTCGTTGTAGTCTTTCTCCAGCTCAACATCACCTGGTAGTTTCACGTTCCATTCTAAAGTAAATAACTAGCCTATAAGTATCACGGTTCTAGGTTAATTCACTGAGCATAATTCCCCGCGATCAAAATTTACCACGCTTACATTATTTATTTCATCACAGTATATATTAATGTAAACTACTCACCAAGTATTTGTGAAGCCCACCAATTTAAATTTTGATTCGATTCGTACGTTTTACACGTCTCTTATTTCAACAATTGCTCACCATATTTTTATGGCAGTTGGTTGTCAAAATAAATAGATTTAGAGGGGTGGGAAGGCACAACGATCGAGGCAACAATAGGATCTGGCGATCAAGGAAATTTATCGTTAAAATGGCGAGATTTATAGAAACGGAGAGATTATAGAAAGTGATGTACAGAAAATTGAAAATAAAAGGCTATCTTTGTATGGCTATCTGCATAAAATGGACGAGGAACGATGGCCGAAACGAGTCCTTGACTTGTCACACCTCTGAAGAAACAAGTCAGGAAAGTGTTCAGCCTATCGCAAATGGAGTAGTATTTGACAGAAATGATTATAAAAATATTTTTCAACTTGTTCCTTCGTTGAAAATTATTCATTTCTTTTCACAGGAAAATAGCGTTTTAAAGTTTTTTCTTCGCCATAAATAATCCATTTTCTTACTATTTTAAATTATTGCATGCACACGTAAGGAAATTAAACGTATTTTTGTGAGATTGTTTTTATTATCAACAATGATGAAGTAACCATGCAAGACATTTTCTAAGTTCAGCTCGAAGTAAGACATTCTTGTTTGATTTTCGTGATAACAGCTACTCCTGCGGTAAAATGTCTAGGAAAAGAAATACAGTATTTTTCGTATATAATACGCATTTTTTTCACGAAAAATCGAGGAAAAGTTAGGCTACGTATTATACAAAAAATGCAACTTTTTCCTGTGGGTAAATAATATACGTTTTCGGACACATTTTTAATTACATTGGGATAGCATTGCTTTAAACTATTTTTTAAACAAAAATAATAATAATCATTTAAATACTTTAGCCGCCTTCATCATTAAACCCTCTTCTGAATTTTTTATCACTGTCCTTAGATCGTTTATCGGCAATCTCGTGTTCTCTCTAACGAAGGTATTTGTAGTTAGATAGCACTACCAGCTAGAGAGCAGTTGCGTGTAGACGTGGCAAGAGTGTCCCGAGAGTTTCGACGGCCTGTGACAAATTGCGCAGGCGCAGGTGTGACAGTACTTCTTACAAGGGGAAGGCACTACTGACCCCCAACCGATTTGGCTGAAACTTCGTAGAGATAATGTCCATGACGTCCGATTAACGAAAATATATACATATCAGGGCCAATACCCAGCCGTTTTTATTTTATTAATAAAAATAAGTTATTATTTCCCTAGTCACTGCTTAGCTACCATACACGGTAACCTTGCTTTTCATAGGAGGCGCTAGCGTAGCCGTTAATGCGCTTGGCTGTAAATGTCAAGGTATGTTGTTCGAGTCCTTGTTCCGAAATTATTTTTCATTTTTTCCCACATTTTCACTTTCATTTTAAATGCTTATTTCTTAATAACGCTATATATTTTTATTTTTTAATAGTTAATATTTTTAATATACTGATGTGCAGTTTTGAAGAATTATTTGTAGCGTACATAGCGGTTGGTTTTCCTCGTTAATAAATTTTTCATTGTAAAGCGTTTTATTATTGCCCTCCCCATGATTAAACAATGAAAAGAAACTTATTGTCTTGCACGTATTGTTTCACAATCATGACATTGTCGAAAAATTCTTTGAAAGCATTTGGAAAAGGATCAGATAGGAGCGATCTCAAGTGCTACAAGATCAGTGTTACTTCTTTCATCAGAGCATTGTGAGCATTTTAACTAGTGTGTTTCGAAGTGTATTTCTAACATACTACGGTTTTTGCTGATTCAAAAATGGAATATACTGCTTCGACATCTTCAGCGGGGAATCCTGTAACGAGCAAAAATGTTACATCTTTTACGTCTCCTCCTTTGGACGACGAAACAGCGAAAGATGCATGAAACTCCTCTGAAAAAATGGATTGATGTCGGATAAAGAAGTTCCCGAAAGTGAATGTGGCCGTAGTGTTGTAATGGCCCAAGAAATTTATACACGTGTTGTGGATATGCTTGGCGAGATGAACTTCCATGAAGATTACGATCTGGTGGGGCCCGATGAAGTCGACGAAATGCACGGGTATGAGGAAATAGAGTTAGCTTATAGTTATATATACTATCATTGTGATTAGGAATTTTATTTAGAAATAAATGGATATTTAAACTTAAAGCAATATTAGGAAATTAGGTAATAAATACTTTAAATGATGAAAGTGAAAATGCGGGAAAAAATGAAAAAAAGTTTCCGGACAAGTACTCGAACATCAGATCTTCAGATTTACAGCCAAGCGTGCTAGACACTCCGCCAACATCGTTATCTACGAGATCCTTTACCGTGTACGGTAGTTAACCCTCAAGTACAGGCATTGACTTTTGTCACACTTTCACAGGCATGGAGTCTCACAGACTCCAACATAAGTTAGTTATATTCTGGCATTGTTTATATATTTTTTTCACTTTGACCTAGTAGTTTGGAATAAAGGGTGCTATGGATAAATTAAAACAACCACTAAAACGATTATTCATTTCAAACAACTGTTTGTAACAATTTTTCAATACACCTCCTGTCAAAATGTATTTTTTTTTCTTTTTCGGTTTTGATATTTATTTAAATGTTTGAATAGACACTTAATGTCATAAATGTATAGGAGAAAACACAAAATAACCAAGTAATCGAACAAAAACGGAAAAAACTAAAAACAAATATAAAAAAAAACACAAACTTCGCTTACTATTTTACATTTGCAGTCCTTACAAATACAAATCGAACACTAAACATATAGGACTACTGCATAAATATCACTGGTAGGCTGTCTTGCGTTTATTTGCTGGAGGACAAAAGCAACAGTACAATGGCGCGAATGTCTTCCATGTTTGATTTAAAAATTGCTGTGTAGTACAGGAGACCAAAAATGCTGGTAGCTCAACTGCATCAACATCGGACAAATCTCTAGACCGATTTGTATATTGGTCTCTCATTTTAGCCATCTGAATGTTGGTGAAAATGACGATATCATTTATCACCTCTTCAGTTAGCAATAAATCCCAGATTGATATGGCTTCAGCAGTATCACCTATTTTTGCTTCATTTTTCAGTCCAGGCAACTGTAATACTATGTTATGTTTTAGAGTTCTGGTGTTGACTGGAACAAATGGTTGCTTCATTCACTTGAAACAGTTCTTTTCCCATAAAACGCTGTGCCAAGGTCCCCCATTTCATTTTGGTATTCATCATTATCACTTACCGCACTTTGTTCAGACTCACTATTATGATCACTATCAATAAATTCGTCTTCCTTGTCACTTCCCACATCACTATCTATTAGGTCGTCACTTAAGGGGCCCTCTAACATCTCCTCGAAATTAGGGTCTTCAGTATGAATCTCAGATGGATCCATTGTTGACGGAGTGAAAAATTCACGACAAGAAAAAATCACTTAATCACAGGCTTGGAGTCTGTGAGACTCTAGCAGAAGTTCAATACGTTCTATCTCCAAGACAGTTGTCCACCGACTGACGAAAAGTGTTTGCAAAATTCAGCAAATATAGAGATAAAGGTAGAATACACAAAGCGCCGGATCAAAGTCACCGTTAACAAAACAAACTAGAAAATAAATATGGTGGAGTCTGAGAGACCCCATGCCTGTACTTGAGGGTTAAGCAGTGACTAGGGAAATAATAACTTATTTTTATTAATAAAATAAAAACGGCTGGGTATTGGCCCTGATATGTATATATTTTCGTTAATCGGACGTCATGGACATTATCTCTACGAAGTTTCAGCCAAATCGGTTGGGGGTCAGTAGTGCCTTCCCCTTGTTAGATTACTTTCCATTCTGACAATGAGTAATAATTTTACATAATACTAATTGTAATAGGTACCTATAAGGGTGACGTCATTTGTTAAAACATTATACTGCTGTGAAAGCATATACACTTAGCTTCAATATGCTGGGAATTCAAGTTTAAATAGTTCTTCCAAACCGATTATATGTAGGTTTAAAGTTGCAAAATGGCGACGGGGAAAGTTGGCCCACTAAAAGAACACTGTGTCAGTATGCTCCATGGACCGAGGAAAAATTTCCGTCGTAATAACAGAAAAAGGAAGACTGCAATTTTACCGATACACCGGTGAAAAATGATTTATTAGAGTGTAAGAAACCGATGTAATTGAACAATGAAAAACCCTAAATACGTTTATTTCTAACTAAAGAGTTAATAAAAAGTGTAACTCGAAGAAATAATCTGCTTTGTTAGACCTATCAGATGATTAGGAAACGTTTTGTCTAGTTTAAAAAAAATCATATTCCAACATCCAATCAAGGGAAATGTAAAATGTGGGCTCATGAAGAATGCAGTGATGGTAGCTTGTATTAGCCACAGTTGTGAATCAGATTATACCTATGGAAATTGCTCTTTATTTACATTGTCTTAATTGCTCTCGTTTAAATCTTACTATAAAATTTGTTCTTGTTTTTTGTCAGTATTGAAAATTGATATCCAGAATTGTTAGATATGCACTTAGAAAATATCATGAAACAATATGCTTTTACGTAAGTTTATCAAGTTCACTTTCTATCATTGTTGTATTGCCAATATACAACTCTAAATTTTAGCTCTTAGTTTAAATGTAAAAAAAACTACAATTTGTTCGTTTTATTATATAACCTTTCCTTCTGTTTGAATTTTGTAGTATGTGCCAACATGCCCCTTGGGTAATTTGTCACGGATGTAAAGGTTACGTTTATCACACATTACGAGTTTAATAATTATAACAACACTTCAGTACATACATCACTCTTTAGCCAATTTATTATACTTTATTTATTTATTATACATAATTTCACATACAGCGAAATCGCCATTTTACAGTAAACAGTAGACAAAAACATAAATAACATATAACAACATCCATGCCCGAAGCGGGATTCGAACCCGCGACCTTTGGGTTAGAAGACAGGCACAGTGCCAACCAGTCTAACCCGGCCGGTAAAGCATCGGAATTTTCACAAACTCTCTAGAAAAATTACAAAAATCCCTAACCAAAAAGTGTGCGAACTAGCCCCGGTCTCCCCTATTATATTCGCAATATGACGGTACTCTGCTATACTGGTTCTACAAGTTTTATTTGAAAACTATTTTGATATGACCAATACTTTGCGAGATATGACGATAAGTTCAGTTTTTGTCACCAGTAAAGTGGTACCCCTGATTGACTTACGTGATTTATTTACGTGACATTTTTATTGTCTTTGACTGTAAGTTCTTAATATAAAATTTCATGAAAATCCGTTTCGTAGAAGCCGAGAACGAACATACGGACGGACGCTCATACTGGACGCGAAACGCTTAAAAACCGAGGAATGCCTTGGAGGACGTGGGGAACTAACGTCTTATCACATGGTGGATGAAAGAGGTCATATGGATGGAGACTGGGAAGACTGAGTGAACTGGAGATTGAGGACCAGTAACCGACAGTCGTTGGAAAAGATGAGTGAAAGTAAAAAGTAAGTAGATTACAATGTTCGCATGTGCAATTGTAGAAATACCTTACAATTACGATTGTATCTCTTGTTTATTTGTTGTTCAGTTACCTTACTATTTGGATGTAAATCGATAATACGTACTAGGAAATCCCCAATTATTTCGAGTAATCAGTGCTGTAGTATATTTTAAATGTGTTTTATCTCAATATACCGTGTTAGAGCAAGCGTTGCATTAACTCTATGGCGATTTTCGTTTCACAGGTAAATAGAAAACTCCATAATTGCAAATTCTCTTCAACGTAAATTAGGCGGTTTAAAACTAAGTCTTCCGTTATATTTTGCGCGACGATTAATCACGCAGCGTTGCCGTTAAACGAGGAATGACGCTTTCGCAAATTTATGAGCACGTGACCTAGTTTTTTAAATTTATGTCCATGTAGTATCAATTTTCATAATAATAAAAATTCCGTTGAATTTATAAAATGAAACCTCTTGTGCAGTTTCTGAAAGTAAATAGAAATGTGGAGTTTGAATTAAATTATTTTAATCAGAATAATTTTACGGCGAACATTTACAGAAATGTTAGAATTTTTAAAAGGCCATAACACTTACAATTAGTTATGGATGAGCGTTAAAATGAGGAGCGAATTGGAACATATCTCCAACTCTTAATTTATCCAATTTTCTGGAATTTAGAAGTAAATGTTGGATGAATACTAAATGTGACGTTTATAGAGATGCGAATTAAAAACTCAAACTTGATAATTGTTTCCAAGAAAAGCGTATCTATCAACAAAAGAACCCTTCTTTCAAAATCAATTTTAACTCATTTATCTAGAAAATATCTCGAAAAGTCTAAGTAATTTTTTTGTGAGTATAGGAAAGTATAACCTTATCTAAAAACATTCCAGACTACTATTAGCAACATCCATAATGTGAGGATCCAGGAACAAAATATTTTTATTTCCGAAGAAAAACGCAAAACTTGTTAGAAATATAAGATTAAAAATTTCAGTTTGTATGAGTAGTTATAACATTTAATGTACCTATCGAACGCTTTTGTGTCAGTTCATTTAGTTTTAATATAATCAGGCATATAAATAAAAAAGAGTAAAATACTACTATTTTTGAATTTACATTATATCACTACCAATAGAGGTGTTGTCACAATAAAAATAGTTGTTTACATTTTTTATTTAATACAGAATTGCCTGAGGTATTCTAAAGTTAATACATATAATACTCACTTGCATTAGAATACGATGAACGGTCGCTGTAGAAAGCAATGATTAACT
Source organism: Uropetala carovei (assembly GCA_036926305.1). Taxonomy (NCBI): domain Eukaryota; kingdom Metazoa; phylum Arthropoda; class Insecta; order Odonata; family Petaluridae; genus Uropetala; species Uropetala carovei. Next base: position 6,426,444 of record JAXCHB010000169.1, read on the forward strand.
TGAGTTCACATTTCCTAGCACTACGATTTCAGGGGGCGGTTTTTCCCGACAGGAGTAGGTATTTTTATCGAGGTCAGTGTACCCCATGAGAGAGAGAGATTCTCCACGATTTCTTTTTTCTTCTTAAAAGCAATCTGTGATTATTCGGAATACCCGTCATTAATTAGCCAATGACACACGCTCTCGCGCACGATAAATCCCTCCTAACATTGCAAAATAGAGGTAAAAAAAAGTTCAGGGACAGAAGCAATTCTCTTTGGATTAATAAAAAAACTCGCGTGAAATATAAACAGTAAATTTTTTTTTTAATTTCCAACTTTCCTTCCGCGAGAGCAGGGATAATTGTAACTTCCTCAACTGCAACGTTTTGGAGCGGGATGGAAATGGGTCGGTATAGAGAGCTTGGGTAGGAGAAATGAGGTTCTATATAAAGAGAGGGAGGGAGCTTGCAAGTGCGTTGCAGCCTCAGCATCGCTGGGAAGAGTGAAGCGGGGGAGGAAGGTCGGGGGTGGAGAGGCTTTTCAGAACACTTCCGCAGGAGCTCTCGAGAGAAGGCAAACGGGGGAGTGGGCTTTTGTTGGGAAGTGTGCGGTGCCGGGATGTGAGTGAGTGGGCGAAGAGAGGGGGGGAGGGGGAGGAGAGAGTGGAGTGAGAGAGATGAGGAGCGGGGAGAAATGGAGAGAGAGAGAGAGAAATAGATGGGGAGATTGGAGGGGGAGGGTGTGCGAGAGGGAGGAAGGAGGAGAATGAGAAATTAGGAGGGAGGGCGATGCGGGGATAGAGCGAGTGAGGGAGGAAAGTTTAGGGAGGGAGAAGGCGAGAAGAGAAATGAAGAAAGACAGAAAGATGGAGGGGAAGAAAGGATGGGGAGAGAGAGGGGGGAAGGAAAGGGATGGAGGGGCAGACAGAGGGAGAGGAGGATAGAGAGAGAGAGAGAGGGTAGGAGAGGGACAGAGAGGGATGGGGGAGGAGACAGAAGGAGAGGGGGATAGAGTGAGAGAAGGGGGAAGGGAGGGAGAGAGAGAGAGAGGGAAAAGTGTGTGGGGAAGGAGGGAGAGAAGGGGTTCTAAAGAGGTACTTAATGGAGGGGTACCCAGTGGTCACAACGTTGATGACCACGCTTCTTTGTTTCCTGTTAATTGGAAAACCCCTGCGTGAATGCGGAGTCTATGCGGATAGAGTAGCAGTGGCGGTTTAGGGGAGGCCATGAAAGGATTGCCAGCTTTAAATGTGGAGAAGGTGGGAGAGTGAATGGTAGTGGAGAGGGAGGCGAAAGAGTGAAGAGAGAGAGAGAGTGGAGAGAGAGAAAAGAGAGAGAGAGAGAAAGGGTGAAGTTGGTCATAGAGAGAGAGAGAGAGAGAGAGGAAATAAATTTGGCAGGGGAGCGATATTGAGAGCGGGAAGAAGGGAAAGGAGGAGGAGAGACAAGCGGCGAAAGGAGTTGGGAAGTCTCGGGAAGGAGGTCAAGAAAGGTCAGCCTTTTGAGGGAATTCGTCCGAAAAAGTGGAGGTTAATAAACTCGTGCTTCGGAACTTGATTTCGCAAAATAAATAAATAAAAATAACGAAAACTTTTTATATTTTAAGCTAAAAAGATTTGATACAAATAAATGTAAATGTTTTTTTGTTTCGCGGCAACAGAGATTGCATTTACGGTCTATGGTCTCACCATTCGTAAGCAGGTTTTTGTCATTGCACGCCATTCGATTTTAATAAGAACAGAAAAAAATTGTGATTTGAATTTTATTTTAAATCTTTTAGCGCTTAGTAATGGAGCAGTGCTCTAGGATGATTTGTTGATTATTGTTTTGTTTTTTGCTGTTTATAAAGCATATAAAAGTAATTTTTTAAATTAATATCACTTGACAACAGTTTTGTTAATCACTATTTTTTTCTAAATGCGTATTTAATATCCGTAAAAGATGGCCTGTTGGAAATTGATGAATAACGCTTTATAAAAATACCACAACGTTAAGCTGCATAAGAAAAATGTATTTATCTCTGTGTCATAATCTCACCAAAATTACCGTTGAAGATATAGTTATTACGACAAGTAGAATGATAAATAACTCTGTAAATTCAGAGTTCGCGTTCGCTCTTGCGTACTATGCTACAATCTCAACCACTATTAATCAAGCAAGCGTACCTCATTTCGGGAGAAAGTTGTTTGATCTAAGTAGGGAAAAACGCGCCTGCGATACAAAGGGAGAAGATTGGAAGGGGTAGAGAGGGCTTTGGAGTGGCAATGGTCTCTATAAATTCAGAGGCACAAGAAAAACAGATAAGGGGTATAGAGGGAGAGAAAATGAAAGACAGAATAGAGAGGTGAAGAAGCAAAAAAGGGAGAGAATGGAGTCCTGCCAAGAGCCTAGGTCTTCCGGAACAAAAATAAGCGACAATTGGATCGCTTTATCCCCTCCAAATTTCTCTTGACGTCCATCCCCACCTATTCTCGACCTTTGACGTCTTCATTTTCTTCTCGGATTTTATTTATTCGCTTTTACCGTAAGTTCAGCATCCACGATTTCCTTTTTGGCTGAAACGTCCTTCAATGGACGTTCGGAAATCGGCCGGAGACATTTGATGCCCTCCATCAGTTACATTTTTAGCGCATTTTCCTTTAAAAGTATCATGGATACAATTTTTCATAGTACATACATACTTTCATCACGCATTTAGTGAAATTGTAATTGTGGCGGAGCCAAAAGATCTAAAAAGGCTTGAGTAAATATAGGTATTATGTTCATGTGCAAGTACATCTGTTTTTATTGCATTCGTATGTTCGTATTTAAGCCTTTCATTTACCGAAGTAGATATCATGGCTGAACCAAAAGCGAGCGCAGGAGAAAATTTCAATTATTCTCTATAATTTATCTCGAAAATTAATCAATTCCACACACTCTTTAATTCATTTTCACGGCAAAATTTTTATTTTTTGAATTTCAAATTATATACGAGATATACAATTTTTTGTTCGAAATCGTTTTCTATCGAAAACAGTTTTGAGTCTGATATTTATTGTAGTTTGAATTAGACCGAATTTCTGGCCAGTTACTAATATAAATGTGAATATGGTGGCCTGACATCCCAGAGTTTGCTGTGCATATATCTTCTATTGAAAACTGAGAGCCTCTCTGACCCCTTCAATTTTTATATTGGCGATGTTTTGATTTCGTTTAATGGAAAATTTTCCTGGAAAGGTATAGGCAGTGATGGCGAACCTATGGTACGCGTGCCATAAGTGGCACGCAAGAGGATTTTGGTTGGCACGACAACGAAAGGCGAAAACCAATCAAAGCATAGATCGTACTGATTTAGTGCCGCAAAAACATTTGTGCTATTTAATTAGGTTTTGTAAACATTAGTTTTATGGTTACAGACATCAACCTATTATGTCTTGACCACAAATTTAATTAATTTGGCACGCAAAAAAAATCAATAATTATTTCGTGGCACGCGAGTCGGAAAATAATCGACAATTTCAGCAATATTGGCACGCGGGCAATAGAAGGTTCGCCATCACTGGTATAGAGAGTTACAGGATTGTCTCACGAACGATGACAGGATTGTGGGTGATTTCCATTTCTTACCATAACATATTTCGAAAATTAAGTTTAATGAGTTGGAAAAGCGCCAGAAATTTTAATTTTGCTATTCAATTTTCATGAGATTTGAAGGGATCATTATAGATAATTAATGCAGTTCCATTTTTTTTCGAAATCATACGAATGCAGTTCTTTGAAGGCTAGAAGCGAGCCAACATTCAATAGCATGCAACATTTATTGCGGTAAAATAGGGAGTTAAGAGGATGAGAGAGTTTCAAGTTCGCCCTGTTAAAAATGTACAGGTACATAATTAAAAACTTCGCCTAAAGGAAACTGCCTAAAATGCCATTCGCTAAACATCGTTGAATTTTATTTACGAATTCCACATTCTAAACTAATGTTATATGCTCAGAATCGTTGCGTAAATTATTCAGAATTTTTGGATAATATTATGCATAATAAATTTTACATATTAGTATAGTATTCAAATAAATATTTCCCACCAGTAAATTTATGAAAAAGTAAATGCTGAGTGAGCGTTGTCTCGTTTATGTAAATATTGCACATTTACGTGTGGTAAAATTAGTGAAAAGTTAATAGATAATCTGAGATAATTTCGCGATTCTTATTAAAAACTTTCTAAGATGCAAACTGTAATGCGATTATTAGTAATGCATTTTTTACCATTTGATTGCAAAAGGTTAATGTGCGTAATAAGAAATTGAGTTTTTTTTACAATTTTCTAAAAATTACGTTGAATCTATAATGATAAGTTCCCAATTAAGTTCAACATATAACGGTAGCTGATTTATTCGAATGGCGTTATTTGCTACAAAGAGTTATGGGACCGATATGAATGTCTTGATTGCTATTGCACCCGAAACTCAAAATAATGAGGTTATTTTTGTCATGTTTCTCCCCCCCAGCAAACGCGTTAGAAACATCGCATCAACAGGCGCTTGGCGAAAAAATGTGCCACTCCGTTTTATTAATAAAAATAATTTTATGAATAATGAATTAATGTAGCAACGCGCTCGCCTGAAGATTTACGGAGTGTATTGAAGCGAAGTTTCACTAAACATCTGAAGGTGGGAATTCATTGTAGAAACTATACCTACTTATATTTTATGATGGATTAATTAAACTACGCATAAAGTGAAATATATTGTAAATTCTACAAAGAAAATAAAAATATAATGTTCACAATCTTGTGGTTAACTCAATAAAATTGACGCCTGGAACTGGTAAAGATATGATTTGTCCTGTTAGCACGAACAACTGTAAGTTTTGCCAATAAGCGTAATATTAAAAAAAAGTTTCACGAAATTTCATCCCAAGTCTATCCCGATAAGAAGTTGAACCTGAAAACATTCCATCCTCGACTTTTCACCCACATTTTTAGCCTTTAGGTTATTGAATTATACGTGTGCCCACAAATGTACATAAATACATACACGCAAAATATGAATGGCATTCTTCTTTTGACATTTTGAAAAATCCACAAGATTGTTCTACTTAAAATACGTCCTGATCTGCTCATTGTTTTGAAGCTCAATTAACTCCATTTTAATTTCATTCTGAGTCGAATCCACTGTAAGAAAAGTAGTTTTACAAATAGATTAATTACATCCGCTAGTTCATTTTCTCTTGTAGTAATTCAATCGTTTCCAGAAGGAAATCTTTGAGAGAAGTTATTTGCTATTCGTTTCCAATAACTTGCGACCTGATTCTAAATGAGCAAGTTTATTATAAAATATTTGGTTTGAAAAAGGGATAAAACAGTTTCAAAAGCCATAACATGACACATATCATTGGCCAGCTTATTCTTGCCCTGAAGATTGACATTTTCATTAATGGGTTCTACCAAATATGACAAAAAAGCACGTTTCCAAACCCGCAGAGCGTCATTCATATCGAGAACTCAATGGCCCTTTTTTTTGACAAACATTTCAGTTTCACTTCTTAAGTGAACAATTCAGTTGAGAACTTTCTCTCTTGTCTGCCACGTAACCTCCATCATCTGCTTAGATCGAATGGAGAAATTCTTTAAAATACCTACGGCTCAAATCGTTGGTCATGGAATTCACAGTTGATAATACTGCTTTCATGATTTCTTAAAACTCTACTGCTTTTCCTACGAAAGATTATTGTTGAATAATTGCTTATTTATTATAATTTCGCACATTCTGCAATTAACTCCGTCAGTTACGCCTATGTCAGTTCCAAAAATGATTTGGCCCCATCGGTATTTGTGCTTATTAATTTCGCCCAGTCCAGTCTACTATAATATATTTTGAAGCGTGTGTTTGTTGGTTTGTGTGTTTGTTCATGGAACTCCTCCTAAACGATAAAAGCTAGAATAACCAAATTTGGTACGATTCTTCCTTACATCCTAACTTAGTGAATGGTCAATGTTTGGTCAACCGGGATTTATCAGTGCTGCCAATATAGGGGATTAACATTTTTCCATAAGATAACACGTATGAATCAATTTCTTGACTTGCAAGATATTCTTCCTTCAAGCATAAAAATACGTAAATATGGACCGATTTTTTTCATTTTTGCTTTATTCGATGAATAAAACTCTATAGTATCTTATTCCTGCGAAGTTTACATGTTATACGGTCGAAGTTATCAGAAATACGCTATCTGTTTCGAAATTTTGTGGATTTTTCGTACCCCTCCCGGGCGTTGCCAAAGCGGCCGTCATTGTTACCTCCGATTCAGTTAGCTTCAATGAAGCTTACAAATAGACGAAAGTTTAGCGTTATTCGCTTCGCACTTTTGTTTAAGCAACGAAACGATCGATGTTTATGGATAGCAACGTAAATAGATACTGATTATTATTCAGGAAGCGTTTATTGATGAAAGTAATTGACCCTTCTTTCGTCTATTGAATACCGGAATCTTACATTTTTTATAAGTAAAATTATTATATTCTACATTATAATATTTATTAACGTAAATAAGCTCACGTATCTGGTGTACGTTTCCAGTCAATGTTCAATCATGGGTTTCTTGCTTACAAGACCTAAATGTAAACATTTCATAGGCATAATTACACAAGAAATGAAGCTGGATTTGGCAAAAGTGATATGATAGGAAATACAATTATCGTTATATTTGAATGCAATACGTTCGGAAACGGATTGTTACAAGCAAATATGATTAACTGTTAAGGAAAGCTAATTGTAATTTTAGAAGTATATAGGTATTTTAAAGAGTTTGTATGATGCGCTGTAGTAGCTTCATTAAATGCGTTGAAATTCAACGGGAAATTCTTCAAGTAATTTATATTAGGAAAGTTTTTTTAATAAATTTCAAAAATTATGTGCGCCGGTTTTGGTTTATTAAGAATCCTTTGAGATTTTACATCTTGAGCAAGATCTACTCCTCTCTGAGTTATTCTCATTCTTGAAAACTTCATTTTTTCTTAGCACATTTCTTACGCAATTTTTACCGTACTCTTTTAATGATTCTAGATGTGAGGATGGCTTACCTCGTAAACTATCCTGTAAAATACGGTATTTGGTTCATTCTCTTGTTTCAAGTTTCATCAAAATCGATTGAAGGTTAGCAGTATAAAATACACGAAAATATTCGGCTCCTTTCCTTTATATCCCCCCCTCTAATTGTTTACTGATTATGTTATAGTTGTTCCTCCCTCCCTGCTACCATGACAAAACAACAATGGCTTCAGAACATATTCGGTTCTTTTTCTTTATATCCCCCCTCTAATTGTTTACTGATTATGTTTTAATGTTAAAGGGGGTTTATTTATTCCTCCCTGCTACCATGACACAACAACAATGGCTTCATTGATTTGATTTAAAGCATGCTAATCCATGACTGATCGGCCCGTCGCGACATTTACAAACCCGATCACCGGACAACGGGGAGGGATAGTTTAGTTCCAGCGAGGCGATGGGCGCGGTAGCGCCCGGAGGAGACAACTAATTTAAAAACAAAGCAAGCCGAAGGCTCGCCAATGTCCTCTCCATTTGTGGCGCAACAATCAAGCGAGATATAATTCTTCTGTAGACTACAGATATCTCTCTAGAAACCAATCCAACCTTGTTCTCTCCACCAAAACATGGTAAAAATGAATAAATAAATAGTATAATTTAGAATGTTATAATCATAATTATATCGCGCTTGACTGTTGCGCCGCAAATGGAGAGGATATTGACGAGCCTTCGGCTCGCTTTGTTTTTAAATTAGTTGTCGTCTACCGCGCCCTTCGCCTTGCTGGAACCAAACTATCCCTCCCGTTGTCCGGTGATCGGGTTTGTAAATGTCGCGACGGGCCGATCAGTCATGGGTTAGCAAGCTTTAAATTAACTCAAGTCAAGCGAGATCTAATTTCTCTGTAGACTACAGATATCTTGGTATGTTGGCACGCGAGGTGATTTTTAATGGCACGCGAAAGAAGAAATGATAAAGAAAATAAATGATTCATATTTCATATGTTTATTAAAAGTATGTCGTACAATAAGATATTTTTGGAAATTTAGTGAGCTAATGTTATATTTTACAGTAAGAGTAATTATTCATCGCTAAAATCTGCTAATCCTAATTCTGTAACACTGTTCTCACATAGTTCATGTTCCTGCCGTTTCGTGATCTCTATCGCCGGCTTTTTTACTAATGAACACAAAATACGGAAATTCACCCCGATAGGTACAAATGCATGCTGTTTAAAATGTGATCCTTCTTTAAGTAAACTGGGGATGATAAAGTAATAAAATTTATCATTTAATTAAATTAAAATTTGTTACTGGCACGCGAGACCATACATTGACGTGAATTTGGCACGCCACTTGTGAAAGGTTGCCGACCCCTGAGTATATACTATTAATAAAATTAAAATGTTCAACGCGTTTGAGACTTCTACCGGATTTTTATGGCAGTAAAAACACTTTTGGATAAGAATGAAACATTCGATCTTCATCGCCCATTTCTTTCCCTCCAAGCAAGAGCCGTAGGAAGTCAATAACTAGGGTTAGGACAATCACGTAGCATCACCTTAACCGCCTTTTTCGGTAAAGGGAACGTGGGACAAACATCCTTAGGGCATCATTTTTCTGCCATTCTTTGGCAAGCCCAATCTTCAGCCGTCCGGATATTGCTACAGGCAATATCGATATCGGATTTGCCGAATGGCCTTCCCTCGATACACTCTGAAGCCGGCTTTATTAGACAATGTCAAACCGCTAAAACTTCTCCGAAAACCCTCCTAAAAATACGAATGCAGTAAAAGGCCTATTCCTTCATGTCCACCATCGGATAAACGGAGTGAAACTGTTTGCATTCCTAAAAGTTTCCACATTTTTCATACATGCACTGTTGCTGGACTTTCGTTTTGTTGTCTTTAAGTCCTCTACATCTAGTAACCCAGGTTCTTCCATTAATAAGTAATCAGGAAAGTGAATCAAAGTCATCCTACATCGACTAATCTTTTTCAGTTGTTTTTTTTTCAAAGTAATAATTCAGCATCAAATTTTTCTGTTTGTGGTGTTTTGCGCCTTATTTGTGAAGCAGACAAAAAGTCAACCAAAGTTAGGTGACGCGGAGCTCCTTAACCTTTTCAAAAGCTTATGGGTAAGAACGCAGTTTTGTTTAGTGTCCATAATTAACACACTGAAATGAAAGTAAGATTGCAAAAATACATTTTTGAAGAAATGAAATAAAGTTATTAATTTTTAGATTTGTGTATATAACTAGTAAAGGCTTTACCTTTTTCGCGAATCGTATTGTCGATATAGGTGCAAATCGATTTTACACCTTAATTCCTCTATTGAAAATTTCAGTCCAGTTTATTTTTATTACATTATATTTATTTTATGTAGGTGAATGTAGGTACAATAATCGTAGAAACGCTTATTTTATAACCATTTTTTTAACCATCGAGGATGAGAAAAAACCGTCTCTCTCTCCGCTATAAGTTTCCACTTTGTTAACCTGCAATGCAAGCATTCCTTCTTCCTTATATATTTTCATTCTTTCCATAATTGCTTTCCTTGCCAAACAAAGGGTTACGACCGCCGCTTCCCGTCCTGTTTTTGTTCGCTCCTTATTTCGGTTTCATAGGATGTTTGTTATTCTTCCACCCCTTTCTTCCCTCGAGGGAGAGAGGAAAACTTCCACTGCACTTTTAAATATGTATCCCGTCTTTATATCTTCATATATATTATATTGCGTCTTCGTATCTTCATATATATTATTTACTTGACTATTTTTTACAGCATCTTTAGTTCGTTTGATTTTTTAAAAATTCAAATGAATTATTATTGTCAATTTTTTTCTTTGGTGCACATTGGCGTTTCGAGCACTAATTAATAGAACTCTTCCGTTCCTTAAATCCTGGTTAAGTCATATTAAAATACATTTTTGGCGTGGCTTGTCGGTGAATTATTTTTACCAATAATGTATTCATAGAAATTTAGTTATTTGGGTTTTAATGACGAAATGACTGGGGTGGAAAAGGTTTCCGACCATTTAATCGAGCAAGAAGTAGATCTGTTATCAAAATAATGCGAAGAATTGATTTTCAAGGATATAAATGCAGTTCCTGCAGTTTTTTCGATCAATTTTTATTGAGCTAATTGTCAATAAAATACTTATATCTTTATGAAAGAGCATGAGATGAATCGATGCATTCTTAATAATTGTTAAATAAATTGGCACTGTACACACAGAAAAAATGAAGAAAAATTTCGACGGACGCATAAGTAAATATATTAATAAATATTATATTCCATTGTTAATTAGTTAATTAATTTGAACGCAGTATTTGATCATTTCTCTCCGTTATTTACGCACTCCATATTATAACTTTACTTGCTATATTCCGCTGGATTCGGGGAAAAAAAGATTGCCGGCCAGAGTGAAATAGTATTTTATTAATGTTTCGCACCGGAGCACTCGCGATACATAAAGGGAAAGTCAGACTACACTCGAGAGCACACAGAACAGAAATGGCGAGCCTCCTCACGGCGTCCGGCGTGACCAAAAAGTCCATCACTCCACCTGGTGGCGAAGAAAGGTCAGAGAGCGCCGCGGTGGTCAGCTGAACGAGCTGAATGCGCAACAATTATATTCCATTGTTAATTAGTTAATTAATTTGAACGCAGTATTTGATCATTTCTCTCCGTTATTTACGCACTCCATATTATAACTTTACTTCCTATACTTGCTATATTTTCAACTCAATATAGCTTTCTGTGAAGTTAAATGCAAAAATTGAGGGAAACGGTTGAAAAAAACGAGAAGCATAGAATTATCTAGGAGATAAATAAAAAGACTTACGTCTTCCCTCCGGAGATTATGAATTTTGCCATGTTTGGCGAAACATTTGTCATGTTCAGAAGTGCCCACTGGTTCCAAGCTGTCCGGAATCGTTCCTTCGCTTGAAAGGCGTTCAATTTGTGTGCATTTCAGAGCATTTCTCCGTGGGAGACTCTTATTGCCATTCAAGAACGCTGAACATTAATAGTGAAAGAAATGCTGTGGTCTCTCTCTCCGTGACACAGTTATGTATCTTGGTATCCTGGTAAAATAATAAAATGAGACGTATTGCAATTTGTTGGGTCATCCCTAATCGCAAAATAAACGAAGATAGTTAAATAAATGCTGTAGGTTACCCCTGTTTCTAGAAAACGATCGGGTGGAACAAATGCGCGTTCGTCGTCATTAGTGGTAATTTATCGATATTTATTTCAAATAAGGACTTAGGAAACGCGCATAATTTTTGGTAAAAATATTTTATCTAGATACAAGCTATACTTGACGGTAAATCATTTAGATATTTATTTAAAAAAATGAATTAGCCTGACGGTTCTTTCTTGCGGTCTTGGAATAACATGACTGACATATATATATATATATATATATATATATATATATATATATATATATATATATATATATATATATGTTACGCAAGCGAGGACGACCGCCCTGGGAAGTGCTGCCAGAGGCAGGACGGCGAAGGAGAGTACTGGGGGATCATGTGACGCGAGAGTAGAGTGTGTGACGGGACTCGTGGTAGTGTGGGCCGTGTGTTGGCTCGTGGAAGAGCTTCTGCTGGAGGGCAGAATGCTGGTGTAATTCGGGTTTAAATAAAGTTGGAGTCCCTTGGACGTGTTGTGTTATTTTCGGGTGTGCCTCCCCGAGAAGGAAGTTGGAGGGTGGTGTAGTGTTTTCTGACAGAGCAGCGGCGGGATCGGGATCAGATAAGGATAAGAAGATCAAAAACCAGTTTTCGGAAAAGAGCACGTCGTGAGAGAGCCGACTGTTTGCCGATGAAGACTGTACTCCTCCGTAAGTACGTGAAAGAAAAGTGATTCCCGAGTGAACAATACCCCAAGTATAACTAGGGTTGTGAGCGTCGAAACAAACCTGAAAAAGCGAAAAAAGCGACCGCATGGCGTTTAGTGGGGAACCGGAAATGACGTATCCAGTGGCGGGAACAGGAGTAAGCGAGGCGTTCTTGACGCGAGCAGCGAGCTTTCCTGAGCTACCGAGAGCGATGTCGACGCCCTCTGTGACCCGACCAAAGAACCACTTAGCGCCTAGGGCAAGCGATAACGACCTTGAACGTGAGATTCTACGACGAGAAAGACAGTTGCTGGAGAGAGAGCGCGCGTTGTTAGACTGCGAAAGAGAAATAATGGAAGCGGGACATTGTAGTACGATGGCGACAACTGTAGTTGCTCACCGAGACATGGCGGAAAGATTGTTGCCCGAGTTTGACGCGTCGACGACCTTAGGATTTACCGCCGAACAGTGGGTGCGGCGAGTGGAAGGGGTCGCTTCCGCGTATTCGTGGGACAATTCCGTATTGCTTACTCATGCGGTGAATAAGCTGAGAGGAGTAGCTAAATTGTGGTTAAATAGTGTCGCGGAAGAAGTTTATTCTTGGGAGACTTTTAAAGAAAGGTTACTTTATAGCTTCCCATCAACAGCTGATCAGGCCGATGTCCACATGAGTCTCACGAAGAGGAAGAAGCAGCGCGACGAAACCTATGAGTCATACGTGTATGCCATGAAAGCGATAGCGCGGCGAGGTAACATAGATAAAGAATCCTTGATTAAATACATTTTGAACGGCTTAGGTGACAAGGAATTAGTAAGGTCGCTGGCTTTGTGTGAGTTCAAAGATGTTGAAGGGTTACTGCTCAAGATAAAGCGCTATGAAAGTATTACAGAAAGAGCGAGATTAGGTGAAAGACAGTTTTTAGCTAACCGTTATAGTGTCCCAATTGAACCGCCAAACGAAGGTAATGTGGTGAGGAGAAATAAGCAGACAACGCAGGCGAGGTGTTATAATTGTAACGGCCAGGGACACATGGCTAAGGATTGCCCAGAACGACAGCAGAGCAGGCGATGTTTCCGATGCAATAAAGAGGGACACATGATGAAGGAATGCCCTCAGGGAACCCAAGTTAATAGACAGAATTTGGAAATGAAAAGGCGAGTCCAAAGAATTTCGGTGCCGAACGACCAAATTAAAGACGAATATTATAAATGGATAAAGGTTAATGATGAACAAGTTGTTGGGTTCATTGATTTAGGGAGCGATGTTGTGACCATGAGGCAAGATGTCGCTGAACAGCTAGGTGTAGAATACTTTGCGAGTCAAAAAAGTCTGATTGGATTCGGCTGTGGAAAAAGTAACGTAATAGGCTCCAAACAGTTAATCCTTGTTGTGGACGACGTAAGCATTGAGGTAGAAGTGCTTGTGGTCCCAAACTGTTCGCAAGACGATGCCATAATTCTAGGACGAAGCGCCCTAGACCAATCGGGGATTCGAGTTGAGAAGAGCTATCAGAAACTTGTAATTAGGAGAGAGACTGATGGGCAGGAGGAAGAAAGTAACTTGGAAGCCAAAGTTCGAAATGTCAAAGAGAGGACCGGGATAAAAATGGAAGAAATAAATTTGAATAACGACCTGTCTGAAGGGGAGAAGGATGCGGTATACGAAATGGTGAATGAGTATCGAGAATGTTTTGCGAAGAATTTGAGTGAACTGGGTACAGTAGAGTCTGCCAGTTTCGAGATAGAATTGTTGGATAACCACCCTGTGAATTTAAGACCGTATCGCCTACCGTACGCCCAAAGAGCAACGATGCAAAAGGCAGTCGATGAGTTAATGAAAATGAGTATCGTGCAGGAGTCGACATCAGAATACGCAAGCCCAGCATTGTTAGTGAAGAAAGCTAACGGAGAAGACCGGCTGTGCGTCGATTACAGAGCATTGAATTTGAAGACGAAAAAAATAAAATTCCCCATGCCAGCCATTGAGGAACAATTAGACGCGCTTGCAGGAAACAGTTATTTTACCATTTTAGACTTGGCGTCGGGATACTATCAAATCCCTGTGGCTTCAGAGACGAGACCCTTGACAGCTTTTGTCACCTCAAGTGGACTGTACGAGTTCACAAAAATGCCTTTCGGAGTAGTAAACGCACCTGCAGTGTTTAATCAAATGTCGAAAAGGGTAGTGCGAATGACAAGACCAGGAGAGGTCCTAGTCTATATGGATGATCTGTTGATACCCAGCAAAACGGTGAAGGAAGGGTTAGAGAGATTAGAAAGACTGTTGCCAGTACTGAAGAAATTGGGGCTAGCGCTAAAAGTATCAAAATGTGAATTTTTCAAAACTAGAGTAGACTATTTGGGCTTTGAAATAACCAAAGATGGGATCCGACCAGGCGAGAGAAACATTCAGGCAGTTAAAGAATTTCGAAGGCCGGAGAATGTTCACGAAGTGCGACAATTTATTGGTTTGACGAGCTTCTTTAGAAGATTTGTACTAGGATTCGCTACGTTAAGCAAGCCATTAACGCTCTTGACGAAGAGAGATACGGCATTCGAGTGGACAGAGAAACAAGAAAACGCATTTCAAGAACTGAAGAAAAGATTAATCGAGCGTCCGGCACTTGCGTTGTTTGATGTAAATGCCGAACATGAAGTTCACACTGACGCCAGTAAGAATGGACTAGCGGGGATTATCTTACAGCGCCGAGAAGGAGAATCTCAAAAACCTGTGGCATATTATAGCCGACAGACGACAGATCTAGAGAAGAACTATCACAGTTATGAGCTAGAAGCGTTGGCAGTAGTTGAATCCGTAGACAAATTTCGAATGTATTTATTGAACAGACCCTTCAAGGTTGTTACTGACTGTAATGCTTTAAAGACCACCATGTCCAAGAAAGAATTGTTACCGCGGATAGCGAGGTGGTGGCTTCGATTACAAGAGTATGATTTCACGATCGAGTACCGACCAGGACGCAACATGGGTCACGTTGATGCTCTCAGTCGAAATCCCGTGGGAGGTTCCGAGGAACCGGATACAGCAGACTTGAAAATCTTCACGTTGCGAATAAATCAGGATGATTGGTTACTAACAATGCAGCTGCAGGATGTAGCTATCCAGAAAATACATCGCACCTTACAGCAACCTGCGGTCGCCAATGAGGATAGGCAGATCCACACAGACTATGTGCTGAAAGACAACCGTGTCTGTAGAAAGGTAGACGGTGGGGTCCGTTGGGTTGTGCCTAAGAACTCTATTTGGCGCATTCTAAAGGGAAGTCATGATGACATGGGACATTACGCAGAAGAGAAAACCCTAGAACACGTGAAGAGATATTTTTGGTTTCCGAAGATGAGAAGAAGGGTAAAGAAATATATTGCAGCTTGCATTGAGTGTGCTTATCATAAGAGACCGGGAGGTAAAAAAGAGGGGCAGTTGCACAGTTTAGAGCGTGTAGCCATCCTATTTCACACAGTTCACGTGGACCACTTATGGCCATTCCCAAGGAGTAAAAGGGGCAACGAGTATGTTCTCGTGTATCAAGACAACTTTACAAAGTTCATCCTACTAAAGGCAGTGAAAACCACAAAAACCAAACCAGTGTGCGAAGCTATCAGTGAGATTACGAGCTTATTTGGGTGTCCTGAGCGTTTAATTACAGATCGAGGTACGGCATTTACAGCGAAGGAATTTGAAGAATTATGTGAAAGAAACCAGATAAAGCATATAAAGAATGCGACTGCTACCCCTCGAGCAAATGGACAAGTAGAGCGATCAAACGCATCCATTACAAACGCCATATCCACTATGTATGCACAAGAGGATGGAGGCGACTGGGAGACAAATTTGAGAAACATCCAATTCGCCATGAATTCTATGTCAAATAAAACTACTGAGAAGAGCGCTTATGAGCTATTGTTTGCTTATAACCCAAGGAATTCATTGCAAAACCGTGTTATACTGGCGTTGCAAGAAAGCGAACTCGATGAGACTAGAGAAACCTTAGGCGAAGCGAGGGAAAAAGCGTTAGTAAAGATATCAGAGACGCAGAAAAAACAGAAAGAGCGTTACGATCAAAGACATAAGGTGCCGAGAGTGTACCAAAAGGGAGATTTAGTCATCGTAGAACGAGAAGCTCAAGCGACAGGGTGTTCGCGAAAATTAGCTCCGAAATTTAAGGGTCCGTATCTTGTCTCAGAAGTGCTAGCTCGAGATAGGTATTCTCTCATGGATATACCAGGGGCAAAGAGGACACAGCGAGCGTTCAATTCCGTGTTTAGTGCAGACCGAATGAAACCCTGGTGTAAGCCCCCCCAAGGCGAAGTAGGAGATGACGACCAGGCCGAAGACAGCCAGGACGAGGGAGATGACGACCAGGCCGCGGACAGCCGAGGGAAAGAAGACGAGAAGCGGATGGAGAACGGCGCGAGCGCCAGAGGAGCAGTTCAATCGGAGGCAGACCGGACCGGGACCGAGGACGGCCCCGATGTCAAGAAAGGCCGACTGTTACGCAAGCGAGGACGACCGCCCCGGGAAGTGCTGCCAGAGGCAGGACGGTGAAGGAGAGTACTGGGAGATCATGTGACGCGAGAGTAGAGTGTGTGACGGGACTAGTGGTAGTGTGGGCCGTGTGTTGGCTCGTGGAAGAGCTTCTGTTGGAGGGCAGAATGCTGGTGTAATTCGGGTTTAAATAAAGTTCGAGTCCCTTGGACGTGTTGTGTTATTTTCGGGTGTGCCTCCCCGAGGAGGAAGTTGGAGGGTGGTGTAGTGTTTCAGACATATGTATATATGTGTCTATATATATATATATATCATCATCATAGGTAGTCTGTCCGTTGACAGGTCCGTGATTATTCTAGGTTAAACTTGGTTCTCCATATACTCCTATTTTTCTTTATATATATATATATATATATATATATATATATATATATATATATATATATATATATATATATATAGAGTGGAAGTAATCATTATTTTTCCATAGTCCTTCAATTCCACGTTTAAATGTGGCACATGCATAAGTGTTCACCGCTCGATTAAGAAAATTAAATTGAATAAAAGTAAACTGAGATAAATTCTTGGATAATAGAATTTAAAATTTAAGCAGAAAGGATTAGGCAGAATCGGCCTACGTGCGTAAAGAAGGAAAAACGCGAAACTTAAATGAAATTTTGGTTATCCTGTTTTTCCAAGAGATTAAATAAGGTATTCGGAGGAACTTCCGAGAACGCCATTCTTTACCGAAATTTAAGATGGTAAGAACTGCGCCATAAGTGACTCTTTCCCTTTTCTACATACCGCACTACAGTCCATCTTTCTCCCTGGGGATTTCTTTTTCCGACTCAGTACGGATTTGACATTCTTATTGCCTCCCTCTCTCACTCCTTTCCTTGTTATACCTGGAAAGATCGCCACTTAAGGACCATTTCATCCCTTTTTTTTCGGGAAAGAACTCGACGCGACCCTTGAAATCAGGGACTCGAAGAATCGGCGGAATGCCGAACGATTTTCCATTTCCCAAATGTGTCATTGTCTTAGTGACTTTTGAAGGTAGATAGGTCGTATTAAAGATATGAATTGTAATTATTTCTACAGTTTGAAGGTAAATTAGAAGAAAAACAAGTTTATGGATTTAAAGTAAGATATTCTGACAGATATGATTTGGAAGGACAATGACATAATACCCGGACAAACATTTCAATTTAATTGAGTTGTAGTTTAAAGGAGTGTATTTTTAGATTTTTGAAGAATCAATTGCCACTCAAGTGTGCCTGCAATGGTTGCACATTTGCATCAAATATGACATTACTTTACATTACACTATAATTCTACCTTCTGGTGGATTTTAGTCACACCCAACCCAATCTGTGCTATTCAAAGCCTTTCTCTTCAAGTTTTAATCTCCAATTCCATCTTTTTATGCATCTATTATACCTTTCCTCTTCCTATCCCTTTGCCTCTTTCCTAACATTCTTCCTTCTATGACTTCTTTCGGTAAACAGTTCCCTTTCAAATTTTGACCCACCCAGTTCTTCTGTGTATCCCTTAGTACTCTAATTAAGTTCCTCTCGTCACATACTATATTCAAAACTTCCTCATTTGTTTTCCTCTCTGCCCAACTGATTTTCTCTAATCTACGCCATACCCGCATATCAAAAGCCTCTAATCTGATCAAATATTCTTTTCCCTTTGCATAATTAGGCGCAAAAACATTCCTTATTTGATGAGGCTTTCCTTTGAAAAGGCGAATGTTGGAACTTACTAACGTATGATCCAAATTTTAACCTGAAACGTAATTAATGTATCGCTGTTTACTTAGGGGAATTCCTAGTTAGGCTGCTTGATGTATAACTAGTGTTTACGCTCTCCATGAAACTCGGTTCGACATCCTCGCAGAATGTAATCTCTGACGGAAGTCTCGATATTCATTACATCACTTCTTCTTGAGCGAAATCTCCATTTACTCCTTCCGCCTCTCCATCGCCTTTTCTCCATTTCTATGAGAGTTCGAAGGAGCACCTTTCGTGACCCCATTTCTCTTACTCGCCCCATTTGGCCTTGACCACTCCATAGAAATCCAGGGTTATTCTCCAGTTATCCGAGGTGTTTCACAGTTTTCAGCTTTTGGCGACTAGGTTCGGGAATTCATGTACTTCACGAATCGTTTTTATTACCGGGGTATTACTTCCATGTCTCTCAATCCATTACTTCTGCATCAAAAGCTAAATCCTTCTGATTCAGCGCGGGGGTACTTATCTGGAATCAGGGCTCTTTTTCATCACATCCTACCACTGCCCCAGAACTTATCTCCCAAGTTACTTACCCTTAATTACTTGACCTCATGCACGATGTTTTTTTCTAGACACTGTGGGAATAATACGAAGGGATATATCGCATTGAAGAAAAATAATTATTTGCTTCGTGAAATGTTTTATCATAGATGGCGACGTGTATTGGTTTTCCAATTCATTTAAGAGTTGAACATTTTAAAATACTTGCGCTCAAAAGTTCTAACTTCGGAGTGCATTAAGATAGGAATATTTTGTTGCTAAAACACGTCCAGCCTTTCTCATTTTAATTGAAATCAAAAATGTATTTTCCTGATTCAGAATATATATATATGAAGGTCCCAGAACTTAGTTTCTTCTCTTAACTCCTGGAGGATGGCTGTCTGTTTAATATGCACTCTCTCAAAGAACTTGGACTCCACAAACTTAATATATTCCTCGAAGGAAATGAGGAAGTGTAACACTTTATTAGCTTTATTCCATCTCAGAGAGATAACTGTCCTTAAGCAACTTATTTCTGCGACCTTGATCCGCTTTCTACCTTTTGCGGAGAGCATTCGGCTCTAGGCGTAAGTGATGAGCGGACAATGTCGCTGCACAGATGTCTTCCTCTTCTGCGTAAAGAGGGGAAAACGGAGGATAGGACCAAGGAAACGTTTGTGACCTTGTAAGTCGCTTTGTCTGCATTCCTATTGAGAGTAAATTTTTGTCAAGCGTCACTCCACAGATAGAACACTGAGTCACTTTACTTCCGTATAGCTTTGGTCTGATGTCATTTCCGCCGAGAAGATAACATTTTACGTTTTAATACTTCTCGAGAAGGAAATCACAAAGAATTTCATAGAATATTTTCAGGGTGGCGATTAACGATTATGTTACGCGTAGTAATACATTTTTAATAGAGTAAACGTCGATTTTTGCATAAAATAATTTTTCCTGGGAAGATGAATTTTTAAAAGTAAAACAATACCGATAGAGAATTTAACGTTTTATTTCTTTTCCTGAGTAAGATGCCCCAACTTATTCGCTATGAAATAAAATACGAGGTATTTAGAGCACCGGAAACTTTAAAAAGCAGATTAACCGTATAAATACCTTTAAAATATATTGTTTTTACATTTATAGCAGATTGATCTTTTAAAAATACTAATCTCGTGTAGTTCAACTGAAACTTATAATTGGGATAGTAAACGTTTGTGGTACAAGCAGATGATTTATTTATGTGATTTAATTATTCTCACTGACGGTTATTGAGGGAAGGAATATTTTTTAAACAGTATAGTGATGTTTCCTCACCAGTCTTTATAACTGGAACTGAAACTTCCATTTTTTCCAGATATTTCTCTAAGACCGTATTCCTCTTAAAGTTTTTAAAGGAGCAAAGTGGATTCAAATATAAATAATCGATTTTTATTTCTATTTTTTTCGTTTTTTTATTTCATTTGAAATTTACAGCTTTCTGTCATTTGCTGAATTTCTCAGTATGCCGACAAGCTCATATCTTTTAATTTAATAACTTTGCAAGCGAGATAGAAAAATACCCGTCGGATTCATTTACTGCTCCTTTAATAATGTTACGTCTGTTAAAAGTCACAATTCCATTGTAAAGACGTACGACTTCATATGGGGTGCGGATTTTATGGAAACGCCAGTCATATCTCTGGATTGCGGTTGATCGTATGACTTCGTGATTGAGCAAATGAAGAAAACCTACGAATGCGGGTCTACCGTCCATACTCGTGCTACTCCACGGAGGTCGCCTTCAGTTTTTTCTCTGCAGTTTATTTTTTTTAAATTCGCGATCTTCCGTCATTCGCCCACTGCACATTCTGTGGTCTGTGTGAAATTAAATCGTGTTGTTGTGGCTGATAGCAACTGTAAAGTTGACCTTTTCAAACGTCGGATATATTTTATTTTTCTTTCTTTAGGGCTTTGAAATCAATTTATCTCCATCAGAGAAAAATATTTTTTTAAATTGTTTTTTGAAGGAATCGATATTTTAGCTAAGGATCTGTGATAGTGTTTACTAGGTAGAGTCGTATTTCGGAGATACTTGATTTACGGAGTTTATCATTGCTTACCTCGTGAAGAGCAAATGTTACGTCATGATACCCATTTACAACTCTCGTTAAACTGTAGCATGAAGTCGTTTCATTTCTTATATAATTCATTTGGGACAGAGTGAACCCCATAAAGATGTTGTTAAGGATTCCATTCGTCCATAGAACGGACCAGAATATCATCACTTTTTTTAATCTCCTAAGACACCCGCGTTATGCCAATACATATACGATCGGACAATAAAGAGAGCAGAAATGATTATTTCGCATAGTCGACAACACTTCAGTGCGTCCCTTTCATGCGCGTACCTCATCATTTGTTTTGTATTTTCGTCCTTCTTGCTGTAATCCTAAAGATGAAGGATTAGAACAATGGCAGGAACATGGCGTCGTGTTTCCACCCCGCCCAACGTTTACCTCCCCCAACCCCATTCTCTTCTCCTCATAGATCCTCTTACTTCTTCCCAATGTCTCAAATCCCTACCCGTGTAACTCTTCCCTCTCCCTTCCACGAGGATTCGAGCCAGGCAGACCCAATTACCAAAGGCGGCTGGTATTAAAAAAATAAGCCGTTTCATTATTTTGGCCTTATCCCGCTATCCGCCGCATGTAAAGGGGAAAGAATGGGGCTATAGAGATTGCTGGAGGCGAAATTAATGCAGATGAGAGACGGGAAAGGAGGGGATGGAACTTTCTTACTGATGGTTTTTTTATATTTCACTTACCTGTAATTTTTTTAGCTTTTGAATTTTTTTCGCGGAGTCGGCTGGTATTATTTTTTTTAAGAAAAATCAGCATTTCGGTTAAACTCGTACCTGAATATGGTGTTGCAATAATTGGTTTTTACATTAAACGACCAATTGGAATTAATTGTTTTCGAAGGTTACTTTTTGGAAATAATCCACTATAACAAGTAAGAATTTTAAAAACATTCAAAAATAAAATCTTTTTGCTTTGTAAAATAGGCGGCCTTAAAAGAATAAAACGAGAAAAATTTCAGATTATTTGCTCGTTATGGAAGATTTTGGGGTCATATTTTTTCATTACTGTTGCTTTACATATCATTTACGTAATAATTTCGCTTTGATAGGATAGGATGTACTCCCTTAACATAAAAATTTGAATTAGTTTCCTATCAGAAACAGTTCCAAATATTAGATCAGTAGCGTTGCTAGGACTGCGTATGCCCGGTGGAAAAATAATGACGTTCTCCCACCTCTTAAGAAATATCTAAAGAATAATTAAAACATGTTAAAATAGAGCTGTTGTAAATATATTCCAAAATCAATTTTTATTAAAGAATGCTCACGTAAATTTTCGGAATCTTCTACCTCTTCCTCCTTTCCCACAAACCTTAAAACCACGACCAATAAAAAGTTATTTAAAACATACCTCACCGCAGTTAAGCCGTTTTAATATAATATTTATCCATTTTATAAGTAAAATTAACGTATTTATGATTCGCTTTAATCCTTGTAGCAAAATAAACAAAACGAAACTTTACCACGGTAACGGACCCGTATGGACCATTGATTCATGGTTTTCAATCCTAAGATTAGTTTGACATGACTAGGGAATATACAGATATGGTGTGGTGGTTACCCGTTGCCTTCCACACCAGACACATACACAGAAGGGAGGAGGGAAACCCGGTGTCGGCATTAGCCTACTCTTACGAAGAGCACCAAGGACCAAAGGACAGAGCACTGATTTGCAGGTTTTCCTCTTAGCTACGCAAATTGGGAGCCGGGAAACCTCGAAAAAATCATACTTTTGCAGGATTCGAACCGGGTATGCTCGTGTAGAAGGCCAGTGCCCTTATCCCCCTACCAGGCGGCTCATAAAGTTATTTTTAAATTCTGCTAAAAGGCACACGAAATAAATTTAATGTCTGTCCCCATTCAAAACTATCCTAAAAATCTTACCTTCCCAGATCTTATCTATGCTTCAAAATTTAGCTCACGGACGGTAGGATTAAAGTGAAAACAAGCGATTAAAAAAAACGTTAAAAATAACATTAGATTATTGTGAAAATATTTTTGATTTATTATTTAGGCATTGCGAATAAATATAAAATACCTTTTTACTTTCTTCATATACTTAGCTCAAAAGTTTACTTTGAAATATATATATTTTTGAAATAATTGATCTACTTATTATAAATGTTTCGCGTCGTCAGTGTTTACTCTTCACTATAACATGCAATTTCGTATATTTGTTGTTTACATAGCAACTGAATTCAATGCGTCAGTCACTACTTTAAAATTACCTTGTGATACATTGAACTGAGGAAATTTTTCGGTTTGTGTTTGTTCTTTCCACTTTGTTTTTAATAAAGACTATTGAAAATGTTTTAAAATTTTTCTCTAGTGTAACCGCTGATAAGTACTCGTATTTCTAAGATCGGTGATGTCAAGAGCAATCATATTCATTGCTCTGTATGGAGAAAGTCATGTGTTGGCCACTTCAGATTTTTTCATTTTATATGAAGAGATAAAAAATTATCCTGTTTAC
This sequence comes from Uropetala carovei, assembly GCA_036926305.1. Lineage (NCBI taxonomy): Eukaryota > Metazoa > Arthropoda > Insecta > Odonata > Petaluridae > Uropetala > Uropetala carovei. The sequence goes on from JAXCHB010000169.1 coordinate 6,449,680, forward strand.
AAGTGTGCTCCTTCCACCGCGTAGGTAATACTGTGTAATAAATGCTGGTACTGTCCGAGTCTCTATTGTTTGGGCGTTTTCGCCAAAATGTATTTCGATATTTTATTTACGGCGCTCTACTTTCTAACGAGCACTTCTTTCTGAATATTTTTTTTCAAATCTCTTCTTCAATCAATCATTTGGGGGGACCTTGTGACTTCAAACGACTCCAGCGCTAGAAGGCTTCTCAGTCTAAATCACAAAGCAAGGGAGGAGAGAAACCCGGTGCCGGCATTAGCCTACTCTTAACGAGAAACACCAAGGGGACCAACGGCTTTACGTCCCTTCCGAAGGACGGGGCGCTGATTTGCGTGCTCTCCTCTAAACACGCAAATGGGGAGCCGGGCAACCCGGTTCGCACTAAGTTTGCTAAGCGTAGCAGGCCAGCGCCCGCACCACTACGCCACGACTCCCCCATGTAATTAGTCCTTCTGTGCTCTTAGAGAGCCCGAGTATAGCTGACCAGCGTCACGTTTATCTACGCGCAACATGAAGGCTTCGCTCTTCGGGATGGGAGGTGTTTTACCTCGATGAAACTTGGTGTGGCGCTAACCATACGGTAAAATACGCATGGCAAGAAGAAATTAACGAAATCTCAGATACAGTTGATTTTGATGGAGGAGTGATCCAGGAAGTGAATGGCTGGAAAGGGGGGATTTTAACGCCATCTGGAGCTGGTAAACGAGTCATCATTTTACACATGGGAAGTGAACGTGGGTTCCTTCAACCAGAAGAAGAGACGATGCTCGTGTTCGAGGGAAAAAAAGACAGTTCCGATTACCACTCCGAAATGAACGCTCAGCACTTTGAGGAGTATTTCCGGAGAATATTACTGCATCTACCGGAAAAATTTGCAGTGGTAATTGACCAGGCGCCTTACCACAAAATGCAGGGTCCGGAAACAAGCATGAGATGGGCGAAGAAGGAAATCATTGACTGGCTTTTAAAAAAGCGGATCGAGCCATCAGTAGACGATGATGGTTACTAGGATTCCTATGAATCCCTTACTAAAACAGAGGTCATTGCACTGGGGAGAAGAAAATTTGAAAACTTTAAGTACCTTCTTGACAGTGTTATCGAAGAAAGTGGAAAAAACGTTAAATTGCTATGGACTCTGGTAGCTCACTGTGAGTCCAATGCAGTAGAATTAATTTGGGCTTGGGTGAAGGACTGGGTGGCAAAAAAAAAACAATATGCATAAAATAAAAGATGTGCTTCAGTTATGTGTGCAAGCTCTGGGTCTTGTACGCAAAACATTGTGGAAGAATGCTGTGAACCATGTGAAAAAGGTGGAAGATTATTACTGGGAAAAAGACCGTCTTTAGGAGGAATTCATTGAGCCCCTAATAATAAACCTTGAAGAGGAGAGCAGCGATGAAGATGAGTAGGTGTGGCGAGATATCTCTCAATGTGAGTAGTTTATTAGAATAGTATGTTCTCTCATGGGTTGTTGCATCTGTCATTGCTTTGGAATATCTGGCTAGCATTAGTGAACGTTGAAATATGTGAAGGTTGAAAGTCAGCACACCTTAGTCTAGCTCCTTTCCCGTTCTCCGGCACAGGTCTCCTGCAAAGGGGTTGCCTACGTGAGAGGGGAGGACTCCCGCACATTACGGCAATCATTTAAATAGTATACCTAAGCACTTCATTTTTCTATTTTTTAAAAACTCTCGGACTAGATAATGTTTAAACATTTTAATTGTTTAACAAAAAATTAAGAACTTTACAATTGTAAATTTGCACTAGAATGAACATAAATATGATACTGCAACTTGGGTTAAAAGCATTTCGTTATGTGTTCAGTAGTCTTTTCAAAAATGAGTTGTAAAACTGGGGAAATTCGAAAAAGCGCGAAAAAGCGCAAATTTTAGGGTACATGGAGTTAATTGTTGCGGTCCTGCGTCTTAAGTTATAAGTTTACAGGCATTTAAAAAATTAGGATGTATGCCAATGAAATTTCCTTTAAAATGATGTATATTACCTTGCATTAGCATGCGTATTGACTCTTATAGAGATTTTCAAAGTCCAGGGGCACATAATTTTGACGGCGACAGTAGAACGCTGGATCAAGTGTATTCTGAAGGAGAGAGAGAGAGTACATAAAAAAGTGACTGCATTATTATTGTGCTGGGTTACCTTTACGATTTAATAATAAATAAAGTCCAGGTCAAATGTGAACACCCCTCGTATAATAGCGAAGGAATATTTAATACGAATCAGCTGGAAATATGGCGCAATAATCTGAATGATTTTCTGTGTTTTTATAGACTATTAATTTCAGCAGAGTTGAAGAAACGTCACGAGAAAGATCTTTGCTTATTTCTGAAATTCATTCCGCGAAAAATTAGGCTTCCTGAAAAGTGGATAAACAGAGATATTTATTTCTTGAATCACAAATATTTGCCAGCTCAGTTAGCGAACATACGTTTTTATTGGTAAAATTTACTACGTGTGGAATGTTTGAATTTCAGTTTTTCAAACCTCTTCTTTGTTCATTCGCTCTATTGCAGCGTTTGTTATCTTGTCAGTTATGAAGTTGTTATTAACATAGCCATTTAAAGTAAACAACGTAAATATTGATTATCGAGTTTTCCCTATGGCTGGAGTAAAATTGATAATTACGGCAGTTCCAGTAATCAAATAAAGCTTGGGAAAGCCAGTCGCGCATTTCGACTCAATGTGGATTTACTAATTGTACGATATAAAAATAGGTGAGACTTGTTTCTTATTGATTGAACGTGCGAGGGAGTCGATGTAATCATCGTGAGCTTTGACGTATCTGGTACGCAATACATTTTCGCCATATTTCGTCCAGTTATTTATGGATAAATTACAGCACTTCCGAAAAAGCTAATGGATAACTAGGATTTTACCTGCACGTTTATTCAATATTTAACCTTCCAAGTTACTGGCAATGGTATTCACAGGATTAGAAACTTATTTAGACAATGAAACCGATCTCTGAGTTAAAAAATTTCGACTTCTAAAAATATTTCTATATTTATCGCTAACACATTACGGATTTGGATTGGAGTGATTTTGATTGTAATTAAAATTCTATTTGACCAAACTCCTAGCATTTACTCGTCGAAGTTTTCGATTTAGGAATCCTTTCTTCTTAGTTTCATTACCATTTTCTGATTTATGTAAGCTATTTGAATTTTAATTATGTAGAAGGTATAAGCAAAGGTATGAGCAAATGTGCGGGTGAAAGAAATTCCCTTTTAATTGGAAAGAGGAATTTAATCAATTTCGAAGTAGTTCTTAAATAGGATTTTTATTCCATACATTATTGCAACGTTCCTAATCGAATCATCTTTCCTTCGTCATGCATACGATGGGTCCAATTGGGGGGTTTAAAACAGTTCGGCACGACCGATTCGGCGACGGACTATTCGGCACCGGACAGTTCGGCGCCAGCCGTGTTCCGCACGGCACAATTCCAATATATTTTGGAGGGAACGGCGTCATGATAATATTAATATTGCAACTATTAAGTTAACGAATCTATTACGTAAGAATAAAAATGACTATATTTAAAGTTAACTTTGGCTGTATGCTGTGTTTAAATAGTTTTATCGTTTATGATTGTATTTTATTATTATTACTAGTGTATAGCCCGTCAAAAATGACGGGAGTAAAGATTCTATCGTTCAAGCTATTTATGGAGATTAAATTGGCATCATAAACATAAATTGTATTGAAAGTCATTTCCCTCTCCTTAATTCCCCCTCTCCCACTCTCTTCCTCTCCCCTTCCTCTACCTCCCTCTCCTTCCCTCTCTCACCCTCCCTCCCTTTGTCCCCTCCCCCCCTCTCGTATTAAAAGCAATCAAAGCTCGTTTATACCCATAAGGATTGAAATAACAATATGATATCGAGGTCTAACAATGGAATAGGTAGGCAAGGTAACATACCGTTAAAATGGCAAGATTTTCTCAAACTGTGTGAATTAAACGTTTAAATTGAGCGATTTCGAACTGAAGGCGGCAAAAGACGAACAGAATAAGAACCTTTATAATGTTTTCTTCAAAATGGTTCACATCTGAAGTTCGTATGTCAATTATTTCTAATTTTAATGTCAAAAAGAATGAAAGCCTGCCCGTCGAAATGTTCATTTTTACGTGAAATTACGTGTTATCTTATTGGAAATGGAAATTATCACCTGGAGTCGAACCCGGGTCTTTTATCTCAAGTTCGGCACATTAACACGTTTTAATATTATATCATAATGCTATCCTGAAAATTTCATCAAATTCGGTTCAGTCGTTTGCGAGATAATAAGCTTCAAAAAGCATTACTGACAAAGTGACACTGTCTTTTATATTGGTTTAGATATATAGAAAATTACTTAAAATATTGTCATTTATAGAAATACGTACTATTGTTTAACTTAATACATTACAAAGCTCCTCACATAAATTGATTTCAAAGTTAAGCTCTTTTAAATATAGCCATGTTTATTCAAGCGTTATTGGTTCGGTGAAGTCAAATCATCCGCGTTAACTTCAATGTTGTATAGTATGAACGTTTTCTCACGAAAGTAAATTTGAATGTGAATTCTTTAAAAGTATAATCATTTTTATTTAAACAGTATTGGTTCGATGAAATCAAGTCAGCTATTTTAACTTAACGGTTACATTTGTATTAAATTAACATTAATATAATTAATTAAATGTGCAAATCATTATGCATATCGTCCGGTGATTTTTTGTTGTATAATTTTTATCGTGTACTCTTTCTCACGAAAGTTAATTTAAATTTATTTTCCTTTAAATATAGTCATTTTTATTTCTACATAATAGATTCGGTAACTTAACAGTTGCAATATTAATACAATATTATCATTACGCCATTCCCTCCACAATATACTGGAATTGTGCCGTGCGGAACACGGCTGGTGCCGAACTGGCCGATGCCGAATAATCCCGTCGCAGAATGGTCCCGTCGCCGAATCGGTCGTGCCGAACTGTCCCTTTCCGCAATTGGGAGATCCTGTATCTATGTTTATGTTCTATATACGGAGCTCATTAGAAAATTTCAGCGCTAAATTAATTAAATTGGTAACAAAAGTTCAATCGTCACTGAGCAAGCGATAGAGTATTATTTTAGCAGTTTTACTCGTTTAAATTAATTTGTTGTCAATATCGCCCTCGCTTGAAAGCGTGAGCGGACTTGAATCTCATTCCGCTAACGGCAAGGGTAATTTGCGTGCGAGGTTGAGCCGAAACTCTCTCGGTTTATTTGGAATTTTCATATTTTCCAGGTCGAGCGATTGATTATTTATTGTTTCTCCTCATCGCTGTTTTCCGAATGAGTGTTCACTTTCACAATTGAAATGAATCGGCCATCTTGCCTATAGTAGGGAGACATCGAGAGAAAAACAGACCATATACTTTAAACCTAACGATTTCAAAATTAAATGTAAGCGGATCAAGTCAGTTTGTATTAATGGAACCGACGTCATAATTCTGTAATTAAAAAAAAACGTAAAACGAAGAGAAAACTAAAGATTCTTTAAGTTTGTTTATTGCGTCTTTGTATACGATACAAATTATTTTTTCTATACTTTGCCTTGTTCGTATAATGACTACATTGGAGACAATTTACCTCTACCCTTTTCCATTCAAAGAATTATCAAGATCGTCTTATGGCTATGATCAAGCTGATAAATCCCCAAAAGCCATAAAATGGTTGTGAAAACCATTCGGTCAAGGACCGAGCGCTGATAGGTGTGTTCTCATTCAACTTAGTCTCCTATTTCGCACTCACACAAGTATATTTGTGATATTCAAAGAATGTTTTGCTTTCCTGTGAATGTAACCATTAGTAAATAGTTTGTTGCATAATATTAAGGATTATATGTTTTGTGGAAATATGAAAGCAGGGAGACAAACTTTGACTTCTCGTTTCTTTTTATTTTTTACGCAAGATAAGCAGTTGTGACAAAAACCTCTCTAAAACTATTATTAACCAAATGAGCCGTAAATTTGTGGTAATCCATAATCACAATGTTGTGAAAATAATAACAACCGTACTTTTGTGTAACCACAGGATTAATCCACGAAGGCAGAGTTATTATTATTTTCATAACATATAAATATTCGCGTTTACCTCATAAGTCTACGTATGCTATTCTAAGCCCTCTTTCTCTAAGTTGTTGATGAATTTAACTTTATTTGACATTTATATAGAAGCTTCAAAATGACGTGCATTTTTATGAGAGCACTTCCAGTCAAACTTTTGACGTTTATTTACGAAGGAAATGTATTGGTCTTTTTCGTACTCATTATTGACATATATAAAGTTCAAAGGTCAGTAAGGAATAAATGTTCTTCTTTTTAAAGTTCTAACTGGGTGATATAAAAATTAGTTTCCGAGACCTTTTAACGAAATTGAACATGAGCAGGAACTGCAGCATTTTATCTTACATCAGCTACATGTGTAATCTTAGAGCCTTTAGAGTTGAAGGAAGTGATAAGACGTAGAATGAAAAGGAAATGGCCATGAAAAAGGAGCAATTAACTAAAATTCATTTCTTAAATTCAACCTGTACGATAGAAAACAAATTAAACGTGCCATTAAACTAAAACTCTTTACAGTATATGTTACACGGCGGACGGACATAATTCCGCTAATACCTCAATTAAAACGAATTTTTATCGATACACAATTATAATATTATTTTGTAGGAATTCCGCCATATGATTAACCTGTGAATTATTTAGCTGCGTAAATTTGAATTAATAATCCTTTGTCTTTTTTGATCTTTCACCATCATTCTTGGTGACATATGAAAAGATTACTGTTCTCAGATAGCTACGGGGGAGGGGAGAAAGAAGGAGAGAGAGAGAGAGAAAGGAAGAGGACGGGAGAAAAGGAGAAACTGAGCGAGAGACCGCTTTTGGGCACACGTTCTCAAACACGGTGCGAGTTTTGTAGGTGAAGTAGTATTATAGCCAGTTGCTTGGTGTTTAATTATGGAGCGGAGGGGAACATTTCAGGAGAAGAGCGGTGATTGTTCACGGTGGAATTAAGGGCGACGTTGAAACGCCACTTAGCCTGCGAAAACTTAACTGTAGAAGGTACCGTTTTTTACTTTCTCATTTTTCTGGTTTTTGGAGCAGTATTTTTTGCAGTCACATTTGTCATCTTAATGGTCTAAGATTTAAGAACTATATGGCGTATTTTTACCGAAGTTTTAATAAATGGACACAATTCATCCTTAGACGTTTTATAAAAAAGTGTCAAGTTATTTTGCCAGTTTCTGCCAGAATAAAAATTGAACACTATAAAAGTTCGACGTGTTGTGCGAAATATGTTTTTTAGTAATTTGTCATTAGGTCAAACAGTTATAGAGCAACGGATGCAATATCTTATAAGGCAAGAGTGTGAGAAAAACATTTGATGAAATACATAAAAACATTTTGAGCAACTAGAAAAATTCTTTAATTAAAGGTAACATTCAGCGATTAAACGCCATTGCTCTCTTTAAATTAAATTAACATTACACGTACTTAATATAACGTGTAATGAGTCGCTCTTGGCAAATGTTTTACCACTCGGGAATATATAGAATAGAATACTCATAAATAAAGATAATAATAATTGATTATAAAAATATTCGAAATATTTAACATTAATTTACCTTTCAGATTTTTTGTTATTTTACATTGTTTTCCTGAATGATAACTTTACAGCCTTGATACAGGACTTAGGATGGGAATCACTAGCTGAGCGCCGATCACGCTCTAGGTTAAAACTTCTCGAAAGATTTAGAACGCATATATTCTCCAGCGATGTCGAAGAAATAATAAGAGCGCCAACTTATATTGGTAGAACGGACCATCCTCGTAAAATAAGAGAGATAGCCTGTAGGACTGAGAGGTATAAAGGCTCGTTTTTCCCTAGAACGATAGCTGAGCAGAACAGAAGTTACGAAAGGAAATCAGCCGACGTAGAATGATACTATACATTATTATGCGCTTTACCTTGGTGCTATTGCACCCCCTGCCACACACCATTGCGGTGGCTTGCAGGGTGAACTATAGATATAGATATAGATATCAGAATGCGAAAGATTTCTAAAATATTTGATGTTAGATTTTTATGTAAGTTTTCTTAAAAAGCGAGGGTCAGAGATTACTAGAAACGTATCCTTCTTTCCTTCACTTGTCTTGGATTTCTGACAGGCGTGTTAGTAGAGAGGGTTCAGAGTCAAAATGTCCAAAACAAAAACGTCCATTGTTCAAAAGTCAAAATGTCCGAAACGATAATGTCCTACAAACAATTTCCAAAGATAATAAAAAATAATTACAAAAATTATTGTAGTACTGTGCTACTATAATAATTAAAAAAATAAAAATTAATATGACTGTTATTTTATCTTCTATATCCAATCTCTGTGAGAGCTGGTGAAGAGCGAACGAATAATAATGTAGAAACATTCCTCTCTAAATTCCAAAAAGTGTTAGTTGCCCACCACATATCTGTTTGGCGTTTTATTGAAAATTTGCAAAAGGAACAACACGACAATGAAAATCCAATGCTTCACATACGATCGGGTCACACAAACATCAGACAACCTACCATCAAGAAGTATCAAACCAACCAAAGACGATTTGAAGAGATTGTAGGCCAATACAATAATTATAAGTAAGAAAATAATATTAAAACCTACTTGCGAGCAATCAGTTATTGTCTGAAAATTCACGTCACCCCAGAAGATGACTGCAATGCCGAATGAATAGTTTCTGAAGTTTCTAGTTACTTGAGATTATTACACGGATTACAGTTATTTGGTTAGTTGGATAACAAAAACATTCCTCAATAAATTTTACTTGGAATTTACATATTCTTTTACTCTCTATAATATCTTAAAATTTAGTTATCAACACGAAATTTGCGCTAAAATGCCAAAATGAATGAGGATTCTTATTCTTACCGTCGAATACTCAATCTCATTCGAATTCGGTCATATTTTGAATTTATACTCGAGTTTTGGTACATTTTTTAACATTTCAATAATAAGATTCCATGGTTACTGTTAAAACTTGCTCGAAATGACCGAAGATATGAATTTGATGCAAATAAATCGAACGCAATATTCATGTTATTTATATTTTTTAACTATATTACTAAAATCCTATTTCTGGTTGTCTCTCTCTCTTTCATTAACGCTCTATACCTAAGCCATTTTTAATTTCCGGGAATTTCAGCCTTCTAGGTTTATTTTTTATCGAGTTATTCAACTAAGTTTCTTAATTTGTAATTAAAAACCAAACATACATCCCTTATAAAATATATTCATTAAACTCATATTCAAAACATATTCCCGTAAAACTAATGTAAACCCAACAGGTACATGGTAGGAACGAAGAAACAGCTAGCAAAAGGGGGAAGGGACGTTGGCGGGCTTTCCCCCTAGTATATACGTGTGTGTGTATATGTATATATATAGTTTAGGCTCACTTCTTCATTTAATCCTCCAGCTCTCTCTCTCTCAGAATAGTCTGTTTCTACTCCTACCATTTCCTTCTCTCGTTCTCCTTTTCCATTCTAATTCTCCAAACGTCAACTGCTACGAAAAATACCCAAAAAAATGAAGGAAGCGATATCGAAAGGGGGAAGAGGGCGGGAGACGAGCTGGGGAAATGGTAACGGAGCAGAGTGGAAAGGACTGGAGAAGGAGGAGATAAGTAAGGGAGGGTGGAAGGAGAGAGAGAGAGGGGGGAGGGGGGGGGAGAGGGGATCCGCGTCGAAGGGAAATACGAAGAAGAGTGGAGTGGGCGGGGTGCAAGCGCTTTTAAGGAAAATGCTTGAAATTTATAAGACGAGCGAGGAAAGAAATCATCTCCAGCTCTTTCCCTCTCTCTCCTTCCTTCTATCTCTACACCTCTCTCTCTCTCTCATCTCAGCGCCTCTTGAAAAGCAAAAATATTTTTGCGAAAGAAAACTCATATCTGCGGGTTATATTTGGAGCGAGATAAAAATTTCTCGACGGTCGGAATTTGTGGTTCGTGTGTCCTCATTTGAATGGGATAAGTCGTAAAAAATAAAACTCTCCGGTGAGAAATAAAAAAAAAAATTCGCGGAGTTACAGCCGATGGATATCCCCGTTGAGTGACTAACACGTAAATCAAGTCGGAGCATCTTATAGGTGAGGTTTCATGATTTATCTCGTTGAATTATATGCTGTTTCAATCGTAAGAGGTTTATCAGATGAAGTCGCACGAAAAATCTAACTTAAACGTTTATGTAAACTGGACTAAAAAGAATATTTTTACTCTATTTCAGAGAAATCTTAATATAATTTACGTGATACGTTTATGCTCGAGGATGTAGTTGTACTGCTTTATAACATTCGTCCAACCAAGTTCTCCACAGGATGTTAAACGGTGAATCACATAAGGCATTTATTTTATATAGTAATATGTAGTTAATATATTTTATACTAGTGTATTGGCCGTCATAAATGACGGGTGGAAAGTTACGATCGTTAAAACTATTTAGGGAGATTATATTAACATCAGAAACAACTGTCTTGAAAATCGTTTCTCCCTCCCTCCCTCGCCCCTCTCCCCATCTTCAAAAAGCATTACACACAACGTTTGCTAGGGCTTTTATTTATATGACTAGTGTATAGCCCGTCATAAATGATGGGAGGAAAGTTACGATCGTTCAAACTATTCAGGGAGATCATATTAACATCAGAAACTTCAACTGTCTTGAAAATCGTTTCTCCCTCTCCCTCCTCTCACTCCCTCTCTCTCCCTCCTCCCTATCCCCTACTCTCTCTCCCTCTATCTTTTATTAAAAGCATTCAAAGCACGTTTATACCCATAATAATTGAAATAACAATATGATATCAGGTCTAACAATGGAATAGGTAGACAAGATAACATCTTGTTAAAATTTGCAACATTTCCTCAAACTGTGTGAATTAAACGTTAAAATTGAGCGATTTCGAACTGTAGGCGGAAAAAATATGAAAAAATAAGAAAATTTATAAGGTTTTCTTCAAAATGTTTTATATTCGAAATTTGTTGGTCAATTATTTCTAATTTTAATCTAAAAACGAATGAAAGCCTGCACGTCGAAATGTCTATTTTTTGTGTTACCTTATGGGAAATGGAAATTATCTCCTGGAGTCGAACCGGGTCTTTCATCTCGTGTTAGACACGTTAAAACGTTTTGATATTATATCATAATGCTATCCTGAGAATTTCATCAAATTCGGTTGAGTCGTTTGCGAGATATTAAGCCTAAAAAATCATTACACACAACGTTTGCTACAGACTAAGGCTTTTATTTATATGATTTCATGTTCCAACAACTTTTTTCACAGTCCGTCGTGCCAAATATTTTTTAAAATCGACGTATTTATGCCAATGTAAATTCATATGTTTACAATGAATTGATTTTTTTTAAATAATCAATTTCAGGGAATATAACTTTTGTCTTCTTAGTATATGAAAAATACCGTTTCATAATTTCCAGAAAGCTACTAGTTGGCAAGAAAGTTATTTTGAGAGTATTAGATCGATATGAATTTATTTGCGATATAAACTTTGATTAGTGGAATTCAGGATAGCATAATATTGATTTATTAAGTTACGGCATTATAACAGTATATTCTGCTACAAATATCAAGTAAATAAAAAAAAACGGCGATAACTTGACGATTAATGCGAGGGAAAAGCAAGTTTGTTTTGTTGTTGCTCCTACATATATGAATGTTTTCCTTTTCTGGGTGTGGTATGGAAATTGTCCTCTAGCTACTTTAGAGTGCCTTAAGTATCGATACATTAGGGTAATATGATTCACCCTTGAGGCAAAAATCGCCGGAATTGCTAGGAAATCGAAGATGATTCTACAAAGAAATACCTGAAATTAGATTTATAAGCAGGCGGATTAGGAAGTCTAAGGATCTATACCCGTTTTCTACTCTTATGAAGCTTGACCGTGGCGCAGCGAATAGCCAATCAGGGCGTTTTCCCCTTCCACCACCATTTGAAGTTTTCGAGAGGCGCGGGAAAGTAGTACGCTCTTGCCCGATATCCGCTCTTGAAGAAAGTCGCATGCAAACGCTAAGGCGTAAACGCGGTAGATCTGGCAACACAGTCGAGCTCGGAGTGATGTGAACAGCACGATGGCGAGAGACCGACTGACTTTCTCCCCTCCCCATCGACAGTCTCTCGTGTTTTCATTGGCTGCAGCAGTAAGCATACAACTAGGATTTTCAAGGTCAAGCTTCATAAGAGTAGAAAACGGGTATAGGAAGGGGTAAAAGTAATTCCATGGAATGGATTACGAGGGTTACGAAATGGGATGTCGTATAGAAGGAAGGAGAATCTAGTGTGAGGGGCGGGGGAAGAACAGGAATTGAAACAGGGTCATAAATAAGGGATTGCGAAAGAGAGAGAATTGCTGATGCAAAAAGGTCTTCACGATTTGAGAGGTCAGCTAGGTGGAGTGGAGGGTTCGAGAGTCCGGCAGATGTGATGAGGGAGTGGAAGGAGGAGGGCGGAGGGGGGGGGGGGGAGGAGGGAGGCGTCGAGGCAGCCACATCGCAGGGGTTGTAGTGTTCCTCCGGGGAAATCTGAAAGCTCGATCGTTAATGCCGAGGCACGTTCAAAATTCAGCACATAATGGTTCCCATTTCATAAAGTTTTTCAAAAATTGTGTTGGAGAGATTAAAAAAGGGGTGACTTCAGGATGTTTCTGTGAAGGTTGCGCCTTGAGTGAATAAATGGTACATCTCCATATAGTCTCGATCAAGTTCAGTTATTAAGAATTGCGCAGAAGAAATAGTTTTTTATGAACATAAAATTAATATCCGTAAACTTCGTGTTTATTCATAAATAGATACGAATTTTAAAATTTATCGTCGCTGCACCCGGTATTTGATAGTAGATATTCTTCTCAAAAAAATTAATTTAACATTTCTATGATCGGATAATATGGTCGACATTCGCCCGTGGTATTCCAGTTTTAGCGATTGCCTTTATGAAAGGTAAATTTTGAAAATGGACTACTACGGCAGCCAGACGAGTAATTAGTCTTTTATAATTGTTTACTTTCCATGAGGATTCCAAAGTCAGCATGTGGATTTCGTCGAAATTCGCTTTCGCAAACATATTAACGTGGGATTCATTAATGCAATCATAACGAATCAATTCTTTCGATTAATAGATGGTTCGAATGTATTTAATTTAAATAAACGCTCTGAGGATAATTGAAAAAACGTAATTGGAATTTGCTTAGAGTTGAATATTAGCACTCTGGTTACGCTTTTGTTCTCTCATTCATTCACAGATTCCCGAACTGTAGGGCTTTATCAGTAAAATAGATGATTTATTAATCTATTTTCATCATTTTGTTTGCTTCGAAAAAATATTTTAAGGGTTGATATTTTCCTAGCTTTAACTTTGAATGAGAATTTCGTATAGCAAACGAAATTTATAATGATTAGCTCAAAATTAGTCGAGCCCAGGGTCGCGGTAGATTCTTTCAGCAAGCGAAAATATACGGAGAAAACGACGCATTAAAATGCACGAAATATCCGATAAACAAGCATTTAAAGATAGGTTCAGACTCATACATACAATACTAAATAAGATTCTTGGTACAGTGCCAGAAAAAGTTCCGAATGTCTCCGAGTCACGACCTTGATAGAGTGATAAACGAGTTGAAATTAATACACACACACATACGCTCGGAATTTTTTTTATAAGAGAGAAGCGAGGGATATAGAGATTAAAGAGAGATATGGGCTAGAGCAAAGGAAGCAGAGCGAGTAGGAAAGATGGAAGGAAAAAAGAGAGAGAGAAAGAGAAGAACCGCCTAAGGAGTTTCCGAAGGAGAGAAAGAGGAATAAAGAGAGAGAGAAGCTTCAGCGAGGCGAGATGGGATAGAGATTTTAAGCAAAAGAGAGAGAGAGAGAGAGAGAAAGACAAAGGAAGAGAGAGAGAAAGACAAAGGGCGTTGATGTCGAATGAGGGCGGGTATGGAGCTAGTAGAGGCTCATAAAAGGGTTTGAAAGGAAAAGGTGTGGGGATTAGTGGCACTGGGGTAGTTATCAGGGGGGAGGGAGAAAGAGAGAGGAGGGAAGGAGGGGAGGGAGAAAGAGGAGAGAGAGAGGGGGAGGGAGGGAGAGGAAGGGAGAGAGAGAGAGAGAGAGGAGGGAGAGAGATGAGGGAGAGAAATGGGGAGGAAAGGAAATAGAGTAAGAGGAAAGAGAACAGAAGAAAGAGAAGAGGATGAAGGAATGAGGAGAGGGAAGAAAACGGCAAGGAGTGAAGGGAAAGGAGAGGGTAGGAAAGGAGAAAAAATAGGAAGGAAAAAAGAGAGGGAGGGAGGAATTCCTTCGGTGAAAATATGGAAAAGAGTGGCGGAAAAAATTGAGTTAAGACAGAGACGGAAAAATGAAAGAGCTAGTGACAGAGGATTTAATCTAAAATGTTAACGCTCGATTCAAAGCGAAGGATAACGGAGGAAGAAGTCAGGGGAGGAATCGTGGAAAAAGCGGTAAAGAAAGAGAGTGGAGGAGAAGGGAGGGAGAAGAAAAGGAAGAGGCGAGAAAGAGGACGTGTAGTATACGTGCGTGGCGGGATGGGTAGATGGCGATTTAAGAGCGTATCAACTTTGTGATGCATATAAGACCATGGAAGTGGAACAGGAAAGGGAATTGAGCTGGTAGATTATACGGTATAGAAAGAGAGAGAGAGAGAGTGATTCATGAAGAGTTGACGCGTAATGCGATGGAAGAGGTTGAGAGAACAAAGCAAAGGGAAGATAAAGAGGGAGCGATGGGAGAGAGAGAGAGAGAGAAGGAAGAGAGCGAGGAAACTTTGAAGTAGTATAAACGAATGGAATTCGTGGTGCACGACGTAACCATTAATAATACGTTTAATATATTAGTATCCTTCTGTTATTTAATGCGATTTTTTCGCAGATATTTTCAAATGAAATTTTCCCACGCATGCGTGACCGTTGATCTATGGTCTAGAAAAACTGAAAATATCGAAAAGTGGCACGGATTTGATTTCGCAAACTTCATCTTTCTCCATTTGATCATAAAGAAATAGAACTGATTTTCCATTGACTCCTTTTATTCGTTTCCTGGAAAGGTTAACAATTTCTCCATTCGTGCACACCTCTCTCCTTTTACTTTCTTCCTTTTCTCGCTCTAGAATATGTGTTGTTTGAAAAAATAACTTCCTAGCGATGACCTTGGTTGTATAACTTATGGTTATGTTTGATAAAGAATTTCACAGTGGAAATTGGCATACATTTTGTTTATTGCAGTTATGAATATGTAATTTAGCATCGAATATATACCTAGAGATATTTTACGACGGAATGAAGAGCGAAAAGCGAAGGAAAACATGTTACACGCTAAAAATAAATATTGTAGTTAAGAATTATATTTAGATGTCTGATTGAAATGAAAATGGTAGACAAATATATCGGGTCTCTGTAAGTCTTTCTATGCATATTTTATGGGTAAAGATCGAAATGCGGCAAAATTCAATATTAGTTGAATGATACGGGAAGGTTTTAATGAATAATGTCGTTCAAGCTGCAGTCAAATGGTGCGATTCGAAGTATAGCCACCTAACATCGAAATCCAGAGGTGGACCTGGCCAATCTTATGCTTAATGTTTTTTACTGTCTGCCGAAGATGAACTGAAAATTAAAATAGATACAATTTATCAGTAGTTCTAAAAATTTTGTAAAGACTCATAGGTTCGATAGGTTAACTAAACGAGTTTTGTCGCAGTTTATCACGTATATTGCGGTAAAAAACTTAGGATAACTAAGAATAGCTTCTTCAGCCTAACTCTTTAAAAAACATCTCAAAAATACAAATTACACTGTACAACACTGAAAATGTTTCGGAAATGAAAACAGCTGTTTTTTTTACTAATTTCGAGGCGTTAAACACGAATATGACATTAAAAATTGATTGGCTGTTGTTTCGAAGATACAGGAGGTTGCGTCCATATAAAGTGCGTACTGATTGGAGACTTTCGCGTGCTGTACGAAGCGCCGAGGTGACACAATACCAGGAAGCTATTGCATCATTCGGGAGTTACCCGTCCTCAGTTATCGTCCGTTCATGATTGAGTGCGGATGCCATGCTGTATGTGAGCGATATGCCTCGTTTTTATGTGAATAATGCAGACAATTTTTGCTACATTTGTGGCGAAGTTACCTTTGCATCACAGAATCGTGAAATAACGCCTGTGATCAAAAAGGCCTACCACATTTATTTCGGGTGTAAGATTGGAGACCAAGAGACGAGCTGGGCTCCGCATATAATGTGTAATATTTGTACAACACGTCTTCGCAGCTGGCTAAATGGCAAGGGGCGGTCAATGCCATTCGCCATTCCTATGGTATGGAGGGAACCGTCAAACCACGTAAGTGACTGTTATTTTTGTATGACACCTCCGCTGGGAAGTGGTATTACTAAAAAGAAAAAGCAGACAATAAACTATCCCAACATACCGTCTGCCATCCGCCCACTGCCACATGGGGAGAACCTGCCCGTCCCGGAGCCACCAGAACATTACGATGTGGACTCAGAGGAGGAAGAGGAAGAGAAGGAAGAAACAGGAACACAAGAAACGGCCTATAATTATCCCGACTTCACACCCACAACATCGGATTCCTCACACAAGATCACGCAGAACGAATTGAATGATCTTGTTAGAGATCTGGAGCTATCAAAAAGCAAGGCGGAACTACATGCTAGGATCCAGACTGCAGCATTGGAATCTCCTTAATAGAGATGTGAAAGTGTGTATCGTAGTCGCCAAAAAGATCTGGCATTGTTCTTTACCATGGAAGGTAACCTGGTTGCCTGCAAAGATGCTGACGGTTTATTCACAGTCCTCAACATTACACATACTCCAGAAGAATGGAGATTATTTATAGATTCCTCGATATTAAGTATGAAAGCAGTTCTTCTTCACAATCGGAACGTGTTGCCTTCTATTCCAGTAGGCCATGCTGTTAATATGAAGGAAACTTATGATGATATGAAACAATTACTGCAACGCATAAATTATGACAAATACAAATGGCGTATTTTTGCATACTTAAAAGTCATTGCTCTTTTGCTTGGACTACAGCTCGGATATACAAAGTTCTGTTGCTTCCTTTGCGAATGGGATAGCAGAGACAAGGCATCTCATTACGTAAAGAGGATTTGGCATTCTCGGCAGTCACCGGAGCCAGAAAAGAAGAATGTACAACATCCTCCGCTGGTACAATCCACGAAGATTTTGTTGCCACCTTTACCCGTAACATTGGGCCTCATGAAGAATTTTGTCAAGGCTATGGTTCAGACGCAAACTGTCTTTCTGTATCTTCGAAAGAAATTCCCAAGACTTAGTGATGCAGAGATAAAAGAGGGTGTTTTTACCGGTCCAGATATTCGCTCACTACTACATGATGAGGTATTTGATCGTATCATCACTGGTGATTAAAAGAGAGCATGGCATGCCTTCCGACAGGTGACGACGGGCTTCTTAGGAAATAAAAAAGCAGAAAATTACAAGGACCTTGTGGAAGAACTGCTGATCTCATATCACAAACTGGGATGCAATATGTCTTTGAAGGTACATTTCTTAAGTTCTCAGTTGGATTTCTTTCCGGAAAACTATGGCGCTATGAGTGATGAGCAAGGAGAACGTATTCATCAGGAGATTGCTGCAATGGAAAATAGATATCGAGGAAGATTGAGCCCATCAATGTTAGCAGATTACTGCTGGAATGTGATGCGAGATTCTCCAGAAATAAGCGGTAGGCAAAGAGGCAGCGATTGTTGTAGAGAGATATGCAGCCTTCAGCGAATGACCTAATACAGGTAAGTGACTGTATCTCGAAAACCGTAGACAACCAAACATTTTTGTTGTCATTTTCGTGTTTAGCACCTCGATTTACATAAGAATCGGCTGTTTTCGCTTCCGAAACACACAAAAGGCCAAAATTTGTTGTTCAGTGTTATTAGTCTTTCATATTTAAAATCATTTTTGTTATTTCAAAATCTCCACCGATTGTACGTTAGTCGGACCTATATTGCTAATTATCATTGATTTAACATCATGCGGAACTATGTGGCTGATATAAAGATTACCCGGATTGTCTTACGTTAGAATCATCTTCCCGTTTTATCACTTCTGAACTTTTCCAGTTGTAACATATAAGTATAAACGGAATAAGCGTGTTTGTGTGTGGGCACTCGTAGTAGTAGTAATTAGGTTTTTAGGTGCGTCAACAGCTGAGGTCATTTTGCACCGTCAAATTCTGTTAGATAAAATCAATATATATCATAACACCATGTTCGAAGCGGGATTCGAACCCGCGACCTTTGGGTTAGAAGGCAGGCGCACTTCCTACCAGTCTAACCCGGCCGGCATGGGCGCTCGTAGGTGTGTTGATAAATGCACGAATAAATACGAGAAGCGAAAGGGACTTAAGTAGGAAACAAAAGAAAAATTAGAGATAGGATATAATAGACCGAAATAGAAAAAAGGAGGGAATATGATAAGGGAGAAATGGAGAACGCGAAGGAGGAAATCGAGGAAAGAGATTAAGTCAAGAGAGAGGGAGAATGATTGAGAAACTGGGACACTGTCTGGTTCTATCTAGTTTCGCAAGAGAGGGGGGAGAGGGAGAGAGAAAGAGGGGCGAGTTGAAGTGAGAGAGAGAGTGAGGGAGCAGCACGTGCGCTATAGAGTCGGAAGGACTCTCGCGCAATTGAGAATGGGGTTTCCCAATGAATCTCTATCTATATCTCTCTCTCTTTCTACGACTCCAAATATGGCATTTACCACGTTTAGAAATCCCTATTAAGGCTTTTTAGGCGCATTTCGCTTACAGCGTGAGCGCCTATTATCTTCGGTCGGTCCGTCCGTCCGTCCGTCCGCATGTTCGTTCTCGGCTTCTACCGAACGGATTTTCATGAAATTTGACATTGAGGACTTACAATCAAATATAAGAAGAAAATCGAAAAAATGAATCTCGTACGCCAATCAGGGGTACCACTTTACTGGTGACAAAAATTAAATTTTCGTCATATCTCGTAAAGTATTGCTCATATCAAAATAGTTTTCAAATAAAAGTTGTAGAACTGGTAAAGTAGAGTATTTCCTTTCCTATAAATTTTTATCATATAAGTAGCCGTTATCGAGAAAATCAAACAAAAACGTCTTAAATCGAGTTGTACTTAGAAAATTTCTTACATGGTTACTTCTTTATTGTTGCTAACATAAACAGTCTCACAAACAAACGTTTAATTTACTTACGTGTGCATGCAATATTTTTAAATAGGAAGAAAATGGATTATTTATGATGAAGAAAAGAACTTTAAAAGGCTATTTCCCTTACGTACAGGTATATAATTTCTTTCTAATACTCCATTGCATGAAACGCGCCCATTTGTGATACGTTGTACACTTACCCTAACTTGTTTTTATATTTTATCTATCGCTCGTCCCAGATGAGATCGAGATGATTCGACTGGATATATAATTGGTTCGACTAAAGCCGTTTAATCTATCATGGCAAAAGAAGCAAAACGGATGGTGAAAGATATTTGAGGGATTGAGAGACATAGGGAGAGAGAGAGAGAGGTGATGGCTTTGGCAAGTGGAAAGGGCTTAAGGGATAAGGTTAGAAATGAAGATCGTTCTTTATCTCGTCTTGTTCCACGTTCGAACAGGAGCCGCGGTCGTCCCTCGGTCGCACTCGCTTCATCTTTTAGCGTCCGCCAACTCGATTACAATTATTTTTTGACCTCATATCGTTAAAACTCACTCCATGTATGGGCGAGACCATAACGCTTTTTAATATCACTTTTCCATTTGTTCCGTTCCATCAGGGCCAGAGTGAGGCATATGCAGTCGGTTCCCCCGAACAGGGCCCCGCGCTTTATTAGGAGACCCGCACAAGGCTCCGTTCTCATGTATTGAGATTTAGACAACTTTTATTACATATTCATAGTATTACATAGTAATGATTAAAAAATGTAATTTAATAATAACTTTTTTATTAAAAATATTATCATTGTTCTTAAAAAACGTAATTATTTTGCGCCACTGGGTATGTATACATCAATAAATAGGCTCAAATCCCGCTCATTACAGAAGTAGGCCCCACAAATAATCACGCCGGCTCTGCGTTCCATCCTCTCCATTTCTCTCCCTCCTATTCCCGTTTTCCTTTGCTTTGTCTTCTGAACCTTCGTAAAGCAATTAATCACGTTTCTTCCCCTGGGACACGTTTATTTTCGCTCCTTGATTTATTTTCCTTTTTGGGCTTTTTAAATTTCAAAATCGTAAAAAATTGGATTGTGTAATCGCTTTTTGCACCAGATGTATTTCAGTCGAAGTTAAATTTTGCGTGAGGAAAGGGGAGGAGTCAAGCAAAGTTACAACTACTTAAAGCAGGAAAAAAAGAACTAGAGGAATATATTAATACTAGTGTAATGCCCGTGAAAAATGACGGGAGGAAAGTTACGATCGTTAAAACTATTTAGGGAGATCATATTAACATCAGAAACTTCAACTTTCATGAAAATCGCTTCCCCCTCCCTCCCTTTCCCTCTCCTTCCTCTCCATCCCTCTCTCTCCCCATCTCTCTCTCCTCCCTATCCCCCACTTTCCCTCTATCTCGTATTAAAAGCATTCAAAGCACGTTCATACCCATAAGGATTGAAATAGAAATATGATATCGAGGTCTAACAATGGAATAGGTAGACAAGGTAACATCCCGTTAAAAATGGCAAGATTTCCTCAAACTGTGTGAATTAAACGTTAAAATTGAGCGATTTCGAACTATAGGCGGAAAAAAGATGTAAAAGAATAAGAAACTTTATAATGTTTTCTTAAAAATGATTTATATCCGAAAATTGTTGGTCAATTATTTCTAATTTTAATCTAAATAAGAATGAAAGCCTGCACGTCGAAATGTCCATTTTTTTGCGTTATTTTATGGGAAATGGAAATTATCCCATGGAGTCGAACCCGGTTCTTCCATCTCGTGTTAGATACATTAAAACGTTTTGATATTATATCATAATGCTATCCTGAAAATTTCATCAAATTCGGAAAGTCGTTTGCGAGATATTAAGCTTCAAAAATCATTACACACAACGTTTGCTACAGACTGAGGCTTTTATTTATATAACTAGTGTAATGCCCGTTGAAATATCAACGGAAGAATTATAGGTAGATTGATAGATTATTATTTTCATTTAAAATAATTAATATCATACTTTTACATATGAAATATTTTGTCATATAGGTACAACATTTCTAGTGATTATTCTGTTGACGGGCTATCTTTAGTTAAACTTAAAATAGTTGCCTCTCTTTCCCTCCCTCTTCCCTCCCCCCTCCTCCCCTCTCTCCCTCTCTTTCCCTACCCCCTCTACTTCCCTCTCTCCCCCTCCCTCTCGCTCCACCCCTTACCTCTCTCTCTTCCCCCCCCCCCCTCTAGTATTAAAAGCATTCAAAGCACGTTTATACCCATAAGGATTGAATTAACAATATGATATTGAGGTCTAACAATGGAACATCCCGTTCAAATGGCAAGATTTCTTCAAACGTCGATATGTGCCTTTTTACATGTTACCTTATGGGAAATGGAAATTATCTTTTGGAGTAGAACCTGGGTCTTTGATCTCGAGTTCGATACATTAAAACGTTTTGTTGTTATATCATATTGCTATCCTGAAAATTTCATCAAATTCGGTTCAGTCGTTTGCGAGATATTAAGCTTTAAAAAACATTACATGACAAAGTGACAAAATGACATTGTGACACTGTCTTTTATATTATAAGATTACTAGTTTGTATTACTACTAGTATAAGTGTCCGTCAAAAATGACGGGGATGATCGATTATTCTGAAATAAAATTGAGGCAGTCTTCTTTGACCTGAAATCATACCTCCTGCTGGCAGATCTGCCTTCGATCCGAACGAAGGTTCGAAACCCTCGCCGCGAATATCTATTGTGCTTCAAAAGCTGACCTTAGTACCCTCTTGCCAGGTATATTTATGGGTTTTTCCAGAGCGTGACAGAGGGAGTGACAAAATGAAAAATGGACAAATAAGCTTTTATATATTCCCGATACGTTAAAACGTTTTGTTATTATATCATAATACCATCCTGAAAATTTCATCAAATTCGGTTCAGTCGTTTGCGAGATATTAAGCTTCAAAAAGAATTACATGACAAAGGAGCAAAGTGACACTGTCTTATATACACGTTTTATTATGTGTGATATGCTTTTTTTGTTTATGAAGTCTTAAAAATTTGTGGCATGTATCTTGGTTGTTGTCAATTGGGGATTATCAATTTTATCGCATGTCATGGCGGACTCATTTTACCGACATCGGTTTTCATACATTTTGACGGAAATTATTTTACCCAAACCTCAATATCCCATCGTATACTATAGGAAACGCGTTACTTCGCATCCCATCTCACGAACGCACGCGTCCCATATGTATCCTCACACGGAGTGTTACTCATCCCGCATTTCAGATACACTCCATCTATCTCGTCCGTCCCCTTGAGAACCATCGCTCTGAAATTCCCTAACCTTAGGCGCCCTTCCTAGGCTCTCTCTTGGAACACATCGTTACCTCTTCCCCTTTCTTCCTTCCTACTTACAATCTCTTTCCACTCTCTCTTCTTCTCTTTACCATCATCTTAAGCCTCTCGCTTCTCCAGTTATTGACCTTTCTCGCTCAGTGTCTGCCAGAGAACGGGAAGGGTTCGCCTCCTTGGCTCGCCTTTCCTTTATTTTCCTCCATCCAAATTCCCTTTCGTATCCTCAAAGAAGAAACTTCAATATCGTTCATATTTGCTCTTCATATCCTTCTCTTTCACCGTTTTTCCTCTTATTCCATAAATTAAAATCGTTTTTACACTATTCCATTATTATTTAGTTATGGATCTAATTATGGTTTATATTTTCCAAAGGTTATTTTTACTTTATCACGTATAAAGTATGTAGCGAAGAAAGTAACTATTTTGTCGTCAATCGTAAGAACTTAACTCAGGTTAAACAAAAATCATTAGGCGTAAAAGACATTACAAATAAATGAAATAGAAATCTGTCAATAATTATAATTATTGACACAGATTTCTATTTGATAATTATCAGAATCGTCATTATTTTCATTCCCAATGGAAAGCGATCTCAGAGAGAAAAGGGTTGGTAATCGGTGTGGCGACAAACTGTTTCTAATTTTTTGAATTATAATTCTTTTGGTTTCTTCAATATTTTTTGATTAGTTTCTTAGCACAATTAAACAATTCGTTTAGAAATCAAAACTGAAGATATGTTTCGCAAAACTTTAAGTAGAAACAATGAGGATACTACTTTTTACCTCAAGTGGATATATGGTCGTCTTAGCCACTCCCCCAGCAATAGAACCAGCTACGAAGCGCTCATGAATGCCCAATTCTCTGTTGCTGTCACCTCGAATATTTTTTTAGCATGTTCGTAGGTCATGAACTTGAGTGCTGACTCCGGAGCTACCTTGAGCACGTTAATGCCATTACCTCGCCAAAGTCCCTTTATCCCTCCCTCCTTCACTAACTCCCGGTAACAAGGTATAATCCCTCCTGCGTTACTGTGAACCTGGAATAAATTCAAGAAAGATAAGTATAGAGTGGTAGGGTACCCTCATCATATATATAGAGTAAGGAAATTAGTTATCTGGAAGAAAATCCCTTAAAATGAAATATGTTTTCTTCGTGAAATATTTTTGCTTCAAATTTTTTTCTGATATCTGTTTTTCCTTTATTTACTGGTTAATGCGAGTGTAGCAGGAGAAGGCAGCATATTTAAATGCCTCGCGAAGGAAAATGAAAACTATGCTAATGTGAGAGTAAAATTTTAGGATCTTTTGAAAGTCTAGGCACTGCAATGGGACGAGAGTTGCGAAGCAGGAAGCTCAACCTCCGTGTTTCTATTAGGTATCGACAATGTAAAATATATGTACATTCAAATCACATACGTGTGTCTACTTGACGGTATTTAAAGGCAAGAGTTTTAAGAGATGTCGAATTACTCAGAGTAGTATTTATGATGAGAGCCAACCTTGGGCAAGCATGCTAGGGTATTCGAACCCTTATGTTGTAATTATAATAAAATTGACCTTTCTCTTTCAAATCACTTAAGTGCAAAGACAAGACGAAAAATATTTGACATAGCATTGACGGGCAAATTAGGCGACTCGAGCGGTGAATAACGAGGAAGTGTCAGTGGTGCGAGTTAAAAATTGCTTATCCGAACCAGCGAACGGACTTCTCTTGAGGCTTCCCCGGGAAATAAAACACGTGTAATTACAGGTAAGAATTGCACCGTCAGATACTTGTGTATTAAAAAATCCTTGCTATTGAAGTATCAAATTCCCCCTTAATTTTAAAACAGCAGTTTTTACCAAAATCCCCTTTTCTCGCAATGTTTGTGACCGAAAAGATATAATTGTAGCAAATTTCAAGTCTCTAACTGATCTGTAAGTGCGTGATAATTCTTGTCGTTTTTGGTGCTAAAACAGCACCTGAAAAATTGGACGTTTTATAATATCGGATTTGTTCCGTCGGTCATGACTTAAAGTCGTCCCTAACTCATATGGAAATGCGTCATAATTTTTATCCTCGTATGGGCAATAACGGGTGTTAACTGCCCCTGAAATTGGAAGTTTTATAATAGGGGATTGTTTCCATCGGTCGTGACCAAAAATCTACAGTGTTGCCAAATTTCAAGTAGGTACTTAGCACATCTGGGAAGGCCTCATTATTTGAATCCTCCTCCTCCTCTTAATCCTATGTAAGAAGGAGTTATATGTTATAGATATGGATTTTTTAAATCCCTCAACCAACACCAAATGTTTTGTTCTGCAATCTCCGTTTACGTCGTGGAGGAATATAAATTTCCGATAGGGATGTTTAAGAAAAACCCGGAAGGCGATAGCAGGGTGGGACTGACCCCAACCAGATTTTCTACCTGAACGACTAGGTTTCGAGACTTACTTGCTGGAATACTTTAATCCGGTCGAGTGGGGCGGTGCAGGTACGGGACACTGCACCTGCCATTCCGCCGGAAAACAGGTGTCGCCACCACGAACCCGGCGTTTCCCTTTTTCCACCTTCCATGTCCAGCTACTGAAAAGTTAGAAAGGAGTGGGTGATACGAAGCGTCAGAGTACATGACCGGGTTATTACAACCTCCAATATCATCTTAACCTTTAACTGCACAGGTGAATATTACGAACACGTTGCGACTACCAGACCACTACTTTTCAAAAAGTTTATTAATTTTTATTCGATCGCTTAATATACAATGCGACCTTAATTTCACGAAGGTTGAGAGGAAATTAAAAGAAAGAAAGATGAATGTTCACTTTTTTTGTAAAATGCAAATTATGATTTAGGTGGTGTGACACACACATGCCCTTCGTAGCTTAAGCCCATAGCCTTCAGATTTGAACATAGATGGAACTCCTTGGAATATTTCTTACAGTATCTCTACATCATTCGTCGATGATTGAAGCGGATTATATTTCTCAAATGTGCCTAAATTGTACGGCGGGAAAAGTACCTCCTACAAAAGCTCCCTATAACCGCCATATGCTAAATTTCCATAAATCAATGGGCTTACAGTCACACGCACAGCTCGCTGCCTTAGCCTTAGTTGTGGAAATCCAAGTTTACGATAAAATAAGAAAGAAAGTAAAAAAACAAACATCGTAGAACTAACAGCATAGTTTTTTATTTCTACTTTGAGTCTGTTCCCGTTTTTTGAGTGGATGTTTGCCCCAACTGTAATCGAACTAGAATATGTCAGCAATTTCCGCTAGTGAACTGGTTTGACCTGCATTAATACACTGGACTGCATGCATTCCATGTCATGTCATAGCAACAGAAGTCTTTCCAGCTCACACCATTATCCAGCCTTAATCCGTTTCACAAACCATGAACCTGATGAGCTGTCAAAAATTAGCTAACGGAAAATAGTATAG
Source organism: Uropetala carovei (assembly GCA_036926305.1). Classification (NCBI taxonomy): domain Eukaryota; kingdom Metazoa; phylum Arthropoda; class Insecta; order Odonata; family Petaluridae; genus Uropetala; species Uropetala carovei. The sequence goes on from JAXCHB010000169.1 coordinate 6,475,772, forward strand.
AACTGATTTAACTGCCCTTTTAGAGGAATTTGTCCTCGTCGCGGGAGCCTGCCGTCAGGCCTTCTCACAGGACTTAGGATATTCATTTTCTTCTACGTTATAATAGCTTATTTTACGCTATATTCTATACACAGAGAGAGAAACTTACTTTATTTCCAAGAAGGCTTTTGTTAAACCCACAGAGTAATTTGGTCCACACAATAAACTCAATCTCGCTTCCGTATCTGAAAATTGTGTCCTCCTTCAGTTCGACTCGGCGTCGCTAGAGAGTCATTGTTGCATGCGGTTGCTAAGGTCAATATGACCCAGAAATTTTAGCTATGTTATCCGATTTAAATAGGTGAAGAATTCTGCAAAATATTCTGCGAAGGGATTCTTTGCTTCGAGGAGGATCCTTAAACAATATTTTAAGAAGTAGGAAATAGTAATAGGTATAAAAACGCCGATATGTGAGGATCGCAAGATGGCGGACAGCGAAATTTATTTAGACCACTTGAAAATATGTTTTGTCAGTTAGCTAATACTGAACGAATTCTATCTCAATATATTTTTGGTAGTTGTTAATATTCGAGTGGCACATTTATTTGTTAAAGTAAACATCATACCTAGGTACATACCTGTGGGTGCATCGCACCCGGGCGGCAACATATTAAGGGAGGCAGTTCACGGGCGGAGACACAATTTATTTTTTTATTCAATACCTACGGCTTTTAATCTGAAAATCGAAAAAAAATCTCGGCCAAGGTTCTGTCATAAGTCCGTGAGGGGCGGCATAAACTGCTTGCACCCGGGCGGCAAATACGGCCGGCGCGGGCCTGCCTACCTACGAAGAAAATAACATAAATATTAAAAAAATAACCATGCTATCAGAAGTACGTGACGATAGACGACAAGTTGTCGTTATAATTATTAGATTTGAAATAAAACTGCAAATGACATACAGATCATATTTACCTATACTTGTTAATATTAAAAATGGTCGATATCGGTTAAATGGTTCTCGAAATAACTCTTATGTTTTATTGTAAAATTCATGTAGATCTTCATGTAAAGTGGTCGTTGATCTGATTACACGATACCACATCCCAGTTTCGATGATCACTGCACTTCACACATTAAATTAATATTATAGTAACGTAATTTCACTTACCTTTCTTTCGGCGAAAACGACGGGAATTAAATAATAAACACTTATATTTGATTATGTAACTGAACGATGAGCAATTAGTTTATTTCTTTGTCAATAAGGATCCCCAATACAACGATCCATTCAATCGTCAAGAGAACAGTTTACAATGTTGAAATAAATTAGAGATTTGTTTTTGTTCAGATAGTATTCAAAGAAATTATTCCGCTGATTGATTAATTAGTGAGTTTATAATGTAAACTTTTAAAGAGTTTTGTTTACATAACGACGGAGAACATTGTTAGGATTCGAGCAATCTTTCTTTCTTCGTAAGTACAGAGTACAATTCTGAACCAATCATAACGTGAATTTAATTATTTTCCCTACGTTATACATGTATCCATATAATTACTTCGCTGTCTTTTCACACCGACAATCATATGTAGAATTGACGGGAACAAGGTGGGAGAAGAATATCAGAATTTTACGTAGGTATAGCGGAAAATAAAAACCAAAGGCATTTACTAAACGACGACAGAATATTCGGTAGAAATGTAGTATATGACGAAATAATTCATATGCAATAGTGTGGCATTAATTGTTTCAAATGCAAATATTAATAATCAATCCATCTATTATCCTGCCGTTGATATTTCAACGGGCATCATCACACTGGTGATCTATGTATGTTATATTAGTCCAGTTTGGCGAAAAAGAGAAAACTTGCCTCTGGCGGCAAGGTATTTAACTGTCTTATTTCATGATTTAACACGGTCAAAATTATTAAACATTTGAAGTGTCAATAGTAAATAAAACCGACGAACGAATCCATTGTGCTTCAGAAAATTTCCTTGTAGAAATAAGGAATAGAAAAAGATAGTAATGCAGAGTGATTCATTTTGATCGGTTCACGACTGCGAAAGGTGTAGTTAATCGCTCTAGCTCATGGGTGCACAAACATTTTCATTCGTGGGCCGATTTTTTAATTCCATTCTTTTGGTGGGCCAGTTGATTTTATAGCAGGTCACACGAGTAGGAAGAAGAGTAAAAATGAGAAATAATGAATAGGTTTATTCACACAATATTCTTTATTTGTCAACTGTCACGGCAAGAACTTTACTCTTTGAAAAAAGTAGTACATCTTTCTAGTATGACATTGAGTTTGAATAGGGTATGTAATATCCATATCAAATAGTTATTCCCATTCTCTCGATTCTTATAAATAATGACATCATAAAAAACTACCACTAATCTTGTAAAATAAAAATAAAAAAATCACATATATGCATAGAAACCAATAAAAACTTTTTCGATTCTCTTTGAAGATCCAGAAGCATTCGATGGATGGCACTGCTTTCCCCTTATTAGGTTTCCAATTTTTGGTGTCAGAGGAGATGTCGCTAATTGCAGAATATCGTTAATATTTTCATCCTTCAGATGATTCCTCGGGCTTGTTTTTATTCAAATTCGTAATAGTGAAAGTTTGATCACAAATATAGGTACTACCAAACATGCTTGTATAATAGAGCGCATTCTCCAACAGATGAGGGAAAATTTCCCATGGTAAAGATTTATAGAATCCTATCAAATGTTCAGGAATAAATTTTGCACGATAAAAATGAGCATTCTGAATATCAATCAGCTGTAACTGCATGAAGGGATTAAGTTTATTCAGGTCTGCGAAGTCAATTACGTTCACGTACTTGGTCGAAATAACTTTATGTTTTTCCATCATTTTGGAAAATGAAAAAAGTTACGTCGCCGAATTGGTGATTTAAGGTGTGTCAATTTAGCAATGAAAGATGTCACGCATTTTAGAAACTGATTGATTAGTTGATGTTTACCTTGCAATTTGGAATTTCGTGAATTAGGTAAAAAGCTTAAGTCACATTGCCAATTAGTAGTTTCATTCAGTGTAGTAGGGCCACCTTTTTCATGAAGAAATAGTATAATTTCAGCTAATGAGTTTATAAATCGCATTAAGCATTTTCATCTGCTCAACCAACGAATTTCACTTTGGTGTGCCAAGTCTATATATTCTGCCTCAATTTCTCCTAGAAATTTTTTAAATTGGCGGTGATTGAGACCTCATGACTTTCGTTATGTTAACTGGTTGTGTAACCTCCTTCATAACATGAACAAAGCCAATAAATATCCTTACCACATAAAAGTTGGATATGTATGACGAGACAATGAATTTTTCCTATTTATTTTTCTGTTTTGTCACAAGTATTGGCAAAATGTATGAGAAGACCCAACAATGGATGCTGCACCCTCTGTGCATACGCGTGAAAGTTCCAAAAATCTATATTTGAGGTAGTAAACATATCTAAAGCGGCTCCAAATATCTCAGACACTTTTGTTTCTCCCTTTTGAGAACATATTGCTAGTAATTTTCCTGTTATTCCGATATTTTTGAAACTCTGCGAACCTGAGATCTGACCAATGATAAATAATACGTTTATGTGCTACTCATTACAGTTCTGCAAGTGATGGCAAATTTACAGTCGGCCGCACCAATGGCCGTGGGAATGTGCATATTCCACGATAGATCACAACGAACAGTGACTCGTGAAAATTCAACGTATTCTGGAAATTGGATATTCAATATGTACATCGCTTTTATACTCCGAGTGTAATTTATTGTTCCGGCCAAAGGGGGGATGCGTGGCATCTGGGCACCCGAATTACGGGAACACCAGAATTTCTCAATTATTCAAGTATCGAGTGTAAATTTTGCAAAAATTTTACTGAAACCCACTTGCAAACTGATTTCCGAAAATGAAACTCTCTGCAAATGTTATATTATTTAAGTGGGGCTATGTACATCGTTCGGTGTTGCTATAAATATTAAAATAATGGGGCCAGGGTGCTATTTGCATCTGGGCCCCCTTCAGCGTAGGGCCTACTCTGAATGTCCTGACTGAGTTGACGTTGAAAAGCATTTCGGGATCCTGTAGGTTTCATGATTCTATAATGTATTTATCGAATTTCACGCATTTTGTAAACTGGTAAAACAGTTTCACTCTTATGGGTAGTAGTCATTTATGTTTTAATAAAATTGCCACCAAAGGTTTACAAAAGAAGTTAGCAAAACAAATGTCATTATACATTGCTTATAAAATTCCTGAGCGAAATGTTTTAAATTACAAATAAAAAGCATTCGTAGTGGATCCGGCTGCAGCAGTAGTTACTTTTTCTCATTCTATTATTGTCCGAACATTTCCTTCATTTAAACTGAAGGATTTGTCAACTGCTGAAATTCAGAAAAATCCATTTATTACACATAGGAATTTATAATTAAATGAAATCTCATTTACAAAGTTAAAGTTGCGCTTACCTTATGTTGGTATTATTATAGAAGGAAAATAACTTGTTTCCGAAGAATGAGGGAGGGATAAAGGGACTTTGGCGGGGAAATGGAATGAAAGTACTCAAGGCAGCTCCGGAATCAGCTACAAAATTCATGACTTACGAACATGATAAAAGAATTACTCAAAATAACAGAAATCGAGACTTGGGCATTCATGAGCGCTTTGTAGCTGATTCAGTTGCTGGGGGAGTGAGTCATACCTTTTTCTTTAGGTGCAGAAATCTAGACTGGCTCTGTGAAAAATGGGGCAGTACCGTGGCATGTTCGATGCTGCGAAAAAAATGTATCGAACCGAAGGTTACAGAAGCTTTTACCGTGGTTACGTTCAGAACATTTCTTTTCTATGAAACATCCTTAAAAAAAGGTATAGGCACGTGCAAGTATAAGTTGTACATGTGCAGGTAGCAACCTATCCGCTTGCTCTGGTGAGAACAAAGCTCCAAGCTCAAGGTCTCTATAAAATTATGAAAAATCAAATTTATAGAGCTTAAATGAAGTGTCAAGCTACCTTTGCCCAAGATCCTCGGGCTTTTTTATGCTTTGAGCAACACAGACAAGCCCAAAGCATAGGACCGTGATGGGGTTAATACGCACCATAATAGCGAGAGAGGGAATGTTATGTAGGCCCGTATCGGGGAATAATACCAAAGTTCCTGAAAGCAGTCCCCGCAGTATGAAGCGTGTCGACGGACCCTAGGAATTAGAATGACTTGAATAGGAAAGCTGTTAGGTAAAAATTTGGTGAGTGCGAAGAGAGATTGAAAGATTTTTCTTTCGAAAAGTTGATCGTCCGAAAAACTTACTTTCGAAAAATTCGCTTTAAAAAAACATGCCGGTCACCAAAGAGGCTAGCACCTCGTGGGCAGGGAGGGGGAAAGTGCCTCCTTAATTCGTAGGTGCGTCCGGGAGTTCCTAGTGCTTGAAGACATGGGGCCACTGTCGGACTTAAGGAAAAGCTTACTAATGCTCTTGCTCTTCGGGATTTTGAGGAGGAGGACCTACCGATTCCAGCGGTGACGGGTTAGGGGCCGTCCTATTGCAACGAAGTGGGAGCGAGGAATTTGCTGTTGGCTGTATTAGCCGGAGTCTTAGGGAACTCCCTGTTGTGCGGATCGTAGAGAAGCAGCGTGATTAGGTTTCAGGGAGACCCTTTACGGCAGTGACGGATGACTCGGCCGTTACGCGGCTCCACCAAAATCAGAAGAGTAGCGCCAATGTGGGTCTTGGCTCTTCAGGAGCGTGACGTGAATTTGGTGAGCCGCAAGGGAAAGGCGCTGTCTCGCAATCCTAATCAGCAGGTGAAATGGGATGGATTCGTCCATGAACACGGCAGAACAGGAGAGTATAGGTGAAAGCCCTCTGCATTTTGTCCGTCCTGCCGGACGAAAGCATCTTCCCATCGCCGGAGGATGCAGGAGAAGCATACCAACAGTTTCTTGAGCGGGTGATGGAGGCATGGCGACATGCGTTCGAGAACACCTACCGAAATAAAGAACGTTAGCGGGCATTGTATGACCAGCACCACCGCTCCGTGGGGAAATGTGCTGAATTCAACCCCAAGTATAAAGGGCCGTACCAGGTGTTAGGTCCATTAGATAATTGACCGTCATACTTTCAAACCGTAAAAAAAATCAGCCTGATCTATTCGATAAGACAAAAAACAACTGTATGTGACATAAAAATAAATAGACTGGTATCATAGAGGTGATTCCGATGTTCTTCTCTAAAGAGCCTGTCGAAGCGGTAATAGTAATACTGAATAAAATTGCTCAAACGCTCAACATTTCTTCAGCCATAATTGAACACGCTAAAGCCACTTTCTCTTACGTAGAACTTAGGCAACTGACTTCCTTTCCGATAACAAACAGAATACTTGTGAATTTAAAGAAAACGTTGAACGGAGCGTCATGTGATCCAGAAAGTCAGGTTCTCCAAAGTTTTCGACGCCACTTCTGCTTAGCACCGAATGCAAAGTTTGATGAGCGTGACTCCTCCTAAATAAACTTGGACATCCATTCGGATCTTCGGGGAGTTTTAAACGCGAGGTGTTTGTCTCTTCCGGAACCGATACGTTTTTCGAAAACGAGTATGTCGAAAGACAAATTTTTCCAACTCTTCTTCGAAAAATTAATCTATTCACAGCCACCAAAAGTCTTACCTAATAGCTTTACGAATTACGTCATCTTCGCTCCAAGGGCCTGTCGACACGTTTCAAAGACCAGGTAGCTGATGCACACTGCGGGGACTGCTTTCAGGAAGGTTGGTGTTATTCCCCGATACAGGCCAAAGATTCCCTCTTTTGCCACAATGCTGCGTATCAACCCCATCGTGGTGGTACGCTTCGGGCTTTCCTCTATTGCTGAAAGTATAAAAAAGACCGACATCATTATCTTGGAAAAAGTTGTGAGGTGGCATAACACAAAACGAATTACCACAGGCAATTAATTTCAACACTTAAATTCTTACGACAACTATTTCGTTTCGAGTTCATTGACTTTACAATATATTAATACCCTCACCAAAGAAAATACTGGACAGAAATTTTCTGATTTTAAAACTACATTTGATTCCAATTTTAACGTAGACAATTTCAATTAGCACAAAAGGAGCTTAGGCGGAGAGAACTTCATACAAGGTTTAAGCTGTATAAGTATGATTTCTCATAATTTTGTAAACATTCGGCATCACCCACCTTGAGCTTGGAGCCTTGTTTTCACCAGAGCAAGCGGATAGGTAGCTACTATAGCACACGTATGGCTTATGGTGGCACATGCCAATATCTCCATCACACCAGGTTTTTCTTTTCTTTCATCATTGCGGGCGCAATATTTCTTCAACGTCTGAATTAGAAGGTTGTTGAATTTAATATACATCGATATACAGATTTCCCATTTTCAGTACGTATATTTAGGCAAATAATGCAATCTACCCAAGCCCGATTTAAAAGTTAACACAGAGGGTGATGGAGGAGAAAGGTAGTTTGAAATAATAATTAAAGCATACTTCAGTATTGTATTTTTCGAAAAGCTATACGAGAATTTGAATTTTTGTAGTTTATTTTATGTTTTAAGAGATCATGATGAGAATGCTGTATGATTGAAAGTAGCAATAGTCATATATTGAATATGAACTAATTAATCAACAGAATGACGTTGACTGTTATCTGAGGTCATTGCGGAAGGGCGACATAAAAAATTAGTTTAAAACATCTCAAGGTGAGAGAAGAATTGAAAAATGGAGAGTATGGTGGCGTTAAAACAAATTACGATGCAGCCGTTACCCATGTGCTTACCATACAAATTGTAAAATCTGACCAAAAGAATTAAAGAAATGTCCTTGCATTCACCACTTTCCCAAACATTCTAAATAAATAATTTGATTTACTAACCTCATAAACAGCCAACTCTATGCCAGCGCACGGGATTATACCCAAGATGTTCGGAACGTAACCACGGTAAAAGCTTCTGTAACCTTCGGTTCGATAAATTTTTTTGGCAGCATCGAACATGCCACGGTACTGCCCCGTTTTTCTCAGAGCCAGTCTAGTTTTTAGCACCTAATAAAGGAAAACATTAGCACAATTAAACAATTCGTTTAGAAATCAAAACTGAAGATATGTTTCGCAAAACTTTAAGTAGCAACAATGAGGATACTACTTTTTACCTCAAGTGGATATATGGTCGTCTGAGCCACTCCCCCAGCAATAGAACCAGCTACGAAGCGCTCATGAATGCCCAATTCTCTGTTGCTGTCACCTCGAATAATTTTTTTAGCATGTTCGTAGGTCATGAACTTGAGTGCTGACTCCGGAGCTACCTTGAGCACGTTAATGCCATTACCTCGCCAAAGTCCCTTTATCCCTCCCTCCTTCACCAACTCCCGGTAACAAGGTATAATCCCTCCTGCGTTACTGTGAACCTGGAATAAATTCAAGAAAGATAAGTATAGAGTGGTAGGGTACCCTCATCATATATATAGAGTAAGGAAATTAGTTATCTGGAAGAAAATCCCTTAAAATGAAATATGTTTTCTTCGTGAAATATTTTTGCTTCAAATTTTTTTCTGATATCTGTTTTTCCTTTATTTACTGGTTAATGCGAGTGTAGCAGGAGAAGGCAGCATATTTAAATGCCTCGCGAAGGAAAATGAAAACTATGCTAATGTGAGAGTAAAATTTTAGGATCTTTTGTAAGTCTAGGCACTGCAATGGGACGAGAGTTGCGAAGCAGGAAGCTCAACCTCCGTGTTTCTATTAGGTATCGACAATGTAAAATATATGTACATTCAAATCACATTCGTGTGTCTACTTGACGGTATTTAAAGGCACGAGTTTTAAGAGACGTCGAATTACTCAGAGTAGTATTTATGATGAGAGCCAACCTTGGGCAAGCATGCTAGGGTATTCGAACCCTTATGTTGTAATTATAATAAAATTGACCTTTCTCTTTCAAATCACTTAAGTGCAAAGACAAGACGAAAAATATTTGACATAGCATTGACGGGCAAATTAGGCGACTCGAGCGGTGAATAACGAGGAAGTGTCAGTGGTGCGAGTTAAAAATTGCTTATCCGAACCAGCGAACGGACTTCTCTTGAGGCTTCCCCGGGAAATAAAACACGTGTAATTACAGGTAAGAATTGCACCGTCAGATACTTGTGTATTAAAAAATCCTTGCTATTGAAGTATCAAATTCCCCCTTAATTTTAAAACAGCAGTTTTTACCAAAATCCCCTTTTCTCGCAATGTTTGTGACCGAAAAGATATAATTGTAGCAAATTTCAAGTCTCTAACTGATCTGTAAGTGCGTGATAATTCTTGTCGTTTTTGGTGCTAAAACAGCACCTGAAAAATTGGACGTTTTATAATATCGGATTTGTTCCGTCGGTCATGACTTAAAGTCGTCCCTAACTCATATGGAAATGCGTCATAATTTTTATCCTCGTATGGGCAATAACGGGTGTTAACTGCCCCTGAAATTGGAAGTTTTATAATAGGGGATTGTTTCCATCGGTCGTGACCAAAAATCTACAGTGTTGCCAAATTTCAAGTAGGTACTTAGCACATCTGGGAAGGCCTCATTATTTGAATCCTCCTCCTCCTCTTAATCCTATGTAAGAAGGAGTTATATGTTATAGATATGGATTTTTTAAATCCCTCAACCAACACCAAATGTTTTGTTCTGCAATCTCCGTTTACGTCGTGGAGGAATATAAATTTCCGATAGGGATGTTTAAGAAAAACCCGGAAGGCGATAGCAGGGTGGGACTGACCCCAACCAGATTTTCTACCTGAACGACTAGGTTTCGAGACTTACTTGCTGGAATACTTTAATCCGGTCGAGTGGGGCGGTGCAGGTACGGGACACTGCACCTGCCATTCCGCCGGAAAACAGGTGTCGCCACCACGAACCCGGCGTTTCCCTTTTTCCACCTTCCATGTCCAGCTACTGAAAAGTTAGAAAGGAGTGGGTGATACGAAGCGTCAGAGTACATGACCGGGTTATTACAACCTCCAATACAATCTTAACCTTTAACTGCACAGGTGAATATTACGAACACGTTGCGACTACCAGACCACTACTTTTCAAAAAGTTTATTAATTTTTATTCGATCGCTTAATATACAATGCGACCTTAATTTCACGAAGGTTGAGAGGAAATTAAAAGAAAGAAAGATGAATGTTCACTTTTTTTGTAAAATGCAAATTATGATTTAGGTGGTGTGACACACACATGCCCTTCGTAGCTTAAGCTCATAGCCTTCAGATTTGAACATAGATGGAACTCCTTGGAATATTTCTTACAGTATCTCTACATCATTCGTCGATGGTTGAAGCGGATTATATTTCTCAAATGTGCCTAAATTGTACGGCGGGAAAAGTACCTCCTACAAAAGCTCCCTATAACCGCCACATGCTAAATTTCCATAAATCAAGTCACACGCACAGCTCTCTGCCTTAGCCTTAGTTGTGGAAATCCAAGTTTACGATAAAATAAGAAAGAAAGTAAAAAAACAAACATCGGAGAACTAACAGCATAGTTTTTTATTTCTACTTTGAGTCTGTTCCCGGTTTTTGAGTGGATGTTTGCCCCAACTGTAATCGAACTTGAATATGTCAGCAATTTCCGCTAGTGAACTGGTTTGACCTGCATTAATACACTGGACTGCATGCATTCCATGTCATGTCATAGCAACAGAAGTCTTTCCAGCTCACACCATTATCCAGCCTTAATCCGTTTCACAAACCATGAACCTGATGAGCTGTCAAAAATTAGCTACCGGAAAATAGTATAGAACTGATTTAACTGCCCTTTTAGAGGAATTTGTCCTCGTCGCGGGAGCCTGCCGTCAGGCCTTCTCACAGGACTTAGGATATTCATTTTCTTCTACGTTATAATAGCTTATTTTACGCTATATTCTATACACAGAGAGAGAAACTTACTTTATTTCCAAGAAGGCTTTTGTTAAACCCACAGAGTAATTTGGTCCACACAATAAACTCAATCTCGCTTCCGTATCTGAAAATTGTGTCCTCCTTCAGTTCGACTCGGCGTCGCTAGAGAGTCATTGTTGCATGCGGTTGCTAAGGTCAATATGACCCAGAAATTTTAGCTATGTTATCCGATTTAAATAGGTGAAGAATTCTGCAAAAAATTCTGCGAAGGGATTCTTTGCTTCGAGGAGGATCCTTAAACAATATTTTAAGAAGTAGGAAATAGTAATAGGTATAAAAACGCCGATATGTGAGGATCGCAAGATGGCGGACAGCGAAATTTATTTAGACCACTTGAAAATATGTTTTGTCAGTTAGCTAATACTGAACGAATTCTATCTCAATATATTTTTGGTAGTTGTTAATATTCGAGTGGCACATTTATTTGTTAAAGTAAATATCATACCTAGGTACATAGCCGCGCCGACCTGTGGGTGCATCGCACCCGGGCGGCAACATATTAAGGGAGGCAGTTCACGGGCGGAGACACAATTTATTTTTTTATTCAATACCTACGGCTTTTAATCTGAAAATCGAAAAAAAATCTCGGCCAAGGTTCTGTCATAAGTCCGTGAGGGGCGGCATAAACTGCTTGCACCCGGGCGGCAAATACGGCCGGCGCGGGCCTGCCTACCTACGAAGAAAATAACATAAATATTAAAAAAATAACCATGCTATCAGAAGTACGTGACGTTAGACGACAAGTTGTCGTTATAATTATTAGATTTGAAATAAAACTGCAAATGACATACAGATCATATTTACCTATACTTGTTAATATTAAAAATGGTCGATATCGGTTAAATGGTTCTCGAAATAACTCTTATGTTTTATTGTAAAATTCATGTAGATCTTCATGTAAAGTGGTCGTTGATCTGATTACACGATACCACATCCCAGTTTCGATGATCACTGCACTTCACACATTAAATTAATATTATAGTAACGTAATTTCACTTACCTTTCTTTCGGCGAAAACGACGGGAATTAAATAATAAACACTTATATTTGATTATGTAACTGAACGATGAGCAATTAGTTTATTTCTTTGTCAATAAGGATCCCCAATACAACGATCCATTCAATCGTCAAGAGAACAGTTTACAATGTTGAAATAAATTAGAGATTTGTTTTTGTTCAGATAGTATTCAAAGAAATTATTCCGCTGATTGATTAATTAGTGAGTTTATAATGTAAACTTTTAAAGAGTTTTGTTTACATAACGACGGAGAACATTGTTAGGATTCGAGCAATCTTTCTTTCTTCGTAAGTACAGAGTACAATTCTGAACCAATCATAACGTGAATTTAATTATTTTCCCTACGTTATACATGTATCCATATAATTACTTCGCTGTCTTTTCACACCGACAATCATATGTAGAATTGACGGGAACAAGGTGGGAGAAGAATATCAGAATTTTACGTAGGTATAGCGGAAAATAAAAACCAAAGGCATTTACTAAACGACGACAGAATATTCGGTAGAAATGTAGTATATGACGAAATAATTCATATGCAATAATGTGGCATTAATTGTTTCAAATGCAAATATTAATAATCAATCCATCTATTATCCTGCCGTTGATATTTCAACGGGCATCATCACACTGGTGATCTATGTATGTTATATTAGTCCAGTTTGGCGAAAAAGAGAAAACTTGCCTCTGGCGGCAAGGTATTTAACTGTCTTATTTCATGATTTAACACGGTCAAAATTATTAAACATTTGAAGTGTCAATAGTAAATAAAACCGACGAACGAATCCATTGTGCTTCAGAAAATTTCCTTGTAGAAATAAGGAATAGAAAAAGATAGTAATGCAGAGTGATTCATTTTGATCGGTTCACGACTGCGAAAGGTGTAGTTAATCGCTCTAGCTCATGGGTGCACAAACATTTTCATTCGTGGGCCGATTTTTTAATTCCATTCTTTTGGTGGGCCAGTTGATTTTATAGCAGGTCACACGAGTAGGAAGAAGAGTAAAAATGAGAAATAATGAATAGGTTTATTCACACAATATTCTTTATTTGTCAACTGTCACGGCAAGAACTTTACTCTTTGAAAAAAGTAGTACATCTTTCTAGTATGACATTGAGTTTGAATAGGGTATGTAATATCCATATCAAATAGTTATTCCCATTCTCTCGATTCTTATAAATAATGACATCATAAAAAACTACCACTAATCTTGTAAAATAAAAATAAAAAAATCACATATATGCATAGAAACCAATAAAAACTTTTTCGATTCTCTTTGAAGATCCAGAAGCATTCGATGGATGGCACTGCTTTCCCCTTATTAGGTTTCCAATTTTTGGTGTCAGAGGAGATGTCGCTAATTGCAGAATATCGTTAATATTTTCATCCTTCAGATGATTCCTCGGGCTTGTTTTTATTCAAATTCGTAATAGTGAAAGTTTGATCACAAATATAGGTACTACCAAACATGCTTGTATAATAGAGCGCATTCTCCAACAGATGAGGGAAAATTTCCCATGGTAAAGATTTATAGAATCCTATCAAATGTTCAGGAATAAATTTTGCACGATAAAAATGAGCATTCTGAATATCAATCAGCTGTAACTGCATGAAGGGATTAAGTTTATTCAGGTCTGCGAAGTCAATTACGTTCACGTACTTGGTCGAAATAACTTTATGTTTTTCCATCATTTTGGAAAATGAAAAAAGTTACGTCGCCGAATTGGTGATTTAAGGTGTGTCAATTTAGCAATGAAAGATGTCACGCATTTTAGAAACTGATTGATTAGTTGATGTTTACCTTGCAATTTGGAATTTCGTGAATTAGGTAAAAAGCTTAAGTCACATTGCCAATTAGTAGTTTCATTCAGTGTAGTAGGGCCACCTTTTTCATGAAGAAATAGTATAATTTCAGCTAATGAGTTTATAAATCGCATTAAGCATTTTCATCTGCTCAACCAACGAATTTCACTTTGGTGTGCCAAGTCTATATATTCTGCCTCAATTTCTCCTAGAAATTTTTTAAATTGGCGGTGATTGAGACCTCATGACTTTCGTTATGTTAACTGGTTGTGTAACCTCCTTCATAACATGAACAAAGCCAATAAATATCCTTACCACATAAAAGTTGGATATGTATGACGAGACAATGAATTTTTCCTATTTATTTTTCTGTTTTGTCACAAATATTGGCAAAATGTATGAGAAGACCCAACAGTGGATGCTGCACCCTCTGTGCATACGCGTGAAAGTTCCAAAAATCTATATTTGAGGTAGTAAACATATCTAAAGCGGCTCCAAATATCTCAGACACTTTTGTTTCTCCCTTTTGAGAACATATTGCTAGTAATTTTCCTGTTATTCCGATATTTTTGAAACTCTGCGAACCTGAGATCTGACCAATGATAAATAATACGTTTATGTGCTACTCATTACAGTTCTGCAAGTGATGGCAAATTTACAGTCGGCCGCACCAATGGCCGTGGGAATGTGCATATTCCACGATAGATCACAACGAACAGTGACTCGTGAAAATTCAACGTATTCTGGAAATTGGATATTCAATATGTACATCGCTTTTATACTCCGAGTCTAATTTATTGTTCCGGCCAAAGGGGGGATGCGTGGCATCTGGGCACCCGAATTACGGGAACACCAGAATTTCTCAATTATTCAAGTATCGAGTGTAAATTTTGCAAAAATTTTACTGAAACCCACTTGCAAACTGATTTCCGAAAATGAAACTCTCTGCAAATGTTATATTATTTAAGTGGGGCTATGTACATCGTTCGGTGTTGCTATAAATATTAAAATAATGGGGCCAGGGTGCTATTTGCATCTGGGCCCCCTTCAGCGTAGGGCCTACTCTGAATGTCCTGACTGAGTTGACGTTGAAAAGCATTTCGGGATCCTGTAGGTTTCATGATTCTATAATGTATTTATCGAATTTCACGCATTTTGTAAACTGGTAAAACAGTTTCACTCTTATGGGTAGTAGTCATTAATGTTTTAATAAAATTGCCACCAAAGGTTTACAAAAGAAGTTAGCAAAACAAATGTCATTATACATTGCTTATAAAATTCCTGAGCGAAATGTTTTAAATTACAAATAAAAAGCATTCGTAGTGGATCCGGCTGCAGCAGTAGTTACTTTTTCTCATTCTATTATTGTCCGAACATTTCCTTCATTTAAACTGAAGGATTTGTCAACTGCTGAAATTCAGAAAAATCCATTTATTACACATAGGAATTTATAATTAAATGAAATCTCATTTACAAAGTTAAAGTTGCGCTTACCTTATGTTGGTATTATTATAGAAGGAAAATAACTTGTTTCCGAAGAATGAGGGAGGGATAAAGGGACTTTGGCGGGGAAATGGAATGAAAGTACTCAAGGCAGCTCCGGAATCAGCTACAAAATTCATGACTTACGAACATGATAAAAGAATTACTCAAAATAACAGAAATCCAGACTTGGGCATTCATGAGCGCTTTGTAGCTGATTCAGTTGCTGGGGGAGTGAGTCATACCTTTTTCTTTAGGTGCAAAATTCTAGACTGGCTCTGTGAAAAATGGGGCACTACCGTGGCATGTTCGATGCTGCGAAAAAAATGTATCGAACCGAAGGTTACAGAAGCTTTTACCGTGGTTACGTTCAGAACATTTCTTTTCTATGAAACATCCTTAAAAAAAGGTATAGGCACGTGCAAGTATAAGTTGTACATGTGCAGGTAGCAACCTATCCGCTTGCTCTGGTGAGAACAATGCTCCAAGCTCAAGGTGTCTATAAAATTATGAAAAATCAAATTTATAGAGCTTAAATGAAGTGTCAAGCTACCTTTGCCCAAGATCCTCGGGCTTTTTTATGCTTTGAGCAACACAGACAAGCCCAAAGCATAGGACCGTGATGGGGTTAATACGCACCATAATAGCGAGAGAGGGAATGTTATGTAGGCCCGTATCGGGGAATAATACCAAAGTTCCTGAAAGCAGTCCCCGCAGTATGAAGCGTGTCGACGGACCCTAGGAATTAGAATGACTTGAATAGGAAAGCTGTTAGGTAAAAATTTGGAGAGTGCGAAGAGAGATTGAAAGATTTTTCTTTCGAAAAGTTGATCGTCCGAAAAACTTACTTTCGAAAAATTCGCTTTAAAAAAACATGTCGGTCACCAAAGAGGCTAGCACCTCGTGGGCAGGGAGGGGGAAAGTGCCTCCTTAATTCGTAGGTGCGTCCGGGAGTTCCTAGTGCTTGAAGACATGGGGCCACTGTCGGACTTAAGGAAAAGCTTACTAATGCTCTTGCTCTTCGGGATTTTGAGGAGGAGGACCTACCGATTCCAGCGGTGACGGGTTAGGGGCCGTCCTATTGCAACGAAGTGGGAGCGAGGAATTTGCTGTTGGCTGTATTAGCCGGAGTCTTAGGGAACTCCCTGTTGTGCGGGTCGTAGAGAAGCAGCGTGATTAGGTTTCAGGGAGACCCTTTACGGCAGTGACGGATGACTCGGCCGTTACGCGGCTCCACCAAAATCAGAAGAGTAGCGCCAATGTGGGTCTTGGCTCTTCAGGAGCGTGACGTGAATTTGGTGAGCCGCAAGGGAAAGGCGCTGTCTCGCAATCCTAATCAGCAGGTGAAATGGGATGGATTCGTCCATGAACACGGCAGAACAGGAGAGTATAGGTGAAAGCCCTCTGCATTTTGTCCGTCCTGCCGGACGAAAGCATCTTCCCATCGCCGGAGGATGCAGGAGAAGCATACCAACAGTTTCTTGAGCGGGTGATGGAGGCATGGCGACATGCGTTCGAGAACACCTACCGAAATAAAGAACGTTAGCGGGCATAGTATGACCAGCACCACCGCTCCGTGGGGAAATGTGCTGAATTCAACCCCAAGTATAAAGGGCCGTACCAGGTGTTAGGTCCATTAGATAATTGACCGTCATACTTTCAAACCGTAAAAAAAATCAGCCTGATCTATTCGATAAGACAAAAAACAACTGTATGTGACATAACAATAAATAGACTGGTATCATAGAGGTGATTCCGATGTTCTTCTCTAAAGAGCCTGTCGAAGCGGTAATAGTAGTACTGAATAAAATTGCTCAAACGCTCAACATTTCTTCAGCCATAATTGAACACGCTAAAGCCACTTTCTCTTACGTAGAACTTAGGCAACTGACTTCCTTTCCGATAACAAACAGAATACTTGTGAATTTAAAGAAAACGTTGAACGGAGCGTCATGTGATCCAGAAAGTCAGGTACTCCAAAGTTTTCGAGGCCACTTCTGCTTAGCACCGAATGCAAAGTTTGATGAGCGTGACTCCTCCTAAATAAACTTGGACATCCATTCGGATCTTCGGGGAGTTTTAAACGCGAGGTGTTTGTCTCTTCCGGAACCGATACGTTTTTCGAAAACGAGTATGTCGAAAGACAAATTTTTCCAACTCTTCTTCGAAAAATTAATCTATTCACAGCCACCAAAAGTCTTACCTAATAGCTTTACGAATTACGTCATCTTCGCTCCAAGGGCCTGTCGACACGTTTCAAAGACCAGGTAGCTGATGCACACTGCGGGGACTGCTTTCAGGAAGGTTGGTGTTATTCCCCGATACAGGCCAAAGATTCCCTCTTTTGCCACAATGCTGCGTATCAACCCCATCGTGGTGGTACGCTTCGGGCTTTCCTCTATTGCTGAAAGTATAAAAAAGACCGACATCATTATCTTGGAAAAAGTTGTGAGGTGGCATAACACAAAACGAATTACCACAGGCAATTAATTTCAACACTTAAATTCTTACGACAACTATTTCGTTTCGAGTTCATTGACTTTACAATATATTAATACCCTCACCAAAGAAAATACTGGACAGAAATTTTCTGATTTTAAAACTACATTTGATTCCAATTTTAACGTAGACAATTTCAATTAGCACAAAAGGAGCTTAGGCGGAGTGAACTTCATACAAGGTTTAAGCTGTATAAGTATGATTTCTCATAATTTTGTAAACATTCGGCATCACCCACCTTGAGCTTGGAGCCTTGTTTTCACCAGAGCAAGCGGATAGGTAGCTACTATAGCACACGTATGGCTTATGGTGGCACATGCCAATATCTCCATCACACCAGGTTTTTCTTTTCTTTCATCATTGCGGGCGCAATATTTCTTCAACGTCTGAATTAGAAGGTTGTTGAATTTAATATACATCGATATACAGATTTCCCATTTTCAGTACGTATATTTAGGCAAATAATGCAATCTACCCAAGCCCGATTTAAAAGTTAACACAGAGGGTGATGGAGGAGAAAGGTAGTTTGAAATAATAATTAAAGCATACTTCAGTATTGTATTTTTCGAAAAGCTATACGAGAATTTGAATTTTTGTAGTTTATTTTATGTTTTAAGAGATCATGATGAGAATGCTGTATGATTGAAAGTAGCAATAGTCATATATTGAATATGAACTAATTAATCAACAGAATGACGTTGACTGTTATCTGAGGTCATTGCGGAAGGGCGACATAAAAAATTAGTTTAAAACATCTCAAGGTGAGAGAAGAATTGAAAAATGGAGAGTATGGTGGCGTTAAAACAAATTACGATGCAGCCGTTACCCATGTGCTTACCATACAAATTGTAAAATCTGACCAAAAGAATTAAAGAAATGTCCTTGCATTCACCACTTTCCCAAACATTCTAAATAAATAATTTGATTTACTAACCTCATAAACAGCCAACTCTATGCCAGCGCACGGGATTATACCCAAGATGTTCGGAACGTAACCACGGTAAAAGCTTCTGTAACCTTCGGTTCGATAAATTTTTTTGGCAGCATCGAACATGCCACGGTACTGCCCCGTTTTTCTCAGAGCCAGTCTAGTTTTTAGCACCTAATAAAGGAAAACATTAGCACAATTAAACAATTCGTTTAGAAATCAAAACTGAAGATATGTTTCGCAAAACTTTAAGTAGCAACAATGAGGATACTACTTTTTACCTCAAGTGGATATATGGTCGTCTGAGCCACTCCCCCAGCAATAGAACCAGCTACGAAGCGCTCATGAATGCCCAATTCTCTGTTGCTGTCACCTCGAATAATTTTTTTAGCATGTTCGTAGGTCATGAACTTGAGTGCTGACTCCGGAGCTACCTTGAGCACGTTAATGCCATTACCTCGCCAAAGTCCCTTTATCCCTCCCTCCTTCACCAACTCCCGGTAACAAGGTATAATCCCTCCTGCGTTACTGTGAACCTGGAATAAATTCAAGAAAGATAAGTATAGAGTGGTAGGGTACCCTCATCATATATATAGAGTAAGGAAATTAGTTATCTGGAAGAAAATCCCTTAAAATGAAATATGTTTTCTTCGTGAAATATTTTTGCTTCAAATTTTTTTCTGATATCTGTTTTTCCTTTATTTACTGGTTAATGCGAGTGTAGCAGGAGAAGGCAGCATATTTAAATGCCTCGCGAAGGAAAATGAAAACTATGCTAATGTGAGAGTAAAATTTTAGGATCTTTTGTAAGTCTAGGCACTGCAATGGGACGAGAGTTGCGAAGCAGGAAGCTCAACCTCCGTGTTTCTATTAGGTATCGACAATGTAAAATATATGTACATTCAAATCACATTCGTGTGTCTACTTGACGGTATTTAAAGGCACGAGTTTTAAGAGACGTCGAATTACTCAGAGTAGTATTTATGATGAGAGCCAACCTTGGGCAAGCATGCTAGGGTATTCGAACCCTTATGTTGTAATTATAATAAAATTGACCTTTCTCTTTCAAATCACTTAAGTGCAAAGACAAGACGAAAAATATTTGACATAGCATTGACGGGCAAATTAGGCGACTCGAGCGGTGAATAACGAGGAAGTGTCAGTGGTGCGAGTTAAAAATTGCTTATCCGAACCAGCGAACGGACTTCTCTTGAGGCTTCCCCGGGAAATAAAACACGTGTAATTACAGGTAAGAACTGCACCGTCAGATACTTGTGTATTAAAAAGTCCTTGCTATTGAAGTATTAAATTCCCCCTTAATTTTAAAACAGCAGTTTTTACCAAAATCCCCTTTTCTCGCAATGTTTGTGACCGAAAAGATATAATTGTAGCAAATTTCAAGTCTCTAACTGATCTGTAAGTGCGTGATAATTCTTGTCGTTTTTGGTGCTAAAACAGCACCTGAAAAATTGGACGTTTTATAATATCGGATTTGTTCCGTCGGTCATGACTTAAAGTCGTCCCTAACTCATATGGAAATGCGTCATAATTTTTATCCTCGTATGGGCAATAACGGGTGTTAACTGCCCCTGAAATTGGAAGTTTTATAATAGGGGATTGTTTCCATCGGTCGTGACCAAAAATCTACAGTGTTGCCAAATTTCAAGTAGGTACTTAGCACATCTGGGAAGGCCTCATTATTTGAATCCTCCTCCTCCTCTTAATCCTATGTAAGAAGGAGTTATATGTTATAGATATGGATTTTTTAAATCCCTCAACCAACACCAAATGTTTTGTTCTGCAATCTCCGTTTACGTCGTGGAGGAATATAAATTTCCGATAGGGATGTTTAAGAAAAACCCGGAAGGCGATAGCAGGGTGGGACTGACCCCAACCAGATTTTCTACCTGAACGACTAGGTTTCGAGACTTACTTGCTGGAATACTTTAATCCGGTCGAGTGGGGCGGTGCAGGTACGGGACACTGCACCTGCCATTCCGCCGGAAAACAGGTGTCGCCACCACGAACCCGGCGTTTCCCTTTTTCCACCTTCCATGTCCAGCTACTGAAAAGTTAGAAAGGAGTGGGTGATACGAAGCGTCAGAGTACATGACCGGGTTATTACAACCTCCAATACCATCTTAACCTTTAACTGCACAGGTGAATATTACGAACACGTTGCGACTACCAGACCACTACTTTTCAAAAAGTTTATTAATTTTTATTCGATCGCTTAATATACAATGCGACCTTAATTTCACGAAGGTTGAGAGGAAATTAAAAGAAAGAAAGATGAATGTTCACTTTTTTTGTAAAATGCAAATTATGATTTAGGTGGTGTGACACACACATGCCCTTCGTAGCTTAAGCTCATAGCCTTCAGATTTGAACATAGATGGAACTCCTTGGAATATTTCTTACAGTATCTCTACATCATTCGTCGATGGTTGAAGCGGATTATATTTCTCAAATGTGCCTAAATTGTACGGCGGGAAAAGTACCTCCTACAAAAGCTCCCTATAACCGCCACATGCTAAATTTCCATAAATCAAGTCACACGCACAGCTCTCTGCCTTAGCCTTAGTTGTGGAAATCCAAGTTTACGATAAAATAAGAAAGAAAGTAAAAAAACAAACATCGGAGAACTAACAGCATAGTTTTTTATTTCTACTTTGAGTCTGTTCCCGGTTTTTGAGTGGATGTTTGCCCCAACTGTAATCGAACTTGAATATGTCAGCAATTTCCGCTAGTGAACTGGTTTGACCTGCATTAATACACTGGACTGCATGCATTCCATGTCATGTCATAGCAACAGAAGTCTTTCCAGCTCACACCATTATCCAGCCTTAATCCGTTTCACAAACCATGAACCTGATGAGCTGTCAAAAATTAGCTACCGGAAAATAGTATAGAACTGATTTAACTGCCCTTTTAGAGGAATTTGTCCTCGTCGCGGGAGCCTGCCGTCAGGCCTTCTCACAGGACTTAGGATATTCATTTTCTTGTACGTTATAATAGCTTATTTTACGCTATATTCTATACACAGAGAGAGAAACTTACTTTATTTCCAAGAAGGCTTTTGTTAAACCCACAGAGTAATTTGGTCCACACAATAAACTCAATCTCGCTTCCGTATCTGAAAATTGTGTCCTCCTTCAGTTCGACTCGGCGTCGCTAGAGAGTCATTGTTGCATGCGGTTGCTAAGGTCAATATGACCCAGAAATTTTAGCTATGTTATCCGATTTAAATAGGTGAAGGATTCTGCAAAAAATTCTGCGAAGGGATTCTTTGCTTCGAGGAGGATCCTTAAACAATATTTTAAGAAGTAGGAAATAGTAATAGGTATAAAAACGCCGATATGTGAGGATCGCAAGATGGCGGACAGCGAAATTTATTTAGACCACTTGAAAATATGTTTTGTCAGTTAGCTAATACTGAACGAATTCTATCTCAATATATTTTTGGTAGTTGTTAATATTCGAGTGGCACATTTATTTGTTAAAGTAAATATCATACCTAGGTACATAGCCGCGCCGACCTGTGGGTGCATCGCACCCGGGCGGCAACATATTAAGGGAGGCAGTTCACGGGCGGAGACACAATTTATTTTTTTATTCAATACCTACGGCTTTTAATCTGAAAATCGAAAAAAAATCTCGGCCAAGGTTCTGTCATAAGTCCGTGAGGGGCGGCATAAACTGCTTGCACCCGGGCGGCAAATACGGCCGGCGCGGGCCTGCCTACCTACGAAGAAAATAACATAAATATTAAAAAAATAACCATGCTATCAGAAGTACGTGACGATAGACGACAAGTTGTCGTTATAATTATTAGATTTGAAATAAAACTGCAAATGACATACAGATCATATTTACCTATACTTGTTAATATTAAAAATGGTCGATATCGGTTAAATGGTTCTCGAAATAACTCTTATGTTTTATTGTAAAATTCATGTAGATCTTCATGTAAAGTGGTCGTTGATCTGATTACACGATACCACATCCCAGTTTCGATGATCACTGCACTTCACACATTAAATTAATATTATAGTAACGTAATTTCACTTACCTTTCTTTCGGCGAAAACGACGGGAATTAAATAATAAACACTTATATTTGATTATGTAACTGAACGATGAGCAATTAGTTTATTTCTTTGTCAATAAGGATCCCCAATACAACGATCCATTCAATCGTCAAGAGAACAGTTTACAATGTTGAAATAAATTGGAGATTTGTTTTTGTTCAGATAGTATTCAAAGAAATTATTCCGCTGATTGATTAATTAGTGAGTTTATAATGTAAACTTTTAAAGAGTTTTGTTTACATAACGACGGAGAACATTGTTAGGATTCGAGCAATCTTTCTTTCTTCGTAAGTACAGAGTACAATTCTGAACCAATCATAACGTGAATTTAATTATTTTCCCTACGTTATACATGTATCCATATAATTACTTCGCTGTCTTTTCACACCGACAATCATATGTAGAATTGACGGGAACAAGGTGGGAGAAGAATATCAGAATTTTACGTAGGTATAGCGGAAAATAAAAACCAAAGGCATTTACTAAACGACGACAGAATATTCGGTAGAAATGTAGTATATGACGAAATAATTCATATGCAATAGTGTGGCATTAATTGTTTCAAATGCAAATATTAATAATCAATCCATCTATTATCCTGCCGTTGATATTTCAACGGGCATCATCACACTGGTGATCTATGTATGTTATATTAGTCCAGTTTGGCGAAAAAGAGAAAACTTGCCTCTGGCGGCAAGGTATTTAACTGTCTTATTTCATGATTTAACACGGTCAAAATTATTAAACATTTGAAGTGTCAATAGTAAATAAAACCGACGAACGAATCCATTGTGCTTCAGAAAATTTCCTTGTAGAAATAAGGAATAGAAAAAGATAGTAATGCAGAGTGATTCATTTTGATCGGTTCACGACTGCGAAAGGTGTAGTTAATCGCTCTAGCTCATGGGTGCACAAACATTTTCATTCGTGGGCCGATTTTTTAATTCCATTCTTTTGGTGGGCCAGTTGATTTTATAGCAGGTCACACGAGTAGGAAGAAGAGTAAAAATGAGAAATAATGAATAGGTTTATTCACACAATATTCTTTATTTGTCAACTGTCACGGCAAGAACTTTACTCTTTGAAAAAAGTAGTACATCTTTCTAGTATGACATTGAGTTTGAATAGGGTATGTAATATCCATATCAAATAGTTATTCCCATTCTCTCGATTCTTATAAATAATGACATCATAAAAAACTACCACTAATCTTGTAAAATAAAAATAAAAAAATCACATATATGCATAGAAACCAATAAAAACTTTTTCGATTCTCTTTGAAGATCCAGAAGCATTCGATGGATGGCACTGCTTTCCCCTTATTAGGTTTCCAATTTTTGGTGTCAGAGGAGATGTCGCTAATTGCAGAATATCGTTAATATTTTCATCCTTCAGATGATTCCTCGGGCTTGTTTTTATTCAAATTCGTAATAGTGAAAGTTTGATCACAAATATAGGTACTACCAAACATGCCTGTATAATAGAGCGCATTCTCCAACAGATGAGGGAAAATTTCCCATGGTAAAGATTTATAGAATCCTATCAAATGTTCAGGAATAAATTTTGCACGATAAAAATGAGCATTCTGAATATCAATCAGCTGTAACTGCATGAAGGGATTAAGTTTATTCAGGTCTGCGAAGTCAATTACGTTCACGTACTTGGTCGAAATAACTTTATGTTTTTCCATCATTTTGGAAAATGAAAAAAGTTACGTCGCCGAATTGGTGATTTAAGGTGTGTCAATTTAGCAATGAAAGATGTCACGCATTTTAGAAACTGATTGATTAGTTGATGTTTACCTTGCAATTTGGAATTTCGTGAATTAGGTAAAAAGCTTAAGTCACATTGCCAATTAGTAGTTTCATTCAGTGTAGTAGGGCCACCTTTTTCATGAAGAAATAGTATAATTTCAGCTAATGAGTTTATAAATCGCATTAAGCATTTTCATCTGCTCAACCAACGAATTTCACTTTGGTGTGCCAAGTCTATATATTCTGCCTCAATTTCTCCTAGAAATTTTTTAAATTGGCGGTGATTGAGACCTCATGACTTTCGTTATGTTAACTGGTTGTGTAACCTCCTTCATAACATGAACAAAGCCAATAAATATCCTTACCACATAAAAGTTGGATATGTATGACGAGACAATGAATTTTTCCTATTTATTTTTCTGTTTTGTCACAAGTATTGGCAAAATGTATGAGAAGACCCAACAATGGATGCTGCACCCTCTGTGCATACGCGTGAAAGTTCCAAAAATCTATATTTGAGGTAGTAAACATATCTAAAGCGGCTCCAAATATCTCAGACACTTTTGTTTCTCCCTTTTGAGAACATATTGCTAGTAATTTTCCTGTTATTCCGATATTTTTGAAACTCTGCGAACCTGAGATCTGACCAATGATAAATAATACGTTTATGTGCTACTCATTACAGTTCTGCAAGTGATGGCAAATTTACAGTCGGCCGCACCAATGGCCGTGGGAATGTGCATATTCCACGATAGATCACAACGAACAGTGACTCGTGAAAATTCAACGTATTCTGGAAATTGGATATTCAATATGTACATCGCTTTTATACTCCGAGTGTAATTTATTGTTCCGGCCAAAGGGGGGATGCGTGGCATCTGGGCACCCGAATTACGGGAACACCAGAATTTCTCAATTATTCAAGTATCGAGTGTAAATTTTGCAAAAATTTTACTGAAACCCACTTGCAAACTGATTTCCGAAAATGAAACTCTCTGCAAATGTTATATTATTTAAGTGGGGCTATGTACATCGTTCGGTGTTGCTATAAATATTAAAATAATGGGGCCAGGGTGCTATTTGCATCTGGGCCCCCTTCAGCGTAGGGCCTACTCTGAATGTCCTGACTGAGTTGACGTTGAAAAGCATTTCGGGATCCTGTAGGTTTCATGATTCTATAATGTATTTATCGAATTTCACGCATTTTGTAAACTGGTAAAACAGTTTCACTCTTATGGGTAGTAGTCATTAATGTTTTAATAAAATTGCCACCAAAGGTTTACAAAAGAAGTTAGCAAAACAAATGTCATTATACATTGCTTATAAAATTCCTGAGCGAAATGTTTTAAATTACAAATAAAAAGCATTCGTAGTGGATCCGGCTGCAGCAGTAGTTACTTTTTCTCATTCTATTATTGTCCGAACATTTCCTTCATTTAAACTGAAGGATTTGTCAACTGCTGAAATTCAGAAAAATCCATTTATTACACATAGGAATTTATAATTAAATGAAATCTCATTTACAAAGTTAAAGTTGCGCTTACCTTATGTTGGTATTATTATAGAAGGAAAATAACTTGTTTCCGAAGAATGAGGGAGGGATAAAGGGACTTTGGCGGGGAAATGGAATGAAAGTACTCAAGGCAGCTCCGGAATCAGCTACAAAATTCATGACTTACGAACATGATAAAAGAATTACTCAAAATAACAGAAATCCAGACTTGGGCATTCATGAGCGCTTTGTAGCTGATTCAGTTGCTGGGGGAGTGAGTCATACCTTTTTCTTTAGGTGCAAAATTCTAGACTGGCTCTGTGAAAAATGGGGCACTACCGTGGCATGTTCGATGCTGCGAAAAAAATGTATCGAACCGAAGGTTACAGAAGCTTTTACCGTGGTTACGTTCAGAACATTTCTTTTCTATGAAACATCCTTAAAAAAAGGTATAGGCACGTGCAAGTATAAGTTGTACATGTGCAGGTAGCAACCTATCCGCTTGCTCTGGTGAGAACAATGCTCCAAGCTCAAGGTGTCTATAAAATTATGAAAAATCAAATTTATAGAGCTTAAATGAAGTGTCAAGCTACCTTTGCCCAAGATCCTCGGGCTTTTTTATGCTTTGAGCAACACAGACAAGCCCAAAGCATAGGACCGTGATGGGGTTAATACGCACCATAATAGCGAGAGAGGGAATGTTATGTAGGCCCGTATCGGGGAATAATACCAAAGTTCCTGAAAGCAGTCCCCGCAGTATGAAGCGTGTCGACGGACCCTAGGAATTAGAATGACTTGAATAGGAAAGCTGTTAGGTAAAAATTTGGAGAGTGCGAAGAGAGATTGAAAGATTTTTCTTTCGAAAAGTTGATCGTCCGAAAAACTTACTTTCGAAAAATTCGCTTTAAAAAAACATGTCGGTCACCAAAGAGGCTAGCACCTCGTGGGCAGGGAGGGGGAAAGTGCCTCCTTAATTCGTAGGTGCGTCCGGGAGTTCCTAGTGCTTGAAGACATGGGGCCACTGTCGGACTTAAGGAAAAGCTTACTAATGCTCTTGCTCTTCGGGATTTTGAGGAGGAGGACCTACCGATTCCAGCGGTGACGGGTTAGGGGCCGTCCTATTGCAACGAAGTGGGAGCGAGGAATTTGCTGTTGGCTGTATTAGCCGGAGTCTTAGGGAACTCCCTGTTGTGCGGGTCGTAGAGAAGCAGCGTGATTAGGTTTCAGGGAGACCCTTTACGGCAGTGACGGATGACTCGGCCGTTACGCGGCTCCACCAAAATCAGAAGAGTAGCGCCAATGTGGGTCTTGGCTCTTCAGGAGCGTGACGTGAATTTGGTGAGCCGCAAGGGAAAGGCGCTGTCTCGCAATCCTAATCAGCAGGTGAAATGGGATGGATTCGTCCATGAACACGGCAGAACAGGAGAGTATAGGTGAAAGCCCTCTGCATTTTGTCCGTCCTGCCGGACGAAAGCATCTTCCCATCGCCGGAGGATGCAGGAGAAGCATACCAACAGTTTCTTGAGCGGGTGATGGAGGCATGGCGACATGCGTTCGAGAACACCTACCGAAATAAAGAACGTTAGCGGGCATAGTATGACCAGCACCACCGCTCCGTGGGGAAATGTGCTGAATTCAACCCCAAGTATAAAGGGCCGTACCAGGTGTTAGGTCCATTAGATAATTGACCGTCATACTTTCAAACCGTAAAAAAAATCAGCCTGATCTATTCGATAAGACAAAAAACAACTGTATGTGACATAAAAATAAATAGACTGGTATCATAGAGGTGATTCCGATGTTCTTCTCTAAAGAGCCTGTCGAAGCGGTAATAGTAATACTGAATAAAATTGCTCAAACGCTCAACATTTCTTCAGCCATAATTGAACACGCTAAAGCCACTTTCTCTTACGTAGAACTTAGGCAACTGACTTCCTTTCCGATAACAAACAGAATACTTGTGAATTTAAAGAAAACGTTGAACGGAGCGTCATGTGATCCAGAAAGTCAGGTTCTCCAAAGTTTTCGACGCCACTTCTGCTTAGCACCGAATGCAAAGTTTGATGAGCGTGACTCCTCCTAAATAAACTTGGACATCCATTCGGATCTTCGGGGAGTTTTAAACGCGAGGTGTTTGTCTCTTCCGGAACCGATACGTTTTTCGAAAACGAGTATGTCGAAAGACAAATTTTTCCAACTCTTCTTCGAAAAATTAATCTATTCACAGCCACCAAAAGTCTTACCTAATAGCTTTACGAATTACGTCATCTTCGCTCCAAGGGCCTGTCGACACGTTTCAAAGACCAGGTAGCTGATGCACACTGCGGGGACTGCTTTCAGGAAGGTTGGTGTTATTCCCCGATACAGGCCAAAGATTCCCTCTTTTGCCACAATGCTGCGTATCAACCCCATCGTGGTGGTACGCTTCGGGCTTTCCTCTATTGCTGAAAGTATAAAAAAGACCGACATCATTATCTTGGAAAAAGTTGTGAGGTGGCATAACACAAAACGAATTACCACAGGCAATTAATTTCAACACTTAAATTCTTACGACAACTATTTCGTTTCGAGTTCATTGACTTTACAATATATTAATACCCTCACCAAAGAAAATACTGGACAGAAATTTTCTGATTTTAAAACTACATTT
Source organism: Uropetala carovei (assembly GCA_036926305.1). Taxonomy (NCBI): domain Eukaryota; kingdom Metazoa; phylum Arthropoda; class Insecta; order Odonata; family Petaluridae; genus Uropetala; species Uropetala carovei. Next base: position 6,504,442 of record JAXCHB010000169.1, read on the forward strand.
GATTCCAATTTTAACGTAGACAATTTCAATTAGCACAAAAGGAGCTTAGGCGGAGAGAACTTCATACAAGGTTTAAGCTGTATAAGTATGATTTCTCATAATTTTGTAAACATTCGGCATCACCCACCTTGAGCTTGGAGCCTTGTTTTCACCAGAGCAAGCGGATAGGTAGCTACTATAGCACACGTATGGCTTATGGTGGCACATGCCAATATCTCCATCACACCAGGTTTTTCTTTTCTTTCATCATTGCGGGCGCAATATTTCTTCAACGTCTGAATTAGAAGGTTGTTGAATTTAATATACATCGATATACAGATTTCCCATTTTCAGTACGTATATTTAGGCAAATAATGCAATCTACCTAAGCCCGATTTAAAAGTTAACACAGAGGGTGATGGAGGAGAAAGGTAGTTTGAAATAATAATTAAAGCATACTTCAGTATTGTATTTTTCGAAAAGCTATACGAGAATTTGAATTTTTGTAGTTTATTTTATGTTTTAAGAGATCATGATGAGAATGCTGTATGATTGAAAGTAGCAATAGTCATATATTGAATATGAACTAATTAATCAACAGAATTACGTTGACTGTTATCTGAGGTCATTGCGGAAGGGCGACATAAAAAATTAGTTTAAAACATCTCAAGGTGAGAGAAGAATTGAAAAATGGAGAGTATGGTGGCGTTAAAACAAATTACGATGCAGCCGTTACCCATGTGCTTACCATACAAATTGTAAAATCTGACCAAAAGAATTAAAGAAATGTCCTTGCATTCACCACTTTCCCAAACATTCTAAATAAATAATTTGATTTACTAACCTCATAAACAGCCAACTCTATGCCAGCGCACGGGATTATACCCAAGATGTTCGGAACGTAACCACGGTAAAAGCTTCTGTAACCTTCGGTTCGATAAATTTTTTTGGCAGCATCGAACATGCCACGGTACTGCCCCGTTTTTCTCAGAGCCAGTCTAGTTTTTAGCACCTAATAAAGGAAAACATTAGCACAATTAAACAATTCGTTTAGAAATCAAAACTGAAGATATGTTTCGCAAAACTTTAAGTAGCAACAATGAGGATACTACTTTTTACCTCAAGTGGATATATGGTCGTCTGAGCCACTCCCCCAGCAATAGAACCAGCTACGAAGCGCTCATGAATGCCCAATTCTCTGTTGCTGTCACCTCGAATAATTTTTTTAGCATGTTCGTAGGTCATGAACTTGAGTGCTGACTCCGGAGCTACCTTGAGCACGTTAATGCCATTACCTCGCCAAAGTCCCTTTATCCCTCCCTCCTTCACCAACTCCCGGTAACAAGGTATAATCCCTCCTGCGTTACTGTGAACCTGGAATAAATTCAAGAAAGATAAGTATAGAGTGGTAGGGTACCCTCATCATATATATAGAGTAAGGAAATTAGTTATCTGGAAGAAAATCCCTTAAAATGAAATATGTTTTCTTCGTGAAATATTTTTGCTTCAAATTTTTTTCTGATATCTGTTTTTCCTTTATTTACTGGTTAATGCGAGTGTAGCAGGAGAAGGCAGCATATTTAAATGCCTCGCGAAGGAAAATGAAAACTATGCTAATGTGAGAGTAAAATTTTAGGATCTTTTGTAAGTCTAGGCACTGCAATGGGACGAGAGTTGCGAAGCAGGAAGCTCAACCTCCGTGTTTCTATTAGGTATCGACAATGTAAAATATATGTACATTCAAATCACATTCGTGTGTCTACTTGACGGTATTTAAAGGCACGAGTTTTAAGAGACGTCGAATTACTCAGAGTAGTATTTATGATGAGAGCCAACCTTGGGCAAGCATGCTAGGGTATTCGAACCCTTATGTTGTAATTATAATAAAATTGACCTTTCTCTTTCAAATCACTTAAGTGCAAAGACAAGACGAAAAATATTTGACATAGCATTGACGGGCAAATTAGGCGACTCGAGCGGTGAATAACGAGGAAGTGTCAGTGGTGCGAGTTAAAAATTGCTTATCCGAACCAGCGAACGGACTTCTCTTGAGGCTTCCCCGGGAAATAAAACACGTGTAATTACAGGTAAGAACTGCACCGTCAGATACTTGTGTATTAAAAAGTCCTTGCTATTGAAGTATTAAATTCCCCCTTAATTTTAAAACAGCAGTTTTTACCAAAATCCCCTTTTCTCGCAATGTTTGTGACCGAAAAGATATAATTGTAGCAAATTTCAAGTCTCTAACTGATCTGTAAGTGCGTGATAATTCTTGTCGTTTTTGGTGCTAAAACAGCACCTGAAAAATTGGACGTTTTATAATATCGGATTTGTTCCGTCGGTCATGACTTAAAGTCGTCCCTAACTCATATGGAAATGCGTCATAATTTTTATCCTCGTATGGGCAATAACGGGTGTTAACTGCCCCTGAAATTGGAAGTTTTATAATAGGGGATTGTTTCCATCGGTCGTGACCAAAAATCTACAGTGTTGCCAAATTTCAAGTAGGTACTTAGCACATCTGGGAAGGCCTCATTATTTGAATCCTCCTCCTCCTCTTAATCCTATGTAAGAAGGAGTTATATGTTATAGATATGGATTTTTTAAATCCCTCAACCAACACCAAATGTTTTGTTCTGCAATCTCCGTTTACGTCGTGGAGGAATATAAATTTCCGATAGGGATGTTTAAGAAAAACCCGGAAGGCGATAGCAGGGTGGGACTGACCCCAACCAGATTTTCTACCTGAACGACTAGGTTTCGAGACTTACTTGCTGGAATACTTTAATCCGGTCGAGTGGGGCGGTGCAGGTACGGGACACTGCACCTGCCATTCCGCCGGAAAACAGGTGTCGCCACCACGAACCCGGCGTTTCCCTTTTTCCACCTTCCATGTCCAGCTACTGAAAAGTTAGAAAGGAGTGGGTGATACGAAGCGTCAGAGTACATGACCGGGTTATTACAACCTCCAATACCATCTTAACCTTTAACTGCACAGGTGAATATTACGAACACGTTGCGACTACCAGACCACTACTTTTCAAAAAGTTTATTAATTTTTATTCGATCGCTTAATATACAATGCGACCTTAATTTCACGAAGGTTGAGAGGAAATTAAAAGAAAGAAAGATGAATGTTCACTTTTTTTGTAAAATGCAAATTATGATTTAGGTGGTGTGACACACACATGCCCTTCGTAGCTTAAGCTCATAGCCTTCAGATTTGAACATAGATGGAACTCCTTGGAATATTTCTTACAGTATCTCTACATCATTCGTCGATGGTTGAAGCGGATTATATTTCTCAAATGTGCCTAAATTGTACGGCGGGAAAAGTACCTCCTACAAAAGCTCCCTATAACCGCCACATGCTAAATTTCCATAAATCAAGTCACACGCACAGCTCTCTGCCTTAGCCTTAGTTGTGGAAATCCAAGTTTACGATAAAATAAGAAAGAAAGTAAAAAAACAAACATCGGAGAACTAACAGCATAGTTTTTTATTTCTACTTTGAGTCTGTTCCCGGTTTTTGAGTGGATGTTTGCCCCAACTGTAATCGAACTTGAATATGTCAGCAATTTCCGCTAGTGAACTGGTTTGACCTGCATTAATACACTGGACTGCATGCATTCCATGTCATGTCATAGCAACAGAAGTCTTTCCAGCTCACACCATTATCCAGCCTTAATCCGTTTCACAAACCATGAACCTGATGAGCTGTCAAAAATTAGCTACCGGAAAATAGTATAGAACTGATTTAACTGCCCTTTTAGAGGAATTTGTCCTCGTCGCGGGAGCCTGCCGTCAGGCCTTCTCACAGGACTTAGGATATTCATTTTCTTGTACGTTATAATAGCTTATTTTACGCTATATTCTATACACAGAGAGAGAAACTTACTTTATTTCCAAGAAGGCTTTTGTTAAACCCACAGAGTAATTTGGTCCACACAATAAACTCAATCTCGCTTCCGTATCTGAAAATTGTGTCCTCCTTCAGTTCGACTCGGCGTCGCTAGAGAGTCATTGTTGCATGCGGTTGCTAAGGTCAATATGACCCAGAAATTTTAGCTATGTTATCCGATTTAAATAGGTGAAGGATTCTGCAAAAAATTCTGCGAAGGGATTCTTTGCTTCGAGGAGGATCCTTAAACAATATTTTAAGAAGTAGGAAATAGTAATAGGTATAAAAACGCCGATATGTGAGGATCGCAAGATGGCGGACAGCGAAATTTATTTAGACCACTTGAAAATATGTTTTGTCAGTTAGCTAATACTGAACGAATTCTATCTCAATATATTTTTGGTAGTTGTTAATATTCGAGTGGCACATTTATTTGTTAAAGTAAATATCATACCTAGGTACATAGCCGCGCCGACCTGTGGGTGCATCGCACCCGGGCGGCAACATATTAAGGGAGGCAGTTCACGGGCGGAGACACAATTTATTTTTTTATTCAATACCTACGGCTTTTAATCTGAAAATCGAAAAAAAATCTCGGCCAAGGTTCTGTCATAAGTCCGTGAGGGGCGGCATAAACTGCTTGCACCCGGGCGGCAAATACGGCCGGCGCGGGCCTGCCTACCTACGAAGAAAATACATAAATATTAAAAAAATAACCATGCTATCAGAAGTACGTGACGATAGACGACAAGTTGTCGTTATAATTATTAGATTTGAAATAAAACTGCAAATGACATACAGATCATATTTACCTATACTTGTTAATATTAAAAATGGTCGATATCGGTTAAATGGTTCTCGAAATAACTCTTATGTTTTATTGTAAAATTCATGTAGATCTTCATGTAAAGTGGTCGTTGATCTGATTACACGATACCACATCCCAGTTTCGATGATCACTGCACTTCACACATTAAATTAATATTATAGTAACGTAATTTCACTTACCTTTCTTTCGGCGAAAACGACGGGAATTAAATAATAAACACTTATATTTGATTATGTAACTGAACGATGAGCAATTAGTTTATTTCTTTGTCAATAAGGATCCCCAATACAACGATCCATTCAATCGTCAAGAGAACAGTTTACAATGTTGAAATAAATTGGAGATTTGTTTTTGTTCAGATAGTATTCAAAGAAATTATTCCGCTGATTGATTAATTAGTGAGTTTATAATGTAAACTTTTAAAGAGTTTTGTTTACATAACGACGGAGAACATTGTTAGGATTCGAGCAATCTTTCTTTCTTCGTAAGTACAGAGTACAATTCTGAACCAATCATAACGTGAATTTAATTATTTTCCCTACGTTATACATGTATCCATATAATTACTTCGCTGTCTTTTCACACCGACAATCATATGTAGAATTGACGGGAACAAGGTGGGAGAAGAATATCAGAATTTTACGTAGGTATAGCGGAAAATAAAAACCAAAGGCATTTACTAAACGACGACAGAATATTCGGTAGAAATGTAGTATATGACGAAATAATTCATATGCAATAGTGTGGCATTAATTGTTTCAAATGCAAATATTAATAATCAATCCATCTATTATCCTGCCGTTGATATTTCAACGGGCATCATCACACTGGTGATCTATGTATGTTATATTAGTCCAGTTTGGCGAAAAAGAGAAAACTTGCCTCTGGCGGCAAGGTATTTAACTGTCTTATTTCATGATTTAACACGGTCAAAATTATTAAACATTTGAAGTGTCAATAGTAAATAAAACCGACGAACGAATCCATTGTGCTTCAGAAAATTTCCTTGTAGAAATAAGGAATAGAAAAAGATAGTAATGCAGAGTGATTCATTTTGATCGGTTCACGACTGCGAAAGGTGTAGTTAATCGCTCTAGCTCATGGGTGCACAAACATTTTCATTCGTGGGCCGATTTTTTAATTCCATTCTTTTGGTGGGCCAGTTGATTTTATAGCAGGTCACACGAGTAGGAAGAAGAGTAAAAATGAGAAATAATGAATAGGTTTATTCACACAATATTCTTTATTTGTCAACTGTCACGGCAAGAACTTTACTCTTTGAAAAAAGTAGTACATCTTTCTAGTATGACATTGAGTTTGAATAGGGTATGTAATATCCATATCAAATAGTTATTCCCATTCTCTCGATTCTTATAAATAATGACATCATAAAAAACTACCACTAATCTTGTAAAATAAAAATAAAAAAATCACATATATGCATAGAAACCAATAAAAACTTTTTCGATTCTCTTTGAAGATCCAGAAGCATTCGATGGATGGCACTGCTTTCCCCTTATTAGGTTTCCAATTTTTGGTGTCAGAGGAGATGTCGCTAATTGCAGAATATCGTTAATATTTTCATCCTTCAGATGATTCCTCGGGCTTGTTTTTATTCAAATTCGTAATAGTGAAAGTTTGATCACAAATATAGGTACTACCAAACATGCTTGTATAATAGAGCGCATTCTCCAACAGATGAGGGAAAATTTCCCATGGTAAAGATTTATAGAATCCTATCAAATGTTCAGGAATAAATTTTGCACGATAAAAATGAGCATTCTGAATATCAATCAGCTGTAACTGCATGAAGGGATTAAGTTTATTCAGGTCTGCGAAGTCAATTACGTTCACGTACTTGGTCGAAATAACTTTATGTTTTTCCATCATTTTGGAAAATGAAAAAAGTTACGTCGCCGAATTGGTGATTTAAGGTGTGTCAATTTAGCAATGAAAGATGTCACGCATTTTAGAAACTGATTGATTAGTTGATGTTTACCTTGCAATTTGGAATTTCGTGAATTAGGTAAAAAGCTTAAGTCACATTGCCAATTAGTAGTTTCATTCAGTGTAGTAGGGCCACCTTTTTCATGAAGAAATAGTATAATTTCAGCTAATGAGTTTATAAATCGCATTAAGCATTTTCATCTGCTCAACCAACGAATTTCACTTTGGTGTGCCAAGTCTATATATTCTGCCTCAATTTCTCCTAGAAATTTTTTAAATTGGCGGTGATTGAGACCTCATGACTTTCGTTATGTTAACTGGTTGTGTAACCTCCTTCATAACATGAACAAAGCCAATAAATATCCTTACCACATAAAAGTTGGATATGTATGACGAGACAATGAATTTTTCCTATTTATTTTTCTGTTTTGTCACAAGTATTGGCAAAATGTATGAGAAGACCCAACAATGGATGCTGCACCCTCTGTACATACGCGTGAAAGTTCCAAAAATCTATATTTGAGGTAGTAAACATATCTAAAGCGGCTCCAAATATCTCAGACACTTTTGTTTCTCCCTTTTGAGAACATATTGCTAGTAATTTTCCTGTTATTCCGATATTTTTGAAACTCTGCGAACCTGAGATCTGACCAATGATAAATAATACGTTTATGTGCTACTCATTACAGTTCTGCAAGTGATGGCAAATTTACAGTCGGCCGCACCAATGGCCGTGGGAATGTGCATATTCCACGATAGATCACAACGAACAGTGACTCGTGAAAATTCAACGTATTCTGGAAATTGGATATTCAATATGTACATCGCTTTTATACTCCGAGTGTAATTTATTGTTCCGGCCAAAGGGGGGATGCGTGGCATCTGGGCACCCGAATTACGGGAACACCAGAATTTCTCAATTATTCAAGTATCGAGTGTAAATTTTGCAAAAATTTTACTGAAACCCACTTGCAAACTGATTTCCGAAAATGAAACTCTCTGCAAATGTTATATTATTTAAGTGGGGCTATGTACATCGTTCGGTGTTGCTATAAATATTAAAATAATGGGGCCAGGGTGCTATTTGCATCTGGGCCCCCTTCAGCGTAGGGCCTACTCTGAATGTCCTGACTGAGTTGACGTTGAAAAGCATTTCGGGATCCTGTAGGTTTCATGATTCTATAATGTATTTATCGAATTTCACGCATTTTGTAAACTGGTAAAACAGTTTCACTCTTATGGGTAGTAGTCATTAATGTTTTAATAAAATTGCCACCAAAGGTTTACAAAAGAAGTTAGCAAAACAAATGTCATTATACATTGCTTATAAAATTCCTGAGCGAAATGTTTTAAATTACAAATAAAAAGCATTCGTAGTGGATCCGGCTGCAGCAGTAGTTACTTTTTCTCATTCTATTATTGTCCGAACATTTCCTTCATTTAAACTGAAGGATTTGTCAACTGCTGAAATTCAGAAAAATCCATTTATTACACATAGGAATTTATAATTAAATGAAATCTCATTTACAAAGTTAAAGTTGCGCTTACCTTATGTTGGTATTATTATAGAAGGAAAATAACTTGTTTCCGAAGAATGAGGGAGGGATAAAGGGACTTTGGCGGGGAAATGGAATGAAAGTACTCAAGGCAGCTCCGGAATCAGCTACAAAATTCATGACTTACGAACATGATAAAAGAATTACTCAAAATAACAGAAATCCAGACTTGGGCATTCATGAGCGCTTTGTAGCTGATTCAGTTGCTGGGGGAGTGAGTCATACCTTTTTCTTTAGGTGCAAAATTCTAGACTGGCTCTGTGAAAAATGGGGCACTACCGTGGCATGTTCGATGCTGCGAAAAAAATGTATCGAACCGAAGGTTACAGAAGCTTTTACCGTGGTTACGTTCAGAACATTTCTTTTCTATGAAACATCCTTAAAAAAAGGTATAGGCACGTGCAAGTATAAGTTGTACATGTGCAGGTAGCAACCTATCCGCTTGCTCTGGTGAGAACAATGCTCCAAGCTCAAGGTGTCTATAAAATTATGAAAAATCAAATTTATAGAGCTTAAATGAAGTGTCAAGCTACCTTTGCCCAAGATCCTCGGGCTTTTTTATGCTTTGAGCAACACAGACAAGCCCAAAGCATAGGACCGTGATGGGGTTAATACGCACCATAATAGCGAGAGAGGGAATGTTATGTAGGCCCGTATCGGGGAATAATACCAAAGTTCCTGAAAGCAGTCCCCGCAGTATGAAGCGTGTCGACGGACCCTAAGAATTAGAATGACTTGAATAGGAAAGCTGTTAGGTAAAAATTTGGAGAGTGCGAAGAGAGATTGAAAGATTTTTCTTTCGAAAAGTTGATCGTCCGAAAAACTTACTTTCGAAAAATTCGCTTTAAAAAAACATGTCGGTCACCAAAGAGGCTAGCACCTCGTGGGCAGGGAGGGGGAAAGTGCCTCCTTAATTCGTAGGTGCGTCCGGGAGTTCCTAGTGCTTGAAGACATGGGGCCACTGTCGGACTTAAGGAAAAGCTTACTAATGCTCTTGCTCTTCGGGATTTTGAGGAGGAGGACCTACCGATTCCAGCGGTGACGGGTTAGGGGCCGTCCTATTGCAACGAAGTGGGAGCGAGGAATTTGCTGTTGGCTGTATTAGCCGGAGTCTTAGGGAACTCCCTGTTGTGCGGGTCGTAGAGAAGCAGCGTGATTAGGTTTCAGGGAGACCCTTTACGGCAGTGACGGATGACTCGGCCGTTACGCGGCTCCACCAAAATCAGAAGAGTAGCGCCAATGTGGGTCTTGGCTCTTCAGGAGCGTGACGTGAATTTGGTGAGCCGCAAGGGAAAGGCGCTGTCTCGCAATCCTAATCAGCAGGTGAAATGGGATGGATTCGTCCATGAACACGGCAGAACAGGAGAGTATAGGTGAAAGCCCTCTGCATTTTGTCCGTCCTGCCGGACGAAAGCATCTTCCCATCGCCGGAGGATGCAGGAGAAGCATACCAACAGTTTCTTGAGCGGGTGATGGAGGCATGGCGACATGCGTTCGAGAACACCTACCGAAATAAAGAACGTTAGCGGGCATAGTATGACCAGCACCACCGCTCCGTGGGGAAATGTGCTGAATTCAACCCCAAGTATAAAGGGCCGTACCAGGTGTTAGGTCCATTAGATAATTGACCGTCATACTTTCAAACCGTAAAAAAAATCAGCCTGATCTATTCGATAAGACAAAAAACAACTGTATGTGACATAAAAATAAATAGACTGGTATCATAGAGGTGATTCCGATGTTCTTCTCTAAAGAGCCTGTCGAAGCGGTAATAGTAATACTGAATAAAATTGCTCAAACGCTCAACATTTCTTCAGCCATAATTGAACACGCTAAAGCCACTTTCTCTTACGTAGAACTTAGGCAACTGACTTCCTTTCCGATAACAAACAGAATACTTGTGAATTTAAAGAAAACGTTGAACGGAGCGTCATGTGATCCAGAAAGTCAGGTTCTCCAAAGTTTTCGACGCCACTTCTGCTTAGCACCGAATGCAAAGTTTGATGAGCGTGACTCCTCCTAAATAAACTTGGACATCCATTCGGATCTTCGGGGAGTTTTAAACGCGAGGTGTTTGTCTCTTCCGGAACCGATACGTTTTTCGAAAACGAGTATGTCGAAAGACAAATTTTTCCAACTCTTCTTCGAAAAATTAATCTATTCACAGCCACCAAAAGTCTTACCTAATAGCTTTACGAATTACGTCATCTTCGCTCCAAGGGCCTGTCGACACGTTTCAAAGACCAGGTAGCTGATGCACACTGCGGGGACTGCTTTCAGGAAGGTTGGTGTTATTCCCCGATACAGGCCAAAGATTCCCTCTTTTGCCACAATGCTGCGTATCAACCCCATCGTGGTGGTACGCTTCGGGCTTTCCTCTATTGCTGAAAGTATAAAAAAGACCGACATCATTATCTTGGAAAAAGTTGTGAGGTGGCATAACACAAAACGAATTACCACAGGCAATTAATTTCAACACTTAAATTCTTACGACAACTATTTCGTTTCGAGTTCATTGACTTTACAATATATTAATACCCTCACCAAAGAAAATACTGGACAGAAATTTTCTGATTTTAAAACTACATTTGATTCCAATTTTAACGTAGACAATTTCAATTAGCACAAAAGGAGCTTAGGCGGAGAGAACTTCATACAAGGTTTAAGCTGTATAAGTATGATTTCTCATAATTTTGTAAACATTCGGCATCACCCACCTTGAGCTTGGAGCCTTGTTTTCACCAGAGCAAGCGGATAGGTAGCTACTATAGCACACGTATGGCTTATGGTGGCACATGCCAATATCTCCATCACACCAGGTTTTTCTTTTCTTTCATCATTGCGGGCGCAATATTTCTTCAACGTCTGAATTAGAAGGTTGTTGAATTTAATATACATCGATATACAGATTTCCCATTTTCAGTACGTATATTTAGGCAAATAATGCAATCTACCCAAGCCCGATTTAAAAGTTAACACAGAGGGTGATGGAGGAGAAAGGTAGTTTGAAATAATAATTAAAGCATACTTCAGTATTGTATTTTTCGAAAAGCTATACGAGAATTTGAATTTTTGTAGTTTATTTTATGTTTTAAGAGATCATGATGAGAATGCTGTATGATTGAAAGTAGCAATAGTCATATATTGAATATGAACTAATTAATCAACAGAATGACGTTGACTGTTATCTGAGGTCATTGCGGAAGGGCGACATAAAAAATTAGTTTAAAACATCTCAAGGTGAGAGAAGAATTGAAAAATGGAGAGTATGGTGGCGTTAAAACAAATTACGATGCAGCCGTTACCCATGTGCTTACCATACAAATTGTAAAATCTGACCAAAAGAATTAAAGAAATGTCCTTGCATTCACCACTTTCCCAAACATTCTAAATAAATAATTTGATTTACTAACCTCATAAACAGCCAACTCTATGCCAGCGCACGGGATTATACCCAAGATGTTCGGAACGTAACCACGGTAAAAGCTTCTGTAACCTTCGGTTCGATAAATTTTTTTGGCAGCATCGAACATGCCACGGTACTGCCCCGTTTTTCTCAGAGCCAGTCTAGTTTTTAGCACCTAATAAAGGAAAACATTAGCACAATTAAACAATTCGTTTAGAAATCAAAACTGAAGATATGTTTCGCAAAACTTTAAGTAGCAACAATGAGGATACTACTTTTTACCTCAAGTGGATATATGGTCGTCTGAGCCACTCCCCCAGCAATAGAACCAGCTACGAAGCGCTCATGAATGCCCAATTCTCTGTTGCTGTCACCTCGAATAATTTTTTTAGCATGTTCGTAGGTCATGAACTTGAGTGCTGACTCCGGAGCTACCTTGAGCACGTTAATGCCATTACCTCGCCAAAGTCCCTTTATCCCTCCCTCCTTCACCAACTCCCGGTAACAAGGTATAATCCCTCCTGCGTTACTGTGAACCTGGAATAAATTCAAGAAAGATAAGTATAGAGTGGTAGGGTACCCTCATCATATATATAGAGTAAGGAAATTAGTTATCTGGAAGAAAATCCCTTAAAATGAAATATGTTTTCTTCGTGAAATATTTTTGCTTCAAATTTTTTTCTGATATCTGTTTTTCCTTTATTTACTGGTTAATGCGAGTGTAGCAGGAGAAGGCAGCATATTTAAATGCCTCGCGAAGGAAAATGAAAACTATGCTAATGTGAGAGTAAAATTTTAGGATCTTTTGTAAGTCTAGGCACTGCAATGGGACGAGAGTTGCGAAGCAGGAAGCTCAACCTCCGTGTTTCTATTAGGTATCGACAATGTAAAATATATGTACATTCAAATCACATTCGTGTGTCTACTTGACGGTATTTAAAGGCACGAGTTTTAAGAGACGTCGAATTACTCAGAGTAGTATTTATGATGAGAGCCAACCTTGGGCAAGCATGCTAGGGTATTCGAACCCTTATGTTGTAATTATAATAAAATTGACCTTTCTCTTTCAAATCACTTAAGTGCAAAGACAAGACGAAAAATATTTGACATAGCATTGACGGGCAAATTAGGCGACTCGAGCGGTGAATAACGAGGAAGTGTCAGTGGTGCGAGTTAAAAATTGCTTATCCGAACCAGCGAACGGACTTCTCTTGAGGCTTCCCCGGGAAATAAAACACGTGTAATTACAGGTAAGAACTGCACCGTCAGATACTTGTGTATTAAAAAGTCCTTGCTATTGAAGTATTAAATTCCCCCTTAATTTTAAAACAGCAGTTTTTACCAAAATCCCCTTTTCTCGCAATGTTTGTGACCGAAAAGATATAATTGTAGCAAATTTCAAGTCTCTAACTGATCTGTAAGTGCGTGATAATTCTTGTCGTTTTTGGTGCTAAAACAGCACCTGAAAAATTGGACGTTTTATAATATCGGATTTGTTCCGTCGGTCATGACTTAAAGTCGTCCCTAACTCATATGGAAATGCGTCATAATTTTTATCCTCGTATGGGCAATAACGGGTGTTAACTGCCCCTGAAATTGGAAGTTTTATAATAGGGGATTGTTTCCATCGGTCGTGACCAAAAATCTACAGTGTTGCCAAATTTCAAGTAGGTACTTAGCACATCTGGGAAGGCCTCATTATTTGAATCCTCCTCCTCCTCTTAATCCTATGTAAGAAGGAGTTATATGTTATAGATATGGATTTTTTAAATCCCTCAACCAACACCAAATGTTTTGTTCTGCAATCTCCGTTTACGTCGTGGAGGAATATAAATTTCCGATAGGGATGTTTAAGAAAAACCCGGAAGGCGATAGCAGGGTGGGACTGACCCCAACCAGATTTTCTACCTGAACGACTAGGTTTCGAGACTTACTTGCTGGAATACTTTAATCCGGTCGAGTGGGGCGGTGCAGGTACGGGACACTGCACCTGCCATTCCGCCGGAAAACAGGTGTCGCCACCACGAACCCGGCGTTTCCCTTTTTCCACCTTCCATGTCCAGCTACTGAAAAGTTAGAAAGGAGTGGGTGATACGAAGCGTCAGAGTACATGACCGGGTTATTATAACCTCCAATACCATCTTAACCTTTAACTGCACAGGTGAATATTACGAACACGTTGCGACTACCAGACCACTACTTTTCAAAAAGTTTATTAATTTTTATTCGATCGCTTAATATACAATGCGACCTTAATTTCACGAAGGTTGAGAGGAAATTAAAAGAAAGAAAGATGAATGTTCACTTTTTTTGTAAAATGCAAATTATGATTTAGGTGGTGTGACACACACATGCCCTTCGTAGCTTAAGCTCATAGCCTTCAGATTTGAACATAGATGGAACTCCTTGGAATATTTCTTACAGTATCTCTACATCATTCGTCGATGGTTGAAGCGGATTATATTTCTCAAATGTGCCTAAATTGTACGGCGGGAAAAGTACCTCCTACAAAAGCTCCCTATAACCGCCACATGCTAAATTTCCATAAATCAAGTCACACGCACAGCTCTCTGCCTTAGCCTTAGTTGTGGAAATCCAAGTTTACGATAAAATAAGAAAGAAAGTAAAAAAACAAACATCGGAGAACTAACAGCATAGTTTTTTATTTCTACTTTGAGTCTGTTCCCGGTTTTTGAGTGGATGTTTGCCCCAACTGTAATCGAACTTGAATATGTCAGCAATTTCCGCTAGTGAACTGGTTTGACCTGCATTAATACACTGGACTGCATGCATTCCATGTCATGTCATAGCAACAGAAGTCTTTCCAGCTCACACCATTATCCAGCCTTAATCCGTTTCACAAACCATGAACCTGATGAGCTGTCAAAAATTAGCTACCGGAAAATAGTATAGAACTGATTTAACTGCCCTTTTAGAGGAATTTGTCCTCGTCGCGGGAGCCTGCCGTCAGGCCTTCTCACAGGACTTAGGATATTCATTTTCTTGTACGTTATAATAGCTTATTTTACGCTATATTCTATACACAGAGAGAGAAACTTACTTTATTTCCAAGAAGGCTTTTGTTAAACCCACAGAGTAATTTGGTCCACACAATAAACTCAATCTCGCTTCCGTATCTGAAAATTGTGTCCTCCTTCAGTTCGACTCGGCGTCGCTAGAGAGTCATTGTTGCATGCGGTTGCTAAGGTCAATATGACCCAGAAATTTTAGCTATGTTATCCGATTTAAATAGGTGAAGAATTCTGCAAAAAATTCTGCGAAGGGATTCTTTGCTTCGAGGAGGATCCTTAAACAATATTTTAAGAAGTAGGAAATAGTAATAGGTATAAAAACGCCGATATGTGAGGATCGCAAGATGGCGGACAGCGAAATTTATTTAGACCACTTGAAAATATGTTTTGTCAGTTAGCTAATACTGAACGAATTCTATCTCAATATATTTTTGGTAGTTGTTAATATTCGAGTGGCACATTTATTTGTTAAAGTAAATATCATACCTAGGTACATAGCCGCGCCGACCTGTGGGTGCATCGCACCCGGGCGGCAACATATTAAGGGAGGCAGTTCACGGGCGGAGACACAATTTATTTTTTTATTCAATACCTACGGCTTTTAATCTGAAAATCGAAAAAAAATCTCGGCCAAGGTTCTGTCATAAGTCCGTGAGGGGCGGCATAAACTGCTTGCACCCGGGCGGCAAATACGGCCGGCGCGGGCCTGCCTACCTACGAAGAAAATAACATAAATATTAAAAAAATAACCATGCTATCAGAAGTACGTGACGATAGACGACAAGTTGTCGTTATAATTATTAGATTTGAAATAAAACTGCAAATGGCGTACAGATCATATTTACCTATACTTGTTAATATTAAAAATGGTCGATATCGGTTAAATGGTTCTCGAAATAACTCTTATGTTTTATTGTAAAATTCATGTAGATCTTCATGTAAAGTGGTCGTTGATCTGATTACACGATACCACATCCCAGTTTCGATGATCACTGCACTTCACACATTAAATTAATATTATAGTAACGTAATTTCACTTACCTTTCTTTCGGCGAAAACGACGGGAATTAAATAATAAACACTTATATTTGATTATGTAACTGAACGATGAGCAATTAGTTTATTTCTTTGTCAATAAGGATCCCCAATACAACGATCCATTCAATCGTCAAGAGAACAGTTTACAATGTTGAAATAAATTAGAGATTTGTTTTTGTTCAGATAGTATTCAAAGAAATTATTCCGCTGATTGATTAATTAGTGAGTTTATAATGTAAACTTTTAAAGAGTTTTGTTTACATAACGACGGAGAACATTGTTAGGATTCGAGCAATCTTTCTTTCTTCGTAAGTACAGAGTACAATTCTGAACCAATCATAACGTGAATTTAATTATTTTCCCTACGTTATACATGTATCCATATAATTACTTCGCTGTCTTTTCACACCGACAATCATATGTAGAATTGACGGGAACAAGGTGGGAGAAGAATATCAGAATTTTACGTAGGTATAGCGGAAAATAAAAACCAAAGGCATTTACTAAACGACGACAGAATATTCGGTAGAAATGTAGTATATGACGAAATAATTCATATGCAATAGTGTGGCATTAATTGTTTCAAATGCAAATATTAATAATCAATCCATCTATTATCCTGCCGTTGATATTTCAACGGGCATCATCACACTGGTGATCTATGTATGTTATATTAGTCCAGTTTGGCGAAAAAGAGAAAACTTGCCTCTGGCGGCAAGGTATTTAACTGTCTTATTTCATGATTTAACACGGTCAAAATTATTAAACATTTGAAGTGTCAATAGTAAATAAAACCGACGAACGAATCCATTGTGCTTCAGAAAATTTCCTTGTAGAAATAAGGAATAGAAAAAGATAGTAATGCAGAGTGATTCATTTTGATCGGTTCACGACTGCGAAAGGTGTAGTTAATCGCTCTAGCTCATGGGTGCACAAACATTTTCATTCGTGGGCCGATTTTTTAATTCCATTCTTTTGGTGGGCCAGTTGATTTTATAGCAGGTCACACGAGTAGGAAGAAGAGTAAAAATGAGAAATAATGAATAGGTTTATTCACACAATATTCTTTATTTGTCAACTGTCACGGCAAGAACTTTACTCTTTGAAAAAAGTAGTACATCTTTCTAGTATGACATTGAGTTTGAATAGGGTATGTAATATCCATATCAAATAGTTATTCCCATTCTCTCGATTCTTATAAATAATGACATCATAAAAAACTACCACTAATCTTGTAAAATAAAAATAAAAAAATCACATATATGCATAGAAACCAATAAAAACTTTTTCGATTCTCTTTGAAGATCCAGAAGCATTCGATGGATGGCACTGCTTTCCCCTTATTAGGTTTCCAATTTTTGGTGTCAGAGGAGATGTCGCTAATTGCAGAATATCGTTAATATTTTCATCCTTCAGATGATTCCTCGGGCTTGTTTTTATTCAAATTCGTAATAGTGAAAGTTTGATCACAAATATAGGTACTACCAAACATGCTTGTATAATAGAGCGCATTCTCCAACAGATGAGGGAAAATTTCCCATGGTAAAGATTTATAGAATCCTATCAAATGTTCAGGAATAAATTTTGCACGATAAAAATGAGCATTCTGAATATCAATCAGCTGTAACTGCATGAAGGGATTAAGTTTATTCAGGTCTGCGAAGTCAATTACGTTCACGTACTTGGTCGAAATAACTTTATGTTTTTCCATCATTTTGGAAAATGAAAAAAGTTACGTCGCCGAATTGGTGATTTAAGGTGTGTCAATTTAGCAATGAAAGATGTCACGCATTTTAGAAACTGATTGATTAGTTGATGTTTACCTTGCAATTTGGAATTTCGTGAATTAGGTAAAAAGCTTAAGTCACATTGCCAATTAGTAGTTTCATTCAGTGTAGTAGGGCCACCTTTTTCATGAAGAAATAGTATAATTTCAGCTAATGAGTTTATAAATCGCATTAAGCATTTTCATCTGCTCAACCAACGAATTTCACTTTGGTGTGCCAAGTCTATATATTCTGCCTCAATTTCTCCTAGAAATTTTTTAAATTGGCGGTGATTGAGACCTCATGACTTTCGTTATGTTAACTGGTTGTGTAACCTCCTTCATAACATGAACAAAGCCAATAAATATCCTTACCACATAAAAGTTGGATATGTATGACGAGACAATGAATTTTTCCTATTTATTTTTCTGTTTTGTCACAAGTATTAGCAAAATGTATGAGAAGACCCAACAGTGGATGCTGCACCCTCTGTGCATACGCGTGAAAGTTCCAAAAATCTATATTTGAGGTAGTAAACATATCTAAAGCGGCTCCAAATATCTCAGACACTTTTGTTTCTCCCTTTTGAGAACATATTGCTAGTAATTTTCCTGTTATTCCGATATTTTTGAAACTCTGCGAACCTGAGATCTGACCAATGATAAATAATACGTTTATGTGCTACTCATTACAGTTCTGCAAGTGATGGCAAATTTACAGTCGGCCGCACCAATGGCCGTGGGAATATGCATATTCCACGATAGATCACAACGAACAGTGACTCGTGAAAATTCAACGTATTCTGGAAATTGGATATTCAATATGTACATCGCTTTTATACTCCGAGTCTAATTTATTGTTCCGGCCAAAGGGGGGATGCGTGGCATCTGGGCACCCGAATTACGGGAACACCAGAATTTCTCAATTATTCAAGTATCGAGTGTAAATTTTGCAAAAATTTTACTGAAACCCACTTGCAAACTGATTTCCGAAAATGAAACTCTCTGCAAATGTTATATTATTTAAGTGGGGCTATGTACATCGTTCGGTGTTGCTATAAATATTAAAATAATGGGGCCAGGGTGCTATTTGCATCTGGGCCCCCTTCAGCGTAGGGCCTACTCTGAATGTCCTGACTGAGTTGACGTTGAAAAGCATTTCGGGATCCTGTAGGTTTCATGATTCTATAATGTATTTATCGAATTTCACGCATTTTGTAAACTGGTAAAACAGTTTCACTCTTATGGGTAGTAGTCATTAATGTTTTAATAAAATTGCCACCAAAGGTTTACAAAAGAAGTTAGCAAAACAAATGTCATTATACATTGCTTATAAAATTCCTGAGCGAAATGTTTTAAATTACAAATAAAAAGCATTCGTAGTGGATCCGGCTGCAGCAGTAGTTACTTTTTCTCATTCTATTATTGTCCGAACATTTCCTTCATTTAAACTGAAGGATTTGTCAACTGCTGAAATTCAGAAAAATCCATTTATTACACATAGGAATTTATAATTAAATGAAATCTCATTTACAAAGTTAAAGTTGCGCTTACCTTATGTTGGTATTATTATAGAAGGAAAATAACTTGTTTCCGAAGAATGAGGGAGGGATAAAGGGACTTTGGCGGGGAAATGGAATGAAAGTACTCAAGGCAGCTCCGGAATCAGCTACAAAATTCATGACTTACGAACATGATAAAAGAATTACTCAAAATAACAGAAATCCAGACTTGGGCATTCATGAGCGCTTTGTAGCTGATTCAGTTGCTGGGGGAGTGAGTCATACCTTTTTCTTTAGGTGCAAAATTCTAGACTGGCTCTGTGAAAAATGGGGCACTACCGTGGCATGTTCGATGCTGCGAAAAAAATGTATCGAACCGAAGGTTACAGAAGCTTTTACCGTGGTTACGTTCAGAACATTTCTTTTCTATGAAACATCCTTAAAAAAAGGTATAGGCACGTGCAAGTATAAGTTGTACATGTGCAGGTAGCAACCTATCCGCTTGCTCTGGTGAGAACAATGCTCCAAGCTCAAGGTGTCTATAAAATTATGAAAAATCAAATTTATAGAGCTTAAATGAAGTGTCAAGCTACCTTTGCCCAAGATCCTCGGGCTTTTTTATGCTTTGAGCAACACAGACAAGCCCAAAGCATAGGACCGTGATGGGGTTAATACGCACCATAATAGCGAGAGAGGGAATGTTATGTAGGCCCGTATCGGGGAATAATACCAAAGTTCCTGAAAGCAGTCCCCGCAGTATGAAGCGTGTCGACGGACCCTAGGAATTAGAATGACTTGAATAGGAAAGCTGTTAGGTAAAAATTTGGAGAGTGCGAAGAGAGATTGAAAGATTTTTCTTTCGAAAAGTTGATCGTCCGAAAAACTTACTTTCGAAAAATTCGCTTTAAAAAAACATGTCGGTCACCAAAGAGGCTAGCACCTCGTGGGCAGGGAGGGGGAAAGTGCCTCCTTAATTCGTAGGTGCGTCCGGGAGTTCCTAGTGCTTGAAGACATGGGGCCACTGTCGGACTTAAGGAAAAGCTTACTAATGCTCTTGCTCTTCGGGATTTTGAGGAGGAGGACCTACCGATTCCAGCGGTGACGGGTTAGGGGCCGTCCTATTGCAACGAAGTGGGAGCGAGGAATTTGCTGTTGGCTGTATTAGCCGGAGTCTTAGGGAACTCCCTGTTGTGCGGGTCGTAGAGAAGCAGCGTGATTAGGTTTCAGGGAGACCCTTTACGGCAGTGACGGATGACTCGGCCGTTACGCGGCTCCACCAAAATCAGAAGAGTAGCGCCAATGTGGGTCTTGGCTCTTCAGGAGCGTGACGTGAATTTGGTGAGCCGCAAGGGAAAGGCGCTGTCTCGCAATCCTAATCAGCAGGTGAAATGGGATGGATTCGTCCATGAACACGGCAGAACAGGAGAGTATAGGTGAAAGCCCTCTGCATTTTGTCCGTCCTGCCGGACGAAAGCATCTTCCCATCGCCGGAGGATGCAGGAGAAGCATACCAACAGTTTCTTGAGCGGGTGATGGAGGCATGGCGACATGCGTTCGAGAACACCTACCGAAATAAAGAACGTTAGCGGGCATAGTATGACCAGCACCACCGCTCCGTGGGGAAATGTGCTGAATTCAACCCCAAGTATAAAGGGCCGTACCAGGTGTTAGGTCCATTAGATAATTGACCGTCATACTTTCAAACCGTAAAAAAAATCAGCCTGATCTATTCGATAAGACAAAAAACAACTGTATGTGACATAAAAATAAATAGACTGGTATCATAGAGGTGATTCCGATGTTCTTCTCTAAAGAGCCTGTCGAAGCGGTAATAGTAGTACTGAATAAAATTGCTCAAACGCTCAACATTTCTTCAGCCATAATTGAACACGCTAAAGCCACTTTCTCTTACGTAGAACTTAGGCAACTGACTTCCTTTCCGATAACAAACAGAATACTTGTGAATTTAAAGAAAACGTTGAACGGAGCGTCATGTGATCCAGAAAGTCAGGTACTCCAAAGTTTTCGAGGCCACTTCTGCTTAGCACCGAATGCAAAGTTTGATGAGCGTGACTCCTCCTAAATAAACTTGGACATCCATTCGGATCTTCGGGGAGTTTTAAACGCGAGGTGTTTGTCTCTTCCGGAACCGATACGTTTTTCGAAAACGAGTATGTCGAAAGACAAATTTTTCCAACTCTTCTTCGAAAAATTAATCTATTCACAGCCACCAAAAGTCTTACCTAATAGCTTTACGAATTACGTCATCTTCGCTCCAAGGGCCTGTCGACACGTTTCAAAGACCAGGTAGCTGATGCACACTGCGGGGACTGCTTTCAGGAAGGTTGGTGTTATTCCCCGGTACAGGCCAAAGATTCCCTCTTTTGCCACAATGCTGCGTATCAACCCCATCGTGGTGGTACGCTTCGGGCTTTCCTCTATTGCTGAAAGTATAAAAAAGACCGACATCATTATCTTGGAAAAAGTTGTGAGGTGGCATAACACAAAACGAATTACCACAGGCAATTAATTTCAACACTTAAATTCTTACGACAACTATTTCGTTTCGAGTTCATTGACTTTACAATATATTAATACCCTCACCAAAGAAAATACTGGACAGAAATTTTCTGATTTTAAAACTACATTTGATTCCAATTTTAACGTAGACAATTTCAATTAGCACAAAAGGAGCTTAGGCGGAGAGAACTTCATACAAGGTTTAAGCTGTATAAGTATGATTTCTCATAATTTTGTAAACATTCGGCATCACCCACCTTGAGCTTGGAGCCTTGTTTTCACCAGAGCAAGCGGATAGGTAGCTACTATAGCACACGTATGGCTTATGGTGGCACATGCCAATATCTCCATCACACCAGGTTTTTCTTTTCTTTCATCATTGCGGGCGCAATATTTCTTCAACGTCTGAATTAGAAGGTTGTTGAATTTAATATACATCGATATACAGATTTCCCATTTTCAGTACGTATATTTAGGCAAATAATGCAATCTACCCAAGCCCGATTTAAAAGTTAACACAGAGGGTGATGGAGGAGAAAGGTAGTTTGAAATAATAATTAAAGCATACTTCAGTATTGTATTTTTCGAAAAGCTATACGAGAATTTGAATTTTTGTAGTTTATTTTATGTTTTAAGAGATCATGATGAGAATGCTGTATGATTGAAAGTAGCAATAGTCATATATTGAATATGAACTAATTAATCAACAGAATGACGTTGACTGTTATCTGAGGTCATTGCGGAAGGGCGACATAAAAAATTAGTTTAAAACATCTCAAGGTGAGAGAAGAATTGAAAAATGGAGAGTATGGTGGCGTTAAAACAAATTACGATGCAGCCGTTACCCATGTGCTTACCATACAAATTGTAAAATCTGACCAAAAGAATTAAAGAAATGTCCTTGCATTCACCACTTTCCCAAACATTCTAAATAAATAATTTGATTTACTAACCTCATAAACAGCCAACTCTATGCCAGCGCACGGGATTATACCCAAGATGTTCGGAACGTAACCACGGTAAAAGCTTCTGTAACCTTCGGTTCGATAAATTTTTTTGGCAGCATCGAACATGCCACGGTACTGCCCCGTTTTTCTCAGAGCCAGTCTAGTTTTTAGCACCTAATAAAGGAAAACATTAGCACAATTAAACAATTCGTTTAGAAATCAAAACTGAAGATATGTTTCGCAAAACTTTAAGTAGCAACAATGAGGATACTACTTTTTACCTCAAGTGGATATATGGTCGTCTGAGCCACTCCCCCAGCAATAGAACCAGCTACGAAGCGCTCATGAATGCCCAATTCTCTGTTGCTGTCACCTCGAATAATTTTTTTAGCATGTTCGTAGGTCATGAACTTGAGTGCTGACTCCGGAGCTACCTTGAGCACGTTAATGCCATTACCTCGCCAAAGTCCCTTTATCCCTCCCTCCTTCACCAACTCCCGGTAACAAGGTATAATCCCTCCTGCGTTACTGTGAACCTGGAATAAATTCAAGAAAGATAAGTATAGAGTGGTAGGGTACCCTCATCATATATATAGAGTAAGGAAATTAGTTATCTGGAAGAAAATCCCTTAAAATGAAATATGTTTTCTTCGTGAAATATTTTTGCTTCAAATTTTTTTCTGATATCTGTTTTTCCTTTATTTACTGGTTAATGCGAGTGTAGCAGGAGAAGGCAGCATATTTAAATGCCTCGCGAAGGAAAATGAAAACTATGCTAATGTGAGAGTAAAATTTTAGGATCTTTTGTAAGTCTAGGCACTGCAATGGGACGAGAGTTGCGAAGCAGGAAGCTCAACCTCCGTGTTTCTATTAGGTATCGACAATGTAAAATATATGTACATTCAAATCACATTCGTGTGTCTACTTGACGGTATTTAAAGGCACGAGTTTTAAGAGACGTCGAATTACTCAGAGTAGTATTTATGATGAGAGCCAACCTTGGGCAAGCATGCTAGGGTATTCGAACCCTTATGTTGTAATTATAATAAAATTGACCTTTCTCTTTCAAATCACTTAAGTGCAAAGACAAGACGAAAAATATTTGACATAGCATTGACGGGCAAATTAGGCGACTCGAGCGGTGAATAACGAGGAAGTGTCAGTGGTGCGAGTTAAAAATTGCTTATCCGAACCAGCGAACGGACTTCTCTTGAGGCTTCCCCGGGAAATAAAACACGTGTAATTACAGGTAAGAACTGCACCGTCAGATACTTGTGTATTAAAAAGTCCTTGCTATTGAAGTATTAAATTCCCCCTTAATTTTAAAACAGCAGTTTTTACCAAAATCCCCTTTTCTCGCAATGTTTGTGACCGAAAAGATATAATTGTAGCAAATTTCAAGTCTCTAACTGATCTGTAAGTGCGTGATAATTCTTGTCGTTTTTGGTGCTAAAACAGCACCTGAAAAATTGGACGTTTTATAATATCGGATTTGTTCCGTCGGTCATGACTTAAAGTCGTCCCTAACTCATATGGAAATGCGTCATAATTTTTATCCTCGTATGGGCAATAACGGGTGTTAACTGCCCCTGAAATTGGAAGTTTTATAATAGGGGATTGTTTCCATCGGTCGTGACCAAAAATCTACAGTGTTGCCAAATTTCAAGTAGGTACTTAGCACATCTGGGAAGGCCTCATTATTTGAATCCTCCTCCTCCTCTTAATCCTATGTAAGAAGGAGTTATATGTTATAGATATGGATTTTTTAAATCCCTCAACCAACACCAAATGTTTTGTTCTGCAATCTCCGTTTACGTCGTGGAGGAATATAAATTTCCGATAGGGATGTTTAAGAAAAACCCGGAAGGCGATAGCAGGGTGGGACTGACCCCAACCAGATTTTCTACCTGAACGACTAGGTTTCGAGACTTACTTGCTGGAATACTTTAATCCGGTCGAGTGGGGCGGTGCAGGTACGGGACACTGCACCTGCCATTCCGCCGGAAAACAGGTGTCGCCACCACGAACCCGGCGTTTCCCTTTTTCCACCTTCCATGTCCAGCTACTGAAAAGTTAGAAAGGAGTGGGTGATACGAAGCGTCAGAGTACATGACCGGGTTATTACAACCTCCAATACCATCTTAACCTTTAACTGCACAGGTGAATATTACGAACACGTTGCGACTACCAGACCACTACTTTTCAAAAAGTTTATTAATTTTTATTCGATCGCTTAATATACAATGCGACCTTAATTTCACGAAGGTTGAGAGGAAATTAAAAGAAAGAAAGATGAATGTTCACTTTTTTTGTAAAATGCAAATTATGATTTAGGTGGTGTGACACACACATGCCCTTCGTAGCTTAAGCTCATAGCCTTCAGATTTGAACATAGATGGAACTCCTTGGAATATTTCTTACAGTATCTCTACATCATTCGTCGATGGTTGAAGCGGATTATATTTCTCAAATGTGCCTAAATTGTACGGCGGGAAAAGTACCTCCTACAAAAGCTCCCTATAACCGCCACATGCTAAATTTCCATAAATCAAGTCACACGCACAGCTCTCTGCCTTAGCCTTAGTTGTGGAAATCCAAGTTTACGATAAAATAAGAAAGAAAGTAAAAAAACAAACATCGGAGAACTAACAGCATAGTTTTTTATTTCTACTTTGAGTCTGTTCCCGGTTTTTGAGTGGATGTTTGCCCCAACTGTAATCGAACTTGAATATGTCAGCAATTTCCGCTAGTGAACTGGTTTGACCTGCATTAATACACTGGACTGCATGCATTCCATGTCATGTCATAGCAACAGAAGTCTTCCCAGCTCACACCATTATCCAGCCTTAATCCGTTTCACAAACCATGAACCTGATGAGCTGTCAAAAATTAGCTACCGGAAAATAGTATAGAACTGATTTAACTGCCCTTTTAGAGGAATTTGTCCTCGTCGCGGGAGCCTGCCGTCAGGCCTTCTCACAGGACTTAGGATATTCATTTTCTTCTACGTTATAATAGCTTATTTTACGCTATATTCTATACACAGAGAGAGAAACTTACTTTATTTCCAAGAAGGCTTTTGTTAAACCCACAGAGTAATTTGGTCCACACAATAAACTCAATCTCGCTTCCGTATCTGAAAATTGTGTCCTCCTTCAGTTCGACTCGGCGTCGCTAGAGAGTCATTGTTGCATGCGGTTGCTAAGGTCAATATGACCCAGAAATTTTAGCTATGTTATCCGATTTAAATAGGTGAAGGATTCTGCAAAAAATTCTGCGAAGGGATTCTTTGCTTCGAGGAGGATCCTTAAACAATATTTTAAGAAGTAGGAAATAGTAATAGGTATAAAAACGCCGATATGTGAGGATCGCAAGATGGCGGACAGCGAAATTTATTTAGACCACTTGAAAATATGTTTTGTCAGTTAGCTAATACTGAACGAATTCTATCTCAATATATTTTTGGTAGTTGTTAATATTCGAGTGGCACATTTATTTGTTAAAGTAAATATCATACCTAGGTACATAGCCGCGCCGACCTGTGGGTGCATCGCACCCGGGCGGCAACATATTAAGGGAGGCAGTTCACGGGCGGAGACACAATTTATTTTTTTATTCAATACCTACGGCTTTTAATCTGAAAATCGAAAAAAAATCTCGGCCAAGGTTCTGTCATAAGTCCGTGAGGGGCGGCATAAACTGCTTGCACCCGGGCGGCAAATACGGCCGGCGCGGGCCTGCCTACCTACGAAGAAAATAACATAAATATTAAAAAAATAACCATGCTATCAGAAGTACGTGACGATAGACGACAAGTTGTCGTTATAATTATTAGATTTGAAATAAAACTGCAAATGACATACAGATCATATTTACCTATACTTGTTAATATTAAAAATGGTCGATATCGGTTAAATGGTTCTCGAAATAACTCTTATGTTTTATTGTAAAATTCATGTAGATCTTCATGTAAAGTGGTCGTTGATCTGATTACACGATACCACATCCCAGTTTCGATGATCACTGCACTTCACACATTAAATTAATATTATAGTAACGTAATTTCACTTACCTTTCTTTCGGCGAAAACGACGGGAATTAAATAATAAACACTTATATTTGATTATGTAACTGAACGATGAGCAATTAGTTTATTTCTTTGTCAATAAGGATCCCCAATACAACGATCCATTCAATCGTCAAGAGAACAGTTTACAATGTTGAAATAAATTGGAGATTTGTTTTTGTTCAGATAGTATTCAAAGAAATTATTCCGCTGATTGATTAATTAGTGAGTTTATAATGTAAACTTTTAAAGAGTTTTGTTTACATAACGACGGAGAACATTGTTAGGATTCGAGCAATCTTTCTTTCTTCGTAAGTACAGAGTACAATTCTGAACCAATCATAACGTGAATTTAATTATTTTCCCTACGTTATACATGTATCCATATAATTACTTCGCTGTCTTTTCACACCGACAATCATATGTAGAATTGACGGGAACAAGGTGGGAGAAGAATATCAGAATTTTACGTAGGTATAGCGGAAAATAAAAACCAAAGGCATTTACTAAACGACGACAGAATATTCGGTAGAAATGTAGTATATGACGAAATAATTCATATGCAATAGTGTGGCATTAATTGTTTCAAATGCAAATATTAATAATCAATCCATCTATTATCCTGCCGTTGATATTTCAACGGGCATCATCACACTGGTGATCTATGTATGTTATATTAGTCCAGTTTGGCGAAAAAGAGAAAACTTGCCTCTGGCGGCAAGGTATTTAACTGTCTTATTTCATGATTTAACACGGTCAAAATTATTAAACATTTGAAGTGTCAATAGTAAATAAAACCGACGAACGAATCCATTGTGCTTCAGAAAATTTCCTTGTAGAAATAAGGAATAGAAAAAGATAGTAATGCAGAGTGATTCATTTTGATCGGTTCACGACTGCGAAAGGTGTAGTTAATCGCTCTAGCTCATGGGTGCACAAACATTTTCATTCGTGGGCCGATTTTTTAATTCCATTCTTTTGGTGGGCCAGTTGATTTTATAGCAGGTCACACGAGTAGGAAGAAGAGTAAAAATGAGAAATAATGAATAGGTTTATTCACACAATATTCTTTATTTGTCAACTGTCACGGCAAGAACTTTACTCTTTGAAAAAAGTAGTACATCTTTCTAGTATGACATTGAGTTTGAATAGGGTATGTAATATCCATATCAAATAGTTATTCCCATTCTCTCGATTCTTATAAATAATGACATCATAAAAAACTACCACTAATCTTGTAAAATAAAAATAAAAAAATCACATATATGCATAGAAACCAATAAAAACTTTTTCGATTCTCTTTGAAGATCCAGAAGCATTCGATGGATGGCACTGCTTTCCCCTTATTAGGTTTCCAATTTTTGGTGTCAGAGGAGATGTCGCTAATTGCAGAATATCGTTAATATTTTCATCCTTCAGATGATTCCTCGGGCTTGTTTTTATTCAAATTCGTAATAGTGAAAGTTTGATCACAAATATAGGTACTACCAAACATGCTTGTATAATAGAGCGCATTCTCCAACAGATGAGGGAAAATTTCCCATGGTAAAGATTTATAGAATCCTATCAAATGTTCAGGAATAAATTTTGCACGATAAAAATGAGCATTCTGAATATCAATCAGCTGTAACTGCATGAAGGGATTAAGTTTATTCAGGTCTGCGAAGTCAATTACGTTCACGTACTTGGTCGAAATAACTTTATGTTTTTCCATCATTTTGGAAAATGAAAAAAGTTACGTCGCCGAATTGGTGATTTAAGGTGTGTCAATTTAGCAATGAAAGATGTCACGCATTTTAGAAACTGATTGATTAGTTGATGTTTACCTTGCAATTTGGAATTTCGTGAATTAGGTAAAAAGCTTAAGTCACATTGCCAATTAGTAGTTTCATTCAGTGTAGTAGGGCCACCTTTTTCATGAAGAAATAGTATAATTTCAGCTAATGAGTTTATAAATCGCATTAAGCATTTTCATCTGCTCAACCAACGAATTTCACTTTGGTGTGCCAAGTCTATATATTCTGCCTCAATTTCTCCTAGAAATTTTTTAAATTGGCGGTGATTGAGACCTCATGACTTTCGTTATGTTAACTGGTTGTGTAACCTCCTTCATAACATGAACAAAGCCAATAAATATCCTTACCACATAAAAGTTGGATATGTATGACGAGACAATGAATTTTTCCTATTTATTTTTCTGTTTTGTCACAAGTATTGGCAAAATGTATGAGAAGACCCAACAATGGATGCTGCACCCTCTGTGCATACGCGTGAAAGTTCCAAAAATCTATATTTGAGGTAGTAAACATATCTAAAGCGGCTCCAAATATCTCAGACACTTTTGTTTCTCCCTTTTGAGAACATATTGCTAGTAATTTTCCTGTTATTCCGATATTTTTGAAACTCTGCGAACCTGAGATCTGACCAATGATAAATAATACGTTTATGTGCTACTCATTACAGTTCTGCAAGTGATGGCAAATTTACAGTCGGCCGCACCAATGGCCGTGGGAATGTGCATATTCCACGATAGATCACAACGAACAGTGACTCGTGAAAATTCAACGTATTCTGGAAATTGGATATTCAATATGTACATCGCTTTTATACTCCGAGTCTAATTTATTGTTCCGGCCAAAGGGGGGATGCGTGGCATCTGGGCACCCGAATTACGGGAACACCAGAATTTCTCAATTATTCAAGTATCGAGTGTAAATTTTGCAAAAATTTTACTGAAACCCACTTGCAAACTGATTTCCGAAAATGAAACTCTCTGCAAATGTTATATTATTTAAGTGGGGCTATGTACATCGTTCGGTGTTGCTATAAATATTAAAATAATGGGGCCAGGGTGCTATTTGCATCTGGGCCCCCTTCAACGTAGGGCCTACTCTGAATGTCCTGACTGAGTTGACGTTGAAAAGCATTTCGGGATCCTGTAGGTTTCATGATTCTATAATGTATTTATCGAATTTCACGCATTTTGTAAACTGGTAAAACAGTTTCACTCTTATGGGTAGTAGTCATTTATGTTTTAATAAAATTGCCACCAAAGGTTTACAAAAGAAGTTAGCAAAACAAATGTCATTATACATTGCTTATAAAATTCCTGAGCGAAATGTTTTAAATTACAAATAAAAAGCATTCGTAGTGGATCCGGCTGCAGCAGTAGTTACTTTTTCTCATTCTATTATTGTCCGAACATTTCCTTCATTTAAACTGAAGGATTTGTCAACTGCTGAAATTCAGAAAAATCCATTTATTACACATAGGAATTTATAATTAAATGAAATCTCATTTACAAAGTTAAAGTTGCGCTTACCTTATGTTGGTATTATTATAGAAGGAAAATAACTTGTTTCCGAAGAATGAGGGAGGGATAAAGGGACTTTGGCGGGGAAATGGAATGAAAGTACTCAAGGCAGCTCCGGAATCAGCTACAAAATTCATGACTTACGAACATGATAAAAGAATTACTCAAAATAACAGAAATCCAGACTTGGGCATTCATGAGCGCTTTGTAGCTGATTCAGTTGCTGGGGGAGTGAGTCATACCTTTTTCTTTAGGTGCAAAATTCTAGACTGGCTCTGTGAAAAATGGGGCACTACCGTGGCATGTTCGATGCTGCGAAAAAAATGTATCGAACCGAAGGTTACAGAAGCTTTTACCGTGGTTACGTTCAGAACATTTCTTTTCTATGAAACATCCTTAAAAAAAGGTATAGGCACGTGCAAGTATAAGTTGTACATGTGCAGGTAGCAACCTATCCGCTTGCTCTGGTGAGAACAATGCTCCAAGCTCAAGGTGTCTATAAAATTATGAAAAATCAAATTTATAGAGCTTAAATGAAGTGTCAAGCTACCTTTGCCCAAGATCCTCGGGCTTTTTTATGCTTTGAGCAACACAGACAAGCCCAAAGCATAGGACCGTGATGGGGTTAATACGCACCATAATAGCGAGAGAGGGAATGTTATGTAGGCCCGTATCGGGGAATAATACCAAAGTTCCTGAAAGCAGTCCCCGCAGTATGAAGCGTGTCGACGGACCCTAGGAATTAGAATGACTTGAATAGGAAAGCTGTTAGGTAAAAATTTGGAGAGTGCGAAGAGAGATTGAAAGATTTTTCTTTCGAAAAGTTGATCGTCCGAAAAACTTACTTTCGAAAAATTCGCTTTAAAAAAACATGTCGGTCACCAAAGAGGCTAGCACCTCGTGGGCAGGGAGGGGGAAAGTGCCTCCTTAATTCGTAGGTGCGTCCGGGAGTTCCTAGTGCTTGAAGACATGGGGCCACTGTCGGACTTAAGGAAAAGCTTACTAATGCTCTTGCTCTTCGGGATTTTGAGGAGGAGGACCTACCGATTCCAGCGGTGACGGGTTAGGGGCCGTCCTATTGCAACGAAGTGGGAGCGAGGAATTTGCTGTTGGCTGTATTAGCCGGAGTCTTAGGGAACTCCCTGTTGTGCGGGTCGTAGAGAAGCAGCGTGATTAGGTTTCAGGGAGACCCTTTACGGCAGTGACGGATGACTCGGCCGTTACGCGGCTCCACCAAAATCAGAAGAGTAGCGCCAATGTGGGTCTTGGCTCTTCAGGAGCGTGACGTGAATTTGGTGAGCCGCAAGGGAAAGGCGCTGTCTCGCAATCCTAATCAGCAGGTGAAATGGGATGGATTCGTCCATGAACACGGCAGAACAGGAGAGTATAGGTGAAAGCCCTCTGCATTTTGTCCGTCCTGCCGGACGAAAGCATCTTCCCATCGCCGGAGGATGCAGGAGAAGCATACCAACAGTTTCTTGAGCGGGTGATGGAGGCATGGCGACATGCGTTCGAGAACACCTACCGAAATAAAGAACGTTAGCGGGCATAGTATGACCAGCACCACCGCTCCGTGGGGAAATGTGCTGAATTCAACCCCAAGTATAAAGGGCCGTACCAGGTGTTAGGTCCATTAGATAATTGACCGTCATACTTTCAAACCGTAAAAAAAATCAGCCTGATCTATTCGATAAGACAAAAAACAACTGTATGTGACATAAAAATAAATAGACTGGTATCATAGAGGTGATTCCGATGTTCTTCTCTAAAGAGCCTGTCGAAGCGGTAATAGTAATACTGAATAAAATTGCTCAAACGCTCAACATTTCTTCAGCCATAATTGAACACGCTAAAGCCACTTTCTCTTACGTAGAACTTAGGCAACTGACTTCCTTTCCGATAACAAACAGAATACTTGTGAATTTAAAGAAAACGTTGAACGGAGCGTCATGTGATCCAGAAAGTCAGGTTCTCCAAAGTTTTCGAGGCCACTTCTGCTTAGCACCGAATGCAAAGTTTGATGAGCGTGACTCCTCCTAAATAAACTTGGACATCCATTCGGATCTTCGGGGAGTTTTAAACGCGAGGTGTTTGTCTCTTCCGGAACCGATACGTTTTTCGAAAACGAGTATGTCGAAAGACAAATTTTTCCAACTCTTCTTCGAAAAATTAATCTATTCACAGCCACCAAAAGTCTTACCTAATAGCTTTACGAATTACGTCATCTTCGCTCCAAGGGCCTGTCGACACGTTTCAAAGACCAGGTAGCTGATGCACACTGCGGGGACTGCTTTCAGGAAGGTTGGTGTTATTCCCCGATACAGGCCAAAGATTCCCTCTTTTGCCACAATGCTGCGTATCAACCCCATCGTGGTGGTACGCTTCGGGCTTTCCTCTATTGCTGAAAGTATAAAAAAGACCGACATCA
Organism: Uropetala carovei; assembly: GCA_036926305.1. Classification (NCBI taxonomy): domain Eukaryota; kingdom Metazoa; phylum Arthropoda; class Insecta; order Odonata; family Petaluridae; genus Uropetala; species Uropetala carovei. Next base: position 6,536,671 of record JAXCHB010000169.1, read on the forward strand.
TTATCTTGGAAAAAGTTGTGAGGTGGCATAACACAAAACGAATTACCACAGGCAATTAATTTCAACACTTAAATTCTTACGACAACTATTTCGTTTCGAGTTCATTGACTTTACAATATATTAATACCCTCACCAAAGAAAATACTGGACAGAAATTTTCTGATTTTAAAACTACATTTGATTCCAATTTTAACGTAGACAATTTCAATTAGCACAAAAGGAGCTTAGGCGGAGAGAACTTCATACAAGGTTTAAGCTGTATAAGTATGATTTCTCATAATTTTGTAAACATTCGGCATCACCCACCTTGAGCTTGGAGCCTTGTTTTCACCAGAGCAAGCGGATAGGTAGCTACTATAGCACACGTATGGCTTATGGTGGCACATGCCAATATCTCCATCACACCAGGTTTTTCTTTTCTTTCATCATTGCGGGCGCAATATTTCTTCAACGTCTGAATTAGAAGGTTGTTGAATTTAATATACATCGATATACAGATTTCCCATTTTCAGTACGTATATTTAGGCAAATAATGCAATCTACCCAAGCCCGATTTAAAAGTTAACACAGAGGGTGATGGAGGAGAAAGGTAGTTTGAAATAATAATTAAAGCATACTTCAGTATTGTATTTTTCGAAAAGCTATACGAGAATTTGAATTTTTGTAGTTTATTTTATGTTTTAAGAGATCATGATGAGAATGCTGTATGATTGAAAGTAGCAATAGTCATATATTGAATATGAACTAATTAATCAACAGAATGACGTTGACTGTTATCTGAGGTCATTGCGGAAGGGCGACATAAAAAATTAGTTTAAAACATCTCAAGGTGAGAGAAGAATTGAAAAATGGAGAGTATGGTGGCGTTAAAACAAATTACGATGCAGCCGTTACCCATGTGCTTACCATACAAATTGTAAAATCTGACCAAAAGAATTAAAGAAATGTCCTTGCATTCACCACTTTCCCAAACATTCTAAATAAATAATTTGATTTACTAACCTCATAAACAGCCAACTCTATGCCAGCGCACGGGATTATACCCAAGATGTTCGGAACGTAACCACGGTAAAAGCTTCTGTAACCTTCGGTTCGATAAATTTTTTTGGCAGCATCGAACATGCCACGGTACTGCCCCGTTTTTCTCAGAGCCAGTCTAGTTTTTAGCACCTAATAAAGGAAAACATTAGCACAATTAAACAATTCGTTTAGAAATCAAAACTGAAGATATGTTTCGCAAAACTTTAAGTAGCAACAATGAGGATACTACTTTTTACCTCAAGTGGATATATGGTCGTCTGAGCCACTCCCCCAGCAATAGAACCAGCTACGAAGCGCTCATGAATGCCCAATTCTCTGTTGCTGTCACCTCGAATAATTTTTTTAGCATGTTCGTAGGTCATGAACTTGAGTGCTGACTCCGGAGCTACCTTGAGCACGTTAATGCCATTACCTCGCCAAAGTCCCTTTATCCCTCCCTCCTTCACCAACTCCCGGTAACAAGGTATAATCCCTCCTGCGTTACTGTGAACCTGGAATAAATTCAAGAAAGATAAGTATAGAGTGGTAGGGTACCCTCATCATATATATAGAGTAAGGAAATTAGTTATCTGGAAGAAAATCCCTTAAAATGAAATATGTTTTCTTCGTGAAATATTTTTGCTTCAAATTTTTTTCTGATATCTGTTTTTCCTTTATTTACTGGTTAATGCGAGTGTAGCAGGAGAAGGCAGCATATTTAAATGCCTCGCGAAGGAAAATGAAAACTATGCTAATGTGAGAGTAAAATTTTAGGATCTTTTGTAAGTCTAGGCACTGCAATGGGACGAGAGTTGCGAAGCAGGAAGCTCAACCTCCGTGTTTCTATTAGGTATCGACAATGTAAAATATATGTACATTCAAATCACATTCGTGTGTCTACTTGACGGTATTTAAAGGCACGAGTTTTAAGAGACGTCGAATTACTCAGAGTAGTATTTATGATGAGAGCCAACCTTGGGCAAGCATGCTAGGGTATTCGAACCCTTATGTTGTAATTATAATAAAATTGACCTTTCTCTTTCAAATCACTTAAGTGCAAAGACAAGACGAAAAATATTTGACATAGCATTGACGGGCAAATTAGGCGACTCGAGCGGTGAATAACGAGGAAGTGTCAGTGGTGCGAGTTAAAAATTGCTTATCCGAACCAGCGAACGGACTTCTCTTGAGGCTTCCCCGGGAAATAAAACACGTGTAATTACAGGTAAGAACTGCACCGTCAGATACTTGTGTATTAAAAAGTCCTTGCTATTGAAGTATTAAATTCCCCCTTAATTTTAAAACAGCAGTTTTTACCAAAATCCCCTTTTCTCGCAATGTTTGTGACCGAAAAGATATAATTGTAGCAAATTTCAAGTCTCTAACTGATCTGTAAGTGCGTGATAATTCTTGTCGTTTTTGGTGCTAAAACAGCACCTGAAAAATTGGACGTTTTATAATATCGGATTTGTTCCGTCGGTCATGACTTAAAGTCGTCCCTAACTCATATGGAAATGCGTCATAATTTTTATCCTCGTATGGGCAATAACGGGTGTTAACTGCCCCTGAAATTGGAAGTTTTATAATAGGGGATTGTTTCCATCGGTCGTGACCAAAAATCTACAGTGTTGCCAAATTTCAAGTAGGTACTTAGCACATCTGGGAAGGCCTCATTATTTGAATCCTCCTCCTCCTCTTAATCCTATGTAAGAAGGAGTTATATGTTATAGATATGGATTTTTTAAATCCCTCAACCAACACCAAATGTTTTGTTCTGCAATCTCCGTTTACGTCGTGGAGGAATATAAATTTCCGATAGGGATGTTTAAGAAAAACCCGGAAGGCGATAGCAGGGTGGGACTGACCCCAACCAGATTTTCTACCTGAACGACTAGGTTTCGAGACTTACTTGCTGGAATACTTTAATCCGGTCGAGTGGGGCGGTGCAGGTACGGGACACTGCACCTGCCATTCCGCCGGAAAACAGGTGTCGCCACCACGAACCCGGCGTTTCCCTTTTTCCACCTTCCATGTCCAGCTACTGAAAAGTTAGAAAGGAGTGGGTGATACGAAGCGTCAGAGTACATGACCGGGTTATTACAACCTCCAATACCATCTTAACCTTTAACTGCACAGGTGAATATTACGAACACGTTGCGACTACCAGACCACTACTTTTCAAAAAGTTTATTAATTTTTATTCGATCGCTTAATATACAATGCGACCTTAATTTCACGAAGGTTGAGAGGAAATTAAAAGAAAGAAAGATGAATGTTCACTTTTTTTGTAAAATGCAAATTATGATTTAGGTGGTGTGACACACACATGCCCTTCGTAGCTTAAGCTCATAGCCTTCAGATTTGAACATAGATGGAACTCCTTGGAATATTTCTTACAGTATCTCTACATCATTCGTCGATGGTTGAAGCGGATTATATTTCTCAAATGTGCCTAAATTGTACGGCGGGAAAAGTACCTCCTACAAAAGCTCCCTATAACCGCCACATGCTAAATTTCCATAAATCAAGTCACACGCACAGCTCTCTGCCTTAGCCTTAGTTGTGGAAATCCAAGTTTACGATAAAATAAGAAAGAAAGTAAAAAAACAAACATCGGAGAACTAACAGCATAGTTTTTTATTTCTACTTTGAGTCTGTTCCCGGTTTTTGAGTGGATGTTTGCCCCAACTGTAATCGAACTTGAATATGTCAGCAATTTCCGCTAGTGAACTGGTTTGACCTGCATTAATACACTGGACTGCATGCATTCCATGTCATGTCATAGCAACAGAAGTCTTTCCAGCTCACACCATTATCCAGCCTTAATCCGTTTCACAAACCATGAACCTGATGAGCTGTCAAAAATTAGCTACCGGAAAATAGTATAGAACTGATTTAACTGCCCTTTTAGAGGAATTTGTCCTCGTCGCGGGAGCCTGCCGTCAGGCCTTCTCACAGGACTTAGGATATTCATTTTCTTGTACGTTATAATAGCTTATTTTACGCTATATTCTATACACAGAGAGAGAAACTTACTTTATTTCCAAGAAGGCTTTTGTTAAACCCACAGAGTAATTTGGTCCACACAATAAACTCAATCTCGCTTCCGTATCTGAAAATTGTGTCCTCCTTCAGTTCGACTCGGCGTCGCTAGAGAGTCATTGTTGCATGCGGTTGCTAAGGTCAATATGACCCAGAAATTTTAGCTATGTTATCCGATTTAAATAGGTGAAGAATTCTGCAAAAAATTCTGCGAAGGGATTCTTTGCTTCGAGGAGGATCCTTAAACAATATTTTAAGAAGTAGGAAATAGTAATAGGTATAAAAACGCCGATATGTGAGGATCGCAAGATGGCGGACAGCGAAATTTATTTAGACCACTTGAAAATATGTTTTGTCAGTTAGCTAATACTGAACGAATTCTATCTCAATATATTTTTGGTAGTTGTTAATATTCGAGTGGCACATTTATTTGTTAAAGTAAATATCATACCTAGGTACATAGCCGCGCCGACCTGTGGGTGCATCGCACCCGGGCGGCAACATATTAAGGGAGGCAGTTCACGGGCGGAGACACAATTTATTTTTTTATTCAATACCTACGGCTTTTAATCTGAAAATCGAAAAAAAATCTCGGCCAAGGTTCTGTCATAAGTCCGTGAGGGGCGGCATAAACTGCTTGCACCCGGGCGGCAAATACGGCCGGCGCGGGCCTGCCTACCTACGAAGAAAATAACATAAATATTAAAAAAATAACCATGCTATCAGAAGTACGTGACGATAGACGACAAGTTGTCGTTATAATTATTAGATTTGAAATAAAACTGCAAATGACATACAGATCATATTTACCTATACTTGTTAATATTAAAAATGGTCGATATCGGTTAAATGGTTCTCGAAATAACTCTTATGTTTTATTGTAAAATTCATGTAGATCTTCATGTAAAGTGGTCGTTGATCTGATTACACGATACCACATCCCAGTTTCGATGATCACTGCACTTCACACATTAAATTAATATTATAGTAACGTAATTTCACTTACCTTTCTTTCGGCGAAAACGACGGGAATTAAATAATAAACACTTATATTTGATTATGTAACTGAACGATGAGCAATTAGTTTATTTCTTTGTCAATAAGGATCCCCAATACAACGATCCATTCAATCGTCAAGAGAACAGTTTACAATGTTGAAATAAATTGGAGATTTGTTTTTGTTCAGATAGTATTCAAAGAAATTATTCCGCTGATTGATTAATTAGTGAGTTTATAATGTAAACTTTTAAAGAGTTTTGTTTACATAACGACGGAGAACATTGTTAGGATTCGAGCAATCTTTCTTTCTTCGTAAGTACAGAGTACAATTCTGAACCAATCATAACGTGAATTTAATTATTTTCCCTACGTTATACATGTATCCATATAATTACTTCGCTGTCTTTTCACACCGACAATCATATGTAGAATTGACGGGAACAAGGTGGGAGAAGAATATCAGAATTTTACGTAGGTATAGCGGAAAATAAAAACCGAAGGCATTTGCTAAACGACGACAGAATATTCGGTAGAAATGTAGTATATGACGAAATAATTCATATGCAATAGTGTGGCATTAATTGTTTCAAATGCAAATATTAATAATCAATCCATCTATTATCCTGCCGTTGATATTTCAACGGGCATCATCACACTGGTGATCTATGTATGTTATATTAGTCCAGTTTGGCGAAAAAGAGAAAACTTGCCTCTGGCGGCAAGGTATTTAACTGTCTTATTTCATGATTTAACACGGTCAAAATTATTAAACATTTGAAGTGTCAATAGTAAATAAAACCGACGAACGAATCCATTGTGCTTCAGAAAATTTCCTTGTAGAAATAAGGAATAGAAAAAGATAGTAATGCAGAGTGATTCATTTTGATCGGTTCACGACTGCGAAAGGTGTAGTTAATCGCTCTAGCTCATGGGTGCACAAACATTTTCATTCGTGGGCCGATTTTTTAATTCCATTCTTTTGGTGGGCCAGTTGATTTTATAGCAGGTCACACGAGTAGGAAGAAGAGTAAAAATGAGAAATAATGAATAGGTTTATTCACACAATATTCTTTATTTGTCAACTGTCACGGCAAGAACTTTACTCTTTGAAAAAAGTAGTACATCTTTCTAGTATGACATTGAGTTTGAATAGGGTATGTAATATCCATATCAAATAGTTATTCCCATTCTCTCGATTCTTATAAATAATGACATCATAAAAAACTACCACTAATCTTGTAAAATAAAAATAAAAAAATCACATATATGCATAGAAACCAATAAAAACTTTTTCGATTCTCTTTGAAGATCCAGAAGCATTCGATGGATGGCACTGCTTTCCCCTTATTAGGTTTCCAATTTTTGGTGTCAGAGGAGATGTCGCTAATTGCAGAATATCGTTAATATTTTCATCCTTCAGATGATTCCTCGGGCTTGTTTTTATTCAAATTCGTAATAGTGAAAGTTTGATCACAAATATAGGTACTACCAAACATGCTTGTATAATAGAGCGCATTCTCCAACAGATGAGGGAAAATTTCCCATGGTAAAGATTTATAGAATCCTATCAAATGTTCAGGAATAAATTTTGCACGATAAAAATGAGCATTCTGAATATCAATCAGCTGTAACTGCATGAAGGGATTAAGTTTATTCAGGTCTGCGAAGTCAATTACGTTCACGTACTTGGTCGAAATAACTTTATGTTTTTCCATCATTTTGGAAAATGAAAAAAGTTACGTCGCCGAATTGGTGATTTAAGGTGTGTCAATTTAGCAATGAAAGATGTCACGCATTTTAGAAACTGATTGATTAGTTGATGTTTACCTTGCAATTTGGAATTTCGTGAATTAGGTAAAAAGCTTAAGTCACATTGCCAATTAGTAGTTTCATTCAGTGTAGTAGGGCCACCTTTTTCATGAAGAAATAGTATAATTTCAGCTAATGAGTTTATAAATCGCATTAAGCATTTTCATCTGCTCAACCAACGAATTTCACTTTGGTGTGCCAAGTCTATATATTCTGCCTCAATTTCTCCTAGAAATTTTTTAAATTGGCGGTGATTGAGACCTCATGACTTTCGTTATGTTAACTGGTTGTGTAACCTCCTTCATAACATGAACAAAGCCAATAAATATCCTTACCAATGGCCGTGGGAATGTGCATATTCCACGATAGATCACAACGAACAGTGACTCGTGAAAATTCAACGTATTCTGGAAATTGGATATTCAATATGTACATCGCTTTTATACTCCGAGTCTAATTTATTGTTCCGGCCAAAGGGGGGATGCGTGGCATCTGGGCACCCGAATTACGGGAACACCAGAATTTCTCAATTATTCAAGTATCGAGTGTAAATTTTGCAAAAATTTTACTGAAACCCACTTGCAAACTGATTTCCGAAAATGAAACTCTCTGCAAATGTTATATTATTTAAGTGGGGCTATGTACATCGTTCGGTGTTGCTATAAATATTAAAATAATGGGGCCAGGGTGCTATTTGCATCTGGGCCCCCTTCAGCGTAGGGCCTACTCTGAATGTCCTGACTGAGTTGACGTTGAAAAGCATTTCGGGATCCTGTAGGTTTCATGATTCTATAATGTATTTATCGAATTTCACGCATTTTGTAAACTGGTAAAACAGTTTCACTCTTATGGGTAGTAGTCATTAATGTTTTAATAAAATTGCCACCAAAGGTTTACAAAAGAAGTTAGCAAAACAAATGTCATTATACATTGCTTATAAAATTCCTGAGCGAAATGTTTTAAATTACAAATAAAAAGCATTCGTAGTGGATCCGGCTGCAGCAGTAGTTACTTTTTCTCATTCTATTATTGTCCGAACATTTCCTTCATTTAAACTGAAGGATTTGTCAACTGCTGAAATTCAGAAAAATCCATTTATTACACATAGGAATTTATAATTAAATGAAATCTCATTTACAAAGTTAAAGTTGCGCTTACCTTATGTTGGTATTATTATAGAAGGAAAATAACTTGTTTCCGAAGAATGAGGGAGGGATAAAGGGACTTTGGCGGGGAAATGGAATGAAAGTACTCAAGGCAGCTCCGGAATCAGCTACAAAATTCATGACTTACGAACATGTTAAAAGAATTACTCAAAATAACAGAAATCGAGACTTGGGCATTCATGAGCGCTTTGTAGCTGATTCAGTTGCTGGGGGAGTGAGTCATACCTTTTTCTTTAGGTGCAAAAATCTAGACTGGCTCTGTGAAAAATGGGGCAGTACCGTGGCATGTTCGATGCTGCGAAAAAAATGTATCGAACCGAAGGTTACAGAAGCTTTTACCGTGGTTACGTTCAGAACATTTCTTTTCTATGAAACATCCTTAAAAAAAGGTATAGGCACGTGCAAGTATAAGTTGTACATGTGCAGGTAGCAACCTATCCGCTTGCTCTGGTGAGAACAATGCTCCAAGCTCAAGGTGTCTATAAAATTATGAAAAATCAAATTTATAGAGCTTAAATGAAGTGTCAAGCTACCTTTGCCCAAGATCCTCGGGCTTTTTTATGCTTTGAGCAACACAGACAAGCCCAAAGCATAGGACCGTGATGGGGTTAATACGCACCATAATAGCGAGAGAGGGAATGTTATGTAGGCCCGTATCGGGGAATAATACCAAAGTTCCTGAAAGCAGTCCCCGCAGTATGAAGCGTGTCGACGGACCCTAGGAATTAGAATGACTTGAATAGGAAAGCTGTTAGGTAAAAATTTGGAGAGTGCGAAGAGAGATTGAAAGATTTTTCTTTCGAAAAGTTGATCGTCCGAAAAACTTACTTTCGAAAAATTCGCTTTAAAAAAACATGTCGGTCACCAAAGAGGCTAGCACCTCGTGGGCAGGGAGGGGGAAAGTGCCTCCTTAATTCGTAGGTGCGTCCGGGAGTTCCTAGTGCTTGAAGACATGGGGCCACTGTCGGACTTAAGGAAAAGCTTACTAATGCTCTTGCTCTTCGGGATTTTGAGGAGGAGGACCTACCGATTCCAGCGGTGACGGGTTAGGGGCCGTCCTATTGCAACGAAGTGGGAGCGAGGAATTTGCTGTTGGCTGTATTAGCCGGAGTCTTAGGGAACTCCCTGTTGTGCGGGTCGTAGAGAAGCAGCGTGATTAGGTTTCAGGGAGACCCTTTACGGCAGTGACGGATGACTCGGCCGTTACGCGGCTCCACCAAAATCAGAAGAGTAGCGCCAATGTGGGTCTTGGCTCTTCAGGAGCGTGACGTGAATTTGGTGAGCCGCAAGGGAAAGGCGCTGTCTCGCAATCCTAATCAGCAGGTGAAATGGGATGGATTCGTCCATGAACACGGCAGAACAGGAGAGTATAGGTGAAAGCCCTCTGCATTTTGTCCGTCCTGCCGGACGAAAGCATCTTCCCATCGCCGGAGGATGCAGGAGAAGCATACCAACAGTTTCTTGAGCGGGTGATGGAGGCATGGCGACATGCGTTCGAGAACACCTACCGAAATAAAGAACGTTAGCGGGCATAGTATGACCAGCACCACCGCTCCGTGGGGAAATGTGCTGAATTCAACCCCAAGTATAAAGGGCCGTACCAGGTGTTAGGTCCATTAGATAATTGACCGTCATACTTTCAAACCGTAAAAAAAATCAGCCTGATCTATTCGATAAGACAAAAAACAACTGTATGTGACATAAAAATAAATAGACTGGTATCATAGAGGTGATTCCGATGTTCTTCTCTAAAGAGCCTGTCGAAGCGGTAATAGTAATACTGAATAAAATTGCTCAAACGCTCAACATTTCTTCAGCCATAATTGAACACGCTAAAGCCACTTTCTCTTACGTAGAACTTAGGCAACTGACTTCCTTTCCGATAACAAACAGAATACTTGTGAATTTAAAGAAAACGTTGAACGGAGCGTCATGTGATCCAGAAAGTCAGGTACTCCAAAGTTTTCGAGGCCACTTCTGCTTAGCACCGAATGCAAAGTTTGATGAGCGTGACTCCTCCTAAATAAACTTGGACATCCATTCGGATCTTCGGGGAGTTTTAAACGCGAGGTGTTTGTCTCTTCCGGAACCGATACGTTTTTCGAAAACGAGTATGTCGAAAGACAAATTTTTCCAACTCTTCTTCGAAAAATTAATCTATTCACAGCCACCAAAAGTCTTACCTAATAGCTTTACGAATTACGTCATCTTCGCTCCAAGGGCCTGTCGACACGTTTCAAAGACCAGGTAGCTGATGCACACTGCGGGGACTGCTTTCAGGAAGGTTGGTGTTATTCCCCGATACAGGCCAAAGAATCCCTCTTTTGCCACAATGCTGCGTATCAACCCCATCGTGGTGGTACGCTTCGGGCTTTCCTCTATTGCTGAAAGTATAAAAAAGACCGACATCATTATCTTGGAAAAAGTTGTGAGGTGGCATAACACAAAACGAATTACCACAGGCAATTAATTTCAACACTTAAATTCTTACGACAACTATTTCGTTTCGAGTTCAGTGACTTTACAATATATTAATACCCTCACCAAAGAAAATACTGGACAGAAATTTTCTGATTTTAAAACTACATTTGATTCCAATTTTAACGTAGACAATTTCAATTAGCACAAAAGGAGCTTAGGCGGAGAGAACTTCATACAAGGTTTAAGCTGTATAAGTATGATTTCTCATAATTTTGTAAACATTCGGCATCACCCACCTTGAGCTTGGAGCCTTGTTTTCACCAGAGCAAGCGGATAGGTAGCTACTATAGCACACGTATGGCTTATGGTGGCACATGCCAATATCTCCATCACACCAGGTTTTTCTTTTCTTTCATCATTGCGGGCGCAATATTTCTTCAACGTCTGAATTAGAAGGTTGTTGAATTTAATATACATCGATATACAGATTTCCCATTTTCAGTACGTATATTTAGGCAAATAATGCAATCTACCCAAGCCCGATTTAAAAGTTAACACAGAGGGTGATGGAGGAGAAAGGTAGTTTGAAATAATAATTAAAGCATACTTCAGTATTGTATTTTTCGAAAAGCTATACGAGAATTTGAATTTTTGTAGTTTATTTTATGTTTTAAGAGATCATGATGAGAATGCTGTATGATTGAAAGTAGCAATAGTCATATATTGAATATGAACTAATTAATCAACAGAATGACGTTGACTGTTATCTGAGGTCATTGCGGAAGGGCGACATAAAAAATTAGTTTAAAACATCTCAAGGTGAGAGAAGAATTGAAAAATGGAGAGTATGGTGGCGTTAAAACAAATTACGATGCAGCCGTTACCCATGTGCTTACCATACAAATTGTAAAATCTGACCAAAAGAATTAAAGAAATGTCCTTGCATTCACCACTTTCCCAAACATTCTAAATAAATAATTTGATTTACTAACCTCATAAACAGCCAACTCTATGCCAGCGCACGGGATTATACCCAAGATGTTCGGAACGTAACCACGGTAAAAGCTTCTGTAACCTTCGGTTCGATAAATTTTTTTGGCAGCATCGAACATGCCACGGTACTGCCCCGTTTTTCTCAGAGCCAGTCTAGTTTTTAGCACCTAATAAAGGAAAACATTAGCACAATTAAACAATTCGTTTAGAAATCAAAACTGAAGATATGTTTCGCAAAACTTTAAGTAGCAACAATGAGGATACTACTTTTTACCTCAAGTGGATATATGGTCGTCTGAGCCACTCCCCCAGCAATAGAACCAGCTACGAAGCGCTCATGAATGCCCAATTCTCTGTTGCTGTCACCTCGAATAATTTTTTTAGCATGTTCGTAGGTCATGAACTTGAGTGCTGACTCCGGAGCTACCTTGAGCACGTTAATGCCATTACCTCGCCAAAGTCCCTTTATCCCTCCCTCCTTCACCAACTCCCGGTAACAAGGTATAATCCCTCCTGCGTTACTGTGAACCTGGAATAAATTCAAGAAAGATAAGTATAGAGTGGTAGGGTACCCTCATCATATATATAGAGTAAGGAAATTAGTTATCTGGAAGAAAATCCCTTAAAATGAAATATGTTTTCTTCGTGAAATATTTTTGCTTCAAATTTTTTTCTGATATCTGTTTTTCCTTTATTTACTGGTTAATGCGAGTGTAGCAGGAGAAGGCAGCATATTTAAATGCCTCGCGAAGGAAAATGAAAACTATGCTAATGTGAGAGTAAAATTTTAGGATCTTTTGTAAGTCTAGGCACTGCAATGGGACGAGAGTTGCGAAGCAGGAAGCTCAACCTCCGTGTTTCTATTAGGTATCGACAATGTAAAATATATGTACATTCAAATCACATTCGTGTGTCTACTTGACGGTATTTAAAGGCACGAGTTTTAAGAGACGTCGAATTACTCAGAGTAGTATTTATGATGAGAGCCAACCTTGGGCAAGCATGCTAGGGTATTCGAACCCTTATGTTGTAATTATAATAAAATTGACCTTTCTCTTTCAAATCACTTAAGTGCAAAGACAAGACGAAAAATATTTGACATAGCATTGACGGGCAAATTAGGCGACTCGAGCGGTGAATAACGAGGAAGTGTCAGTGGTGCGAGTTAAAAATTGCTTATCCGAACCAGCGAACGGACTTCTCTTGAGGCTTCCCCGGGAAATAAAACACGTGTAATTACAGGTAAGAACTGCACCGTCAGATACTTGTGTATTAAAAAGTCCTTGCTATTGAAGTATTAAATTCCCCCTTAATTTTAAAACAGCAGTTTTTACCAAAATCCCCTTTTCTCGCAATGTTTGTGACCGAAAAGATATAATTGTAGCAAATTTCAAGTCTCTAACTGATCTGTAAGTGCGTGATAATTCTTGTCGTTTTTGGTGCTAAAACAGCACCTGAAAAATTGGACGTTTTATAATATCGGATTTGTTCCGTCGGTCATGACTTAAAGTCGTCCCTAACTCATATGGAAATGCGTCATAATTTTTATCCTCGTATGGGCAATAACGGGTGTTAACTGCCCCTGAAATTGGAAGTTTTATAATAGGGGATTGTTTCCATCGGTCGTGACCAAAAATCTACAGTGTTGCCAAATTTCAAGTAGGTACTTAGCACATCTGGGAAGGCCTCATTATTTGAATCCTCCTCCTCCTCTTAATCCTATGTAAGAAGGAGTTATATGTTATAGATATGGATTTTTTAAATCCCTCAACCAACACCAAATGTTTTGTTCTGCAATCTCCGTTTACGTCGTGGAGGAATATAAATTTCCGATAGGGATGTTTAAGAAAAACCCGGAAGGCGATAGCAGGGTGGGACTGACCCCAACCAGATTTTCTACCTGAACGACTAGGTTTCGAGACTTACTTGCTGGAATACTTTAATCCGGTCGAGTGGGGCGGTGCAGGTACGGGACACTGCACCTGCCATTCCGCCGGAAAACAGGTGTCGCCACCACGAACCCGGCGTTTCCCTTTTTCCACCTTCCATGTCCAGCTACTGAAAAGTTAGAAAGGAGTGGGTGATACGAAGCGTCAGAGTACATGACCGGGTTATTACAACCTCCAATACCATCTTAACCTTTAACTGCACAGGTGAATATTACGAACACGTTGCGACTACCAGACCACTACTTTTCAAAAAGTTTATTAATTTTTATTCGATCGCTTAATATACAATGCGACCTTAATTTCACGAAGGTTGAGAGGAAATTAAAAGAAAGAAAGATGAATGTTCACTTTTTTTGTAAAATGCAAATTATGATTTAGGTGGTGTGACACACACATGCCCTTCGTAGCTTAAGCTCATAGCCTTCAGATTTGAACATAGATGGAACTCCTTGGAATATTTCTTACAGTATCTCTACATCATTCGTCGATGGTTGAAGCGGATTATATTTCTCAAATGTGCCTAAATTGTACGGCGGGAAAAGTACCTCCTACAAAAGCTCCCTATAACCGCCACATGCTAAATTTCCATAAATCAAGTCACACGCACAGCTCTCTGCCTTAGCCTTAGTTGTGGAAATCCAAGTTTACGATAAAATAAGAAAGAAAGTAAAAAAACAAACATCGGAGAACTAACAGCATAGTTTTTTATTTCTACTTTGAGTCTGTTCCCGGTTTTTGAGTGGATGTTTGCCCGAACTGTAATCGAACTTGAATATGTCAGCAATTTCCGCTAGTGAACTGGTTTGACCTGCATTAATACACTGGACTGCATGCATTCCATGTCATGTCATAGCAACAGAAGTCTTTCCAGCTCACACCATTATCCAGCCTTAATCCGTTTCACAAACCATGAACCTGATGAGCTGTCAAAAATTAGCTACCGGAAAATAGTATAGAACTGATTTAACTGCCCTTTTAGAGGAATTTGTCCTCGTCGCGGGAGCCTGCCGTCAGGCCTTCTCACAGGACTTAGGATATTCATTTTCTTCTACGTTATAATAGCTTATTTTACGCTATATTCTATACACAGAGAGAGAAACTTACTTTATTTCCAAGAAGGCTTTTGTTAAACCCACAGAGTAATTTGGTCCACACAATAAACTCAATCTCGCTTCCGTATCTGAAAATTGTGTCCTCCTTCAGTTCGACTCGGCGTCGCTAGAGAGTCATTGTTGCATGCGGTTGCTAAGGTCAATATGACCCAGAAATTTTAGCTATGTTATCCGATTTAAATAGGTGAAGAATTCTGCAAAAAATTCTGCGAAGGGATTCTTTGCTTCGAGGAGGATCCTTAAACAATATTTTAAGAAGTAGGAAATAGTAATAGGTATAAAAACGCCGATATGTGAGGATCGCAAGATGGCGGACAGCGAAATTTATTTAGACCACTTGAAAATATGTTTTGTCAGTTAGCTAATACTGAACGAATTCTATCTCAATATATTTTTGGTAGTTGTTAATATTCGAGTGGCACATTTATTTGTTAAAGTAAATATCATACCTAGGTACATAGCCGCGCCGACCTGTGGGTGCATCGCACCCGGGCGGCAACATATTAAGGGAGGCAGTTCACGGGCGGAGACACAATTTATTTTTTTATTCAATACCTACGGCTTTTAATCTGAAAATCGAAAAAAAATCTCGGCCAAGGTTCTGTCATAAGTCCGTGAGGGGCGGCATAAACTGCTTGCACCCGGGCGGCAAATACGGCCGGCGCGGGCCTGCCTACCTACGAAGAAAATAACATAAATATTAAAAAAATAACCATGCTATCAGAAGTACGTGACGATAGACGACAAGTTGTCGTTATAATTATTAGATTTGAAATAAAACTGCAAATGACATACAGATCATATTTACCTATACTTGTTAATATTAAAAATGGTCGATATCGGTTAAATGGTTCTCGAAATAACTCTTATGTTTTATTGTAAAATTCATGTAGATCTTCATGTAAAGTGGTCGTTGATCTGATTACACGATACCACATCCCAGTTTCGATGATCACTGCACTTCACACATTAAATTAATATTATAGTAACGTAATTTCACTTACCTTTCTTTCGGCGAAAACGACGGGAATTAAATAATAAACACTTATATTTGATTATGTAACTGAACGATGAGCAATTAGTTTATTTCTTTGTCAATAAGGATCCCCAATACAACGATCCATTCAATCGTCAAGAGAACAGTTTACAATGTTGAAATAAATTAGAGATTTGTTTTTGTTCAGATAGTATTCAAAGAAATTATTCCGCTGATTGATTAATTAGTGAGTTTATAATGTAAACTTTTAAAGAGTTTTGTTTACATAACGACGGAGAACATTGTTAGGATTCGAGCAATCTTTCTTTCTTCGTAAGTACAGAGTACAATTCTGAACCAATCATAACGTGAATTTAATTATTTTCCCTACGTTATACATGTATCCATATAATTACTTCGCTGTCTTTTCACACCGACAATCATATGTAGAATTGACGGGAACAAGGTGGGAGAAGAATATCAGAATTTTACGTAGGTATAGCGGAAAATAAAAACCAAAGGCATTTACTAAACGACGACAGAATATTCGGTAGAAATGTAGTATATGACGAAATAATTCATATGCAATAGTGTGGCATTAATTGTTTCAAATGCAAATATTAATAATCAATCCATCTATTATCCTGCCGTTGATATTTCAACGGGCATCATCACACTGGTGATCTATGTATGTTATATTAGTCCAGTTTGGCGAAAAAGAGAAAACTTGCCTCTGGCGGCAAGGTATTTAACTGTCTTATTTCATGATTTAACACGGTCAAAATTATTAAACATTTGAAGTGTCAATAGTAAATAAAACCGACGAACGAATCCATTGTGCTTCAGAAAATTTCCTTGTAGAAATAAGGAATAGAAAAAGATAGTAATGCAGAGTGATTCATTTTGATCGGTTCACGACTGCGAAAGGTGTAGTTAATCGCTCTAGCTCATGGGTGCACAAACATTTTCATTCGTGGGCCGATTTTTTAATTCCATTCTTTTGGTGGGCCAGTTGATTTTATAGCAGGTCACACGAGTAGGAAGAAGAGTAAAAATGAGAAATAATGAATAGGTTTATTCACACAATATTCTTTATTTGTCAACTGTCACGGCAAGAACTTTACTCTTTGAAAAAAGTAGTACATCTTTCTAGTATGACATTGAGTTTGAATAGGGTATGTAATATCCATATCAAATAGTTATTCCCATTCTCTCGATTCTTATAAATAATGACATCATAAAAAACTACCACTAATCTTGTAAAATAAAAATAAAAAAATCACATATATGCATAGAAACCAATAAAAACTTTTTCGATTCTCTTTGAAGATCCAGAAGCATTCGATGGATGGCACTGCTTTCCCCTTATTAGGTTTCCAATTTTTGGTGTCAGAGGAGATGTCGCTAATTGCAGAATATCGTTAATATTTTCATCCTTCAGATGATTCCTCGGGCTTGTTTTTATTCAAATTCGTAATAGTGAAAGTTTGATCACAAATATAGGTACTACCAAACATGCTTGTATAATAGAGCGCATTCTCCAACAGATGAGGGAAAATTTCCCATGGTAAAGATTTATAGAATCCTATCAAATGTTCAGGAATAAATTTTGCACGATAAAAATGAGCATTCTGAATATCAATCAGCTGTAACTGCATGAAGGGATTAAGTTTATTCAGGTCTGCGAAGTCAATTACGTTCACGTACTTGGTCGAAATAACTTTATGTTTTTCCATCATTTTGGAAAATGAAAAAAGTTACGTCGCCGAATTGGTGATTTAAGGTGTGTCAATTTAGCAATGAAAGATGTCACGCATTTTAGAAACTGATTGATTAGTTGATGTTTACCTTGCAATTTGGAATTTCGTGAATTAGGTAAAAAGCTTAAGTCACATTGCCAATTAGTAGTTTCATTCAGTGTAGTAGGGCCACCTTTTTCATGAAGAAATAGTATAATTTCAGCTAATGAGTTTATAAATCGCATTAAGCATTTTCATCTGCTCAACCAACGAATTTCACTTTGGTGTGCCAAGTCTATATATTCTGCCTCAATTTCTCCTAGAAATTTTTTAAATTGGCGGTGATTGAGACCTCATGACTTTCGTTATGTTAACTGGTTGTGTAACCTCCTTCATAACATGAACAAAGCCAATAAATATCCTTACCAATGGCCGTGGGAATGTGCATATTCCACGATAGATCACAACGAACAGTGACTCGTGAAAATTCAACGTATTCTGGAAATTGGATATTCAATATGTACATCGCTTTTATACTCCGAGTCTAATTTATTGTTCCGGCCAAAGGGGGGATGCGTGGCATCTGGGCACCCGAATTACGGGAACCCCAGAATTTCTCAATTATTCAAGTATCTTGTGTAAATTTTGCAAAAATTTTACTGAAACCCACTTGCAAACTGATTTCCGAAAATGAAACTCTCTGCAAATGTTATATTATTTAAGTGGGGCTATGTACATCGTTCGGTGTTGCTATAAATATTAAAATAATGGGGCCAGGGTGCTATTTGCATCTGGGCCCCCTTCAGCGTAGGGCCTACTCTGAATGTCCTGACTGAGTTGACGTTGAAAAGCATTTCGGGATCCTGTAGGTTTCATGATTCTATAATGTATTTATCGAATTTCACGCATTTTGTAAACTGGTAAAACAGTTTCACTCTTATGGGTAGTAGTCATTAATGTTTTAATAAAATTGCCACCAAAGGTTTACAAAAGAAGTTAGCAAAACAAATGTCATTATACATTGCTTATAAAATTCCTGAGCGAAATGTTTTAAATTACAAATAAAAAGCATTCGTAGTGGATCCGGCTGCAGCAGTAGTTACTTTTTCTCATTCTATTATTGTCCGAACATTTCCTTCATTTAAACTGAAGGATTTGTCAACTGCTGAAATTCAGAAAAATCCATTTATTACACATAGGAATTTATAATTAAATGAAATCTCATTTACAAAGTTAAAGTTGCGCTTACCTTATGTTGGTATTATTATAGAAGGAAAATAACTTGTTTCCGAAGAATGAGGGAGGGATAAAGGGACTTTGGCGGGGAAATGGAATGAAAGTACTCAAGGCAGCTCCGGAATCAGCTACAAAATTCATGACTTACGAACATGTTAAAAGAATTACTCAAAATAACAGAAATCGAGACTTGGGCATTCATGAGCGCTTTGTAGCTGATTCAGTTGCTGGGGGAGTGAGTCATACCTTTTTCTTTAGGTGCAAAAATCTAGACTGGCTCTGTGAAAAATGGGGCAGTACCGTGGCATGTTCGATGCTGCGAAAAAAATGTATCGAACCGAAGGTTACAGAAGCTTTTACCGTGGTTACGTTCAGAACATTTCTTTTTTATGAAACATCCTTAAAAAAAGGTATAGGCACGTGCAAGTATAAGTTGTACATGTGCAGGTAGCAACCTATCCGCTTGCTCTGGTGAGAACAATGCTCCAACCTCAAGGTGTCTATAAAATTATGAAAAATCAAATTTATAGAGCTTAAATGAAGTGTCAAGCTACCTTTGCCCAAGATCCTCGGGCTTTTTTATGCTTTGAGCAACACAGACAAGCCCAAAGCATAGGACCGTGATGGGGTTAATACGCACCATAATAGCGAGAGAGGGAATGTTATGTAGGCCCGTATCGGGGAATAATACCAAAGTTCCTGAAAGCAGTCCCCGCAGTATGAAGCGTGTCGACGGACCCTAGGAATTAGAATGACTTGAATAGGAAAGCTGTTAGGTAAAAATTTGGAGAGTGCGAAGAGAGATTGAAAGATTTTTCTTTCGAAAAGTTGATCGTCCGAAAAACTTACTTTCGAAAAATTCGCTTTAAAAAAACATGTCGGTCACCAAAGAGGCTAGCACCTCGTGGGCAGGGAGGGGGAAAGTGCCTCCTTAATTCGTAGGTGCGTCCGGGAGTTCCTAGTGCTTGAAGACATGGGGCCACTGTCGGACTTAAGGAAAAGCTTACTAATGCTCTTGCTCTTCGGGATTTTGAGGAGGAGGACCTACCGATTCCAGCGGTGACGGGTTAGGGGCCGTCCTATTGCAACGAAGTGGGAGCGAGGAATTTGCTGTTGGCTGTATTAGCCGGAGTCTTAGGGAACTCCCTGTTGTGCGGGTCGTAGAGAAGCAGCGTGATTAGGTTTCAGGGAGACCCTTTACGGCAGTGACGGATGACTCGGCCGTTACGCGGCTCCACCAAAATCAGAAGAGTAGCGCCAATGTGGGTCTTGGCTCTTCAGGAGCGTGACGTGAATTTGGTGAGCCGCAAGGGAAAGGCGCTGTCTCGCAATCCTAATCAGCAGGTGAAATGGGATGGATTCGTCCATGAACACGGCAGAACAGGAGAGTATAGGTGAAAGCCCTCTGCATTTTGTCCGTCCTGCCGGACGAAAGCATCTTCCCATCGCCGGAGGATGCAGGAGAAGCATACCAACAGTTTCTTGAGCGGGTGATGGAGGCATGGCGACATGCGTTCGAGAACACCTACCGAAATAAAGAACGTTAGCGGGCATAGTATGACCAGCACCACCGCTCCGTGGGGAAATGTGCTGAATTCAACCCCAAGTATAAAGGGCCGTACCAGGTGTTAGGTCCATTAGATAATTGACCGTCATACTTTCAAACCGTAAAAAAAATCAGCCTGATCTATTCGATAAGACAAAAAACAACTGTATGTGACATAAAAATAAATAGACTGGTATCATAGAGGTGATTCCGATGTTCTTCTCTAAAGAGCCTGTCGAAGCGGTAATAGTAATACTGAATAAAATTGCTCAAACGCTCAACATTTCTTCAGCCATAATTGAACACGCTAAAGCCACTTTCTCTTACGTAGAACTTAGGCAACTGACTTCCTTTCCGATAACAAACAGAATACTTGTGAATTTAAAGAAAACGTTGAACGGAGCGTCATGTGATCCAGAAAGTCAGGTACTCCAAAGTTTTCGAGGCCACTTCTGCTTAGCACCGAATGCAAAGTTTGATGAGCGTGACTCCTCCTAAATAAACTTGGACATCCATTCGGATCTTCGGGGAGTTTTAAACGCGAGGTGTTTGTCTCTTCCGGAACCGATACGTTTTTCGAAAACGAGTATGTCGAAAGACAAATTTTTCCAACTCTTCTTCGAAAAATTAATCTATTCACAGCCACCAAAAGTCTTACCTAATAGCTTTACGAATTACGTCATCTTCGCTCCAAGGGCCTGTCGACACGTTTCAAAGACCAGGTAGCTGATGCACACTGCGGGGACTGCTTTCAGGAAGGTTGGTGTTATTCCCCGATACAGGCCAAAGATTCCCTCTTTTGCCACAATGCTGCGTATCAACCCCATCGTGGTGGTACGCTTCGGGCTTTCCTCTATTGCTGAAAGTATAAAAAAGACCGACATCATTATCTTGGAAAAAGTTGTGAGGTGGCATAACACAAAACGAATTACCACAGGCAATTAATTTCAACACTTAAATTCTTACGACAACTATTTCGTTTCGAGTTCAGTGACTTTACAATATATTAATACCCTCACCAAAGAAAATACTGGACAGAAATTTTCTGATTTTAAAACTACATTTGATTCCAATTTTAACGTAGACAATTTCAATTAGCACAAAAGGAGCTTAGGCGGAGAGAACTTCATACAAGGTTTAAGCTGTATAAGTATGATTTCTCATAATTTTGTAAACATTCGGCATCACCCACCTTGAGCTTGGAGCCTTGTTTTCACCAGAGCAAGCGGATAGGTAGCTACTATAGCGCACGTATGGCTTATGGTGGCACATGCCAATATCTCCATCACACCAGGTTTTTCTTTTCTTTCATCATTGCGGGCGCAATATTTCTTCAACGTCTGAATTAGAAGGTTGTTGAATTTAATATACATCGATATACAGATTTCCCATTTTCAGTACGTATATTTAGGCAAATAATGCAATCTACCCAAGCCCGATTTAAAAGTTAACACAGAGGGTGATGGAGGAGAAAGGTAGTTTGAAATAATAATTAAAGCATACTTCAGTATTGTATTTTTCGAAAAGCTATACGAGAATTTGAATTTTTGTAGTTTATTTTATGTTTTAAGAGATCATGATGAGAATGCTGTATGATTGAAAGTAGCAATAGTCATATATTGAATATGAACTAATTAATCAACAGAATGACGTTGACTGTTATCTGAGGTCATTGCGGAAGGGCGACATAAAAAATTAGTTTAAAACATCTCAAGGTGAGAGAAGAATTGAAAAATGGAGAGTATGGTGGCGTTAAAACAAATTACGATGCAGCCGTTACCCATGTGCTTACCATACAAATTGTAAAATCTGACCAAAAGAATTAAAGAAATGTCCTTGCATTCACCACTTTCCCAAACATTCTAAATAAATAATTTGATTTACTAACCTCATAAACAGCCAACTCTATGCCAGCGCACGGGATTATACCCAAGATGTTCGGAACGTAACCACGGTAAAAGCTTCTGTAACCTTCGGTTCGATAAATTTTTTTGGCAGCATCGAACATGCCACGGTACTGCCCCGTTTTTCTCAGAGCCAGTCTAGTTTTTAGCACCTAATAAAGGAAAACATTAGCACAATTAAACAATTCGTTTAGAAATCAAAACTGAAGATATGTTTCGCAAAACTTTAAGTAGCAACAATGAGGATACTACTTTTTACCTCAAGTGGATATATGGTCGTCTGAGCCACTCCCCCAGCAATAGAACCAGCTACGAAGCGCTCATGAATGCCCAATTCTCTGTTGCTGTCACCTCGAATAATTTTTTTAGCATGTTCGTAGGTCATGAACTTGAGTGCTGACTCCGGAGCTACCTTGAGCACGTTAATGCCATTACCTCGCCAAAGTCCCTTTATCCCTCCCTCCTTCACCAACTCCCGGTAACAAGGTATAATCCCTCCTGCGTTACTGTGAACCTGGAATAAATTCAAGAAAGATAAGTATAGAGTGGTAGGGTACCCTCATCATATATATAGAGTAAGGAAATTAGTTATCTGGAAGAAAATCCCTTAAAATGAAATATGTTTTCTTCGTGAAATATTTTTGCTTCAAATTTTTTTCTGATATCTGTTTTTCCTTTATTTACTGGTTAATGCGAGTGTAGCAGGAGAAGGCAGCATATTTAAATGCCTCGCGAAGGAAAATGAAAACTATGCTAATGTGAGAGTAAAATTTTAGGATCTTTTGTAAGTCTAGGCACTGCAATGGGACGAGAGTTGCGAAGCAGGAAGCTCAACCTCCGTGTTTCTATTAGGTATCGACAATGTAAAATATATGTACATTCAAATCACATTCGTGTGTCTACTTGACGGTATTTAAAGGCACGAGTTTTAAGAGACGTCGAATTACTCAGAGTAGTATTTATGATGAGAGCCAACCTTGGGCAAGCATGCTAGGGTATTCGAACCCTTATGTTGTAATTATAATAAAATTGACCTTTCTCTTTCAAATCACTTAAGTGCAAAGACAAGACGAAAAATATTTGACATAGCATTGACGGGCAAATTAGGCGACTCGAGCGGTGAATAACGAGGAAGTGTCAGTGGTGCGAGTTAAAAATTGCTTATCCGAACCAGCGAACGGACTTCTCTTGAGGCTTCCCCGGGAAATAAAACACGTGTAATTACAGGTAAGAACTGCACCGTCAGATACTTGTGTATTAAAAAGTCCTTGCTATTGAAGTATTAAATTCCCCCTTAATTTTAAAACAGCAGTTTTTACCAAAATCCCCTTTTCTCGCAATGTTTGTGACCGAAAAGATATAATTGTAGCAAATTTCAAGTCTCTAACTGATCTGTAAGTGCGTGATAATTCTTGTCGTTTTTGGTGCTAAAACAGCACCTGAAAAATTGGACGTTTTATAATATCGGATTTGTTCCGTCGGTCATGACTTAAAGTCGTCCCTAACTCATATGGAAATGCGTCATAATTTTTATCCTCGTATGGGCAATAACGGGTGTTAACTGCCCCTGAAATTGGAAGTTTTATAATAGGGGATTGTTTCCATCGGTCGTGACCAAAAATCTACAGTGTTGCCAAATTTCAAGTAGGTACTTAGCACATCTGGGAAGGCCTCATTATTTGAATCCTCCTCCTCCTCTTAATCCTATGTAAGAAGGAGTTATATGTTATAGATATGGATTTTTTAAATCCCTCAACCAACACCAAATGTTTTGTTCTGCAATCTCCGTTTACGTCGTGGAGGAATATAAATTTCCGATAGGGATGTTTAAGAAAAACCCGGAAGGCGATAGCAGGGTGGGACTGACCCCAACCAGATTTTCTACCTGAACGACTAGGTTTCGAGACTTACTTGCTGGAATACTTTAATCCGGTCGAGTGGGGCGGTGCAGGTACGGGACACTGCACCTGCCATTCCGCCGGAAAACAGGTGTCGCCACCACGAACCCGGCGTTTCCCTTTTTCCACCTTCCATGTCCAGCTACTGAAAAGTTAGAAAGGAGTGGGTGATACGAAGCGTCAGAGTACATGACCGGGTTATTACAACCTCCAATACCATCTTAACCTTTAACTGCACAGGTGAATATTACGAACACGTTGCGACTACCAGACCACTACTTTTCAAAAAGTTTATTAATTTTTATTCGATCGCTTAATATACAATGCGACCTTAATTTCACGAAGGTTGAGAGGAAATTAAAAGAAAGAAAGATGAATGTTCACTTTTTTTGTAAAATGCAAATTATGATTTAGGTGGTGTGACACACACATGCCCTTCGTAGCTTAAGCTCATAGCCTTCAGATTTGAACATAGATGGAACTCCTTGGAATATTTCTTACAGTATCTCTACATCATTCGTCGATGGTTGAAGCGGATTATATTTCTCAAATGTGCCTAAATTGTACGGCGGGAAAAGTACCTCCTACAAAAGCTCCCTATAACCGCCACATGCTAAATTTCCATAAATCAAGTCACACGCACAGCTCTCTGCCTTAGCCTTAGTTGTGGAAATCCAAGTTTACGATAAAATAAGAAAGAAAGTAAAAAAACAAACATCGGAGAACTAACAGCATAGTTTTTTATTTCTACTTTGAGTCTGTTCCCGGTTTTTGAGTGGATGTTTGCCCCAACTGTAATCGAACTTGAATATGTCAGCAATTTCCGCTAGTGAACTGGTTTGACCTGCATTAATACACTGGACTGCATGCATTCCATGTCATGTCATAGCAACAGAAGTCTTCCCAGCTCACACCATTATCCAGCCTTAATCCGTTTCACAAACCATGAACCTGATGAGCTGTCAAAAATTAGCTACCGGAAAATAGTATAGAACTGATTTAACTGCCCTTTTAGAGGAATTTGTCCTCGTCGCGGGAGCCTGCCGTCAGGCCTTCTCACAGGACTTAGGATATTCATTTTCTTCTACGTTATAATAGCTTATTTTACGCTATATTCTATACACAGAGAGAGAAACTTACTTTATTTCCAAGAAGGCTTTTGTTAAACCCACAGAGTAATTTGGTCCACACAATAAACTCAATCTCGCTTCCGTATCTGAAAATTGTGTCCTCCTTCAGTTCGACTCGGCGTCGCTAGAGAGTCATTGTTGCATGCGGTTGCTAAGGTCAATATGACCCAGAAATTTTAGCTATGTTATCCGATTTAAATAGGTGAAGAATTCTGCAAAAAATTCTGCGAAGGGATTCTTTGCTTCGAGGAGGATCCTTAAACAATATTTTAAGAAGTAGGAAATAGTAATAGGTATAAAAACGCCGATATGTGAGGATCGCAAGATGGCGGACAGCGAAATTTATTTAGACCACTTGAAAATATGTTTTGTCAGTTAGCTAATACTGAACGAATTCTATCTCAATATATTTTTGGTAGTTGTTAATATTCGAGTGGCACATTTATTTGTTAAAGTAAATATCATACCTAGGTACATAGCCGCGCCGACCTGTGGGTGCATCGCACCCGGGCGGCAACATATTAAGGGAGGCAGTTCACGGGCGGAGACACAATTTATTTTTTTATTCAATACCTACGGCTTTTAATCTGAAAATCGAAAAAAAATCTCGGCCAAGGTTCTGTCATAAGTCCGTGAGGGGCGGCATAAACTGCTTGCACCCGGGCGGCAAATACGGCCGGCGCGGGCCTGCCTACCTACGAAGAAAATAACATAAATATTAAAAAAATAACCATGCTATCAGAAGTACGTGACGATAGACGACAAGTTGTCGTTATAATTATTAGATTTGAAATAAAACTGCAAATGACATACAGATCATATTTACCTATACTTGTTAATATTAAAAATGGTCGATATCGGTTAAATGGTTCTCGAAATAACTCTTATGTTTTATTGTAAAATTCATGTAGATCTTCATGTAAAGTGGTCGTTGATCTGATTACACGATACCACATCCCAGTTTCGATGATCACTGTACTTCACACATTAAATTAATATTATAGTAACGTAATTTCACTTACCTTTCTTTCGGCGAAAACGACGGGAATTAAATAATAAACACTTATATTTGATTATGTAACTGAACGATGAGCAATTAGTTTATTTCTTTGTCAATAAGGATCCCCAATACAACGATCCATTCAATCGTCAAGAGAACAGTTTACAATGTTGAAATAAATTAGAGATTTGTTTTTGTTCAGATAGTATTCAAAGAAATTATTCCGCTGATTGATTAATTAGTGAGTTTATAATGTAAACTTTTAAAGAGTTTTGTTTACATAACGACGGAGAACATTGTTAGGATTCGAGCAATCTTTCTTTCTTCGTAAGTACAGAGTACAATTCTGAACCAATCATAACGTGAATTTAATTATTTTCCCTACGTTATACATGTATCCATATAATTACTTCGCTGTCTTTTCACACCGACAATCATATGTAGAATTGA
Source organism: Uropetala carovei (assembly GCA_036926305.1). Classification (NCBI taxonomy): domain Eukaryota; kingdom Metazoa; phylum Arthropoda; class Insecta; order Odonata; family Petaluridae; genus Uropetala; species Uropetala carovei. Next base: position 6,563,061 of record JAXCHB010000169.1, read on the forward strand.
CGGGAACAAGGTGGGAGAAGAATATCAGAATTTTACGTAGGTATAGCGGAAAATAAAAACCGAAGGCATTTGCTAAACGACGACAGAATATTCGGTAGAAATGTAGTATATGACGAAATAATTCATATGCAATAGTGTGGCATTAATTGTTTCAAATGCAAATATTAATAATCAATCCATCTATTATCCTGCCGTTGATATTTCAACGGGCATCATCACACTGGTGATCTATGTATGTTATATTAGTCCAGTTTGGCGAAAAAGAGAAAACTTGCCTCTGGCGGCAAGGTATTTAACTGTCTTATTTCATGATTTAACACGGTCAAAATTATTAAACATTTGAAGTGTCAATAGTAAATAAAACCGACGAACGAATCCATTGTGCTTCAGAAAATTTCCTTGTAGAAATAAGGAATAGAAAAAGATAGTAATGCAGAGTGATTCATTTTGATCGGTTCACGACTGCGAAAGGTGTAGTTAATCGCTCTAGCTCATGGGTGCACAAACATTTTCATTCGTGGGCCGATTTTTTAATTCCATTCTTTTGGTGGGCCAGTTGATTTTATAGCAGGTCACACGAGTAGGAAGAAGAGTAAAAATGAGAAATAATGAATAGGTTTATTCACACAATATTCTTTATTTGTCAACTGTCACGGCAAGAACTTTACTCTTTGAAAAAAGTAGTACATCTTTCTAGTATGACATTGAGTTTGAATAGGGTATGTAATATCCATATCAAATAGTTATTCCCATTCTCTCGATTCTTATAAATAATGACATCATAAAAAACTACCACTAATCTTGTAAAATAAAAATAAAAAAATCACATATATGCATAGAAACCAATAAAAACTTTTTCGATTCTCTTTGAAGATCCAGAAGCATTCGATGGATGGCACTGCTTTCCCCTTATTAGGTTTCCAATTTTTGGTGTCAGAGGAGATGTCGCTAATTGCAGAATATCGTTAATATTTTCATCCTTCAGATGATTCCTCGGGCTTGTTTTTATTCAAATTCGTAATAGTGAAAGTTTGATCACAAATATAGGTACTACCAAACATGCTTGTATAATAGAGCGCATTCTCCAACAGATGAGGGAAAATTTCCCATGGTAAAGATTTATAGAATCCTATCAAATGTTCAGGAATAAATTTTGCACGATAAAAATGAGCATTCTGAATATCAATCAGCTGTAACTGCATGAAGGGATTAAGTTTATTCAGGTCTGCGAAGTCAATTACGTTCACGTACTTGGTCGAAATAACTTTATGTTTTTCCATCATTTTGGAAAATGAAAAAAGTTACGTCGCCGAATTGGTGATTTAAGGTGTGTCAATTTAGCAATGAAAGATGTCACGCATTTTAGAAACTGATTGATTAGTTGATGTTTACCTTGCAATTTGGAATTTCGTGAATTAGGTAAAAAGCTTAAGTCACATTGCCAATTAGTAGTTTCATTCAGTGTAGTAGGGCCACCTTTTTCATGAAGAAATAGTATAATTTCAGCTAATGAGTTTATAAATCGCATTAAGCATTTTCATCTGCTCAACCAACGAATTTCACTTTGGTGTGCCAAGTCTATATATTCTGCCTCAATTTCTCCTAGAAATTTTTTAAATTGGCGGTGATTGAGACCTCATGACTTTCGTTATGTTAACTGGTTGTGTAACCTCCTTCATAACATGAACAAAGCCAATAAATATCCTTACCACATAAAAGTTGGATATGTATGACGAGACAATGAATTTTTCCTATTTATTTTTCTGTTTTGTCACAAATATTGGCAAAATGTATGAGAAGACCCAACAGTGGATGCTGCACCCTCTGTGCATACGCGTGAAAGTTCCAAAAATCTATATTTGAGGTAGTAAACATATCTAAAGCGGCTCCAAATATCTCAGACACTTTTGTTTCTCCCTTTTGAGAACATATTGCTAGTAATTTTCCTGTTATTCCGATATTTTTGAAACTCTGCGAACCTGAGATCTGACCAATGATAAATAATACGTTTATGTGCTACTCATTACAGTTCTGCAAGTGATGGCAAATTTACAGTCGGCCGCACCAATGGCCGTGGGAATGTGCATATTCCACGATAGATCACAACGAACAGTGACTCGTGAAAATTCAACGTATTCTGGAAATTGGATATTCAATATGTACATCGCTTTTATACTCCGAGTGTAATTTATTGTTCCGGCCAAAGGGGGGATGCGTGGCATCTGGGCACCCGAATTACGGGAACACCAGAATTTCTCAATTATTCAAGTATCGAGTGTAAATTTTGCAAAAATTTTACTGAAACCCACTTGCAAACTGATTTCCGAAAATGAAACTCTCTGCAAATGTTATATTATTTAAGTGGGGCTATGTACATCGTTCGGTGTTGCTATAAATATTAAAATAATGGGGCCAGGGTGCTATTTGCATCTGGGCCCCCTTCAGCGTAGGGCCTACTCTGAATGTCCTGACTGAGTTGACGTTGAAAAGCATTTCGGGATCCTGTAGGTTTCATGATTCTATAATGTATTTATCGAATTTCACGCATTTTGTAAACTGGTAAAACAGTTTCACTCTTATGGGTAGTAGTCATTTATGTTTTAATAAAATTGCCACCAAAGGTTTACAAAAGAAGTTAGCAAAACAAATGTCATTATACATTGCTTAGAAAATTCCTGAGCGAAATGTTTAAATTACAAATAAAAAGCATTCGTAGTGGATCCGGCTGCAGCAGTAGTTACTTTTTCTCATTCTATTATTGTCCGAACATTTCCTTCATTTAAACTGAAGGATTTGTCAACTGCTGAAATTCAGAAAAATCCATTTATTACACATAGGAATTTATAATTAAATGAAATCTCATTTACAAAGTTAAAGTTGCGCTTACCTTATGTTGGTATTATTATAGAAGGAAAATAACTTGTTTCCGAAGAATGAGGGAGGGATAAAGGGACTTTGGCGGGGAAATGGAATGAAAGTACTCAAGGCAGCTCCGGAATCAGCTACAAAATTCATGACTTACGAACATGTTAAAAGAATTACTCAAAATAACAGAAATCGAGACTTGGGCATTCATGAGCGCTTTGTAGCTGATTCAGTTGCTGGGGGAGTGAGTCATACCTTTTTCTTTAGGTGCAAAAATCTAGACTGGCTCTGTGAAAAATGGGGCAGTACCGTGGCATGTTCGATGCTGCGAAAAAAATGTATCGAACCGAAGGTTACAGAAGCTTTTACCGTGGTTACGTTCAGAACATTTCTTTTCTATGAAACATCCTTAAAAAAAGGTATAGGCACGTGCAAGTATAAGTTGTACATGTGCAGGTAGCAACCTATCCGCTTGCTCTGGTGAGAACAATGCTCCAAGCTCAAGGTGTCTATAAAATTATGAAAAATCAAATTTATAGAGCTTAAATGAAGTGTCAAGCTACCTTTGCCCAAGATCCTCGGGCTTTTTTATGCTTTGAGCAACACAGACAAGCCCAAAGCATAGGACCGTGATGGGGTTAATACGCACCATAATAGCGAGAGAGGGAATGTTATGTAGGCCCGTATCGGGGAATAATACCAAAGTTCCTGAAAGCAGTCCCCGCAGTATGAAGCGTGTCGACGGACCCTAGGAATTAGAATGACTTGAATAGGAAAGCTGTTAGGTAAAAATTTGGAGAGTGCGAAGAGAGATTGAAAGATTTTTCTTTCGAAAAGTTGATCGTCCGAAAAACTTACTTTCGAAAAATTCGCTTTAAAAAAACATGTCGGTCACCAAAGAGGCTAGCACCTCGTGGGCAGGGAGGGGGAAAGTGCCTCCTTAATTCGTAGGTGCGTCCGGGAGTTCCTAGTGCTTGAAGACATGGGGCCACTGTCGGACTTAAGGAAAAGCTTACTAATGCTCTTGCTCTTCGGGATTTTGAGGAGGAGGACCTACCGATTCCAGCGGTGACGGGTTAGGGGCCGTCCTATTGCAACGAAGTGGGAGCGAGGAATTTGCTGTTGGCTGTATTAGCCGGAGTCTTAGGGAACTCCCTGTTGTGCGGGTCGTAGAGAAGCAGCGTGATTAGGTTTCAGGGAGACCCTTTACGGCAGTGACGGATGACTCGGCCGTTACGCGGCTCCACCAAAATCAGAAGAGTAGCGCCAATGTGGGTCTTGGCTCTTCAGGAGCGTGACGTGAATTTGGTGAGCCGCAAGGGAAAGGCGCTGTCTCGCAATCCTAATCAGCAGGTGAAATGGGATGGATTCGTCCATGAACACGGCAGAACAGGAGAGTATAGGTGAAAGCCCTCTGCATTTTGTCCGTCCTGCCGGACGAAAGCATCTTCCCATCGCCGGAGGATGCAGGAGAAGCATACCAACAGTTTCTTGAGCGGGTGATGGAGGCATGGCGACATGCGTTCGAGAACACCTACCGAAATAAAGAACGTTAGCGGGCATAGTATGACCAGCACCACCGCTCCGTGGGGAAATGTGCTGAATTCAACCCCAAGTATAAAGGGCCGTACCAGGTGTTAGGTCCATTAGATAATTGACCGTCATACTTTCAAACCGTAAAAAAAATCAGCCTGATCTATTCGATAAGACAAAAAACAACTGTATGTGACATAAAAATAAATAGACTGGTATCATAGAGGTGATTCCGATGTTCTTCTCTAAAGAGCCTGTCGAAGCGGTAATAGTAATACTGAATAAAATTGCTCAAACGCTCAACATTTCTTCAGCCATAATTGAACACGCTAAAGCCACTTTCTCTTACGTAGAACTTAGGCAACTGACTTCCTTTCCGATAACAAACAGAATACTTGTGAATTTAAAGAAAACGTTGAACGGAGCGTCATGTGATCCAGAAAGTCAGGTACTCCAAAGTTTTCGAGGCCACTTCTGCTTAGCACCGAATGCAAAGTTTGATGAGCGTGACTCCTCCTAAATAAACTTGGACATCCATTCGGATCTTCGGGGAGTTTTAAACGCGAGGTGTTTGTCTCTTCCGGAACCGATACGTTTTTCGAAAACGAGTATGTCGAAAGACAAATTTTTCCAACTCTTCTTCGAAAAATTAATCTATTCACAGCCACCAAAAGTCTTACCTAATAGCTTTACGAATTACGTCATCTTCGCTCCAAGGGCCTGTCGACACGTTTCAAAGACCAGGTAGCTGATGCACACTGCGGGGACTGCTTTCAGGAAGGTTGGTGTTATTCCCCGATACAGGCCAAAGATTCCCTCTTTTGCCACAATGCTGCGTATCAACCCCATCGTGGTGGTACGCTTCGGGCTTTCCTCTATTGCTGAAAGTATAAAAAAGACCGACATCATTATCTTGGAAAAAGTTGTGAGGTGGCATAACACAAAACGAATTACCACAGGCAATTAATTTCAACACTTAAATTCTTACGACAACTATTTCGTTTCGAGTTCATTGACTTTACAATATATTAATACCCTCACCAAAGAAAATACTGGACAGAAATTTTCTGATTTTAAAACTACATTTGATTCCAATTTTAACGTAGACAATTTCAATTAGCACAAAAGGAGCTTAGGCGGAGAGAACTTCATACAAGGTTTAAGCTGTATAAGTATGATTTCTCATAATTTTGTAAACATTCGGCATCACCCACCTTGAGCTTGGAGCCTTGTTTTCACCAGAGCAAGCGGATAGGTAGCTACTATAGCACACGTATGGCTTATGGTGGCACATGCCAATATCTCCATCACACCAGGTTTTTCTTTTCTTTCATCATTGCGGGCGCAATATTTCTTCAACGTCTGAATTAGAAGGTTGTTGAATTTAATATACATCGATATACAGATTTCCCATTTTCAGTACGTATATTTAGGCAAATAATGCAATCTACCCAAGCCCGATTTAAAAGTTAACACAGAGGGTGATGGAGGAGAAAGGTAGTTTGAAATAATAATTAAAGCATACTTCAGTATTGTATTTTTCGAAAAGCTATACGAGAATTTGAATTTTTGTAGTTTATTTTATGTTTTAAGAGATCATGATGAGAATGCTGTATGATTGAAAGTAGCAATAGTCATATATTGAATATGAACTAATTAATCAACAGAATGACGTTGACTGTTATCTGAGGTCATTGCGGAAGGGCGACATAAAAAATTAGTTTAAAACATCTCAAGGTGAGAGAAGAATTGAAAAATGGAGAGTATGGTGGCGTTAAAACAAATTACGATGCAGCCGTTACCCATGTGCTTACCATACAAATTGTAAAATCTGACCAAAAGAATTAAAGAAATGTCCTTGCATTCACCACTTTCCCAAACATTCTAAATAAATAATTTGATTTACTAACCTCATAAACAGCCAACTCTATGCCAGCGCACGGGATTATACCCAAGATGTTCGGAACGTAACCACGGTAAAAGCTTCTGTAACCTTCGGTTCGATAAATTTTTTTGGCAGCATCGAACATGCCACGGTACTGCCCCGTTTTTCTCAGAGCCAGTCTAGTTTTTAGCACCTAATAAAGGAAAACATTAGCACAATTAAACAATTCGTTTAGAAATCAAAACTGAAGATATGTTTCGCAAAACTTTAAGTAGCAACAATGAGGATACTACTTTTTACCTCAAGTGGATATATGGTCGTCTGAGCCACTCCCCCAGCAATAGAACCAGCTACGAAGCGCTCATGAATGCCCAATTCTCTGTTGCTGTCACCTCGAATAATTTTTTTAGCATGTTCGTAGGTCATGAACTTGAGTGCTGACTCCGGAGCTACCTTGAGCACGTTAATGCCATTACCTCGCCAAAGTCCCTTTATCCCTCCCTCCTTCACCAACTCCCGGTAACAAGGTATAATCCCTCCTGCGTTACTGTGAACCTGGAATAAATTCAAGAAAGATAAGTATAGAGTGGTAGGGTACCCTCATCATATATATAGAGTAAGGAAATTAGTTATCTGGAAGAAAATCCCTTAAAATGAAATATGTTTTCTTCGTGAAATATTTTTGCTTCAAATTTTTTTCTGATATCTGTTTTTCCTTTATTTACTGGTTAATGCGAGTGTAGCAGGAGAAGGCAGCATATTTAAATGCCTCGCGAAGGAAAATGAAAACTATGCTAATGTGAGAGTAAAATTTTAGGATCTTTTGTAAGTCTAGGCACTGCAATGGGACGAGAGTTGCGAAGCAGGAAGCTCAACCTCCGTGTTTCTATTAGGTATCGACAATGTAAAATATATGTACATTCAAATCACATTCGTGTGTCTACTTGACGGTATTTAAAGGCACGAGTTTTAAGAGACGTCGAATTACTCAGAGTAGTATTTATGATGAGAGCCAACCTTGGGCAAGCATGCTAGGGTATTCGAACCCTTATGTTGTAATTATAATAAAATTGACCTTTCTCTTTCAAATCACTTAAGTGCAAAGACAAGACGAAAAATATTTGACATAGCATTGACGGGCAAATTAGGCGACTCGAGCGGTGAATAACGAGGAAGTGTCAGTGGTGCGAGTTAAAAATTGCTTATCCGAACCAGCGAACGGACTTCTCTTGAGGCTTCCCCGGGAAATAAAACACGTGTAATTACAGGTAAGAACTGCACCGTCAGATACTTGTGTATTAAAAAGTCCTTGCTATTGAAGTATTAAATTCCCCCTTAATTTTAAAACAGCAGTTTTTACCAAAATCCCCTTTTCTCGCAATGTTTGTGACCGAAAAGATATAATTGTAGCAAATTTCAAGTCTCTAACTGATCTGTAAGTGCGTGATAATTCTTGTCGTTTTTGGTGCTAAAACAGCACCTGAAAAATTGGACGTTTTATAATATCGGATTTGTTCCGTCGGTCATGACTTAAAGTCGTCCCTAACTCATATGGAAATGCGTCATAATTTTTATCCTCGTATGGGCAATAACGGGTGTTAACTGCCCCTGAAATTGGAAGTTTTATAATAGGGGATTGTTTCCATCGGTCGTGACCAAAAATCTACAGTGTTGCCAAATTTCAAGTAGGTACTTAGCACATCTGGGAAGGCCTCATTATTTGAATCCTCCTCCTCCTCTTAATCCTATGTAAGAAGGAGTTATATGTTATAGATATGGATTTTTTAAATCCCTCAACCAACACCAAATGTTTTGTTCTGCAATCTCCGTTTACGTCGTGGAGGAATATAAATTTCCGATAGGGATGTTTAAGAAAAACCCGGAAGGCGATAGCAGGGTGGGACTGACCCCAACCAGATTTTCTACCTGAACGACTAGGTTTCGAGACTTACTTGCTGGAATACTTTAATCCGGTCGAGTGGGGCGGTGCAGGTACGGGACACTGCACCTGCCATTCCGCCGGAAAACAGGTGTCGCCACCACGAACCCGGCGTTTCCCTTTTTCCACCTTCCATGTCCAGCTACTGAAAAGTTAGAAAGGAGTGGGTGATACGAAGCGTCAGAGTACATGACCGGGTTATTACAACCTCCAATACCATCTTAACCTTTAACTGCACAGGTGAATATTACGAACACGTTGCGACTACCAGACCACTACTTTTCAAAAAGTTTATTAATTTTTATTCGATCGCTTAATATACAATGCGACCTTAATTTCACGAAGGTTGAGAGGAAATTAAAAGAAAGAAAGATGAATGTTCACTTTTTTTGTAAAATGCAAATTATGATTTAGGTGGTGTGACACACACATGCCCTTCGTAGCTTAAGCTCATAGCCTTCAGATTTGAACATAGATGGAACTCCTTGGAATATTTCTTACAGTATCTCTACATCATTCGTCGATGGTTGAAGCGGATTATATTTCTCAAATGTGCCTAAATTGTACGGCGGGAAAAGTACCTCCTACAAAAGCTCCCTATAACCGCCACATGCTAAATTTCCATAAATCAAGTCACACGCACAGCTCTCTGCCTTAGCCTTAGTTGTGGAAATCCAAGTTTACGATAAAATAAGAAAGAAAGTAAAAAAACAAACATCGGAGAACTAACAGCATAGTTTTTTATTTCTACTTTGAGTCTGTTCCCGGTTTTTGAGTGGATGTTTGCCCCAACTGTAATCGAACTTGAATATGTCAGCAATTTCCGCTAGTGAACTGGTTTGACCTGCATTAATACACTGGACTGCATGCATTCCATGTCATGTCATAGCAACAGAAGTCTTCCCAGCTCACACCATTATCCAGCCTTAATCCGTTTCACAAACCATGAACCTGATGAGCTGTCAAAAATTAGCTACCGGAAAATAGTATAGAACTGATTTAACTGCCCTTTTAGAGGAATTTGTCCTCGTCGCGGGAGCCTGCCGTCAGGCCTTCTCACAGGACTTAGGATATTCATTTTCTTCTACGTTATAATAGCTTATTTTACGCTATATTCTATACACAGAGAGAGAAACTTACTTTATTTCCAAGAAGGCTTTTGTTAAACCCACAGAGTAATTTGGTCCACACAATAAACTCAATCTCGCTTCCGTATCTGAAAATTGTGTCCTCCTTCAGTTCGACTCGGCGTCGCTAGAGAGTCATTGTTGCATGCGGTTGCTAAGGTCAATATGACCCAGAAATTTTAGCTATGTTATCCGATTTAAATAGGTGAAGAATTCTGCAAAAAATTCTGCGAAGGGATTCTTTGCTTCGAGGAGGATCCTTAAACAATATTTTAAGAAGTAGGAAATAGTAATAGGTATAAAAACGCCGATATGTGAGGATCGCAAGATGGCGGACAGCGAAATTTATTTAGACCACTTGAAAATATGTTTTGTCAGTTAGCTAATACTGAACGAATTCTATCTCAATATATTTTTGGTAGTTGTTAATATTCGAGTGGCACATTTATTTGTTAAAGTAAATATCATACCTAGGTACATAGCCGCGCCGACCTGTGGGTGCATCGCACCCGGGCGGCAACATATTAAGGGAGGCAGTTCACGGGCGGAGACACAATTTATTTTTTTATTCAATACCTACGGCTTTTAATCTGAAAATCGAAAAAAAATCTCGGCCAAGGTTCTGTCATAAGTCCGTGAGGGGCGGCATAAACTGCTTGCACCCGGGCGGCAAATACGGCCGGCGCGGGCCTGCCTACCTACGAAGAAAATAACATAAATATTAAAAAAATAACCATGCTATCAGAAGTACGTGACGATAGACGACAAGTTGTCGTTATAATTATTAGATTTGAAATAAAACTGCAAATGACATACAGATCATATTTACCTATACTTGTTAATATTAAAAATGGTCGATATCGGTTAAATGGTTCTCGAAATAACTCTTATGTTTTATTGTAAAATTCATGTAGATCTTCATGTAAAGTGGTCGTTGATCTGATTACACGATACCACATCCCAGTTTCGATGATCACTGTACTTCACACATTAAATTAATATTATAGTAACGTAATTTCACTTACCTTTCTTTCGGCGAAAACGACGGGAATTAAATAATAAACACTTATATTTGATTATGTAACTGAACGATGAGCAATTAGTTTATTTCTTTGTCAATAAGGATCCCCAATACAACGATCCATTCAATCGTCAAGAGAACAGTTTACAATGTTGAAATAAATTAGAGATTTGTTTTTGTTCAGATAGTATTCAAAGAAATTATTCCGCTGATTGATTAATTAGTGAGTTTATAATGTAAACTTTTAAAGAGTTTTGTTTACATAACGACGGAGAACATTGTTAGGATTCGAGCAATCTTTCTTTCTTCGTAAGTACAGAGTACAATTCTGAACCAATCATAACGTGAATTTAATTATTTTCCCTACGTTATACATGTATCCATATAATTACTTCGCTGTCTTTTCACACCGACAATCATATGTAGAATTGACGGGAACAAGGTGGGAGAAGAATATCAGAATTTTACGTAGGTATAGCGGAAAATAAAAACCGAAGGCATTTGCTAAACGACGACAGAATATTCGGTAGAAATGTAGTATATGACGAAATAATTCATATGCAATAGTGTGGCATTAATTGTTTCAAATGCAAATATTAATAATCAATCCATCTATTATCCTGCCGTTGATATTTCAACGGGCATCATCACACTGGTGATCTATGTATGTTATATTAGTCCAGTTTGGCGAAAAAGAGAAAACTTGCCTCTGGCGGCAAGGTATTTAACTGTCTTATTTCATGATTTAACACGGTCAAAATTATTAAACATTTGAAGTGTCAATAGTAAATAAAACCGACGAACGAATCCATTGTGCTTCAGAAAATTTCCTTGTAGAAATAAGGAATAGAAAAAGATAGTAATGCAGAGTGATTCATTTTGATCGGTTCACGACTGCGAAAGGTGTAGTTAATCGCTCTAGCTCATGGGTGCACAAACATTTTCATTCGTGGGCCGATTTTTTAATTCCATTCTTTTGGTGGGCCAGTTGATTTTATAGCAGGTCACACGAGTAGGAAGAAGAGTAAAAATGAGAAATAATGAATAGGTTTATTCACACAATATTCTTTATTTGTCAACTGTCACGGCAAGAACTTTACTCTTTGAAAAAAGTAGTACATCTTTCTAGTATGACATTGAGTTTGAATAGGGTATGTAATATCCATATCAAATAGTTATTCCCATTCTCTCGATTCTTATAAATAATGACATCATAAAAAACTACCACTAATCTTGTAAAATAAAAATAAAAAAATCACATATATGCATAGAAACCAATAAAAACTTTTTCGATTCTCTTTGAAGATCCAGAAGCATTCGATGGATGGCACTGCTTTCCCCTTATTAGGTTTCCAATTTTTGGTGTCAGAGGAGATGTCGCTAATTGCAGAATATCGTTAATATTTTCATCCTTCAGATGATTCCTCGGGCTTGTTTTTATTCAAATTCGTAATAGTGAAAGTTTGATCACAAATATAGGTACTACCAAACATGCTTGTATAATAGAGCGCATTCTCCAACAGATGAGGGAAAATTTCCCATGGTAAAGATTTATAGAATCCTATCAAATGTTCAGGAATAAATTTTGCACGATAAAAATGAGCATTCTGAATATCAATCAGCTGTAACTGCATGAAGGGATTAAGTTTATTCAGGTCTGCGAAGTCAATTACGTTCACGTACTTGGTCGAAATAACTTTATGTTTTTCCATCATTTTGGAAAATGAAAAAAGTTACGTCGCCGAATTGGTGATTTAAGGTGTGTCAATTTAGCAATGAAAGATGTCACGCATTTTAGAAACTGATTGATTAGTTGATGTTTACCTTGCAATTTGGAATTTCGTGAATTAGGTAAAAAGCTTAAGTCACATTGCCAATTAGTAGTTTCATTCAGTGTAGTAGGGCCACCTTTTTCATGAAGAAATAGTATAATTTCAGCTAATGAGTTTATAAATCGCATTAAGCATTTTCATCTGCTCAACCAACGAATTTCACTTTGGTGTGCCAAGTCTATATATTCTGCCTCAATTTCTCCTAGAAATTTTTTAAATTGGCGGTGATTGAGACCTCATGACTTTCGTTATGTTAACTGGTTGTGTAACCTCCTTCATAACATGAACAAAGCCAATAAATATCCTTACCACATAAAAGTTGGATATGTATGACGAGACAATGAATTTTTCCTATTTATTTTTCTGTTTTGTCACAAATATTGGCAAAATGTATGAGAAGACCCAACAGTGGATGCTGCACCCTCTGTGCATACGCGTGAAAGTTCCAAAAATCTATATTTGAGGTAGTAAACATATCTAAAGCGGCTCCAAATATCTCAGACACTTTTGTTTCTCCCTTTTGAGAACATATTGCTAGTAATTTTCCTGTTATTCCGATATTTTTGAAACTCTGCGAACCTGAGATCTGACCAATGATAAATAATACGTTTATGTGCTACTCATTACAGTTCTGCAAGTGATGGCAAATTTACAGTCGGCCGCACCAATGGCCGTGGGAATGTGCATATTCCACGATAGATCACAACGAACAGTGACTCGTGAAAATTCAACGTATTCTGGAAATTGGATATTCAATATGTACATCGCTTTTATACTCCGAGTGTAATTTATTGTTCCGGCCAAAGGGGGGATGCGTGGCATCTGGGCACCCGAATTACGGGAACACCAGAATTTCTCAATTATTCAAGTATCGAGTGTAAATTTTGCAAAAATTTTACTGAAACCCACTTGCAAACTGATTTCCGAAAATGAAACTCTCTGCAAATGTTATATTATTTAAGTGGGGCTATGTACATCGTTCGGTGTTGCTATAAATATTAAAATAATGGGGCCAGGGTGCTATTTGCATCTGGGCCCCCTTCAGCGTAGGGCCTACTCTGAATGTCCTGACTGAGTTGACGTTGAAAAGCATTTCGGGATCCTGTAGGTTTCATGATTCTATAATGTATTTATCGAATTTCACGCATTTTGTAAACTGGTAAAACAGTTTCACTCTTATGGGTAGTAGTCATTTATGTTTTAATAAAATTGCCACCAAAGGTTTACAAAAGAAGTTAGCAAAACAAATGTCATTATACATTGCTTAGAAAATTCCTGAGCGAAATGTTTAAATTACAAATAAAAAGCATTCGTAGTGGATCCGGCTGCAGCAGTAGTTACTTTTTCTCATTCTATTATTGTCCGAACATTTCCTTCATTTAAACTGAAGGATTTGTCAACTGCTGAAATTCAGAAAAATCCATTTATTACACATAGGAATTTATAATTAAATGAAATCTCATTTACAAAGTTAAAGTTGCGCTTACCTTATGTTGGTATTATTATAGAAGGAAAATAACTTGTTTCCGAAGAATGAGGGAGGGATAAAGGGACTTTGGCGGGGAAATGGAATGAAAGTACTCAAGGCAGCTCCGGAATCAGCTACAAAATTCATGACTTACGAACATGTTAAAAGAATTACTCAAAATAACAGAAATCGAGACTTGGGCATTCATGAGCGCTTTGTAGCTGATTCAGTTGCTGGGGGAGTGAGTCATACCTTTTTCTTTAGGTGCAAAAATCTAGACTGGCTCTGTGAAAAATGGGGCAGTACCGTGGCATGTTCGATGCTGCGAAAAAAATGTATCGAACCGAAGGTTACAGAAGCTTTTACCGTGGTTACGTTCAGAACATTTCTTTTCTATGAAACATCCTTAAAAAAAGGTATAGGCACGTGCAAGTATAAGTTGTACATGTGCAGGTAGCAACCTATCCGCTTGCTCTGGTGAGAACAATGCTCCAAGCTCAAGGTGTCTATAAAATTATGAAAAATCAAATTTATAGAGCTTAAATGAAGTGTCAAGCTACCTTTGCCCAAGATCCTCGGGCTTTTTTATGCTTTGAGCAACACAGACAAGCCCAAAGCATAGGACCGTGATGGGGTTAATACGCACCATAATAGCGAGAGAGGGAATGTTATGTAGGCCCGTATCGGGGAATAATACCAAAGTTCCTGAAAGCAGTCCCCGCAGTATGAAGCGTGTCGACGGACCCTAGGAATTAGAATGACTTGAATAGGAAAGCTGTTAGGTAAAAATTTGGAGAGTGCGAAGAGAGATTGAAAGATTTTTCTTTCGAAAAGTTGATCGTCCGAAAAACTTACTTTCGAAAAATTCGCTTTAAAAAAACATGTCGGTCACCAAAGAGGCTAGCACCTCGTGGGCAGGGAGGGGGAAAGTGCCTCCTTAATTCGTAGGTGCGTCCGGGAGTTCCTAGTGCTTGAAGACATGGGGCCACTGTCGGACTTAAGGAAAAGCTTACTAATGCTCTTGCTCTTCGGGATTTTGAGGAGGAGGACCTACCGATTCCAGCGGTGACGGGTTAGGGGCCGTCCTATTGCAACGAAGTGGGAGCGAGGAATTTGCTGTTGGCTGTATTAGCCGGAGTCTTAGGGAACTCCCTGTTGTGCGGGTCGTAGAGAAGCAGCGTGATTAGGTTTCAGGGAGACCCTTTACGGCAGTGACGGATGACTCGGCCGTTACGCGGCTCCACCAAAATCAGAAGAGTAGCGCCAATGTGGGTCTTGGCTCTTCAGGAGCGTGACGTGAATTTGGTGAGCCGCAAGGGAAAGGCGCTGTCTCGCAATCCTAATCAGCAGGTGAAATGGGATGGATTCGTCCATGAACACGGCAGAACAGGAGAGTATAGGTGAAAGCCCTCTGCATTTTGTCCGTCCTGCCGGACGAAAGCATCTTCCCATCGCCGGAGGATGCAGGAGAAGCATACCAACAGTTTCTTGAGCGGGTGATGGAGGCATGGCGACATGCGTTCGAGAACACCTACCGAAATAAAGAACGTTAGCGGGCATAGTATGACCAGCACCACCGCTCCGTGGGGAAATGTGCTGAATTCAACCCCAAGTATAAAGGGCCGTACCAGGTGTTAGGTCCATTAGATAATTGACCGTCATACTTTCAAACCGTAAAAAAAATCAGCCTGATCTATTCGATAAGACAAAAAACAACTGTATGTGACATAAAAATAAATAGACTGGTATCATAGAGGTGATTCCGATGTTCTTCTCTAAAGAGCCTGTCGAAGCGGTAATAGTAATACTGAATAAAATTGCTCAAACGCTCAACATTTCTTCAGCCATAATTGAACACGCTAAAGCCACTTTCTCTTACGTAGAACTTAGGCAACTGACTTCCTTTCCGATAACAAACAGAATACTTGTGAATTTAAAGAAAACGTTGAACGGAGCGTCATGTGATCCAGAAAGTCAGGTACTCCAAAGTTTTCGAGGCCACTTCTGCTTAGCACCGAATGCAAAGTTTGATGAGCGTGACTCCTCCTAAATAAACTTGGACATCCATTCGGATCTTCGGGGAGTTTTAAACGCGAGGTGTTTGTCTCTTCCGGAACCGATACGTTTTTCGAAAACGAGTATGTCGAAAGACAAATTTTTCCAACTCTTCTTCGAAAAATTAATCTATTCACAGCCACCAAAAGTCTTACCTAATAGCTTTACGAATTACGTCATCTTCGCTCCAAGGGCCTGTCGACACGTTTCAAAGACCAGGTAGCTGATGCACACTGCGGGGACTGCTTTCAGGAAGGTTGGTGTTATTCCCCGATACAGGCCAAAGATTCCCTCTTTTGCCACAATGCTGCGTATCAACCCCATCGTGGTGGTACGCTTCGGGCTTTCCTCTATTGCTGAAAGTATAAAAAAGACCGACATCATTATCTTGGAAAAAGTTGTGAGGTGGCATAACACAAAACGAATTACCACAGGCAATTAATTTCAACACTTAAATTCTTACGACAACTATTTCGTTTCGAGTTCATTGACTTTACAATATATTAATACCCTCACCAAAGAAAATACTGGACAGAAACTTTCTGATTTTAAAACTACATTTGATTCCAATTTTAACGTAGACAATTTCAATTAGCACAAAAGGAGCTTAGGCGGAGAGAACTTCATACAAGGTTTAAGCTGTATAAGTATGATTTCTCATAATTTTGTAAACATTCGGCATCACCCACCTTGAGCTTGGAGCCTTGTTTTCACCAGAGCAAGCGGATAGGTAGCTACTATAGCACACGTATGGCTTATGGTGGCACATGCCAATATCTCCATCACACCAGGTTTTTCTTTTCTTTCATCATTGCGGGCGCAATATTTCTTCAACGTCTGAATTAGAAGGTTGTTGAATTTAATATACATCGATATACAGATTTCCCATTTTCAGTACGTATATTTAGGCAAATAATGCAATCTACCCAAGCCCGATTTAAAAGTTAACACAGAGGGTGATGGAGGAGAAAGGTAGTTTGAAATAATAATTAAAGCATACTTCAGTATTGTATTTTTCGAAAAGCTATACGAGAATTTGAATTTTTGTAGTTTATTTTATGTTTTAAGAGATCATGATGAGAATGCTGTATGATTGAAAGTAGCAATAGTCATATATTGAATATGAACTAATTAATCAACAGAATGACGTTGACTGTTATCTGAGGTCATTGCGGAAGGGCGACATAAAAAATTAGTTTAAAACATCTCAAGGTGAGAGAAGAATTGAAAAATGGAGAGTATGGTGGCGTTAAAACAAATTACGATGCAGCCGTTACCCATGTGCTTACCATACAAATTGTAAAATCTGACCAAAAGAATTAAAGAAATGTCCTTGCATTCACCACTTTCCCAAACATTCTAAATAAATAATTTGATTTACTAACCTCATAAACAGCCAACTCTATGCCAGCGCACGGGATTATACCCAAGATGTTCGGAACGTAACCACGGTAAAAGCTTCTGTAACCTTCGGTTCGATAAATTTTTTTGGCAGCATCGAACATGCCACGGTACTGCCCCGTTTTTCTCAGAGCCAGTCTAGTTTTTAGCACCTAATAAAGGAAAACATTAGCACAATTAAACAATTCGTTTAGAAATCAAAACTGAAGATATGTTTCGCAAAACTTTAAGTAGCAACAATGAGGATACTACTTTTTACCTCAAGTGGATATATGGTCGTCTGAGCCACTCCCCCAGCAATAGAACCAGCTACGAAGCGCTCATGAATGCCCAATTCTCTGTTGCTGTCACCTCGAATAATTTTTTTAGCATGTTCGTAGGTCATGAACTTGAGTGCTGACTCCGGAGCTACCTTGAGCACGTTAATGCCATTACCTCGCCAAAGTCCCTTTATCCCTCCCTCCTTCACCAACTCCCGGTAACAAGGTATAATCCCTCCTGCGTTACTGTGAACCTGGAATAAATTCAAGAAAGATAAGTATAGAGTGGTAGGGTACCCTCATCATATATATAGAGTAAGGAAATTAGTTATCTGGAAGAAAATCCCTTAAAATGAAATATGTTTTCTTCGTGAAATATTTTTGCTTCAAATTTTTTTCTGATATCTGTTTTTCCTTTATTTACTGGTTAATGCGAGTGTAGCAGGAGAAGGCAGCATATTTAAATGCCTCGCGAAGGAAAATGAAAACTATGCTAATGTGAGAGTAAAATTTTAGGATCTTTTGTAAGTCTAGGCACTGCAATGGGACGAGAGTTGCGAAGCAGGAAGCTCAACCTCCGTGTTTCTATTAGGTATCGACAATGTAAAATATATGTACATTCAAATCACATTCGTGTGTCTACTTGACGGTATTTAAAGGCACGAGTTTTAAGAGACGTCGAATTACTCAGAGTAGTATTTATGATGAGAGCCAACCTTGGGCAAGCATGCTAGGGTATTCGAACCCTTATGTTGTAATTATAATAAAATTGACCTTTCTCTTTCAAATCACTTAAGTGCAAAGACAAGACGAAAAATATTTGACATAGCATTGACGGGCAAATTAGGCGACTCGAGCGGTGAATAACGAGGAAGTGTCAGTGGTGCGAGTTAAAAATTGCTTATCCGAACCAGCGAACGGACTTCTCTTGAGGCTTCCCCGGGAAATAAAACACGTGTAATTACAGGTAAGAACTGCACCGTCAGATACTTGTGTATTAAAAAGTCCTTGCTATTGAAGTATTAAATTCCCCCTTAATTTTAAAACAGCAGTTTTTACCAAAATCCCCTTTTCTCGCAATGTTTGTGACCGAAAAGATATAATTGTAGCAAATTTCAAGTCTCTAACTGATCTGTAAGTGCGTGATAATTCTTGTCGTTTTTGGTGCTAAAACAGCACCTGAAAAATTGGACGTTTTATAATATCGGATTTGTTCCGTCGGTCATGACTTAAAGTCGTCCCTAACTCATATGGAAATGCGTCATAATTTTTATCCTCGTATGGGCAATAACGGGTGTTAACTGCCCCTGAAATTGGAAGTTTTATAATAGGGGATTGTTTCCATCGGTCGTGACCAAAAATCTACAGTGTTGCCAAATTTCAAGTAGGTACTTAGCACATCTGGGAAGGCCTCATTATTTGAATCCTCCTCCTCCTCTTAATCCTATGTAAGAAGGAGTTATATGTTATAGATATGGATTTTTTAAATCCCTCAACCAACACCAAATGTTTTGTTCTGCAATCTCCGTTTACGTCGTGGAGGAATATAAATTTCCGATAGGGATGTTTAAGAAAAACCCGGAAGGCGATAGCAGGGTGGGACTGACCCCAACCAGATTTTCTACCTGAACGACTAGGTTTCGAGACTTACTTGCTGGAATACTTTAATCCGGTCGAGTGGGGCGGTGCAGGTACGGGACACTGCACCTGCCATTCCGCCGGAAAACAGGTGTCGCCACCACGAACCCGGCGTTTCCCTTTTTCCACCTTCCATGTCCAGCTACTGAAAAGTTAGAAAGGAGTGGGTGATACGAAGCGTCAGAGTACATGACCGGGTTATTATAACCTCCAATACCATCTTAACCTTTAACTGCACAGGTGAATATTACGAACACGTTGCGACTACCAGACCACTACTTTTCAAAAAGTTTATTAATTTTTATTCGATCGCTTAATATACAATGCGACCTTAATTTCACGAAGGTTGAGAGGAAATTAAAAGAAAGAAAGATGAATGTTCACTTTTTTTGTAAAATGCAAATTATGATTTAGGTGGTGTGACACACACATGCCCTTCGTAGCTTAAGCTCATAGCCTTCAGATTTGAACATAGATGGAACTCCTTGGAATATTTCTTACAGTATCTCTACATCATTCGTCGATGGTTGAAGCGGATTATATTTCTCAAATGTGCCTAAATTGTACGGCGGGAAAAGTACCTCCTACAAAAGCTCCCTATAACCGCCACATGCTAAATTTCCATAAATCAAGTCACACGCACAGCTCTCTGCCTTAGCCTTAGTTGTGGAAATCCAAGTTTACGATAAAATAAGAAAGAAAGTAAAAAAACAAACATCGGAGAACTAACAGCATAGTTTTTTATTTCTACTTTGAGTCTGTTCCCGGTTTTTGAGTGGATGTTTGCCCGAACTGTAATCGAACTTGAATATGTCAGCAATTTCCGCTAGTGAACTGGTTTGACCTGCATTAATACACTGGACTGCATGCATTCCATGTCATGTCATAGCAACAGAAGTCTTTCCAGCTCACACCATTATCCAGCCTTAATCCGTTTCACAAACCATGAACCTGATGAGCTGTCAAAAATTAGCTACCGGAAAATAGTATAGAACTGATTTAACTGCCCTTTTAGAGGAATTTGTCCTCGTCGCGGGAGCCTGCCGTCAGGCCTTCTCACAGGACTTAGGATATTCATTTTCTTGTACGTTATAATAGCTTATTTTACGCTATATTCTATACACAGAGAGAGAAACTTACTTTATTTCCAAGAAGGCTTTTGTTAAACCCACAGAGTAATTTGGTCCACACAATAAACTCAATCTCGCTTCCGTATCTGAAAATTGTGTCCTCCTTCAGTTCGACTCGGCGTCGCTAGAGAGTCATTGTTGCATGCGGTTGCTAAGGTCAATATGACCCAGAAATTTTAGCTATGTTATCCGATTTAAATAGGTGAAGAATTCTGCAAAAAATTCTGCGAAGGGATTCTTTGCTTCGAGGAGGATCCTTAAACAATATTTTAAGAAGTAGGAAATAGTAATAGGTATAAAAACGCCGATATGTGAGGATCGCAAGATGGCGGACAGCGAAATTTATTTAGACCACTTGAAAATATGTTTTGTCAGTTAGCTAATACTGAACGAATTCTATCTCAATATATTTTTGGTAGTTGTTAATATTCGAGTGGCACATTTATTTGTTAAAGTAAATGTCATACCTAGGTACATAGCCGCGCCGACCTGTGGGTGCATCGCACCCGGGCGGCAACATATTAAGGGAGGCAGTTCACGGGCGGAGACACAATTTATTTTTTATTCAATACCTACGGCTTTTAATCTGAAAATCGAAAAAAAATCTCGGCCAAGGTTCTGTCATAAGTCCGTGAGGGGCGGCATAAACTGCTTGCACCCGGGCGGCAAATACGGCCGGCGCGGGCCTGCCTACCTACGAAGAAAATAACATAAATATTAAAAAAATAACCATGCTATCAGAAGTACGTGACGATAGACGACAAGTTGTCGTTATAATTATTAGATTTGAAATAAAACTGCAAATGACGTACAGATCATATTTACCTATACTTGTTAATATTAGAAATGGTCGATATCGGTTAAATGGTTCTCGAAATAACTCTTATGTTTTATTGTAAAATTCATGTAGATCTTCATGTAAAGTGGTCGTTGATCTGATTACACGATACCACATCCCAGTTTCGATGATCACTGCACTTCACACATTAAATTAATATTATAGTAACGTAATTTCACTTACCTTTCTTTCGGCGAAAACGACGGGAATTAAATAATAAACACTTATATTTGATTATGTAACTGAACGATGAGCAATTAGTTTATTTCTTTGTCAATAAGGATCCCCAATACAACGATCCATTCAATCGTCAAGAGAACAGTTTACAATGTTGAAATAAATTGGAGATTTGTTTTTGTTCAGATAGTATTCAAAGAAATTATTCCGCTGATTGATTAATTAGTGAGTTTATAATGTAAACTTTTAAAGAGTTTTGTTTACATAACGACGGAGAACATTGTTAGGATTCGAGCAATCTTTCTTTCTTCGTAAGTACAGAGTACAATTCTGAACCAATCATAACGTGAATTTAATTATTTTCCCTACGTTATACATGTATCCATATAATTACTTCGCTGTCTTTTCACACCGACAATCATATGTAGAATTGACGGGAACAAGGTGGGAGAAGAATATCAGAATTTTACGTAGGTATAGCGGAAAATAAAAACCAAAGGCATTTACTAAACGACGACAGAATATTCGGTAGAAATGTAGTATATGACGAAATAATTCATATGCAATAGTGTGGCATTAATTGTTTCAAATGCAAATATTAATAATCAATCCATCTATTATCCTGCCGTTGATATTTCAACGGGCATCATCACACTGGTGATCTATGTATGTTATATTAGTCCAGTTTGGCGAAAAAGAGAAAACTTGCCTCTGGCGGCAAGGTATTTAACTGTCTTATTTCATGATTTAACACGGTCAAAATTATTAAACATTTGAAGTGTCAATAGTAAATAAAACCGACGAACGAATCCATTGTGCTTCAGAAAATTTCCTTGTAGAAATAAGGAATAGAAAAAGATAGTAATGCAGAGTGATTCATTTTGATCGGTTCACGACTGCGAAAGGTGTAGTTAATCGCTCTAGCTCATGGGTGCACAAACATTTTCATTCGTGGGCCGATTTTTTAATTCCATTCTTTTGGTGGGCCAGTTGATTTTATAGCAGGTCACACGAGTAGGAAGAAGAGTAAAAATGAGAAATAATGAATAGGTTTATTCACACAATATTCTTTATTTGTCAACTGTCACGGCAAGAACTTTACTCTTTGAAAAAAGTAGTACATCTTTCTAGTATGACATTGAGTTTGAATAGGGTATGTAATATCCATATCAAATAGTTATTCCCATTCTCTCGATTCTTATAAATAATGACATCATAAAAAACTACCACTAATCTTGTAAAATAAAAATAAAAAAATCACATATATGCATAGAAACCAATAAAAACTTTTTCGATTCTCTTTGAAGATCCAGAAGCATTCGATGGATGGCACTGCTTTCCCCTTATTAGGTTTCCAATTTTTGGTGTCAGAGGAGATGTCGCTAATTGCAGAATATCGTTAATATTTTCATCCTTCAGATGATTCCTCGGGCTTGTTTTTATTCAAATTCGTAATAGTGAAAGTTTGATCACAAATATAGGTACTACCAAACATGCTTGTATAATAGAGCGCATTCTCCAACAGATGAGGGAAAATTTCCCATGGTAAAGATTTATAGAATCCTATCAAATGTTCAGGAATAAATTTTGCACGATAAAAATGAGCATTCTGAATATCAATCAGCTGTAACTGCATGAAGGGATTAAGTTTATTCAGGTCTGCGAAGTCAATTACGTTCACGTACTTGGTCGAAATAACTTTATGTTTTTCCATCATTTTGGAAAATGAAAAAAGTTACGTCGCCGAATTGGTGATTTAAGGTGTGTCAATTTAGCAATGAAAGATGTCACGCATTTTAGAAACTGATTGATTAGTTGATGTTTACCTTGAAATTTGGAATTTCGTGAATTAGGTAAAAAGCTTAAGTCACATTGCCAATTAGTAGTTTCATTCAGTGTAGTAGGGCCACCTTTTTCATGAAGAAATAGTATAATTTCAGCTAATGAGTTTATAAATCGCATTAAGCATTTTCATCTGCTCAACCAACGAATTTCACTTTGGTGTGCCAAGTCTATATATTCTGCCTCAATTTCTCCTAGAAATTTTTTAAATTGGCGGTGATTGAGACCTCATGACTTTCGTTATGTTAACTGGTTGTGTAACCTCCTTCATAACATGAACAAAGCCAATAAATATCCTTACCAATGGCCGTGGGAATGTGCATATTCCACGATAGATCACAACGAACAGTGACTCGTGAAAATTCAACGTATTCTGGAAATTGGATATTCAATATGTACATCGCTTTTATACTCCGAGTCTGATTTATTGTTCCGGCCAAAGGGGGGATGCGTGGCATCTGGGCACCCGAATTACGGGAACCCCAGAATTTCTCAATTATTCAAGTATCTTGTGTAAATTTTGCAAAAATTTTACTGAAACCCACTTGCAAACTGATTTCCGAAAATGAAACTCTCTGCAAATGTTATATTATTTAAGTGGGGCTATGTACATCGTTCGGTGTTGCTATAAATATTAAAATAATGGGGCCAGGGTGCTATTTGCATCTGGGCCCCCTTCAGCGTAGGGCCTACTCTGAATGTCCTGACTGAGTTGACGTTGAAAAGCATTTCGGGATCCTGTAGGTTTCATGATTCTATAATGTATTTATCGAATTTCACGCATTTTGTAAACTGGTAAAACAGTTTCACTCTTATGGGTAGTAGTCATTTATGTTTTAATAAAATTGCCACCAAAGGTTTACAAAAGAAGTTAGCAAAACAAATGTCATTGTACATTGCTTAGAAAATTCCTGAGCGAAATGTTTAAATTACAAATAAAAAGCATTCGTAGTGGATCCGGCTGCAGCAGTAGTTACTTTTTCTCATTCTATTATTGTCCGAACATTTCCTTCATTTAAACTGAAGGATTTGTCAACTGCTGAAATTCAGAAAAATCCATTTATTACACATAGGAATTTATAATTAAATGAAATCTCATTTACAAAGTTAAAGTTGCGCTTACCTTATGTTGGTATTATTATAGAAGGAAAATAACTTGTTTCCGAAGAATGAGGGAGGGATAAAGGGACTTTGGCGGGGAAATGGAATGAAAGTACTCAAGGCAGCTCCGGAATCAGCTACAAAATTCATGACTTACGAACATGTTAAAAGAATTACTCAAAATAACAGAAATCGAGACTTGGGCATTCATGAGCGCTTTGTAGCTGATTCAGTTGCTGGGGGAGTGAGTCATACCTTTTTCTTTAGGTGCAAAAATCTAGACTGGCTCTGTGAAAAATGGGGCAGTACCGTGGCATGTTCGATGCTGCGAAAAAAATGTATCGAACCGAAGGTTACAGAAGCTTTTACCGTGGTTACGTTCAGAACATTTCTTTTCTATGAAACATCCTTAAAAAAAGGTATAGGCACGTGCAAGTATAAGTTGTACATGTGCAGGTAGCAACCTATCCGCTTGCTCTGGTGAGAACAATGCTCCAAGCTCAAGGTGTCTATAAAATTATGAAAAATCAAATTTATAGAGCTTAAATGAAGTGTCAAGCTACCTTTGCCCAAGATCCTCGGGCTTTTTTATGCTTTGAGCAACACAGACAAGCCCAAAGCATAGGACCGTGATGGGGTTAATACGCACCATAATAGCGAGAGAGGGAATGTTATGTAGGCCCGTATCGGGGAATAATACCAAAGTTCCTGAAAGCAGTCCCCGCAGTATGAAGCGTGTCGACGGACCCTAGGAATTAGAATGACTTGAATAGGAAAGCTGTTAGGTAAAAATTTGGAGAGTGCGAAGAGAGATTGAAAGATTTTTCTTTCGAAAAGTTGATCGTCCGAAAAACTTACTTTCGAAAAATTCGCTTTAAAAAAACATGTCGGTCACCAAAGAGGCTAGCACCTCGTGGGCAGGGAGGGGGAAAGTGCCTCCTTAATTCGTAGGTGCGTCCGGGAGTTCCTAGTGCTTGAAGACATGGGGCCACTGTCGGACTTAAGGAAAAGCTTACTAATGCTCTTGCTCTTCGGGATTTTGAGGAGGAGGACCTACCGATTCCAGCGGTGACGGGTTAGGGGCCGTCCTATTGCAACGAAGTGGGAGCGAGGAATTTGCTGTTGGCTGTATTAGCCGGAGTCTTAGGGAACTCCCTGTTGTGCGGGTCGTAGAGAAGCAGCGTGATTAGGTTTCAGGGAGACCCTTTACGGCAGTGACGGATGACTCGGCCGTTACGCGGCTCCACCAAAATCAGAAGAGTAGCGCCAATGTGGGTCTTGGCTCTTCAGGAGCGTGACGTGAATTTGGTGAGCCGCAAGGGAAAGGCGCTGTCTCGCAATCCTAATCAGCAGGTGAAATGGGATGGATTCGTCCATGAACACGGCAGAACAGGAGAGTATAGGTGAAAGCCCTCTGCATTTTGTCCGTCCTGCCGGACGAAAGCATCTTCCCATCGCCGGAGGATGCAGGAGAAGCATACCAACAGTTTCTTGAGCGGGTGATGGAGGCATGGCGACATGCGTTCGAGAACACCTACCGAAATAAAGAACGTTAGCGGGCATAGTATGACCAGCACCACCGCTCCGTGGGGAAATGTGCTGAATTCAACCCCAAGTATAAAGGGCCGTACCAGGTGTTAGGTCCATTAGATAATTGACCGTCATACTTTCAAACCGTAAAAAAAATCAGCCTGATCTATTCGATAAGACAAAAAACAACTGTATGTGACATAAAAATAAATAGACTGGTATCATAGAGGTGATTCCGATGTTCTTCTCTAAAGAGCCTGTCGAAGCGGTAATAGTAGTACTGAATAAAATTGCTCAAACGCTCAACATTTCTTCAGCCATAATTGAACACGCTAAAGCCACTTTCTCTTACGTAGAACTTAGGCAACTGACTTCCTTTCCGATAACAAACAGAATACTTGTGAATTTAAAGAAAACGTTGAACGGAGCGTCATGTGATCCAGAAAGTCAGGTACTCCAAAGTTTTCGAGGCCACTTCTGCTTAGCACCGAATGCAAAGTTTGATGAGCGTGACTCCTCCTAAATAAACTTGGACATCCATTCGGATCTTCGGGGAGTTTTAAACGCGAGGTGTTTGTCTCTTCCGGAACCGATACGTTTTTCGAAAACGAGTATGTCGAAAGACAAATTTTTCCAACTCTTCTTCGAAAAATTAATCTATTCACAGCCACCAAAAGTCTTACCTAATAGCTTTACGAATTACGTCATCTTCGCTCCAAGGGCCTGTCGACACGTTTCAAAGACCAGGTAACTGATGCACACTGCGGGGACTGCTTTCAGGAAGGTTGGTGTTATTCCCCGATACAGGCCAAAGATTCCCTCTTTTGCCACAATGCTGCGTATCAACCCCATCGTGGTGGTACGCTTCGGGCTTTCCTCTATTGCTGAAAGTATAAAAAAGACCGACATCATTATCTTGGAAAAAGTTGTGAGGTGGCATAACACAAAACGAATTACCACAGGCAATTAATTTCAACACTTAAATTCTTACGACAACTATTTCGTTTCGAGTTCATTGACTTTACAATATATTAATACCCTCACCAAAGAAAATACTGGACAGAAACTTTCTGATTTTAAAACTACATTTGATTCCAATTTTAACGTAGACAATTTCAATTAGCACAAAAGGAGCTTAGGCGGAGAGAACTTCATACAAGGTTTAAGCTGTATAAGTATGATTTCTCATAATTTTGTAAACATTCGGCATCACCCACCTTGAGCTTGGAGCCTTGTTTTCACCAGAGCAAGCGGATAGGTAGCTACTATAGCACACGTATGGCTTATGGTGGCACATGCCAATATCTCCATCACACCAGGTTTTTCTTTTCTTTCATCATTGCGGGCGCAATATTTCTTCAACGTCTGAATTAGAAGGTTGTTGAATTTAATATACATCGATATACAGATTTCCCATTTTCAGTACGTATATTTAGGCAAATAATGCAATCTACCCAAGCCCGATTTAAAAGTTAACACAGAGGGTGATGGAGGAGAAAGGTAGTTTGAAATAATAATTAAAGCATACTTCAGTATTGTATTTTTCGAAAAGCTATACGAGAATTTGAATTTTTGTAGTTTATTTTATGTTTTAAGAGATCATGATGAGAATGCTGTATGATTGAAAGTAGCAATAGTCATATATTGAATATGAACTAATTAATCAACAGAATGACGTTGACTGTTATCTGAGGTCATTGCGGAAGGGCGACATAAAAAATTAGTTTAAAACATCTCAAGGTGAGAGAAGAATTGAAAAATGGAGAGTATGGTGGCGTTAAAACAAATTACGATGCAGCCGTTACCCATGTGCTTACCATACAAATTGTAAAATCTGACCAAAAGAATTAAAGAAATGTCCTTGCATTCACCACTTTCCCAAACATTCTAAATAAATAATTTGATTTACTAACCTCATAAACAGCCAACTCTATGCCAGCGCACGGGATTATACCCAAGATGTTCGGAACGTAACCACGGTAAAAGCTTCTGTAACCTTCGGTTCGATAAATTTTTTTGGCAGCATCGAACATGCCACGGTACTGCCCCGTTTTTCTCAGAGCCAGTCTAGTTTTTAGCACCTAATAAAGGAAAACATTAGCACAATTAAACAATTCGTTTAGAAATCAAAACTGAAGATATGTTTCGCAAAACTTTAAGTAGCAACAATGAGGATACTACTTTTTACCTCAAGTGGATATATGGTCGTCTGAGCCACTCCCCCAGCAATAGAACCAGCTACGAAGCGCTCATGAATGCCCAATTCTCTGTTGCTGTCACCTCGAATAATTTTTTTAGCATGTTCGTAGGTCATGAACTTGAGTGCTGACTCCGGAGCTACCTTGAGCACGTTAATGCCATTACCTCGCCAAAGTCCCTTTATCCCTCCCTCCTTCACCAACTCCCGGTAACAAGGTATAATCCCTCCTGCGTTACTGTGAACCTGGAATAAATTCAAGAAAGATAAGTATAGAGTGGTAGGGTACCCTCATCATATATATAGAGTAAGGAAATTAGTTATCTGGAAGAAAATCCCTTAAAATGAAATATGTTTTCTTCGTGAAATATTTTTGCTTCAAATTTTTTTCTGATATCTGTTTTTCCTTTATTTACTGGTTAATGCGAGTGTAGCAGGAGAAGGCAGCATATTTAAATGCCTCGCGAAGGAAAATGAAAACTATGCTAATGTGAGAGTAAAATTTTAGGATCTTTTGTAAGTCTAGGCACTGCAATGGGACGAGAGTTGCGAAGCAGGAAGCTCAACCTCCGTGTTTCTATTAGGTATCGACAATGTAAAATATATGTACATTCAAATCACATTCGTGTGTCTACTTGACGGTATTTAAAGGCACGAGTTTTAAGAGACGTCGAATTACTCAGAGTAGTATTTATGATGAGAGCCAACCTTGGGCAAGCATGCTATGGTATTCGAACCCTTATGTTGTAATTATAATAAAATTGACCTTTCTCTTTCAAATCACTTAAGTGCAAAGACAAGACGAAAAATATTTGACATAGCATTGACGGGCAAATTAGGCGACTCGAGCGGTTAATAACGAGGAAGTGTCAGTGGTGCGAGTTAAAAATTGCTTATCCGAACCAGCGAACGGACTTCTCTTGAGGCTTCCCCGGGAAATAAAACACGTGTAATTACAGGTAAGAACTGCACCGTCAGATACTTGTGTATTAAAAAGTCCTTGCTATTGAAGTATTAAATTCCCCCTTAATTTTAAAACAGCAGTTTTTACCAAAATCCCCTTTTCTCGCAATGTTTGTGACCGAAAAGATATAATTGTAGCAAATTTCAAGTCTCTAACTGATCTGTAAGTGCGTGATAATTCTTGTCGTTTTTGGTGCTAAAACAGCACCTGAAAAATTGGACGTTTTATAATATCGGATTTGTTCCGTCGGTCATGACTTAAAGTCGTCCCTAACTCATATGGAAATGCGTCATAATTTTTATCCTCGTATGGGCAATAACGGGTGTTAACTGCCCCTGAAATTGGAAGTTTTATAATAGGGGATTGTTTCCATCGGTCGTGACCAAAAATCTACAGTGTTGCCAAATTTCAAGTAGGTACTTAGCACATCTGGGAAGGCCTCATTATTTGAATCCTCCTCCTCCTCTTAATCCTATGTAAGAAGGAGTTATATGTTATAGATATGGATTTTTTAAATCCCTCAACCAACACCAAATGTTTTGTTCTGCAATCTCCGTTTACGTCGTGGAGGAATATAAATTTCCGATAGGGATGTTTAAGAAAAACCCGGAAGGCGATAGCAGGGTGGGACTGACCCCAACCAGATTTTCTACCTGAACGACTAGGTTTCGAGACTTACTTGCTGGAATACTTTAATCCGGTCGAGTGGGGCGGTGCAGGTACGGGACACTGCACCTGCCATTCCGCCGGAAAACAGGTGTCGCCACCACGAACCCGGCGTTTCCCTTTTTCCACCTTCCATGTCCAGCTACTGAAAAGTTAGAAAGGAGTGGGTGATACGAAGCGTCAGAGTACATGACCGGGTTATTACAACCTCCAATACCATCTTAACCTTTAACTGCACAGGTGAATATTACGAACACGTTGCGACTACCAGACCACTACTTTTCAAAAAGTTTATTAATTTTTATTCGATCGCTTAATATACAATGCGACCTTAATTTCACGAAGGTTGAGAGGAAATTAAAAGAAAGAAAGATGAATGTTCACTTTTTTTGTAAAATGCAAATTATGATTTAGGTGGTGTGACACACACATGCCCTTCGTAGCTTAAGCTCATAGCCTTCAGATTTGAACATAGATGGAACTCCTTGGAATATTTCTTACAGTATCTCTACATCATTCGTCGATGGTTGAAGCGGATTATATTTCTCAAATGTGCCTAAATTGTACGGCGGGAAAAGTACCTCCTACAAAAGCTCCCTATAACCGCCACATGCTAAATTTCCATAAATCAAGTCACACGCACAGCTCTCTGCCTTAGCCTTAGTTGTGGAAATCCAAGTTTACGATAAAATAAGAAAGAAAGTAAAAAAACAAACATCGGAGAACTAACAGCATAGTTTTTTATTTCTACTTTGAGTCTGTTCCCGGTTTTTGAGTGGATGTTTGCCCCAACTGTAATCGAACTTGAATATGTCAGCAATTTCCGCTAGTGAACTGGTTTGACCTGCATTAATACACTGGACTGCATGCATTCCATGTCATGTCATAGCAACAGAAGTCTTTCCAGCTCACACCATTATCCAGCCTTAATCCGTTTCACAAACCATGAACCTGATGAGCTGTCAAAAATTAGCTACCGGAAAATAGTATAGAACTGATTTAACTGCCCTTTTAGAGGAATTTGTCCTCGTCGCGGGAGCCTGCCGTCAGGCCTTCTCACAGGACTTAGGATATTCATTTTCTTGTACGTTATAATAGCTTATTTTACGCTATATTCTATACACAGAGAGAGAAACTTACTTTATTTCCAAGAAGGCTTTTGTTAAACCCACAGAGTAATTTGGTCCACACAATAAACTCAATCTCGCTTCCGTATCTGAAAATTGTGTCCTCCTTCAGTTCGACTCGGCGTCGCTAGAGAGTCATTGTTGCATGCGGTTGCTAAGGTCAATATGACCCAGAAATTTTAGCTATGTTATCCGATTTAAATAGGTGAAGAATTCTGCAAAAAATTCTGCGAAGGGATTCTTTGCTTCGAGGAGGATCCTTAAACAATATTTTAAGAAGTAGGAAATAGTAATAGGTATAAAAACGCCGATATGTGAGGATCGCAAGATGGCGGACAGCGAAATTTATTTAGACCACTTGAAAATATGTTTTGTCAGTTAGCTAATACTGAACGAATTCTATCTCAATATATTTTTGGTAGTTGTTAATATTCGAGTGGCACATTTATTTGTTAAAGTAAATATCATACCTAGGTACATAGCCGCGCCGACCTGTGGGTGCATCGCACCCGGGCGGCAACATATTAAGGGAGGCAGTTCACGGGCGGAGACACAATTTATTTTTTTATTCAATACCTACGGCTTTTAATCTGAAAATCGAAAAAAAATCTCGGCCAAGGTTCTGTCATAAGTCCGTGAGGGGCGGCATAAACTGCTTGCACCCGGGCGGCAAATACGGCCGGCGCGGGCCTGCCTACCTACGAAGAAAATAACATAAATATTAAAAAAATAACCATGCTATCAGAAGTACGTGACGATAGACGACAAGTTGTCGTTATAATTATTAGATTTGAAATAAAACTGCAAATGACGTACAGATCATATTTACCTATACTTGTTAATATTAGAAATGGTCGATATCGGTTAAATGGTTCTCGAAATAACTCTTATGTTTTATTGTAAAATTCATGTAGATCTTCATGTAAAGTGGTCGTTGATCTGATTACACGATACCACATCCCAGTTTCGATGATCACTGCACTTCACACATTAAATTAATATTATAGTAACGTAATTTCACTTACCTTTCTTTCGGCGAAAACGACGGGAATTAAATAATAAACACTTATATTTGATTATGTAACTGAACGATGAGCAATTAGTTTATTTCTTTGTCAATAAGGATCCCCAATACAACGATCCATTCAATCGTCAAGAGAACAGTTTACAATGTTGAAATAAATTGGAGATTTGTTTTTGTTCAGATAGTATTCAAAGAAATTATTCCGCTGATTGATTAATTAGTGAGTTTATAATGTAAACTTTTAAAGAGTTTTGTTTACATAACGACGGAGAACATTGTTAGGATTCGAGCAATCTTTCTTTCTTCGTAAGTACAGAGTACAATTCTGAACCAATCATAACGTGAATTTAATTATTTTCCCTACGTTATACATGTATCCATATAATTACTTCGCTGTCTTTTCACACCGACAATCATATGTAGAATTGACGGGAACAAGGTGGGAGAAGAATATCAGAATTTTACGTAGGTATAGCGGAAAATAAAAACCAAAGGCATTTACTAAACGACGACAGAATATTCGGTAGAAATGTAGTATATGACGAAATAATTCATATGCAATAGTGTGGCATTAATTGTTTCAAATGCAAATATTAATAATCAATCCATCTATTATCCTGCCGTTGATATTTCAACGGGCATCATCACACTGGTGATCTATGTATGTTATATTAGTCCAGTTTGGCGAAAAAGAGAAAACTTGCCTCTGGCGGCAAGGTATTTAACTGTCTTATTTCATGATTTAACACGGTCAAAATTATTAAACATTTGAAGTGTCAATAGTAAATAAAACCGACGAACGAATCCATTGTGCTTCAGAAAATTTCCTTGTAGAAATAAGGAATAGAAAAAGATAGTAATGCAGAGTGATTCATTTTGATCGGTTCACGACTGCGAAAGGTGTAGTTAATCGCTCTAGCTCATGGGTGCACAAACATTTTCATTCGTGGGCCGATTTTTTAATTCCATTCTTTTGGTGGGCCAGTTGATTTTATAGCAGGTCACACGAGTAGGAAGAAGAGTAAAAATGAGAAATAATGAATAGGTTTATTCACACAATATTCTTTATTTGTCAACTGTCACGGCAAGAACTTTACTCTTTGAAAAAAGTAGTACATCTTTCTAGTATGACATTGAGTTTGAATAGGGTATGTAATATCCATATCAAATAGTTATTCCCATTCTCTCGATTCTTATAAATAATGACATCATAAAAAACTACCACTAATCTTGTAAAATAAAAATAAAAAAATCACATATATGCATAGAAACCAATAAAAACTTTTTCGATTCTCTTTGAAGATCCAGAAGCATTCGATGGATGGCACTGCTTTCCCCTTATTAGGTTTCCAATTTTTGGTGTCAGAGGAGATGTCGCTAATTGCAGAATATCGTTAATATTTTCATCCTTCAGATGATTCCTCGGGCTTGTTTTTATTCAAATTCGTAATAGTGAAAGTTTGATCACAAATATAGGTACTACCAAACATGCTTGTATAATAGAGCGCATTCTCCA
Organism: Uropetala carovei; assembly: GCA_036926305.1. Classification (NCBI taxonomy): domain Eukaryota; kingdom Metazoa; phylum Arthropoda; class Insecta; order Odonata; family Petaluridae; genus Uropetala; species Uropetala carovei. The sequence goes on from JAXCHB010000169.1 coordinate 6,596,197, forward strand.
ACAGATGAGGGAAAATTTCCCATGGTAAAGATTTATAGAATCCTATCAAATGTTCAGGAATAAATTTTGCACGATAAAAATGAGCATTCTGAATATCAATCAGCTGTAACTGCATGAAGGGATTAAGTTTATTCAGGTCTGCGAAGTCAATTACGTTCACGTACTTGGTCGAAATAACTTTATGTTTTTCCATCATTTTGGAAAATGAAAAAAGTTACGTCGCCGAATTGGTGATTTAAGGTGTGTCAATTTAGCAATGAAAGATGTCACGCATTTTAGAAACTGATTGATTAGTTGATGTTTACCTTGCAATTTGGAATTTCGTGAATTAGGTAAAAAGCTTAAGTCACATTGCCAATTAGTAGTTTCATTCAGTGTAGTAGGGCCACCTTTTTCATGAAGAAATAGTATAATTTCAGCTAATGAGTTTATAAATCGCATTAAGCATTTTCATCTGCTCAACCAACGAATTTCACTTTGGTGTGCCAAGTCTATATATTCTGCCTCAATTTCTCCTAGAAATTTTTTAAATTGGCGGTGATTGAGACCTCATGACTTTCGTTATGTTAACTGGTTGTGTAACCTCCTTCATAACATGAACAAAGCCAATAAATATCCTTACCACATAAAAGTTGGATATGTATGACGAGACAATGAATTTTTCCTATTTATTTTTCTGTTTTGTCACAAGTATTGGCAAAATGTATGAGAAGACCCAACAGTGGATGCTGCACCCTCTGTGCATACGCGTGAAAGTTCCAAAAATCTATATTTGAGGTAGTAAACATATCTAAAGCGGCTCCAAATATCTCAGACACTTTTGTTTCTCCCTTTTGAGAACATATTGCTAGTAATTTTCCTGTTATTCCGATATTTTTGAAACTCTGCGAACCTGAGATCTGACCAATGATAAATAATACGTTTATGTGCTACTCATTACAGTTCTGCAAGTGATGGCAAATTTACAGTCGGCCGCACCAATGGCCGTGGGAATGTGCATATTCCACGATAGATCACAACGAACAGTGACTCGTGAAAATTCAACGTATTCTGGAAATTGGATATTCAATATGTACATCGCTTTTATACTCCGAGTCTAATTTATTGTTCCGGCCAAAGGGGGGATGCGTGGCATCTGGGCACCCGAATTACGGGAACACCAGAATTTCTCAATTATTCAAGTATCGAGTGTAAATTTTGCAAAAATTTTACTGAAACCCACTTGCAAACTGATTTCCGAAAATGAAACTCTCTGCAAATGTTATATTATTTAAGTGGGGCTATGTACATCGTTCGGTGTTGCTATAAATATTAAAATAATGGGGCCAGGGTGCTATTTGCATCTGGGCCCCCTTCAGCGTAGGGCCTACTCTGAATGTCCTGACTGAGTTGACGTTGAAAAGCATTTCGGGATCCTGTAGGTTTCATGATTCTATAATGTATTTATCGAATTTCACGCATTTTGTAAACTGGTAAAACAGTTTCACTCTTATGGGTAGTAGTCATTTATGTTTTAATAAAATTGCCACCAAAGGTTTACAAAAGAAGTTAGCAAAACAAATGTCATTATACATTGCTTATAAAATTCCTGAGCGAAATGTTTTAAATTACAAATAAAAAGCATTCGTAGTGGATCCGGCTGCAGCAGTAGTTACTTTTTCTCATTCTATTATTGTCCGAACATTTCCTTCATTTAAACTGAAGGATTTGTCAACTGCTGAAATTCAGAAAAATCCATTTATTACACATAGGAATTTATAATTAAATGAAATCTCATTTACAAAGTTAAAGTTGCGCTTACCTTATGTTGGTATTATTATAGAAGGAAAATAACTTGTTTCCGAAGAATGAGGGAGGGATAAAGGGACTTTGGCGGGGAAATGGAATGAAAGTACTCAAGGCAGCTCCGGAATCAGCTACAAAATTCATGACTTACGAACATGATAAAAGAATTACTCAAAATAACAGAAATCGAGACTTGGGCATTCATGAGCGCTTTGTAGCTGATTCAGTTGCTGGGGGAGTGAGTCATACCTTTTTCTTTAGGTGCAAAATTCTAGACTGGCTCTGTGAAAAATGGGGCACTACCGTGGCATGTTCGATGCTGCGAAAAAAATGTATCGAACCGAAGGTTACAGAAGCTTTTACCGTGGTTACGTTCAGAACATTTCTTTTCTATGAAACATCCTTAAAAAAAGGTATAGGCACGTGCAAGTATAAGTTGTACATGTGCAGGTAGCAACCTATCCGCTTGCTCTGGTGAGAACAATGCTCCAAGCTCAAGGTGTCTATAAAATTATGAAAAATCAAATTTATAGAGCTTAAATGAAGTGTCAAGCTACCTTTGCCCAAGATCCTCGGGCTTTTTTATGCTTTGAGCAACACAGACAAGCCCAAAGCATAGGACCGTGATGGGGTTAATACGCACCATAATAGCGAGAGAGGGAATGTTATGTAGGCCCGTATCGGGGAATAATACCAAAGTTCCTGAAAGCAGTCCCCGCAGTATGAAGCGTGTCGACGGACCCTAGGAATTAGAATGACTTGAATAGGAAAGCTGTTAGGTAAAAATTTGGAGAGTGCGAAGAGAGATTGAAAGATTTTTCTTTCGAAAAGTTGATCGTCCGAAAAACTTACTTTCGAAAAATTCGCTTTAAAAAAACATGTCGGTCACCAAAGAGGCTAGCACCTCGTGGGCAGGGAGGGGGAAAGTGCCTCCTTAATTCGTAGGTGCGTCCGGGAGTTCCTAGTGCTTGAAGACATGGGGCCACTGTCGGACTTAAGGAAAAGCTTACTAATGCTCTTGCTCTTCGGGATTTTGAGGAGGAGGACCTACCGATTCCAGCGGTGACGGGTTAGGGGCCGTCCTATTGCAACGAAGTGGGAGCGAGGAATTTGCTGTTGGCTGTATTAGCCGGAGTCTTAGGGAACTCCCTGTTGTGCGGGTCGTAGAGAAGCAGCGTGATTAGGTTTCAGGGAGACCCTTTACGGCAGTGACGGATGACTCGGCCGTTACGCGGCTCCACCAAAATCAGAAGAGTAGCGCCAATGTGGGTCTTGGCTCTTCAGGAGCGTGACGTGAATTTGGTGAGCCGCAAGGGAAAGGCGCTGTCTCGCAATCCTAATCAGCAGGTGAAATGGGATGGATTCGTCCATGAACACGGCAGAACAGGAGAGTATAGGTGAAAGCCCTCTGCATTTTGTCCGTCCTGCCGGACGAAAGCATCTTCCCATCGCCGGAGGATGCAGGAGAAGCATACCAACAGTTTCTTGAGCGGGTGATGGAGGCATGGCGACATGCGTTCGAGAACACCTACCGAAATAAAGAACGTTAGCGGGCATAGTATGACCAGCACCACCGCTCCGTGGGGAAATGTGCTGAATTCAACCCCAAGTATAAAGGGCCGTACCAGGTGTTAGGTCCATTAGATAATTGACCGTCATACTTTCAAACCGTAAAAAAAATCAGCCTGATCTATTCGATAAGACAAAAAACAACTGTATGTGACATAACAATAAATAGACTGGTATCATAGAGGTGATTCCGATGTTCTTCTCTAAAGAGCCTGTCGAAGCGGTAATAGTAGTACTGAATAAAATTGCTCAAACGCTCAACATTTCTTCAGCCATAATTGAACGCTAAAGCCACTTTCTCTTACGTAGAACTTAGGCAACTGACTTCCTTTCCGATAACAAACAGAATACTTGTGAATTTAAAGAAAACGTTGAACGGAGCGTCATGTGATCCAGAAAGTCAGGTACTCCAAAGTTTTCGACGCCACTTCTGCTTAGCACCGAATGCAAAGTTTGATGAGCGTGACTCCTCCTAAATAAACTTGGACATCCATTCGGATCTTCGGGGAGTTTTAAACGCGAGGTGTTTGTCTCTTCCGGAACCGATACGTTTTTCGAAAACGAGTATGTCGAAAGACAAATTTTTCCAACTCTTCTTCGAAAAATTAATCTATTCACAGCCACCAAAAGTCTTACCTAATAGCTTTACGAATTACGTCATCTTCGCTCCAAGGGCCTGTCGACACGTTTCAAAGACCAGGTAGCTGATGCACACTGCGGGGACTGCTTTCAGGAAGGTTGGTGTTATTCCCCGATACAGGCCAAAGATTCCCTCTTTTGCCACAATGCTGCGTATCAACCCCATCGTGGTGGTACGCTTCGGGCTTTCCTCTATTGCTGAAAGTATAAAAAAGACCGACATCATTATCTTGGAAAAAGTTGTGAGGTGGCATAACACAAAACGAATTACCACAGGCAATTAATTTCAACACTTAAATTCTTACGACAACTATTTCGTTTCGAGTTCATTGACTTTACAATATATTAATACCCTCACCAAAGAAAATACTGGACAGAAACTTTCTGATTTTAAAACTACATTTGATTCCAATTTTAACGTAGACAATTTCAATTAGCACAAAAGGAGCTTAGGCGGAGAGAACTTCATACAAGGTTTAAGCTGTATAAGTATGATTTCTCATAATTTTGTAAACATTCGGCATCACCCACCTTGAGCTTGGAGCCTTGTTTTCACCAGAGCAAGCGGATAGGTAGCTACTATAGCACACGTATGGCTTATGGTGGCACATGCCAATATCTCCATCACACCAGGTTTTTCTTTTCTTTCATCATTGCGGGCGCAATATTTCTTCAACGTCTGAATTAGAAGGTTGTTGAATTTAATATACATCGATATACAGATTTCCCATTTTCAGTACGTATATTTAGGCAAATAATGCAATCTACCCAAGCCCGATTTAAAAGTTAACACAGAGGGTGATGGAGGAGAAAGGTAGTTTGAAATAATAATTAAAGCATACTTCAGTATTGTATTTTTCGAAAAGCTATACGAGAATTTGAATTTTTGTAGTTTATTTTATGTTTTAAGAGATCATGATGAGAATGCTGTATGATTGAAAGTAGCAATAGTCATATATTGAATATGAACTAATTAATCAACAGAATGACGTTGACTGTTATCTGAGGTCATTGCGGAAGGGCGACATAAAAAATTAGTTTAAAACATCTCAAGGTGAGAGAAGAATTGAAAAATGGAGAGTATGGTGGCGTTAAAACAAATTACGATGCAGCCGTTACCCATGTGCTTACCATACAAATTGTAAAATCTGACCAAAAGAATTAAAGAAATGTCCTTGCATTCACCACTTTCCCAAACATTCTAAATAAATAATTTGATTTACTAACCTCATAAACAGCCAACTCTATGCCAGCGCACGGGATTATACCCAAGATGTTCGGAACGTAACCACGGTAAAAGCTTCTGTAACCTTCGGTTCGATAAATTTTTTTGGCAGCATCGAACATGCCACGGTACTGCCCCGTTTTTCTCAGAGCCAGTCTAGTTTTTAGCACCTAATAAAGGAAAACATTAGCACAATTAAACAATTCGTTTAGAAATCAAAACTGAAGATATGTTTCGCAAAACTTTAAGTAGCAACAATGAGGATACTACTTTTTACCTCAAGTGGATATATGGTCGTCTGAGCCACTCCCCCAGCAATAGAACCAGCTACGAAGCGCTCATGAATGCCCAATTCTCTGTTGCTGTCACCTCGAATAATTTTTTTAGCATGTTCGTAGGTCATGAACTTGAGTGCTGACTCCGGAGCTACCTTGAGCACGTTAATGCCATTACCTCGCCAAAGTCCCTTTATCCCTCCCTCCTTCACCAACTCCCGGTAACAAGGTATAATCCCTCCTGCGTTACTGTGAACCTGGAATAAATTCAAGAAAGATAAGTATAGAGTGGTAGGGTACCCTCATCATATATATAGAGTAAGGAAATTAGTTATCTGGAAGAAAATCCCTTAAAATGAAATATGTTTTCTTCGTGAAATATTTTTGCTTCAAATTTTTTTCTGATATCTGTTTTTCCTTTATTTACTGGTTAATGCGAGTGTAGCAGGAGAAGGCAGCATATTTAAATGCCTCGCGAAGGAAAATGAAAACTATGCTAATGTGAGAGTAAAATTTTAGGATCTTTTGTAAGTCTAGGCACTGCAATGGGACGAGAGTTGCGAAGCAGGAAGCTCAACCTCCGTGTTTCTATTAGGTATCGACAATGTAAAATATATGTACATTCAAATCACATTCGTGTGTCTACTTGACGGTATTTAAAGGCACGAGTTTTAAGAGACGTCGAATTACTCAGAGTAGTATTTATGATGAGAGCCAACCTTGGGCAAGCATGCTAGGGTATTCGAACCCTTATGTTGTAATTATAATAAAATTGACCTTTCTCTTTCAAATCACTTAAGTGCAAAGACAAGACGAAAAATATTTGACATAGCATTGACGGGCAAATTAGGCGACTCGAGCGGTTAATAACGAGGAAGTGTCAGTGGTGCGAGTTAAAAATTGCTTATCCGAACCAGCGAACGGACTTCTCTTGAGGCTTCCCCGGGAAATAAAACACGTGTAATTACAGGTAAGAACTGCACCGTCAGATACTTGTGTATTAAAAAGTCCTTGCTATTGAAGTATTAAATTCCCCCTTAATTTTAAAACAGCAGTTTTTACCAAAATCCCCTTTTCTCGCAATGTTTGTGACCGAAAAGATATAATTGTAGCAAATTTCAAGTCTCTAACTGATCTGTAAGTGCGTGATAATTCTTGTCGTTTTTGGTGCTAAAACAGCACCTGAAAAATTGGACGTTTTATAATATCGGATTTGTTCCGTCGGTCATGACTTAAAGTCGTCCCTAACTCATATGGAAATGCGTCATAATTTTTATCCTCGTATGGGCAATAACGGGTGTTAACTGCCCCTGAAATTGGAAGTTTTATAATAGGGGATTGTTTCCATCGGTCGTGACCAAAAATCTACAGTGTTGCCAAATTTCAAGTAGGTACTTAGCACATCTGGGAAGGCCTCATTATTTGAATCCTCCTCCTCCTCTTAATCCTATGTAAGAAGGAGTTATATGTTATAGATATGGATTTTTTAAATCCCTCAACCAACACCAAATGTTTTGTTCTGCAATCTCCGTTTACGTCGTGGAGGAATATAAATTTCCGATAGGGATGTTTAAGAAAAACCCGGAAGGCGATAGCAGGGTGGGACTGACCCCAACCAGATTTTCTACCTGAACGACTAGGTTTCGAGACTTACTTGCTGGAATACTTTAATCCGGTCGAGTGGGGCGGTGCAGGTACGGGACACTGCACCTGCCATTCCGCCGGAAAACAGGTGTCGCCACCACGAACCCGGCGTTTCCCTTTTTCCACCTTCCATGTCCAGCTACTGAAAAGTTAGAAAGGAGTGGGTGATACGAAGCGTCAGAGTACATGACCGGGTTATTACAACCTCCAATACCATCTTAACCTTTAACTGCACAGGTGAATATTACGAACACGTTGCGACTACCAGACCACTACTTTTCAAAAAGTTTATTAATTTTTATTCGATCGCTTAATATACAATGCGACCTTAATTTCACGAAGGTTGAGAGGAAATTAAAAGAAAGAAAGATGAATGTTCACTTTTTTTGTAAAATGCAAATTATGATTTAGGTGGTGTGACACACACATGCCCTTCGTAGCTTAAGCTCATAGCCTTCAGATTTGAACATAGATGGAACTCCTTGGAATATTTCTTACAGTATCTCTACATCATTCGTCGATGGTTGAAGCGGATTATATTTCTCAAATGTGCCTAAATTGTACGGCGGGAAAAGTACCTCCTACAAAAGCTCCCTATAACCGCCACATGCTAAATTTCCATAAATCAAGTCACACGCACAGCTCTCTGCCTTAGCCTTAGTTGTGGAAATCCAAGTTTACGATAAAATAAGAAGGAAAGTAAAAAAACAAACATCGGAGAACTAACAGCATAGTTTTTTATTTCTACTTTGAGTCTGTTCCCGGTTTTTGAGTGGATGTTTGCCCCAACTGTAATCGAACTTGAATATGTCAGCAATTTCCGCTAGTGAACTGGTTTGACCTGCATTAATACACTGGACTGCATGCATTCCATGTCATGTCATAGCAACAGAAGTCTTTCCAGCTCACACCATTATCCAGCCTTAATCCGTTTCACAAACCATGAACCTGATGAGCTGTCAAAAATTAGCTACCGGAAAATAGTATAGAACTGATTTAACTGCCCTTTTAGAGGAATTTGTCCTCGTCGCGGGAGCCTGCCGTCAGGCCTTCTCACAGGACTTAGGATATTCATTTTCTTGTACGTTATAATAGCTTATTTTACGCTATATTCTATACACAGAGAGAGAAACTTACTTTATTTCCAAGAAGGCTTTTGTTAAACCCACAGAGTAATTTGGTCCACACAATAAACTCAATCTCGCTTCCGTATCTGAAAATTGTGTCCTCCTTCAGTTCGACTCGGCGTCGCTAGAGAGTCATTGTTGCATGCGGTTGCTAAGGTCAATATGACCCAGAAATTTTAGCTATGTTATCCGATTTAAATAGGTGAAGAATTCTGCAAAAAATTCTGCGAAGGGATTCTTTGCTTCGAGGAGGATCCTTAAACAATATTTTAAGAAGTAGGAAATAGTAATAGGTATAAAAACGCCGATATGTGAGGATCGCAAGATGGCGGACAGCGAAATTTATTTAGACCACTTGAAAATATGTTTTGTCAGTTAGCTAATACTGAACGAATTCTATCTCAATATATTTTTGGTAGTTGTTAATATTCGAGTGGCACATTTATTTGTTAAAGTAAATGTCATACCTAGGTACATAGCCGCGCCGACCTGTGGGTGCATCGCACCCGGGCGGCAACATATTAAGGGAGGCAGTTCACGGGCGGAGACACAATTTATTTTTTTATTCAATACCTACGGCTTTTAATCTGAAAATCGAAAAAAAATCTCGGCCAAGGTTCTGTCATAAGTCCGTGAGGGGCGGCATAAACTGCTTGCACCCGGGCGGCAAATACGGCCGGCGCGGGCCTGCCTACCTACGAAGAAAATAACATAAATATTAAAAAAATAACCATGCTATCAGAAGTACGTGACGATAGACGACAAGTTGTCGTTATAATTATTAGATTTGAAATAAAACTGCAAATGACGTACAGATCATATTTACCTATACTTGTTAATATTAGAAATGGTCGATATCGGTTAAATGGTTCTCGAAATAACTCTTATGTTTTATTGTAAAATTCATGTAGATCTTCATGTAAAGTGGTCGTTGATCTGATTACACGATACCACATCCCAGTTTCGATGATCACTGCACTTCACACATTAAATTAATATTATAGTAACGTAATTTCACTTACCTTTCTTTCGGCGAAAACGACGGGAATTAAATAATAAACACTTATATTTGATTATGTAACTGAACGATGAGCAATTAGTTTATTTCTTTGTCAATAAGGATCCCCAATACAACGATCCATTCAATCGTCAAGAGAACAGTTTACAATGTTGAAATAAATTGGAGATTTGTTTTTGTTCAGATAGTATTCAAAGAAATTATTCCGCTGATTGATTAATTAGTGAGTTTATAATGTAAACTTTTAAAGAGTTTTGTTTACATAACGACGGAGAACATTGTTAGGATTCGAGCAATCTTTCTTTCTTCGTAAGTACAGAGTACAATTCTGAACCAATCATAACGTGAATTTAATTATTTTCCCTACGTTATACATGTATCCATATAATTACTTCGCTGTCTTTTCACACCGACAATCATATGTAGAATTGACGGGAACAAGGTGGGAGAAGAATATCAGAATTTTACGTAGGTATAGCGGAAAATAAAAACCAAAGGCATTTACTAAACGACGACAGAATATTCGGTAGAAATGTAGTATATGACGAAATAATTCATATGCAATAGTGTGGCATTAATTGTTTCAAATGCAAATATTAATAATCAATCCATCTATTATCCTGCCGTTGATATTTCAACGGGCATCATCACACTGGTGATCTATGTATGTTATATTAGTCCAGTTTGGCGAAAAAGAGAAAACTTGCCTCTGGCGGCAAGGTATTTAACTGTCTTATTTCATGATTTAACACGGTCAAAATTATTAAACATTTGAAGTGTCAATAGTAAATAAAACCGACGAACGAATCCATTGTGCTTCAGAAAATTTCCTTGTAGAAATAAGGAATAGAAAAAGATAGTAATGCAGAGTGATTCATTTTGATCGGTTCACGACTGCGAAAGGTGTAGTTAATCGCTCTAGCTCATGGGTGCACAAACATTTTCATTCGTGGGCCGATTTTTTAATTCCATTCTTTTGGTGGGCCAGTTGATTTTATAGCAGGTCACACGAGTAGGAAGAAGAGTAAAAATGAGAAATAATGAATAGGTTTATTCACACAATATTCTTTATTTGTCAACTGTCACGGCAAGAACTTTACTCTTTGAAAAAAGTAGTACATCTTTCTAGTATGACATTGAGTTTGAATAGGGTATGTAATATCCATATCAAATAGTTATTCCCATTCTCTCGATTCTTATAAATAATGACATCATAAAAAACTACCACTAATCTTGTAAAATAAAAATAAAAAAATCACATATATGCATAGAAACCAATAAAAACTTTTTCGATTCTCTTTGAAGATCCAGAAGCATTCGATGGATGGCACTGCTTTCCCCTTATTAGGTTTCCAATTTTTGGTGTCAGAGGAGATGTCGCTAATTGCAGAATATCGTTAATATTTTCATCCTTCAGATGATTCCTCGGGCTTGTTTTTATTCAAATTCGTAATAGTGAAAGTTTGATCACAAATATAGGTACTACCAAACATGCTTGTATAATAGAGCGCATTCTCCAACAGATGAGGGAAAATTTCCCATGGTAAAGATTTATAGAATCCTATCAAATGTTCAGGAATAAATTTTGCACGATAAAAATGAGCATTCTGAATATCAATCAGCTGTAACTGCATGAAGGGATTAAGTTTATTCAGGTCTGCGAAGTCAATTACGTTCACGTACTTGGTCGAAATAACTTTATGTTTTTCCATCATTTTGGAAAATGAAAAAAGTTACGTCGCCGAATTGGTGATTTAAGGTGTGTCAATTTAGCAATGAAAGATGTCACGCATTTTAGAAACTGATTGATTAGTTGATGTTTACCTTGCAATTTGGAATTTCGTGAATTAGGTAAAAAGCTTAAGTCACATTGCCAATTAGTAGTTTCATTCAGTGTAGTAGGGCCACCTTTTTCATGAAGAAATAGTATAATTTCAGCTAATGAGTTTATAAATCGCATTAAGCATTTTCATCTGCTCAACCAACGAATTTCACTTTGGTGTGCCAAGTCTATATATTCTGCCTCAATTTCTCCTAGAAATTTTTTAAATTGGCGGTGATTGAGACCTCATGACTTTCGTTATGTTAACTGGTTGTGTAACCTCCTTCATAACATGAACAAAGCCAATAAATATCCTTACCAATGGCCGTGGGAATGTGCATATTCCACGATAGATCACAACGAACAGTGACTCGTGAAAATTCAACGTATTCTGGAAATTGGATATTCAATATGTACATCGCTTTTATACTCCGAGTCTAATTTATTGTTCCGGCCAAAGGGGGGATGCGTGGCATCTGGGCACCCGAATTACGGGAACCCCAGAATTTCTCAATTATTCAAGTATCTTGTGTAAATTTTGCAAAAATTTTACTGAAACCCACTTGCAAACTGATTTCCGAAAATGAAACTCTCTGCAAATGTTATATTATTTAAGTGGGGCTATGTACATCGTTCGGTGTTGCTATAAATATTAAAATAATGGGGCCAGGGTGCTATTTGCATCTGGGCCCCCTTCAGCGTAGGGCCTACTCTGAATGTCCTGACTGAGTTGACGTTGAAAAGCATTTCGGGATCCTGTAGGTTTCATGATTCTATAATGTATTTATCGAATTTCACGCATTTTGTAAACTGGTAAAACAGTTTCACTCTTATGGGTAGTAGTCATTTATGTTTTAATAAAATTGCCACCAAAGGTTTACAAAAGAAGTTAGCAAAACAAATGTCATTGTACATTGCTTAGAAAATTCCTGAGCGAAATGTTTAAATTACAAATAAAAAGCATTCGTAGTGGATCCGGCTGCAGCAGTAGTTACTTTTTCTCATTCTATTATTGTCCGAACATTTCCTTCATTTAAACTGAAGGATTTGTCAACTGCTGAAATTCAGAAAAATCCATTTATTACACATAGGAATTTATAATTAAATGAAATCTCATTTACAAAGTTAAAGTTGCGCTTACCTTATGTTGGTATTATTATAGAAGGAAAATAACTTGTTTCCGAAGAATGAGGGAGGGATAAAGGGACTTTGGCGGGGAAATGGAATGAAAGTACTCAAGGCAGCTCCGGAATCAGCTACAAAATTCATGACTTACGAACATGTTAAAAGAATTACTCAAAATAACAGAAATCGAGACTTGGGCATTCATGAGCGCTTTGTAGCTGATTCAGTTGCTGGGGGAGTGAGTCATACCTTTTTCTTTAGGTGCAAAAATCTAGACTGGCTCTGTGAAAAATGGGGCAATACCGTGGCATGTTCGATGCTGCGAAAAAAATGTATCGAACCGAAGGTTACAGAAGCTTTTACCGTGGTTACGTTCAGAACATTTCTTTTCTATGAAACATCCTTAAAAAAAGGTATAGGCACGTGCAAGTATAAGTTGTACATGTGCAGGTAGCAACCTATCCGCTTGCTCTGGTGAGAACAATGCTCCAAGCTCAAGGTGTCTATAAAATTATGAAAAATCAAATTTATAGAGCTTAAATGAAGTGTCAAGCTACCTTTGCCCAAGATCCTCGGGCTTTTTTATGCTTTGAGCAACACAGACAAGCCCAAAGCATAGGACCGTGATGGGGTTAATACGCACCATAATAGCGAGAGAGGGAATGTTATGTAGGCCCGTATCGGGGAATAATACCAAAGTTCCTGAAAGCAGTCCCCGCAGTATGAAGCGTGTCGACGGACCCTAGGAATTAGAATGACTTGAATAGGAAAGCTGTTAGGTAAAAATTTGGAGAGTGCGAAGAGAGATTGAAAGATTTTTCTTTCGAAAAGTTGATCGTCCGAAAAACTTACTTTCGAAAAATTCGCTTTAAAAAAACATGTCGGTCACCAAAGAGGCTAGCACCTCGTGGGCAGGGAGGGGGAAAGTGCCTCCTTAATTCGTAGGTGCGTCCGGGAGTTCCTAGTGCTTGAAGACATGGGGCCACTGTCGGACTTAAGGAAAAGCTTACTAATGCTCTTGCTCTTCGGGATTTTGAGGAGGAGGACCTACCGATTCCAGCGGTGACGGGTTAGGGGCCGTCCTATTGCAACGAAGTGGGAGCGAGGAATTTGCTGTTGGCTGTATTAGCCGGAGTCTTAGGGAACTCCCTGTTGTGCGGGTCGTAGAGAAGCAGCGTGATTAGGTTTCAGGGAGACCCTTTACGGCAGTGACGGATGACTCGGCCGTTACGCGGCTCCACCAAAATCAGAAGAGTAGCGCCAATGTGGGTCTTGGCTCTTCAGGAGCGTGACGTGAATTTGGTGAGCCGCAAGGGAAAGGCGCTGTCTCGCAATCCTAATCAGCAGGTGAAATGGGATGGATTCGTCCATGAACACGGCAGAACAGGAGAGTATAGGTGAAAGCCCTCTGCATTTTGTCCGTCCTGCCGGACGAAAGCATCTTCCCATCGCCGGAGGATGCAGGAGAAGCATACCAACAGTTTCTTGAGCGGGTGATGGAGGCATGGCGACATGCGTTCGAGAACACCTACCGAAATAAAGAACGTTAGCGGGCATAGTATGACCAGCACCACCGCTCCGTGGGGAAATGTGCTGAATTCAACCCCAAGTATAAAGGGCCGTACCAGGTGTTAGGTCCATTAGATAATTGACCGTCATACTTTCAAACCGTAAAAAAAATCAGCCTGATCTATTCGATAAGACAAAAAACAACTGTATGTGACATAACAATAAATAGACTGGTATCATAGAGGTGATTCCGATGTTCTTCTCTAAAGAGCCTGTCGAAGCGGTAATAGTAGTACTGAATAAAATTGCTCAAACGCTCAACATTTCTTCAGCCATAATTGAACGCTAAAGCCACTTTCTCTTACGTAGAACTTAGGCAACTGACTTCCTTTCCGATAACAAACAGAATACTTGTGAATTTAAAGAAAACGTTGAACGGAGCGTCATGTGATCCAGAAAGTCAGGTACTCCAAAGTTTTCGACGCCACTTCTGCTTAGCACCGAATGCAAAGTTTGATGAGCGTGACTCCTCCTAAATAAACTTGGACATCCATTCGGATCTTCGGGGAGTTTTAAACGCGAGGTGTTTGTCTCTTCCGGAACCGATACGTTTTTCGAAAACGAGTATGTCGAAAGACAAATTTTTCCAACTCTTCTTCGAAAAATTAATCTATTCACAGCCACCAAAAGTCTTACCTAATAGCTTTACGAATTACGTCATCTTCGCTCCAAGGGCCTGTCGACACGTTTCAAAGACCAGGTAGCTGATGCACACTGCGGGGACTGCTTTCAGGAAGGTTGGTGTTATTCCCCGATACAGGCCAAAGATTCCCTCTTTTGCCACAATGCTGCGTATCAACCCCATCGTGGTGGTACGCTTCGGGCTTTCCTCTATTGCTGAAAGTATAAAAAAGACCGACATCATTATCTTGGAAAAAGTTGTGAGGTGGCATAACACAAAACGAATTACCACAGGCAATTAATTTCAACACTTAAATTCTTACGACAACTATTTCGTTTCGAGTTCATTGACTTTACAATATATTAATACCCTCACCAAAGAAAATACTGGACAGAAACTTTCTGATTTTAAAACTACATTTGATTCCAATTTTAACGTAGACAATTTCAATTAGCACAAAAGGAGCTTAGGCGGAGAGAACTTCATACAAGGTTTAAGCTGTATAAGTATGATTTCTCATAATTTTGTAAACATTCGGCATCACCCACCTTGAGCTTGGAGCCTTGTTTTCACCAGAGCAAGCGGATAGGTAGCTACTATAGCACACGTATGGCTTATGGTGGCACATGCCAATATCTCCATCACACCAGGTTTTTCTTTTCTTTCATCATTGCGGGCGCAATATTTCTTCAACGTCTGAATTAGAAGGTTGTTGAATTTAATATACATCGATATACAGATTTCCCATTTTCAGTACGTATATTTAGGCAAATAATGCAATCTACCCAAGCCCGATTTAAAAGTTAACACAGAGGGTGATGGAGGAGAAAGGTAGTTTGAAATAATAATTAAAGCATACTTCAGTATTGTATTTTTCGAAAAGCTATACGAGAATTTGAATTTTTGTAGTTTATTTTATGTTTTAAGAGATCATGATGAGAATGCTGTATGATTGAAAGTAGCAATAGTCATATATTGAATATGAACTAATTAATCAACAGAATGACGTTGACTGTTATCTGAGGTCATTGCGGAAGGGCGACATAAAAAATTAGTTTAAAACATCTCAAGGTGAGAGAAGAATTGAAAAATGGAGAGTATGGTGGCGTTAAAACAAATTACGATGCAGCCGTTACCCATGTGCTTACCATACAAATTGTAAAATCTGACCAAAAGAATTAAAGAAATGTCCTTGCATTCACCACTTTCCCAAACATTCTAAATAAATAATTTGATTTACTAACCTCATAAACAGCCAACTCTATGCCAGCGCACGGGATTATACCCAAGATGTTCGGAACGTAACCACGGTAAAAGCTTCTGTAACCTTCGGTTCGATAAATTTTTTTGGCAGCATCGAACATGCCACGGTACTGCCCCGTTTTTCTCAGAGCCAGTCTAGTTTTTAGCACCTAATAAAGGAAAACATTAGCACAATTAAACAATTCGTTTAGAAATCAAAACTGAAGATATGTTTCGCAAAACTTTAAGTAGCAACAATGAGGATACTACTTTTTACCTCAAGTGGATATATGGTCGTCTGAGCCACTCCCCCAGCAATAGAACCAGCTACGAAGCGCTCATGAATGCCCAATTCTCTGTTGCTGTCACCTCGAATAATTTTTTTAGCATGTTCGTAGGTCATGAACTTGAGTGCTGACTCCGGAGCTACCTTGAGCACGTTAATGCCATTACCTCGCCAAAGTCCCTTTATCCCTCCCTCCTTCACCAACTCCCGGTAACAAGGTATAATCCCTCCTGCGTTACTGTGAACCTGGAATAAATTCAAGAAAGATAAGTATAGAGTGGTAGGGTACCCTCATCATATATATAGAGTAAGGAAATTAGTTATCTGGAAGAAAATCCCTTAAAATGAAATATGTTTTCTTCGTGAAATATTTTTGCTTCAAATTTTTTTCTGATATCTGTTTTTCCTTTATTTACTGGTTAATGCGAGTGTAGCAGGAGAAGGCAGCATATTTAAATGCCTCGCGAAGGAAAATGAAAACTATGCTAATGTGAGAGTAAAATTTTAGGATCTTTTGTAAGTCTAGGCACTGCAATGGGACGAGAGTTGCGAAGCAGGAAGCTCAACCTCCGTGTTTCTATTAGGTATCGACAATGTAAAATATATGTACATTCAAATCACATTCGTGTGTCTACTTGACGGTATTTAAAGGCACGAGTTTTAAGAGACGTCGAATTACTCAGAGTAGTATTTATGATGAGAGCCAACCTTGGGCAAGCATGCTAGGGTATTCGAACCCTTATGTTGTAATTATAATAAAATTGACCTTTCTCTTTCAAATCACTTAAGTGCAAAGACAAGACGAAAAATATTTGACATAGCATTGACGGGCAAATTAGGCGACTCGAGCGGTGAATAACGAGGAAGTGTCAGTGGTGCGAGTTAAAAATTGCTTATCCGAACCAGCGAACGGACTTCTCTTGAGGCTTCCCCGGGAAATAAAACACGTGTAATTACAGGTAAGAACTGCACCGTCAGATACTTGTGTATTAAAAAGTCCTTGCTATTGAAGTATTAAATTCCCCCTTAATTTTAAAACAGCAGTTTTTACCAAAATCCCCTTTTCTCGCAATGTTTGTGACCGAAAAGATATAATTGTAGCAAATTTCAAGTCTCTAACTGATCTGTAAGTGCGTGATAATTCTTGTCGTTTTTGGTGCTAAAACAGCACCTGAAAAATTGGACGTTTTATAATATCGGATTTGTTCCGTCGGTCATGACTTAAAGTCGTCCCTAACTCATATGGAAATGCGTCATAATTTTTATCCTCGTATGGGCAATAACGGGTGTTAACTGCCCCTGAAATTGGAAGTTTTATAATAGGGGATTGTTTCCATCGGTCGTGACCAAAAATCTACAGTGTTGCCAAATTTCAAGTAGGTACTTAGCACATCTGGGAAGGCCTCATTATTTGAATCCTCCTCCTCCTCTTAATCCTATGTAAGAAGGAGTTATATGTTATAGATATGGATTTTTTAAATCCCTCAACCAACACCAAATGTTTTGTTCTGCAATCTCCGTTTACGTCGTGGAGGAATATAAATTTCCGATAGGGATGTTTAAGAAAAACCCGGAAGGCGATAGCAGGGTGGGACTGACCCCAACCAGATTTTCTACCTGAACGACTAGGTTTCGAGACTTACTTGCTGGAATACTTTAATCCGGTCGAGTGGGGCGGTGCAGGTACGGGACACTGCACCTGCCATTCCGCCGGAAAACAGGTGTCGCCACCACGAACCCGGCGTTTCCCTTTTTCCACCTTCCATGTCCAGCTACTGAAAAGTTAGAAAGGAGTGGGTGATACGAAGCGTCAGAGTACATGACCGGGTTATTACAACCTCCAATACCATCTTAACCTTTAACTGCACAGGTGAATATTACGAACACGTTGCGACTACCAGACCACTACTTTTCAAAAAGTTTATTAATTTTTATTCGATCGCTTAATATACAATGCGACCTTAATTTCACGAAGGTTGAGAGGAAATTAAAAGAAAGAAAGATGAATGTTCACTTTTTTTGTAAAATGCAAATTATGATTTAGGTGGTGTGACACACACATGCCCTTCGTAGCTTAAGCTCATAGCCTTCAGATTTGAACATAGATGGAACTCCTTGGAATATTTCTTACAGTATCTCTACATCATTCGTCGATGGTTGAAGCGGATTATATTTCTCAAATGTGCCTAAATTGTACGGCGGGAAAAGTACCTCCTACAAAAGCTCCCTATAACCGCCACATGCTAAATTTCCATAAATCAAGTCACACGCACAGCTCTCTGCCTTAGCCTTAGTTGTGGAAATCCAAGTTTACGATAAAATAAGAAAGAAAGTAAAAAAACAAACATCGGAGAACTAACAGCATAGTTTTTTATTTCTACTTTGAGTCTGTTCCCGGTTTTTGAGTGGATGTTTGCCCCAACTGTAATCGAACTTGAATATGTCAGCAATTTCCGCTAGTGAACTGGTTTGACCTGCATTAATACACTGGACTGCATGCATTCCATGTCATGTCATAGCAACAGAAGTCTTTCCAGCTCACACCATTATCCAGCCTTAATCCGTTTCACAAACCATGAACCTGATGAGCTGTCAAAAATTAGCTACCGGAAAATAGTATAGAACTGATTTAACTGCCCTTTTAGAGGAATTTGTCCTCGTCGCGGGAGCCTGCCGTCAGGCCTTCTCACAGGACTTAGGATATTCATTTTCTTGTACGTTATAATAGCTTATTTTACGCTATATTCTATACACAGAGAGAGAAACTTACTTTATTTCCAAGAAGGCTTTTGTTAAACCCACAGAGTAATTTGGTCCACACAATAAACTCAATCTCGCTTCCGTATCTGAAAATTGTGTCCTCCTTCAGTTCGACTCGGCGTCGCTAGAGAGTCATTGTTGCATGCGGTTGCTAAGGTCAATATGACCCAGAAATTTTAGCTATGTTATCCGATTTAAATAGGTGAAGAATTCTGCAAAAAATTCTGCGAAGGGATTCTTTGCTTCGAGGAGGATCCTTAAACAATATTTTAAGAAGTAGGAAATAGTAATAGGTATAAAAACGCCGATATGTGAGGATCGCAAGATGGCGGACAGCGAAATTTATTTAGACCACTTGAAAATATGTTTTGTCAGTTAGCTAATACTGAACGAATTCTATCTCAATATATTTTTGGTAGTTGTTAATATTCGAGTGGCACATTTATTTGTTAAAGTAAATGTCATACCTAGGTACATAGCCGCGCCGACCTGTGGGTGCATCGCACCCGGGCGGCAACATATTAAGGGAGGCAGTTCACGGGCGGAGACACAATTTATTTTTTTATTCAATACCTACGGCTTTTAATCTGAAAATCGAAAAAAAATCTCGGCCAAGGTTCTGTCATAAGTCCGTGAGGGGCGGCATAAACTGCTTGCACCCGGGCGGCAAATACGGCCGGCGCGGGCCTGCCTACCTACGAAGAAAATAACATAAATATTAAAAAAATAACCATGCTATCAGAAGTACGTGACGATAGACGACAAGTTGTCGTTATAATTATTAGATTTGAAATAAAACTGCAAATGACGTACAGATCATATTTACCTATACTTGTTAATATTAGAAATGGTCGATATCGGTTAAATGGTTCTCGAAATAACTCTTATGTTTTATTGTAAAATTCATGTAGATCTTCATGTAAAGTGGTCGTTGATCTGATTACACGATACCACATCCCAGTTTCGATGATCACTGCACTTCACACATTAAATTAATATTATAGTAACGTAATTTCACTTACCTTTCTTTCGGCGAAAACGACGGGAATTAAATAATAAACACTTATATTTGATTATGTAACTGAACGATGAGCAATTAGTTTATTTCTTTGTCAATAAGGATCCCCAATACAACGATCCATTCAATCGTCAAGAGAACAGTTTACAATGTTGAAATAAATTGGAGATTTGTTTTTGTTCAGATAGTATTCAAAGAAATTATTCCGCTGATTGATTAATTAGTGAGTTTATAATGTAAACTTTTAAAGAGTTTTGTTTACATAACGACGGAGAACATTGTTAGGATTCGAGCAATCTTTCTTTCTTCGTAAGTACAGAGTACAATTCTGAACCAATCATAACGTGAATTTAATTATTTTCCCTACGTTATACATGTATCCATATAATTACTTCGCTGTCTTTTCACACCGACAATCATATGTAGAATTGACGGGAACAAGGTGGGAGAAGAATATCAGAATTTTACGTAGGTATAGCGGAAAATAAAAACCAAAGGCATTTACTAAACGACGACAGAATATTCGGTAGAAATGTAGTATATGACGAAATAATTCATATGCAATAGTGTGGCATTAATTGTTTCAAATGCAAATATTAATAATCAATCCATCTATTATCCTGCCGTTGATATTTCAACGGGCATCATCACACTGGTGATCTATGTATGTTATATTAGTCCAGTTTGGCGAAAAAGAGAAAACTTGCCTCTGGCGGCAAGGTATTTAACTGTCTTATTTCATGATTTAACACGGTCAAAATTATTAAACATTTGAAGTGTCAATAGTAAATAAAACCGACGAACGAATCCATTGTGCTTCAGAAAATTTCCTTGTAGAAATAAGGAATAGAAAAAGATAGTAATGCAGAGTGATTCATTTTGATCGGTTCACGACTGCGAAAGGTGTAGTTAATCGCTCTAGCTCATGGGTGCACAAACATTTTCATTCGTGGGCCGATTTTTTAATTCCATTCTTTTGGTGGGCCAGTTGATTTTATAGCAGGTCACACGAGTAGGAAGAAGAGTAAAAATGAGAAATAATGAATAGGTTTATTCACACAATATTCTTTATTTGTCAACTGTCACGGCAAGAACTTTACTCTTTGAAAAAAGTAGTACATCTTTCTAGTATGACATTGAGTTTGAATAGGGTATGTAATATCCATATCAAATAGTTATTCCCATTCTCTCGATTCTTATAAATAATGACATCATAAAAAACTACCACTAATCTTGTAAAATAAAAATAAAAAAAATCACATATATGCATAGAAACCAATAAAAACTTTTTCGATTCTCTTTGAAGATCCAGAAGCATTCGATGGATGGCACTGCTTTCCCCTTATTAGGTTTCCAATTTTTGGTGTCAGAGGAGATGTCGCTAATTGCAGAATATCGTTAATATTTTCATCCTTCAGATGATTCCTCGGGCTTGTTTTTATTCAAATTCGTAATAGTGAAAGTTTGATCACAAATATAGGTACTACCAAACATGCTTGTATAATAGAGCGCATTCTCCAACAGATGAGGGAAAATTTCCCATGGTAAAGATTTATAGAATCCTATCAAATGTTCAGGAATAAATTTTGCACGATAAAAATGAGCATTCTGAATATCAATCAGCTGTAACTGCATGAAGGGATTAAGTTTATTCAGGTCTGCGAAGTCAATTACGTTCACGTACTTGGTCGAAATAACTTTATGTTTTTCCATCATTTTGGAAAATGAAAAAAGTTACGTCGCCGAATTGGTGATTTAAGGTGTGTCAATTTAGCAATGAAAGATGTCACGCATTTTAGAAACTGATTGATTAGTTGATGTTTACCTTGCAATTTGGAATTTCGTGAATTAGGTAAAAAGCTTAAGTCACATTGCCAATTAGTAGTTTCATTCAGTGTAGTAGGGCCACCTTTTTCATGAAGAAATAGTATAATTTCAGCTAATGAGTTTATAAATCGCATTAAGCATTTTCATCTGCTCAACCAACGAATTTCACTTTGGTGTGCCAAGTCTATATATTCTGCCTCAATTTCTCCTAGAAATTTTTTAAATTGGCGGTGATTGAGACCTCATGACTTTCGTTATGTTAACTGGTTGTGTAACCTCCTTCATAACATGAACAAAGCCAATAAATATCCTTACCAATGGCCGTGGGAATGTGCATATTCCACGATAGATCACAACGAACAGTGACTCGTGAAAATTCAACGTATTCTGGAAATTGGATATTCAATATGTACATCGCTTTTATACTCCGAGTCTAATTTATTGTTCCGGCCAAAGGGGGGATGCGTGGCATCTGGGCACCCGAATTACGGGAACCCCAGAATTTCTCAATTATTCAAGTATCTTGTGTAAATTTTGCAAAAATTTTACTGAAACCCACTTGCAAACTGATTTCCGAAAATGAAACTCTCTGCAAATGTTATATTATTTAAGTGGGGCTATGTACATCGTTCGGTGTTGCTATAAATATTAAAATAATGGGGCCAGGGTGCTATTTGCATCTGGGCCCCCTTCAGCGTAGGGCCTACTCTGAATGTCCTGACTGAGTTGACGTTGAAAAGCATTTCGGGATCCTGTAGGTTTCATGATTCTATAATGTATTTATCGAATTTCACGCATTTTGTAAACTGGTAAAACAGTTTCACTCTTATGGGTAGTAGTCATTTATGTTTTAATAAAATTGCCACCAAAGGTTTACAAAAGAAGTTAGCAAAACAAATGTCATTGTACATTGCTTAGAAAATTCCTGAGCGAAATGTTTAAATTACAAATAAAAAGCATTCGTAGTGGATCCGGCTGCAGCAGTAGTTACTTTTTCTCATTCTATTATTGTCCGAACATTTCCTTCATTTAAACTGAAGGATTTGTCAACTGCTGAAATTCAGAAAAATCCATTTATTACACATAGGAATTTATAATTAAATGAAATCTCATTTACAAAGTTAAAGTTGCGCTTACCTTATGTTGGTATTATTATAGAAGGAAAATAACTTGTTTCCGAAGAATGAGGGAGGGATAAAGGGACTTTGGCGGGGAAATGGAATGAAAGTACTCAAGGCAGCTCCGGAATCAGCTACAAAATTCATGACTTACGAACATGTTAAAAGAATTACTCAAAATAACAGAAATCGAGACTTGGGCATTCATGAGCGCTTTGTAGCTGATTCAGTTGCTGGGGGAGTGAGTCATACCTTTTTCTTTAGGTGCAAAAATCTAGACTGGCTCTGTGAAAAATGGGGCAATACCGTGGCATGTTCGATGCTGCGAAAAAAATGTATCGAACCGAAGGTTACAGAAGCTTTTACCGTGGTTACGTTCAGAACATTTCTTTTCTATGAAACATCCTTAAAAAAAGGTATAGGCACGTGCAAGTATAAGTTGTACATGTGCAGGTAGCAACCTATCCGCTTGCTCTGGTGAGAACAATGCTCCAAGCTCAAGGTGTCTATAAAATTATGAAAAATCAAATTTATAGAGCTTAAATGAAGTGTCAAGCTACCTTTGCCCAAGATCCTCGGGCTTTTTTATGCTTTGAGCAACACAGACAAGCCCAAAGCATAGGACCGTGATGGGGTTAATACGCACCATAATAGCGAGAGAGGGAATGTTATGTAGGCCCGTATCGGGGAATAATACCAAAGTTCCTGAAAGCAGTCCCCGCAGTATGAAGCGTGTCGACGGACCCTAGGAATTAGAATGACTTGAATAGGAAAGCTGTTAGGTAAAAATTTGGAGAGTGCGAAGAGAGATTGAAAGATTTTTCTTTCGAAAAGTTGATCGTCCGAAAAACTTACTTTCGAAAAATTCGCTTTAAAAAAACATGTCGGTCACCAAAGAGGCTAGCACCTCGTGGGCAGGGAGGGGGAAAGTGCCTCCTTAATTCGTAGGTGCGTCCGGGAGTTCCTAGTGCTTGAAGACATGGGGCCACTGTCGGACTTAAGGAAAAGCTTACTAATGCTCTTGCTCTTCGGGATTTTGAGGAGGAGGACCTACCGATTCCAGCGGTGACGGGTTAGGGGCCGTCCTATTGCAACGAAGTGGGAGCGAGGAATTTGCTGTTGGCTGTATTAGCCGGAGTCTTAGGGAACTCCCTGTTGTGCGGGTCGTAGAGAAGCAGCGTGATTAGGTTTCAGGGAGACCCTTTACGGCAGTGACGGATGACTCGGCCGTTACGCGGCTCCACCAAAATCAGAAGAGTAGCGCCAATGTGGGTCTTGGCTCTTCAGGAGCGTGACGTGAATTTGGTGAGCCGCAAGGGAAAGGCGCTGTCTCGCAATCCTAATCAGCAGGTGAAATGGGATGGATTCGTCCATGAACACGGCAGAACAGGAGAGTATAGGTGAAAGCCCTCTGCATTTTGTCCGTCCTGCCGGACGAAAGCATCTTCCCATCGCCGGAGGATGCAGGAGAAGCATACCAACAGTTTCTTGAGCGGGTGATGGAGGCATGGCGACATGCGTTCGAGAACACCTACCGAAATAAAGAACGTTAGCGGGCATAGTATGACCAGCACCACCGCTCCGTGGGGAAATGTGCTGAATTCAACCCCAAGTATAAAGGGCCGTACCAGGTGTTAGGTCCATTAGATAATTGACCGTCATACTTTCAAACCGTAAAAAAAATCAGCCTGATCTATTCGATAAGACAAAAAACAACTGTATGTGACATAAAAATAAATAGACTGGTATCATAGAGGTGATTCCGATGTTCTTCTCTAAAGAGCTTGTCGAAGCGGTAATAGTAGTACTGAATAAAATTGCTCAAACGCTCAACATTTCTTCAGCCATAATTGAACACGCTAAAGCCACTTTCTCTTACGTAGAACTTAGGCAACTGACTTCCTTTCCGATAACAAACAGAATACTTGTGAATTTAAAGAAAACGTTGAACGGAGCGTCATGTGATCCAGAAAGTCAGGTACTCCAAAGTTTTCGAGGCCACTTCTGCTTAGCACCGAATGCAAAGTTTGATGAGCGTGACTCCTCCTAAATAAACTTGGACATCCATTCGGATCTTCGGGGAGTTTTAAACGCGAGGTGTTTGTCTCTTCCGGAACCGATACGTTTTTCGAAAACGAGTATGTCGAAAGACAAATTTTTCCAACTCTTCTTCGAAAAATTAATCTATTCACAGCCACCAAAAGTCTTACCTAATAGCTTTACGAATTACGTCATCTTCGCTCCAAGGGCCTGTCGACACGTTTCAAAGACCAGGTAGCTGATGCACACTGCGGGGACTGCTTTCAGGAAGGTTGGTGTTATTCCCCGATACAGGCCAAAGAATCCCTCTTTTGCCACAATGCTGCGTATCAACCCCATCGTGGTGGTACGCTTCGGGCTTTCCTCTATTGCTGAAAGTATAAAAAAGACCGACATCATTATCTTGGAAAAAGTTGTGAGGTGGCATAACACAAAACGAATTACCACAGGCAATTAATTTCAACACTTAAATTCTTACGACAACTATTTCGTTTCGAGTTCAGTGACTTTACAATATATTAATACCCTCACCAAAGAAAATACTGGACAGAAATTTTCTGATTTTAAAACTACATTTGATTCCAATTTTAACGTAGACAATTTCAATTAGCACAAAAGGAGCTTAGGCGGAGAGAACTTCATACAAGGTTTAAGCTGTATAAGTATGATTTCTCATAATTTTGTAAACATTCGGCATCACCCACCTTGAGCTTGGAGCCTTGTTTTCACCAGAGCAAGCGGATAGGTAGCTACTATAGCACACGTATGGCTTATGGTGGCACATGCCAATATCTCCATCACACCAGGTTTTTCTTTTCTTTCATCATTGCGGGCGCAATATTTCTTCAACGTCTGAATTAGAAGGTTGTTGAATTTAATATACATCGATATACAGATTTCCCATTTTCAGTACGTATATTTAGGCAAATAATGCAATCTACCCAAGCCCGATTTAAAAGTTAACACAGAGGGTGATGGAGGAGAAAGGTAGTTTGAAATAATAATTAAAGCATACTTCAGTATTGTATTTTTCGAAAAGCTATACGAGAATTTGAATTTTTGTAGTTTATTTTATGTTTTAAGAGATCATGATGAGAATGCTGTATGATTGAAAGTAGCAATAGTCATATATTGAATATGAACTAATTAATCAACAGAATGACGTTGACTGTTATCTGAGGTCATTGCGGAAGGGCGACATAAAAAATTAGTTTAAAACATCTCAAGGTGAGAGAAGAATTGAAAAATGGAGAGTATGGTGGCGTTAAAACAAATTACGATGCAGCCGTTACCCATGTGCTTACCATACAAATTGTAAAATCTGACCAAAAGAATTAAAGAAATGTCCTTGCATTCACCACTTTCCCAAACATTCTAAATAAATAATTTGATTTACTAACCTCATAAACAGCCAACTCTATGCCAGCGCACGGGATTATACCCAAGATGTTCGGAACGTAACCACGGTAAAAGCTTCTGTAACCTTCGGTTCGATAAATTTTTTTGGCAGCATCGAACATGCCACGGTACTGCCCCGTTTTTCTCAGAGCCAGTCTAGTTTTTAGCACCTAATAAAGGAAAACATTAGCACAATTAAACAATTCGTTTAGAAATCAAAACTGAAGATATGTTTCGTAAAACTTTAAGTAGCAACAATGAGGATACTACTTTTTACCTCAAGTGGATATATGGTCGTCTGAGCCACTCCCCCAGCAATAGAACCAGCTACGAAGCGCTCATGAATGCCCAATTCTCTGTTGCTGTCACCTCGAATAATTTTTTTAGCATGTTCGTAGGTCATGAACTTGAGTGCTGACTCCGGAGCTACCTTGAGCACGTTAATGCCATTACCTCGCCAAAGTCCCTTTATCCCTCCCTCCTTCACCAACTCCCGGTAACAAGGTATAATCCCTCCTGCGTTACTGTGAACCTGGAATAAATTCAAGAAAGATAAGTATAGAGTGGTAGGGTACCCTCATCATATATATAGAGTAAGGAAATTAGTTATCTGGAAGAAAATCCCTTAAAATGAAATATGTTTTCTTCGTGAAATATTTTTGCTTCAAATTTTTTTCTGATATCTGTTTTTCCTTTATTTACTGGTTAATGCGAGTGTAGCAGGAGAAGGCAGCATATTTAAATGCCTCGCGAAGGAAAATGAAAACTATGCTAATGTGAGAGTAAAATTTTAGGATCTTTTGTAAGTCTAGGCACTGCAATGGGACGAGAGTTGCGAAGCAGGAAGCTCAACCTCCGTGTTTCTATTAGGTATCGACAATGTAAAATATATGTACATTCAAATCACATTCGTGTGTCTACTTGACGGTATTTAAAGGCACGAGTTTTAAGAGACGTCGAATTACTCAGAGTAGTATTTATGATGAGAGCCAACCTTGGGCAAGCATGCTATGGTATTCGAACCCTTATGTTGTAATTATAATAAAATTGACCTTTCTCTTTCAAATCACTTAAGTGCAAAGACAAGACGAAAAATATTTGACATAGCATTGACGGGCAAATTAGGCGACTCGAGCGGTGAATAACGAGGAAGTGTCAGTGGTGCGAGTTAAAAATTGCTTATCCGAACCAGCGAACGGACTTCTCTTGAGGCTTCCCCGGGAAATAAAACACGTGTAATTACAGGTAAGAACTGCACCGTCAGATACTTGTGTATTAAAAAGTCCTTGCTATTGAAGTATTAAATTCCCCCTTAATTTTAAAACAGCAGTTTTTACCAAAATCCCCTTTTCTCGCAATGTTTGTGACCGAAAAGATATAATTGTAGCAAATTTCAAGTCTCTAACTGATCTGTAAGTGCGTGATAATTCTTGTCGTTTTTGGTGCTAAAACAGCACCTGAAAAATTGGACGTTTTATAATATCGGATTTGTTCCGTCGGTCATGACTTAAAGTCGTCCCTAACTCATATGGAAATGCGTCATAATTTTTATCCTCGTATGGGCAATAACGGGTGTTAACTGCCCCTGAAATTGGAAGTTTTATAATAGGGGATTGTTTCCATCGGTCGTGACCAAAAATCTACAGTGTTGCCAAATTTCAAGTAGGTACTTAGCACATCTGGGAAGGCCTCATTATTTGAATCCTCCTCCTCCTCTTAATCCTATGTAAGAAGGAGTTATATGTTATAGATATGGATTTTTTAAATCCCTCAACCAACACCAAATGTTTTGTTCTGCAATCTCCGTTTACGTCGTGGAGGAATATAAATTTCCGATAGGGATGTTTAAGAAAAACCCGGAAGGCGATAGCAGGGTGGGACTGACCCCAACCAGATTTTCTACCTGAACGACTAGGTTTCGAGACTTACTTGCTGGAATACTTTAATCCGGTCGAGTGGGGCGGTGCAGGTACGGGACACTGCACCTGCCATTCCGCCGGAAAACAGGTGTCGCCACCACGAACCCGGCGTTTCCCTTTTTCCACCTTCCATGTCCAGCTACTGAAAAGTTAGAAAGGAGTGGGTGATACGAAGCGTCAGAGTACATGACCGGGTTATTACAACCTCCAATACCATCTTAACCTTTAACTGCACAGGTGAATATTACGAACACGTTGCGACTACCAGACCACTACTTTTCAAAAAGTTTATTAATTTTTATTCGATCGCTTAATATACAATGCGACCTTAATTTCACGAAGGTTGAGAGGAAATTAAAAGAAAGAAAGATGAATGTTCACTTTTTTTGTAAAATGCAAATTATGATTTAGGTGGTGTGACACACACATGCCCTTCGTAGCTTAAGCTCATAGCCTTCAGATTTGAACATAGATGGAACTCCTTGGAATATTTCTTACAGTATCTCTACATCATTCGTCGATGGTTGAAGCGGATTATATTTCTCAAATGTGCCTAAATTGTACGGCGGGAAAAGTACCTCCTACAAAAGCTCCCTATAACCGCCACATGCTAAATTTCCATAAATCAAGTCACACGCACAGCTCTCTGCCTTAGCCTTAGTTGTGGAAATCCAAGTTTACGATAAAATAAGAAAGAAAGTAAAAAAACAAACATCGGAGAACTAACAGCATAGTTTTTTATTTCTACTTTGAGTCTGTTCCCGGTTTTTGAGTGGATGTTTGCCCCAACTGTAATCGAACTTGAATATGTCAGCAATTTCCGCTAGTGAACTGGTTTGACCTGCATTAATACACTGGACTGCATGCATTCCATGTCATGTCATAGCAACAGAAGTCTTTCCAGCTCACACCATTATCCAGCCTTAATCCGTTTCACAAACCATGAACCTGATGAGCTGTCAAAAATTAGCTACCGGAAAATAGTATAGAACTGATTTAACTGCCCTTTTAGAGGAATTTGTCCTCGTCGCGGGAGCCTGCCGTCAGGCCTTCTCACAGGACTTAGGATATTCATTTTCTTGTACGTTATAATAGCTTATTTTACGCTATATTCTATACACAGAGAGAGAAACTTACTTTATTTCCAAGAAGGCTTTTGTTAAACCCACAGAGTAATTTGGTCCACACAATAAACTCAATCTCGCTTCCGTATCTGAAAATTGTGTCCTCCTTCAGTTCGACTCGGCGTCGCTAGAGAGTCATTGTTGCATGCGGTTGCTAAGGTCAATATGACCCAGAAATTTTAGCTATGTTATCCGATTTAAATAGGTGAAGAATTCTGCAAAAAATTCTGCGAAGGGATTCTTTGCTTCGAGGAGGATCCTTAAACAATATTTTAAGAAGTAGGAAATAGTAATAGGTATAAAAACGCCGATATGTGAGGATCGCAAGATGGCGGACAGCGAAATTTATTTAGACCACTTGAAAATATGTTTTGTCAGTTAGCTAATACTGAACGAATTCTATCTCAATATATTTTTGGTAGTTGTTAATATTCGAGTGGCACATTTATTTGTTAAAGTAAATATCATACCTAGGTACATAGCCGCGCCGACCTGTGGGTGCATCGCACCCGGGCGGCAACATATTAAGGGAGGCAGTTCACGGGCGGAGACACAATTTATTTTTTTATTCAATACCTACGGCTTTTAATCTGAAAATCGAAAAAAAATCTCGGCCAAGGTTCTGTCATAAGTCCGTGAGGGGCGGCATAAACTGCTTGCACCCGGGCGGCAAATACGGCCGGCGCGGGCCTGCCTACCTACGAAGAAAATAACATAAATATTAAAAAAATAACCATGCTATCAGAAGTACGTGACGATAGACGACAAGTTGTCGTTATAATTATTAGATTTGAAATAAAACTGCAAATGACGTACAGATCATATTTACCTATACTTGTTAATATTAGAAATGGTCGATATCGGTTAAATGGTTCTCGAAATAACTCTTATGTTTTATTGTAAATTTCATGTAGATCTTCATGTAAAGTGGTCGTTGATCTGATTACACGATACCACATCCCAGTTTCGATGATCACTGCACTTCACACATTAAATTAATATTATAGTAACGTAATTTCACTTACCTTTCTTTCGGCGAAAACGACGGGAATTAAATAATAAACACTTATATTTGATTATGTAACTGAACGATGAGCAATTAGTTTATTTCTTTGTCAATAAGGATCCCCAATACAACGATCCATTCAATCGTCAAGAGAACAGTTTACAATGTTGAAATAAATTGGAGATTTGTTTTTGTTCAGATAGTATTCAAAGAAATTATTCCGCTGATTGATTAATTAGTGAGTTTATAATGTAAACTTTTAAAGAGTTTTGTTTACATAACGACGGAGAACATTGTTAGGATTCGAGCAATCTTTCTTTCTTCGTAAGTACAGAGTACAATTCTGAACCAATCATAACGTGAATTTAATTATTTTCCCTACGTTATACATGTATCCATATAATTACTTCGCTGTCTTTTCACACCGACAATCATATGTAGAATTGACGGGAACAAGGTGGGAGAAGAATATCAGAATTTTACGTAGGTATAGCGGAAAATAAAAACCAAAGGCATTTACTAAACGACGACAGAATATTCGGTAGAAATGTAGTATATGACGAAATAATTCATATGCAATAGTGTGGCATTAATTGTTTCAAATGCAAATATTAATAATCAATCCATCTATTATCCTGCCGTTGATATTTCAACGGGCATCATCACACTGGTGATCTATGTATGTTATATTAGTCCAGTTTGGCGAAAAAGAGAAAACTTGCCTCTGGCGGCAAGGTATTTAACTGTCTTATTTCATGATTTAACACGGTCAAAATTATTAAACATTTGAAGTGTCAATAGTAAATAAAACCGACGAACGAATCCATTGTGCTTCAGAAAATTTCCTTGTAGAAATAAGGAATAGAAAAAGATAGTAATGCAGAGTGATTCATTTTGATCGGTTCACGACTGCGAAAGGTGTAGTTAATCGCTCTAGCTCATGGGTGCACAAACATTTTCATTCGTGGGCCGATTTTTTAATTCCATTCTTTTGGTGGGCCAGTTGATTTTATAGCAGGTCACACGAGTAGGAAGAAGAGTAAAAATGAGAAATAATGAATAGGTTTATTCACACAATATTCTTTATTTGTCAACTGTCACGGCAAGAACTTTACTCTTTGAAAAAAGTAGTACATCTTTCTAGTATGACATTGAGTTTGAATAGGGTATGTAATATCCATATCAAATAGTTATTCCCATTCTCTCGATTCTTATAAATAATGACATCATAAAAAACTACCACTAATCTTGTAAAATAAAAAAAAAAAATCACATATATGCATAGAAACCAATAAAAACTTTTTCGATTCTCTTTGAAGATCCAGAAGCATTCGATGGATGGCACTGCTTTCCCCTTATTAGGTTTCCAATTTTTGGTGTCAGAGGAGATGTCGCTAATTGCAGAATATCGTTAATATTTTCATCCTTCAGATGATTCCTCGGGCTTGTTTTTATTCAAATTCGTAATAGTGAAAGTTTGATCACAAATATAGGTACTACCAAACATGCTTGTATAATAGAGCGCATTCTCCAACAGATGAGGGAAAATTTCCCATGGTAAAGATTTATAGAATCCTATCAAATGTTCAGGAATAAATTTTGCACGATAAAAATGAGCATTCTGAATATCAATCAGCTGTAACTGCATGAAGGGATTAAGTTTATTCAGGTCTGCGAAGTCAATTACGTTCACGTACTTGGTCGAAATAACTTTATGTTTTTCCATCATTTTGGAAAATGAAAAAAGTTACGTCGCCGAATTGGTGATTTAAGGTGTGTCAATTTAGCAATGAAAGATGTCACGCATTTTAGAAACTGATTGATTAGTTGATGTTTACCTTGCAATTTGGAATTTCGTGAATTAGGTAAAAAGCTTAAGTCACATTGCCAATTAGTAGTTTCATTCAGTGTAGTAGGGCCACCTTTTTCATGAAGAAATAGTATAATTTCAGCTAATGAGTTTATAAATCGCATTAAGCATTTTCATCTGCTCAACCAACGAATTTCACTTTGGTGTGCCAAGTCTATATATTCTGCCTCAATTTCTCCTAGAAATTTTTTAAATTGGCGGTGATTGAGACCTCATGACTTTCGTTATGTTAACTGGTTGTGTAACCTCCTTCATAACATGAACAAAGCCAATAAATATCCTTACCAATGGCCGTGGGAATGTGCATATTCCACGATTGATCACAACGAACAGTGACTCGTGAAAATTCAACGTATTCTGGAAATTGGATATTCAATATGTACATCGCTTTTATACTCCGAGTCTAATTTATTGTTCCGGCCAAAGGGGGGATGCGTGGCATCTGGGCACCCGAATTACGGGAACCCCAGAATTTCTCAATTATTCAAGTATCTTGTGTAAATTTTGCAAAAATTTTACTGAAACCCACTTGCAAACTGATTTCCGAAAATGAAACTCTCTGCAAATGTTATATTATTTAAGTGGGGCTATGTACATCGTTCGGTGTTGCTATAAATATTAAAATAATGGGGCCAGGGTGCTATTTGCATCTGGGCCCCCTTCAGCGTAGGGCCTACTCTGAATGTCCTGACTGAGTTGACGTTGAAAAGCATTTCGGGATCCTGTAGGTTTCATGATTCTATAATGTATTTATCGAATTTCACGCATTTTGTAAACTGGTAAAACAGTTTCACTCTTATGGGTAGTAGTCATTTATGTTTTAATAAAATTGCCACCAAAGGTTTACAAAAGAAGTTAGCAAAACAAATGTCATTATACATTGCTTAGAAAATTCCTGAGCGAAATGTTTAAATTACAAATAAAAAGCATTCGTAGTGGATCCGGCTGCAGCAGTAGTTACTTTTTCTCATTCTATTATTGTCCGAACATTTCCTTCATTTAAACTGAAGGATTTGTCAACTGCTGAAATTCAGAAAAATCCATTTATTACACATAGGAATTTATAATTAAATGAAATCTCATTTACAAAGTTAAAGTTGCGCTTACCTTATGTTGGTATTATTATAGAAGGAAAATAACTTGTTTCCGAAGAATGAGGGAGGGATAAAGGGACTTTGGCGGGGAAATGGAATGAAAGTACTCAAGGCAGCTCCGGAATCAGCTACAAAATTCATGACTTACGAACATGTTAAAAGAATTACTCAAAATAACAGAAATCGAGACTTGGGCATTCATGAGCGCTTTGTAGCTGATTCAGTTGCTGGGGGAGTGAGTCATACCTTTTTCTTTAGGTGCAAAAATCTAGACTGGCTCTGTGAAAAATGGGGCAATACCGTGGCATGTTCGATGCTGCGAAAAAAATGTATCGAACCGAAGGTTACAGAAGCTTTTACCGTGGTTACGTTCAGAACATTTCTTTTCTATGAAACATCCTTAAAAAAAGGTATAGGCACGTGCAAGTATAAGTTGTACATGTGCAGGTAGCAACCTATCCGCTTGCTCTGGTGAGAACAATGCTCCAAGCTCAAGGTGTCTATAAAATTATGAAAAATCAAATTTATAGAGCTTAAATGAAGTGTCAAGCTACCTTTGCCCAAGATCCTCGGGCTTTTTTATGCTTTGAGCAACACAGACAAGCCCAAAGCATAGGACCGTGATGGGGTTAATACGCACCATAATAGCGAGAGAGGGAATGTTATGTAGGCCCGTATCGGGGAATAATACCAAAGTTCCTGAAAGCAGTCCCCGCAGTATGAAGCGTGTCGACGGACCCTAGGAATTAGAATGACTTGAATAGGAAAGCTGTTAGGTAAAAATTTGGAGAGTGCGAAGAGAGATTGAAAGATTTTTCTTTCGAAAAGTTGATCGTCCGAAAAACTTACTTTCGAAAAATTCGCTTTAAAAAAACATGTCGGTCACCAAAGAGGCTAGCACCTCGTGGGCAGGGAGGGGGAAAGTGCCTCCTTAATTCGTAGGTGCGTCCGGGAGTTCCTAGTGCTTGAAGACATGGGGCCACTGTCGGACTTAAGGAAAAGCTTACTAATGCTCTTGCTCTTCGGGATTTTGAGGAGGAGGACCTACCGATTCCAGCGGTGACGGGTTAGGGGCCGTCCTATTGCAACGAAGTGGGAGCGAGGAATTTGCTGTTGGCTGTATTAGCCGGAGTCTTAGGGAACTCCCTGTTGTGCGGGTCGTAGAGAAGCAGCGTGATTAGGTTTCAGGGAGACCCTTTACGGCAGTGACGGATGACTCGGCCGTTACGCGGCTCCACCAAAATCAGAAGAGTAGCGCCAATGTGGGTCTTGGCTCTTCAGGAGCGTGACGTGAATTTGGTGAGCCGCAAGGGAAAGGCGCTGTCTCGCAATCCTAATCAGCAGGTGAAATGGGATGGATTCGTCCATGAACACGGCAGAACAGGAGAGTATAGGTGAAAGCCCTCTGCATTTTGTCCGTACTGCCGGACGAAAGCATCTTCCCATCGCCGGAGGATGCAGGAGAAGCATACCAACAGTTTCTTGAGCGGGTGATGGAGGCATGGCGACATGCGTTCGAGAACACCTACCGAAATAAAGAACGTTAGCGGGCATAGTATGACCAGCACCACCGCTCCGTGGGGAAATGTGCTGAATTCAACCCCAAGTATAAAGGGCCGTACCAGGTGTTAGGTCCATTAGATAATTGACCGTCATACTTTCAAACCGTAAAAAAAATCAGCCTGATCTATTCGATAAGACAAAAAACAGCTGTATGTGACATAAAAATAAATAGACTGGTATCATAGAGGTGATTCCGATGTTCTTCTCTAAAGAGCCTGTCGAAGCGGTAATAGTAATACTGAATAAAATTGCTCAAACGCTCAACATTTCTTCAGCCATAATTGAACACGCTAAAGCCACTTTCTCTTACGTAGAACTTAGGCAACTGACTTCCTTTCCGATAACAAACAGAATACTTGTGAATTTAAAGAAAACGTTGAACGGAGCGTCATGTGATCCAGAAAGTCAGGTACTCCAAAGTTTTCGACGCCACTTCTGCTTAGCACCGAATGCAAAGTTTGATGAGCGTGACTCCTCCTAAATAAACTTGGACATCCATTCGGATCTTCGGGGAGTTTTAAACGCGAGGTGTTTGTCTCTTCCGGAACCGATACGTTTTTCGAAAACGAGTATGTCGAAAGACAAATTTTTCCAACTCTTCTTCGAAAAATTAATCTATTCACAGCCACCAAAAGTCTTACCTAATAGCTTTACGAATTACGTCATCTTCGCTCCAAGGGCCTGTCGACACGTTTCAAAGACCAGGTAGCTGATGCACACTGCGGGGACTGCTTTCAGGAAGGTTGGTGTTATTCCCCGATACAGGCCAAAGAATCCCTCTTTTGCCACAATGCTGCGTATCAACCCCATCGTGGTGGTACGCTTCGGGCTTTCCTCTATTGCTGAAAGTATAAAAAAGACCGACATCATTATCTTGGAAAAAGTTGTGAGGTGGCATAACACAAAACGAATTACCACAGGCAATTAATTTCAACACTTAAATTCTTACGACAACTATTTCGTTTCGAGTTCAGTGACTTTACAATATAATTAATACCCTCACCAAAGAAAATACTGGACAGAAATTTTCTGATTTTAAAACTACATTTGATTCCAATTTTAACGTAGACAATTTCAATTAGCACAAAAGGAGCTTAGGCGGAGAGAACTTCATACAAGGTTTAAGCTGTATAAGTATGATTTCTCATAATTTTGTAAACATTCGGCATCACCCACCTTGAGCTTGGAGCCTTGTTTTCACCAGAGCAAGCGGATAGGTAGCTACTATAGCACACGTATGGCTTATGGTGGCACATGCCAATATCTCCATCACACCAGGTTTTTCTTTTCTTTCATCATTGCGGGCGCAATATTTCTTCAACGTCTGAATTAGAAGGTTGTTGAATTTAATATACATCGATATACAAATTTCCCATTTTCAGTACGTATATTTAGGCAAATAATGCAATCTACCCAAGCCCGATTTAAAAGTTAACGCATCATCTGCATGTGCCTTTAATTTTTATCCTAGTAAGGGGCAATAATGGGCGAGACAGCCCCAAAAGTTTGAAAGTTTTAGTATTTCAGCGTTTTTCTTCCATTGGGACAAAAAAACCTAAAGTGGTCAAGTCTCTAGTTCTATCTGAAAGTGCCTCAGAATTTTATCCTCGTACGGGGAAAAAAGGCGCAAAATAACAGAAATTGGAATAATGTAAGATTTTATCTATCGGTTGTAACCGAAAATCTCTTATCGTGCCACATTTCAAGTGTGTTGCTCATATGGAATTGCCACGTAATGTTTTTCCTCGTACGGGAAAAACAGCCCAAAAAATGGGGATTATATCAATGTCGGATTTCTTTCATTGGTCGTAGTTTAACATTAATGGCATTAAAATATAAGCCTCGGATTCCCATTAAAAGCTTACCCCTATAAAAGCATTGAGATCGTTGCCACGACAGCAGTTTGTTGGGATCATGAAAAATTGTCACTTTTTCTGATGAAAACTATAAATTTACGCTAATTCTATTCGTATTTGAATTGTGTCTTCAAAAATGAGAAACTGCAATCTATATCCTTTCCGATAATTCATGTCCCGTGTTCGAATGTTGACGGGAAACATTATTTTAAAAAGCAAATATAAAAACCTCTAACACCGATTTTCACGTTTCGTTATGGGACAAAAAAGGAAAAAAAAAGGGCCAGAATAGCCCCTCAGAATTGGAATTTCAAGAGTTTTGGATTTTTTTCCTTCGGTTTTGACCAAAAACCTATAATCCTACCAAATTTCAAGTTTCTATCACAACTGGAAGTGCCTCATAATTTTGTATCCTCCTCCTATATCGTATGTCAGAACCATCTAGATATTATAGATATTTATTGGTAGATTGGAAAAAATGGGCCACGATAAGATCGGCTGCCTTAAGAAGGAGGTTGCGGATGCATAAAAGTTGGGAATCGCTTACTTAAACGGTTTTCATTGTAATTAACCCAGTCACAGATATAATTGTTTAAAAATAAGTGCGTAGCGTCTAGCAATATCATATGTAACCAAATGTATCAGAAGTTAACTGTCATGAGAAAATTTGTGCAGTTTATTCTGCGCTGATTTTTTCGCTCCTTTGTGCAACAATGTTTATTGACATATGAGCTAAAAAATGCACGTATCGCGTATTTTTTCAACGCGGCAATTTGCAAGAACGTAAATACCTCGCGGCGCATGGGGCTGTATGTTTTCGAAAGAGTGTGACAGGGCACGAAGATTTAATTCTATTTCAATATTTAAATACGTTCGTTCGTCGACTATATGTCTTTCGCCACCGCTACCGCCCTTTCGCTCTTTCCTTTTTATTTATTTTTTCTTCCTATATTATCCATCTCACCAGCTACCCTTCTCTTGTTTTCCATCTGCCTATGGCTTCCTGTACACTTTCCTCCTTTCTCTTTTCCGCCTCTTCTGCGATTCACGGAATGGCAATCCCCAAAGCCCGCAATATTGGGGTTATGTCCGGCGAAAGTGCCCGAGAAAAGGACAACTCGACAAGTGACGGTGCGGGAGACATACTTCCACCGCGGTCGGTGAGGTTCTGAACTGCTTCTCTCCCCCTCTTAACCGGGCGAAAATGGAGGTGCTTTCCTTTTTCCGACAAGGGTCTCTTTTATTGAATTGAACGGTCAGCCGCGTCGCTCGACCGGGTTATGAGGCACTTGTAAGGTTTTCGCATTTTTATTTGGGTGCTTGTGGTTAGAAATAATGCGAAGTTATGCGTGTTAGCATTGATGCGATATTTTTAGACGACGGAAATTGATTTCAAGGCTGTCGGTTATTCTCTTACGATAATTGTTGGTCAATGGATGCATAAGTGATTGATCCAGAAAAATTTGACTGGGTGGCGCGTAATTAAAAATCTATAAACAAACAAACATTATCATGTGCTCTTGTAAGTTTCTACGTGTGGTGCGAGAATAGGGTTGCCACCTTTTCCTCAGGACAACCCGAAGATTTCCAATTTCGACCTGAATACAGTTGAACCGTCTTAATCCGGCTACCTTGGGACCTGACCGAAGCCGGATTAGGGATTTCACCGGATTACGGGAGGTACCTAATCCTACGGTTAAGCCGAGCTGATCTCTTCATGATATTACACGTTGTAATATAGTAAATATTAAATTAAATGCATTTTGTGCTATTTAAACGAGTTACAATAATAAGGTAATAAACAAAAAAATAAGATGCGCACTGCGCTTTATTTTTTGGAGGCGAGGCGAATGAGACGCTTTTTTAACGGCGTAGAGCTAACTGCGTACTTCACAGACGTTCCAAAGACAATTGCGACGCGAATTTATTTTGAATAGCAGGAGAAGTTGGTTTAATCGGCGGAGAGCTAAATTTACAAATAAAAATTGTTATTGCGAATAGATTGTCGCCAGCTGGTAATATCAACTCGCCACTGGCGAGCGGGCGACCGTATTTTTCAAGCTCCATCCATAACTATTAGTAGCAATTTGTAAATTAAATAAATAAAATCCACAAATATACGTTAGGCTAATACATCTTAGCGTAAAGAAGAAGCACACCAACCCAAAGAGATGACGCAGATCAGGTCGAAGTGGAGCGGCCAGTTTCGGCCGGCTTGGTACGAATAGGAATAGCCATACATTTAAAAGTCAGTACGGAAAGGGTTAAGCTCAATTACTCTTTTGTTACCAATACAGAAGTCGAAATAACATTTATACTACGTGGTTGGGCATTGGGAATGAATGCTATGAATTAATACTAATATATAATTTTCAATTAAATATTTGCGGGTCTGACGACAGGGGGGGAACGTGCCCCGGTGTCCCCCCCCCCCACTGAATCCTCCACTGCACCCCTCTACTAAGGCCAGCACCATCTACCCCTCTACCTTGTGTAGAAAAATTGGTTTTGGACTATCTGTTGACGAAAATAATTAACTAAAATACTCAATTTAAATTTTACTTCGGAAGTTTTCGCGGCGCACTTTGGGAATCATTAGTTTAAGGTATAAAAATATAATTTTGTGCACAAATTTAAAAAATGGATATTTAGGGATGTTGCCAATTGAAATTATTTGTTCGCCGCATTACAGCATTATAATATTTCTAGGTAATCTGTTATTTTATAAACCTCATTTATTTTTATCGCACAAATTTTTTAATGCAGTTCTGTAGAATCAGGGCTCCACGTCGAACCGATAAAGGTGATCCTCCTCGAACTCGCTAAAAAATGTGAAACATCTTCAGACTTCAAACCACCATATAAGAGCCGCCGTATTTTTTTATATAAATACGCAAACCCATCCACGTACCATACCATAATGCGTCCTATGGCACCAGAAAATCCATTATTGCGTCACCCTCTTCGGGCTGGAGAAAAAAAGTCAGGTCGTGATATACGAAAGGTCCTCCAGAATACACAAGCGTCATTCTTCAATGACTCAATGGAATAGCGGAGTTCGTCACGTGCGCTTTGACTCGATAGAGAGAGAGAGAGATAGATAGTCTGAAAACGTGTGCATTTCCTTCATTTCCTAGCGCGGCCCATCATCAGATACGTTGAATTGCCGTCCTCCACCTCTCAATGAGAGAAATCTTCACAGACGCCCTTGGAGCAAAGTGGAAATCACTCGTGCACGGGACGGATGATGCAAATCCACTTGAAATCACAGAGAGAGAGAGAGGGAGGGAGGAGGTAGGGGGTTCTGAAGAAGTTAAGGGAGAGAAAGAGAGATGTGGAAGTCGGAGGAGCATCCATCGAGACATGCCATTTCCCACTCTCGCTACGTTTCTTGCCTCCCCAAACTCCCACCCTCCTCCCTCTTCCCCTCCCCTCATATTCCTCCCTCTCCCCCCTCTTTCCCCTTCTCTCCGCATATTCC
This sequence comes from Uropetala carovei, assembly GCA_036926305.1. NCBI lineage: Eukaryota > Metazoa > Arthropoda > Insecta > Odonata > Petaluridae > Uropetala > Uropetala carovei. Next base: position 6,636,219 of record JAXCHB010000169.1, read on the forward strand.
TCCTCCTCTCGGGTTATCTCAACTCCCCGACCGCACAGACTCCCAGCGTTGGGGGGGGGGGGAGACCTTTTGTGACGTAGCGGGGCCGAACCAACACCACCTGGCGGCTGTTGGATGGAACCCTTGAGACACACCAGAGTCTTTTTCTCTCTTCTCTCGTTTTTCCTATCCTCCACTTCATTTCCAGTTTCCCGCCTCCTCCCATGCGCATCCCGTCTACATCTACGTGATATCGCCCATCTTTTTTCATGTATCTCTCTCTCCTTCCTATTTTCTTCTCTCGTTTCATCCGCGTGTTTTCTCGCCATTTTCTTGTTTATGCTATTTCTGTCTGTTTATCCTTGATATATCTTTCGCTTCCCTTTCTTATCCTATTAGTTACCACCGTTTTTCTTTTTATTTGTCTCTCTCCCACGTCTTTTCCCTCTCTCTCTATCTCTCTCGACCTCTTATATTCTCCAACATTGCCCCTTCCCGAAGAGTTTCCGCTCCGGCCAGCATCTTACCCACTCGGGTGCAATCTTTCAAAGAGCTCGCACTCTTTTGTTTCCAACTCCTTCTTTTTTCCCGCAACGCCTAGCGCTAAATTGGAATTTTTTTTATCCCCAACCTCCTCTCCATCCATTTCACGAATAAATGCGTGCGAGCGGGATATTTATGTATAGGTACTTTTGAGCTTTTTTTTCCTCTTCCATTTTTGTTTTCGAGGTTTGTATTTCACGCTCTTTCCCTTTTTTTCTGTTTCGAAAAGATCAAATTTAGAGGTTTCAAATGCGTGTTAATTGTTTCCTTTTTTAAATTATCACGATGCAATTTTGAATTACAATTTAGGGTTCGTCACTATATTTGAGAAATAAATATTATTTTGTAACGAAAAATACTTTTCGTTCAAATATAACAGCATCGTTTATAGGTTATGTCGGTTATCTATAAACACAATCTGTAATTGTCTTGCCTTCCTTTAAACAATAAGAGAATTAACAAAGTTTTGGTGTATTGAGTAAAATAATAATTATTCGTAAGCAATTTACATGAAATATATAGATAAGATTCAGTAAAATTTCATAATTTTCTAACTTTAATGTGCGTCGTATCTGATCCGCATAAATTTCAGTTTGTGTCTGTTTTGATTTTTGTCGTACTAAACGTTAATCAATTTCGTGAAACTTATCGTATTATTTATGTTGGCTCATACCTAAATTATCCGTCATGTTCTGAAATCTCTAGAGATTACGGGTTCCAGTCCAAGTGCATCCTACCGTGAGAAATATTCGGGAATAGGAAAAGGATATTTTAAGTTGTCGGTTTTAAATAAGTTAGATCCACAAACTTGCGACTTAGGGTTTCTTATGCTTGAACGAACAAAGTTTAATTATTTTGCGGTGAGAATTCGGTTCCCTGCCTAATTTGCATGAAATAGGTTTAGGATAAATATATAAAGCTTATTTATCGCATTTTTAGCCATGACAATTGTGCATATAACGAGAAGAAAAATTAGTACAATTTTTATTTGATGCAGCTATTTTATTTAATAGAAAATGACGGTTGAATATCTAGATGGAACTTTGTTGCCTACTTGTGTTGTCATAAAAAGAAAAATAATTTATGCGTAAAAATATCAAAACATCATTGTTTCCCACCTCAAATATAGTATTTTTAAGGAGAAATTTAAGGGACCCATTATTGAGCCATAAAGCTACATAAATAACCTGGTGCAAGTTGTTGGATATAAAAGGTTCACTTTGCCAATAAATGTAGTTAAATCGTCTGATATAAAAATTTATGATATTTGAAATCTATTAAAGAAAGTCTTGTAGAAGAATTAGCTTAAGATGAACTCATGATGTGTGTAAAGAACTTTGTTTTTATGCCATGTTAACACAAAACGATGTACACGAAATAGGAAAAATAATGTTCCAAGTGCTTAAGTGGTTAACTAAGCATACTGAAATTCGGATAACGGGTAGAACTGAAAGTTTTCAATCGAAGCAGAAATTTAGGATGCTATAACTTTTGTAACGCATGTGTGTACCGTAGCGGTCAAAGATAAAAAATGATTGAACTAAGTCCACTGAAGTGTGATGGCAATAAAAATGGTGGTATCACATTTCAGTGTGAACGCTGGATATTGCATATAAAGCCCGCGGGATACGTTCGAATGGCCGTGATAAGGCCATCAACGGCGTAAAAGATAATTAGTGCTTTTGTAATCCTTATAATCCCACCAAAGCACTAACATGAACATTCAAATCGATAAATAGAATAGAATTGGGAATATAATGAAATATCAGATTGTAAGGAAAAATAAATAATGTGACAAATGTATACAATTTCCATAATATTTTCCACCAACTCGTTGGAAATTTTAAATTATTTTAATCGAGTAACTGCGCCGAGGCTTTCAATTTAAAGAAATATAAATTTGACTTCTGCCGTCTCAATAAACCAAATAGGTGACATTTTATAGCAATATATCGATCGTTCAGATGATATATACACGCGAAGGCAATATTTGTAAATTTTAATTGTATTTAATTGTGGGAAGATATTAAAAAAAGAAATCTGATAAGGCAAATAACCTCATTTTCTGGTCAGCTGTCACATTAATCGGAAACAATACCTACGTTTTAATCTGTTTTATTTAGAATTTGACGAAGCTCTCTCGTAAAGAATTGTTTCAGATAAACGGCAATACGTGCAAAATTGTAGGAGATTATAATGAGGAATAAAACACTTTTTAGATGTGAGATACACCTTAAGTAAAAATGCCTCGGTGTTTTGCCGTGCCATATGCCATATGATACAAAAAAGGGGTCAAACCTCCCACGTCCTTCAGTTACCCGATGCGCACTATTCCTTTGCGTCCCAGAGACCGCATCCGATGCTTCCTCTTCATATTGGACAGCGTAAAGGAGGGTAGGATAGGGAGAAGTGTCCCATTTTTGCCTCTTCCTGCGTGAACTGGAGCCGCTGACTCTTCCTCCTCAGCGACCTCATCCGTCCCACTTTTCCCGTTGTAACTCCATCTTTCGCGTAATTGAATCCATTATCGTGAAATGCACTTTTAATTCCGTATCCATCTCTTTCTCTCTCTTTTAAGGGAAATGCTACGTCTTACTTTGTCCCAATTTACGCTCCATTTGAAATCCATCCTTTAGCACGTGTCGATACTCCCTGTGTTCATTTCGAAGCGTTTATCCCATTTTTAACATCATTTCTACTCCACTCAGATATTATTCGCGGAATAGCTAAATTAGGTAGGTAAATTCTACTTTCGATATAGAATGAAACATAAGTGACTGATATTTTTACAATGTCAGAAAAGCATTTTTGCTTATTTTATCGTTAATTTTTTATTTAATTTAATTTGGTGCATGATATTTGCCTTTACACGTGTTTTTATCATGCTTATAGTCAATTGCGAGCCCTGGAAGTGATATACATGTACTTATTATTATTTTATTTTTGAACAAACTTCTTGAAAACACGTGAGAGTCAACCTTTTATTAGTAGGAAGGTCATTTTTGCAAGAAACTTACCTCGTCCTCAAAGGAATTTCAATTCCAGTGCTAAGCTTCAAGTTAGGAGGTTATTTGCGGCGTGGGCACTTTTGTTAATAATTAATAAAATATTTTTTGTTGAATATTTACATTATATGTTATGGTGAAACTAAGTTCAACGTGAGCAATAGCGATGTATGTTTGTATATTCTATATGCGCGGGAGAAATTGTTCTTATGCTTAAATCTATCAAATTTTAATAGATCACATTATACAAGTTTTAAGTTAATCAAAAAGCTATTTGTTGTCGCTTTGATAAAATATTTTGTCGCAGGAATATTTGTTCTTTGCTTCGTCCTTTTTTAACATTGAAATGTTTTATTTTTAGTGAATATAATCGTCGTATTTTATAAAGGCAGTAGTATATCATGCGTATCACCCTTTAAAATAATCTCTCTCTGCAGGTTTCAGTCTTCTTTCATGTAGTTCCGAGTCGCCTACCTTCCAGACCTTCCCTCCACTTCTTCCCTTCCGTCCTTCGTTTAGACTTCCATTTACGCTAACCCCCTTCCCCCATCTCGTTGTTGGATACCTTTTCCCCCATCCACTTCCTCCTACGTCGATCCGTTCATCTTCCTCCCTATATTTAACCTCTCTCCCTCCCTCTTCGCACCCCCTTATCTCCCCCACCTTCTCTCTCTTTCTCCTCTGCTCCGATGGCTCGGTTCATTCAACTTAGATCTAGCTTTGCCCTCCAATCTTTCCTTTTTCTCCTGCGACTCGGATGGATATATTGCGTATATTCCTCTCCCTTCCTCCTCCTCCTTTCCCATCCTTTTTTCCTCCATCTACTCGCACACCGACTTCATCAACAATGCCCATTTTCAGATCAATCTCTTTCGGATTAAGCTCCACGGGCGCGGATTACCCGCGACCTCAATTTTAGGGTTTATTTTGAGGTAAATGCCTCCTCCAACCTACGTGGCTTCCTTTCTTTTCATTTACCCGCGGAGTTGGACACTCATTGTGGGAGGATTAGCGCTAAAGATGCTGCCGAAATAGTTGAAAAATTTTGTGGAGGAGCTTTTATAATATTACGATTCGGCTATCTAGGTAAAAATGCTGAGAAAAACAAAAATATTTTGTTCGTTTTAGTATTGAACTGCATATCGAAAAGAAAGAGTACGTGTACTTAAAGGGCAGAGAAAATCCATGGTTAAGTTTTGAAAATAATTTGGCGGACGACTATTTAACAATGATTTTTGAATAGGAAATAATTGTATTCAACGTAAAAGAGAATCCTTGAAAGATGATTCAAAAGTCAGGAGTGTTTGAAGCAGATCTATAATTGGCTTCTTATAATTTTTTTATTTGGTCGATAGAATTGCGTTTTAATTGGATGTGTTCTCCAGCATCTGGTTCATACAAAAGAAATATTATTTGTTATTAAAATTCTTATTTATCAAATGTAAAATTATGTTGAATTGTGAAAACAGACATTATAACTGACAATGAGTGAGACATATTCACCCTCTTGTATATATGAGGAAACGATAAATATTCATTGACTTACATTTCTTTGGATTCATGATTAATACTACAATACTAATGAGGAACTAACTGGAAAGTAAATTTGCATTAAGAATTTACGGCAAATTTTTTAGCGTATTTACTACATTACTGATTACGAACACATACCCTAAAAATAAAAACAGTTTTTCGTTTTTTCATCGTTGGAAAACAGAGATTTCAGGTTTTTCGGCAATGAGTTTTTGCAGCATTATCGTGCATGAATTATAAATGTCATAAGTATCACAAAAAGTTAGAAGCGTTAATCTTCTTTAGAATTAATAAAAATTAAAACCAGCCTTGCAACAGGGAAATAACGGATGCGCCTATTTTATGAAAAGGCTGTTTGTACATGATCGCTCAATAACATGCTTAGACATTTTTCTTCTGAACAACATTTGTCAGAGAGGATTTTTAGCTCTACCCAATTCCCACTCCTGTTTCCCTTCGGTTATTCTGCTCTCGACCTTCTTTTATCAGAAAAATATCCTCCACGTATTGTACCCATCTTTTCATCGTTTCTCTTTCCTTATGTTTTTATCTCTCTGCAGCGACTATAGCCATTTTTTATTTAACTCATTTGTTACCCACTAAAATCTTCATTCTCACAATATGTTTTCCTCTTCCTCTTGAATCCTATCCTCCCTTCTCTATTACATCCACTTCTCATTTTTATCCTTTGTCTCTTTCGTCCTCCTTCCTTTTAGTATCTCCTTTTCCCCGGTTTTTCCTCTTCCATCTCTTCGCTTCAATTTTTTCCCGAGCCCCCGATTCGTCAGCGCACATCCGGCGTCTAATATATCCCGAAAACCATATGTAAAATTTACTCCGGAGTTTCCATGACGACACGTATTTTTCGAATAGAGACACACTGCTCCCCCTCCCCCAACTCCCCCTCCTCGCCTCTCCGATGGGAGTCCTTGACCCACTTTCCTTCTTTCTATTCTTATGGACACCCATTCAAACTATGTAGTCACTTCTATCTTATCTCTCTCTCTTTTTCTATCCAACCTGGTTTCTTCCGCCCGCTCTCTTTCATTCCTCCCGTCCCATTCCATCTATCCCATTCTCCCTCAAATTCTTCCCGTCCCATTCCACTTTTTATATGCAACGCTTTGCGCTCAGCTCGGGTAAACTTGCTTCTTTCATTGTGCACCCCTGTCGAACCGTCCCGGGTCTGATTCCATCACCGTAGCACTCCGACCTTTACAAGTTATGGATTATTTCATTCACGTCCTTATTTTTTCCCATCTTCCTTTTCACTCCACCTCCGCCGCATTTCTTGTCTTGCTTCTCAAATTAAAGATTCTTCTCGTATACTTTTGACCGGTTTCTGAGGAAAAAATAATGGTCCAGAGAAAATTATGTTTTTGTTATTCATCGCATTTTTCAACCCCCGAACGGAATGACGTCTCCCTCTTTGTTTGTCTGTCTGTCTCCCCCTTATTAGAGGACTAAGAAATCTTCCGTCCAAGAATCGGTTGTTTTTACGACTGCCAGTTTGCTCATTGCGCGATTATTCGAGAACGTGACAGTCCGGTGACGATTCACGATCTTTATTCATTTTCAATGTGCGCATGGAATAAATTTTATTCCCAATTGACCGATCTTCAAACGTATGTACAGCACATAGAAAACTGCAATTCCACGGGTGATATTTAGAATAGTTGCTTTTTGTGTAATATGATAATTTTATTATAGTAAAACCTCGATTATCCGTCATAGATGAGGAGAGGGACCATCGGATAAACTGTAAAATCGGATAATGCGTAAATAATGGAAACAATGTTATCTATAAACATAATTTTAAATATTTCACATACAGCTCAGGCCATTCTACAGTGAAATTTAAAACAAAAAATGATATAGCATAATATTAATAACAAAAATTTTAAAATTAAATTAAATTCAAGATCATAACGCGTGTAATGAATATTTAATCATAGTTTTATTTTACTGGATTAAATAATTAGTTGTAATGATCCCCCGCGTGAATCATCCATCGTACGATCTCTTGCGTGAACCGACTCCCGTGTATCTTTCGCGTGAACCGACTTTCGGTGGATGAAACCGACGTATGCTTTCCGACTATGGTTAGACAGTTCATTTATTTTTTGGTCGGTTAATCGTGGGTCAGATAATCGAGGTTACATAATGATCGTGTATTTAACGATGATTAATCTGTGTAAGTTATTAGTTAGTAGTTGATATTGCATTTTATAAAAAAATTGTCTATAATAATAAACGAATTAGAAGATACCTTGAATTATTGATTGGTAGCTTAATGAATGTAAATAGATCAGGAAAAAATCTCAGTGATGTGCTGCCAGATACTACTATTGTCCGTGAAATATAACTATGTCCCGGCGGCGTTTACGGACTGGTGCGGAGTGGGAGAGCAGCGTTGCCAAACCGCACGTGTTTTGAAGCTCCGATGCGAAGTAAACATCGGACGAACATTCCACCATAAAATATTCGTTTTCAAAAGAACATCTTCCAGTAATAAGCATAGTTTATTTGTTTTTATCCTAGTATAATAGAAAATAATAAAGCAAATGATATGAAGTTTAATGAAGATTTGTCTTCTTGGATATCCAAACACTAAATAAACTAAACTATAACACGTAAGAAAGTTATTTCAGTCGAATTTGGAGCACCCATACAGTAATAATATATTATTATTACTAGTAATATTATTACTCTATGGGAGCACCTGATAGTTTAACATGCATACATCAATAAAAAATATTTGACGGAGGAGTTTTAAAAAAAATACAGATAAAGGTGAGAAAATTTGCGAAAATTTTTAAAAATACATTACTTTTGATGTTTACTTTTTATTTTGATGAAATATTTTGTGGATTTACATAAAACATGAAATTTTCAAACAGTATCATTTAAAATGTCATACGTCACAAACAAACATTGCTGCAGTAGAAACGAAGAAACACCAATCGCTTAATTTTCCGGTGCGCGTTCGCGGTTTATATGTAACTTTCAGCATAGCGAGAACTATGAAATGTATAGATATGAAATCTTATTAAAAAAACATTTAAACATTACAAAACATTTCATTGGCAGAATGTACCCCGGAAACCAAGTAGGTGAAAAGTTTGTCGCATGTCAACTTTTCCATGTATGACTGGAAATTTTTAACTAAATGTTGTATTTATGATTTTTTAAAAGAGGTTTCATTAATAATATAAACGTTTTAGTTACGCGGTCATCATTCTTAATTATTACAGAAAAATGGTTACATATAGTTCATTAGAAGCGGAGATATGATGTTGTATAATTCATAAATGACTTTAGACGCAGAATACGAAAACTTTTAAAAGTTACATATTAGCTCATAAGTTCTTTCCCGATTTATTTAGGAAATGTACATATGCATAATTGAATTAAGCATGAAATTTACCTTATAGGTATCTATTAGGAACATATCTAAAGGAACGATAACCAATAGCAATAACAAAAACAACAAAGAATTAACAAATTCAAGAGGAACGATAACCAATAGCAATAACAAAAACAGCAAAAAATTAACAAACTCAAAAGGAACGATAACCAGTAGCAATAACAAAAACAACAAAGATTTAACAAACTCAAAAGGAACACGTATATACTCGCATTGTTAACTCGCCGAGAGAGTAGAGAAAACTAAGAGAGAGAGAGAGAGTATAGAGAGCCGGCAACGGTGTACCGTTGCCATGCCTAGGGAGAGCATCCCATTGGCTGCCGACTCTTCCATTGCCTCCCGCCACTCGCCTTCCCAAATCGTGTCGGGGACATAGTTATATCTCACGGACAATACATCTCAAATTTCATTTACGGTCGATTGGTTGCAATATTCGACCGACCCCTACAGAGTCTTGGGTAGGCAATATGTCGTGCGTATGTGTGTATCGTGTAGTGTGAATATACGGCGCCTATGCGGTATCTATTTATGTATCTCGTGTCGCGTTTTCATCACCGTAGAATTTTTATTATGTACTCTACTAACGTTTCTTCAGAAAATAAATGATATACATATAATAATTAATATTTTTTAGATAGTAAAATTTAATTGTGCAATCGAACACATTTTTCGATTACTAAGCTACGTATAAACAAATTTCATGAAAGCCTGAGAATGCGTATGCGTGACTTTAATAGGAATTAGTACGAGGGGTGTTCGGAAAGTAAGAATACAAGGTCTGTATTTTGCAGATGGTTATAATGCACATTTGAACTTACATTAACAAACTATTTTTCCACGTAGTCCCTTTGTCGGTTGAAACATTTGTAATAACGTGAAATCTGATTACTTATACCCGTAGAAAGCGGGGCATAATTATATAATGCTTTGGGATATTCAAATCATTACATTATTTATTGTTTTTTAATTTTATAAATTAATTTTGGATAATCGTTATTGATAGTTATTTGGCATTCCAATTTTGTTCGAAAATAGTTAAAATTCAACTTTTTACAATTAGAGTAATTAATATTCGTTGTAAGAACTGTCCCTTGTAGTACTAAATTTAGAATTAGAGAGTAGAATTAAATTATGGTTTCCACTGTTTTAAGAGTTGAAAAAATTATAGTTATATTAATTTTAAAAAAACATTTTTCATTCGCAAAATACCTAATTAATTTGGCATAATTTTTCGAATATGGAAACAATGACACTAAGTTAAAGCAATCATGCTATTAATATGGGAAATGACCGTGAATCGAACCCGGGTCTTTCATTTTTGGGGCGGATATTCTACCACTGAGCTACCGTGGCAGACTAATTCTCCTGTTTCTCTGCCACGGTAGTCAGTGTTAGAATATCCGCCCGACAAGTGGAAGACCCGGGTTCGATTCCCAGTCATGGCAGATTTTTTCACCTGTTTCCTCATTTCCCATCATAACAGCTTATACCTGTCGCATAAGGATCTTCGGATCAACCTTTCTATCAATTTATGCTATTAATAGATAAACCAAGTCATGAAGTACTCGTTATCTGTGATAATAATGTTTTTTATTCGAGTTAAAATAACGGGAAGATAGAATTCGTGTTTTGAATAATTATTTATGTCATATTTTTTTAAATGTACACAGAAATTCGGTGAGTGCTCTCAAAGGAAGGGGAGAACATCAGACAGAGAGGAAGAAACATGGTTAGATGAGAGAGAGAGAGAGAGGAGTTTCCGTAAGGAAGGCAACCATCCGCGAATGAGATAGATTCGGAGATCATTACCAGTGGGGAAGTCCCTGATTTGAAGAGGAGAAGGGACCTCAGAACGAGAAGAAAGAGAGAGAGAGAGAGAGAAGGGCGTGTAACGACCTCCTGGAACTCATTTCGTTGGTTGTCGGGTAGTTAGGCTAGCGGGAAAAGGGAGAGTGTGGAGTGAGAAACGTTGGGTTAGCGGAATGGAATTAGGTGGCGTGAAATGTAGGTGGGAGAGAGAGAGGGCGAGAGAAGAGGAGAGAAATGAGAAACGGTTAAACTTCCACGGGGAAATGCCCTCTCTTTCTCTCTCTATCTTTAGTGTCGGGGAGAATATGACGCTCGGCTGCTTAAAACGCGTCGGCTTCTCCCTTTCGCCACCGCTCCCCACTTTTGCTCGTCCTCGATTCCATCTCCGTTCTTCCTCGTCTTCGCACGTATCTCCTCGCAGAACAGTCGCTGTGTGTCTGTGGGACGTTATAACGATCGAGGACTGTTTTCTTTGAGAAATTTGTACCTTCGTTTCTATCCCCTTCTCTCTGTCAGACTCCGTATTTACTTCCTCTCTAACAGTACTTATCTGCCCTCTATATATATTGCGTAATTGTGTTTGATAATATCGATAAATACGTCTTTTAATCGAGGATTTGTGTTTGAGTATATTTTTTTACTCATTGATTCTGCCATAGTAATTTGTTTTCCATTTTATATACAATTTAATTTTTTCAAGCTGTAACCTGATTGTTTTAATTGACGAATTTTAGTGGAGTTTAAATACGCAACGCAGCAGTCTTATTTACCCCGAGGTACTAATAATCTCGATTCGTAATTATTCCAGTAATGCATCATATTTTTGCTAAAGAATGGTAATAAATGTGTGCTCGTTGAGATATTTTTATGTAATTGACTAAAATATTAACTGCCTCTTAAGAAAAAGCAAAATCATAGGCACAATATAGATCTTATAATTTTTAATGTACAAAAATTTGAAGGCAAAAAATCCAAATATTATATTTTCAATTTCATTGCTGCTATGATTATAATATTAACATTTAAAAATTTCGAGGGATCTGTGGTAACATACAATTCCTTAAGCCTAGTTTTCCCAGGGGCTGAGTTCTCAGAACTGCAGTGAAAGAGTTTTCAGGAATTTATCTTGTCAGGATATAGAGACGTCAGAAGAGAAGCAAAAGGTAATTTGTCTAAGATATTACACGCTAAATCACATGAAGACGGAAAAATATCAAGATGTCACATGTAATATACGTTCCTTATTTTTGCGGATTGTGTATTATTCTAGAAATTGGACGTGGACTTGGGAAATTTGTATATTTCTATGGACCATTCTTAAAATGAATATACCACCACATCATTGCCAGATATAATTTACCATTCTTTTATCACCTGAACATTTTAATATTTTTCACTTTACATCTATCCTTCTCCACCCACACATTTCTATGCTTTTATTATATTTTTTATTGCATTTTAATGTATTTTTCATGCAACTAAATTTCACATACAAGGCGATACTCCACACATGACTTACCTCCAATTCCAATTCCTTCTTTATTTCTTTATTTTACTCATGAGAATGTATTTACTATTACTTTTGATATAGATTTCGCTTTAGTAATGTTGCTCTGATTTATTTTTTTAATATCGCTTTTTCATCGGCGTTTTTAATTTGATTTCCATTACAAGCGTTCTCAAAATTTCCTCTGTAACACTGAATTCTACTTACAGATTGGTCATGAAAACATGAATACGCTTAATCATCGCATATTAATAGCTTCTCCATTTATTTTTATAGTAAAATTTTTGATGAACCAATACTTCTTGATATCCAGTCACGACGCATTTGCGTAGAAAGCCATCTCGTTACCTGTTAGACCACCAGCGTATATTAGTTTTATAAACATTAATGTGTTACATTAAAATTTTCCAATCATAGTGCTATTTCGAGATTATGATCTTAGTGAGTATAAAATACGAGATTATATTTTGATACCTTTCTGTTCAACTATAAATTGCTTTATCGTTTACAATTTTTATACCTATTATTTATGGGCAATGACGGAGAAATGCTCTTTTTCACATCAATAAATATTCATTCGATGTTTCATATATTGGTATATCTATTTATTGGAAAATAAATCGAATTTCATTTGTGGAAAACATTTTCGAATGTGTGTAGACTACAAAAAATTTCATTTTTTTCCTTTCGAGTTTCAAATAAACAAATAAATCGTATCCACGGGCAAATATTTCTAGCATGGAAAGGAGATTGACGTCTTGTCATAACATAACATTAGTTTGTATGCTGATAAATCACGAATACCAAATATTTGGTTTGTAATTTTTTGGAAGAGATACTCCGATTGTGTGTATAATATATCGGCAGGAATTTGAATTTGATCTTCTATTTATTTAACCATTATAAGAAATTTCGGTAATTATTTCAAATAACATGTTTTTATGTACGATATAACGTAGAAATACAATGTAATATACAGGGTTATTCATAATGAAGGTTACAATTTCAATATTTTTTTTACGAGAAAACCAATAATGCAATCAAGATTGTTGGATGCAGAAACTCTCAAAGTTTAATTTACGTGAGGTTTGGTTCACGCCTCACTCACTCGGCGACCGCGAGAGGCATTGGTGTGGCAAAATGGCTTCTGGACCTGAGAAGGCTTTCTGTGCGCTGCGATTTCATGAAACAAAATGTGCAACTGCTGTTCGGCGTCCGCGTGTGGGGAACGGAGCAAACACGTCAAATCAATGTACACAAAAGGGACATCCCGAAAGTGAACGTGTTTTGTGCATTGGCCAAAACCAGAATTTACGGACCGTTCCTTTTCTCCGAGGCAACCGTCACAGGCATTTTCTCTCAACTTGAGCAGCATGAGGCTGATATCATTTTCCAGCAGGATGAGGCCCCGCCTCATTTTCATCTAGACGAGCGTAGTCACCTGAACCAGACACTGCCAGGCCGCTGGATAGGCCGTGGTGGTAACAATGACGACACCTTGAAATGGCCCCCAAGATCTCCTGACTTGACACCACTAGACTTTTTTGTTTGGGTGTGTGTGAAAGACAAGGTGTACATACCACCCCTACCTCGTGATTTGGGTGAGTTAAAGGAAAGGATCACGAATGAAGTCGCATCAATCTCTGCGGACGACCTGGCGAAAGTGTGGAATGAACTGGAATACCGAATCGACGTGTGAAAAATCACCCACGAGGCTCACATAGAGAATTTGTAAAGTAAGATCAAAACTTTGAGAGTTTCTGAATACAACAATATACCACACGTCTTGATTGCATTATTTGTTTTCTTGCAAACAATATTGAAAATGTTACCTTCTTTATGAATAACCCTGTATTATACACTTGGAGAATTTTGAGCTGGATATTTACTTATAACAAATGCAACTGAAGCGCTATCAGAACTAATTTCCACAAAATTGAATGCGGCGAAAGATTAAGCCATCCGGCTCAATTACTCTACATCGATTATGCAAACGCATCGATGGGTTTTTTGAATTTTTTTCAAAGGAGAATTTGCGCCAGTTAGTAAATTCGTCTTTTCATGCATTTAAGTGTCGGTAATTGCAGCAGGAGCACGAGCTTTTTGGAGAAGAATAGGATGGTGGAGAGTTGGTGAGAGTAAAGGAGGGAGAAAAAGAGAATAATAAGAGGGAGCCAGAGAAAGGAGAAGTGAGACGGAAACGGGAGCTTTAGATGCTTTCGCAGAGACGTCTCGGAAATTCCTCCGTATACTATATCCGACCGATCTCTCGGATTTTTGCACATCACGAGACCACTTGTTGAGCCATCGAAGATCGAAGGGATAGGCTCTAAGGGAGAATAGTAAGAGAGGGGGGGGGAGAATCACGTTGCGCTGGGATAGATAAGGGTGGCGCTGCTAAGCGACGAATTCTGTCGGAATTCTGGTATTGAAAAAATAAGAGAACATGGGTGGAAAGAAGAGCGAGCGAAATTTAAGTGGTCTCTGCCCCTATATATATATATCTTTACAAAGTAATTATAAATGCAGTGATTGCATAGTTAAAAGTTTTCCAACGAATAAGACGATGGTCTTTAAAATACCTTTTTAAAAGAATTTGTTTAAAATATATATCGCGTACCAAAATCACCTATGGGGGAGCTACGATGAGCGTACCCGGTGCGAACCGGGTACGAATCTTGCGAAAGTAGGATTTTGTCAAGAGATCTTGCATGTTTAGAGGAGAGCACGCGAATCAGCGCTCCGTCCTTCGGAAGGGACGTAAAGCCGTTGGTGCCCTTGGTGCTTCTCGTTAAGAGTAGGCCAATGCCGGCACCGGGCTTCTCCCCTCCCTTGCTTTGTCATTTAGACTGAGAAGCCTACTAGCGCTGGTAGTCGTTTGAAGTCACAAGGTCCCAAAAATAAAATAAAATTCCCCTATGATCTTTTGTTCATTGTATTTGACCGATGAAAATTTTCCATTTTTACAGAAGTAGAAAAATTTTAACACTCAAAATAATGATTGATTGTTACATGATCGATTTTTACACGACAAGGAAATAAAGATGCATCTATTTCTCTAAGACAAGTTAATGCATAGGAGGTGAATACGCAGAATGGAATTAGGGGATAAGAAAATCAGAAGCACATCTTAAGTTTGGTATGCAAGTTTAAGAAGGGGAATCAAAATGCATTTAAGGCCCTACAAAAGTATGAGCAAAATTATTCACACATTTCTAGAAACAAATACTATCGAACCTTTCCGAAAGGGATTTAGGGTTAGGTACGCCAAGATGATCGCGTAGATTACATGTTTGCATTAACGAATAAGACCTCTGGCATACGTATTATCTCGATTTATAATTCAGGGAACATAATCAGGAGTTTTCTTTCAATGGAAGAAGTCAGTTGATTCGCTACGAATCCGAATAGAAGGAAGTCGTACGCTAATTTCGGAAAAAAAGAGGGCCACGTAATTACTTTTTTCATCGTAAAAACGTTAGAAAATTGAAAAACTTAAAGTAAATTCTTTCTATAAATTTCAACTGATCTGAATATGTTACTTTTCAAATGAAGCAACACCGCTTCTTAATCGCACAAGAAGATATGAATAACGTTTTAATCTATTTGCTTAACGTACGGTATTCTCGAATATGCAGAGTCGACTAAGTTAAAAATTAATAACTATTTTCAAACTTTCAGTTTTATTAAATCAACGTTTAGGGATAGAAGTATTGGTAGGAAAAAAATTCGTTACCTCGTGTTATCTCAAAAGATATAAAAATGAAAGGTGAATGTGACCGGATTTTCAAGAGTAATTTAATACGATTTTTATTTAACGAGCGATAAGCGAAAGACAAATTTTTACTGATTGCTCTCCAATAACGCCGAATTATAAGTTTGCTTCTAGGTAAGCTGAAAAGGTCTACTGTGGAAGATATGGCCGAATCGCATCTGGGAGCTGATTTGGCTCTGAAGAACAGAGGGGGAAGGATGAGGTAGAATATAAGATTAAAAATTTCGCCGATAATATATTCAAACGTTCCTTTCGGCGAATGCTGATGAGAGTTCCTCCTCCTCCATTTTCAATTCCGACTGAAACCTTCCAAACCCCACCTTCCCATCGTCCTTTCCTTTTATACCATTGGTTTTCCTTTCGGAAAAAAGGCCACAGAGACGAAAGAAATCGAAAGTCGATTGGGGGAAGTTGATACATAAAAGGAAAATCCTAGGGCTCGATGAAAAAGGAAGGGGGGAGGGGGGAAGGATATGAAAGGCAGCATCGAGGAGAGTATGTGGAGGAAAGGGACTTATTTCCTTTTGCAGTTTTTTTTTCTCCAAAGGAAGCTCTTTCCTCTTAGATTCTTCTTCGAGGCAGCGTTCCGATGACGTGGCGTATACTACGGACTTTTAAATTTTCGTGGAAAGGCCTTTTGTAAAAAAAAATGAAGGAAGGGGACTGTTGTTTTTGTGGTAGTGGATGAATAATGGTGGATGAAAGGATGAAGGTGCACATATGAAAGGAGCACATATATGGAGAGTATATCCATGGGGAGCGGTCCAGGTTTTTTTGGCAGTTCGAGATTTCGGGGTGGACTCTCTCGACCGGACGCTAATAAGGGACGCTGTCAAGTTTCGATCTGAAATTTGTATGTCGGACAATTGGTTCTGAATGAAAATTGATTTGATAATATTAACTTCGAGGATTAAGTCGGAAAATCTTGCAATGGTTTCATGATTGAACAAATAAATACTAGAGTGGACGAAAGATATTGATTAACTTTTTCCAGTGAAGGAATAGACTGCTGTGCCAATGCGCGAGTGCATTAAATGTTATTTCATAACTATCATATTTAACAGGTCACTAAAATAAATGTCAGGTAAACAAATATTTTGAAAAAAATGGGAATTTTTATTATATAATTCTTCGAATAGTGATAAAGAAAAATTACTTATGGCTTAAAAGTGTGTATGAAGTATTTATAACAGTTGATGCATCACCTTTGGTTTGTGTGACATTCTGCGCATATATCCATTTCATTTAAGATTGGCGCTTGAGCGAATACACGAACAGTAGCATTTGTCGATTAAGAACCGCCTGTGACTTTTTGCCGTTAAAAGAAAAATTAAATTTTTCGTCTGTGAAATAACTTTATCTCGAATATTTTAATTTATGAATTACAGTTTTTCGGGAAATTTTATTTTTTATTTGTATATTGCAGTAAATCTAAAGCAAAATTAGAATCAAGCATGAACTTCATTGAATGAGTTATGTGTAAAATAACTTTTAAGCCTTTTTTGAATCGTACTTAAACGAATCTATATTTATCGACGATATTGGGCACGACTCTGCTTTCATTTTTGTATAATTTCCCCCAAAATGTCTGTGAGTCTAAAATTGAATCAACAAGTCACCTAGGTATTAAATTTATTTAAAATGTTTTATTTTGTGTGAATGCATCAAACGATACGATATAAATTAAAATTTTCGATGTGAGATTGAAGCGGTTGAATCAGTTGGGGGAAAATCGTGAAATGCATAATTTTGCCCCACACAAATATTATTTTGTATGCAAGGGACGCGGAGTATTTACGCTTATTCCTCATAAATACTTACGAACCTGTGTATGTAATCGAATTGAAACCATATATCTCCTCAATGTAGCTCTTCGGAAATTTATATTTGTTTGTTTATTGACTACAGCATTATAGCGCACTTGGCGGTTGTTATTTCAACATAAAATCCTAAAAATCCTACAAATAACATTACTCCAAAATATTTTCTTTGAAGTTAATGAAAAAGAGTACAAATACATTTGGGATTAGCAATTGCTATTCCTAGGAGTCCTCGCAGATCTGGACGGAGTAATCGTGGAAGCTGTGCAGGTTGAGTGGAAGGAAAAGATTACTCGGCGTAATTCTCGACCGGAAACTCAATTTCACGAAGCACGCGGAAAAAGTCGCCAGAAAGGCCCTTGCAACCCGAATAGCCCTGGTGCCCATTCTTCGGTCACCACACATCACCATGAGGTGCAATATACAATATACTGCTATACAAGGCAGTCATCTACAGCGCTCTCACCTACGCATCACCAGCTTGGAGCGGTCGCCTATACAACTCCGGAAGATATCGCCTGGACGTAGCAGAGCGCTCCTGTCAACGTTCCACTCTCAACCTTGCCTGGACCATTGCCAATGAGGCGCTATATGAACTCACGGACGTCCAACGGATACGAGAACAAGCGCGCCGCTTCTTTGACGACCTGCAGCGCAAAGGAGACGCCGATGCTGCAGGAAATCGGAAAGCGAAAGACGATGCCTTGGGACAGGCATCGAAGACCCAGGTCTGCAACGGACCTTGAAAAAGACCTTCCTCCAAAAAAGGGAAGAAGGACCTAGGGAGACGGCCCCCTTTCCTATACGGATTGCTATCCGATACCCTTATAATCAAGCATCGTGGCAGGCTTAACCTTCTCTAGCCCTCCCCCAATATTCCCTTTCTCTCTCCTGCGCATCCGAGGACCTCTTAATTATTTTTTCCGTTCCCCTAAACCCCCAGACGACGTTCCTATGGATGGCTAAAAAAAATCACAGAAAAACGATACATTGACATCGACAAACGTCGACACAAATGCATCAGTGGCAACGAAAACATCGATGTATTGGTGATTTTCAAAAAGTTCAAAATTTTCGGGAAACTGGTTTTCGAATGAAATACTAATTATTATCTGTACTATAAGCTCAGATCTTACAGAGGGGGATATACGATATAGAATGATATATAGGAGGATACTAATGTCTGGCCCAAACTACAATAGTTGGAGAGCTGAAATTTAATACATAAGTGAATCGAAAAAAATAGTCGGAGGAAAAATTTCAAAATTGCAAAAATGTTAATTTTCTTGGTCGATAAAAATTATAAACTATTTTAGTAACATATCATGGTTTAGGTACTTCTATATGTGCTATGAAGCTGAAATTTTTTCTTTTGATAATATTTGCCAAATAATGAAAAGGGGATTATAGAAATTTAAAAAGTTTTATTCGTTCAGCCGTAATAAATTCTTAAATGTTAAACAAATTGACTAATGTTTATGTACTTTCTGAAGATCCAGGCAGCTGAAAATTTTAAATGTTAAGAAATAATGTTCCGGTGGTAAATAACATTGAAAATTTCATAAAGGTTTTATATTGTTGCTGCTAAAAATTCATAAAGTTTAAACAATAAAATTCACTTCTAGAGGTGCTATTTCGATGAAATTTGCATTGAATTCGTAACAAATGCTAAAATCCTATAAATGTTTTATAATTATAAATTTTAGGAGTTGTTTTTACCCCAATATTGACCATAAGGAAAAACACGTAAATCGGGAAGAAGGTGCAAACTGATGTGTTTAAAAATTATTCGTCGGGTCATACTCTTTACTTTAGGGTGAGAGAAAATGCTTGCAGAATGCAAGCACACCTTCACTAGTAATAATTTAAGGTACAAAAAGTTAAATAATACACAAAACATACACATCTATACAGTAACAACATCTAGACAATAGTATATTTTCTATAAATAGCTATATATACATTATTGCCAAAAATTTTCTGGTAACCCAATCAAAAAAAGAAGTTTTGATAAAAGTTTTCCGGTCAGTCTATTTCTAGTTTGTGTAATTGTGCTCCCTGCTTTCGAAACTAATCTTTCTCTCGGGACTGACGTAGCTGCAGGATGTAAATACTTCCTTGCCAGAATATACAGCCTGGGATAAACGGCTCTCATGTCGTCCCATAATTCCAATGTTCCATTTTTGTAAAGTGATGAGCAATTGTTCCACAATATATCCAGCTGTGTGAACTTCAGACAACTCAATGACATCTAAGGAAGCAGATTGCATTATCACTCCTTCAATGTAGTGAACTTTTATGCCAAGAAAACTTTAGGTTTTCGTGGTTTCTGTCCAAATGTCTGTGGTCAATGCTGCTGTGTCTACTTCAGATAGTAGTCATTTAAAATGGTCAGAGAGGGCATCATGCATCTCTAAAATTAATTTTTGACAGTATTTCTAGAGGGAACCATACAAAGTGGTGCAAGTTGTTTGTCCAAACGGTTAAAACCAGCTCCTTCAACCAATGACAACGACCGGGAGTCTTTGCATATAAAGTACAGCAGTGACGCAGTTATTTTGCAGTAACGACTGCCACCTTCTGTAACAAATTAGGTGGAAAGGCAAATGAAATAATAGTATCTTTTGCTAAGTTTTACAGTGTAGGTATACAATCATATTGAAAGCTTATGGACCTGCGCAGAAGACGAATTTCCGTATGGAGGACTCCATTTTCGAAAATCCCACTCTGATGCTGTAAATCGCCTCAAATTTTATATGTTACCGGAAGTTTTGATAATTTTGCCACATATATTGCACCTGACCTCAGTTTTTGAGCATCTAGTAAAATTTCCAAACATCACTTTTTGCAGCCATCGTAGCTTATAAGCACAAATACTAATTTAATTCTAACACTAACAAATTAAAACAGTTTAAAATTTGTAGCGACACAACAACTGAAAATTGAACATGTCAAGAAAGACAAACAAACAATAGAGTCAGTGTAATGTGGACAGGCACGTTATCTAAGAGCCTACGATCCACGAGGAGAAATACTATTTCGTATTTATTATGTTTCCAAACATCGATGTTTGTACTTGATGGGTCGATGTATCGATATGTCGGCCTTAAAAACATCGATGTAAAAATATCGGCGCATCGAGCCCAAAACATCGATATTTTGATAACATCGATGTATCGTTGCCATCCCTAGACGTTCCTCCGACCCCTGAGGCGTCTCCGAGGTTACGCTCCACGTCCAATTTATCCTTCCGACTGCCCTCCCTTTTTCTTGCACCACAATAACCCACCACGCGAGCGCCCTACTTCCACCTCTTCCGCCCTTCCCTTCTCCCCTCAATAACGCCGCCCATTTCCACTCCTCTCATCTACTTCCCTAGCTTCTTTCTATCCCTCCTTTACGAATCGTCTTTTCAACTTTATCAGACCCTACCGCCACCGTTCCTCCCAAAGGCCTCCTTTTTTTTTGCTCTCCGCTTTCTCTACGCTAAAAGTTCCATGGTGTCTTCGTCTTTCTGTGTCTTCGCTACACCAGCGCTATCTCAGCTTGTGGCGAAAGACACGCGATATTCCTTCTTCCTTTAAAGCCGAATCTTAGGTTCATTCTTTCCCGAAGGAAGTTTCAATTATCGTGCTAAATCATCTCGCATTTCACCAAGTGCCGCGGATATTTCCATCTTCCGCTTCCTCCTTCCCTTCATCCATCGCTCTCGCGAGAATCTTTTAAGGCTGGGGGGGGGACCCTAATATCTCAGCGGGAGATTCTTTATTGCCTTTCTTGGCGTTACTCTAGCCTTCTTCTTCCCCAAAATAAATGGTATTTTCTTTTCCGGCCGTTTTAATATTTAAACAAGCGTGTTCCTTTTTATTACGTTTTCGGTTTTTTTTCTCCCCGGGATGAATCTTGTATTTTTTTATTCGGGAGATAAATTATCTTTTTTCCACCCTCTTTTCATATTGCTTCGCTCGAGTGGGGATCCTTATTGGAATGCTTTTTCCCCCTTCTCCGCTTCCTCCTTTCCGAAATTATTTTGTTGCGCAAATAAAAGTTGATTTTTCTTGCTCGTCTCCTTAGTAGAAAATAAGGAACAGGATGATTTTTTATGCTGTTTTTGTATCTTCGGGTTTGTCTGTAATCGCTGTCCTCGCTGTTTGTTTGATGGATTTGTCAGAAATTTAGCTGTATTAATCGTGTCTCATAGTAATTCTAGCATCTTATTAGAAGAAAATAACAAGAAATATATTTTGTATGTCTATACACACACATTCACGCACACACATTCGTACAGATCTATTAAGCTATTCAAAAAGGAGCTTGTACCCTTGAATATTTGAAACTCATTTAAAGAAAATATTTTTTAAAATATATATATTTGTTTATAAGTTTTTAAATAAAAAAATCATGGAATGAAAATATCTTGCCAGGTTATTCCTTGACTCATTGTCAACGCGGATTGCAGTAGTAGTACAAACAAAATGAATCGTTCAATATTGCAACTTTCCTTTTAACTTGGACATAATTCCATTATTTGTTTAAATGTTCTAGTGTGGTGGAGGTTTCTTCGAGAATACTGTAACGTTCAACTGTTTTGCATTCTTATTACATAACCCTTGACTCTATTCTGGTGACTACAAAATCATAAGGCAGCGAAATGCTTTACGTGTCATTATCAATAAATACATGTATTTTTATTGAAGTTTGGTGTTATTTGCATAAAGATTTTATGAAAAATAACGCGAAAAACTTCATTACCAAAGTGTCTGCAAGATGCTGCAAAGGTGAATAAGATTTTTATTAGCTGTATTTGTATGTGTACAGGGACAGTAAGAGAAAACTTCATAAGTCATCACTGAGTTTTATTTTTATTTCCTTTTTTTCCGAGGAAATTTTGATTCCGGTAGTTATCCACCCAGGTAAAAGTTTCATCAGCTTACTTTATTTACTTTCACTCGCTTCGAATGCATCTACTTTCTACGAGCATTTCCCAGTTTTACTCCCAAAGCAATCTCTCCCTTCAAATCCCCTTTCTTTTGTTCTCCTCTTGGTCACCCGTTCACCCCTCTTCCTTTCTCTGCAATCGGCCCCTGATATCAACGTCTTCTCTTCCTCGCCTCACCTTTCTCGCCTCTCCCTATAGCCCATCCTCTCCTTTCTCTTTCTATCCCTTTTTTCTACCTTCTTTTTTCCAAACATTCTTTTGTCCGCTTGTCTCCTGCACCTCTACGTTCCATCTCATGTCCAACTTTACTCCGAGCACCAAAAACAAAAGCATTTCCTCGGAATGTCTCTTTTGTCTTTTTTTATATCCTGAAGAATTTTTCCTGTTTTCTTTCACGTTAAAATAAAGGGAATTAAGTGTTATTCTCTTTTCTTTCGCACAATGGAGGGATGTGGCGTCCCGAGTGCGAGATTACAACGGAAGGAATTTATCTCCGCCGTGAACAGATGAAATACAAGGCGGTCTCGTTTCCACTTTTGTTTTAATTTCCTCTCGGATTGGTTTTTCGGGAAAAAAAATATATGTAATATTTTTCCTTGGTAAATTAAGGGTTTTCAACTTTGCGTGTTGAATTTCATTGGAGAATAATTGTCTAAACTTCAACCCGAAATGGTATTCCGACACCCTTATTTTACTTGCATGCGTGATATCATTTCGAGCACCGCAAATGTGAATTTTTTATAAGTTAATGCTTCGTTAATTTAGTTCATGGGTGAGCAACCTACGGTAACAAAGGAGACAGGATCAGACGAGACGAGAGTTTGAATAAAGATATTGAATGAGATTGATCAAAGATGCGTGAGACGGAATCACAGGAAATCTAAGGAAAGAAGACAAGGTGGTTTCGTTTCCGCTTTTGTTTTAATTTCCTCTCGGATTGGTTTTTCGGGAAAATATCGCCATTAGTGGAAAAGTGTTTTGGTTGCCGGAGAAAGTTTTTATTTCATACTTTTTCCTTGGTAAATTAAGGGTTTTCAACTTTGCGTGTTGAATTTCATTGGAGAATAATTGTCTAAACTTCAACCCGAAATGGTATTCCGACACCCTTATTTTACTTGCATGTGTGATATCATTTCGAGCACCGCAAATGTGAATTTATTAAAAGTTAATGCTTCGTTAATTTAGTTCGTGGGTGAGCAACATACTGTATAATTTTAAAGTTTTAATAGTGATGATAAAATATTTAATATTGAAATTTTAAAACTACAAATCTCAAACTTTATTTTCGCTTACATAATATCTCAGAATATCTTCTGAGTTAAGGTCTACTCTGCCACACCGAACATTGTAAATTTCCAATGCGGTCCGCCGAAGGAATCGCAATCATCAGTGTGGTCCGCCATGCAGAAAAGTTTGCACACCTCTGATTTAGTTCATTTGTGTCGTGTGTTACTTTCTTGATAAAATTCCGAATATAAGTACTCTCTTATTTAATTAAATGTGACAACTTATGTTGAAAATAAAACAAAATGCCATAAGAAGACATTATAGGCAGTAGGCAGTAGCAGATGGAATTTTTTACTCGTGTAGATAGTATTTTGACTCAGGAAGGGTATGAAAGAGATTGCGATGAGTGTAGGGTAACAAAGGAGACAGGATCAGACGAGACGTGAGTTTGAATAAAGATATTGAAAGAGATTGATCAAAGATGGCAGCATTTTAAGGGCGTGAGACGGAATCACAGGAAATCTAAGGAAAGAAGACTCGAAGATTGAAAGCTTTTGATATTTGGTGTCGGCGCAGACAAAAGGTAATTAACTGGATAATTATTTAATGAGGGGTTGCTGAATATAGTGAAAGAATAAAAGATTTTACTCGAGAAAAATGGAAGTCAGATTTGGAGAGAAGTAGGATATCGAAGAAGAGGATGCTACGAAGGATGGAGAATGATTTCATAAAAATAAAACTATCTTCAACTCCTTAATCATTTTATGTTAAACATTTCCACAATGGCAAAATTTTTAAGCAAGCATTTTATGTATTCCTTCATGTATGCATTCAGAGTTCATAATACGTATAATGGCACATTGCAATTAAAGTTAATCTGTATTAAAGGCACCAAATGCACCTTAAGTCTTTCGGATTTAATTAGCTAACCTTCGGGGCATTTTTGGGAGCACGACTTTCGATATAATTGTCATGTTTACTAATTCACTCCAGGTTATATTTTTTATGTCTCAAACCTACGCTCTTGAGCTCTAAGATGATAAGCCCAGGTCGCTGCCCTCTGCTCCTAAGTCCACGAAGAGAAAGAGAAAAAGATTGTGGAGGAGAGGAGAGCTAGAAAGGAGGAGTGGAGGGCAGGAGGACGTCCTTGAAGGGAAGAGAGGGATAATGCCTGAAATGCCGATCTGAGGCGTCTTGACCTCGCTGCTCTTATTGCCTCCCTTTCTAATCTTCTTCTTTCCCTCTCTTCTCTGCCTTCTTCTTTTTTCTTCTCCTCTCCTTTTATCCTCTTTCGCCCTTTTTCTATTGCCTCCTGTCATCATTCGATCCTTTCTCTCTCCATCTCTTTTTTTACTTTTCCTCCATCTATATTTCCTTATCTATTTCTGACCTTCCATCCCTTATAGAGCCTATTTTTCATCTTTATACGCTTTCCATCTTTTGTTCTAGTTTTTCAATTTTTTTTCTTTCTCGATATTATTAAAAGAAGAAACGTTAATGTGATCACTCTGTCCGTCAGTGGACATTCAGATTTAAAAAAAAAGAGATATTTGGAAAACTGTTTTTGAATTAGATCACTATTATCAATTTATGAATTTGCTTTATGATGTTTTCCAGTTGAGAACGTTTGCCATTAAACCTATTTATTGATTTAATGTTTTATGTTTAACTTGACTTAATGCGTAGCAACGACTTGATAAATTACATTGATTGCCATTGCCACTTATTTAAAGTGAATGCTTCGATTAAAATCTTGTATCGGTATTATGTTATAAATAAAAATTAATTATACAAGGGAAATAAATGCAAGATTTTGTCGTTCATTACCGACAGTGTGCAGCTGTTCTTTATCGGACGTTTAATTGAATGAGCGCATGCGAAAGTTGATTTATGTATCAAAAGTTTTTATTGACTTAACTACGCATACATAATGAGTACATGAAAATTAGCTAGTTCATTGGCGGATACCACATAGGAAATTAAAACGCCAATCCAACTCCTCTGTATCGTTTTGTAAAAACGTTCAGAGCAATATTTATAATATCTAATTGAAAGGTTATTTTCAAAGCACTACTAATTAAAAAGTTTAACGATTCAGTGACGTTGGAGACCTCTACAAAAGCGTATTTTCCTGGCAGGAGCGCCATATGTTTCCTTTTGTAATGTCATTGCATTGTCTTGATAGTACTTCAATCCTTCGCTATTGCCTCTATTGTCAATTTAAAATGGCACGAGAACAAAAATGGGAATTATTTCATCGCTGAATATAAACTGAACCTAACTGTGACAAGTATAAGATATTATCCGGGAAATTAAATAATATAAACCTAAGGAAATAATGTGGTGTTAGACAAAGGCAGCGATTTGCCTCTAAAACTTTTAACTTAGCTATTTTATCACGTATAATATATACAATTTCAAATTTATTTATACACGTTAAAATTAAATCGTCCGCTGTGAAAAGGGTTGTTTTAAAACATCTATTTCCCAAAATTACTATGGAAATACCGAATACAAATTTAAAGCTACCGTTTTGATAGGTTCCCTCTGAAATTTTGCGCTTTCGTATTTAGGCCTGACTAATGAAGCCACGGGATATTTTCGAGATCCCCTTTAATAATATGTACATTAAAGGTACCACATAGTTTCTTATAATTTTCGTAGCCCATGCTTCTGAATATTTTGAATAAGTACCACAACTCAGTATAAACACTTCGTTTTATTTTATATTTACAGACACAGAAAACAAATTATAATAAATTAGATTAAATTAAATAAGCCCGCGCTAGGATTCGTAATATCTGATTTATTTTTTACGGAATTTTATGAGTTTTTCAAAAAACTATGGCATTATAAGACAATTTTATTTTCGGGTAGTAGGAATTGAAGTACCCCCAACAAATGTATCTCTTTGGATACGCGTACCACTGATTGAGAAACTCATGAGTTACTTGTTATAGCTTGATAGTAATTACGATAAAAAGCCTATTCGATTAATGTTTATCCACTGATTTTAATGTAAATAGGGTTTTTGGTAGCGCTTAACGTCCGTAGATTAACTTAATGTAAATACGTGTCACACTGTTTCCAAGACAACTTATTTAAGTTTCTTTGGTCTATGATTATTAAAAAAACAACTTTTCCTACCGTAAGAACGGTTGCCTACTGGTGTTTAAGAGATCCACATAATTACGTATGTACGCCATGATCGATTAAAACTTTTCTCTCATAAATTCTGATAAAAAGATCTAACTTTAATTACACCTTTCGATCCTTCATATTTTAAGATTTTTCGAGCCAATGTGTAATATCCTCACGTTTTCATTTTCTATTAAATCGCCTACCAACCAAAATTATCTCACGGTTGCAAAATTCTCTTTAAGTTTTACTTGCGTTTGCCAAAGGGATTTGCCGAAATATAAGAATGTTTGACTGATGGAAACATTTTTTTCTTTACTTTTACGGCCTCCTTAAAGGTTTTTATTAATTCTCACGACTTTCACAAGTTTTGTTGTATTTTATAACGCCTATACATTCCAGAATTAACGACCCTCGATACAGGATTCCTCCGTCGCGTCATACAATCCATGCTCTTCAGCCTCTATATCTGCCCGGTCCGTACACCATCCCATTAATATCCATCCATCTCTCCCTTTTCAAGCACACCCACATCCCGCCGTAGCAACTGTTACCACTCGTTACGACATGTAGCCGACGAGGGCATTGCCACCATAGCATCGGTATATTGGCCCTATCTAAAATCTTGTTATCGGCATGATCGATCGTCATGAAAATCGGTTTGCGTTAACTTCAGCGGTTTACCATGGAAATTGGTCTTTAATTATAACGGAAATATTGATCCGATAAACCATGTTGCGTAGTCGATTTTGATTGCAGCAACCACGAAGTAGCGATGAGCGCAAATAAAGATTTAAAAAACTACATCATTAACTATGAATTATATTGGACGAATAAATGTTTTTTGCAATAGATTCTTAATTCGGAATACATCGGTTATCCTTTACCAAATGTTTAGGACATAGGCACTTTCTGATACCTTTTTATACGCATATAATATCCATAAGAAATTGTTGAAATTGAATATCCATAAAATGTGACTGAAAGGGTTATATATATATATATTGGTGTCATGTACTTTTCATTACTATAACTTTACATATTATTTATGTAATAATCTCATTCTGTAAGCTGTAGTAAATTGATTTTGAATGTAAAGTTAATAGCAAAACACATTTTTTGATGAAGCTTGAAAACCTATCAAAGCGAAATTATTTCGTAAATGACATTTAAAGCAATAGTAATGAAAAGAATATGACACAGAAATCTTTTATAACGAACAAATAATCTGAAAATTTTCTTGGTTTTTGCTTTTAAGACCACCTATTTTATAAAGCAAAATGATTTTATTTGTGAATTTGTTTTTAATTCTTACTTGTTTTCCTTTAGTTGTCCGTTCAAATCCGTTCATTTTCCACTTTGTTTGGTTAGCTATTTCTTCTTCCTTCTTTCTCATTCGTTCCCCCAAGCTTATTGCTTGCAAATTAAAGCTTATTAACAATTTGTGAAAAAATAAAACGTTCTTATTTTCGTCTGCGCACACTATAGCTATCTAAAAACTAAAGTTATAGCACAGGGGTGTGCAATTTACTGCCCATGGTACGCATCCGGACCGTTACAGCATTTTATGTCTCGCAAAACTTTTACGCGGAAGAGATCCGTGAAATTGAATACCCTCAGGTTTATATATTTTTAAAATTCAATTTACGACCATAAAACCGTGCAGGATGATTTTTTAACGTAAAAAATTTTCTTGACTTAATTTTGCTTTTTTACGAATGCTATCACAGTTTTTTAAGGCTGATTATCTCTCCAACCGAAGCGCACGGGAAATTTTGGTCATAATGACAATTTAAAAGATACTTTTAAATTTTCCTTAAATCTCTTGCTAATTTTTTGTTGTAACATACTTCAACATCTGTTTATTTTTATGGTAAATAATACAAACAGATGCAACATTTTTTAAATGCCTACGCTTGGATCAGTTCTGCCCTACGAGTTTATAATAGGATTCGTCTCAGTTGAAGCAAACAAATTATTGTTTTCTTGCTGTGGCAAACATCAATCTAAGCAATGATATTGTTGTATTATTAATCCTCACATTAATGTAAGCCTGCCGTGAAGTAAAATGTTAATCTTTCGCTTTAAAATTCATAATGTTTCTTTTTATCTCTTGCCGATTTGATATCCTCTAGTCTCCAATTTCATTCACGCCTAAAGCTGTTTTTATTCACAAAAATATAGAGCTACATCTGTTTATGTTTACTTCTTTATTTTACATATACTGTAGGTTTTGTCAATATTGTTATCAATTTGTACCCAAAGATCAGTTTTTTTCTCTTTACCTTTTAAATTGTCTGATATTTTCAATGTCGACTCACAAACTGCTTTCTGCCTCCATGTTAAATTAATGAAGAAAAGGATCAACATAATAAAACTGTACGTGAAGCTTGTCTTTTCCTGTTTATATACATTATTCAGTTCTCCTAAATTCGTCTTCTTTGGTTTGCTCACAATATCTCATTTCATTTCGATCAGGGAAATTCATTTCGTAGTAGATCGAGGTCACGGGAAAATATTTATTATTACAGTGGGTTTTTCATCCCGCCTGTTTGGTTATTCGCCTTCGCTTATCTCGTTCATATGCTTGATGTAGGTCGTGGACTCCCATCTCACATCCCTTCCTGGGAACCAACTTCATAAATATTTCCCCTCTTTTTCTTATGTAGGTAAGAGGGTGACAAACGAATTAGTATCAAAGTTTAGCTAGACCTGCAGATTTTTTCCTCCGCATGTGTTGTGTGACCTCTTTTGATAATATTTCCATTCCTAATTTCGGCCTTGAACTTCTGGCGGAACTCATTTTGAAAAATAAGCATGTATTTAAAAAAACTTTTTTAATTTAAAAAACTCTTAAGAAGTGTATAGAGTAAAGATGAAACACCAGCCCAACGGTTTGATTCAACGATTTTACTGTAAATTAAAAATTGTACGGACTTTTCTTCGTCTCCAATCATTCGCATAAATTCTTCAATAGTCAGAATCGTTTTTCAGGGTTGATTGTAGGACATGGTTCGGTATGTGGCTGTTGCCATTTGCGGCACCACAGTCAGACGCCATTTATACCAAGCCAACGATAAGAAATCCATATTTTACTCTCCCTTGCCCTTATATGATCTGCAAGGTATCGATTAATAAATTTAGTCGGATAGAGGACAACATTTGCAACAAAAAAGCCCTCAAGAGCATATAATTACTACTTATAGTTTAGGAGATGATAATTCGAAAAAGTCCCGCTCATGTTATCCAATTGGGGGAATTAAACGTCCCTGGAATCTAACTCGAGTCGTTATTTTGCAGAGTTATTACACATAAGAGTCTTTATGTGTGGCTCTCTTTAAAATTGAAAGAATGGCTAAAATATATGCAACTGTTGTCGAGATATTAGAAATTATTTGTGGCGTCTGAAAATATACATATATATATCGCGGTAAGTTAATATAAAAGTTGTTAAAACTCCACCCGAACGAGAAAAATTGCTTCCCTAGAGTTTCTGTTCGACTGTTTGCGCATAGATCGGTATGGTGGCGCGGAAAATTGTACTCGGTCTCCATCATAGAGCGGATGTGTATGTAATTTAATTTTGACTAAAGGAACTTTGGGCGCACTTTTCTCTTTTATGTGCAATCTATCTAACTATCAAGTAGAACGTACGCTTTACAAATAAAGAAAATAAGTTTATCTTTGTGCCTAATTCAAGTTGAATTAACTCGTTGCAGCTGGTTTCCACGCATCAATATTAATTTAGTTAAATTTAAAGTAGTTTCATATAACGGCACTCTCATATAATTAAGGGGGTAAAAGAGACGTTTGTCTGAAATGGTTAGCACTTAAACCAGGAATAAAGATTCATTCATGGAATAAATGATAAAAGACCGATTTTTAATAAAGTTATGATCATGCATGAGGGTATTTCTCTATTTAAATACAATGGCGAACATAACTACGTTTGGAATATATGTTCTAAATAGGTAGCAGTAATACTGCAAACATGAGAACATTCTCTAACATAGAACGAAGTGGAGAAGAACTGAGTGTTCAAAATACTATGAGATATTGAGTCACCAGACATTACAAACGTTCGAGGGTCAATAAGTAACTTATTGAGCTGTAATGTTGAGTTTGTTGTAAATTTAAACAAGCTATTCCGAAAATAGGGCGTGTTCATCAGTATTTGGTTGCAATGTGAATAGGAAAACCATACATTTATCAGTATACGGAATTGATATGAATAGGAGACCAAACTCATTTTTTATCACTTCTGTTACAGCCCTATTTTTTCTTGATAACATTTATATTAAATTTAATTAACCACAACAATTCTTTTCCGTGGCTTTGTTCAAGTGTGCCATATCTTTTTCATTATTTTTTTATCACTGATGTTCCCCAAAATTGATTCTTCTACACTAGAAAATCGTAGTAACTTGTAATGGAAACTTTTTATCATATAGTATTTTTGGATTAAACCAGCAAGAAACAAAAAGATGCCGCATTATTATTTTTTACCGATTTCAGTGGAATTTGCTTGAATGAGTCAAAGAATATAACATTCCTATAACTACCATACATTAGTTAAGAGACTGTTACCGTAACTTTTGTATTTCCGTAATAGCGCCGGACTAGTAACATCGGAAGAGACGAAGAACAAACGAATTGCACGGTAACGTGATGATTTCTAAGAACACCGATGTTGTGATGTTGAATGATTTGGTCCGTTTGTTTGGGACGGGTATAGTTGCCCAAATAAAATAGACACGACTAAGCCCTAAATTAAGGAGCGCCGAATAAAATCAAATAGAGGGCAATAGACGTCCATGTAGGTAGATCAGGCAGTGAAATATTGCTTTTGTGAGAGGTTAAATGATTAAAATTGTTGATTTGTCCGATAAAATTCTTTTTGTTTTAAAATTAAAATTTGACCTTTGAACGTGATATTATTTCCGGCAGCGGAATGTATTTCGACTCTTGGGATTGATCCTTGAATTTTTTCGTTACATTCTTGTTTGACTGAAACCAACAGATTTCTGTTTGCTTGCGTTAAACGCCTGTAGTCCCAAATAAGTTTTTCGCACGTCCATTTTTTGATTCCTCAACCATTTTTAAGTCGCCTTTTTTATGTAGCTGTTCCCTATTTCGGTTACAAATGTTTGTATCAAAGTTTTTAATTAGAAAATAAAAGTTCAGATAAAACGATTTTAAAGATAAATAGCTTAATAAGAAACACTAAACTCTTGTAATCAGATGTCACTTGGGAAAACATTTCTGTTACGCTCCCGATAATTTTTTGTGCTCATTTGAGTAGAATTTTTGAGATATGTCTAAAAAATATATTTTGTAAGAAAACCAAATCTTAACCCTAAAAAAGTTCACGACCCAACAATGTTTTGGTTACGGATTAACCCATAGAGATATGTGGTAGGTTTATAACGCAACTTGACAAATTTGGAAAAGAAAAGACCTAGTATTCAAATAGCTCAAATGCGTGTGTATGTAAAATTTGAATAAAAGAAGGAATATTCCGTGCCTTATGGCTAAAAGTAACTTATTGATCAAACGTCTAGATCAGGTGCACGCGAAGCTCTTAAGGTGTGACACACGTTGAGAGCATTGTCCTTATTACAGCTTAAGTGGATTTTTTGCGCGATTCGCTATGATACATACACTGTGACCGCTTGCGTGACGTATGAAAGATCGCTTTAAAGTTATCTGAAAGTAATAATTTATTCTTCCTGTAATATTTATTTATTTTAACTGTCTCACAAATAGTTGTTACCAGTCTTTCACAGAATGATTAGAAAGACAATCACAACCAACTGTGCCCACGGTAGGGTTGGAATTCGAGACTAGCATTCGTAGACAAAGACACTAATCGTTGTTTAACCAATGCACAATGATAACTTTAAGTATTAATGAATGATAATGTGAAGGCTGTGCAGTGGAAATATGCGAATAGATAAGTACAGGTCAAATTTCTAGACAAAAAACATTACCGTAGGCGCACTACTTTATTGTAATTATGGAAATTTTTACATATGTAGTATTTTTTACTTTTGTTTTTATTAAAACATTGCAAATTAATGGACATCAACTCACATCTACGTGTAAGACAACACCGAGAATTGTAATCATCATTATAGGGACAGATATTTTTGTCTCTGGGCTCTGGGTTAGACCTCATTTCGAGACATCTCCATCTCATCATCATAGTTATTCTGCATTTTGTTAGATTTTAGGCTCGACCAACAAAATCTGTCCCTTCTAAGACCTTTATATTCTTATTTTCTATTTTTTCCCTTTTTTCTAGCATTCTCCCTTTCGGGTAACCCTGTATGACACATCTTCCTAGCCATGTCTAATCTGATTCTCTCTTTGCCACCCTCACTTGTTCAGCCTGATTCATATCCAGGACTTCCTTTTCTTCTTTGAAGTTATTTTCTGCATAATTTTATTCGCTCTTTCTATGATACATGTTTTCGTAGTCCTCTAGTTGTCCTCAACCGTTGTTCGCCTACATTCACTTCTAAGGCGTGCCTAACAACCTCTGGTAATCTTTCCTCTTTCTTCTCTTGAGCACCGCTAACTTCCATTTCTGTAATTTATTCCCTTATACTATTTTTTAAATTTCAAAGAAGACCCCTTGGCTACAAAATTGTAATCAGAGTCTGCATCTGCCTCCGGAAATACTATATGCGTGTTGAAAACACTATCCCTATATCTTTGTCTGACAATGGTATAATAAATCTGATAACTCTGTATGTCTCCCGGTATTTTAAAGTATATTTTCTCCTGTTATGTAACTTAAACCACGTATTTGTTAATACCAACTTATTTGTTTTTCAAAAATATAGTATTTTATGTCACTTTCATTTATCCTTCCTTGGTCAAATCCTCAATCTGGCTACCATCCTTACACCATTCGAATTACCCATGACTAACTAGTTATTTTTGACTTTCACGTCTCTTATAATTTCCTCAAAGTTGATCGTTGAATTTATCCACTTTCTTCTCATTTTGGTTACATTTGGGCATATGCCTATAATTCTATAATCATCAAGTTTATTGGTTCTGCCTCAAACTCCACTAGCGTCACCGTTGTTTACCTTTCGCCTTTTAACAACTCGGGCCAGTTTTTCTATGCAAAACTAATGCTATTCCCCTCTATTTTTCATTTCCCTAATATATAATACCCTAAATTCATCAATTCAAAAATATCCATCTTTTCACCTAATTTCGTATTATCTTGCCTCTTGTTATATCTAGTTTTATATTTCCTATTTTACCTTTAATAAGCGTCATTCTCATGTTCAGTGTTTTTATTCTGATTTCCTATTTTGTCTTCGTCGTTTTACAATTCACAATTTATATCCTGCAGTTCGCCTAAGCATGTGGCATGTGTTGGAAAGCGCCGACCTACTTCTAAATGGTGTTGATATTACTCTTGTTGACTCTTCTTATTTCGTAGGGGAAGAAGGACGAAAATTATGTCTCGTTTCTGGCTCTAACCTCCCTGAACTTTCTTCTATGCTGGGGCAATAGTGATATATCGTTGTCATGAGTTGCATAAGGATTTTGTGTTATGATGTTCGAGGCTGTCTTATTTTCTCCACCGCCTTATTGGGCATGGTCTCGCACACGTCGTGAATCAGATGTCTCCTTACAATCCTGTCCATGAAATTCGGGATAATATTTGAGTTGCTTTCCTATCGCCTTTCTCAACGGTATTTCTAACGTGACGGCATCACTTAATTAGGCTGAGCTACTGGGTACAGACGCGTTATTGAAGCCGCCTCACCGAGGTACAGGCGCTACGTGAACCATACTTGGTCTGTTGACCTTACTTTTACAACGACATGGTCGAATTCCAAATAAGGGAACATCATTTTATGCTTTTTTATAAAGAAGAAGCCTGGAATATTTCTTCACAAATTAAAATTTTAAGTTCGGAATTAGTCACATTACAGTGAAAGTATTGCATAATTTAATTCAAGAGGTAGGTTGTTCAGTTGGTATAATTTATTATGTTAAAGATTTTAGCATAGCGAATATATCTAAAATTGCACGTTTTACATTGTCGATTATACCTATTCTACGCTTGTATTTCAAAAGATATTATGACGTTCATGAAAACCCCAAGCTTATAAATTTATTTTGCCTATTTCTTTCGCGTGTCTTCTTCTATTATTAACTTATCAGAGAAATAACATTCCTTTTTCCTACGTTATTCTGTGCATTTTTAGAACGAGTCTGGTAATTTCAAGTAGGCGGAGTCGTTTGTGCTCCGCTATGCAGAATGGTACCATTTACTAAATCAGGAGGAAGTAGGTACCTAATATGAGATTGCCACCTACGTCGCGAACAGGGGCGAACACCTCATCCAGCTCTTCCTTTTTCAATTTGAATTAGAGAAGCCATTCTTTCACAACTCCTTTTTCCGCGCATCCGGTTTATGCAGACAGCATCACAGGGAAGAATTCGGGGAAGGTGAAGAAAACGACTAATATATGCACCAATTTTTTTTATTGATACGTTTCAACGGATGAAAGTATTGATATTACAGCTGGCAAGGAAATACGGTTCAGGGAGGGAAGGGAGCCTTCTAAGTGGGATTGTTTTTTTTATTGAAATTTGCGAAGCCGGAGCCGATCGCTGTTGGACGAGAAACGAGAGAGCACATTTCGCTCACCGAATCCCGAACTCACTGTAATAGATAATGGGATATGAATCGCTAAATGATACGAAAGGAATCAGGTAGGGTCCTTACATCATGTGGATAAAATATTGGAGGGTAGCCCATCAAAACATTCACACGAATATCGATTCTCCTGCTGCAGATTTTAGACAAGAAACCGATTTAAACAAAGTATCGTTATTTTTTTGAGTAATATTTTTACGCGCAGATTTAAAAAAAAACATTTTTATACTTCCTCCAGTAAAGGTGATATTATAGCATTTTCTTAAATACACCCTCAGCGGTTAAAACGAGAAGACGAGGAACAGAGAAAATCGAAATGCTCCAAAAGCGATCGACCATTACGGAGGGAACGGGTAAGAGGTGGTTCTGAGGATGGTAAACGACATGGGAAGAACCAATTTTTTCTTGATCGGAGCGGGCATTACACAATGGAATGGTAATGCTATTGTAGTAGTCCATTCCGTCGGTTTGACTCGCGTTTCCCTACTTGGGTATGGGAGAGGAAAAGGATTTCAAAGATACATTGGCAGGGAATGTATTCTCCGTTTATATTTTTATTGGGACGTGAGGGTAAGGAGTTTGGAGAGGGAACGAAAAGGCAATTGGGAACACTGCAACGGGGAAAAAGGATACATGGAAGGAGAGGAGACGAGTGAAGCGAGAGAGAGAGAGGACGTTGGTAAATGGGATTAGGACTTGGATCCGTGGCAACAGAATTAGCGCGGGTCAGCCGGAAAGGAAAACACGTTCCGGCCGGAAAATACCTTCACAATATTGTACTCGTACAGATAAAGATCCACGACAGAGGTACATGAAAAGCAGACGAGCGTTTTTCTTCCCCATTTTTCATCATTGACTTTCATGCAATGTTTATATAATATATGTATATATATATATTTATTTATTTATTTTTAAAAATTTTCAAATTCTTTACCTCCATTCTACTACTTCTCCTCCAGTTTATTTATTTTTTTTAAACATTTAACGAAAATCGATCTACCCGCACTTTCCGTAAGTCAGTTCAGCTTCAAAAAACGCTCACACATGGACACAGATTCACGACGATTAACAGTTCGGAATGGTCAGTTTTTTATACTTTTGCACATGTTTGTTTTCATTACAGATATTATATATGTATACATAGGTCTATATATGATGTGCTTGTTGTTACACTCTGGCCTCCTGAATGTAGGCCGTCAAAAAAAAAATGAGCAGCGATAGTTGCTAATCATCTGCAGGTTTCACTCGTCGTGAAGAAAAGTAAAACGGGAATGCTTTTTCGTCACCATATCATACCACTCACCAAAAATTTGGATTACGTGTGTGAATGTGAAGCATCTTCTTGGTGGAAATCACATTTATGTGTATAACGTCTATCTTCAAAGGGAGAAGTGCCCCAACAACCATTTCTGTAAACAGCGTATCGCCTATGTGAACAAATATGATGGTTTTTTGGAAGCTTGGTTAAATTCGTGGGAGAGGGTGATATTGATTTTTCTGGGTGATAGCTTCAAAACAAGTAATAAGTTACATTTTTTATATGGGATTGTCTTCGTGATTCTTCTCTTCACAGAAGTTTAGGAATGTACATGAGACGCCGTTACCATCGGAAAATCGGACAGTAAAGATGTCGGAATTAGGGACAAACTTAAATTTATCTGAGTACAACAACTTGGCATTATAAACACTGATGAGCAATTGAAGGTTTCCATCCTTCCCTCCAGATGGCAATCTAGTTAACACTCTTGAAATCACTTAGACACTCCACAACGGAAATATCAACACCTATAACGACCACACTTGAAAATATATGTTTCTCTTTTGCTTGAGAGTCCTCTATAGTTCACTTGCTACATTTGTCTTTTTTGCGAACAAGTCATATTTTTAATCGCATCTCCACGGACAGAGTCCACAATTTTTTAGTCCAAATGTTTGGTACGTACAAAAAGGTATTCTACAAAAGGAAACTGTGATTCACGGTCTTAACTTCAATAAATATGTTTATCTGACGTAACATTGTATGAGTATTTACACATCTACAAAATGAAACTTAAAAACAATTTCAGATACGTACATTTGATCACTGTAAAGTGCAACACGGGTTTCCTTCCTCACAAGATATTTATTTTCACGCTTATTCTTTTCAGCTAAGGAGTTCAACTGATAGAGATAGAAAAATAACTTATCGAGACTTAGCTACCTTTTATGTGTGATATCAATCGAAAAGAAACGGGAGCATCAAAAATAAATTACAGGGAAAATGAAAAGGAATTCCCCGGTGAGCTAACAGCTGGTTTTTGTGTTCCTCAGTTGCATTGTTCAGAGAGGCCACTCTCTGGGAAACACCAAATTCTCAAGGGATGGAATATCTGGGGGTAGGAGTACGCGAAGCGGGGAACACGGGGTCGAAGGGGTCGTGGTACGTTTAACCTCTTTCTTTGGAGAAAGAGGCAACTTGAGTGAATTGGGTGATTTAGGCGAGGCGGGCTTCGAACTCGGCTCTTCGGCTTGCGTAGGTGAGCGCGACCTCTGATAATCAGGAGATTGATTTCTCGAAGAGGTCGACTGGTCCGATTTCGGGGAAGCAGTCGAAGCGTCAACGCATTGGTGCCCCGGAGTATCCTTTGGACTTTCCGGTGGCGTTGAAGTCTCCTCAGGCGGTGCGGTGTCTTCCGCTTCCGGAGGCGTTGCGGGAGGCGTGGTGAGAGGGGAATAGGGATAGGGAGAAGCGGTTTGCGAGGGTGCGGTGGGAGAATCGGCATCCGAAGCGTGTTTGACGCCGTCGGATTCCTTGAGGGAAGGACATTGAATTTGCGACTCATTCTCCTGGGGTTTGAGGAGTTGCGGAGAGGGACAAAAGATCACCGGAGCCGAGTCCGGGGACCTTATACCGTCCGGCCCCGACGATGGAGAGAGCCGCAACCTTAGTCATATGACCGGGTCGTGGTCCATGGTGTCAGTGTCGCTGACATTCTGCGACCTCTGGTCATTGCCCTGAAGTTCCGACGAGCCCGCGCTCTCCCTCTGCCTTCCGGCGAGGCATCCCATGACCCCCGCCTCCGAACCGGAAGACTTCACCCTGACTATGTCCTCCTCGATGCATGAAGATTTGTTACCCCCTCCCCTTACGTCCCTCTCCCTCCTCAGCCGCCTGCAACACGCGCTCCCGAGGAATGCCCGGAGGAGGCCTCTCCCGGCCTCCATCCTCCTCTGCACTCTCTCCCTCCTAATGCCCTCAACCGGCACTCCTCCCGTGCAAGAGAAACACGAGAGTAGCGTCTTCTTGAAGGCGACCCTGAACTCCCGGTTGAAGTAAGCGTAGATTATCGGATTGAGGGCCGAGTTGAAGTAGCCTATCCAGAACACGACGGCGACCACGATGGGAGGGCAGTGGCACGCCTCACCGCAGAGGGTGGTGGAGATGTACCAGAGAAAGAACGGCAACCAACAAACGAGGAAGGCCGACATGATTATGCCCAGAGTGCGGGCGGCCTTCCTCTCCCTCTTCATCTTCGAAGCCGCTATTGGTTGGATCCTCTCGGCCGCAGCCGCCGCGGCGACCAGCTCTTCGCCCGGCGCGGGCTGTCCCTCAGGAAGGGGTGCGGCGCCGACCCTGCTGCCCGCTCCTTTGGCTCCGACTAGCTGTCTCTTTTTCCTCTTCATCTTCGGTGTCTCGCCGGCGCCGCCGACGGAGCGACGCCGCGAGGCCTCCGATTCGGCCGTCGCCGCGGCGTCGTCGTCATCTTCGTCGTCCCCGTCCTCCTCGTTGGCCTCTTCTTCCCTCTTCGCGTCCGAACCTCTCATGCCGTTTGGCATCGTTATCCCGGCCGCGATGCCGTTGATCTGGAGGTGTTTGTTCAGCAGGGCCGCCGCAACTTTGCTCCTGTTAGGGAAACAGCATGGCGAAAGGATTAGCAACGATTATTTTTTAAAATTCTATATTTTAGGCAGTACAAATATGCGAATTACATTGAAAATTCCCATCATGGAAAAATCTACTTTCTCTGAAGTGAATTCATGACTTTAACTCTGAATCATTGAGAGCATTTTCGTTGCTATCACAACATTGCTACTACTGGTTGACATGCTAAGAGTATCATTAACTTTCTTAGAGAGAAAATGTGTCTAGATTTTCAGTGCAAATTATATACCATGCAATTAACTATCTTCCGTGCCCCTTGAGATCTATCTGAAGCCAGTTTTTTTGCGCGATCAAAACGCAGTCAGATGAAAGCTTTAAAATTATCTTTATACTCTTATTTCCATATCGTCTAATCCAGGGGTTTCCAAACATTTTGAAGCCACGGAACCATTATATTAAAATATTTTTTCTCGCGGTGATAAGCCAAATCGCAATAAAATTTACTTTAAAATAGGTTATTGTAATGTTTATTTACATAGCTTATGTATCTTAAAGTATATAGTTTACAAGCGAGACTCATGCTTCCTGTTGTAAATACGAGAAGGAAGAGCGTATCGGGTCTCTTTCTCTATCACGGAACCACATTTAGCTCCTGCGGAAATTTTGGGTTCTGCGGAACACAGTTGGGTACCCTGGTCTAAATCATCAGGTTACTAGTTTTATAGAAAAGTGAAATTTAACATTGGGGAATTGTTCTCAGATAAATAATTTTTGCTGGAATTTATGTAGTAACTATTTACATTCAACCTATCTTTACCAATCATACATTAAATTGTTTTCATCCAAAAGCTTATAAAGTTAATTTATCACTTCATCATTATGTAGTACCTGTAGACAATAATAATTTTTTTGATTTTGTGTGTTGATGTCTAAAACATTCAATTTACCGCAAACGAATATTATCTGTATCGCGTAGTGGCTCTTCGACGCTTTGTTAATTAAGATTAACTACGAGTACATTCCATGAGGGAAAAGGAGAAAATATCAATACTCTATAGGAATTTTATAATTGGGTATCTACTTCCATCCGTATAAACTTTTATTTTCCACATCACCGAAACTGTTTGAATTCACCCGAGTATTTTGAGTCCCAAGCGTTCAAAATATTTTTGCATCACAGCTCCAAAGATTCTTAATTCATACAGAAAACTCTCTTGACGAGGTCGGAGTGACTCTCACCTCTTTTTACGTCACCAGGCATAGATCACCAACAAATACCTAGGCGAGCTCAAGCTTTGTAATTAGCCCTCAGATTATTTCTCGACCGAGTCGGGTCGGAATAGAAAATGGGGGTTTAAGTTTTTTCCCTTTTCGTTTCACGTTCGGAAGCGATAACGCGGTCGGGTCGCACTATTTTCGTTGAGGAATGATGGCCTCCCTAGAACGCCGCAGATGTTTCCTTTCTCCGATACGTCGCTATCTCCTCGTGATCCTTCCGACACTCCGGCTCGTACGTTAAGGTCGCTTCCAAAGCCCCGCCTCCTACTTTTTTCACTCTCTCTCTCTCATTCTATTTCTCTTTCCTCAGTTGTCCTTTCTGCCTCGCCCCAAACAAACCCTTTCGCTAAAGGTCGAAACCCTGGGAGATTTAAGCCGCCGTCCTAATGAGAAGGCTTTCCAGGTAGAGAGGTAGATAGGGGTCTGGGGGGAGGGGGAGTGAGAGGAAAAGGAAATGGGGGAGGAAACTTCGAAAGTTATGGCGTCTGGAACATAAGTTTTCATGCGGACCTTGAAAGGTGGCCGGAAATAAAAGGCTGCCATTATTCCTACCAAACGCTATTTCGTGGACCTATCCTACGTCCTCCATCTCTCATTCTCTCTCTCTCGCTTCCTCTAACACAAATAATATCCTTCTTGCCCTCATTACCCGTCAACCCCTCTGTTCTATTCTCTCCCCCATCCCCGTCCCTTCTCGCTTGTTTCAAACAAACCTCGGTTCTCCCGTGGTGTTCGCTCTCTCCTTT
The DNA here is from genome assembly GCA_036926305.1 of Uropetala carovei. Taxonomy (NCBI): domain Eukaryota; kingdom Metazoa; phylum Arthropoda; class Insecta; order Odonata; family Petaluridae; genus Uropetala; species Uropetala carovei. Next base: position 6,677,499 of record JAXCHB010000169.1, read on the forward strand.
TGTTGTTTTCGATGGAAAATACCGCGCTTTCGTGGAAGTGACTTTTATGGCGTTTCCCCGAAAATGCGTTTTATACGCTATGTTTCTCGGTAGCTGCCACGGTATGCGATTTCACGAGATGTGATGTCGCGGCAGATTGGCCTTCTTTAATATTTCGCTGTCATCTATTCATTTAACTAGCTTATAAAAAGCCGTTACCGGCATTTTACGACTAACTTAACAACGATAACAAAGGCGTTCACATACAAACATGGTCGCTGTAAGATTTGAACCCGCCACTCTATTATTGGAAGCCTGGCTTACTAACCGCCCCTCTACCAGGTCGGCTATTAAATGGTACTAATAGCAGGGATAACATTAAAATAAAAATAGGGTTCTCCATAAGTCCGTTAACCACTGATTTCAGGGAAATACGTATTAATAAATGAAACAAATTCACTAATTATTTACAGAAGGTAATTATTTTTTACTATCGAGAGTGTCAGTATGGGCGCCATTTTATCCGCAGTGCGATATAATGCTATGTTCAGTGATGCTCAAACTTCTCAATACTAAAAAAATCTGATTTGGCCAACATATGACTTTCTCCATATTTGCAGTATATATATTTAAATAATTATGAATAGCATCACAAGGCAAAATTATTATTTCGTATTGTAAAAAATACAGTCGTTCTTATTGCCGTCAATTATATTTTGTATATGTTTACAGAATTCACCGTTAGATGGTGGTGCTGTATGCAGAAAAGTTTCGAAAAAGTTAAATATCTCCGAAATGGTGGTTAACCCTTACTTACTTAGCACTAATTAATTTCAAATCTCAGTAAAAATTTTATTGGGGAATTCTGCTATGGCGAAGTACACAATACTTTCAAAATTTTTAAACCAGCGCTTCCTTTCACTTTTTCTTTTATAACGGGATTCGAAAAAAATATGGCGATCACCATTTCTTTTTTCATCCAGCGTGTAAAGGATCACTCGCTTTCCAGAGGCAAATGCACGAATCCTTTTGCGTTCTCACCTCCGTTTCCCACGCTCTCCATTTCCACCGCACACAAAACACATGTCTACACTTTCTTTCCGGCTCCGACCCTGGACAATATAATCGTGCATGACGGGAGGGTGCACGGTTCGTCGATTTACTGCCCACCATTCTCTGCTTGCGTTGGAGAAACAAACAATCGAAGGTTGTTCGGGAGACGCTCTTCGTATAACTTCCGATAAATCACAATTCCGCGCGTAGGTAGATTTCGGAGGAATTAATGCGTCAATTTCAACGTTAGAACTAACATCGAAAATCTAAATTTTTATTGCTTTACCCGAGAGTTTATACGAAGTGTGTGAGACTGAGTGTTTGGTGCATGGCGTGTACTATATTCCCCAAAACCGGTGTGTATGTAGTTTTTCGAAATTTTTTTTTTGTTATTAGGTTTCTCCATTTGTTTAAAAATATAATATATAATAATAATATATAATGCATCACCTTTACACTACAATCACCGGTTGGTTACTTATTACGGACCATATATGCTCAATGCTTTTCCTATTTTCAAAACGTTAAATATAAAAAAAACTTCAACTAAAATAGTATTTGTAGGGCAATGGGTTAATTAAGAACAAAATATAAGATTGGAAGTGAAATAGTAGAGAGCCGTGGGCGAATTTTGTCTTCTTCCTCCATGTGTTACACCCGGGTGAAGTGAATGATGATTTATCTCGTGACATTAACATTTTAATTTAAAACTTTGCCGAATTTTATCCCGTTCGCGTCGTAAGTTTATAGAGGGAGAATGTGCTGCGGTCCTGGGCGGACGTATTTCTGTTAGACGATGGATGATGAGAGAAGGATAGCAAAAGGGAAAAAGAGATGGGAGAAGGATGGAGTGGAAAACGCAGAGAGATAGATAGATAGGGAAAGAGAGAGAGAGAGAGCGATGGAATGGGTGAGGAAAAGGTGAAGTTTACATTGTTGCCTCATATAGCGGCGGGAAAGTGCGATTGTTTGCCCTTTCTGCCCTCTTTCTTCACCTCTCCCCTTTCATTTGGAGCCCTCTTCTCTGCTGTGGAGGAGAGGCCCCGCAACTCCGCCTCCCACCCCCTCCCCCGCGCCCAACCCAGCCCCCGCCTCCTCCCCCCACCCCATTCGCCCCTTCTTCCCCACGCCCTATATTTGTTTCCTTCGAAAAGGATAAGGACGACTGCGGGTTCCTTCCTTCCTGCCTCGGCAGTTGAGTACTTTCGGTCCGCTTTAAATTTTCATTCCCTCTCTCTCCGCCTCCCTTCTCTTCCGTCTCCCGCCATTTTCTCGCCCCCGAGGGTTTCTTTGGAGCACTCGACATGTTCCGACCGCGACATGCTCTTGCTCTCTTCCGATTAAATAAGGTGAAGTCTGTCACCGACCCTTTCCTTTTCGCTGCATCATTGAGGGGAATCCTTCGACGCCTATGAAGTTTTAATTGCTTTGGTTGAGCTTGGCGTCACCCCTGCGTGACATTTAGGCAGCTGTCGCGTTTTTGACGCGATTTACGATTGGGCAGCGAATTAAAATAATATTAGCGTGGAAAGTTAATAATTGTTTTTAAAGCGTGCATAAAGGATATTTCCACGGATTTAAGGAAATTTCACCGTCTCACTCGTCGTTTCGTTTATTGAGCGCGTAATTGCTGGCGATGCGTTAAATACAAATAAAATATGTACAGTAATTATAGACAAGTAAAGGGAGCAAAAAAGTTCAATAGATACTGCTCGTATTTTCCATTGCTGGGGTATTTTTCGTTGAAGATTAAATTTACTAATTTCTACGTAGTTACCAGTTGATAATAATTTTATCCATTGCATCAATAAAAGAATAATGTTAAATTATTTTTCATCATTAGCTTTAGCTTTAATCTTTAGCAATTAATTTTAATGAACGTAGAGGTCGGTATTGTTGAATCTTTTTCCCTTTTTCTAGCATTTCTGGGAAACTGCGAGAAGTGGCTTGATAAGAATAAAAGACTGTTAAAACGTGAAATATCGTGTCGATTAATTCTAAGTTATGAAGAATTTAAATCGAAAAAGTGAAATATTTCGACTGTGTAAGAAAGGAATCCGAGTTATGAATTCGACGGCGCTAGAACTTAAAATGAGTATGCGCAAGTGTTATAATGTGCGCGCACACCAATGGATTTCATGAGAGAGGGCGGTTGCTACGGACAGATTTCATTCTCTCTCCGTTTGGCTAATGGATGGACGTGAGAGTGCTCTTGGATGATTACTTGAGCGTAGACCATGATGCGGAATAGGGAAGCATTTATTTTATCAGAATGAAACTAATTAATAAAATTCCGCTTGAGGAAATAAGCTCCTCTGTTATATTACGTCGTTTCGTTTTTTCGGGTGGCTGGTTTCGTACGAGTATTTCTTAAATCAAATTAAACCAGAAGTACTATCATTATTAAAAATTAATTTTCATTACTTTGCTCTGTTCCGATGTAGTCGTTTGATTTTTTAAAAATATTTTATACCAAAGCAGCTGCAATAGCGTAAGAACAGGATTTTATATATATATATATATATATATATATATATATATATATATTTAAGTCCCGCAGTATCAAACAAGAGATTCTCTACGGATATTTTTCAAGATTTAAGGGAATAAAAGGAACAAATATTCGTCAAGGTTGCGTGATTACCATTTCGATTGAAAACAACGCTAGAAAAACGTCACTGTTTTCCCATTTCTGCGTGTTTATTCGGCCATATTAAATTGCGCTACTTATTCCGTGGAGCGACTTACGCCTTCGATCCTTCGTTTGATTTTTTTCCCTGTGGGCGCCCTTTGTCACTTCCTGCGCCTAATGAATAGTCCATTTACCGTTCTCAAAGGCAACGGAAGCGTTTCAGTCGGAAACAAAAATTTTCCAACGAAGAAGCACTTCAAAAGGTAGAATAAATTTTGGGATGTTTAACTTGGGCTAGAAAATAAACAAATTAGGTAGATGAAAGGCTGATTTTAAATGATACTTTAATACCGTAGTTTTCCTTCTTCGCCATTTATCGCAAGCCTCGAAAATGATATTAATATTCATGTTAAATTCAAAACAAAGACCTTGTTCGACGTTTCCGAGTTAATCAAGGACATCTCCATTATAATTCGAATTTTTAATGATTTCTCTTTGTGGTTTTGCTATCGAATTGATCGAATAAAAATCCTTTTTTGTTACATTTATGAGCTAATTCCAATAATTTATATATGAAATTTAAATTTATTTAAAATATTTTCATGTTTTTAATGAAATGCATGGCTATCTAAGCCATTTTGATACTGCATTCATTATGTTTAAGTATTATATTTATAATTATAATAGAATTTCTTAACTGGTACTTTTCTATTTAACTTAGCGTAAAAAACTAAACAATCCGAAATTAAATTTACGATTGAAATTCAATTTTATATCTGTAACGCTATATAGATAGAATATATACAGGTATGTACAAATTTACTAAAACGGTTCTTTTCTTTTAGAATTGAAAATCGGCTGATAATCACTGTGGAGGCTTACTTCGTAGATGATATGCCCATCCTATTTTCTCAACCAATTTGTAGCCATTGGAGTCAACCTCGGCATTAATTGGATCACAGCGATATGGTGAGCTTGGTTTTTTATTTTACCATATATATTTAATTACAAAAATATTTTCCGATGGTGGGTTGAAGAGCTGAATAATATGCATGAATGATCGTTTAAGAACAGTATTTGTATTCTCTGGGCCTCTTCCCAGCCTCTGAATTTAACGGTATGCAATTTTTCAGGATTTTGTCATAGGAATTAGACTGTATACTTGTAAGTTTCCATTTATTCCGCTTTTACTTTCATCGGAATTTTATTTGGCCACTTTTCTCAAATCTAATTCCTGAATACCCCGTGCCATTGTCCTTCGATGACGTCGAATTTCAGAATTATCCTGGGTTCAACTGTACTTTTCTAATGGAGAAAGTATTTGATGATTTGCGGCATAAAATCCATAATACGACCCAGGGATCCCATGTTACTGTTTCGCCGAACGCTGGAAAATTTTGTTTTTGCGGTTAAAATTTTTCCAGAATGGACTTTTCAACACACCGGTTATTTTGTACAGAGGACAAAGAATCTTCGTATTTCCAGAATTACCGTTTATTACATATTCAGTTAATTCGGGAAATAAAATTATATTTAAAATAGTTGAGGGATAATATAACAACAAATGCATACATACATTCTACGATTACAAATCCGCATCACAATTTTTGAACAAGCAGTTTTGAGCTTGGCACCAAAATGAAGTAACATCATTTCGTTTGTCTAAGTTTTCGGTAAACGATAGAAAATTTCCTTTTTAGCCATCAAGTCAGTCGCTAACTATTAATATCTGAAAGGTTAAACTGCCACACTCTGCCATTGAGTTATTAGACCCTGATATTTTGTACTCACTGTCTCTTTTTGGGAACCCAATAGAGATGAAGAATGTTACAAAACCAGCTCCTTCTTTTTTATGTACACACCAACAAGAGAACGGAATTGGAATGGGTTTATTTGAAAAAGGCGATAGCAGAGGATCTTAGGTCCCAAATATTGACCGATCTGATGCTCAATGAAAATTTCACGAGTCCCATACTTTTGTTGTGGAGGGGTTATTAGAAACGATGACTTACTATTTCACCGATGTCAGCGCCATATAACTTTATGAAAGTTGTACGTCGTCGACAGCCTGGGGATAAACCTTGGAATGAAAGGGTAGGTCACATAATTACACGTGGAATTACTTAGGAAGTATTTCTTAGGGAACTCTTATTTTCCTCCCTTAAGCACAATAAAAGAAAGAATGAAAAGAGAAATGATTGATCTCTGAAGAAGGATAACCTCTCTCATAAGGAACCATGTTCATGAGAGAGAATTATTGTACTCTACACTTAATGGTTTGAAATGATTTGTAATAAGTCCGATCATCCCATGAATCTTTGCTACCTTATGTTACGTTAAATGATAAATAAGGTAAAAATAACTCTTTAGAGGCGTAAAATATAAATTTTATTTTTCGTCACATTAATGTATCTCGTAATTATTTTCTCAGAACAACAGTGTTCATCAAACAGCACAGCAATAATTTTTAACACCATTGAACTATATGAAAACAGCGTATTGAATAGCAAAAACTACTATAGAAGAGGGAAAATAGTAGAAAATATTGTCATTATAAATTAACTTATATGTGCATTGGTTCTTTATCATTATTTGAATATAAACATAGACTATAAAACAATTCACTTTAAAGTAAAGTTTCCTATTTTATTTTTACATGCTGAAGTTAAAAATCACGCTATGAGAATCTTGTCTTATGGTTTATTTAATTGATATAATAAATTGCGTCAACCAATTCAAAATTACCAAAGCCAGTTCAGTTCAGGACGAAATCCATACACTGCGCTATACGGAATACATTATCGATAGTAGCTAGACCTTTTATTAGTACTGGACTGATTCTCATCGAGCCAGACAAGTTTCTAGGTCTGTTTTTCGTGCAGAAACAGTATTTGCGAACGAGATTTTTTTCTTTACCAATAAAATGCGACCCATCTCAGAGAATTCTATCTCCGCAGAGGCAGAATAGAGCGATCGATATCTTTCCCTTTATTTTCGGAGTGACGACAATAAAAAACGGAATTCAAGGCGTTTGAGAAAGGCGCGAGAAAAACGGGATGGGAGTGTAAAGTTGAGAGGGAAAGGTGGAAGAGATGTTATGATGGTTTATACTCCCACGAAAGGCTTCTTGGGGATTCTGGTGATATTGGAGAGAGTGGAAAGGGGAGAGGAGGAAAAAGAGGGAGGGTTACCGCCCCTCTCTCTCTCTCCTCAACCTCCGTCCCGAATGGAAAATAACTTCATCACCCGGTAATTCCATTGGAATCTATTGCCTCCATTGCAAATTTTTGCGCAGGATAATGCTTTTCGTGAGAAAACGTCTCATTTCCTCCGAATGAAAATTCACGCAGCTATTCCATGTCACCTCGTATCATGAACTATAGGTGATGAGGCTCCAGGTTTTTTTTAATAAAAACCTGGAGGAAATTACACATTGCGTTAAATTTTTTCTCTATTGGTAAGTAGTTATTAATTTTTGAAAGTTCGGTGGCAAAGAAGCTAGTAGAGATGTTGTTGCCGCACCGTGGTAGTTTGAGGAAAAATATTTTAAAATAAGTCATTGTTTATGAAGTCATTTACAAACTTGCATTATAGTTTTTGGAGTGAGATGTTGATAAAAAATATCGGAAATGTAAAGTATATATTTTAGAAGCTGAGGATTAACAGTTAGTATGAACTTGTAAATTATAGAATAGGTATAATTCAGCTAATATACATTTCGGGTCGAATAAGATGATGTCTTATGTATTTAGCTATTTCACAGAAAAAATATGGAAGCTTCTTGAGCATTTATGTGAAATGTATAGAAACGTTCAATCTCAAATCAGAGAATGGATTCAATTCCTTGGCATAAATATTCGATAAACAAAGGGGCATATTAATTCATCGAATGGACTGTCTTTAAATTGAGTCCAAGAAGTGAACATTAATAATAACAATTCGCTGAATTTAAAAGCACAGTTAAGTGTAAAGAGGCATTTGAATACGAGTATTTTCCATCTTACAGCAAATGGAAGTTCATTAACTGGACTGCGATTGCAATAAATCTTTCAATTTAAAATATATTGCTGGAGTTGCTATTTATTAAGCGCGCAAAAAATTTACGTACGATTACATACATTTTCAAATATCGCATTTGATGACATTTTTCCTTCGGTGTTAAAATGATAAAAACATTCCCATACGAAATCTAAAACGGCGAAGATAATGCAGACAGATTGGCATTTGCATTTTTATAAAAGGAACGACAAAAATGTTGTTGAATTTCATGCTTCCAACGCAAGAACTCTATGCAGCTGCCTCAAATATTCATTCATGAACGCGAGTCCGTTAACTATTTCTCCCTCAACGAGCGGCAGAAAGTGAGCGATAGTGCGTGCGGTGGAGAGTAATTCAAGCTGCCCTGGTGAATGAGCGCGCGCGTGTGTGTGTGTGTGTGAGCGCGCGAGCGTGTGAAGAAGATAATGAGAAGCGGGGGAGAGAATCTAGGTAACGGGGTCAGATGGTGGCGACCTTCAATGTCTGAGGTCATGTTTCGAGAGAGACAGGTTCAATTGGCAATCGTTTTTCGCGTTTACGTTTCCTCTGCGGGCTGTTCCGCAAAGCGTAGGGAGAGAAATAATTCCGTTCTTCCTCCGGAGCATTAACTGGGTCAGAAATCTCACGACTACAATTCCCTTTTTTATATCCCTTATTCTCTTCCACGATCGACGTTTACGTGGTCGCTAGACTTTAGAGCGCCGTCGAATATTATCGGAAATAAGGGATACATTTATTGAGCGGAAACTCGCTTTTTTTTTAAAGTAAATGATTAACCGACTTGGACTTTTGATAGTACATAGTTTCATCCCTAAATATTTGTGATCAAATAGCAAAATTTAAAATAATATTACTGACATGTCTAATGGATGCAGACAATCAACTTTTTTGTTTTAAGAGACAGTTTGAAAATCCTTTTTACATTAGATAGCTCTTATTAATCTATTAATTTTCCATTAGTCGGATTTTCCTGGTAGTTAATAGATTTTCCGCTAGGTGGCTTCGAAGTCGGATTACTCCAAAATTTGAAATGGTATTATTGCTAAACCAATGAAGCTAAAGCAGTGAAGGTTTCATGGTTGAGAAGGTCTAGCGAGGCTCGATATTAAAATGTTGTGGGTTGTTCCTTCCCCAAAGGAGAATGCAAACCAGAAATCCGAAATTTTTTAAGAAAAAACTTTATAGCAAGGATTGAAAATACCACATAGCATGTTTCCATTCGTTAAAAAATATATTCTTTTTCCACGATTGTATTGGGACTTTCTATTCATAAATAGCGCTTTGTTTTTACAATCAAAAGCCCTCCATCTAATTGCAAAATGGCTTTTCCTTTTGATTTTCACCGTTCTCCAACCTTCGCTATTTCGAGAGAATCAGACGTACACATATTCTGCTTTATGCGAAGGGTATATTCATAGAGTGGAAGCAACGTAGAATTCTACATGGTAACGAGGTAACACTGGCGGAAAAACACGAACCTTGAAAGATTGAATGGGTAGAGTGGAAAAAATCGGAGATGATAATGACTGACTGGAAGGTGGAGAGAGGGAGGGAAATGGAGGGGAAAGGTAGAAGCAAGAGTGAAGAGTGAGAGAGGAATGTGAAAGAAAAGGGAGGACGCGAGGATATTTCGGCGCATCGCATTTTTGGGAACCTGAGCAAGTGACGTGCTTCAACGTTGCATTACACGAAACAGGAATGGCACGCCGGCGGTTTAAAGTGCCAATAAGATACATAATGGGCCGGCATACTTAACCATTGGATTGGCAAAGCTTCAAAAGTTTGGAATTAGAGGGAATCATCAGTTCCATATAGGCTGAGCGGATGGATCACCTAACCGAAAAGAGAATGGAGTGAAAAAACGGAACGTAGGTAAAGGACGGTAGTTATATTCACCTGATGTGACACCAAGGCGAAAGGGGTTTTTATTGGGGGATGTGCCGGGAAAAAAACGATAACGGGGGATGGGGTTGGAGTAACGGGAGTGTACCAAGGTGTCGGATCGGATAAGGGCTGGAGGAGGCTCATTATCCCTCCGTTGTGAGAAAAAACGGCTAATGCGCCCAAATGGTCGAAAAGTGGAAGAGCGCAAGTTCGAGGGTGTCATAATGGGAAAAAATAAAAGAGATGGGGCATTTATTTTTTCAAACATAATGTATCAGGAGTGGAGAAGAGGGCGTTAATAAAGAACGCGGATGACGTGGGCAGGGAAAAAATCTTTCTTCCTGTCTCTCTCTCTTTTGAAAATTCCACCATCGGTGCGGAGGAAGAGAATGGAGAGAGGAGGACGCAAAACTCAAAGAGAGCGAGGATTTTTAGTCGTAGTAAGACGATAGAAAAGAAGGCAAAAGGGGCGGTTTAATACTCGCAGGTATTTGGAATCATCGCTTGAACGTCCTGATGAGATTCGTTATTTTTTTGGTGGAAAAGTTTGGAAAAGAACGGAAATTGAAGATGTTAGATGAGGATTAAGCTACTCTGTTGAGGAAAAAAGAAAGTAGTCGCATTTTACTGATAATGTGAATGAAGGCATTTGATAGTCGGATGCAAGCGTTTAACAGAAATCTCTCAAGTCATGTGTTGTTTTTCGTCGGAGTTTATTTTCTTTTAACTCAATTTTTCCATAATAAATTGAGCTATATACGTATAAATGAAATGACTGTGGTGGTGTATATCACTGTCAGGTCAGCTGCGGTAGATTATATTTGATATGTACTGAGCGTACTTATTCCTCAAATTGCAAGGTTTCGTTTTACACGATGTCATTTTAACGCGGTTTTACTTTAGAGGACTAACTCGAATTGTAAGGCCATTAATTTCGCTTCTTCACGGTCTCCGAGCATCAAAAAAGTAGAAAATGTTTAACTGAGATTCATAGATTACAAGAAAAGATAAACTGTCACGTTGAGCTCAGGATGGCGCTCAAATGTAAACTCTTCTATACCTATTGAGTTTGCGTAGTTTCGCTTTGCACGGTATCATCAGGGAACGCATGTATAGTGTAAAGCGAGGGATTACTACATTGGTTTTGTAGAAGTTGTTGGTACTAGAGCGATAAATTTTAAGGGATTAGGATGCTTTAATACAGCCGTTGGAGGATTTTATCGGATTCGTGTACTCATGCATTTGGTTAAAGATCGAATGTATAGGATCTCATTAAAACTAGACAGCAAACTAGTGCTTCGAGTGATTTTAATATAATCTTATGCTGTATTTTGTGAGATCAAAGCCTAATCTCGCAATTCAAAATGAGAATCGACAAAAAATGATCGAAGTAGAGCTCAGTATTCTGATTTTTATAAGGAATCTTGAAAATATTATGCTAATTTCATGTTTCGCACATTCGCTACACTCCACAAATTTCCTCTGAGGCTAATATTACTTAAAAAATGAACGGATAGAATATTACGAGTTAGTCAATTCTATCTACGCGAAGTTAACACATTTCACTCCGAAATCCTTTTTAATCTTTGGCATTTTCCCGGGCGCGTAACTTGGGGGGGGGGGGGGGCGCAGGCCCACGCAGTGCGTGTGGGTCCCAAGATTTTTGGGGCCCCACAAAAATATTTGGAATTTTCCCTGTCATCTGCCACAAGGTATTCATAGTAGTAACATCCTTATGGGATTGAAAGATTTTCATCGCTCGAAATGAAGACGAAAATACCAATCTATCCTTATAATGTTAGAATTATAGAAGTTCCACTGTATTTTTGGAACTGAAACGCAGAAAAAAATCCAAACGATTAATAATTTCATGTTTTTTCATAAAAATGGGGACTCCAAAAACTTGACTAGCTTGGGGCCCCAAAACCATAGTTACGCCCCTGCATTTTCCACTGTTCTATTCGGTATCAATGTTAGGCCCTATCCCTTTATGGCCTGATTTTTTTCTCATAAATATTCACTTAAATTTATTTTAGTTATTTGGTTTGCTCTCTTTTAATGGAAAAGCAAGTTGAAACTATTGATTTTTATTTTACCCAATTGTTACTATTAGTGGATCTGCAAGTCCCGACAGGCTTATATCGAGATGAGGTAATATATACTTATCATAAGGGATATATTATCATTATGTTCTTATATAAGTTATTCATACGAATTATATTATATTTTGGAACAATGCAAAGAAGCAAAAGAAATAGGAAAATATATTTTGTAGCACATTAAAATCCCGACAGGCCATAAAGGTTTAGTGAAATTATACTTTACATAGTCTTTATATAAAAAGTTTTTATATTTTTATGAATAAAAGTACAGAAGGGAGAATGAATACCTCTAAAGGAAGCATTTTCCTAGCGAAATTAATTCCTCGGCGAAAAACACCTCTATCAGGGGTTAGTACCTCCCTAACAAACGCTCGGCCACTCGACAACCCTTTAGTCTTTGACCCTACCTGTGGGTGGCACGGATGCAAAGGAATGTTTGAGGAAAAGGAAAAAAAAGTTAGATGAGTTGCATCGCAGCTCTATTACAAAGGGCTGAACTATGTGGGCGGTTTATTGGGAAGCTTGTAGGGAGTTTTGAGATAAGGGAAGTGACCAGACGGGAGAGATAGACGAAGTTTTAGTATAGGGCAGGGGTGCACAAAGTGTGACCCGCGGGCAACATGCGGTCCTCCGTTGATGTTTGTGTGGCACGCGGAAGATTTTGCATCATAAGGTTAATAATGAACAATGTTTACGTTCGGTTAATTTGGTAAGTCATAAAGTGAAAATTGTAAGAGAGTGCAAAATGCTAAGGTTAACCAAACGCGCTACTTTTAGCAAATCTGTACTCCTGAAAAAATTTACTCTTTTACTGCTTCTTTCAAAAGAGTTAAAACTCGCACTGCAGTGAATATTTGTATATAATTTTGCGAGTGATTATAGATAAGTAAAAATGCTTTAACTCGCTATCTAAAATTTTATTCTTGTTTAATTTACATTATTCAGCATTTAATTAAGTGCGACCTTCGGATTAGTATAAACCATCGAATTCGGCCCGCGGGAGTGAAAAGTTTGTGCAACCTTGCAATAGGGTATACGTCTATATCATACCACTCGTCGTTCGTGCGTTTGCAACTTTGTCAAATGCGAGGCAGATTTTCCTCCTCTCGCGTCTCATTCCCAAACTCCATCTCCAACCTACAACCCTCATTCCCTCACTCTTCTCATTAGGTTTCCAACGAGTAGTCTAAAGGTTATATCCATCCGCAAATAACTCTCTGATCTTCAATTCCGTTTAGCCTATTTCTGACAGGCTGTTTCGGATTTGATCTCTTTGTCTACTCATCTGCTGCTAAATTATGATTCATGATTCCGGGAAGTATGCATCGTTTTCATTTTACGTATCTCGAAATCGTCCTCCTGTACATGAAATAAACGTTTCTGGAATATTTTTTTAGAGTTTGGCGTAATGGCGGAGATTTTCTCTATGCTCCATCGTCGCGAATCATCATAGCAGCGCCACTTGCTTTTCGGAGTCTGGAAGTGATGGTTTTGAGTACGCAACAAGCTACAAGTTGGTCCCGAGGGAGATTTCTTTTTCTCGCAAACGAGAAAAGTTGCATAAAGTCTTATATTTTGATTATTCGGTCCGGGAAAAGTTGTGCGAAAAAGTTGAATTGTTTTTGGCCGGGTAAAAACATTGGAACGTTTTTACATTTCTTTTCCCTCAGTATTTTTGTCGAATTTAAATAATAAAACGGAGGGATCGTAAAAATTCATCGCACATCATTTTTTGCCTGAATATTCTATATTCAAAAGTTGTGACAATGTTTCTGAAAATTAATATTTTTGTTAGAGACCACAAAAATCTAAGTCCGTGAATTGCTATTTTAAAAAGAAATTTTGTTTCAAAACTGGCATTTATTGTTCTGCGGATTACAAACTAAATAAGCTGTAATAATATTCTTCTGAGGCTTATTGTGACAGTGAATTCGAAAACGTTCGTCGGACTAATAAAATGTAATATTACATATTAATTTTTTATTTGCAATTGAACAAGTAAATTGTAAATTTACTATTATAAAAGGATGATATCACATCAATAATATCTCGATGTGAATTTCTCAAATTTAGTTCGAAAATCAACTATTTACACGATTTTTACTTATATTGAAATACGATTGAAAAGAAAAGTCGATATAAAATTAACGAAATGATATATTTCACGCAATTATGATGTAACTGCCAAAGGATTTATATTTATATAGTATAAAATTGTTATGGTTTCAGCGAACTTTGGATGCGTTGGCTGTTGTACTGTGACGTGAGATATAATTAAATCATGCCCGAACTCGAATGAAAATCAATGTTATCATTTCTCATCGTATCTATGGAGACGTTCACGTATTCTCAATCGGTTTTAGTAATTATTTCAACGTATGTTCTTCAACACTTTGATCTACCTATATGCTAACTAGTACCAGTGAGTTAACACTAGCACGGCGGGACCGGACGACGCCCCATGAACTGCGGAGGCAGTCATTTTGACCGCTCGTTATTTCTCCGTAGCTTTTAAGCGGGAAAATTTACACAAAGATTCAAATCAACTTAATTAATTAACGATTGGTTATTTGTTTGCCTTTTTGCCTCAGCTTCAGTACATTTCTTTATGTGTGCGATCATGGAATTATCAATAAGGAGTCGCATAGCACTAACCGGTGAGCGTACTAATATTCGTCAGCATCATTAGTGTGGAATCAGATAATAAGTTTGATACAATGTAGATACGACGAACATAACTGCCGATGACACAAAATGAGAGACAAATGAAGATCTGCTGTAATAATCTAAAGACGGGTGAAGAAAAACGTGCAGCGGTCAAAATGACCGCTTCCGCCAGGTAAGGTAGATTGACTTGTAAATAAAAAAGTATTACAGGGATCAGCGTAAAAAACAGCTGAATTGTGCCTGACATTAATATAATAAAAGTCAGCAAAAGGGAAAGAGATCGGAGGAAAAACAAGAACACATCGAGATAAATTGCAAAGCCCAGCGTTCTAGTGTTAAACCTTACTATGCTCTCGTAAAATAATTTTTTAAAGCATCAGTTAGTACAGGCGTTCATATCAGTTAAAGGGTTAAAAAGCAATAAGAAATCGCCATTTTTGTTTGATTTCATCTTACCCCACTGTGTTTTTATATTCGTAATTTAAATTCCTCTTGCAAATGAAGGCAAAAATAATCGAAATAAAAAAATCGTGGTGCGTGTACACACACACGTACTCTTATGTTGTTAAATATGTGTACTTATTTTAAATTATCGTTTACCATACTTTTCCAGATGAAAGTGGATCATTTTTCACTTACTAGATGGCATTGCGATTGGAGTCCACTAAAATTCACGAGCAAAGAGGATCACATGGTTTAAATTTCTTTATAAAAGACATGGGCATGCTTTCATTGGTTATAGCTATTTAAACACTGACATAATTAAGTTAAAATTTATTAAAATGCATGACATAGTGGTAGCTATCAATACTATGGCTTTTATTTTCGTTAACAATGGGTTAAACTAGAGGTGGGGAAACTACGGCTCGCGGGAGCACTTTATACGGCCCGCGATATCATTACGAAAACGAACAATGAAATGTAACACAGGCAATTTCGTATTATTTGGTTAAAATTAGGGCCAGAAAACCTTTTCTTGTTAAGATTAAACGTTATAATAATATTAATTATCAATTTTCACAGATAGAAACCTTCGCATTCTCTCAAATAACTTCCGATGTGGACCCTAATGTGGCCCGACGAAGCATTTCCATCTGCTAATGCGGCCCACCTAAGCAACCGCAATGACTAAAGTTTCCCCACCCCTGGGTTAGGCGATGACATAAAAATTTAAATTTATGCCTATTTTTACAATACTTATTCACATGAAAACTAATTATTTCGGAAATGCAAGTTTTTTTACTATTAATATGTTCTCAACAAATATGTGTTGTAAATAGACTATCTTATCAGTGCATGTAGATAGCAATAGAGCATGTGCAATTTAGTCTCAAATCCTCAACTTACGTGCTGGAGGCCAAAATATTGTTAAAGACAGGAATTTACGTATTTGAGCTATTTATGCTTGTAAACAGGGTGCGTAAAAAGTTCTGGCAATTCTTTACTCATATGCGAAACGTCTCAGAGGTTGCATCTCAGCAAAAGGGGAGCATTTAGAGAACCAATTTGTAATCTTGTGCTGTTTATCTCATCACTCAATAAAAGCAATTTGACTTATATTGGCCGTTTGTTTGAACGTCTATAGCCAAAATATAACTGCGAGAAAATTTTACCCACCCTGTTTATATAAATTCTACTAAAAACAGTTTACGTTTTAAAAAAATATTTGTATGGTTATTATGAGGTTCTTCCATTTATCTTCATAGTTTACTTATATGCAACTCTATGAGAGGTAAGAGATACTCAAAATCGATATAATTTCGTCAGAATTACTCTGAAAAAAAACCCAGCACCAAGAGTTATTTTCTTAATCGTTGAACACTTTTGCGATATATATTTCGAGCTTTAGGGATCTTCTCTTCATAAACGCACACTTTTCTTCGCATTGATTACGCCTCGCAATCTCGGATAATCTTCAGAAGTATGGAGGTCACAGCTAAGAATAGTATCTCATCTTTCTTAATGCCTTCCTACCTCAACACAAAAACGAACTTCTTCACTCGATACTTGGAGAATCTTGACCTACAATTCTCCCACTTAACTCCTTTTAAAGCAACTGAGCTCCTCTAACTTCTGACGACTTTACCGTTTCACGCCGTCCCGCCACTTTTGTTGTAGGAAGAGCCTCCTTATAATTGGTCAGTGACCCGTAAGTCTCTTTCTTCGGAAAAGTTTTGTTCCAGATAGTTTTCATCGCTGTACGTTCTCTTTACGGCGTACAAAAGGAATGCTCTATAACTGCGATGCCAAGGAGGTCTTTTTTTTGTCTCTGGCGACGATTTTCCACATTCATAAAGATGTACGAATAATTACTCCGAATTCTTATATGCTCAATATTATAATTTTTCATCACTCAATAAATGTTATATGCGTAACACGATTTTAAAAAATTATGTAAACTCAAAATAACGCTCAGTGTTATTTGTCTGCGGAGAATTACGTGATTTTAAATTTTGGTTTTGTCCCCAACAGAAATTATCTTTTCTGGTTCTTCAGATTGGAGTTCAAAACAAATGGTCTGTTAACACATCCCATTAATCGTGGTAACTTTTTTACGTGCGATATCTCACAGCTGATGTTTTCGTTTTACGGAAACAGCACGAGTAAATACCTTACAGGACTTCCGTCCATTTACCTTACAAAACAGTCGACAGTTTTTTTCCTCTGGGATCAATAACTCTCATCGCTTTTTCCATTGCGACCTTTCACCGTCCTGCCGCTGCGAACTGACGGCATCCGTCACCTATATTTTGTGGATTTTTTTACGGACGGATGATGATCATCATCATCGTCGTCGTCTTCAGTTGCCGTACGATGAAAGCGTATCGGAGCTTTAGAGTGACTTGAGATCGCGGAACAAGAAGCGTAGGAGAATGGAGTGCTAGTAGAAACTCTTCGAAAAGTTTAAAATCCCCTGAAAACGTGCCTGGAATTATCGTACCCAGTGTTGCTAATGAGTTTAAGGGTAAAACAGAATGTTCCAGAAAATAATCACCTGAAGAGAAAGATATCATAGATCATTTTGTTCTAATGCGGAAAGACAAACCAATAGAGAGTCTAATTAGAGTATATATATATATATATAGGCATGGTGTAATGACACTCTTTGCAGTGCTGCATTGGTGGCTTGCTGGGTAATAATGTAAATGCAAACAGTTATGTCTTCGCCGACTGGTTCTTGATTAACGAATTCTCTACATCACTTTGCAATGGATAGAAAGACTCATGTGAAAACCGTGAGCGCTAAATGCATAAACATAAGCTGGAATATGTCGAAAATGACAGGTAATGAACTCCCATTAAATGATTTTTGTGGAGTTAGTCTCCTATTTCGAGTCAGGGTATGAATTTCTTTTAGTTTCCTTCTGTTTGCGAGACAAAATGCTTGAAAAACATTGCTCTTTACCGTTATGACCATAGTGCTTTATGTTTTTATAACACGTAAGTTATAAACGCGTCTTAATATTTATCTAGTATTCATTCAATTTGATAATTATTCTTTTATATTTGTTTATTAAATAAATTTAAATGAAAATGCCTGCTTCTGATAGTTTTTAATTTACTAATAAATATAATCAAAGGCGAGTAAGTAAACCACATGCACATTTTAGAAAAAGTAGCCGCCATCAGTGGCGACGCAATAACTAGCCGACACTTTCTTACGTAGACCATATTAACCGATTATAATTACCTATTTCACGTGGCCGAAATCACCGCTGGCCATTCTCGTTATTAGCAGGAAGATAAATTCAATTATGAACGTAATGCTTGGCAGAGACATCCCCCCGGATTAAAGGACTACTACAGATTCGCTCAGATTTTCCATTTACGGCCGACAGTTCGTCGACCTTTTTGGGAATAGAATGAAGACCCAAGTACGTTTCAAAATCCCTTTTCGTGGCGCAAGATCAAAATGGAATTACCACATTCGGTTTTTGGCGTTTCATCAGATTACATCTCACGTAATCCCGGGGATGGGATTCGAATGAGAGATCAGAGGGAGGGAGAGAACGAGAGGAGAAACGAAGGGGTGAAGAAGTGTAAATTTTTTTGTTTAGGATCGAAGGGCGAATCGGGACGAAGAGTGTATTGCGAAGGAAGGGGATATTTGCTCAGATTCGTGCGAGGAGAGAATAAGAGAATTCTTGCGTCACTAAACGACAGCATTCATTAGAGAGAGTGTATAGTATGGTTACCATTTTAATTTTAGTGTTATCTTGAAAAACTGATTTGTTGAAAGCACCGCGGTAATGATGCCGGTATGCACCGTTTAGAACACGTATGCATTACTAGCGTAATTGCCTTTGTAAAAATGAAGGGTGTTGCGTTCAGATTTAGGAACTTCTACTCAGTGTTTCCTGTATTTTTTTTAAAGTCCTGAGGGACCGGCCGAACTTCTTGAGCAGCCGTGGAAAAACTGGTGCGCAAAAATAATTGTGAACATAAAAGTCAAGGGCTTCATAGACTTCCCTTGAAGTGGAAGAAGAACTTTCTGTCTATGAGTGATATCGTGGGAACTATAAATCTTTTTCTTTTTAGAAAAGGAACGCCTTTTGTCATATTCTCTGTGATTTTTCATATGATATTTTCTGACTTGTTCGCGGAGGGAATATAGCCGTACGTGGCCGCGCATCCGCGCAGGTTAGTTAGAGGGAGCATTACTTCCCATTCTCCCTCCCTCCCTCCCTTTCCTTCCTACTTTCCTCCCTCTCTTTTTCCCGTTCTTTCTCCCTCTCCTCTCAAAAATGTAGCTATCTCTCTCAGCGATGGCGATAGAATATGTCCCTGGATCTTGTTCCGCAGGTGGTATAGTTGGTTCCGGACAGACAAACTCACCCTTGCTCCATTATAGTACGGATGATGTACGAAGTCATTAGAGAATCATCGAGCTTACATTGAGCCTAAATCAAATCGACCTAATAGGTATTTACCATATTCATAAAACGCGTTTACGTTTTGGAAAGTTCGATACTTGCGGTGGAACTTACGCTTATACGCATTTTAAATATGTTCTCCTCAACACGATTCATTTTCCGAGAATCTATCAGCCATCCACGATGCATTTCACGCACTCGGTTCTGAATTTGGGCCCATACATGTGCAGTCTTTTGTCATTTTTGTGACGTCAGGTCACCCTTGCATCTTCAATCTAGCTGAAGCAATGAGAAATATCTGTCCAGAATCAAAAACGTTACGTTGTGATCGAGCATATTCACAACATTTTCTTGACGTTATGTTCGATTTAATAATTGTATTTTGTGAAATAATTTTTCCTGAAATAAAATGTTAATTTTAGTAAAAAAACTCAGCAGAAAACTTATGTAAATAAGGTGGAACTTAAGGCAGCAGTTCCCAACTTGGAGGTCGCGAAAGAGTTGCAGGTGAGTCTCGAAAACGGTACAATGTGTATGGAATAGTTTCAACATTGTATTTTTTAGTTTTTTAAAGATGGTATAGGATTTTACAGAAATTATTGAATTCTAACAAAATGTACAATAAGAATCGTTCAGGATAACCGTGTAAGCAAATATGAAGTTATACTTACCTTTCCAATTCATGAAGAAGGATGAACTAAATTAGATACAAATTAATTGATGTAAGGATATATTTAGAACAATCATTAATCTCTGTCCAAACATAATAAATATAGTATGTAATGTACATTGAAATTTATGTTACATTTTATATTTATTGGTGGATATATGGGGATAATGGAGTCGAGATAGGGTCGGTTGCCATAATATGGAGACCGCAGATGCATAAAAGTTGAGAACCGCTGACTTAAGGCATTATTGAAGTAATCTCGAATTAATGCTGCCCTCCTAATCGCCTTTTCAATCACCAACTCGAAAAGAACAACTTTCTTCATAAAATACCCTAAATCTAAAATCGTCGCCCTGCATTTGGGTCCGAAAGCTTCAGGCCCAAGGACACCTGCTGCTGGTAATGGCCGCCCTTCCTCCGTTAGGTCGGCCGATCTTCTGCAGGACCGCCGCTAAGTAAAAACGCTTCGTTCTCTCTTTCTCTCTCTCTTTGAATTTCCCTTCACCGACCCGCTAATGTCATCTCCAGCCTCCCTCTACACCCTCCTTCCTTACGAGACCCAAAATTAAGGCCGACGTTAACTCTTAATTAGCATTGTTTTCAGCTTTTAGAGGAAAACAGTATTGCAGACCTCGAACAAATCTCTTCGCCAGTTATCCTTCCCGACAATGTTTCAACATTGTGCGTTAGTTAGGAGGTTGATTTTGCCATTTTGATTTTTTAATGTAAAACTTAGGCAGAGTAAATATTGCGCTGGTGAAGGAATTTGACTAGAAAGATACATTTACAACTGCGAGTCACCATACGTGGGCGGTAGAGGCTGCAGTGCACCAGAATTCCTTTAAAAAATCTCAATTTCATGCTAGAATACCTAACTGTGATCTCTGATCGTCCGAAGTAAAAGGAACCTCGATATTACTTCTTCCTTCGCTGTCGCGTGTTTTATCCTAATAATTCCTCAGCTAAGATTTCTATATTTCTCTAAAATATGTAGCTGGTCTGCCAGAAGGACTGTGTTTGGTCGCAAATGGAGCCGGAGAAATCGTTCAACGACTATTTAAGCCACACATGTCGTACTAGCGACCCGTGGAGGCCCGAATGCGAATTTTTGTCTAAACTAAATCAATAGAGATTTTACATGAGCACTTTATTCTTGTGAAAAGGAGATACGTAAGATTTTTTCTTAGTTATCGCATAGGACGCGGTTTCCAAATATGTAATATGTTTTTAATGGAAAGACAGACTTTCAATCCTCTCCATAGAAAAAAGTCCATTTTTTCTAACTCTGGCTCTCATTAAACAACTTGTAGTTCTAATGCGGTCCTTCCATAAAATCCACTACATTAATGCGTCCCTGATGCCTCCTCGAATTTTACATGCCTGATTAGTGCCATCAAAAGGAAGAAATAGAATTGTGACGTCAGATAATTGTCAGACAAGTACCCTCCCTTCTTGCGAAATCTAAATCAAACTACGT
Source organism: Uropetala carovei (assembly GCA_036926305.1). Lineage (NCBI taxonomy): Eukaryota > Metazoa > Arthropoda > Insecta > Odonata > Petaluridae > Uropetala > Uropetala carovei. The sequence continues at coordinate 6,698,875 of JAXCHB010000169.1, forward strand.
ATTTCGGGATAAAAATAACTGGATTATTTAAAAACTGTTTCCTCGCTAAAATTGAAAAAAGTCATAATTGGGTGATATTGACCACATGCGACAAATTACGAAACTTTTGTTTTCACGCCACTAAATAAGGGTTAAGTGTTATGGCCGCTGAACTCTCGCCGTTATTCTCGTCGCTAAGCAACATAACCTATATTCATACCAAAGCAATTTGCAGCACCTGTTTCTCGTCAAACCCATCATCTTCCTACCCTTCCCCCCTTGCCCATTCTCTCGCCACTCCCAACTTTCTGAGAACTCTTCTTTCCTCTCCGTTGCCCCTCAGTGCCCTTAGTTCAACCTTTCGACCTCCCCAACGCCCTCTCGCGCACACCTCGAAGAGGTGTGACGTAGTCTCTCCCTCTCGCCATCCTACGGACTAATTCCGGATTCTCCGTCAAAAAGAGTTCCCCCCCCTTCCTTCCTTCCTTCCACTCTCCTACCGCCACCCTGGGAGAATTCCAGAACTTTTGGGATGATCTCTCTTCTCGTTTGACTGTTTTGTATTTTTTTGATCGAGGTCGAGAAATACAAAGATCAATCAGTTTGTTCGTTTGGTTAACAATTTTTTTTTTAATGAAAGATTAGGGCGGATGTACATCGATCGGGTGTTACGTGACCGTTGTACAGTAGGTAAAACAAAGGAACGCGTTCTAATCCACGGTGATGATCTTAATCGATGCGGTATATCTAAATCTGTGCAAACGTTTTCATTGGCGTGTTCGCGCTTATCTTAGTTTATAGATTTAAAGAAAGTTTCTGCATGATGTCTCATAGTAAGTTAATGGTAAAACCACGGAAGAAGGATAGGAAGAGAAGCTTCTACGTTCTTTCGTACCACGGTAGATGTCTCACGACACCGCAATCGCAACGACATCTGTACGCCAATTTGGCATTGTCAATTGGGAAAATTCAATTAGCGTCATATTCAACCATAAATTTGACGAAAAATCATGAAAAATATCATGAATAGGGAATTGCGTCAATGAGGATTCAAATGATTGGTTCGTATGAAGCAGGAAAGCACACTGAGATTTGAATTTCCTCCAACGAAACAAATTGGCCACCAGAGCGCAGCACTGAAAATTGTATGACCATTGGCCTAATGGGCGCTGCGCTTCCTATTATTCTTCCATGGTAAATCTAGGACAATTAGGTTTATTCCGAGCGTTGTAAGTTGTGTGAATCTAACTCAAACAGAAAACAAAGAGCAATATTATCGACAGGAAATTTTCGAGTTGCGTTCGACTTTTTACAGGAAATTGTCTTAGGTCCGTCAGCGTTCTTGATATACGTTAATGATATAAGCCCTGCGGTTGGTTGAAAAATAAGATTCATCGAAGAAAACACAGTCGTACACAGGGAGATAAGCGATCAATACCTTCAGAAAGCTCTTGAAATTATATTCACATGGAACAATTGATGATTGTTAGAAGTTAATCCGAAAACAGTTTCACAAGCAAGGAATCAAAAATCATAATTTGCCATTAAATACTGAAAGCGAAATCTATTAGGTTTTTTTGGAACGTTCCAGGCCCTGCTATGTCGAATATCAGGTAACACAGTACAACTTTTTCATTTATGTAAAATCTTTCATACAAAATGCTGGTTTACAACAGTTTCAGTTCAATTCGAAAACATAAACAAAGCTTTGTTTCAACGACTTCGTTATTATAATTCTCTGTATATGAATATTTAAGTCCATTGACGTTCTCATCACTAGGTTATAATATATGTCGGCACTTTCAATTCAAATGTAATAGTACTCTGTGTTTGGTTGGAATGCGTCGTGATGTCAAATGTTAAATGAGGGGTGCGGCCCCAAAATCGCCTACAAACCGCAATTATTGGTGTATTTCTTCCATCTAAGTAAAATCTTCAACCAGATGGAGTGCATGGCGCTATTTTTCATTTGTTTATTTTGGACAAATCACATCTACTGGTAAAATTTAAAACGAAAATGATAGGTCAGGGTTGGCAAATGATTTTTGTATCGCGTGTCAGGAAAGTGACGTGAATCGTCTGGTTTATTTTCGCGTGCCGCTAGTCTACTCCTCTAAGAAACTTCACATTTTATATAGAAAATACAAGCTTACGCGTGCCAAATAAAATCCCAAGCGAGTCACTTCTGACACGCGTGCCACATATTTGTCATCCCTGTGTTAGGCATTCTATGTAATAATTCTTAGCGTGGGAAATAAAAGCTTAAAATATGAAACTTTACCTGGTAAATCCATTTTTATCGATTTTCGCTTTTTCAATTCAACAACGCAAATTGACGCAGACATTCTGCCACTATAATTTATCTTTAATAAATCTTTTACTGGGCCAACAGACTCGAAATGTAAAAGAAATTCCTTTTCTCGAAACACGCAATAAGTGGTTTGATCATTTTCCATTAATGTTAAGATTGCGCTAGGGTTCAGATTTTATATCATATATCGAAAATGAATGTATCCATTTAAAAAGTTGATCTTTTCTTTAAAAAATATTACAAATATTCTGCTGTTCATCTCGTGCAACTCTTAAGGAAGGTATGATGTTCCGTTTTTCCTACATTATTTGGCTAAATGCGGTGTTCATGAATGGAATATTTATGCAGTAAAATGCTAGATGATGGCGGACGAATCGAACTTTCACGAGTTTCTGCGACTTCAACTATAAAGGAAGAGGAAGTAAACATCTTATACTACGTGACCTACATAATAAACCATGTTCTTTTTGTGTCAACCCGATTCCCGACTTAAAAATCAATTCTCCTTTTTTCGATGGGGTGGATAAAAGAGACTCCTCGCTTGACCTATCTCCCCAAAGAAGATATTTATTTTAACTTCTAAGAAATTCCCGAGAAAATGTAGACCGTATTTACATACGAATGGTAGGCATAACGAACCGTTTCTCACGTTCTTTCCCCGTTCAAAAGTGGGTGGCCACCCGCGAAATCAGTAGTCCTTTTTTCCCGTTTTCCTCTCACAAAAATCTCTCTCCAAATGTGTTGGACTCGACCACGTCCTTCCACCTAAAACCCTTCGCTTCAGGCCACCTCTGCCCTACGCCTCTTCGTCCGCCATTCCCAATGACAGCTACTGAGAGGGCGGGTCCGCGGCAACGGTCAGGAGAAGGAACTTCGTCAGTGGCGGGGGCAGTTAGGCGTGGGCGTTGGGAAAGTGGACCGGGGGCGAAGGGTTTTGCGAGGTTGAACGTAAGAAGCGAGCGTGGGACGAGAGTTTATGGGGATGGAGTTACGAGTTTAGTGTTGGCGGCGCGGCGAGGAGAGAGCAGCAGGTGGCAGCCTATAGGCTAGCTCTCTTCTCCGGAAGAGGCGCTGGTGTCGCCCTTCCCGCCTTGTGTCAGCGCAACATGTTTAATTCATGGAAAACCGCCCGAGAGATACAGAGAGGAGTGGGGGCAGGAAGAGTGGGAAGCTGGGAGTTGGTGCGTCCCTTGAGGCAGAGAGGGATAAAGTGGGAGAGGAGAGGGAGTTGGCAAGGATGGGTGAGTTGTGTGCGGGAGGAGCATCGCGGGGGTCCGAAAAGGAAAATATTTATATAGCATCTCTCTTCCCACTCCGCCATATAAGCTGTCCCGCCCTCACACATCCCTGAGAGTCTTTCTGTAACGGTCAAGTGCTGCAGATCGAATTAAAAAAGATAATAAGCGGTGACAAAAAGCAAAGCACGTTGAATCCGTAATGGGTAACAATTTACTTTTTACTGGAATATGAAATCCTGGAATATAAAGTGTGTTATTGTGGACCTCCATTTCCATGTCCTTAAAGAAAGCCATTACTTTTTCGCTTAAGGAAATGAAAGCGGAAAAGCATCGCCAAATTAAATTGATGGAAAATATATTCCACGGCTTAATTTACTTTTCGTCATGCGCATTTAATCGTGAAATTGTTGTTGTATCTTAATGAAGTCAGCATCTCGTACAGCGTAGATCGAAATATTTTATCTTAAATATAAGCGGAGTGGCAGCTAATTCACTTCTGGAAGAGACGCAAGAAAATCATTTTCTGAGTTTTTTTTCAAGCTCGCGTTGAAGATGACGAGATTCCTAAGATTCTTAAGAGTATTCCTAAGATTTCGTTCATTCGATTTTTCTACCTTTCGATCCCATTCAGCACCATGCCACTATTTTTCATTTCTCAGACCTTAGGAAAGGGATTTCAAGATGTACCTTCTATAATTCAAAACATGACGCAGCAGCTGAAATCCATAAAGGAAACACAATTCAGTAAGTGGCAGGGTTGCTGGAATCTTTGCATTTTTTAGGAGAAGCATGCTTTAAAAGAGGGCAGCACCGGTTATCTGCTAACCGTTATAATTTTGTCACAATAGACTTTAACATCAAAGTAATTACATACGACTCATGATTTTGCGCTCTTCTGCATAAAGCCACCCTCGACGAGGGTCCCTCGTGTAGTGTTAATGGAAGTCTGCGAATGAACAAAATTCGAGTTAGGTAGTTAGAAGTATCACTGTGTAAGGTGCATCGCCCAACTGTATAAAACAGAGCCTAATAAATGGGCATTAAATTTGCTTATTTCGAAATACCTTCTAATACTGCATTGTCAAAATTTACCTAATTCCTCCAACCCTCCAATAAAGATGCATTTTCCTTCTTAGGTAAACGTATGATCAGAAACTGCCATCGAAAAAGTGTGCAGGTGAAACGGCAGTGTGAGTAACATAGGAAACATTTCGATCATCGCATCGTATTTCCTAATTTACATTACAAAATTAGCCTGAAATTAAAGGAAGAAACGTCGGAACGGAGCCCGTACGAGGTAGTTATTATTTCTGCTCAAGGACGAACTTAAGGATGCAATTAGAAAATTCATTAAAATTGTCTATATTTATATAAAGCATACACTTGCTGTTTCATAGAGAGAGAGAGGGAGATGTTCAATAATATTTTTAATTTCGATTGCAGGGGACTCGAAGAGTAACAAGCAAAAACAGGCAAAAATTATTAAGAAGAACTGGGTGGATCGTGAAAGGGATTGATAGCGAGGGAAGTCAAAATTAGGGATAGATGCGCATATATGAGAAGGCAGAAGCAAACAATTTAAGAGCGGGAATAATTGGCGGAAGAGGTTGGAAAGTTTCCTTTTAAAGAAATGGATCGAAATTTGTCCCAGGAGGAGGAGTGGCAAAATGAGGGCATCTAAAACATCTACTTAAACTTGTTTAACTCTTGGTAAGAGAGATTGGCCTCTTGTAAGTTATAACTTTTAATATAAAAATGGTCCCAAAATAAAACAAATCAGGATCGCCTCATGCGTTTGAATCGCGTTGCGATTTTTTGAGTGGATTGCTTCGAGATTATTTCAGAAATTAAAGAAAATTTTAATTTTAAAGGCAGGCTTGATATCGAAATTTATTCAACTTTGTAAATATAACGATTCCGCCCACCGATTACATCAAATATTGCCAAAAGTGATAAATAAACTCGTTAATTAACATCTCGCGATAGAACCACGCTATGAGCACGAGTGACTCCCAGTTTATAAGCACTTCTAGAGAAGGCGCAGGGCTGTGTTGTTTTAGAGAAATTTAAAAATAAATTCAACAGAAAAATATATTGGAAATCCTTCTTTTTATAAAGCAAAGAAAATGCACATCAACAGAAATTTTCTATAGAAAGTGATTATAATAATCGTTTCAGTAAATTATGAAATTATAAGTAAAGCAATAATTTGATGATTGAAGACATATTTTACGGGTAAGTCCTACAATTCAGCTATCAAAATCTGCAACCAAAGGAGAAATTGGTTATAATTAATTCTCTGTATGTTTCTTTGTCCGCAAATCCATTACAGCAGACATACTAAGAAAAATTCAAAACAATACGAAGTTTGTCTGCAAACATATTTCGAGATAGAGGGTGAACATTTTGAACAAATTTTATAAATAAAGTTTCTCCTATGGTTCCAGACTTTTCGGACACTCCGTAGTTTGATAGCCATTATCTCAGTCAGGCTCTCTTTAGTAAAGTAAAATAGTTTATGTAAACTATACGTATTTATATTGGCTTTCTAAGAAGAGGTGCGACATCGCAAGTAAAATAAATTTAATTAATCTGTTGTGACATGACTATCAAATTAAATGTAAGATCTTTCACACAGTTGGACGTAAATATAAAAAGCATTAGACTTTATCTTTAATGCGGATTAATTAGAAAAGGCTTAGGAAGTATACATCAGAATATCAAGAAAAAATATCCTGAATGTCAAAAGTTCAAGTACATAGAGCTTTAGCTTGTAATATTAAGACGTCAAAATGTTATCTTAACAGTTCTATCTCTTATACTGAATGTGTTATTATAGCAATGTTTTGATATAAATTTTCCTATTAGCGTTTGATGCTGTATTGAAAATGGCGCATCGTCGAGTTACGTAAATGAAATAATGTAATGAATTTCTTTTTGTGAGACTATTAATAAAAATAGGCAAATTATGTTTAAAATACCCGATAAAATAATACAGTTACAAAATCTCTATGTATTTTGTAACTTTTAATGCGAATGACCTTTACCAGAAATATTTTCCCATCATCCGCTTATCTTATTATTTAACATCAAAGGCTACTGTAGCTATTGCTAATGGTTTCGTGTGGATTGTGTCAAAGAATATTTCTATTTCCTAAAAGGATCTGAAATTTATCCATGTTCAACCTAAAAATTATATAATTTTAGTTTTCATTGTAGTTCAAAATAGTATATATGGTAGGAAAACTTTAAATAATTTTTGAAAACTATTCTTTCGCCAAAAATAAAATTTCTTGGTTTAGGAACTTAAAATCCTTCAGAATTCGCGTAATATTTTGTTAGAACACACAAGGCAATCTAGTTGCTTATACAGTTCGTAACTCGTTGCAGTATGTGACTTGAAGCGGAGTTTCTGTTTTCTCTGTGTTCATAAAATTCTCCTCGGCGAGATACATCCACAAAGACGTATTCTATTCGTGATTGTGTGGCATCCGGAATAATCTCCAACGTACACCATGGATGGTGCTCTTGTAAGTTAAACATGTCCTAAATCCGTCATTATCTCAATGCAGCACTTGAAGATGCGGTAAAAACTCGGAGAACCTAAATGTAATAGTTTGTTTTAATACTTAATGCTTAAGTTAATAGTTTTTTTAAACGTTAATGCTAGTTTGTGATGATATAGAATTAATGTAATTTTTGAGCGCGAAGAGTTTAACCGCTGAAATCTGTATTAAAATAAAAGGTTTTGAGCGTAATAAAAACAAAGATCAAACCGAGCTCTCATCCGAAATTACCCATGTTAAATTATGTTTTAACAACTCGGGGAGCTTAGAGGGATCCCTCCCACGATTTTCCGTTCAAGTCAAAGACAATAATTATATCAAAAGCATCGCTCCCAGCATGCGCGTGACATTTCAAAACGTTATTCTGCAAACGTATCATTTTAGCGTGGGCACGGATAAAACTCTCAAATAAAAAAAATAAAAACTTAGTTCGCTCATAGACGTTCAGGGAGCACTCAATTTTAATGAAACTTCTCTCGTGCATATAATACTCCGCCCTCCCCCCTCGTCTCTTTAATGGGATAGGCAAATACCACCGTCACGCAGTTTTCGTCTACACCATCTCAATTTCCCTCTCCTCTCTGTTATGCTCTGCGCACACACTGTCACCGTGAACGATAAGTACTCTCCCGTCTCACCTGCAAAACTCGGAGTTTTGTCTCATAAAGCCTTGCCTAGCCAAGTGTGGCAGGTTCGTGACGAAGGCGGTGGAAAGGATAAAAAGGGTTGGAGGAGTATGGATGCTGGAGGTAAGCTAGGAAAACGGCTGGGAATTCGAGCGCAGAGTATCGATTGTTGGAAGCGTCGTCGTGTAGGCGAGCACGCGTGCGCCGCATTCGTCAACAACCCTGTCGACCGCGCCGTTCGAGCGTAGTTAACGTCGAGGTTCAGCGCGTCGCTTTTTAAAGAATTTAAATGTATTTTTGTACGGAAAGATAATTATTTTTTGATTTGGCTGAGGCTCAAACTATTAATTAAGTTTTTGGCCTGAAGTATGGTTTTTGTTGACGATTTCCTCTCAGAACAAGCTTAAAACAACGTAAGAATATTTATTATCACAAACAATTATACTTTATATTACGCGTGGACGATACAGGGTATTTTATTCTGTGGCCATGACGAGTAAATTCCACAGTGAAGTCTGATTTCTTTACAGTTTCTACAGGAAATTTTATATGCGAAAATTGAATATCAGGGTGAACAAACCTTTCGGTGCGATTATTTGCTCTATTCAATATTTACGATATTTAAATAAACTCAACCCTGGCATTTTTTGCAAGAAACTCATCGCATGAATTCTTTGGATAAACCTTTATTCTCTGAAAATTGCGTAATTTAATTAATTAAATACGTCAAAATCATTTTCTAAAGTTATACCAACCTTTGTTTGTTGCTTATTAAGTTTGTTTTCTGAAATGTTGCTTTCCCATTTTGTTGTTATCTAATTCCTATGCAATATCATTTAAACCTCTACGTTCCTTATACAAAACTGTGTAAAACCTGGTTAAAAAAGTATTAGTCTTTCCTGACTATATAGACCAATATACCAATCGAGAGCGTGTATGTTCTTCCATTGTTCACCTATTAACAAATATATGTCGTAATGTATAAAGTATTTTAATTTGTTGGCAATTCTGCCACAAAAATTGATCCAAATACATTGATTATTAAATCACATTTTAGCGACATAAAGACATTGACTACATCGTAGATATTTAGTTTAATCCGTTTCCCATAGAAGGATGATATAATGTTTTTTCTTATATGATATCGATTTTATGGGTGATAGCAACACTGAAGAAATTTCTAACGAAGTTATCACGAAAAGAGGATTTTATTTGCGAAAATCTAAAATTTTCGTATGACTTACAATCAATTTATGTATGTAATTTATTTATAAAATTTACATGTTTCTGTATAACACGACTGATGGAAACGGAAATAGATTATGGAGTATTGACAAGCGAATGAAGAAACTGATAATTAGTGTCGAGATCACGTTCCGATGAGCTGGGTTAGGAGTCGTTAGTGGGAAGATGACGTTAAGGTTATCACCAACTAATTGCCTGTTGGCAATTTAAGTCCGAAGGATGAAACTTCGAATTCAGCTAGGAATATAGATTATATAGGTCAATCCGATCATTGATGAAGAGTAAGGAAATTTACCGGATGGTAGGTTATGAAATTCATCTTCATTTCCTGCATCAATGCGCCAAGAAGTTGTAATGAGACTTTTCGAAATGTTGATCATGCATTTCGTTTTATTACTCATCTCAGTATCATTGCATAAGCTCTGGAAATTATGGAAGCATATAACGGTTAAATATATGGCATCCGTTTTCCAGAAAAGTAGATATATGTTTGGAGGATCACCACTGAGATGTTTAAATGTGTATGTTGTCGACTTAATATTTTTATGGCCTCTAGAATTACGTTTATCATTTATTAAGATTATCATGAGTTCGATAAGTGATACTCCGTGGGACTCAAATGCATGTAGGTACATGATTATGTTAGGAGAAAAGTTTTCTGAAGTATGTGTTTAGAATGTTTTGACTCCATGAGTGAAAAAATACGTCTTTTAAAAGTTTGTCAGGTTCTAAAAATAATTTCCTCAATACGCATAATTTATTCTCGCAAAATATCGATATCGCTTACAGTGTATTTTCATACTTTATTTGCTGTTATCGTTTCAATAAATATTAAAAAAGGTTTTCCTCATTAATGCTGTTTGGATATTTTCAAAGTAAAAAATTTCACGATACTCAAATGGATTAAAAATGACGAATGGCATATTACACGGAATGGTAAATACTTTAAAATTCTAGAAGCTGACAATGCAATTTGTTATGCAATTGACATTGAATATTCGGCTCAAAAAATCATTTACACTAATATAGTGAATAATTGAACTCCGTGACATTTTTCGTTTTACTTCTTGATGCCACCGAAAAATATTTATCTAAGACTTGAGATATTCTTTAGAAACATGTTATCACGTAAATAAAAGTGTGTGTGTGTATCTTTACCAATGTTTCTTTCCGAAAGAGAGGATTTACTTGGTCAACGATGGCCGAGGAAACATTGTGGACGTGTGAGAAAAATTCTTAAATTTTCACAAAAAAGTCAAGCGTAAGAAGCGCAGGTTGTTAAAGGTGGCTGAAGTGATATTTTTCCTAGAATTTCCACCCATTATATTTGTAAAGTAAGTTTTAATGCCAAGTACGTTTTTATAAATTACTAAATTTGAAAAAGTTTTTATTTCTGTTATATTTTTCATAAAAAACGTTAAATTTAAAAACCGGAATCATTATGAATGTGCTTAAAATATCTCTTATATAATTTCGTTCACCCAGTAACTCAATTCAAAACTAAATGCAGCTATCGGTTATTACTTAATAAATCAGTACACTTATTTGTTTAAACAGCTTTCTTATCAGGGCAAAAGAGTGTTAAATCGAAACAAAACACGGGGGTGTTCCACCTTTTTTTTTCAAAGAAGAAAAAGTTTCATTTTCCATCGTAACGGTATATGAGACTCGTTATCATGGAAGCGGGGGAGCGATAAAAGAGAGGGAACATGTCGATGAAGCGCATGACAGTGTATGCGAGAGGGTCGAGTTATTTTCCATTTGATGAAATGCGAGCAGATGGAGCCTGGTGAGAGAGGTAGGGGAAGAAGTGGAGAGAGTTGAGGAAAAATGGAGGCGGAAATTTTAGGGCGAGCGAGAGAGAGAAGGAGAGAGAGGGGGGGGGAGAAAGAGAGAGAGAGAGAGACGAGGTTGCTGAAGAGATGGGAATTGGGATGGACGAGAGGAAGTAGAGCTGGAAGTGGAGTAAGAGAATGTGGAGAAGAGGAACGAGGATGAGAGGTGACAGGAGAGGATGGCAGAGAAAAAGGTGAGGAAAAAGAGGAGAAAGTAGGAAGAAAAGGATGGAGGAAGAGGGATGGGAGAAAGGAGAGAGAGAGAGAAGAAAGACGGGAAACGAAATGGGAGGAGAGAACCCCTTAGGTCGAGAGAGAAATGGAGATAGAAAAAAAGGAGAATGGAAAGTAGATAATATACGGTAGAGAAGGGAAAGGAGAAATCTTGCATGGAGGCTAGTAAAAAAAAGATGTAATGGCAGGGCAGGAGTGAAAAGAGAAGTGGGAAGTTCAGAGAAAAGTGTGGAGAGAGAGAGAGATGAATAAGAGGAATTAGGGAGAGACGGAGAGTGGGAGAAATGAGGTAAGAAGGTATGAAGATGAGCAGAGGAGGAGGAGGAGATGGGGGAAACTTAAAATGGATGGGAGAAGAATAAAGACTCGTGAGAGAGGATGCGATAGTCGGAAGATAGGAGGGAAAGGGAAGAATCGGAAGGAGATGAGGATAGGAGGGAAGAAAAAGGGTGGAGATATAAGTTGGGTAGGGCAAAATGGAGGGAGGAGAAATGGGAACGAAAGAAGGACGATGAGGGTTAGGGACGAAGGGGGATAAACGGAGGAGGAGGGGGGGGAGGAGAGGGGGAGTTGAGTGGGGGGAGGGGGTAGGAGCGGGTTCACTTCGAAAGAGGTAATCGCTGGTGCGGAAGTAAGGGGATTGCTGGTGAAGTGGAGCGAGGAAGCCAAAGTGATGGACGCTTGGAACCCCTGGAGCAGGTGCGTGGAGGGGAAGAGGGGAGGTTCTAAAACGGGAGAGGGAGATTCAATAAATGCCTCCGAAAAGGGTCACGACTCGAAAAAAAAATATCCGAATAAGTTGCGTGTTTTCGTGTTTAGAGAGAACTAAATTATGTTTTTATTTCGACTTCGAAGTCATTAAAAATTCCTTTCCAGTATTTTGCGAAAGTCAACTTGTTTTTTTTTTGCGGAGTTTACTTATTCCTATCGGGCTCTTTAATCGTGAAATAAAATAAAACACTTCGATGGCGATCGAATGATTTTATTTTGTGTTATGTGTGTGCTGAATTTGTTGTTTCATAACTGTAGAGATATTAATTTTGGTTAACCTTCTGTAGCGGTTGTGTAAGCCACTCAAAGGAGGGCTAAGTTGTTTCAGCGGTAATAAACGTGCATGTTTTATTTTCGATACGGTTAAAGTTTTCACGATTTTATTTATAGGGAAACCAATTAATTAATAATTATCATTGTTTTTTTTTAGAAAAATGGCAATGTGGGTAAATGGCAGGCTGATCGTCATTGATATGGAGCGTTGCATATTTATTATTTATAAACTAAATAGAGGATTAAGTTCCGTGAAACGCAGTACACAACTTAAAGGAAAATTTTAAGAAAAACTGAAAGACATATCTTTGAAAATTTCATCGTTGGAAAGTAATGCAACCACCTACTTTCTTTGCATTTCCTGCTAGTCTGATATGTTTTGTTATAACCCTCCTTCATTTATGGCATGTTCCAATGCGCGTCTCTTTGACGTAGGTTTTGCTTTAAAATTATAATGTTTGACCTAAAAAAGTAGAGCATATAAGTAATGGGCACTTGGATCATGAATATTGACCTGTGCTCATGTGCTCTTTTTGCATATAAAAGATTTATTTGCATATAAACAGATTTATTCATTACTGGATTGAGTATATGAATGACGCGAATCGTTGTTTTTTCTCTGGTCTTACTCTGAAATGATTACGATTCTGTTAAATGGTTAATAAACTCATCAGTGTATTGAGGGTTGAAACTTGGAAAACTGCTTGTAATTTACTAATGTACACGCCTGGAGGTAACTGAAGCATACAGCTGAAATAGAGATTGCACCAGGTAGAACTTAATCAAACATGTATAAAGTTGCTACGTGGGAATATATTAAGAAATTAGAAACGGGCGTATTGCAGTCTTAATCTTACAACATATTTTTCCTTAGAAAATTAAGTATGAATTATTCCTCAAACGAGCATAATATGCCTCAATTATTGAAGGCAATGTACGATGCGGTCCGGGTGGAAATACGTACATAGTTACGAATAAGGATAATTTTTAACTGAGGACAGTATTATTCTAGGACTCTTCTTCTTTCATAAATCATTTCTGTATTAAAACTACTAGGGGAAAACGGGGTAAGATGACGAAGTTCATTATTTCGTTAATTGGTTGGAAGAGAGTGTTGCCGGTGACGCGCAGGGCGTCGGCTGTCTATGCGAGTTTAAACTTGAGTCAATGAGCAGTGTGTTAAAAGAGCGTGACGAAGTGGAACGTTAAGTCTATTTCAATAGGTTCCCTTATAATAATTTGGTAGCATAACTTAAGGTTTTACTACATCTATGACTTTGAAAATATGAAGTTGTTATAACAATGAATAAGAACCATTCTTTATCAGTGTTTATGCTGAATAGTGTGGCGTATTACTCTGTGTTAAATTTCCGGCTGTCATTTTTAAAAAGCACGTGTATGGGGGTAAGATGACCGGGGTAAGTCGACGAATTCGTCATCTTCGTTCCACTTTTTCTGATATTGCCTCGAAAGCGTATGAAGCCTGAATTCCTCAATTGTACTCCACCAGGCATAGTAGCTGTGGCCTATGAATCTGGTTGGAGTGTGCGGATGTTTTCGTTCACTTCCTCCGGCACTTTATCCAACACGTGAAACCCCGTGCAATTAAACCAGCTCTTTTACTCTTGGAAAATCATTCTTCCCATATCTCACTCCCAGCTGTATCATTCGCAAGAGAAAATAAAATCACGTTGATGGGATTACCACCTAAAACCACGCACAAACTTCGGCCTCTGGGCGTAGCTTTCAATGATCTATTGAAAACATTATGTAGTCACGGAAAAAGATGTAAGAGGACTGTTTGGCACCGCATACTTCAAAGTGGCCAATCTTTGGAAACATTGTTAACGAATTTAAATCTCGTGAAATTGAGCCGTTCAATCCAGAAATCTTTGGAGATGACGAATTTGCCTCATATCTGACTACAGAAAGGCCAGTGGAAGCTTAGGAAAAACACCGTTCACGTGAATCAAATGAATCAGCAGTCCCTGCCCCCCTTAATGCAGAAGTTATCGTGTAAGAATCGAATGATGGGGCTATTGACACAGAAATAGCGAAGCAGATAAAGGAAACCTCAGTTGAACGAGGATTGTCAGAGCCAGCGCTGAGTGGCCTACAGAAGTCACTCTTTTCGTTCCCTAAGGCGATTATTAAGGGTAAATAAAAAGAGCATCAGTTCTTTATAGGGACGGCCCGAGGCATTTTGGTGCCCCGGGCGAGAAACCGCTCAGCGTCCCCTCCGTAAACTTTTATGTAAAGATATTTTTGAAAGAGCTCGTTCATTTATTCATTTCCCCGTAAAATGTTTGATAATGAAAAGTAAAATGAATTTTATAAAGATTCCCGCCTATCCCGCAATATAAATTGTTATCCAGCATTTGTCCACTTGCAAGTGTAATGGTAGGGTTAGCGCCCCTTGTACTTGGGCGCCCCGGGCAGCCGCCAGGATCGCCGGTACCTTCAATGATCATATCGAGCACACCTATAAAAAATTTCCCGATTGCAAGAGAGACAAAGAAGGGTAAGAAAAGTAAACGGCTTGAATAGAGATTGCGAGCTAAGAAGACTTTGTTTCCTTTAAAATGTGATGCACCGCTTGTAGAGGGTTCAGAAAGAGGTACATATTTGTCCCGTCTGTGATGACCTGTCATTAGAGGATTGGATACAATGTATTCAGTGCAAGAAGTGGTGGCACGAAAAATTCTTCTCATATTAAGGCGGACACTCTTTTATTTGTGAATTTTGTGATTAAGAATGCTGGTGTTAATGTAAGCTGTTGCTGCCTTTAAATTTGTTCATCATCATGCATCACTGCACATTTTACAATATAAAACAATGTTTAATTTTGAATAAACCAATTTCATGGTCAAATCTTGAATTTTTCATGTTACCCCACGTGACTAGTCAACTTACCCCTAGGGATGGGTAAGTTGACGAATTTTCAAATATTTTCTAAACATTGATTACGGAACGAACGGTTAAATTTATAGATCTGAATGCATTACTAAACGATAGAATACTTAACAAAGGGCCTTTACGTTGTCAAATGAATTATTTATTCGTCTTGGAATTCTCGCAGGAGAAGTTTTCCCTTAGCATCGTCATCTTACCCCACTTTCCCCTATCCATTCGCAATAATAACAAATGGAAATTATATTAATGACCGATTATTCACGGCTTCGGACTTAAAAATAAAAAATAATATTAAATTTGCATATTTAATTTTTAATTAGAATGCGGGCGATTAATAAATCACCTAAGAATGCAAAAATTGTATTAATCCGCATTAATTCACTGTTTCTGCTTTCAATTTTTTGGCGAAATTTCCGGATGCATTAATAAATCTACTGTGGACATTTAATCACCACGGAGCAATTTGGGACAATTGCGTTCCATGACAGAGAACAAATATTTTTCGACATCCATTCTTTTAATTCGGAAAAATTATGCGTCGCATAATATAACGGGAATTATAAACGGAAGAGGTTTAACCAAGAGCGACGACGGACACGCCAGGGTTCCCTTGAATTTGTGTGTCACGCTCGGTTGGCCGTGGGGGCACTGCGTGTATAAAAATGTTGATGATTTTTATGTATAGTTAACCTTAGGGAAAAGTCAATCGAACTCTTATGAATGAAATATTATCCGGTTGTCATATATCATGAAAATAATAAAATATACTATTTTCCTGTTTTCTTTCTCGCTACACAGAGCAAATATTTAGGTACAGATACACTATCCGAACGAATGAATTTTCGGCTGTTTTTAGCCATTCGGACCGTGCATTTGCTCAGTCGTCTACACTTGAGCGAATGTTTGCGTTCGTTGATGTTCGACGCTTTGAACAGTTTCTTGCTGAAGTTGCTGAGTTGTTTACTTAACCGTCCACACTGCGCATGAACTTCCTTTGATGTACCGTCCTGCCAGCGAACCGCGCCGATTGCATTCGTTCGCATTCGTTCACTTTCGTTCGCCTTCGTTCAACCGTACACATTACATGAATACATTCGTTCGCTGTCGGTCATTCGCCTTCGTTCGCATAGTGTATTCGTACCTTTAGACGAATCCGTATATAACGTACAGACTTAATTTAAAGCTCTTTAAGTTTAAAACAGCCGGGAAATTATAATGCTTTTATGAAAACGTCGCTTATCGTGTCGTTCGATAATTTGTACGAAGTATTATCTGAGTAATTGTTTGTATTTTACATTATTTAGTTTCTTAGGATAAAGGCAAAGTCCAATGGATAGTTAAACCTGAAAATTAGGCGAAATGCGAAAATACCGGCATAGAAAAATTACGGAAAACTATTTTTTATACAAAAAAGTTCACTAGCTATGTATATGCTCTTTGCGACTAGATTCACTGTTGTGACATTTATTTATCGATTGACGAAAGGGATTAATAGATCCCGACATAACTCTAGGATTCACATGCTTCCTAAGCCATATATCAGCGTCCATTCGTATAATCTATGTATATGCTTTGATACCGAAAACGCTGTGTAGATATTTCAAATGGAATTAAATTGCATAAAAATCGTTCCTTTTTGCTAGCATGTCGTTTCGCATATAAGCTCCCGCTCTTGACTCATTAGAAGCATACAAAGACGAGAGCGATAATTCTCTGTTGATTTAATTTTATTAGGCCTGTATTTCGTTTCATGTATGTAGCTGATAATTCATTTCGGTATATACTCGATAACTTTGCTCCTGAAGAGATTTCTGAAGTTCAAAATAACAGAAAAAGGTATTTATATTTTGAAAGAACTAAAAAATTGTTTTAGTAATTAATATTAGCCTTTAAAAATTCATATTTATATTAATTTTTCCTATCTACATGTTATTTTGATCTTTTATAACCAATAAATATTTATATTATTGTGTGTAGATATACCTGAAACCGCACTAGCATCACCTATGAATAACGCAATACCTTCCTACCGAATAAATTATTTTATTCGTTTATATTGTAAGGTTAACAACAATTTCGCTCAGTTGTTGCACATTATAATTCCTATTAGGGCATAGAATTGGTTAAAATATTTTAAAGAATAGGCGTGATAGTTTCTTTCAGTCTAAATACATCTAGCAGCCTGAACTTGCAGACAGGCATATTTATGCTGTGTAGGATAGTAGGTTACTGGGACTAAGCAACGAAATCATGTCTTTATTATTCGACGGTTTTCGTCCTCTACTCAGTCTTGATTTGGCGATCATATATTAGTTGTATAGGCTTGTTTTTATGAAAACAAGGTATCTTTGGGTTCGAAATTGTTTCATTGTACATTTTCTTTTTAATGGTGTCATTCTTAGTTAAATAAAAGTGTGAAGAGTGGGAGAAAGTGGGAACCTAATACCTTGCGGAAGAGAAAGGTAATTTTAATAAATACTAAACAACTGTAAGAGGCACACAGTCATTTATTTAAAAAAACGTAGTTTTTGTTCCATTCCTGGCGTGGTGGACTTGGCGATTCTCGAGAGGAAGGTTATTCCAATGCTGCAGGTGTTTTCATCCCAATAACATTCAATTAATAAAAGAATTATATATTTAACCTTTTGTTTTCAATCCGATAGTTAATTTAGTTAACTACTTGAACCATTTAATGGTTAAGCAAACCAATAAGTTTTAGTAATTCACGAGATAATTACCGAGCTCGTATTATGGCTGAAAACAAATTCAAGAATAAATATAAAAAATTATATAATAAGTACTTATTTTGATATCTATTGGAGATACTTAAGGGTAAGTACTTGTTTTTTTAATTTGTTGATTATCGAATGCTCATTCTTGAACAGTTTTTATCGTAGCAAGGAGTATATACCTTCGTAAGAGCTTACCTAGATCAATTTTCTCCGGTCTTTCTTTTTCCTGGGAACTCGATTAAATGAAGGACCCTCTCTGCCCGACGGAATC
Organism: Uropetala carovei; assembly: GCA_036926305.1. Lineage (NCBI taxonomy): Eukaryota > Metazoa > Arthropoda > Insecta > Odonata > Petaluridae > Uropetala > Uropetala carovei. The sequence goes on from JAXCHB010000169.1 coordinate 6,716,869, forward strand.
GAACTAACGTTTTAATAGTTATCGGGTTCGCACTCAAATCTGTACCTAATATGTACGTGTGAGGTATAGATTGGGGAAAGGCCATTTTCGCTAGTAGAGAGAGGCAGAGGTGTGTGTGAGAGAGAGTGAGAGGGAGCTGGGAGGGGTTGAGGCGAGGGATTGGAAGAGGAGGATTGCGGAGGGATAAGTGGTGAGATGCGGAGGAAAGGAAGGGTGGAAGGAGGAAGAAGGGATGAGGAGATTATGGAAGGATTAAGAGGGTTCTTCGACGGATGAGTGAAGGGCGGATAGATATAGAGAGGGAGGGAGAGGTAGGGGTGTTGGGTGGAGAATGGCGAAATGATTTAGGGAGTTGCGGGGGATGTAAGAGTGGCGTCGAAGCCATCGCCGGAGACTTAAGCCGCATGGGAAGAGAGAGGAAAGGGGGAGGGGGGTTAGAGGAAAGGGCGGACCTTCACCATTTAATTCCAAAGGATTGAGAATTAAAACCCCGAGAACGAATGTTTGTTCGGAATGGTATTGGAATTCTTGTGTGAGAGCGGGGAGAGTAGAGAGAGAGAGGTTCGGAGGAGATTGAGAGAATCCCAGAGGGAAAAAATTGTTACGGTTGGGTAGACGTGAAATATGAAAGAGAAAGAGGTAAGAGATCACTCATAAATTGCGAAAAATCGAGTTTCGGGAGTTTTTTCAGTTTTTCTTTTTTTAAGATTGAAAACGAGAGTATTTTTTAAAAAAAAAGGTGAAAGGGCTACTAAAGTTGCGATCCTTAATGTTCTTATGCTGATGAAGTGTGCGAAGTGAGCGTATAGGCAACTGGTATGAGAATTAAATGCTTATTTTAATAAGATTTTTATTATTCGTTGAAGTGACTTAAAGGTAAAAGAGACTGTATTATGGATTAAATCTACGATGAAATGATATTAGACTTACCGAATTGGCGCTATTAACCTACTGATGACGCTTAAAATTTACAAAATCATTAAACTGACCATAAAGTAGGTGATAATCTTAGCAAAAATGTTATAGAAATAAGAAATATTTAAACGAAAAAATAGAGAGCATAATTAAAATGATTCTATGAGATGGAATGGAAAGTAGAAATTGAACGACCCAAGTAGAAATAGTTAGATTAATCTAGATAATATCTTTGCTTTTTAACCCTTAAAAAACGGAAATAAACTACGGAATCTCGTAACTTAGGTACCCCATGATTATCTTTTTTATTTACAGTTTAATTTTAATGGATTGATTTTTTGTTTCGTGTTATATATTTACGATGCAATTAAACAGAAACTCTTCAAAAAAGTTTTATTTTAATTTATACTAAAAATACAGCAAGTAGTCGTCGAAAAGTCGACATATTTAAAATAATTAGTGAAGGTAATTATTGTTTTACAATTGGACTTAAATTTGTTATGAATTGATATTGTAAATGTGTATGTAATGATTGGAGGATAGTTGGAAGAGAAGCCCATGTTGGCCTGGCTTTGCCAATAAAGGGTCAAATCAATCAGTGAAATAAAAAATCAACAAGAAAAAAATTCGAATTATTTTTATGATGTACACTTTCACTCACATTTACGTTATCTTCTTCCTCTTAGGAAACAATTATTTTTCTATGCTCTTGTTCATGACCAATGTAATTACCATCAAAATCAACTGCATCACCAAATCTCTCTTTGGAATTGGTCAGCAGTTGTTCAATTTCTCTAATAGATAACTTTCTCCTTCGAGTAGCCGTCTTTACTAGGTATAACGAAAAATTAAGATCTAAAATTTAGAGGGTTAGAAAGTGCGGAGCAACTTTGTCACCTCTACTCACGAAATTCCCGCTTTCTTGTAATTAAATAATCCAAACATTTCTCTGTGCTCGGTGACGTGGAGAATTAAAATATTTTCCAGCTACTTAAAACGGGGAAAAATTAAAAATTAGAATGTAGAAGTTATGTTAGAAAATGAGTTGTAGGATAACTCCGTATTTTAAGGGTTAAATAATGCGGGATAGTTAGCTCAGCTAATTTCTATGTAATTCATTTTTATAGCATAAATATGAATTATTGCATAAGTATTTTAGATAATCTTTTAAAACAAACGGATCAGTAAGCATGAAAAATCCTTATGGAATATGTTTCAAAGATGAAAATGTTCATATAATAAACTATTTGATATAATTTATTATTATTTGTTTTTGCTGTAATATCTTACAAAATATATTAATGCAGAATATTATCTAAAACGCTGATATGCATATTAATTTAATTAATTAAAATGCATCTTAAATATAAATTAATATATGTTCAACAGTGATGGCCTCAGAGCTGAGTCAGGAAGTTCTTATCGCCGACCGTCTTTGCTCCGACGTAACAAAGCATAAAGTTAACTGAATCGTATTCGACGGAGAATTATCTAGTTATTCCTCGTGATTGAACTATCAAAGTGACATAATGCCTCACCCATAGTCATAAAAACATCATAAAGCCAGGTGCGTGTTGCGACTACCAAGCAGCCATTGTAGCCGAAATGAGCATCTGGTTTTCTAACCTTTATATGGCAATTGGAGTGACATTTGTAATTTTGATTATAGTTCATAGTAATTATCGTACAGTTGTTTTACGATGAAGCGCATAACCTTTTTTGATTCAATAGTTTTGATAATTGCACTGATAATTTGTTTTCAAACGTCGAATTAACAAAGCGACGAACAACGGGGATACGGATAACGAGGAATATTGTATGTGAAAGTAATGGCTCTCGACAAAGCAGAGGTGATTTTACAAAACATAAATCGCATTTATCTTGCTATTCTTCAAGTTTAACATAATGCTTTTAACTACAAGGGCTGTTCTATAAAGAGTGATCACATTTTTTAAAACAAACTATTTACGGAACAATTGTAGCTTAGTGGCAGAATATTGCAACAATCCAACTTGCATTACGTCAAAAATGCGCAGACGTCTGGCGCACAGCATGATGCAGTTGTGGCAGCATTATTGCACGTCTGTTTAGTTTCGCCTACGGAGCGATTGAGGTCACGCGCGAGGAACAGTACGCTGCGCTGAAATTTTTGCTATCGCCTCAAAAAAACTTCAGCTGAAGCCTACAACATGTTGCAGGATGCGTATGGTCTGTGCTTCCATACAGACGAGACCTGGCTGCACCATTTTGATCCCGAGACTAAGTGTGGAAGTCTCCAGGGTCCCCTACACCGAAGATAGCCAAAGTGGTGGCCTCAGCAGGAAAGGTTATGGTCATCTCCTACCCAATATTCCTGCCAGTTGTCTTACAATTACACGGCGATCCTCCCTCACAATAACAGCAGTGGTGATGATGGCTACCTCAGCCACTGCAGTGGACCATCTTCCTTTGTGATTGGCCCGCGTACCACTTTAAACATTTTAAACCACCTCTGGGCTGTGCTGTATGGAAGCACAGATTCACCATATGCCTCCTGCAACATGCTGTAGGCTTCAGCTGAAGTGTTTTTTGAGGAGATAGCAAAATTTCAGCGCAGCGTACTGTTCCTCACGCGCGACCTCTATCGCTCCGTAGGCGAAACTAAACAGACGTGCATTAATGCTGCCACCACTGCAATATGCTGTGCACCAGACATCTGCGCATTTGTGACGTAATGTAAGTTGGATTGTTGCAATATCCTGCCACTAAGCTGCAATTGTTCCATAAATAGTTTGTTTAAAAAATATGTGATAACTCTTTATTGAACAGCCCTCGTATTATTCCTATTCTGTTTTTTCAAGTTGTGTTGAATGCATCAACAAAATATATTGAAAGTAAATTAGCAAATATTTATATTGTTATAATTAATAAAAAAGAATTATAGGTTAATGTTGTGATATGAGTGTCATCGTGTCAAGTCCTTTATCTAGGTTCAGGTTGCAATTCTTGATGGAAACAAAATATTTGAAAATATGTAATAACGTCGAGCAAGAATCATCCCATCAAATCTCGTTAATTTTCCTTTAACGATAATATCTGTTCTTTCTATGGCAAGGAAATCATTCATTAAATCGAAGTTTGGTGCAGTATGGAAATGGATATCTTTGACGCTTTGACTACTCTAAACAGGAAAGTGCTCGCGTTTAAGGATCGAAAGTTATGCGGAAAGACGATGAGAGTTCTGGATGGAAAGTGGAAAAGAGGATTTTTGTTTCCAGTGGAAAGAAAGACGCAACACAAGTGAGAAGATGCAAACAGGGAGAGAAAGGCATGCAGCAAACAAACCAAATGGACGGATTGAAAAAAAGGGTTCAAAACATCTGTGGGGGATTCTGCGACGCGCGTAAAATTCCCGCGGGAACTAAATTTCTCTCTGAATCGCGTATCGCCTCGAAAAAAAAAGAAAAGGAAACGAAGTATTTTTTCATCGGGAGATCAGTTGTTTTTTTTTATCGCCGTACTCGAAATTTGCATCTCCTTTTGGAAGCCCAGAAAAAAAGAAGTGAAAATTAGAGCCGGAAGGGAATATGGCAGAAGAAAAAGTGTAATATGTGACGCTGATATTCTTAAATACTCACCTCTCTCTTACCCTAATATTTCTTACATATTTTTAGATTTGCAAAAAATAAAAATTAAAAAAATCATAGTTAGTCATTGAAATTTCATACACGGTATTTACTATCAAAAGGCTGCAGAAAAGCATCATATTGTGGACAAATTCTAGCTGACTTAATATTTCCTCTCTTGTCTCCTTCCCCGCCTCTCCCTTTTCCAACTCGTCTCCTTCCCCTCCTCTTTCCACCGAAGAAAACATGACAAGAAAGGACAAATGGGCTGCACGCATTCCGCCTGCTTCCTCGTCGAAGCCTCGAGTAGCGCATTGTATTGACGCACACAGTGATTATATTTCGCCAGTTCGTTTGTCCTCTCTTCTAGCCGCCTTACCCGCCATTCTATCGAACGCATGCTCGCAACGAATGCATTAAGATAAAAAGTTTGCCTCATCTCTCGTCGACTTCCTATTCTCTCTCTATCTCGTCTCGAATATCACCATTGGCAATGAATCACATCCCAATCGTTTCTTTTTGGTTGAGTTCTCGCTCTATACTTAATGGTACATATATTAATTATAAATAATTTTGAATTCTGAATAATTACAAATGTTTGTCTTCATTTATCGCATGGACATGCGGCGCTTTACTCGTTCATATGGACCGAACGCCACTGGTAGATATGTATATGAGCTTGCATACGCATGCGCTTGTATGTACACACGTATACTCGTACATACACACGCAACCCGTTCAATTTCCTTTGTTAAGTGCTAGTATGTATTTTCCGTCTCCGGTGTAGGAGGTTACAAGAAGAGCTTTCATTTTATCTTTCCAGTCTTTCTATACTGTTGAATCTCTTGTTTCACAGTTAAGTGCGAACTGAATTCACTTCTGCTTATCCGACTAATATATTTTTTATCTTTCCTATCGTTTTTGTGTATATGTACGTATGTGATTTTGTCTCTGAGGAACGAAGTATTCCGAAAGAATTCCTAAACTCAACTTTCCAGCGTCTATCGCTACCGGTTCCATCATATTGCATACTGGATTTCCTTCTTCTCGTGAAATACCAACTATTTTTCAACGTTACACTTATTTGTCCACTTTCCAGGTCACGACAGACGAACGACTCCAATTCAAGCTTCTGAAAGTCGAAAATACGGCAACGGACGTGACCTTGATATTCTTAGCCGGAAAATCCCGCTATTAAATCCTTGATAAAAAGTAACTTTCAGTTTTATTCCATTAAAAAGTTCGTTTTTTTTCACCAGGACGGAGCGATTTTCATCGAAGAATCGCGATGTCACCCGGATTAACTTCCATATTTCCGACTTATGTCGAGATTAGCGGGATTCCGAACAAATGTCGCGAGAAAAAAATGTCGTCTCCAGTTTCCGGGAGGATAGATTCGGGGGAACATGGGGGAGACTCGGGAGGTCGTGGGGGGAAGTGGACGGAGATCGGACGCATAAATTAGTTAGGTGGATTAGGAAGAGAGTGGAGAATGTCTTGAAAAAAATCACCCAAAGGGTGTTAAGAGGAAGATTGGAAAAAGAAGGGAAGTGGAAAGAGGGTGGGTCGTAAGGTGGAATGAAAATGGTTGGAAGGTGGAGCGTGATAGTACGTTTTCGGATGGTTAGGGGAAGCGAGGTGGGAAAAGAGAGAGAGAGAGGGGGTTGGAGAGGAGGAGAGAAGGTTTGGGGGGGGGGAGGAAAGGGGAGGACGAGAGAGAGAGAGAAAGAGTGCGGGCCATTGATTGGATACATGAGGCCGGACAAATGGCGGGTTAATCCCACCAATTACACTGTCGTTCCAAATGGGTGCTTGCGGCGGCGTGAACTAAACGTATGCTGCGGTACGCCGCACGCTTATCCGTCGCTAGGGTCGGCTTCCATCGCCTTGAACTGAATCGCGCGTTTTGCCTCTACCTCTGTGCGATTGCATACTCAATGGGAGAACGGGTAGTGGTTCTCTATTAAAGATTTTTATTCGTGTAATCTACCTAAATATCGCTTCGACCTAATTCTGGAGACTCGGGAAGGTTTCCGAAGCATTGAGTTGTTTGACTGGCGAGGGGATTTGAGACACTTGGAATCGTTTATGCTCCTTAATTGAAGACATGCATTTGCGTTGATAGGTAACGTTAAGTTGGTTTGCACTTGAATATCGAGCCCCGAAATTGAACTTTTCTGTATATAACAAAAATGCTGTCCGAACAGTAGAAATATCAAAATATTACAGAGTATGATTTGCTTCATTCGATTTTCGCACATAAAAAATTTTAAAAATGAGATAACGAGAGGCAAATTTATCCCTGTATGTCAAAAAATTTGGCACGCATAAGCAAGTTTCTGTCTTTAGCAGACAGTTATCAAGCTCGCCTTACGTATAAACTGAAGTTGAAACAGCCAGTACTCACTTAAACATCTCCCTTGGCCATAAAAAGTTACGAAAAACCATACGCACATTTCAGTTTCTTGGCCGCTGCCATCAGAAATGGCCAGTGAGATAGTGATAGATAAGTGTGAAGAAACATGAAACCGTATTCGAACAGCGTGTGGAGGAAGAAGGAAGTCCGAATATTCCGTACACACCCCACCAAACCCTATTGTATTCGGTGATGGCCAGTGATGAATGCTGCCTTTAAACTGAAATGCGCATTATTTTAATAGATAGAATATAGGTGAGGCTAGCACTGTCTAGTTTATGTGATATAAAGAGTTTTAACTATTTAAATACTGGCCTAGTAACGATAAGATAGGAGACTTTAAACTGTAGACTGCAAAGTCAGTCTGAAATAATTATCTCAGGGTGATAAATACTTATTCAGTTTTTAATTTAAACACTAAATGAGAGACAAAAACATCGCATTTGGAAATTAAAAAATTCTTCCCTTTCATTTCCAACTGCTGAGATCTCTTTAGATACAACTCTCTAGGGGACGCCGTAAACGGTATCGTAGTTGAGCATCGCCTTAAATTTTAGCTGCAGCAGTTACAGAATACGTATCTAGTCATTACCAGTTTCGCACAACAAAAAATTATGCACGGATGCCATCCGCAGTCCGAAAAAAAGAAAATTTCGTCGTTTTTATAGACAGCCGGTAGCATTCTTATCCGGAGATGGATTCCACGAGTCAAGAATTCGAGAGATTAATAATCGAAAAGGTTATGAAAAAAAAAGAATCCGCGTTCTATAAGGCACTACTGCGACGCGGTGATTTGGAAGATAGATTACATGTACCAGGAAACCAACAGGAGTTTCCGCAACATCAGCTCTCTCGCATCCGCCCATTCCATCTCCGTCGCTGAAGGGAGGGCAAGAGGGTGAGAGGAGGCAGGGAAGAATGGGGGTGGGAGGGGTGGAGGGGGGTTGGGAGCGACGGATGAGATGGAAGTCGCTGGAAGTTATTACAGGAAGAGGAGCAAGTTTTGGGGAAAGAGAGGGTACGGAATATTCGGGAGCATCAATGGTGGATGGGGACTTTCCTCTTCCACACGCTGCCAGAATGTGGTTCCATGTTCCTCCACACTTGTCTCTCTCTCTCTATCTATCTATATAACCTGCTCTCATTTCTCCATCTTGCTATCCTAATTACACGGCTCTGATCCCGCACAATGCGCTTTAAACGTCCAATTCTATCTCTCTAGACGCTCTCACGGACGACGTGTTTTCTCCGCCTGTGTTAAACGGGTTAACGCTTTCAGTTGGAGACCGTACGTGTCTAAGTTGGCTCTGTCGAATACGTATGTTGAATTTTGAATGGCGTTTTATGGAATTTTTCCGTGTCGTTCTGAAAGTTTGGAAGCGAAAGTTTATCGAAACTCGTAGAATACGTACTATATGTTGGAAGGAGATATTAAAATGATTCAATTATAAGGAATATTCCCTGCTGCATTGGGGGCCGCTGATCGAGGTTTGTTGTTGTGTCTAGTATTTCAGAGATTTGAATCCTTTAATTACATGTGAATTAATGGGCGTTTCCCCGTATTTGTGTTAAATTATCTTGACCCCCCCCTCCCCCATGGAGCTGTACAAATATTTTACTAGTAATTATATTTATGTTTACATTTAATTATTTTAATGTCTTTTTTTAGGAGCAGCTACTGAAGTCGGCAGCATTGCAGAAGGAATGGGAATCGGCTTTCCAAAAGTACGTTATGGCTGTTTGAGTTGTTTTCATAATCGGATTTCAGGAAATCGGTGAGCTCAATATTTTCTTTTCTCAATTTTAATGGGCATTTTTTTTAGATGCATTATCGTTTCTTCTGATAATGCTACCTCTTCTTAGATACCGATGATAAGTTACAAATCATAAAATTTCGATATTAGGTAGGATGATAATAAAGAGCTAGGTTATCTAGAATTTGAAAATTTGTAACCCTTCCATTTGGCGTAGAACGGAATCGTATAACTGACAAAAACAGAATAGAATTACGAACTGAATGGGCAGTTTTTCGACGTAAAATTCCTAGTATTGGTGAGTGAAAATTATCCAGATCGATGTTTGCCATCTACCCCTATGTTCGACTCGATATTCTTTTATTAACTTTGTGCAACCGTTAACTTGTAACCCAACGGCGGACCGATGAAACTCGAGAACAACGACCGCTTTTAATGTCCATTTTTTTCGTAAAACAAATGAAAAACGCTATCAAATTTGATCGATGGCCGTAAAAACTGGCCTTTGTTCTAATAAAGTCCTTGGATCATGTTAATAGCGAGTTGGTCGGGTGAGGAATTGTTTTACACGACTCTCCTCAGTTTTTTTCCCCCTTACGCCCCGCTATTTAACGGCGAAAAAACAAATGCCCGTATCATTGACACCGTCGCCTGGCTACTCCTTTTTCCATCTCACCCTTGATTTATGACCACGGGGAATTATCTCGCGGGTGGAGGGGAAGAGGAGGGGGAGACTGAAGGCTGTCATCGGAGTGACCTCCATTGCGGGTTTTGGAGCGCGCATCAATGTAGCGATAGAGAGGAAAATAAAGGGTTGGAAAAGAGAAAAATATCGGGGGAGGTAGGAAGGGCGGAGGAGGAGTGTGTGGGGTGGGAAGGGAAGGGGGAGGAAATGGCTCGGCTCCAATCGCCGTCCGCTCGCTGCATACGATGACTGACGAGCCGTACATCCGAAATGATGGCATAAAAACACATAGGAAGCTGCATAACCGTTTGGTCAGAGACATTTAAAAAAAAAAACGGGTGTTCTATAAACGTGTTCGGATCTAGGCGTCAGTCTCAATAATCTGATGGTCCTTCACGGTTAGGATAACGCGATCGCTTGCATGTTTCTTTCTGTCCACATAAAATGCGTCGCTTAGCTATTCAAAAATCCTGCCCCGATCATTTAATCGTAATCTCTTCCACGCCTGTGAAGTAACGCACGCGAAAAATATTTCGTGGGTTTTATGTCGATTTATGAATCGTAATGCTCTTCGAGAGTATTCATCAGTATGTAATGTATGTATTTTTAAAAAAATCGTCACTCTAACTTGATATACAATTTTCGTATAAATAACCTTCAAGTTTCTCAGGAATTTTAATCATACTAGGCAATGATGATTTTATTAAGTATTTACATTTCTTTATCGTTACCTCAACAAAAATTATGCAATCATAACCGGGAAAATCGATTTTATTATGGTAAAACTGACAGAGCTATACATTCTTTTACCTAGTTTTAGAATTAGACAAGAGAGATATTTGAAGGTGTTTTTATTTTGGGAAAACATGTTTTCGTGGTTAAATTTGGTTAGATAAATTGTTTCAATCTAACGGATAAAAATAATCAGGAATGTATTACAAACTATATCTTATTAACAGGAAATAGTAACTACGGCAAAAAATGATTTGTATTCAACATTTCCTCGGTTACAAATTTGCAATTAAAATTTGTAGGTATACTAGTTTTTATAATGTTTTGTACACGGCAGTTAATCCTCAATCGCGTCGGTACTGTTTAGTAATTGAAGTCCTGCGGAGAAATCTTTCGCCATTAAATAATGCTTTAGAGCACTAGTGGCAATGTTTTGGCGACTAAATCAGCGTTTTGCAGTGTTTTGCATGCAAACAATAGCTGGATCCAATATTTAAATTCCATTTAAAAACCCGATCTGGCGTTAATGTTATTAGCTTGTCACATATCTCTCTATCAAATTGAAACACCCTTCCCTCACTAATTCCTATTTTCGAGCATCCTTACCTCGCGCTCGTTTTCACCGTTATTACTTCATTAGAATAATAAATCTATTTGTATGTTCATGAATTTAAAAATATATAATTTATGAATTTGAAAAATCCCTTGCACTTATAGAGAACTGTAGTCGTTAATTATGAATTTGGTGTATGATATACTTTAAATGCTTAGTTATAATTAATTGCCGCGCCGTTCAATTTCAAAAAGCTTGGACACGATCGTTAAAGATTTTTTAAAATTTACTGACTAAATGGAAACTTGTAGGATGCTACAGTTTTTTACTTTCTCCATATACATAGTATAAAGTATTGTTTTCATGAAAAAAATCGAATTCGAGATTTCAACGGAAATACACGTTTTGAGGTCTCCTGAACACGTTTTGATCGTTTTCTCGATGTCTTTGTGTCCGTATGTGTGACAGAAATTTTGCGTGCGCTCTAACTCAAACACTATTCATCAGATCAGCATGAAATTCTATATTTGTGATTTTATATATATTCTTAAGATTTGAAAAGATTTTGATAACAATCGGTCAACCGGAAGTAGCGGTTTACTCTTGTAAAATTTTAGTTTTTCTGAAATATTTCCCTTAAAACTGAATGTATGTTAACATTAATTTGCATAAAAGTTGTAGATATTATTTTTTTCTACAACTTTTGTTTGAACTAAATTTTCATATGAGGAATATTTCAAGAGATATTCAATTTTCTTCGAAATTGACGGTTAGTGGGCAGCTCGCGCGCGTGGTAGTGACAACAATTGAATCGCTAGCGCTGAAGCATGTAAGTTGAATTATTCCTATCGCCGTATTTATTTAATTTTAGTTGACAACTTAAGTATGGAGAAAGTTATGTTGGATATATCAATTTATTTTAAATTAAACTCAATGATGGAGATTCTGTGATATTGAAAAGTTATTCTTGAACGAATTGACAGTTTAACAATATATTTTCTAAAACGAATCTCGATTAAAATTTAATTAATTTCAGTGCTTTATAAATTATCTATTATCCAAACACTTTTCATAGTATCACTCATTATTAATTAAAATTAAATAATTAGATGGGATTTTACAGTAAACACGTCATATTAATTGAATATTTTATTTTGAATAAACCCGATTAATTATGCAAAAATAGTTTAAACGGCAAAAGGAAGCCTTTAGCAGTCATTATTTATTTATTATCAAACATATAATTTTATATGTACCGGTAAAAATAAAAATAAATTCTATATCTGTCTTTAAAATGAGTTTAGAGTGGAAGTTTTAAGGCTTTTGTTAAAGTATTTTTCTTGTTAACTATTTTAACCGGTGATTGCATACTTATCCAGCAGACATTTAAAACTGGAGAGTAATACTCGTTAACTGTTCTGAAATTTCGCAAGCTGTAATGTATTTCTTAAAATAACGGTGTGCTCTGGAAATGAAGTGATTTATGGAGAGACGCTAAGACAGTTGTGTACGCTTGAAAGCGTACGATATCTTATTTGGCAAATCGTTATCTTAAGATAAAATTGTGGCCGAATTGTAGAAACCGTTACGGAATTAGATGAAATTCCCTTAGACAATGAAAACCTTTGTAATAAATTACCTAGAAACGGAAGCGCCATTCGAAAGCATAAGTGATGCCTAGATTTTCGCCTGTATCCTCTTTCCTACAGCTCAGCTGATGTAACATTAAGTTAGATCAAACGACAGATAATTAGTAATGAATAGTTTTATCTCGAAAGAAAAAAATTCCCGCTCGTCCAGCGGCGTACCGGAGCAGCCATCAAACCGTGGCGCCAGCCGCGCGGATGTTCGCGGAACCACAACGTTAAGGAGATGAGCAAAGGTCGGGTCAACTGCACGTTTTCACAAATCAATTCGTAAAAAAATAGGGTCGCAAAACGTTTGTCCCTTTCTCCTCTCTTTCCCTTCCTCTCCGCCCCCTTATCCTACTCCCTTTCTCTCTCTCCCTCCCTCTCGCATTTATTCATCCCCTACCTTTAACTCTCCCCGTTTCAACATTCCATTTCCCACTTTTCCACATTTCAATTTTACATCGAAACGACGTCATTCGTTCGAAATTTATGGTCCACAGTGCGTATGCTGAAGCCTTTTCAATGTTTTCCCCGAAAAAATAAACTCTCTTTTAGAATCCAGATGAAAATTCTGAAACCGACAGGCTATCCTCCACTTCAAGAATGGACGAATAATAATCGCGTTACGATCTCGGAACTAATGTTTTCGTTTAAAATCGATCCCGTGTCGCCCGTTACACGAAATTACGTACCCTATGGTTTCGGTCCCTCAGAGATTCGAATGAGATAAATTGATTAATCCGCATCTGCGCTGCGTTATAGAATGGTAGAATAAATGGTATTTTTAGAAAACTGGGGGAGGGGAGGAGATTTTGGCGAATTCTGACACTTTCCCTCGTTCTCGCTGCGCTGTATTGCTGGAATAAATGGCTTCCATTAATCGAGGCGATTGTTCGTCCTGCGCGTTTTGGGTGCTTGTGTCGGAGCGTTCTTTCGCGAGATATATTTGGGAACCACGGTATTTGCTATGAAATTTATATCTTGCGACACACGATCCACTTGGACATCGACAGCTTAATAGGCGATTTTCAGGATGATTTATGGACGTCTACTGTTAAATTTGCGCGTGAATTAAAATTTTAAGACTAAAGAAAACATTAAAAGCACATTCGTGTTATATCGCCGAATTTGTTGCGTTAAAATTTTCACCTCCGTTTTAAAAATTATTTACCTATAGGCACTTCGTAAAATTATCGATTAGTTCCGTACGCCACGCTGGTGTTGCGTTCTCGGAAAAAATCAGCGTCGTGCAAAATCGCGTTGCGCAACTTTAATGGTTAACAGGAAACAGGGGCGGCCGTAGGAATTTCGGCGGGATAGCGAGCGCCCACTCCGTAAATGCTTGTTGAGATATGTTAGAAGTAAATGCTAATTATTTCATAGCTATGTAGAAATTAATGATAATGAAAAAAAGTAAAAGGATGACTTAAAGATTATAGCCTGTTCCGCGATATAAATTTGTATCCAATATTTATTCACTTGTAAGTAATGCATAGACATATGGACGGTATAGCGCCCCCAAGACTATGGCGCCCGGGCAGCCGCCCTGTTCGCCCGTACTTCTGGCCGGCCCTGACAGAAACGTGTTCGTACGTGGAGAGAACTTTCTCACATCGCATACACACGTAAAATGCTGCACGAGTCAAGTTCAGGAGCGCGCACGATTGCATTTTATTCGTTTTGGGTAAAGGGATGTTACATTTATTTAAGCGCGTATGATCACATCCGCATCAGGAAATCCAGCTTTGGATAAAATTTTACTGCGCCCGAATTCGAAAATTAACCGAAATAATTATTCGTCCGTTGTCTTATGTTGAACGTAGGTGACTAAAAACATTTCTAGTGGCATATTTAACAGAGCTTCAACGTCGTTCCTGAATAATATCGTAAACAGTAAGCGTCAATCTGAATAAAATCTACGGCCTATAGAAAAAGGTAATTTTTGAGTCAGAATTTGTTTCTTATCGTAAATCAAGAACTTTTAATTAAAATGTTCTCTTGCTACGTAGGTTTCCTGTTAATTACTTATTATAATTTTCTATAAAATCGACTTGCGTGTAATGTAAGGCATTAGCGAATACATTAGAAGGTGTTCACTTGCTAAAATAGTACTTCTATATATAATATTAAAATGTTTATTTAAAAATACAGAGGAATTTCAGCTGTTTTGATCCCCATATTTTAAATAAGATTGGAAATGTCAAACATATTCAATAAATCACAATTTTCTATTATATCCATCCAACCATTTAACATTTAAATATTTTTTCGCTTTCTACTCCTTTCCATACATTTACGCCTAGCTTCAGCTTATTCGTCTCCGGAAGTTCAGATGGAGGATAATATTAGAATAGCTCTACTTTTATCGCATACTTGTTCTCGCGCACTCGTATTCATCGCAGGAAAAAAAAGGCTCCTCTTCCGCTCCAACCTCTTCCGGCTTCCATCCCTTCCCCTCCTTCTGTCGGCTCTCCTCACTTATCCTTTCATTCTCTCTCTCTCTCTCTCTCTCTCTCTCTCTCTCTCTCTCTCTCTCTCTCTCTCTCTCCCTCTCTCCCTCAAACACATCTCCATTCGAAAACCTCGCGTTCCCCTTTCACACTACGGCCGATATCGTGGGCGGAGTGAGACGCCCCATCGGAACCGCCCCATTCCACCTTCACTATCTAACTCCCTTCCGTTCCCAACGTCCCAACTTCCTCCTCATCCTCCTCCTCCTGCACCTCAGAAAATTCACTCCTACGCAAGCCACTCCTGGCGTCTCTCTCTCTCTCTCTTTCCCTACCTCCCTCGGATTCGGATCTGCATTGGTCGTGTTCTTTTCTATTGAAATAGGGCGAGGAGATGGAGAGAGGATTGAAGTAGGGATGGGTGATAAGGCGTGCGCAGAAAGGGCGCAAGGAGACGAAAAGGTGGAAATGAAGGGACAGGATAAGGTTTCTCATAGAGGAGGTGAAGGAGAGATTATGTAGGGAAAGGAGGAAATGAAAGCGGAGGGAGAGAAAGTAGCGATTGAAGGGCGGTCAATAACTTGGGATGATTGAGCTCGTATACTCCGTCACATTGCGACCGCAAAGCAGTGTAATGCAATATATTCATACAAGGTAAGAACCCAACAAACTGAAAAGTTACGTGTCTCCAAGGATCCATTAGAAAGCTTGGAAAAAAGATGAGCATTTATACTGTAAAGCGATAGTAGAATTCAATTAGAGACGTGCGTCTGGTTTTCCCAAGTTTTATTGTCGACGAAACATGGTTATTCAGTTTGACTTAATTAGAAATGTTATTCTGTTTTCCCAACTTTTATGGTTATTGGAAAACATTGTTGCTCAATTTCATTTCAGTTATAATATGAACTGGACGACGCTTCCTCTTCAAAATAAATTATATAGTCACAGAAGTGAAAGGAGAGTCAAATCTCATGGATGATGAAGAAGGTGAAGGTTAATAAAGCAGAAAAGGACGTTTGTGAAAATATACTGTCATGTAGAGATATATTGAAAAAATAGACAGAGAACGAGAGAGAGAGTGAGAGAGAGAGTGAGAAAGAGGAATTTACAGTAGAGAGATAAATCTCACGTTGCGACAAAGGAAGCAACGCCGAGATGCAAAAAATCGAACGAAAGAATTTCGAAGGGGGATGAATGCGAGGATGCGGAATGAGAATGAGAGAGAGAGAGGGGGGGGGGAGGGGGGTAGAGGGTGTAAAAAGGACGGTAAAAAATAGAGGGAAACTGACAGATGAGCGAGAAGATGAAACCGGTGGGGATCTGCCAAAAATGTTCAAACGAAGCGGGTGCGAGATAAAGGCGTAAAAAGCAGGTGGAAAAGGAAACGTAAAGGTTTTTCGTGATTACGCCCTCCTCTCCCTTGTCGATACATAAAAACCTCTTTCTTCCGCGTTGTCTTCCCGCACCTGTTTCTTTTTTTTCATTCTTCGCCTCCATCTCCCTCTCTCTCTCTCTCTCTCCCCCTCCTCATGTTACGATTTTCTTTGGTTTTATCTTCCGAGTCGCGGCAGAAGAGAAAGAGACAGAGAGTGAGAGAGAGAGAGAGAGGGGGAGCTGATTTGCAAAGAGAATGGCTTCCTGTTTGAGGGCGTCGTTTCTTGAATTATTGAAGCGCACTCGCGGGACCTCGTTGCTACTCAAGCCGCCTCTCTCTCTCTCTCTCTCGTTTTCTTTCGTGGTTGTCTCGAATATTCCGCCTCCTTCGTCAAAAAGAGAGGATACGTTTATGTGGAAAAGCAACGGAACTGTCGGGGAGTAGGGGGTGATACTTAAAAGACGAAACTCATTTATTTACCTGAATTATTTAAGCACGGCTTCTTATATAAAGTGGATGGTTTTCTAAGCTGGAATCACTCTATCGATGAATTTATTATTGACGGGTATTAATATTTATGATGATCTGCTAAATATGTAAGGTATTTTTGTGGAATGTATACTGTAATATCGCAATAAGGTCAAATTCCCCGGTTGATCCGCTGTTAATTTTAACATTTTATGTTAGGTATCTTCATATTATTATATTCAAATTTGAAAGTCTGCTTTAAAAAATTTCGTAATTTTAGGAACCGATGTAGATTAAACGAATGAATTAATTTGAGTAATAATTTAATGGCGATAGAATTGCCTTGTTAATTCATAAGTGACCATGAATTACTAATTCAAAACAATTAAATCATACGCGTGCGAAATAAAAATCGGGTCATACTCTGTAGATATAACGTCAGGCGATCGAAATAGTAAAATTTAATTACTGGTCGTGGGTTTCGTTCATACGTTTAATATTGACGAGTTTCGATAGTTTTCAATGTAACAAAAATTGTCGGATAGCGCGACCAAGGTGGAGTTAGAGTAGCAAAAACACGGGAGGAGGACCGATGAGATAAATAAAAGGAACGACGGAAGAACAGAAGCAAGTTTCACAGCGGTAGCAAAAATACGAGGGTCAGAAAATAAAGAGGAGAATATGGCGAAGAGCCACTCTCGGATATAATTTAAATTGGAAATGTCAAAAAGTATGCGGGACGGGAGATAGCGGAGTGCGGATGATAGGGATGAGATTGAGGGGATGTTTTTCGGATGGAGAGAGGGTGTGTGTGAGAGAGAGAGAAAGTGAGAGAAAGGTGGACCCGGCACGGAAGCGGGGTTAAAATGAAACGAGGACACATAAAATAGCGAGAGGAAATTATCTCTTTCCCTTCTCCTATACTATACGGTGGCTAGTATGTATAATCTCCCTGAGTTATTTGGAAGAGAGAGAGATGTGTTGATGAAGCGAATAGTCACTACTGTGTTTTATTCCATGAATACGATGAAATAGGATGCAAATGTAATGCGATGTTTATAAAGTTGATTCAACGGAAATTCCTTTATTTTAATGTATATTTAAGGGATGTTAGCGACAGATTACGTAAAAATAGTTTCTTTAGCATAAGCTATTTGCCGCACTCTTATTCGCGTATAATGCGGTTATACAAGAGTGCAGATAATTATAAAGTAGATACAGACGAAATGGGCTTGTCACACACAGATAACGGCTTGCTGGAAGAAGTCATAGAAAAGTGGATGCTAAGAAAGATGTAGGAGGAGGGAAGGAATATTAGATTATGGAATGGGTACGAGGAGATTAAGTGAAAGGTCTTGGATAACACAGATGGCCAGGGCAGAAGAACTATGGATGAATATGATAGCAACGTTTTGCATCACACGTTTAAACAAATTGCAGACTTGTTAAGAGCGGATAGATGGATTGATCAATCTAAACTTCTTACTGTTTTATGGATAGATTCAATTTTCTTTCGGCAAAATTTGGATTACATGTGATAAATAGCCTTAAGTTTTGACGAGATTATGTGCGCTTACTCGAATGATGAAGCTTTTAAGTCGATGAAGAAGATTTTATAGATTAATTTGTAACGAAGATTCTATCGATAATCCCTACACATGACAATGATATTAACATAAAATACCTAGATTTAGATTTATAAAATAATCCTCAGTCGGAAAATGTTTCAAAACAGCATACAATCAATGGAACAGAAGCGGTGCGGATGGGTTAGACAGGAAAAAATAAGCAGAATGGGATATTGGAACTACAAAACGAACTGAAGCCAATTAGTATGGTTGTATATTTCCCTTAATAGCAGGGAGTGGAAGTGGAATGGGCAAAAATGGATTGGCCTATATATGTTGCTTTGGAATTTTTAAAATCCAGAAAACATTCGAAAAAGTTATCCATGCTATATTTGGATTGAAAATATTTTTCTCAAATTTGAAGGAAACCTTCCATTTTTATTAACAAAACTTCGTTTATTTTTCGATTAAACTTTCCAAATAGTTTTTTGGGTTCCCGTCTATATTTTTTTCCCGGGAAACGCGTATTAGATTTTAAAATTGACCGGGAACCCGGGATTCGTAATGAGCTACTATTTCTATTATTAAATAAACTGTTTTCCACTGAAACGGGATATGTATTATCGATACATCGTAAATATACAAAATATAAATATTAATTCCTTTACAAAATGTAACGCCAATACTTAGGCCGCCTTTTTAGAAATAGAAAATGACGACAAAAACAAAAAAATAAAAATAAATAAAATTAGAAACAAAATCCCAAGCGATTGATAGTTATATACAGATTTGCTTATTTTCTTAACATACCTCTTATAAAAAGAATTAATTCGTATTCGCATCGTGAATCGCAATTGCTTATTAAAACAATATTTAAAAAAAGCATAAGGCATCGACTGATTTGTTACTCAAATTACCTCTTCTTCGGGTCGCAAAATTGCTAGCAGTGGAAAACACTCGTTCACTTTCGTTAGTAGTAGGTTTTATACTTTTTAACGCATTAAGTAACAACAATAAATTTGACGCTAGTTTTCTAATTTTTTCATATAAATTAAATTCTTTGATTAATGTGCTTACTGTATGATTCGTTCAAACTCTCTTTAATTTCATATTCCATTTCATCAACTAGTGAAATTTTGACTTCTGCTTCTGAAGACAGGAAAATATTTTCGTCTCCACTTTTTTCGTTAATGTCAGTATATGTATCTTCAAATTGTTTTTATGTATCTTTGGCATATTTAATAATTTCATTTTTTGATTTATTTTTTTATATATCTCCTGGATTTGTCTTCAATACTTGGAGGTTTTCCTAGATATTTCATTAAAGATATCAACTAACTCTGTCGCCTTTCTTCTAAATGATATTTTAATGTATTTATTAATTCATTGTCAAATCTATTATTAATTAAGACGATTAAATCATAAAATGATACAAAATTCGAGCAAAATGATTCCCGGGAATTATTAAAAATTCTCCTGGGAATCGGGAACGGGAATTCCCGGTTCCAAAACTCTATTCCCAAATGCACAATAGAAGCAAATCATAAGAAATTATCTATATTAATTATATTTTCATTTGAGAGGTGTAATATCATTTTTAGCACAAACGCGTTGTTAAACAAAAAAAATGAAGGTAGCGAACTTGATAATTTAGTCCCTTTATTTGGTCTGCTGATAATTTTAGAATGAAAAGAACCCTTTTTATTACAGCGCGAGACAAAGAGTATATATAATTTCTCTTTGGACAACAGGGCCTCTTCAAGCATAAAATTCAGTGAAGGTTTTATAGTAGAGCTTTATTATGACGTTTAGGAGTATTTTTATGAAATATTCCATTGTGTCGACAACTCACAGAAAATGAATTCTTCCTGTCTCTCCCTCTCTCCCCCCCTCTCTCTCTCTCTCTCGTTCTCACTCTCTCCCTTTGTTTTGTTCGGGAGAACGTATTTCTGTTTCTCATCTAGTGAAGCGCGAGAGCATTTTATATATTGCAGAGAGAACTCACACGGTGGCTGTATCAAAACTAAACGAAATCAGGTGTCTCTCCCTGTATTGTGGCAAACGCCGCTATATAAAGGGGAAAAATCCTCGCTGGTTTGATACCTATAAAAGAACGGTTGTCACCGCTGCGGGGTGTGATGGTGGGGGTGGGGAACGCACGCGCGCACGTATTCCCCCAAGAAAAACTAGGGGAAAACAAATGAAGTTTTGATTTTTTCGGTTTGAAAATGGCATCCCGGTGGGTATTGAGAAGGGAACGGGTATCGAAATGGGAATTGGTGAGACCGGATCCGGGAAATTTGGATAGCAAAGGAGAGGGGAATGGGATAGAGAAAGAGGTTGTCACCGAGGAGATGGAAGAAAGTGCGTGTGCGTGGGATGCAGGGGGTGAGGAGGGGGATTTTTTTGGCCGGTACTGGCGCCGATTCTCTTGGCTTCAACCCAACATCCGTGCTGTGAAAAGCGCCCAATATAAAAAGCTGAGGTCTAGACCGTCCGGTGGGCGCCCTGCTGGAGGGTCAAAGGTCATTGTTTCGCTGACTAAAGCGCCGCCTCCGCGAGTATAGATCCAAGACATCGGAGATTGTAGTGTTTGTTGGATGAAGGGTTGATGGGAGAGAGGTGGAGATTGGACGAGTTAAAATGGAGGACAGGGATGGATCTCTCATGCTTTCAATCCCGACAAGATGGTCGTCAAATGCGGCTTCCTCCTCCGCAACCCACACGCGCTGTCACTCTTGGCTTGTTGCGAGATATCGTATATGCTTCCGTCGTGTTTCGCAGCGAGCGTCTCGATTCACTGCTGCCACGAGTTTGGAGAACGATATGTTCGTGTCATTGCAGAGAATTAGGTTATGTATCTGTTATTAAGTCAAAATTGACTGACAAACGGATAAATGAGAATGCTTAGCTTGTTTTTCTGAGCATTCGCATTCATCCCTTTAATTTTGATAAAGATTCTCCGGAAATTAAATAACGGAATAAATGAGAAAAACTGTTTTCCTTTTATTCGCGCTGAGTCTCCGAATACTTAAAACAAGAAAAGGTTCACTCTCTGCATTTAAAACCCACAAACTTAGGAAACTCAGTGATGTTGTTGTTGAAATTTGGAGTCTACAGGTCCTAATTTTAAAATCTCAAATGATTACCTAGCTAACAAACTCATAGATTATTTCGATAAAAAACACCCTTTCATTGTCAAATTTCTCTCTCTAGTTAGTTGATAAAGTTTCACGATAACTCCAACACTTTCAAAATGAAATTTCAGTTACTGTTGCTCTACTGGTTTCATTGAAACAAGTTCATATTTCCATATACGCCGAGGACTTTTTGTTCTGAAATCGGAGCATATCACTAAATGGCTTCGAATCTTATTACCGTTTTATCTAACACACACTCTATATCTCTCTCTAGCCTCTTCAAATTCTCTATTCGGGATGGAATCCTACGCACTCCTTAGTAGTTGGTCCTTTAATCACACTAAGTTCCCTTTCGAAGATTCTGAAGCTACAAAAGCATCCATCCTTCCTTCTTGCAAAGTTTCGGCTTTCTCACGGATTCTATTTTTACTTTCTCACTTCCCCCGTACTCTGTACTTTTCTCCCTTATTCTTCCAACTCTCCCATCCCCTTTCTCTTTACTGCTTTTAGCCAACTTTTTGTTCATTCTATATTTATTTATAATACACTCGTTTCCTTCTCATCATTCTCTCCTCCTTTTTTCCATTATATTTTTCAGTTTTTTAAAAAATTTTCTCCTCTCCCTCGTTATCCCCCTCTATGTAGTCTCAATTTCGCCCGAAATAAAGTCGTTTGTCTGTCTGTCTGTCTCTTTCCCATCCGCCTTTCACACATTCTTGTCTCTGCCCTTCGACTTTTTTTGTCCTCCTTTATGACCTCTCCATCCATCTTTTTAGATTATCCCCGGACTGAAACCTTCCACCGTGCGACTTGCGACTTTCTGCTCTATGCCTTTCTGAGCTCTTCGCCAACACCTTCCCCTCTCCCTCCCCTTTCCACCCCTCGTTTTCCCTCTCTCGCGCACTCGTGTTTCCATACGCTCGGCTGCTCTCATTCACGTCCTGGGAGTAGGAAACATGCGAGGAGCGCGTCGGGTGGCTAGGGGAACGCAGAAATCGAGAGGGAAAATTATTATAGGGATAGGTGGAGAGATGTTGAGGGATGCGCGTATGAGGAAGTAGCAGATATTCGACAGTGGCTTTAAAGAGTATTTTAACGCGGAGAGATTTTTTAAGTTAATGACCTCATCATAATGATACTCGGAATAATGCTTCGATAGCTGTCGAATAGATTGGGGTCATATCTTCGGAATCGTCACATTTCAAGGTACGAATAGATTTAATCTTTTTATCGCCATCGTATGATTGTTTATTATTAAGAGTAGAGTTTCCACGGGGTAACCTGATTGATATGATTTGTTAACAGTTGGTTTTCTAGCAAAATTTACATTTTCAGCCTGAGCTAGTGCTTTTTTTATAAATAGGGAGTAGAATAAAGCTGCAGAGTGGCGTAGGAAGAGGCGAGAGAGAATTCATTGGGGACGAGAGGCGATGGGGTATTTTTACGGGAGATACAGAGAGAGAAAAAACTCTGAAAAGGAAGAGGTTATGCCAAAACTGTCATAAAACGTTTCAATCGTAATAATGGTTTTGACTTATTACTTACGTAAATATTCAGGTCGACCAATAGAAAAATAAAGTCCCTTTTGGTGAAAGTTAGTCCATCCACAAATATTAGCATTCCATTCAAAACAAAAATATGATAGATCGGCTTTTTTATATTTCAAATTTATTCATATCAGCGAGAGATATGGTTAATATCAACGGCTTTCGAGCAAAACCAGATTTCACGTATTTGAATAATATATTTAATGTAGATTTTAAAAAATACCTTCAATATTTAAATATTTTTGTAATTGTTCTTTTTACTGATGGAAAGGTTTAAGAACACGCACACAAATCAAAAAGTAAAATTTGAAAATGTTTATTTTGTTTTCTATTCCTCCGATAATATTCAAGAAAATTCATTCACGGCGAAGTATTTCTGTATTGAGTAAGGGTTTCCTATCTTAACAACATCGTTGATGTTTTCGTAAAAGATTACCCATCTAAAATATTAAAACCAGGTTTAAAGAATGCTAAACTGAAAACCTCGATGTATCAAGTTCAGATAAAAACCTATAAAAAAGAAAAAGAAAGAAAAATGTGATTTATGACGTGGAAATTAGAAATTTTTTGACTCTTCAAATAATCAAGAATAGGTTTTTCAGTCGATAACATCAAAAGAAAGATTACCACGAGCAATGGATTTCGAAATAATTGGTTTTTATGTGATTTTCGAAAAACATATTTGTTGTTAAATTCACGTTGTCGGCGTGTAACTCTACCAAAGGAGTCCGACGGTCTTAACTTCGTCTCGACAAAATCGAATCTCTTTCTCCTTGTTTGTTTTATGCACCCCTCTCTCATGTGTGCACGTTGGACTTGCGGTCCGTGTGAAGTGCGTTACGGGAACCGGTCAGAAAGTGGATCCGTAAATTTGCAAGTCGATCCGCCTCGGTATGCGGGTTTCCTTCCCAGAAGCATTCTAGTCACGCAGGTACGCGTCGCAGGAAAGGCCGAACGAACAATCATAGTCCCTCTCGTCTTGTATAGGCTTCAATCTACTCATAAACTTTTCCGTATCCTCTCTCGCTCGAGAGAGAGAGATCAGGGAAAAGAAAGAAGGGAATTGGGACGTAGCGGTCCGAAGCAGGAAAGAGAAGAGAAAGAGACAGATATAGAGGGAATTATATCATACGTGGTAAAGTTTTGGTTGGCTCCATTTAAGGAAGAGACAGAGAGAAAATGGACGCCGCTCCTCGTTATCTTCCGCGGGATGAATAAGAAAGGAAAAAAGTAGTAATTGGTGGAAAGAAAAGTCAGGGTCCGCCGGTATCCTACTCTTCCTAGGCGTTCTCTCTTCGCTCGAACCATTGACCAAACCGTCCCGTTCACCTCTTGCAGCTATATCCCTTCTTCCGGAGCCAGACCCTCTTAACCCAATGCTGATTGATCGATCTGGCATCGCCTCCGCTGATTGCTTCTCTCCTTTCCCGCCTCTACTTTTCTCTCTTTCTCTCACATCTCTCTCTCTCTCTCTTGCGGTATTCTGGAGGAGTTTTGTTTTCTCTGTCTCCTGCTAAAGTTAAGCAAGTTGTTTCTGCTAGGTTTACAACACTGAAATATTCTTTTATCGACGGTGGGTGGACTAAAATGACGATGTGACCTTTAAGAAGTGGAAGAAAAGTTTCCCTTGCCGCTTCCTTAAACTTTCTAATAAAAACAAGAAATTGCGCTTTTACTTTTATTAATCTATTTCAGCCATTTCGTGGCCTGGGATTAACAAAAAATACATAGATAGAGAATCCCTTCACTCTCTAAAAAATAATTTTTTTTCGCCCCCTTGGTTAAAAATGGCGATGTGAAAGGATTATGTAGGCGTAAGTGAAGGCGAACGTTGGGTCGTTGATTATAAGGGATAACAATCGAATGCCCACCAGCTATCTCTCACTCTCTCTCTGCTTCCCTAAACAGTGGCGTGGGACATAGCAGTCGATAGAATTCACTTTGAAACACCGAATTGATAAGAGGCGCTCTTCACCGTGCTGAAAAGAGGGAATGTACGAGGTTCCATTATTCGTGATCCGATGTTAATAACAGCTTATCTGGCCGCGGTCGGGATTGTACAAAGTTCTGACCTTGATTCCCTTTCTGTCTACCGTCTAAATTTCGATTGACTGCGCTTCGAGTACCAGCTTAGGAATTCTCACGAAACACGTGTATAAAGAGGCAAATGATATCTATTTTTCAACCGATTTACACATACTTCATTTTCCTATATGACCCGAAGAATTGCAGTTAACTCACCTGAAACAGAAACTGTAATTTCCACCATAACGTGTTTTCTTTATATAAACTGCAGAAGTATTATTCGATTTATAAATTTTAGTGGAACAAGGACGCTTAATATCCTATTATCCTGTTCAAACATCGAAAAAAGAGGGTAGTTTAGCGATGCCGTTACTTCCAACCAGTAAAAGTGAAGAAGGCTTAACTTTAATAGGATATACAGGGTGGGCCAAAAATGTACTCGATTTCAAAATGAAATTAAATGATAACCATACAAGAGAGGATTGAATAGTAAAGCGCATTGATGAGTAAGCAAACCAATTTTTTTTACTAAATAACCTTTTCGTTGTAGGTTCACAGTGTCTCGGATACCTTTAAAACAACAGCTTTAGGCAATATTAAGCATGTAATCCTGCGGGCTGTAATCAGTAACAGTACTGCACCCATTCTCATATATGCTCAGAATGATGGATGTCATTTGAAAAACCGTACTGATGGAAATAAATTGAAAGGTCCCTCTATTAATTAGCTTTGTTTGACACTCATAACACAGTTCATTTATTTGTTTTTGAAATTTGAAACCGGATACATTATTTTGACCACCCTGTATTTTCTGAGGGACTCAAAAACGAATCTATCGTGTCGTCTGAATACTTGGTTGCATCTATAAACAGAAAATTTACCTTTTTTTGCACTCGACTTGCCTTTGAAGACTGTTTTACGAGCGAAGGAAATCATTCCCTTTAAACCTAAATGGAAAAAATCTATCTTGGGGTTGCTGCGAATTTCCGGCAATCAAATAAATCCAGAAAATCCCTGAAACAGTTTAATGGACAATAAAGGATAGGCTATGTTTTTTATCTGGGCGAGAAAAATGTGAAAACTAATTTAAAAACATAAAATGAATGGTTGGTTGGTTGAGACTCCCTTTTCACTACGTAGAGGAGACTTTCATAATAACGGAAACTGTATAGGTTTTCGTCTTTGTAAGCCATAAGTTGATAGAAGATTATTGTCTTCTTTAAACAATGCACAAATCGATATCATGGCGGATAAGTGTAATTTACTCTTAACGAAAGAGACAAGGACGAATGTTGAGACATAATATTGTACGCAAATTGTAAAAAAAGTAAATTTTATACTTCTGGGCTTTGTTTTAAATCTCAAATTTTCATGATAATTCTTCGTGATTTTAATATGCAAATAAAAATTGCGCTGCTCCCCTTACTACTTATATGGCCAAAAGGTTACAAACACGCAAATTATCAACGGAAAAGTATACATAAAAGGTGGAAATAATGTTATAATAAATATTGTATACATAAATTAATAAATGTAAAAAACTGTTTACAATATATATTCTTTAATAATTTATACTCTGGTGATAAAGATAATCCTTGAAAATTTTTATTCTTAGGAGGGGATTCGCGATATCTGGGTCATTATAAAAAGGGGTTCGCGCGGTCAAAAAGTTTGAGAAACACTGATCTAGGGGTAGACAACAGCGCACGATAAAATGCGTGCAATAATTACTAGAACAAAAAGTTACTACAGCTGTATTAGTACGTTGCAATAGCACCCATTGTCATATGATTTTGACGGCTTATGTCAGGGGTCACCAAATTTACCGAAAGGGTCAAATGAGGCTTCATATACGACTGTGCAGGCCATATACAATCTATCAAACGATTGATCGGGCCGCGTGAAAATTTCAAAGAGCAGGTTCGGACAATTTTAAAAATTCTCTAATATGTCTTCCGCCAATATTAAAAGTATATTGCATCAAAATACTAGGAAAGGGATTTTTTATGTATAAAAATGATATTTAATGAAAACCCCTGCAGGTGAATACACAAAACTGAAAGAAATTGATAGGTAAGACGGGCAGGATGAAATCACTGCGCGGACCAGATGTGACCCGCGGGCCATAATTAGGAGACCCCTGGCTTAACAGGATACTCATCTAAATATAAAACAGGAGAGATTCGTTTAAAAAAAACAAGGGAATTTGTTTGTAAAATATAATTGGTATATACGTAGCAAATTTTCCAGTCGAGTTACAACGAGAGACAGCTTGTGTATGTAATCCGCATCACAAACTGTTTCGCACTTTACCGCAGCGAAAGACGCGCTGCTGTAGAAGTGACCCAAATACCCGTCGTAGCGTACTTTTTCACGCGCTTCGCGTCTTACCTTACAAGTGCAATCCTCCGGAATTATAAAATCAGACTCTTCAACCATAGAATCTTCGAGATTGTGCGACGAAATGGTGTGTGTGGGAGAGAGACATCTGTGGGGAAAATATGGCAACCGAGTTATTTGAGTGAGAGGCAAAGAGAGTGAGATAGCTGGTAATGACGGAGTGAAAGAGAGAGAAAGGTGAAAATAAAGAAAGATGAGAGAGAGAGAGAGAGAGCACCGTCGGGTGAGAGAGAGAGTGGGAGGTAAAAAGAGCGGGAGGGGAAGGAAAAGAGGGAGACGAAAAAGGGATGGGGGAGAGTGGAGTGGGAGAAGTCGTAGGAGAACTGGAGCTTACTACGTGAGCAACGTAGGAAATGAGATTCGGGTGAAGTGGAAGGGTGCACCGGACGACAAATTGGAGAGGAAGGAGGGGGAGGAGGAAGAACCTTGGAGTTGATTAAAGCCAAAGGTGAGTTGAGGTGAGGGCTGCGGGAGTGTGAGGGGGAGGGGAGGAGAAGGGGAAAAAGTGTAGGGGGGAGGGGAAGGGAAGAGATGCAAAATGAAGATGAAAAAAATTGTTCCCTGAAAAAGAAGAAAGGATGCGTGGTATGTCGGAGGTGGTTTAGGAGGTAGGTAGATGAAGGAGTGTAGCAGGTGAGAGAGGGAGAGAGGAAGGGGGAGTTCTGCAAGAGAAGAATTTTTAAAAGGATCCGCCTTTTTTTATTACGGTTCGAGTCGTGGGAAAGGGAGGAAATTAAAGACTTCCAACCCCTTCTTCTTCTTTTAACTCCTACCGCCTCGTGCGCTTCCTCGCACCCTTCTCTCGGTTCCCCTCTCTCTTTTAAGAGAGCGATTTATTCCATCCGTCGAGAGAGGGAGAGGAGAGGGGGGGAGGGAGGGAGGGAGAGGAGAGGGGGGAGGGAGAGAGGGAGGGGGGAGAGGTGGGGAGGAACGATGGGGAGGGCGCGCCTCCGAGAATCTCTCCCGGCGATAAATAAGGACGCGTTCTGGAGGGAAGGACGTGCGACTGCACGCGAAAAAAGATTCTCCAGCGACCCTTAACGAAGGGATGACTGGGAAGAAAATGATGGGGGTGGGGGATAAACAAAATTAAGGGCTCCTGGAGGCACCCCACACTCCTTCCACCCCTCCCCCCCTCCCCTCCCAACTTCCCCGTTTCGATCGAATTTCCGTGGGCGTGATTAGGAATATGTATTAAACCTCTCGATCTCCATTTTCAATGCGTTTCGACTCCCTTGATTATGAAAGACCACGTATTTCTGACGCCAGGGCATGGGGAGAAAGAAAAATTTAGCCCGAATTCTCTCTTCTTCCTCTCGCATCCCCATTCATTCCTCTTTTTAACTTTCGCGGCTATTCCCTTGTTGTCGTCGCGGTTCCTAGAGCAAAAATGAACGTGAGAGGGAGACAGATGGGGAGCGACATAAGAAGTGAGATAGGGAGAGAGAGATAGGGAAGGGAGAGGGAGAGAGAAGGAAGGGAGAGAGAGAGAGGAGGGGGAGCGTAGAGCTTTACAAAAAGTAAGAAGTTCTAGAGGGTTGAGGACTAACTTACTGCTTTCCCTTCGCATCTCTCTTCCCCCCTCTTTACCTCCCTCTCTTTCACATAACATACTCCCGGAGGAGGTCGCTTTTGGGGCAAGCAAAGAACCGCTCTCTGAAGAGGATCACGTGACGGGATGGAGATGGAGAAAAAGGAGACTTTTAAAGAGGGGAGGGAGGAGGGGTGAGTTGGCACGATGAGGATGAGCGGTGTATAAGAGATGAGGGAAGAGAGAGAGAGAGAGAGAGAGAGAGAGAGAGAGAGAGAGAGAGAGAGAGAGAGAGAGAGAGAGAGAGAGAGAGAGAGAGAGAGAGAGAGAGAGAGGAAGAGGGAGAAAGAGAGAAAGCGGACCCGGTCGGTGGTGTGAGAAAAGAGGATAGAGAGGTCGACAGAGAGAGAGAGAGGTTGGGGGTGGAGGATGCGGGGGATCTAGAGAGAGAGAGAAGGAGAGAGAGAGAGAGTGGGTTGGAAGGGATTCTCCCCGGAAATAATCCACGTCCCTTCGCTAAGGCGCCTGGACTTGCTCTAACCCCCTCTCTCTCTCATCCTCCTCATCTTCCTCAAACTCTCGGTCTGACTGGTCGGCGTAAGAAGAAGGGATTGAAAGGAGGAAGTGAGTCCAGAAATATAAAATCCACCGTCTCATCAACTCCCAAAACTCGGAGGAATATTAAGGAATGCCCAAGAGGGGGCGGGGTGAATGGAAGGAGAGGAGGTGGAAGAGAAGGGTGGACAGTTATTACATTAAAGGAGAGGCTGACGTAAAGAGAGCGAGAGAGCTGGTGTAAAGTATGATGAAGATTAAGATGAAAAAAGAGAGGGGCGGAGAATGGGAGAGAGGGAGAGCGAGGAAAGTGGAGAGAGAGAGAGAGAGCGGGAGGAAGAGATTCTTTTCCTTACGATTCCAGCCTATGCTATAATGCGAATAGTTGCATAGTAGTATGGACAGCTTGGCGTAAAACTCGTTATAGAGTAGTCCCTCAATTTCGGTGGGTTACATGACATCGTTTTCACGCAATCTCACATAAGTTATTGTAGCAATTTTCAGTGTTCGCGTGAAGTAAATTTCAGTCATTCGCGTCCGCCTAACGCGGTACGCTCTGCCCGTTTGCTGATGCTCATGATACACGGCGAGATTTCTTCTTGACAATAAAACGTGTACGTTGGGCATATTTATCGCGAAAGTGACGCACGCGGAGAACGACTACGGCGAGTAGTAAGCGAGTTGTCCACACGTTACGGCGATACTTTGATTAAAATATATTCCAAAATCCAAAAGTTTTGCCATGTTCTGAAAAAGTGTGAGAGAAGAGAAGAAGAAATAGAAGAGCGAAAAAGTTCATTTCCACGACCCAATTTTTTCCTATCAGCATACAATGACTTTATCCGTGTTTTCTACGTTCACACCGTTTTCAGGGAACGTAAACTCCGAGACTACTTAGGGAATAGTATATTATTGTCACTAGATATTGTTATTTATTTATTGTTATTTTTATAGAGTAGTATAATTATAATTTATAGTCGTATGGCTAACGTAATGGTGTTTACGAATACATGGTGTAGGAGTGGATGACTTTTGATTATTATACTTTCAGCCATTTTTGTGTAAATCGATATTTTGTTAGAATAGACTACCCGCTACCGTAGCGCTATATTGCTCATTTATACATATCTACATTCCACGTTAATTTCATTTCTACATGATTTCTATCCTATGTAAATATTATTTTATTCAGATTTTGTTGATTGATTTAGATCTAAGTGATGCGCGCGTAGACATTTGCTGCAAAAACCACTTTTTCGGGATGTGGATTACATGCGTATTCATCAAGATCTGCAAATCAAATTCTTTCTAGATCAATATAATATATCTCCATATACTTCGTATACGATATAGGAAAAAGGTGTGAGGCAGACAGTAATTAATTTCAGCAGTGTAATTGAGAGAATAGACTAAATGATGGATAGGGTGTAGTTGGGCATAGGAAACGTCTTAAGAAACGATAAGATGAGTTTTGGAGGCGAGAGGAAAATTGGCTTAAAAACGAATGATTGAATAGAAAAAAAGGGGGAAAAGTGTGTCGTGACTGAATTATTCCGTGCCGCAAACGAGGCATAATCAAGAGAGTGAGAGGAAGAAGAGAGAGAAAAAAGGAGACAGGGTTATTTGTTAACTTCATTGCTTTTTTTCGTCCTTTTATTCTACGTAGAATTCGGGAATAGGGAGAAATCCAAACACGATGGAAAAGTTTTTCCCTGAAACGGCCTTTCCTTTCTTTCTGGAAAAAATGTTACCGGGAGGGACCGGTGGAGGGAATTCTTTTTTTTCTCGTGGATGGTTTTAAATCGTGCACTTATAAAAGTTTGAAAACTAAATCAAGCAAATCCAATCAAAATCTTTTATTAAGTCCTCTTCTAACTGTGCGCCTTCCCCAGTGTCTTGGTCGGACTCATTAAAGCTAGCGCTTTTGCGTAGAGAAGTGAGATAAATTTTTCTTCGCAAAGCAGACGATTTGAAGAGATAAATTAAGGAAACTTCGGCGTAGGTAGGGGAAGAGTGGAAGTAGGGCGGTAAAGGTTAAGCGTGGGTGGCGAAATTACGCAATTCGAGGTGAAGATGGCGGTGAGGTCGATGGGAAATCCAAACTCCTTCCGAGATAACATTCTGGAAAACTTATAAGCTACATTTAGCGCGGGGTAGATCTTTAGGATTAAAAAAAACATCATAGTTCCTTTGAAATTTAAGACGGCGTGAAAGCCTATGCCCTCTTATTCCGTTTGCCGCAAAATAATTCGCGGCTTTGGTCCCCAGAGGAGGATGCATGGCTGGCCGAGTCATTCGAGAGGTTAGCGTGACTGAGTGATTGCGTGCTATTAAGTTAGAGGTCTCGCGTCTAGGATTCGTTCTTGCGCATTCTGCCGCAGTTCTATTTTTGCGCGCCGCTGGCGACGCAGCCGTTTCGCGGCCAGTTTTCGCCCGACGGTGTTTACCTACACGGCGAGATCAGATAGGCGGTGTCAAGGCAAAATAGGAAGTGCGCTCGGCTCGGACAAGAATATCGCGGTACACCTGCGATTCACCTTGAATAATCCAGCTACGCAAGAATTAATCTTCTATTAATGGCCCACAGCCGTCTTTATCGAGAGCATTTCGTATATTAGTTTCCTTATTTATTTGCTTTTATATTTATAGGTATTTTATATTCTACATTTAAGAACCTTCGATCCATAATAGTTTTATGTATGGAATTAACTCATTCCCATTCTACCTTTCAACATAACTTTCTCCAAAGTCTTCTGTAATTGCGTTTTGTTTTCCTCAATTTTAACTCCTAACTATTTGGTTGATTTTCCCCTAATAATGTTTATTATTCTTCACTTTGGCCACAAGTGATCATTCTTCTTTTTACATATCTTTTGATCCTTCGATGAAGCGCAGATAATTAACATGTTTTTAGTTGTACTTGTCCCCTATTTTCATTTCAATTGCAGTATTTTTGTCGCTCTGCAAGCAGAGGAATTACGAATCGCTAGTGTTTTAATTGTTCGTAAATTTGTAGATCCTTTACATGCACACACGTGTGTGTATGTAAGATTGCTGAAGATTGAAATGGACAGATAGGATGAAAAACTAGGGAATACAAAGGAGAATATGAGAATGGTTATACAGACAATAAGAAAGGGAAAGGTTAATTGGGTCGGACAATACTTTAGGAGAGAGTGAATGATTAAAGACACGCTAGAAGGAAAACTAGACGGAAAAAGGGAAAGGTTTCAGCTGATAGACGACTTGAAAGGGAAAGAGAGCTACTAGGAAATGGAGAAGATAATGGAAACCGGGAATTTGTGGAGAACCAGGTTTAACCTTTATTAACCACTGGCCTGTCTGCGGGGTAATTACTAATGATGATAGGTAGTCTGTCTGTGATCGGGCCTATGGTTTGTGTTTAAACGCTCAAGTGTAGGTATAACGTCCTATAATGTTGTAACGTTCTACATTTTATCTAGATTTATTTAACAACGTTTACTCATTTATATCCCCGTCATAGATTTAAAAGCTTCATAATTTGGCATAGGCAATCTAACAGGCTTGGCCAAAAAAAAACTGCCGGAATTGCATTAAAAAACGCAGTTCAAAAAATGTAAATCCTGCGTGAAATTTCTTTCAAATTCTTACGCCATTCTCGACCTAATCCCTGATTGTCGTTTCACAATATTAGTATGCCTTACATAACTTCAACTTCATGAGTTTCAAAGTTACATCGGAAACCGTGCTTTATCTGCACCATGCCTGTCACGAGGAAGTGAAGTTATTACGCGTGACAAGAATGTTGACGGCATGGCGAAACTGAGAGAGGTGCGGCCTTCCTCGTCTCGAGCTCTATTGAAGGTGAGATGGATTCTGATCGCGAAATCGAGCGATGATATATATGTAGAATGATAGACCGTAATTCCCAGCGACGTTTTGAGATTTACGTCGATTACTCGCGATTAAAATGTAATTTTCATGGGGTTGGCCGCTAAGTGTATGCTTACGAATGAATCATTTTAATGTATGAACAGATATGTGTATCTATTAAAACGATCAGTTTTATCAGTGGGCTAATGGACCACGGTGTTATGAAAAAACAATCCATATGGTTTTGTTTTTCAATTAAGTTAAAGAGAATTGATTCGACTTGCTAAAATGCCGCATTAATGGAGTTGGCGTAATTGCCTTAGTAATTTTATCTGTTATGGCTTGTTGATCATTTATTGATATTTATTGCTGCTATGAGTTTCAGTATCATTCAGTCGCTTTTATAGCATTCTAACGATTCTACCGTGTGTAGTAAATTCTTCCATTTAATAAGTCCCTTGAATTCAAGAAGAATTTATCGAGAAACCAAACGCATTCAAACGAATGAAATAATTAGGCCGCTTAAGCGAATATTTACGTTATCTGTGGGTTTGTATATTTTCGTGGTGAAATTAAAAATGTAAATACGGCACTTTTTATGACCAACAGTCGGAATGGAAAAAGACCGAGCTTGGAAAAAGAAATATTCTGCGATAACGGAGTACTAGAAACAATAAATGAATGGTTTCACATGTGCTGTACGTAGGAATATCCCATTCCAAAATTACTAAGAGCTGTTAGGATTACTGTAGATTTTAATGTACACTCACCAAATATCTATGAAAATCGCTAATATTAGCGGATAACTTTGCTATCATGTGATGGAGTCTAATTTTTTTTTACATAAATTAATTGCGCAGATGTCTTTCATAAAAGAATAGATGTATTGTATCTCGTAGATGAAACTTTAAATAGTGTGCTTTCTGAGATTTGCTATCCTAACGTGTTACCTATTTGTTCATTTACGACGATTTTCGCCCAAGTAAACCCATTCTGATCAATCATATTGCGATCTTAGACATTTAATGTCACGTTCGTACGCCGTCGTTAACGCGCTACGCGTTCGCTGGGGCATAACTGTATTCGAATGACTGGCGATCAATCACTGAATCACTGCGCAGTGGGCCGTGAAATCTGGATAAAAGCGAGAGGAAAATTGCGGGAAGCATCTGGTGTGTGTATTTTATATATATATATGTATGTATGTATGTATGTGTGTATGTGTGTGTGTGTGTGTGTGTATACGTAGCAAATGATGAAAAACTATAAAATTTTTATAATTATGAATTTCTCCAAAGAGAAAAACACGTAAATCTGTGCAGAGGTGCAGACTTTTGAGTTTAAAAATTATTCATCGCCTCTTACTCTTAATATTAGAGTTAGATAAAATGCTTGCAGAATTCAAGCACATATTACTAGTATATTCTCTCTCTCTCTATATATATATATATATATATATATATAATGTGTGTATATAAGCCGTCAGAAAGTTCTCCACCCCGTTTGTCCCTTCACTTAATTACCCTACGAAATTCTTCCGTCGAAATTGCGACACGGGCCGTAAAAAGCCGCAACGAGAGCGGAAAAATATGGAAGGTCAACGCAGGTGTTCAAAGATCCCTTCGGCAGCTGGTTTTTACCCCTTTCCGTCACAATCTAAAAGGCGCCATAACTCTCGACTGGGAAAAAAAATGTGGGCGGTATCCCTGTGTATTCGGCCTGGACGACGTCGGAGCACGTATAAGTCATAAAGCACGACAAACCAGTCTCGGAACGACAAGAATGCGACTTTTGAGGGGAGGAAGGGGAGAGTGAGGGGGTAAAAGAGACTGGCAGCCACAAAATATCTCATCCTGTACGAAGTCGCCCATTCTTCTGTTTTTCTGTCTCGCTTTTTGCATCTTTCTGAAATTCGCTCTCACTCTCCTTCTCTGTCTGTTTGTCTCACTCTCTCTCTCTCTCCTGACTCCTACTTCTCCTTGTATCTTCCCTTATCTCTGTCTGGCTCTTTATATACCTCTTTCCTTTTCTGATTCTGCCACTCTTTTTGGTTCCTCTCCGTATATCCCCTTTTTGTGTATCTCTGGCTCTTTTTATTTTGCCCGAGGAAGTTTTTGAACCGTTTCCGTAGTCATTCACGCAAAAAAATATAAATAAGGTAAAAAGTGAATATTTTGTTGAATATTATAACGAATATAGTCCTCTCGGTCTCTCGTACTATTTTTGTTTTTTATTGTTTGAAGTTCCTTCTGTAAAAAATATTTTTTTAATGTACAGAAAAGTGATAGTAAGTAGGGAAAAGTTGAAAAGTTGAAGCCTGTCCCCAACTCTGAAAAATAGTACGAAAATCAATGTAAATTGTCATGGTAAATTTGGATAACATCTAGCTTGAAAGCCAGATTTACACATGTGAAACGATACTGACATATCTCTCTCTCTCTATCCCTCTCTCTCTCTCTTTGGCGCTCTGTAGCTCTTTCCTATTCTCTCACTCTCTCGTAGAGTAAGCTGCGAATCAGAGGCGTCGGCTGGTTATTTAGAGTTGGCGGAAAGATGCGATCGTCCGTCCTTCGTTCCACGGGTGTGTTGTCCTTCGTCCCACGGGTGTGTTTTCGCGTAGCCTGGGGTGGCGTCGTGCGCGGCCACCGAGCTGGTTCCTTCCGCTCGCAGAGGCGGCACATTTGCACACGTTACGCGGGGTTTCACATAGTTGGGATAAGAGAAGCCTTCTATTTGTTTTTTGTCCAGGTTTATTATTTTAATACGCAGTTCCAGCGCAGTCAGGAAAATGCCAACTAATATAAACACTTCTCTGGTTTTATGAGGGTAGTTGAGCTAAAAACGTAATTAAACGTAGAATTTTATATTTAAGCGCAGCGTAGAGGGGCAATGCGTTCGCCGCGGAAGCTTTGAAATTGTAGAGCACGATTCAAGTAACAACCTCCGAAGTGTGCCAAGTATTTGTTTTTATGTGAAAACTCCTTTGATGGGGTATAAAAATGGTCAGATAAGGTTCAAATGGATTAAGAAGTTATTTCAATGTGAAGGTCAAACCGCTTCATTAAAGATGGAGTGGTTGTGATTAGCTCGTTTATGTTTATAGGCGTCTCTTATACGCTTTAAAATTACAATATACGCACTTATACACAGCTTTATATGCATCTATTATGTCTCGAATACTCATTTAAAAGCGCGGGATCTTTATTTGTGCGCTGTAAATCAATTCTAAATCAAAAGATTCCATCGGAGTATTTTAAACTTTACGATCCGACGATCACACGGCATTTGGAATTAGAAGTCGTATCTCTCGAGTACATATAAAGTAATGGGAAAGAGACGCCATTTTATCGAATATTATTCTTTTAAGGAGGTTTTTCAGCTTCGGTTGAGGTCGTCAAGGTTTCCTTTCCATCGCTTCGATATCTCGTCCTATTCTCCCATGTCACCTTTCCCGCAAAGGATGTCGTTTTCCGGTAATCGATTGCAGTAAATAGTTTCATGAAGGGGTGCCTGAATATCCCCTCCTAAGGGTCACGTGGTACGAATCCACACAAGAGCTGAGCTTATAAGGAAGCCATTCCTAACTTCTCGTATCCTTTTTTTTTCCCGGAAGGCTCTGCCGCATGACGAAACGACCTTGGCGTGCTTGGACCCTATCTTTACTCCTATTCCTTCCATGCGTCTCTTTATATAGGCTATATCGGTTTCCTATCCCATTCCCTTATGTGGTACTTGAGCAATGTCGTAAGTTGACCGCGTCTGTTTCCGTAATGATCGCTTCGCAGGCGTTGAACGGATGTTGATCGGATACGAGACGTTATTTGTGGGATTACATTATGGTTTTTTCGACTTTATCATACATGGCGCAGTTAAATATGGGCATTATTTAAACATTTTTAATTGAAACCATTAAAAATTTAGAAATTAATGAAACGTAGTATCTCTTTCAATTGTTGAGTAGTATCGCCAATTATATCGGATATCAGATTATATCGGGAAGTAGATGCTACGGCGTGCTCAATTTCAGCAGGACCATAGAAAATAATGAAAACCGAAAAGTAGATTTACTTTTATTAAAAGTAAACTCTCCAACATAGCTTCTTTATCTCGCCATGCACTTGCATAATATGATTATCTGCTGAAACGGAATTCTATTTTAGATATCTCATACAGGTAGACGATATTCAGTAACACTTTTCAAGACGTTGGAGGTCACGAATCTTTAGGACTCCCACCTTGCCATAAAAATTGTGTCCTCTGTTGTAAGATAAATATGTTATCTTAACAAAGCACTCATAATACGAAAGAGAAGAAAAAAGAAAATATTGGTTATTCCGTACGGATGCATTTGAATGGAACCACCCCTCTAATTATACAACAAAACCCTCCGCCATTTATGTAAGATTAAAAGGTTGTGTTAATTAAAATAAAAAATCTTAAAAAATTTCACAAATTTTTGTGGAATTTACAGTTTTTTATTTTCATTATCATGAAGCAGTTCCACCAAGTTACGCTAGAAAGTATTCCGTTAACAGGTTATATTTTTCCATGAGAAAATTTTAGCTAACGAGGAAAATTAATCGTTTAATCCTCCTGTAAATGTACCGCTCACGGAATTCCCAAATTGTTCCAATTCGCGAATGAGGATTTTTTTTCCTTGTCAAATTGGAATAATTACGCGGAAAACGGTTTTGAGATTTCGTGTCACATGTGCATATATTCAGAGAACTTAGATGGAATTCTCCCATTCCGCTAATCTCATTCAATTTTGCGTTTCATTGGCGGAGAGAGTTTGAGAAGGGTCAAAGAGATACAGAGAGAAAGAGGAAATGGATGTAAAATGGGATGTGCATGGGCGGAGGGCAAAGAAAGAAACGGAGAGGGAGAGAAAGCTGTACGATGGCAGAAAGAGAAGAGAAAGGGATATGCAGGAGATAGTATGGGTGTTAGCGCCGTTGCTCCCAGATTATAACGCCCTCGCCCATGGTCCGTGAATGGCTTTCCCGTCCCTTTCCACACCCACTCTTCCTCCTCAGTGTTCTCCACTGCTTTCACTCCTCTCACTATTCCCCTTTCTCTTGTCGCCTCCCTTCGCCCTCTGGCCTAACCGCACTATCGCAGGGGGTCCTATTTGTCCGCGGCAAAATCTGCGAGTGGATAACCCTGTTGACGCTTGAATCGCGAATTTCCTTTCATATAAACCGTGCAGCGAGGCTTCAATGGGATGCCGTGGTGGTCTGTAGTGGGGCTGTTTACGCGTGCGGGTGGCTTTTTAGGAGAGAAGTAGAGGGGATGGGGGGAGGGGTTGGAAGTGATGTGCGGTATTTTGTGTGGGGGGTGTGTTGGGTGTTGGAGGGAGGTGTGTTTTATTGAGGGGTAGTGTTTTCTGAGATCGCCTGGGCTTTAAGGATTTGCCTCGTTCCATCCTCCCACGCGGCAGAGAGATTCGAAGGCAGTTTTATCGTGCGGAAACCGCGCAACTCCCGCGTGTTATCTCACGCCGTTTTCCGTTGTTTAATGGCGTCTTGTATGGACTCTTATAGCTCTGCAGTTTAGTCATTGCTGGGTGAGTTATGACGCGCTCGACGCTTGAGGTTTTCGATATCGATGATGGTAGATGGTCATTCAATTTTAAGCATGTATTTTGCTGATTTTATAATTATTTATTCGCGCAGTTTTTCTCCTGGTGACAATATCTCGTTTTTCCTCTTATTCCTATTTTTTTAAATAATTAAACGTGATTTTAAAATTTTTTGTACCCCTGGAATTTTTAACATTTCAGAGGAAATTGAAATTTCGCTTCACCATGCAGAAGATTTTTTTTTACATTTCCAAATGATTTGCATTCTATTTTTCAGTAGAATCAGTGATTCCTTCTCATATCAGAGGCAGTTAAAAATTTAAATCGAAATTTTGTTATCTTTTGTAAGCACAGTTGTTTCCGGCGAAAATCTTAATCGATCTAGATAGAGAATACGCAGTGTGCAATATAAAATTCTATGAGATGAAGCAAACCCAAAGTGAATGTGATAAGCAAAGTTGAAATTAATTTTCCGGGATGTCGTTGAAACGCATCGATGTGGGAAAACTGTCGTAACTAGTAATTAATAATTGAACGAAATGTATCGAATATTATTTTCGCCAACATTTCATTGGGATTTAGGATTTGACAAAGCAACGGTGAAAAATCATTCCGTGCTCTTGATACTGAGTGTACACAAGAATTTCAAATGGCTTATTTTTCCTTTAGTAAACTTTGTTGGCAAGAACGACCATAATCATAAAATAAAAGCAAGGCAGCAAAAAACGGATCTATGTAAATATTCATTTGTATATCGGAAGATAAAAGAATGGAATTCTCTCCCTGAAGAATTCTTAAACCCTTTCCCTTCTAGTATTAAGGCACTGAGGTATAGATTGAGATGAAAGATACTTTGTAATGTTAATGTTTCTTAATTATGTTTGTTCTAGTATATCCATTTGTAATTTCTTTACACTTCACTCATGCTTTTTCACCTTGTCACCGGACTAAATGTCTATTTGCATTTTAAACTATAAATAAATAAGTAAATGGAGTGGGTTAATATTAGACAGGGATTAGTCCTAGAGACCGTCTCTCATAACCTTTGATGCGCCATAAGGTCACGTCTTCGATATCCACGCAAAAAACTCCTTTCCTAAAACCCTGATGGCGTCACCTAGAGCTTGAATCTCGAAGGGGTTTATCGAAGGTTTTTCCCCCTCTCTTGCGTTGCAAACCCAATGACCTACTTACACGAAAAGTAAACTCGATTCAACGCGTTTTCGGGTCACGGCATCTCATTTTGCACCGAATTGGTTTTTGTTTTTCTGCTCTTCTTTTGCGGAGTTTCCGTCACCTCTCCCATCTTGTACGTGAACCGACTCTCAATGCGTCGGTTGGTGACAGCGTGAAAGGGCTCATTACGTTTGGGGCTTCATCACGAGTGAAATCATGTTCGATTCAAATGTCGCTGGGTATAAATTATTTTCCGAGATGTGACATTACATCAAAACCTATTCATTTACCTGTTCGTGTATCATATGATAAAACTATACAGGCCAATGACGTTTCTTTTTTAATTTTTGGAAGCGGCTATGAACATACACACACATACTATGTGTATAAGGGCATTTAGTTCCTCAGAAATGATTTTTGGAAAAAATATTGATTTAAATTTATTGCTGTTTCATACATCGATACCTTTTTCCGTGAACTACCCGTTATATACATTCTAAACCCTCCGAGAATTAAATCAAAAGAGTTAAAAAGTGAAAATACATTTTTAATTTACCAAGCAAAAGTCACCAAACATCCTGTAGATGCTTTAGAAACTGTCGATGAATCAAATTTTTCCGTAAAATTTCGAAATGTGAGTCTGTGTACTAATGGAAAAGATTAAAGGGACAGATAGAGTGAACAATGAAGAGGTTTTAGGTAGGGTTAGTGAAGAAAGAAGCATAATAAAATTTACAAAAAGGAGAAAAGTAAACTGGGTAGGATTAAAAAGTGAAATTTTGAGGGACATAATTGAAGGAAAAATAGAAAGAAAGAGACATAGCGGCAGGATGAGAGACGTTTTGGTTTGTTTTCAGGGAGCAGACATTAAAAAATAAGCTCAAGAAAGGAAATGCTGCTAGAGGAAGGAAATGTCTCTAGTACTACTGAAGATGAATATCGATGAATCACCACTGATGACGGCCGCCTTTTAACTGAACTGCGCACATAATTTTCCGAACCTTTATATAGCTATTAAAAATACTTTATGTAGGTATTAATTTGGATAAAAATTTTAATTGTTAATATATTACTTGATATTAGAAACACATATTTATATGTTACGCTTCTTAATTACGTAAATTTAAGACTCTTGATTTTAAGCCTTTAATCATATATAGAAAGTGCTGTATTTTAATTTCTCAATTGTTGCTCATCATATGGCATAGATTCATGATGTTAGCATCTTAGTCGTTTAGTGAAATGAAAGCGTTAAATACACTTAGAGATGTTTGGATAGTGTTGGCATTTGTAACACTGCGTGGGTAGATATTTAGACGCTTTCCCACGAACTTTAAGAATGACAAAATGCCGT
The DNA here is from genome assembly GCA_036926305.1 of Uropetala carovei. NCBI lineage: Eukaryota > Metazoa > Arthropoda > Insecta > Odonata > Petaluridae > Uropetala > Uropetala carovei. Next base: position 6,758,185 of record JAXCHB010000169.1, read on the forward strand.
CTGACAGTGCAACCGACGCTGCGTCACATCTCCCAAGACAAATTCTACGGTGTGGGAAAAAACGCAGCGAAATTCTTTGCTGCTGCGTCGTATCCTGAATTGCGCCTCTCAGTAAAAAAACGTCGCCTACGTAATTTGATTAGCGGTGATTGAGGTTAAAGGATAACTGGTGGAGTAAGCTCGTTAAGATGGCGCACACATTCCATCTTTATTAGGATTTTTTCCTGATTTCATTTCTATTATAAGGTCACTCCTCACAATTATTTTTGGCCATTTTCACCTTAAAATAGTTTAATGATATTAAAAAATCGTTATAGATGGTTAGCGCAAACTTAGGCGTATAGGTTGAATACGTTCACACGTTAGACAGTATTTAATGTAACCTCGGGGAACGTTTTGAGGCTCGTTTTATTGGATCGAAATCTAACATTTTTCTAATCGATAATAGTCTAATGTTGACGAATAATTATTGCGTAGTAACTCGCTCGCTTTTAAGGCTATTTAGTTTTTTTTACAGAAAACTTCTGATCGGCCGCGTATCGAAAAACCGAAATTTTAAAAAATTACTGCTCGAAAGTTTTGATGCTAAACGTGCATAGATGTGTACTTATCGTATATGCGTGCGTGCACGGTGGAACCTGTAAATTTGATCAACCGGAATATTCGAGTAGGTCTAGAAATGTACACAGTTCACGTTTGGGAAATTGAAGTTAATGCGGCCTTCGGATAAACGATAAACAAACGAAGTACACTTTAAAGTCGACCCATTAGGAGGCCAACACGCGGAGTGGCGTACGTGCGCAGCTGAAAAGGCTTTCTGAGAAGGATAAATGATTCATTTTCGCTTTGATTCGAATTAGCGTCCGGATTTCCACTCTTTTAATTCCTTCCGCGAACTCGTTCTTTCCTTCCGTCGCGTGTCCTCTTGTGTTCTTTTCTCCGGGCTCTTACCTGTCAGTCTCTCTCTCTCTCATTCGAATAGATTTTTACTTCAAGCCTCGCCGACAAAAGCTAAGGATAGGCGAGCTTTGGAACGACGTACATTTGACCTTTAGCCATTTATCAAGTCACCTCAGGGTGACACTCAGGAAATCTTCGCATTTCCGATTTACGTGACAGATTGTTGTATCTAATCTAATTGGAAGCATTATATGTATTTGGTAACGAGTTATTTTTGCCTCTATGCTATACGTGTTGTGACAATGAATACCTAACAGATTAGTTTGTTAGTACAATATCAGGTTTTTTGTTGCAACGAACAACATTATTTTCCATATTTTATCACTTTCGATATTCATTTTGTTATACGTAGCGATCATTTTTTATCCTATACGTTGAAATACATTTCTTAAATAGCTATAAAAAAGTTGGACAAACCAGATGCACGTTTCTTATACAAAACCGCCGTTTTTAGTGGTTGCTCACCGGCAGATGCGTTCCCTACCTTTTTGTAGTTATTGTCAGTATGATTTCAGTCATAAGGCGAGCTCGATGATTATTTCTCGCAGTATACATAGCTGTAAAAAATCTGTTTAAGTTTTTAGTAATGTTAATAGTAATAACCCTTAATAACAAAATAAAGGAATTAAGTGTTAGGTTTCTTTGGGAAAATCTTAATGTGGAAATATGAAGTCAGGAGAAAGCCTCTTATGTGTGTGTCGTTCTAACGTAAAGCCGAATCCTATAACATTCAAACTCTTCTAAAGTGGGACAGTGGCACTTAACGCAGCCTCGTGTTTATCAGCCCCACAAAGTTACCCCTGAAACAATCAACTCCGTAATCACTTTGTCGCCGTGGGGTACGAACATCTAATACGAAAGTGGTGCGATCGTACATAATCCATTTTTTTTATAACGCGACCGAAATTTAAACGCAACCGTCTTCTTCCAACAATTCGAAAAGGATTTACTCTCCTCGCTAAGCAATCGCTTATTATGTGTCCTTCCTAAGTCGCCCCTTCGTTTCCTCCTATTTCACCGCCCTCTACCTCGTGTTTACCATTGAATTTCCACGTTTACGCTCGCAGTCCCCGAGGTGTTCTTCGGGGGCTCGCTTCCATTAGGGAAATTAGGGGTATGGGAGGATGGAAGGAGGCTTTTGGCCCTCAGCCCGGAGGGCGTTTTCGCTGTAAGGAATCAGCGGAAGAGGACACGGCCTGTAGGGGGGGGGAAGGGGGGTTGGTGGTGGTGGCAACTTTAGGGAACGCCTTGCTCCCACACCCTCTTCTTCACCTTCCTTCCCTCCTTTTCTTCTCTCACTCCTCTACCTCACCTTTCTCCGCCTCATCCCCCAAGAACTCTCTTCGAGGATTAACAGAAAGAGGTTTCTTGCTGCCTAAATCGAGAACTTCTCCACTTACCTCCTGCGCTCTGGCTCGCGTCACGCCTCCGCTCCTTCCCCTCTGACCCTTTCCTTCCCCCTTCACCTTCCCATCTCTCTCGCGTTTACTCCTCCTTCTTCCCTATCGCCATTCCCATTTATTCTCTCTCTCACACTCTCTCCGAGTGCTCTCCTGCGTGAGTGAGTGCGTGCGTGAAGATTGATTTTTTTATTTGGAAAGTACCTGCGTGCGCCCCAGTGACCTCAAGGTTCCTTAAATAGACGTCCTTCGTTTTTTTTCACCCTCTCGCCATTTCCATCTTTCCTTGCCTCGATAACGCGCCAGAGTTCTGAGGTTAAGTTCGGAGTTTTCGAGAATGTTTACGCGACTCCTCTCGTAAATTGAAATCTCATCCGAAAAAAAAACCTCCTATTCGCCCCATCGCCTCTGGGACGAATTGTGGCTAAGTGTCATTTCGGTGATCTCTGCTCCCGAATGGCTTAGCTCGTGGCATTTTCCATCCCCCTCCCATTGCTGATCGTTTTGGGTAAACAAATCGGAACGGGAAATTTATATTTTTCTTTCCGAAAAACCAATCGATTTTGTGAAGATTCATTTTTGAACGAGGATACGGGTGAAAAAATGTTTACTAAAGAAACGCGCATTACGTAGTATGTGTTTAAGATTCAAAGAAGAGAGTGTCCTCTCCATTCTTATGTTTCAGAAGATACCGATAAATGATTAGTTTTCGTGTTTATTAAGTTGTTCAGCGCCCATAAATATTTGAAATGGATTTTCGGGAGTTTGATTGATTTTTACTTTTTATCTCCCGAATCATTTTTTTTAGCAAGAAGTTGTTGTTTTGATGGAATTCGCATTAAATTACTTGTAAGGTTATGCAGTTACAAAACGCTGTTGTATATCCATTAATTTTAAGTGATTGTTGTATCTTAAAATGAAAAACCAGTTTTTTTATTTATTTTACTTCTCTGCTGATGCGATTTAGTTTTTTGGCACGTGAGAAAATTTAATGTTTAACGTTAACATTTGAAAATGGCGCGCGAAAATTTCGCTTTAAATCTAGGAAAAATGCCGCAACTGCCGAAACGGTTGCAGGTCTTTGCGCAACAGCAAACACAAAAGCGTCCCGGAAGTAGGGAGGAGGCAGTTTGAAATAGAGGGAGAGAGAGAGAGGGTGGGAAAGAGGGAAACAATCAAGGGCAAGTAAAAGAGAGGTGGTGAGGAAGAGGTGAGAAAAGTACGAGAAGAAAACGAGAAATAGAGAGGGGAAAGGAGAGGAAAAAGTTAAAGTGTAAGTAAAAAGAGAAAAAGAGCGAGAGAAAAAAGAAAAAGAAAGGAGAGAGGGTAGGGAGAATCGAGGGATAGATAGATAGATAGATAATTGTCTTTATTTTCAGGGAGAGAGTGGAGAGAAGAGGGAGAGCGGAGAGGGAAGAGAGAAGGGAGAGTGGAGAGAGAAGGGAGAGTGGAGAGAGATGGGAGAGTGGAGAGAGAAGGGAGAGTGGAGAGAGAAGAGAGAATGGAGAGAGGAGAGTGGAGAGAGGAGAAGAGTGGAGAGAGGGAGAATGGAGAGAGGGAGAGTGAAGAATGGGAGAGAGGAAGATGAGTGGAGAAAGGAGGGAAAATGGAGAGAGGGAGAATGCAGAGAGGAGGGAGAGCGTAGAGACACAAGGGAGATAGAAAATGGGAAATGGAGTGAGAAAAGGATCGAGTGAGAATAAAACGAGAGAGCTAGAGAAAGAGAGAGGAGAGAGAGAATGAGTGGGAGAAACATAGCCACCCGACATTAATTCCGAGATTCTCTTTTATCCCCATCGAGACAATCCCTCCGTCTCAGTGCTTCTGTAGTTCCCCCACCCGTACTCTTTAACCCTACATAAAACCATTCTCACTCTCCCACTTGCGTCGAGACACATGCCGCGTCGTTTTGGTCGACCCATTTTCCCAATCGTTATCTCTCTCCCTCAGCAATTGTCTCGCTCTTCCGTATCCTTCTTCCTCTCATTCGTATCTAACCTCCTCTTTTTTCTCCCTTTCTTTCTCTCTCTCCCACTCCCTCCCTCTTCCTCTTGCAGCCCATATAGTCATTTCTTTCGGCCATTCCCATTCTTCCCTAATTGCTCCCTGCGCAGTAGTTTCCCCTCCTTATATCACTTTAAAGAAGAATTGTGGGCCGACGCTTCTCGATTCACGCGGGCGTGTTACGCCGATTTTCTTTTGTGTCCAATTTTAAACGCGCTATTCATTTTCGGTTAAGAAATTCCCCTTTTGTTTTTTTTTTGTAATCGAGTTATTAAATTCTTGTCCTTTCTTATCGTTTCGTCTCGGAAGCAATTTCGTTTCGATCGTCTTCGGCTAAGAATATTCTCTTTTTTTGTCTAAATTTACCGCGAGCGGCTTCAGGTTTGCATTAATTATCAAAATTAAGGAACCATTTATCGTCATGGTGCTATTTTCGTTGTTCGCTTGTTTTATCTTAAATAAGAAAAGAATGAGGACGTGCGTGTCACATTATGTCAACATCTCTAGCTGAAGTATCGTTGAGGCATTGATATTTTTCTGCAAAATATGTAAAGCTGTTATAGTGCTTCCGGCGTTTAATTTTTGGTGCTAGTTCTTTTTTATCTTATGCGAAGAATAAGGAATGAAAATGTATTTATAAGACTCACTGCTAGGTAAATCTTCCCAATAAAAATTTACGACTGTTTTCTCAGGCTTTTAATTAAATTAGAAAGTAATTAATCGAATAATGAATATGCATGTGTTTTACAGCCTCAATGAAGTTCAATTCATTTACATAACGAAATTTTTATAAATAATTAGTATTCCAGAACAGCTATGTAGTCGATGTTTTTATCCTTTGAAATCGTCCTATATACGCTCGTAGGAAAATTCGGAATTGCTATAAAAAGAATGCTGGAAGTGAAATGAATAGCCCTTTGTAGACCGTGCACGCTTTGATCAATATGATCTATCAGACGCATCAAGAGTTGTATTGCAAGCTATTCAGCTTGCTTTGAAGGAAAAAATCCTATAATTAAATTCTAGAGTCAGATTTATCAAGGTGTTCCCTCTGGTACTGAAAAACCTGGTCTCGGTACCCAGTGCTGATAAGAGAAGATCACATTCCCCTTTAAAGGCAATTTAAACAGCAAACTAGAAATAAGCTACCCACTTAAATTTTAATCTCGCTAACTAGCGAGTCGTAGTCTCGTAACTGGGACATGCGGTTTAATATGGCTCCTGCTTTGAATTCATTTAAGGCCTGCTACAAAAATTTTAATGGTTGCTCACGCTGCTTCGCCAGCTGTTGAATACATTTTTTTATATTTCCTAGTAGCCTTCCTTATCATCGGTTCTGACGTTGGGACTAATTGTCCCATAATAGCACTTTCTGTAATTTCGGAGGGATATTTAACTCTGTTTATAGTTTAATGTATTTTAATTAATGAAAATTGTCTCTCGCAAGACCTGATCCTTAATAACAGGATAATTAATTATTTTATGTTAGCAAGTAACCGTTCATTTGACGTGGGTATTTATTTGTATCCAACCCCTACGTGGGACAAATTGAAAGCTGAAAAATGTTTCTCTCTCTGTGAGATTTGAACCTAAAGTTTAATTTGACTTCCAGCTAGAATCAATAACGGTAGCTATTGAATTACCAGTGTAACTAGTCTATTTGAGGGAATTTTTATTATAACTTTAATTTTACAGTTTGTGTACATAAAAATAAATTATATTCTTTTATAGCTTGTAATATATAACTAGAATATTCTCTCAACTATTATATGCCAGGCATAAAATAATGCTCAAAATCTTCTTTATAAAAGGAAGTGATTGACCTCAATTGGAGCCTCTAAACTAGGGTTCCCAGATGTACTACTTGGTAGTACAGTACTACTTTTTCGCCTTATCTACTACCTTCAATTACTTTTGTACTACTTTTTGGATCTTTTGGAGAACAGCATAAAGTGCTCAGGGATTTCTATCTTTCTCCACCCCTCCAAATCTGTCCTTCAACAGCAATTTGCTCATTACATTGTGGTCCATTGACAATGAAGCGAAGCCTCTTTCGCTGATAACTGGAGTGGAGATCGTAATCTTCAGAGCGAATATATCTTTATTTCAGAGAAAAATCAATGAAAGGATATTTTTTTTAATTGTGCAAACCTTATGCAATGTTGTGAACTCTAAAAGATTAAAATACAACTGTTCAGTTAAAAAAAGAATTTCTTGAATTTTATTCTATGGTGGTTAATTATATACGTTCAGGAGTAATGGCTATCCTTCGTCTACTAAATGGTTAATGTTTAAAAGTACTGAAGATATTCAATACGGTGAAATTTGAAAAATGGCAGAATTTTTAATTGCAGAAATCACTGCAAAGGATTCTTTGTTTGATGAAACGACTTAATTGATTTGATTCCTTATAAATACCTCAAAAGAGTTTAATTAATTTCCATTTGATAAAAACTAGGCCAATTTATTTAAAAAATTATAATTTCGTTGATCTAAAGAAATTAGCGCACATAATTTTCGAGATTCCAACATCGAATCTGACGATAGGAACAGACTGAAAATTGAAACAGTTAAAAGTTTTCTACAAGTGAAATGTAATTATGCCTTGGTGCAATGAAATGTATGAGAAGTTGCCAAAAGACGATATACGTATAGCTTAAGCAAATATGTTCAAATGCAAATATATATATAGTTACTGTTTTTAAGATACTATTAATTAATGAAGGTTGTAAATTTATGTGTAGTACTTTTTGTAAAAAAATTACTACTTTTTGCAAACGAAAGTCCTACTTTTTCTTTAAAATTTGTAAAAATGTACTACCTTTTGTATGAAAGTGTCTGGGAACCTTACTCTAAACGCATGATATAATTATAACATATTCGGAAGCCAGCATTTGGAACTGTGTCATACAAGTATAATAGTAATCAAATTAATTTTTGCAGTAAATTGAAGCAGCGGTGAAAGATAACAGCGATATGTTTAATGATCGTTATCTGTCATTTAATAGTTGAGCATAAAAGAGACAGGTATTTGAACCCAAAATTTTCTAGCCATTTTTATCTGCTTTTTTACCGTCATATTTAACGCAGCTTCCTTTTTTTTAGCACTTAGGTCATGTTTTTACTGTGATTTACGAAAAAGGGCGTTCAAATGTTTGCTCCATCTAGGGCTTGTGCTCTTTTCTTGTCCTCCTCCATCCACTCTTTTGAAACGCTCTCCTGAGTTATCGCTCTCTCTCTCTCCCTCTCTCGCTCTCCCTCTCGCGCTCTCTCTCTCTCTCCGCATTCTACATTCTCCAAAATTCCACGAGCTCATTCATCTTATCGCTCGTGTTTCAAGATATTCACGAGAGAACTCGCGTGAGAGTAATTCGCCTTCCTTCCGAACTACGAGTTCATACCACCCATACGTTGCCATCAGTTCGCATGATATTAAAATGTCATGTTTAATCTATTGAAAATACCTTAAATTCGGCGAGGATAACGTTCTTTCTTTGTCGTTCATGATATGCGTACACGGAATTGTTTGCTTATTTATAACGGAATTATAACCAAGATGAAAATATGTGAAAATAGCTGAGAACATATGACAAATCGTCATAACACAGAAAAATGTAAGCCAAGAATAAAAAAAGTAGACAAACTCAATTATTGTGAAGATTATTTGAAAATATAAAGATATTTGAGGAATTCGGCGCTTGCCTTTGAAAACTTTTCATGCCAGTGTCCCTTTCAAAATGTTTTATTGACCAATTAACACATTTTTGTCAAACAAAGTAAAATTCCTTTCCCTGCGTACTTAAGGTGCGATAGCCTTGAAAGTTCCCTTTAAATTTTAATAGCCGAAAAATAAAAGTAGTTGGAGTATTAGAAAAGCATACCGTATCCGCTGCTTGTTAGATTATATTGTTGGCAACCCCTTCTGATTATTTGTTTTTTCTTTTAAATAGGTGCATTTATTGGAAATAAGGAGAAATTATAGGAGTAACGCCCTAAAAGCTTTAATTTTCTCTCAAAACAATGAAAATTGCCTTGACGATTTAAAAAAGGGAGCAATTTTTCTTAAAAATCACATTAAAAAGTCTGTAATCCTGAAAACTTTCGAATAACGATTGACATAAGCATGACCCGGATTCTCGGTTTAATTTGTAATATAACATTTTTTATTATTGATGATGAAACTACATCTAAAGTTACTGCGTCGCCAAAAGGAAATATGCAATTTGAAATATGGCGACAGAGAACAAATCTCTACGAAGTATGAATGAATGCCTTCGAGAGTTTTAGCAGAGAAAATCCACTTCGAAGAAATATACGGTGGCGTTGCTCTTTCCTGGAAGAATATACATCAGAACACTTAATTGATACATCTATCAACTTTTTCGATTACAAACTCGATCACAACATCTCCCATCCAGTCTCTGGTTTGAAAAAACTACGCTCGTCACGATTTTTTTTTCTCAAAAGCGATGGGAGCATGCAGCCTAATTCGTTCGTGACCTCCTTATCCTTCAGTTTATTTTTTCTCGCGATTCTCAGAATAATTTTCCAAATATCGAGTATACGTTCCGTGGCGAACTCGTCTTTGGTTTTAACGAAATAAAAATGTATGGTTATATCGTTTCGTTAACTTTTCAATCGAAATAAGAAAAACCGCAGTGCTGTATAGAAGAGATTTTACATCATCACTTAATGTTCCCGAATGGAGATACAATTTTGTATGGACCGCACGCATGTTCATCTTCCCGTATTTTGAACTCGTTAGCTCTGTGATACATGTGGGTGAAACCTTGGACTGTGTCTTCGCCCACCGTCTGAATTTTCACGGAATCCGGTGCTTGGCATTTATACGCCTTCCTTCCAGCTACTTGCGTCGTAAATCGTGGTTTGGAGCGACGGATCTCTTGCTTCCGGATAAATTCTACGATTCTAACCGCTTTACGCTCTTAACATTAATCATCAGCAATGCTTTTACGTTAAGTAAGTAATTGCAAAGAAGGTAATAAAATGGCATTTAGAATTTCTTTCATGACGCTTAAGATTTTTAAAATGATTTAAATATTTTTGGTCTGTATTATTTTTTGTTTTTAATTATAAGCATATTTGTGGTAGAATCACAATACGCCATCATCTACGAGTTTTGGGTTAGTCTGCATATCAGTATGAAAAATTACTGCGTAACTTTTTTTACGTCAGTCTTAAACTTATAAGTTTATTTTTAATCACGAGGCTGTTAACTTTTATTCGACTTTTATTTCGTAAATTTTAACGTAGAGAAGGAATAAAATGTATTCTTCGTTATTTACTTCCATCTTGCAATTTCAATTCTTATTGACTTAAAAAAAAAGTAACCTTATGTAATCCAACAAGAAAATTCATTTATCTATTGGAATGCGACAGGAACCGCGTTAAGTACCAACACGAGTGACTCATTCCTAAACGCTCGTTAGCAATATGAACATCGAAGACAAATTGAAATATGGAACTCGAGTGGATACAACTAGGTTATTGGGGCGCTTCGAAATTGCGTCAATTGATCCTGGATGAATTATGAATGCTCCCTGTCTTTTTTTTGTCTCTCTCTCTCTCAAAGATCGCTTCTCCTTCTTTATCTACTTCTCTCGCCTCTCACCCTCTCTTCGCCTCTTCCTTTTCCCTTCCCGGGGCTGTCTTTCTTTCCCGTTCATGGTTTATTACGCCCGTCCACTTAGTTCCCAGCTTCCCTCAATGGGGTCGCTCTTCTTCTCCTACTCCTCCCCGAGCGCGACTCCGTCGACGGGAAAACTCGCCGCCAGGAGTAGAAGTGGACGCTCGTTATCTCTGTGCTCCAAGTTTGACACGAACGGGTAGAGTCACGGAGCCTGAGGAAGCGAGAAATCACCTCTGGTCTCCGATCGACTTAATGACGTCGACACTTGGTTACTTTATCACGAACTATCGTATTCGAGAGGGGAAAAAAATCCAAACGCGACACACCTTCTTGCTCCGGCGTTATTAATTATACCGCCAGATTAAATTTACAGAGATCTGTTTTTATCAAATTTAAAGCTTAATACGTCGGTTTGTTTTTATTGTTTCGGCGAGTATGTTCTGTTTTCTGCAAAACAAAAAAAACGACATTGGAAATATGATTTAATAAGGCAATTTTTAACTTATTATTGAAAGACTATATAAATCACTTAAAATTCAGCTTTCAGTTATTCAAGCAGTGTTTAATTACAGAACAATGCGGGAATGAACAAGTTCGTGATAGACCTTAAAAATAAAAAATATGTACGTTATCTAAATCAAAAACGCTGCAATATAAAAAAAAATATTAGAAAAATATTTTCGTGTAAAATTTTACATTTCAGCACGAGGTTTGCTTATTTAAATGCTGGCTGTGATTGTTGAAGGATACGAAATATGACACGCATCCTTATAAGCTATACGGAAAATATTTAAATAAAATCATTATCTTTACAATACACTATAAAAATAATTAATTATTATTATAACGATTTTATTATAAAAATATTTTAATTCAGATTTAAAGTGAAGGTACAGTTGAAGGATGTGTCAAAATTAAGGAAACGTACGAGCTTTTACTAGAAAAAAATATGCCTTACGTTTGAAATATGAGATCAAAGATACTTTGATCAGGACGTAAAAATGCCCTTCAAGTACCAAAGAAGGCGACACGCTAAAATTAGTGTAGACATATCTAGGCCAAGTTACTGCATGCTAAACCATTAATCAAGTTTCATCGCCAGGATGTCGACATCTAAAATGTGATATTGCGATAGAATTACGGAAACCCCGATCCGTAATATTAGTTCGCGAACTAAATAAATTTTGCAATTAAGCCACGTCATTCAATATAATTTTTCTGGCTTAACGAATGCGTCAAGTCACGTTACTGTAGGAGAACGGGTTATTCCGGGATAGCATTTGCGTATTCCTTGGCTTACTTTGATGGAACTCCTCAGAAAAGTTAGTCATCTGGTTACGGCTTCCCTTTCAGATACTCAAAGATTGTTCTAAGTGTGCTATATGTAAATTTCAAAGAGAATTTTGGAAACACACGTTAAGTATGAAAATGGATATTGGGATTTATAGGGTCTCAAACCATTCCGAGAGAAATTTGAATTAATTTTTTAAACTTTGGGCAGTTTGTGTTTGAAATAAATTTATAAGGTAATTTTTGACTATCACATTTAAATATTTTTTATCTCTCAACATATAATATTAATATGCTAGTAGCTATGCCCGGAGAGCATATGCCGATCTAGCGGATCTTAAAGGTTCTTAATTAAACATTCAGGCATTTATTTTTTTTGAACTTATATTTTTTAATCAAAAATATCTCTAAAGACACAATTGTCAATTCCCGGGTTCTTTCCTGACATTACAGTAAGTGTATCAAACGATTTCACTCTTGATAGAGCAACATATAATTGTCCATGATTAAAAACAGGCATAGGAAGGTAAAGGCATTTTATCAAATGTTTGGCCTTGTGTCTTATTGAAAAAGCCAATCGTATCGGTAGGGGCGTACTGATAGGCCCCGCAACCCCCGCAATGCGGGGGGCCCCGGGTTTTATGGGGCCCCCCATTCATTCAAACCGTACTGATGAAGGCGTCCATAGAGGGTCCCGTATTATTTGCTGCGGGTGGGCCCCCAGATTTTCCGGTACGCCCTTGCGTATGGGGAATTGTTTTCGTTTGAAACTGAATGGTAAATTTGTATCTGATGGAATGAGTGAGATTTTTGGAATAAGTACCATGTCTGAGTTTGCTGCACCGATCACTTTTGCTTTGATTATGCGTGTTTGTATTCGAGTAACAGTAAGTATTGTACCACTACATAGTCCTCTCAATGGCATTAGGTTTCTAAGGAGCATGATAACGGTTTCAGTTCATGAGGAGGCATTCCGGCTGTACCCACGTAATGTTTACGCGGATTTCTTTCAATTAATTTATTAATAATGATGTGAATCAATTAATCGTGCAAATGACATCCCCATAGAAAACTATTCTATTAAAGACGTATTATATTGTTTTCTTGCATTATTGATACATCTCCCTCTCTCTCTCCCCCTATCCCCCCTCTCGATCCCCCTCTCCCCTCTTCGTCTCTCCCCTTTCCCCTCTCTCCCTTCCACCTCTCTCTTTCCCCCTCTCTCCTTTCCCCCCTCCCTCACCGTCTTCTTTTCCCATTACCCTCTATTACTACATCCCTGCATAACGCTTCTCCCCTATTTCCCTCCTCCCTCTCTCCCTATCCCTCTCTCTCCTGCTTCCCCCTCCCCCCTCTCCCCTATCTCCCTTTCACCTCTTTTCCTTTCCTTCCTACCCTCCCTCTCCCCTCCCTCTCTCCCCCCTCTCCTTTTCCCCTTACCTTCTCTTCATTTAAACTGCTTATAAAACACGTTATTTTTACGCTCGTAAGCTATATATATGTCCATACTATTAAAAGGCAAGTATCCCCCATATAAAAGCATTGTAGCGTTTCCATGGTAGATAAAATTTCCCATTGTTATAAATTTTAAAATTTCTCGTTTTTATGCAGTTAAAATCTAATATTTAAGCTAATTCGGCATGAATTCATATTGTTTTCAAAAATAATTATTTTGACTCTTTTTTCCGTTTAATACTTCAAGTCCGGAGTTTGTATCATAATTTAAGTATTTTAAAAATACAATTAAAAATGCCTTACACCGATTTCAATGCTGTTCTTATGGGGTAATAAATGGTTATTTGGTAACGGTAATAAACAAAGCAAACATACCTAAGCGTTTTATATATATATATATATATATATATCAGGGGCGGATCCAGAAACTTCTCAAAGGGGGGCGATCGCCACTCCACCTATCGAATCCGCCCCTGCCAACTGCCCTATATTTTGAAAATCCCTACCCCTATCAGAATCCTTCTTTCTCTTGCTATACAGACCTAATCTGCAGCGTATAATTGAGGATTTTTGCGCGGAAAGATTTTAAGAAAGCGCCCAGTGGAGTGCAATGGGGTTATCCAAGGAGGGGGAGATCGCCCCCCCCCCCCCCCCACTGGATCCGCTACTGATATATATATATATATTACCTTTCACTGTGTCAGTAAGTATAAATTGGAATTGCTCTAGGCTAAAATCATAAGAAGATTCATATATCTATTTTCGATCAATCTATTTACATTACCGGCCTCAGAATTTCCAATATCCTCTTGGAGCTGAACAATCTCACAAGAAAATCTCAGTACTACTACAGAAGCGACTTTTATAGTCCTCATTTTTCAAACGCTCTCATTTTATCAATCTCGTACCGAAGCAGGGAGAGATTCCGTCTTTTCGGTTTGTGGGACATGGCGGAAACGTATCTCCGTGCTATAGCAACCCCGACGCCCACAACTGCAAGAGAGAAGGCAGGGGACACGATGTTTTCTCTCCTCCTTTATCTCTAAATATCTCTCGCCGTGCGGTCTCCAGAGTTCGGGAGTTGGGAATGGGACCGCGGGATAGAAATGGCACAAAATGCGAGTAGCAAAAACGGAGTGATATGTAGCGGAGGGGGGTCTCAGTCAAAAGAGAAAACGATCTTTTTTTTACGGGTGAAGTTACTATTTGTGAAGGACAGATGGAAGGAGAGGAAGGGAAGGGGGTGATACAACTTTTCTCCGAAATTCTTTCCTTTCCCCCTCTATTTCCTTCCCTTTTATTCCATTATCGTCATAGTATTTCAATACGAGGAAATCTCTCGGTTAGCGACGTTCCTCACAAAAAAGTTTCACGCTCGCGGCACTTTGACGTTATGACCTCCCCTTCGTATTGACAGCGTGGATAATTCTCGGTTCTGGCGTTGAGCTTCAGGCGTTCGACTTCGTAGTTTTCCCCACCTTGCGTCGGACGACAAACATACGGAAAAGAAAACACGCGTGGAGCGTTTGTGTAAGTAGTTAGTTTTACGGCTTGCGGTCGGTCGGGTCGACCTTCGGATCCCAGCCTTCCGCTCTTTGTAGGTGCTCAGCAAATTCCGAATCATCTGCTTTAATCTTTGTTTAATGATGTCCTAAAATTAATTAACATTTCCAGAAAATGTCCAGCTACCGTACTATTACTGTCACCTTAAATTCTAAAATTCTAGTCCCAGAGCGATAGGCCAGGTAACAGTTAGCCCATTACAACATTTACTAGAGAATTATCAGGCTCATCTTAAGGCCGGAAAAAAATTCGGCAATAAGCAATTAGGCACCAAAAACTGAAATGTCTAGCACTTATCTCAGGTATCTCCAATGGCCATGAAAATGTTACCTAAAACCAACTCTCATAACCTTGTTCTGGGTATATGAGAGACATAAGATAACACTTGATCTTTCTATTATCGATTAACATTAATCCGATCCAATTTTAACGTTCGCATTAATACGTTTCGTATGCCGACACATTTTAATAGAGCGTCGTTATAGGAAGAATGGAGCTGAATTCCCTTCCATTTCCCTTTCTTCATATCACTCTCCCTCCCATCGCTGTTTCTACGTCCTACGCATATTTCCTCCTCTCTTTTTTTATCCTTCACTTGCCGTATCTTTGGATATCAATCTCATTTCTTTGTTGTTGACCTCTGTTTCTCTCAATTCGTCTCTTTTTGGAGGTTCATTTTGTCACTTTCTCTACTCCCTTCCTATCTGCGTCTCACTCAGTTTCTCTCCCTCTCTTCCCTCTCTCTCTCTTCTCCTCTATTTCCCTCGCCGTCTCTCGTTTCCCCCTTTCTCCGTGCTGCCTCTCTCCTCTTTTCCCTCATCCCTCTCCTCCTCCTTCTCTTGGGATGTGTGTATTGTGTGAGGCGGATGAGGAGACGGGAAACATATGCAAGACCTCCGGAACGGAAGGAATGAAAGGGGCGGGTTTACGCGAGGTAGGTAGGGTGGAAGTTTGACTTCCAGACACCTGTCACCTACGGCATAGTTCCCGTGCGTCTAATTGGTTGGCTCCAGCATAACTAAGCGCACAATTAAGATTGCGTTTTAATGCGCAGTTACATATTTTCACGAACATGGGGGAAGAAATTACGTTAAATGGAATTTTATTCTGCAAATGGTTATGTCGAGTAATGCTTAATTAAATTCGAGGTTATATGAAAAAGAAAAGGCTCGTAATTTTTATTACATCTATATTTGCTTATATGCATATTTTTGTGTGTAATATTATAAACAGTAGGTATTATAATATGAGCTTCGATGTATCAAAAGATATTTTCAAAAATTTAAAGCTATTATATGTCTATCGTTAACTAAAGTTAAACGGTAATTACGTTAGGCTAATTTCTATTGGATCTATAGAAAAAGGAATATCATGTGAATATTAAATGCTGTTTGGATATTATTTCCTGCTACTGCGTATATTTTGACGTGTAATATCAGTGATAACAATCGAGGGAAATGTAAAATGTAGCGAGAAAAATTTTGTATGTACCATAAAAATCTTACTTAATTTTTAAATTTTTATGATAGAATTTGCAATTTCCCATATAAAGAAACTATGAGAACGAGGGAATTACTAGATGCAGAGAAAAGTATGTAGTATGTACATTAATCGTACGAAACAAATATTAGAACGAATCTGATAGATGCGTATTTCAACAAAATACATCGGAACAGGTTTCGTTCGTAAATAATAAAGGCGTTTTTCGAAAAAAATCAAGTAATCAATCAATGAAGCTATTTGCCTTCAGCTATGCTTTACATTGCTCATCGTCGGATACCAGAATTCTGAATGGAAACGAAAACAGGGGTATCTTTCATTCTCTGCGAAGATAAATGGAAAGTGATCGAAACGTATTGGAAAAGATAGGAATAATAATAAATTCTTCGGTCAAAGAAAATCGACTCGAAACGGTGTCACACAGATTGATAAGGTCCGTGAAATGTATTCGTGTATGAGAAGAAATGGATAGCAGTGGAATGGTTGACGTTCGAGGCTGAGAGGATGGATAAATGAGACTCATTGGTGTATGCGAGGGAGAGAGAGAAAGCGGAAGGAGAGAGGGAGAGGAATAGAGAGAGTGAGAGAGAGAGAAATGGAGTAGACGGGTGACAGCTTAAGGGGGGAGAAAACCTTCACTCTCTCTTTCTTTCTTCGCACTCTGCATCCTTTTGATGTCTCATGTGATGCAGAGGAAGAGTGGGAGGTTCTGAGAAACAAAAATGAAAGAACAACTAAACTTTGAAGGACAGATAGTGTAGTCAACAAGCTCCCATAAGTTTCGGCTCTTTAAGTTTTATGATGGCGAACGTGGGAGGGGGAGGACGTGAGAAATGTGGGAGTATAGATGATGTTACAAAAGTAACATCTATCTCACCGTAGTCTCCACCCCCTTTTTAATTAGTGAAGAGGATGGAAAGATAAATATATATACAAGTACACCGGGAAGATGAAATTTTACAGCTGCTTCGTTCCGCGTTAGAATGAAGGGAAACATTTACTGTGCTTGTATACCTACAGGAATCCCACGCTTAGCTTCCATTAACCTCGTTTCTCGGTAACGGCTCCGTAATACCGTGGCCACTTTTCGCTTAACGTCGTGCATGATTCGCAGTAACGACGCTGATGCCAGTTTTTTCTCCCATCGAGTGGCGGGTGTAGGAATTCTGCAGCCCCTGACGCTAAACTATTGGGGCCCCTTGCGCGAAATTATTGAGGGTCCCTGCAATCTATGTATACACTGAAAATTCACCTAACGGCTACCCCTTTGTTTGACTTTCCGTTTCATTAAATCAAGTATCGCCGTGCAAAAAAACAGAATTTCTTTCGTGACTTTTTAAAACAAGATAATTAATATTATGAGATTACACGTTAAAACATATTTTCGGGGCCCCTTAAATTCAAAGGGCCCCTGGCGAGCGCATCCCTTAAATCCGCCACTGCGACTATCCTTCGCGGTTCTCCGCTTCATTGTCGGGCAACGACCCTTTTTTGCTGGAACGAATTAACTTCATCATGCGAAGGATATCTGTATATACGCAGAATAATTATTAGTTATTAGTCATTGCCAATTTCGACACGATAATTTTTTCTCCGATATTACGCCGTATCGGATCACCGATATCGCTCGACCCCTCCCGGATGTAATAAGAGGAAAGCGATGAAGAAAGGAGGAGAAATGAACAGGGTTAAAAAGCGACGTGGAAGAAATAGGGGAGGATAAAAATGAATTAAATTCCGAAAGGGGACGCGCGGTTGACGAAAGTCTTTTTTATTTTTATTTTATGATCCGGAATTGCTGTTTTTTTTTTTTTTTAAAGGTACCTACGTTAAGGAAAAGGAGGCGGGAAAGACAAAAGACGAAAAGGGAGACTGATAGAAAGAGAGAAGGAGGAACGAAGTAGACAAGTGGTGCGAGAGATGGAAAGGAGGATGTGTACAAGGAGAGAGAAGGCGCACTCATCCGTGGCTCCTCTCTCTTTCTCGAGGGCTCGACCGGACGAGAGAGAGAGGCACTTTGCTCCACTCTTTGGATCCTCTTACATACGGCGAAGTGACGTCCATTGCGTTCTCAATTCGAGTGGAAACTTTGTGCTCTTTTTTCCTTCCGTCTCCGAAGGATTTGAGGATATACTTATCGCTACGAGAGAGGAAGTCGAAGAATTAAAAAAAAAAAGAAAAGAAAAAGTGTCTAACGGGAGCGTTCGAGGATCGGATCGAGTTCTCGGCGGTAAACGGCGGGAATCATTGATCTTTTCGTAGGCGTAGATACGCACTCCACGCATCCTACGCGGAGCGTAGATGAGCACCGGAGGAGAAGGCCCTCTCAAGAAATATTACTAAAATTATAATGTTTTATACGCATTAATGTGAAAATAATACTTTAAATTTAATTAAGAAAAAATAATAATGAATAAAATTTTCGCGTTCTTAAGACGATGAAATGTTAATTTTACTTTAATTATTTTTTTATTGCTCAAGTAGGAGGCTCATTATATGACCTTTCAACGAGGCCTACGTAGTCACTGAACGTCATAGGCTTTGAACGAAATAGAATTTCCCGGAATTAATCAGTTCGTGATATTAAATCCTCCTAAGTAGTAAGGGAATTAATTTGTATATGAGAATTTATTTGGAAAAGACTTGTTTTCATTAAGATGACTTTTATTTTTCTTAAGTTAAATCTATTTTTAAACATTTATGTGAATGTTTTTAAATCATGCCAGGGATTTTCGGTAGTTTTGACTACTTTTCTAATTCCAGGCCTTGGAAATCATCGATGTCCAATCTTTCTGCGGAGACCCAAATCGGTGTATGTTCTGCAAACTCCTTTCTCGTCATTGTGAAGTTTATAGGACCATCTTGTGATGTAGTAGTTTGTGTCCGGGCGTGTGGCTCAAGAGGAAAGTCTGTCGTCTTCCAGGAACGAAAAAAACACTTCAAAGGTAGGAAAACGTCAGTTATTCGGAAACGAGCCATTCAATTCCCGTTTCTTTTCAGGTTTAGCTTTCCATCAAGTCGTAGGAAGCGCAAGTAAACGAATGTTAAGGTCCTATAAATGTGCGATCAAAATTGCAAAACTTTTTCGTAATTGGAAGATATTGAAGCGAACGCGTTCCATAATGCAGTTTAGCAAATATTTAACAAATGTTACGTAATGACTGCTTTGATGTTGGGGGCTGAATATTACTGTTATTTTCGGTCTTTACTTATACGGAAACTGTTGTGAGACTGCGTGCCGTAACATGCGAATGAATGGGTCTCTTACACCGTAATTAATTTGCGGCAAGTAGCAGTCTTCGTGTCGGACTCATTTTTCGAGCGTTTGTTAGCATGTTGAAAGTCGTAGACAAACTTTTCCATTCATAACGCGTAACAACACGTTCCCCATGGGGAGATGTGAAGACTTACGAGCTTAATAATTCATATTTTTTATAAATACGCCGCGAATATGGCGTAAATTAACACAGATTTATGCGCTATCCATGATTAAACTGTACGACGAAAGTTTCTGGAGCTAACGTTTGTTTTCATTTCTGAATCCAAATAATAGGTCTTACAAGGTTCCCCTTTAGCTAGTCGTTTTAGGTCACAGTTACAACTTTCAGGACGTCATTAGACCAATTTTCCATACACGCTTGCGAGTATAATTTTAGGATTCTTACTACTTACACTTACATAAAATTCCACGATTACGTCTCCATTTAGCTTAGCTGATTATCACGGGGCTGTTAATACTATTCCTGTGAATTATTGTATATTTAAGACATTAGCATCAGCGATGTTTCATAATGGGATGTCTTCAAAAAATTGTCTTTATTTCTTTATCTCTAGGAGTTTTCTCTTCCTAACGTTTTGAAATAATTGAAATTGATATGGCTTAGTCAAAATACTCACTACAGATACTTGAAATTAATTTATTCCGATTTTCAAGTACCTATATAAATATTCCGCCAAGAATAGTAGTTCTTAAAAGGACTTACTTCCTAAATTCGCGAGTTTAACAACGCCCTATGCATCGGAACATGAGATCACTCTGTTGACCATCGCCACTTCAAATTATTCATTTTCTGCATGAAATATTTGACCAATTTTCCTGGTATTTCATCACCAATTAATGATTACGAGAAAAACTCAAATACGTGGGTCATATTTATTCTGGCATTTTTCAAATCTTTCCTCCTTATTCCGTATTTTTCATTTCAAATTAACAATTTGTGTTATTACTTATGCGTGACAAATTCGTTTAGATAACATCGTCTTCAATATTTATATTGCATTAAAATATCCGAAATTCCAAATGGAATGTTCAAGCCCTCTTACCACGATAAAGAAAACTTTCAAAACATTCATTCGATTACATACGTTTTTATTCTTTTATGCCCTTACAGTTGAACTTCGAAAGCAGTCTAATAACGAAATAGCGTGACATAATTCAATTTGTTTTTCGATGGAATTTGCATGAAAGTCAGCCTTATTTATTACAACAGAGAAAATTCGCAATTTAACTGGAAAGCCTATTTATGTATGCGAATGGACGCGGAGAAAGTTTTAATTAAAAAAAATTCTTTCATTAATTGGAATCAACAAAATTGTTCCGTCAAAACACTTGACGAATGAAATGAGTACTAAAGAGCTCTTTAAGAAAAGACGGGAACTCGTCAAGTTTGCATTAATGGCATTGGTGATCACTGTAATACTACCGGTAAAAGGAAAATCGCAACGCGTCTTAGGACCAGTACGATAGCGCTCTCAAGTTTAAGAGAAATGTACATCGAGCGTATCGCTTAAACATGCAATTGAAGAGAATGGACTTACACGCCAATAATCTCGATCGACGCGCACGCATTTTGCTGCCTCTGTATCCCTATATGCGTTGTACACATCGAGCGCTACGTTCTCTTCAGTTGGATTCGCATAATGCGTAGTGCTCCGTTATTCTCTCTAGGTCAGACACCTCGTATTTCAAACTTAATGCAACGGAAGTATTCTTTTTCCTCGTAGCATCAATGGCATTCAATGGAAATTAATTATCTGGGCTCGCGGTTGGATGAACAACGCTAGCATATGTATTTAACTGTTTAACAACGACCCCAAGGGGTTGACGACATGGGTAAACCAACGTACTATTTTTTTTAGTTCCCTTCATTGCTTCGTTGAACTTAATCCTAACACTAACAGGAAGAATTTTATGTCGGAATAAATGTAAATCATTTTTAGAAAATGTTCGTCTAAATCTTTCTTGTTTCGAAAACAACTTGAGTTATTCATATAGTTGTTTATTATTTAGAATATTTTTACCGCGATAAAATTCGATATAAGAAATGCGTGACCTTTAAAGGCCAATATCAAATCCTGGAACTTTGAGAGACAAGCAGTCGTAGGAAGCAGTTTCTGCGTTATTTGCGACATTTCTCAAGATGTTTTCAACCTACACGCTTATATATTTTTCATATGGATTTTCGGTACACCTTAACACGTTTCATTTTAACTGAAAACTCATTTAGAGAAGACGAAACTTCCTCAGGAGAAAAAAATCTCCTCGGGTGCAGGCGGCTGAGTGTGTGAGAGAGGGAAAGAGATTACCAGGGACCGTATCCATTTGGTTTCACGCGTTGTAGAAATGAGTTCGGAGCCTAGATTTTAAAGGAAAGAGGTGAAGAAATTAAGGCTCGGCACATATAGACACACCCACGATGCGATGGAAATGAATGTGTGATAATGTCTTACTCTGCTGCCCACACTCATCCTCCCCGCTTCCCTTTTCATTTATTTCCTATCACTCTTCTGTCTTCTGATAATGTCTTCGTCCGCATTCTTTTCCTTTCGCAACGATCCCCTCCTATTTCCCACTTTCG
This sequence comes from Uropetala carovei, assembly GCA_036926305.1. Taxonomy (NCBI): domain Eukaryota; kingdom Metazoa; phylum Arthropoda; class Insecta; order Odonata; family Petaluridae; genus Uropetala; species Uropetala carovei. The sequence goes on from JAXCHB010000169.1 coordinate 6,779,865, forward strand.
GAGATGAGCTATGCCGCCATTGTTCCCTAACAGACGCGGTCCTCTTTCTTCGCTACCGCCATCTCTCTTTGGATTTTTCTCCCTTCCTCTTATTCCCGGCGAATTGCGACTGTTTTTTTTCTTCTCCGGAGGAAAGTAGATAGAAAGAATGAGAGAGAGAGGGTTGAAAAGAGTGGATAATGTGATTATACGCTATGGGCAGTCCGGGTCGACAGAGGGGTTCACTCCGGTATAGCCATGCGTGATGGTGTGTGTGTGTGAGAGAGAGAGAGAAGAGAGAGAGAGAGAGAGAGAGAGAGAGAGAGAGAGAGAGAGAGAGAGAGAGAGAGAGAGAGAGAGAGAGAGAGAGAGAGAGAGAGAGAGAGAGAGAGAGAGAGAGAGAGAGAGAGAGAGAGAGAGAGAGAGAGAGAGAGAGAGAGAGAGAGAGAGAGAGAGAGAGAGAGAGAGAGTGAGTGCGTATGCTCGATGTGTCACTCCAAACGGGTTGACATTATTCTCACGCATTCCCACCTCATCTTAGGGGTCCGAAAAAGAAAAGAGAAAGTGAGACACTGGGGAGACACGCATGCGCGCACCAGCACACGCAGACGCTAGAGTTTATTTTCTTGTTTATATATATATATATATATATATATATATATATATATATATATATATATATATATATATATATATATACATTTGTAGACGTTATTGTAGCTTTCGGGATGACATTTCGTCAGCACAAGAGAGAGACAGCACAACAAATGTGTCTCTCCGACACCCGAGCGGCTTTCCTTTCGGTAAGTGCTCACTGGGTTTCCTTCAACACCTAGTTGCCCTAAATATATATATATATATATAATTTGAGGATATTAAAGGATATAGGTGTTGACTAGAAAGATAGGACACTAATCAGGAATCTATACGTGAATAAAGTTGTAAATGTCAGGTTGGAGAATGCGGACATCGACGGAGTAAATATCTGTAGAGGAGAAGGACAGGGCTGTTGCCTATCGCCGATTCTATCCAATATATATATGGAGAGAGGCTAATGCAGGAAGCGTTAGAAGGCACGGAAGATTTCAAAATTGGAGGAAGGATTATAATAAGAGTGATATACGCGGTTGATCAAGTACTTCTAGCAAGAAAGGAAAAGGATCTCCAGAAAATGATAAATAGACTAGCGATAACAGTTAGAAAATACGGTATGGAAATAAATTCAGAAAAATCCAAGGTCATGCGAATATCAATAAAGAAGAAGAAAATTTGTACGTATATATTGGTGGAAAGCCATTAGAACAAGTTTGAGACTATAAATACCTTGGAAGCATCATAACGAGAGAAGCAAAATGTACCGATGAAATCAGGACTAGAATAACAAAAGCAAAAACCGCTTTCAGAAGAGAGAAATTCTTACTAACGGGGAATATAAAGGGGGATATCCGCAAGAAGTTGATAAAATGCTATGTATGGAGTATAATTTTGTATGGGGCAGAAACATTGACGCTAAGGAAAAATGATATTATATACTTGGAAAGCTTCGAAATGTAGAAGGAGAAGAATGATGAAGATAAATGGACAGATAGGGTGAAAAGCGAGGAAGTATTTCGAAGAATAGGAGAGGAGCGAACGATTATACAGACTATCAGAAAGAGGAAGGCGAACTGGATTGGACATTACCTGAGAAGAGAGATTAAGGAAGTGATAGAAGGCAAGCTGGATGGAAAAAGAGAAAGAGGTAGGAAAAGGTTTCAGCTAATAGACAACTTGAAAGAGAAAGAGAGCTATCAAGACATGAAGACTGCGGAAAGTAGGAGTCCCTATATGGAGAACCAGGTTTAACCATGAATAATCACGGACCTGTCTACGGACAGACTACTTATGATATATATATATAATGTATATTAAAAACGAAAGTGAAAATTTTTTTACCTACAAGGCATAGAACGTCTAGCAATTTTATTGATGTAGGGGGCTTTCGCTAAATGTGCCTTGTATAACGTAAGATAACAGTCAGTTTTGTTTATCAACATGAAAATAAATACATTATCTTTTTCGTCTCTTTCTTAAATATTTGATAAACTTGTTACTGGCATCTCCATTTTCTTGATTGATTGAAAACTTATCCGCCTTATTTATTCCACCCTGTTTTGCAGAAAGTGTATGGTTAAATACGGATGTATTTATTTACGATAAAATTGCCTAATTTAAATTTACTCGTTAAAAGTCTTCAGAATTCTTTCCATACGAATCAATTAATCATGCATTCATCCAGTTGAAATGTAGTTTTTAATTTTAGGTACGAAGAAGTTACTCGAATTTAATTTTTCAGGCGTTTATTTTCCGTCTCTTATCTTCAGTAATTTTTAAAAATTGAAACTTACTTTTGTAGATGGAAGGTTTTAAATACTAAAATCGCTCAAAGCTTTTTTTCCTAGAAGTTACCTATGATCAAAATTCGTTTTCGAAATGTCAACGAGGTAAGTGATCCATAATGTGATAGCAATTACGATGCAACTCCTTGATGTCAGTATGGATGGCGGCTTTCGCGTTGGAATAAGACTAGTTTTAAGCTCATTTGCGACGACTTCAATGGAATTCTAACCAGATCTCCGCTAGAAGAGACCGACCTTTAATAACGTGGAATAATCTAGCTCCCTATGTCTTTCGTCGTTCCTTTTTGGTCAAAAGGTTGCATACGCCAATCAGATCGACCTTCACGGCGGAAATAACATTCTGGAGGCGGATAAGCCGATAAGAGATTCGAAACACACCGGAACCCTATTAAGACTGACGATGGCGTGCAAAAAAGAAAAGAAATATCGTTTTTCGAAAAAGTCTGAAAATACCGCCCATTCACTCAGAGAAAGCCCGGATGAATTTTATTGTCATTGTATAACCCCTCTGTCTAATACATATTGCTTACGTAACCTTCGAATGTGGAAATGTGATCAAAAAAGGGAACAAAATCAATTTTATCGATTTCTATACTCGTCGCAGCTGAGGAATAACTCGATTCCCCGTATCATTTTTTTACGTTTCTCTTATTAATTATTTGTTTCGAGTTAAGGATATCGTTATGTTCTTTTCGCTCCAGGCACCGTTTTCACTAAATCAGCACCTTTTTCAACGTGGAAATTGCAAATAAATTTTGCCAAGAATAATATTGAGACTAGCGTGCAGGGTCGTGAGTGCAAGGAACACGGGCGGCTGTTAATAAGGGAAGGCTGTTAGCTAATCCATTTTCATTTTAAAAGAGCTGCTTAAACGAAATTACCTAAAATAAATGGTTTTCCCTTGAAATTCTGAAGTAACTTCGAAGCAAAGACACTGAATATTAGTAAAATAATGCGTTTGAGTTTGACCAGTTGTACTACCAACATTTGCTCACCCCTACTCATATATGTGTGTGTGTGTGTGATATTTAAAAAAACGTTTTAACTACGCTCCATGAAAGTATTTAGCCCCAACTCTTCACTCACATCCTAATAGCTTTTAAGGAGAATATTCCATAAATATGTCTTTTTTAGAAAAAGAGATGACGAATGAATAAAAGGAAAGCTTTAGTGGTAGTTTTCAAGGGAAAAAAAGGCTGAGAGCTTTTCAGATAAGAAAGAAATAAGGGAGAGGGAAGGTAAAAAGATTAGATCAAAAGATTCCGAGCAAATGAGCGTTCTAAGGATAAAAGCAGAGAGTTTCTCTTTTTTCCAAGAAAAAGGTTTGAATACGTTTTGACGGAATCAAAATGTAGCGATGACATGAAATGGAGCCGATCGAGGGCAGCAAGAGAGGAAGAGGCTTCAGAAGGAGTATGTGGGATAGAAGTGTAAGAGAGCTGACATGGAAAAAGCGAGAGTCGATATTTTCCAGGTAATGAATGCATGAAGGAACACAGCAAAAGGAAGATAGATAATTATCCTGGGGGATGTTTGTGGCAATTTGAAAGTTAACAGAACTAGTGGAGGAACGGATGTGCGTAAAAGATAAAAAAAATAATATGTTAATCCAACACTGTGTAAAAGAAAGAAACGTGACGAAGGAAAATAATATTAGTTCATGCAAATGATAATGACGTCCGAAATGGACGTAGAATGGGCATTGAAGGAATTGACTGAAGAAAATGATGGGAACTATGGATGTAATGATGCTGACGAATAAGAGGTCTCAGATAAGATTGTGTTTATACAGATGTGTACACGAAAGGGGAAAGAGAATATAATATTAGTATAGATAGGAATATTATGCTGTGCAAATAAAAGGGAGGCATTCGTAGTTTATTCATCAGTTAAAATATGTTTAATGTTGTTTTTTCATTTAACACGGTACAGGTTATACCCAACATTATGATCTATTGATTCGGATTTTTTATTTTCCGATTTAAATCATTCATCGAAGAATTCTTTAAGGCAGCGGTTCCCAAACTATGGTACGCGTACCACTAGTGAAGCTTTTGCCACTGGTACGCGAGCAGAGTGAAAAGCAGCAGAATACCTGCTTCGAATAGGAAGAAGCAGGGTCAGATCAATTGTGGTACGTGAGTTTGGTGCCACATTCACTACATTCATACTTACTAGTACTATGTGGTACGAGGAAATTTTGTCATGTTTTTGGTGGTACGCGAAAAAACAAGTATGGGAACCGCTGCTTTAAGGCAAGGAGGTGAATCTCTACGGCATCATCAGTTTGGAGCAAAGTAACATAGATCCGGAAATCAGAACCGATAATTCACGGAGGTTTGTTTTGTAAAATAATTACCGGAGATGAAAGCTGGATAGAATTGGAATATGTACTTTGAAGTAACATGGAGGCGGATGGGAAGGAGGAAGCGGAGGAAGAAAGAGAGAGTATTACAATAGGCAAAGTTCTTTTGAGGAGATATTTGTGGGAGTGAAAGGGCAGATTGAGCGTGGGTGAGAGTTTTCGTTTCGTTGGAGAAGGGAGGAGTGGATATCCTGGCAGAACAGAAGTTGAGAGAGGCGGGAGGGAGGTGAATGTCAGAAGACAAGGACGGGAATAAGGTACGGAGAAAACGGAATGAGACAGAGTAGGCGTCAGTCATAATGAAAGTAATAGAAGTTACAATACAGTCATGATAGGCTCTCACGTTTTGCAGGTAACCGCACATATCCCGACATTAGCGTTAAGACGCTTTATCATACTTTAATTGGTATTTTTTTTAAATACCCATATTTCATATGAAATGATGAAAATTTTTATCAGTTAATTTTATGATTGAAATATAAATGTACTATTTTCTTGTCTGACATAAAAACCTCGCAAAAATTTATTTCCATAAGATTATCTCACACTGTTGGAGTTGTTTATCTAAACTTCGAGACTACGTTCAAATCTGATGAATTCGAAATTCTATCGAAATCAGTCCAGCCTCTCGACAACCACATTTATTTAATGCTGCCGATATTAGAATCACTACAAAATATCATTTTAATTCGCTGCGACAGAAATAAAATTTAGTTGAGCTTAAGAATATTAATCATCAAAATGGGTTAAGCCCAGAGTCAATGGCACATTGTTTTAAATAGACCCACTAGAATACGTTTCAATTACTGAACAGCTTCCTCAAACTTGTTAAACTCCATCATTCGAAACGGACGGCAGAGGAAACGCCTGGAAAGCTTTTACCTCAGGGATGGAGTATTCCAGAGACCTTGATGGCTGCTGTGAGGAGAGGGTTTAAAAGGGATAGGGATAGAAGTGAGGTTAGTGGAAGGAAGAGAGGTTGAGGCATAGTGGAAAGGGTTTTAGAGTAGATAGGTCCAATTTGGAATTGAGATGGACTATGCAGTGCTCTGCCCCGAAGGACGGCGTGCCATCTGTTGAGCACGGGGAAGTAAAATTATCCACCAGAGGAAAGCGGGATTGGAAGAGACAGGTAAAGAGAGTATTTGAGAAGGAAAGGTCAAACGCTGTACTGCGGAGATTTGTTTATTGATAAATGTAGCCTGGATGTGGTAAAAGTTGCGGAAAAGGAGAAACAAATCAGCTGATCATGAATTCAAGTTAAACGTATATGCCGTCATTCCAAAGAAATAATTACCACATCTAAGGAAGTAAAAGGAATTACATGATCGATTAAATAAAAGGCAGTGCGGTACAATCATCTTTTAATTTGCTATTTATAAATACAGGAGTCCCTTGCGCAGCGCTGGGATTGCGGTTTTAGGAACGGCAGTGTTGGCCAATTACGAGTTGCGCAAATTCAGTACCTTATAAAAAAAACCATCTTTCCTATAAACTACGAGATGAATAACGTTACATAAATAGATAAAATGGAGTGCGCGCTCAATTCAGGAACACGTAAACTAACAAAAAGTTTTATTCGTGTTGAAGAGAGTAATGCCTCACCTATTTAAGTGTTATAAATAAATCCGCATCTGGGAAACAATGGTTTTCCGTAGTTCGCTTATACAACTTCCCTCTTGTTCTTTCTGTAAAAGTTACGTAAAATTAACCTAAATTACCATATCTGAGTATCTAGTATAATTATACAGTCCAACTCTTTGCGATGCCATCCACCAACACATTTAGCATATTTAAATGTGATTTTGTAATGTAGTTTTGGAATTCAGTATCTATCTAGTGAGTGGCGCCTCAAAAACTGCCCATCCACCTTGATACCTTCCCTTCAAATTTTTCCTCCCCGTGGAGTCGCATTCGCACGTCTCGAGTGTCGACGCCTGATATAATCTACTGAAGAATTCCGCCAAACACGCGGTCCTCCACTCTTCATGTCGTTACCCAGCGGCGGGAGAGGAAACTAGTGGGCCCGGTATTTGGCTCCACCTGGCAACGGAATGCGTTGATGCTTAACGTCCCCCTCAAAGGTCGGAGTGCCTTACCTGTTTAGTCTCATGGCAGCCGTGGGTAAAAAGGGCGTGCTTACAAAAAAATATCATCCAAGGTTACCCGAGTACGCATCATAAGCCGACACACTCACCATTTTCCTTAATGTTTGTAATTTATGGAATTACTCGGGAGGGTCCTCCGTGTAATTTCCCCTTCCTCCTTCATAGTATGGAATTTAAGTTGTGGATAAGATTATTTAAATGTTTTTTTCTAGTTTCTCATTTACGAAGTATATAAAGGAGGTGTCGTGTCCGCGAAAAAAAATCCACTTCTCGATGTTGACGAATTTTCACGTATTAAATGCCCCTTGAATGCGAAAAGGTGGTTTTTTGAGATTCTTTCTGTCTATGCGCCTCTCTAGGAGCTTTAGAACTTGAAAGAACTTGAAAGAATCTGAAGAAATGTGGTATTTACATAGAGTTTAACTCGGACGAACAACCTTGTCAAAACGAACCATATTACAAATTCACTTTTCATTAAATGTAGCCAATAATTGGTGTTTTTGTCAATTCTACACAAGCATTATGCCAAAAATGTGGCTATATAGCGATCAGTGACGTTATAATAAATTGTATTTTAAGCCGAATACCGCCAATCTGTTCATACAGTAATGTTACTGGTACACTATTATATGGGCTAGGAGCTCATGGTCATGTGTACGTTTTTGCCATATATTTTTCAACGAAAATTTTGTTTTGAAATAATGGGAGTCACTCGTAAAGATATGCATGTGGACGGTTTAAATCTATACTTTCCCAATCATTGAATATGTTTGGCAGAAAAAGTTTTATTCATATCGCTAACAACCTCGTAGGGTGCCATTTAACGAAAAGATGAAAGTATGTTGGGGAAGGAGACTCTCTTGTTAGCAAACTCAAAGGTCGATCGTATTTTCCCATTAAAGTCCTCCAGCTTCCTTTTTATCCATCTCAGCGATTTGAGACTTCTTTTTATGTAACGTTTAAACGTTTAAACGTTTACATTGAGAAATTTCGAACTGTAGACGGAAAAATATGAACAGAATAAGAAACTTTATAATGTTTTCTTTAAAATGGTTCATATCCGAAGATTGTAGGTCAATTCTTTTTAATTTTAATCTAAAAAAGAATGGAAGCCTGCTCGTCGTAAAGCCGATTTTACGTGTTATCTTCTTGGAAATTGAAATTATCCTCTGGAGACGAACCCGGGTCTTTGATCTCGAGTTCGATACATTAAAACGTTTTGTTATTATATCATAATGCTATCCTGAAAATTTCATCAAATTCGATGTAGTCGTTGCGAGATATTAAGCTTCAAAAATCATTACACACAAAGTGGCACTGTCTTTTATATACGTAGTTTGGATAGCAAAGTTTCCAAATGCCCTTTTTGTATTGACTGATGAGTTTCGGTCTCTCTAATCCCACAGTCCGTTAAATCATGTATGAGATAACGTTATGCAAATAAAGAGTTCACTTTTGGCAGGGCTTCTCAATTTTTTTTCAGTGCCGCAAAATGAAAATCTGCACTCTCTTCGTGCTCTTGGGATGGATGAGTTAGCGCTATAATTAGAAAACTTTTCCATGTATAAAGTTGAATTTTGACCTCCTCTGCTCAGTTTATATATATTGAAACATGTTTTTGCAATTATATCAATTGGTCGTTTGTTGCAATACTGTTAACCTTTTTGGTACTAAGATAATTTTTAATAGTACACCCTGACTCGTATTAAGAAATGTTGGATGGGATTGACAGTAAATTGAAGGGCATTACAAAATTAAAAATAAACAGTAACCTTGATAAGGTTTTTTGGTAATAGTATTGTTTACATAAAATAACTAAGAATATATGACCTGAAAATACACTATCGTATCTATCGGAAAAGAGTATACGCGACAGTAGGCCATGGAGGTGATTGGGTAATAGGCGAGTATACGCAACCACAATCCTTAAACGGTAAATAACATTTGAGCGATACTTCGTTGAATTTAATGTGCGTGATAAATTTAAATTTTTGTACATACTGCAAACATGAATATAGTGAAACAAATTTGGTAACGTGACGTGCTAATTGTTCGAGGTTTTTGGTTCCATTTTAAGGACAGAAAGAAGAAACAATTTATAATTTATGGAGCTTCGGATATAGCCTATGCAATGCTCTTGGATGAATGCACGCAAATGGTTTATCCGAAGCAATAACGACAACGCATATCTCTGTATCGACGACATTATTCATCTCCTCTAGAGCGCCTTTTCTGGCTCTTACGTATGTTCACCCTTATGAAATACGATTACGATCCATTTCCAATGATAGATGCAAATGTAAGGAGAAAAAGTAAAATTTTGAATTCCGCCTCGCATGAATAAACCATGACTGTTCTACCTACGTTACCGATGGAAGAGAAAGGCTTCGAAGAGAAATTTTGTTAGAATTTCCGTTTCCGGATGTGTGTATCTCCTCCAGGCATTAGTCGCAAAGTTTTTTTTTCTCTTACGGAAGTTGTTTAAATTCGCCAGACGCACGTTAGGGGAGACTGCTAGAACCGCCACTCTCCCTCAGGTACGTTACACATGGGCCGCATGAGAGACAGAGAGAGAGAGAGAGAGAAAAAGAGCTGAGGAGGGGAGTAGACAGGCGAACATGCGGTAGGAAGGTTGGCGGGAGAGCGTTGCCTGTTCACATCAATTGATCCTTTCTCTTTGAGTGGCTCCACGGCAGCGAGTGAAGGAGAAGAGGGGGGGAAGAGAAGATTTTTAGGTCTCGTTGGGTCGGAAGTAGAGTCGGAGGTTGTGCGGTAAGGTGGAGGTTGAGAGGATGCGGAGGCGGAAGAGAGAGAAAAGAGGCGCGCCGTGGAGTACCAGTAGAAGGAGTAGTGCGGATAGGGTGAGGAGGAGGCGTGGTGAGGCCATCGAAGTCCCGAGAGGTGCCTTTTATGTACGGCGTGGAGGAGGAATGAAGGAGGGAGTCCTCCGTAAAAGCCTCTGCGATAGGGTTGTGATTGTTTGGTGGAGTGCGTTGTGGAAGGAGGAAGGAAAGAAGGGAGTTCAGAATATATGCAGCGCAAAATAATATTCATATCCGTAGTTCTAGTTCATACAGCGATTTCATTGGTAATATTGATACAGTAGTTTCCTTCCAACCGCGGGGGTTAAGTTCCTGACAACCCGCGGTTCGTGAGGGCCAGCGGCAGAGCTATCCCTTAATATATTTTTTATTTTAATGAATTTAGCAAATAAGCATCGTCCGCGTGAAGAATTTTGGGTGCTAAAGACGGGATACCGCTCTTGGTGGAAAAGGTTTGCAATTTATTAACCGCAGTTGGCGAGGGACTACTTACGCGTGGATAATATTTTTGCGTAACTCATGTCGTAGTAACAATGTTGGTAGCTGCTGATGGCCTGTAAAAAGCTTGGCTTAGTGTAAAAAGAAACTAGACATTGTTGTCACTCTTCGTTCTATTGTTATATTTTTAGACATTTTGGTTATGCAATACTGTAGTAGGTAAATCGCCATGAATAAACCACTCTTGATTGTTCATAAGCGTTCCAACAAGAGATTACGGGATTTGTTAAATTCGGAATTTCTAAACACAATTTTTTAAATTATGGGAAGTTTAAAACGTTCGTATATATTTTTTACAGTCACAGTGTATAATTCCTATAAGAGAAAGTATAAAATAATCGATGAAGCGGTAATGCGACCGTGCCAGACCTCTCTCGAAAAGGGTGCAAAAATAAGATATTCACAATACGTATTTCACATTACTTATTCCTAGAATACCTATCTCAAAATATCGTCTTTTAAGCTTTTATAGCGAATTGATCTTGGACTGCGCAGTAATATTATTGTGGTGGAATTCTTTGAAGTGCACAAGCAGAACATAGGAGCCAGCTTGCTTCTATTAAACATAGTATACGGTATAACAACAACAATACCACGGATTATTTATTTATTTTCTTTAATTCCATAATATATGAGCGTATTTTTAATAATAATTCAAGTTTTTCATTTTAATTTTTTATTATTGGCAAATGAGGTTTAAAAAAATTAAAGGATCGTCATGTTTTATCTCGCCTCAGGCGGAAAAACTTCTGGGCACATCCCTGTTAAAATAGCCTATTTTTTTATGGAATATCAATACCGTGTCGGAGTAATATTCGCTGTTGGCATCCAACCAGTAAACCTGGGCGTTTTTCCACCACACCGTAGAGCAATATTAGTTAATAATGGATTATGAAACAGCAGAATATGTACGCGGAATGCTATATTGCATTTCAACTTTGTGTACGAAGACTTTTGAATTCCTATAGGTTTACACCGTTCCGATCTGTTGCTAGTTGAGGTGCCCTGGAAGCTAGGCAACTCCACTTGGCTTCAAAGGTTTGGCGGTATGCATATGTGAGGAATTCCTAGGGTTTCGGGAAGGAAAAGCAGATATTTTGAGAGGCTGGTGGACAAGACGGAAAGTTTGGGATTGGACGTTAAATTCAAAAGCAAGGAATATGCGGAAAGAAACATTTTTCGAATGCTTAGAGTCGTTGTAAGGGTTTAAAATATATAATGGAATTATAAGAATCAAGCGGTACATGTATGTACGTGCATATATTTTTTTGTAAGCATGACTGAAAGGGCATCCTCAAGGTTAAACGAGGAATAATTGTTTGTCAGGAAGATTTTGATCTGTTTCACGGAAACGGTCTGATGTTACCAAATAGGTAAGGGAAATATTTCATAGTAGAACTGTGTGTACAAAATTGCTTTCCTTACTTTCACAAGAATCGAAGAAAAGAATATATATTTTCCCTTGTTTCTCTTAAAAAGAAGTAGTTATAAAATGTTAAGGATATAGTATTATTATTATTGTTTTAACAGTTGCAAATATAAAATTTTGAATTTAATTTTTACTAAGGAATTAATAGCGTGTTGATAATTTTTTAAACCATAATAAATGCATCGAAATATGGAAGACATCATAGTCATGTCACCAGCAGTAAAACGCAAACACCTAAAGTGGAGAAGAAGAAGATATTATAGATAACTTAGGAGAATATAATAGCAAGAAACAGAAAAAAATAAGAGCAATGTAGAAGAAATGGAGAAAAAGCAAGATCAAGACAGAGAATATACAAAATAAGAAGCCAAGGAAGAAATGAAAAAAACTAAAGAATCAACGTAGCCCACAACAGAAAACATAGAAGCGACCATAGTTTAACTCAGCAAAGAGCAAATGAAATAGCTATTTGAAGTGAAGATTCGTATTCTGGAAAGGTGGATAAAGAATGCCAACACCGGAAAGCCAGCAGGCTTATAATGTCCTAATAATGTTAATATTTAAATAATACTTTTAAAACACCTGAATGTTTAAAACCAAGGCATATATTCCATTTCCAGCTGATAGTACAACCTTCATAAACGATTCTTTCCAAGTCCCAAAAGTGGAAGAATAAAGCGAGCATTGGACTGACTTTTTCATTATATCAATTTTCTTAAAGCCTAAGGCTTTCAACACAGGTGGTAGACAAAAAAGCCTTCAGACTCTCAGACAGCTCTCATTCATCTTCTTTTTTTTCGTACGCCATCCATTGAAAACGGTACGGCGAAAATGGAACGGATGAAAGGTGTGTTCATTTCATACCTCACCGTAAAGTAGACCGCGGATTCCTTGTTTGAACAAGTAAAATATCCGAGGGTTGCGGTCGCGCTTTCGCGTTATCCTATTATGCGATTTGGCTGCTCCCAGGTGCCAGTTGATGGCATATGGGTTTAAGGAGAAGTTAGGTATCGGATTTAGAGGGGTTGAGTCGGTAGATCGTAAAACAGCCGTTGAGGGATTTTATTTGCTACAGTGTGTGTAGCAGCAAGATTTTTTTCCTATAAGGAACGTTAAATTGCGGAATGCGTGAGATACACATGTCACATTTTAACGCTCATTATAAGGAAAAACCGCTTTCTCCGTCGAAGTGGAGTTATTTTTGTGCCTCAAATTTCGAGAAAGTTATTTTTCCACCGTAATTACGATCACCTATACCTGTATTCGAAAGAGATGTTCCTAAATAATTTTCAAAAGGTTTATTGTTTCCGAATTATAAAAACAAAGAATTAGTTTTTGAAGCTAAACGAGTCGAAGTAACTGGATTTATCATTGGTGATGTAGGGCTTAATAATTACAACAAGCAAGCATTCGTTCTTCGGTGCGTTTAAAGAAGCTATTATTATTATTTATTAATAGTAAAACCCATAAGCTCATGGAAAAATTTTGCCCCAATAAATTCAGCTCGTCATTCTTTTAGATTACACTCTCCGTAAATAACTTCAAATAAAAAATACATATATTAATCATTGCATTATATCTCTCCGGTTAATTTGTACGTAAATTATTTAACTGAAAATATTGATCAACTTTCATTTTTTAAATCACATAAAACATTTACCAGCGGCGGAATTATAAATGTTTCTTACGATATCGACATAGTAGCACAGCCTTATGATTTATTTCCAGTCGATATACCAAATTTTGAGGGAGAGAGCAAAATATTTATTTTTTTGCCCTTGTTTATTGGTTGAGAGTCTAAACAATTCTTTCCTTTGAGATATCGACTCGAAGACTTAGTGGTGACACAAACTGCACAAAAAGTGCGATTCGGGCGTCTTAGGGCGAGTTGTTGTTTATGACTTAACGGGGAAATTCTATTTGTCATTCACGCATGAAACCACTATCAACAGAAAGGCGCAACATTTTTTATGGCATTGGTCGCAGTCACATGAATCGAAATGCGGTCGAAAATAAGCCTTTCGTCGTTCCTTTGATGAAAGTTTACCGTATTTTTACGTGGGAAAAACATATGCAAGTTTTCCCTTTATTAATAATAGAGATTTGACAGTTGAAACTCAACGGGAGAATTACATTCTTTTCAATTCACCCGGAAAGTGAAGCTCTTGAAATATTTTACATTCGAATATTCCTGCTGAGTATAAGAAGGCCATTGTAATTTTCTGTTGTTGAAGTATGGCGTCTATATGTCTTTCTCTTTTTATTAAGACTTGATTTGACAGTCTATAACTCAGTTATTCTTTTTCTTCGTTTTCCAGGATCTTTTCTAGCCTCGCTACTTGATATGCCAATATTTTAGTTCGTTGTTTGTTGGTTTCAGTTCAACGTTTTGGGCTTATCGGCACCTAATCATACTCCGGACAGGCGTAATGAAAAACTCACACTTGCTCTATCATAGTATGAAATACGATCAATTTTTTACTTTCTCCGTATACATAATATAGAGAAAGTATTGTTTTCATGAAAAAAAATCGACTTCGAGTTTTCAACGGAAATACATGTTTTGAGATCCCTAGAACGCGTTTAGACTATTTTCGGAATGATGTCTGTGCGTTTGTGTGTGTGTGTGTGATTGTGGGCGCCCTAACTTAAAAGTACTTGCCACATCATTACCAAATTTCACATATAGCACTTTGGGGTGAGCACGAAGAGCTGATTAGTTTTTGGACAATACCGGTTAAGCGAAAGTTGAGGTTTATTCGAAACATTCGGTTTTGGCGAAATATCTCCGTTAAAATATCATTATTTTATATACAATTTGATACAAAGGTTATAGAGAATGTAATTTTCTACAACTTTTATTTGAAACAATTTTCCATAGCAGTTATTGTTTTGAAATTATTTATAAATAATCGGTTTTTTCGGTTTCCGTCAAATATCTCCTTAAAAACGTCATTGGTAATCTTCCTAAGGACGAAAGTTGTAGAGAATAATATGTCTTCCAGGTTTTGTTTGAAACAAATTTTCGTTGAACCATCCATTTCGGAGATATTTTGCTTTTTCTTAATTTCCAGTATACAGCGCCGCCACCATGTATCGGTGAATTCTGTAAACATATTCAAAATATAATTTACGGCAATAAGGACGACTGTATTCTTTTACGATAGGAAATAATAATTTTGCCTTATAATGCTATTCATAACAATTTAAATATCTATACCCCAAATATGCTGCAAGTCATGTGTTGGCCACATCAGATTTTTTACCTTGTCCCATCGAACGGGTTTTCGGGGCACACGAAAACAAACGAATAATCTCTCCCTTTTCAATAAAGAACCTTATTCAATTCTTTCTCATTTTACTTTCTCGCGCCATTCCATTACTCATACGTTTCCCCAAGCCTCTTCTCTTTCTCTCTCTCCCTCAGTCCTTTTTTATTCATCCGTTCTCCGTATTTTTTTGCAACTCAATACACTCCCTTCCTTCCTCCTCCGTGACGCTTATTTTTCCCCTTTTGAAAAAATAACGGGCATTTATTTCCTTTCCTGCTCTCTCTCTCGTCCTTTATCCCTCGTGAATTCCGAAAACAAACCTAAATATCTCTCCATCTCACGTGTTATACCTTTCTCCTCGTTATTTCTCTCAGCAGACCTCTCCAATCCTCCCATCTCTCTCTCTACCTTTCCTGTACCTGATTATCTCTTTTCTTTCTGCCTTGTATCCCTCCCCATTCGTTTTGCTCACTTCACCCCTTCCTTAAAACTCTTCTCACACACCTTACCCCCTTCCAAAATCGTCCCTCTTCCTTCTCCTTTTAACTCCTTTACAGCCGATGTAATACCACCGCCTTGGGATGCCGGGAGATCTCTTTCGTCCTTGTTAGACCACCTGAAATCGTATTTCTCCGTGTCTCTCCGTACAAGAGTTCCTGGAAGATCTCTTTCGCTCTCTCCCCCTGTCTACCTCTCTCTCTCTCTCCGTATCTTCATCCTTAAACCCATACGTAGTAGCATCCCTTTCGCTCTTTCTCCTGTGCCTGGAAAATATTCCCCGCCCTTAAACGCCGCCGCAAAACCCTACTTTCGAAAGCACCTACCTTCGTATTGTAATAAAAAACAACTCATCACTCTTTTCTACTTCGATCCACTATTTTTGAAACGGCTTCATTTTTTTAACGGTCGCTGTTTTTTCTTTCTCCATACGTAGTAATGAGAAAGTATTGTGATCACGAAAAAAATCGAATTCGAGATTTCAACGGAAATACACGTTTTGAGGTCAGTAGAACACGTTTAGACTATTTTCGAAATGATGTCTGTATGTGTGTGTGCGTGTGTGTGCGTGTGTGTTATTATGGGCGCTCTAACTCAAAAAGTGCTTACCATTTCGTTACAAAACTTCATATATAACACTTTAGCATGAGCATAAAGCACTGATTAGTTTTTGGACAATACCGGTTAACCGGAATTCGAGGTTTATTCGAAACCCGATTCGGTTTTTGCGATATTTCTCCGTTAAAACATCATTATTGTATATACAATTCTATACAAATGTTATAGAGAATGTTATTTCCTACAACTTTCATTTGAAACAATTTTCCATAGCAGTTATTGTTTTGAAATTATTTATAAATAATCGGTTTTTTCGGTTTCCGTCAAATATCTCCTTAAAAACTTTGTTATTGGTGATTTTCGTGAGTACCAAAGTTGTAGAGAATAATACTTCTTCCAAGTTTTATTTGAAACAAATTTTCATAAAACCTTCCATTTAGTAGATAATTAATTTATTCGTAAATTTCTTGTATACAGCGCCACCGTGTAGCGGTGAATTCTGTAAACATATTCAAAATATAATTTGCGGCAATAAGGACGACTGTATTCTTTTACGATAGGAAATAATAATTTTGCCTTATAATGCTATTCATAATAATTTAAATATCTATACCCCAAATATGCTGCAAGTCATGTGTTGGCCACATCAGATTTTTTTTATTTTCTTCCTTTTTTTTGAGAGACGAAAATACGAATAAAGTCACTGGCGTGCTGCCGTGTTTTGGAATTACTGAACATGGAGTTGGAGATACCGTATGGCAAAACTTCTTGGGCGGACGTTGTAAAACGCCGAAGAGGGAGGATACCTACTTTCTCTTGTACATACTTGGATAAATAGAGGGATTTAGAAAGGGGTGTGTTGGTACAGCCGAACAGAATTTTTTTTTTAAACGACGAGTGGAAAGTTGAAGATAGTTTAAGATCACCGTGGCTGGGTCCCAAACGTAAACTGCGTAGTTTGCGCCGGATTTTCGAATAAAAACTCCGGGTTTAAGAAAATTAAAGAGCGTGCTCCGAAAGACACCAAGTTTGGTATGTTTTAAAGAGGCGTAATTTAACTGTTAGAATTAGCACAATTTAGATGATCGTACGGAAATTTTATTTTTACTTTTTTGAACTAGGATGCAAAAAGTTACAAAAATAAACTTGTGAACGTTTTCAGTGGAACAGAAAAAAAACATTTTTGGCGAACCTTGATTCGAAGTTGAAGATTTATATACATTTGCAGGCATTGGAACCTCCGTTTTTAAATATAAATCGTGTGATGCTGTTTGAAGCCATATTTTTCTAATGATTCTTATATATATATAGAAATTTGATTGGATCATGAAAATTTCCTTTTAGCATGGATATCCTATTTATCAAGGCGATTTCATTAATGACGATTTTTCAGGCAGGAAAGCTGTAAGATAAAATAAATCACGTTCGTCATAATAGACAACCATGCCCTCAGCAGGATTCGAACTCTCTATTTTACGAGGGTGTAAGCAATCTAATCTTATATTTTTTCATGTAAAAGCAATTAATGGTAATGAATGTTAAAGTTCCTTCTCATATTTATTCAGTTTCATCGTAACTACTAATGATTCTGCACAGATTACTCTTTTTGTCTCAATTCGATTGAGACTATTCAAAGTGACAAATTTTAATTGAAAATTAAACATTAATTTATAACGGAATATTTTATGACGTGATTTGGTTAAAACAAGCGCCTTTGAATATACGAGCAACCTTTTGTGAGATTAACACGAGTTATTAATCGAATTAGTCATTTATCCTTTTGCCTGCATTACCCGCACAATGCTATAATATTTTCACATTTAGGTATGAATATAAGAGAAAAAATAAACTAAGCACAACTCATTAGCACATCTGCGTAAAAAAAGAATTTGAATAAAGATATAAGTTGCAGATACCTTATCTCCAAAACCGTCCAGGGTCGTCAAAGAAGGAAATGTTTTTGCTGGTCTGGGATGAAAGGGGTTATGAATGGAGGAAAAATACTTTTGTGTCATCTAAGTCACGCTGGTGACATTACATTGTTTGCGAGAAGCCAAGAATAAAGAGCTTGAGGGGCTATAATTATTCCGCATCAAGAACGGAGTTTCAAAGAAACTCGGCAAGATTAAGGACACCACAAACTCCTTCATTCATCCGCAGATGATTTAAAGCGGTTGAAGAGACCTCGAGGACGTTTAAAATATTTCTATTTACCTCATAAGCTTAGGCGAAATCCCCTTTGCTTAGTTCAACTTATCTAGCAGTGTGCATTCAGATCATATGCACAAATTAACAATATAATAAATGTAAATATTTCTAATTAAGAAGTTGGTGTTCTTGGGCTTAAGCATAAGATCTATAACGGTTTATTGATTTCTTGCAGTGCTTAGAATTATTCAGTACTTATTTCACGAGGAAATAAGTTGAAGAAAATTGGAAACGGAGAGAAATGGGCGCTCGAGATATTAATATTTAAAAAGTAAAAATCGTAAATGGAAGTGAGTCGGATTAATTGAAACTTAAGAAAATTTAATTTAACGTCAGATGATGGTATGGGTAATACAAACTCGGTCAACGATTTATAATTTTAAACGGATTATCAGGAAATGGGAAACCTTTAAGTCGCTAAAATTGCCAGAAATTGAGAAAAAAATAATTTACATTTTTTAACATCAAGGCATTGATAACGTATAGTTTTAAGTTTATTTTAAGTTTTCTAAGCGTAAAACTCGTGTAATAATCAAATGAATTTTTGCGCTATTTAATTAATTAATACATTTTCTAATTTATTATAATATATTTAACTCAATATCTGTGATGTAGGATATTGACTTTTATAACAAATAGCCGACTTTTCTCTCTTTGATTAGGTTAATCTCTAATAGACACAACGACAATGTATGTGATATAGTTTTATGAATATTATTTCAATATCATTTTGCGGGGTATGGCTTTTATAATTATGCCTAATTTTTAACACACTGAGTTCATTTCAGTTTAAATCAATTAAATCGCAGTAACATGCCTCTTGACTACAGCTCAATAAAAACGACAGTTATTTATATCTACTTGAACGTTTTAACTTTAATTGTGTATGAAATAATGAATGAAAATTCAGTTGGTTCCCGTGCAATGAAGCTCAACCGCTATTCAGTATTTTTATTATTTGCCTCCGGATAATTCAATTAATCTACTGTAAATACAATATTTCGAGCTCAAAATATGTCGACGCGATACAAAAATTTCTGCGAGGGGGGCATCACAAAAGTCGAAATTAATTTAAGGACTTCAAACATGACAGGAACTGAAATCCGAGTCTTTTCATACTCTTTTTTATATTATTTTTTATTAACTTCACTCAGATATATACATGCTTTCAAATCCGAGATATAAATGTATATTAATAAATTTGAAACAAAAGTTGTACACAATAAAAAATATTAGGACGTCCCGCGATTACAAATATTTAAACAGTTTTCACGTTATCGGTATTTTCATTTTACTAGAGAGCCGGTGACGCATCGCTGTCACTTTAAGCTGGTTTTGATTTTTAGAAATAATTAATTTGAACAGACACATTTATTTGACAAAATATGTTAAGTACCAGGTACCTCGGAAGGTTCAATATTTCAATACGTTTTACATTTGAAATAATTATTTGATCTTAACACATTCATTAACAAATACAAAGAAACAAAGACAGAAAGTTGATGACGAATTATATAAATTAAGAAATATGAAACATTTAAGAAAACTTCAAATAAGGAACATTACCAACCATCCAAAACAAGTTCGCCGGCGACGACGGTTACGGTAATTTTCCCCTCAATTTTCACAATAATTCTCCCTTCTCAGTTAGTCCGTAATATTTTGCCTATTTTAGTTACTTTTTAGGATTTTCCCGAGAATTTCGCCAGCAGAATTGAAATTTATATTCAAAAACAAACATTTTAAGCTCAAAAATGTCCATTACCAACCATCCAAAAAAAGGTTCGCCGACGACGACGATTACGATAATATAATATGAGATTTTGGAATTTATGAACAAATCGATTGCTATAGTTATCGCGCACCTAGTGACACCAAGCGGCGAGAGAATGTGATACAATTGTAAACAAACTGCGCCAATTAGTTTGATTATAATAGCGTATTAGTTGTTGTTATTGACTTCATAGAAGCTCTAGACATGAAAAGTTATCCATGAAACGGAGATTAACGAGGCAAAAAGAATACTACATGAAAAGAAAAGAAAGGGAGACATCGGAGCAGAGAAAAGATAGACTGGATCAATTGAAAATCGTGACAAGTATAAGGAGAGACTGTGAAAATAAAAACAAGCATCTTGAATGATTGGAAAAGTTGTAAGTAAATGATGAAATTCGTAGTAATTAAGAAACAAAGGAACAACGAGAAGCACGTTTATTTAAGTTGAAGGAAAATCAATCACGACGTCTGGCTAACGAAACAGAAGGCGAGCGAGTTAAACGTCTAAACCAGTTAAGTTAAAATCGTTCTCGATATCTTAACAATACCGACAAATATAGTAGTTTTACGGCTGACATTAACAAATTCGCCGATCAAATTTGCAAGAAACAGTGTTATCAATTCCAGTGTAGCTATTTCTTATTATCCGTTTTAATAAAAAATAATAGAGTTAACTTGTATAGCGTATTGCCACCTGAGCTTATTGAGACAGAAAAACTTTTGTTATGCAACCGATGTAAAACAATTTACCAAAGTAATCCAAAAGAATGCCCTTCAAGAGCGTACTGGAATAACATGAAACCTGGAATTATTCCAGATGAACTATGCACTAAGTTTGTCAGATGTAGAAAAACGCTTGATTTCCCTTGTAATTCCTTTTATGAAAATTATCAAATACAAGGCAGATTTGGGCAATATGGTTTTAAGAGACAGGCAATAATATTTGCTCAAGATATATTTGAGATTGCTGACAAACTTTCAGAAATACTGCCAAGACCATTAGATTCAAGTGGTTTAGTACTTATAGTAGAATCATTGGAAGATATAAATATTGTACGGGAGTTTTACATAAGTAAAATTCGAATTGAAAATACTCTTAAATTTCTAATTGCTAATAATAATCTTTATGAACTTTTGAAGTTGTTTGGATTTTTCTTAGACATCATCTCTGCACAATTTTACTAACAGTTTCCTGATAGGCTATAAAAATAGAGGTAATTTCCTGTGCGTAGAAGTATTTCATTACAAATATGAACAATGCATCCTATGTCAGCTTTAGTTCCACATTGGTAAATTCTTACGAATTTTACCAATGTCCTCATCATCATCATAGGTAGTCTGTCCGTTGACAGGTCCGTGATTATTCTAGGTTAAACTTGGTTCTCCATATACTCCTATTTTCCGCAGTTTTCTTTATGTCTTGATAGCTCTCTTTCCCTTTAAAATTATATTAAAACTTGATTTCACTTGATAATTTACTGGTACACAGCATCTCCAGTTTAAGTTTTATATTGTGTTAATAGTTTTATCTGCTATTTTAAAAGCCCAGATATATTTTAATCATTTCAAGGCTATATAATTTCTTAATTCAGTTCTGGGAAAATCATTCTGAAGGGGCTACATAGAGCACAGCATAAAATCATAGTTTGGCAAAATGTCACCATTAAAAAATTTTCTTATGAATTTTTTATAACAATATTAGCTACAATATTAATTTCAGTATTGAATAGTAATGTCTGATGCAAATTTATACATCATAATTTGATCTCATTGTCATAATTATAATCATATCACAATATAAAATAAAAATATAAGTATAAAAAACTTTTTTAAATTATACTATTTTTTAAAAGCGCACTTAAAAATATAAAATAAATTTTTGGGTTCAAGAAAATATCTGGATCTTAATGCAATTTTTCACTGTATATGATCATGAATCTCCTAAAAAAAGAGGTATGGCATATGTTGATTAACAAGAATTTACAATCTATTTATATAGCATTGAATAATTTAATAATTTTTAATGCAAGGGTATCATATCGGTATAGTCGAAGTTGGTGCTCTGCAGATACTATCGGAATGTCGTTGCAAAAAGGCACGTCAATCATTTTTTTGTGCCTATATAATAAGTCTATCATAATGTTAAATATTTTCGCTGCAAATTATGGAGGATAACATAACCGTATCTCACATAAAAATTTACGTTAGTTTCTCAGTGGATGCTACGCGACTTAGAATTTCTTGATAGGGTTCGTCGTTTTTGTGTCGGATTCATACGAAATCTTCTATCAAAAATCCTGTCAAGAAAACACCTTTTGATAACTTCGATAGAGCATCAGATTCGTCAACGCCGAATTGATCTCCTTGCCATTTTAAAAAGTGTAATATATAAACCGATTTTACAATATGATGTTCTTGCTCTAACTCACTCATATACTCCGTTTGCACTTGTCCCGCTTGTTCTTTTGGCCAAAGTCTCATTTGACCCACATGCTCTTTTGAAAATTTCTCATTTAGGCTCGTTCTTATGTCAATAGTTCATTTGTCATATAGTACTTAAATGATTCATTTATGTATTAACGGATGTATGAACTTATCATATCTTGTCAACGTGAAAGAAGAGGAAATTTTAAGCAATAGCATTGACGACTTAAATACTGTTTCCTCATACATGCAAATTGGCGCAGAGGCGAACCTTAAACGTACTATAAATAAAGCAATATCGAATGATGGATACTAATAAATCACGATTTAATTCATCCAATCGGGTGACGTATATATTCAGATGCCTCATTCGTCAAACATTAACGGCGAATAATTTGAATATCCTAATTCTCTTACTTATACTTAACCCAAAAACTACGACTCTATTTCGGGTGAATTCCTGAACCTCGGATTATTCGATTACAGACGGTTCAAAATATGGCTGAAGATCTTATCACTACACCTAGAGAGAGTTCGGACGCCGAACACACTATTGCGTCTTGCGTTCAGCTTTTCCGCAAAAAAAAATCGTGCAAGCTGATAAGAGACTCTAGCAGCAAAATTACCCTTCACTTCCGAACGTCGGGGAGGAACTTTGAGATGGAAATGCTGGATATGACCACAAGGGACCGGGAGGGTAAAGGATAGATACGGACCCGTGATTAATTGAGCGAGAATTTCAAAATGGCAATGGGGTCTCCGTATTACGAGTAGCGTATGGGAAGGCGGATCCGTGGACATTTTGAAATAATCGAATGGATCCAAAAAAGACATCAAGATCCGAAAAAAGGTACCGAATGTAGGAGATTGGACGGGGATTCGTGGACGTTCTTCGTAGGAGTGGCAAAAGAGGAGCTCATAGCCGTGAAAATTGGAAAATCTGGGAGACGCCGTCAACCGGAAGAGGGTCGGGAAAGGTCTAGAATCCAATGACGATTTCCTCTGCTGAGAAACAAGATGGTGGCATATGTTTGCATTTCTACGATTCAAGGAACAGTGGGTTAAAGCTGACAAACGTTAACTTCATCAACTTACAAGTTTATTTAGAAACGCAAGAGAACTTGTTGAAATTTCTGTTTTAGCGCGTATTTTTAAATGTACTTATAGTTTCATTTTCGCGTCTGTCTGGTCATCTGTCTGTCCACTAGCAAAAATTGAGATTATTACAATACCGTAAAAGTTAGAGAACTGAAGTGTAGATTTTCTGTACTTCTTCCATTTGCTTTTCTTTAGATTTGACTTTTAAAAAATATACATTGTCGGATATGGGGTCATATAAGTTTTTTTAATATTTCCGAAGGCATAAAAGATGAGAAACCGAAATTTGGAGGGTTATTTTCCACATCGATGCCACATATTCTTGAAAAGTCCGAGTTCTGAATAAATTACAGAGTCGGATTGGCTCTAGTGACCGAATATGTGGCTGTAAAACCGCATAAAAAATAAAAACGCCCTTATTTAGCCTTCCTGGGTAACAGTACTTGTTTAATGAAAGTTTTTGTCTTCAAACTCATATTAAGCATAGAAGTAGATAAACAATAATTTAACATATCAAATAAAATTAGTGTAATTGTGAAGTATGCATGCAAAACAATATATTTCCAGCTTGAAACATCGACTTAGTTGCCCCTTTATACCTTTAATGAAATACGGTAATGTTTATTCCTATAGGTAATTCAGTAAGAGCGAATTCACCCATATTGTTTTTTAAGAAATCCTTTTTTGGGTTGTGCTGATTTGAATTTTATTCGTTATATATTATCGGCGTAGTAAATAACGTGACGCTGTCGTCGAAACGATTCACAGCCTTCCATTCCTTTGACCCTTCCTGCTGCATAAATTTTCGATATATTTTTTTATCGAGCTTCCCCGAAACAACGTGGACTCTCCAACTCGGTGATGACTTCCACGCCTCTATGTGCTTCTCCTCCCATTCGGCGACTCCACTCGTCGTTTCGGAAATCGATAGGCTTACACGTTTCTGAAATTCCATTTTCGCGTCTCAAACTGCACATTCCCCCAACAGCAGAGACCCGATAGGCCACTTCCAAAGTCTTCTATCTCCCTCTCATTCTCTCTTTCTCTCCTACTCCCTCTCTCTCTCCATTTCTCCATAACTCTACCTCTCTTTTCTGCCACTCTGAGGAGGTTTTACCCACCCTCTTTTTGTGGCTGTTTTCCTGCGAGAAGGTTTTCACCAAATATGAAAACCTTCTTCATATTTGGGTGTTCTCGCTTAAATTAACGAAATAATTCAACAGGGTGTCCAAAAAGTCCTTTTACTCCACCTCCTCCCCCCCCCCCCCCCCCCCAGGTATTGAGATTGATCATCGAAAATAAAATGTGTTGTGTTTGCTATATGTGTTGTTATATTCGTTACGTTTTTGTTATATTTATGCTTTATTTGTAAAAAAAACACTAACATCATTACGAGTGTGCCACAAGTTCCTTTACTACCGTTTGTAGTGAGTTTAATATTGGTGTGTTTCTTCTCTCGCCTTTTCAGGGTAAAGATAAATTATGACAGTTAATTTACAATATATAAGCGTTAATTCTGAGTTTTTCGGTCATTGAAGCCATCCTACGGAAGATGAATCATCACATTTGGTAACTCTGTGATTAAAACTATGGCACTCACAGCGATTTTCTTGAGCATTACAAGTAACTTCGAGAACTAGATAAACCATAAATATAATGATGAGTATAAAAATGAGAAATATAAAATAACTTTTATCTTTTCCATTTTACTTAAGTAAAGGCATTTAACCATCTACGTATCTCTCCCTCTTTCTCTCTTACAATATTTTATTAATATTATCAGGAGACTTCGGAGGATTTTCACATTTTCTTACGTGGTAGATGTTTTCCTGCCGTGGCGTATTTATCCAAGGTCTAATTATATGACATTATTTAATTTTCTCTCACATATTTTCACTGTCGTCCAAATATCTATCCCCCTCTCTCTGTGTAGGTCTCCCTCTTCCTCTCTCTTCAATATCTACCTCCCTCCCTCCCCCGTTATTTCCTTTCATTCCATACTCTGTTCTTCCTTCCTGTTTCGTCCGTATCGCGTTTCTACTTCTTTTCCCTCTTTATCTCATTGTCCTCCATATCTATCTCCGCGCACCCTTCCCTCTTTTTTCACTGCCGCTATCTGGCGGCGGAAAGTTTGCCGACTCCCGCTTGGCAACCTCATCGAATTTATTTTCTTCTATTCCACTGTGCCTTTCCGATGCCACTCCGACATTGCCGAAAATTTCTCTCCAATCACATTTTTTCACGCTTCCTCCTCCACGCCGTTCACCCTCTTCGTTTGTACCTAAACGACTGTATTTTCGTCCCTTTATCGACCGTGGCTCTGTTCATTGAGCCCTCTGTGTTCTTCTCCCTTTCACTCTTCCCAAACACGATTCCCCGATTCACGCCCGTTCTCGCTCCCTGTTTCTCTGTATCACGTCTCCCGCATTCCTATTCTCACTGCCTGTTTCGCCTCTTGACATTACTTAGGCGAGGATTGGAATGGAGACGGTGTCGCGTCTGGAATGTTATCCGGATACTTTAAGATTATCTACCAAAATATGCACGGTGCACGTGGTAGAAGTTCGTGGCACTGTTGAGTGATCGATACTTAAAGAATTTTTTCACCCTACGCCGTAGAATTTCTTTTGCCGGTTATAACACCGTAAGTTTCAATAAAATATGTACCGTGTTGCAGCTGATTAGTTAATATGTGAGTTTTAATTCCATTAAACATTACCAAATTACTATAATTTAGGTATAACGATAAAACTAAAATTCACAATTTGGGTCGGTTATGGCTTTTTGTATTGAAAAATATTTTTTCAAAAAAGTACCTATATATATGTTCGGGAGAGAATGGAGCTCACGTTATGATAGAAATAAAATTGACAAACTTTGTCTTCCAACCTTACAAATGCGTGTCTGTGTGAGTGGGTGTGTGCGTGGGTGTGATAAGATACCTGTGACTTTACCAAATAGTTTATACATTTTTAGCTTAATAAATATAACTATAATGTCACGATGGCATCTTAGTATTAACGATTGAAGAAAAATAATGGAGAATACTGAGGAGGCGAGGAAGATCTAGGTTGGAATACGTAAAAAAGCATATTACTTATGAATGTTTGCAACTTAAAGAGTTTGAAGATCCTCACCCCGGACTGAACAAGATGGAAAGCTGCAGTAATCAACACTAATGATTGAAAATACAAGGGTTATGTTCAACTAAAATTAAACCACATAGGGACAACCCTTATTGAAAAATCGCCCCTCTACAGCGACTACTCCTCTTAACGGCCCATTTTTCTTCCGAAACGTCGCAACCGACGCGTCGGTGGTAGTTTAATAAAAGTTTTACTACTGTATCCTTCGATAAGTTTCCCAATATGTATAGGCCATGGACGAAAAAAAATGTTTTTATCACCCTCGTAAGCGAACATTTAAAATGTGGGTGTTTAATGTACTACGACGTTCTGGTAGCGTTAGGCCGAAGATTAATGAACGAACGCAATTTACTTTTTCATTAGAATGTCTCTAATAAAGAGCTTCTTGATCGTATATCTTACGAGATTAATTACGAGAAATCAGGACTTGAGGTCAGCGCTCGAACCTTGTCCCAAGCAACGGTCTCTAAATGTCTTCTTCGTTCACGGAATGAGCACTTCTCTTCTTACATTTAAGTTAACTTTTTTATAATGACTTCTCTGCTTCTTATGTGAATTTTCGCGAAAATTGGTCGTCGTATATTTTCTACGGCCAAAATAAAGTGAGGACGTTTTTTTTTTGCAAATGGTCCTGAGAAGCTAGGTATTTCCTAATGGGCAACGTAGAACTTGCAAAAATAAATGTTCAATTTAATTAAAGATATTTCGACAGAATATATTGTTAACATCATCAACTGTTGCATTGATAATGTGAATTTTTTTTCTTACTGTAAAAATCGCGGTGAGAATAATTATTTTAGAATAATTCGATAATTCGTATATTTTGAAATTGTATTCGTTAAATAATGTAACAAAACTACATATTAACTTTTTGATATGTGATTAGCATTATATAACTTCAATAGAGATTAAAAGGTAAAAATATAGATGCGCGTTTCGACTACGAAACAGAGAGAATACACTTTTTTATAAATCACAACTGATTAGGCCTAGATGCGCATTGAATTGTCCTAAACTTTTTATAGTCATTGTAGCTAATTAAATTATCAAATATAATCATGTCATTAGAGTGGCAGAATTATCATTTCTCGAGTCTTGCATTTGCGATGCAATCAAGAAAACATGAATCTTAAGGAGTAATCGTATTTATTTTAATTTGTGCACAAATAATAACAAAGTAACTTTGATATTCACTATCCCTATCCGAATTAAGGAATCGTCTCTTAACGAAAATGCACTTCAATTGCTCCAGTCGCTGCGAACCCAGCGCTCAGGGAAAGGTCTCCTCGTTTGTCATGGAGTGATGTCACGCTTCATTAAACCGCTTCCGTTTCCCAAGCTAACATCCGTTCCCGTAATTTCATCTCTGTTTTGGCCAATTATGCTTTCGACAGAGAGGCACATATGACATATTGCTTGTTTTTCCGCCTCAAGGTGACGCCACCTCTGCATCTCGGTGCCTCGCTAGCCGCGACCTCTATGTCAGGGACAAATCTCGTATTTCCTGGCCGAAAAGTTGGCAGCATCCAAGGTTATGTGCCGTCCCAAAGGATTGTCGAGTTGAATAACGGCAATGGTAAATGCGACCGACATGGTTCGTACACACAAGAGCATGCGACCGGAGGTGGATCGATATGAATTATAAATAATTTTCGCGAGGATTGCACTGAAATGTTTGGTGCGCTGCACCTCCTGCCACCCACCAGTCTGGTGATTTGCAGGGTATTATGTAGATGTAGAAACCGGGACATGTCTGGATTGGATTATTGCGTTACGTGTAATCTAAATGCGGACCTCCCGAAATCCGTTTACTCAATCAAGTTTAGCGTATTCATAGAATCGTAATGATTTACATTATTACACTGCGATTCGTCAATGGAGCTTGGCATGTAGAACCCAACGAATGTTAATACTTCCTCTGATTTTTTTTAATTGTAAAAATCGAATCTCGGAATAAGGTCATTGAATAACAAATAATACGCAGGGACCTATTTCGCGACAAAACATTCTTCTATTACCAATGTAATGCTTCATTGTAATTGGCTGTTGTGCTATTTTTGGGAATCATTATTAAATTAAATAATGCTCAAAAGTACAGCATTTGATTGTGCTTGGATTGAAATTGAATAAATGTAGAAGATTTATTGTTGGCATGTCACATATTGATGAATCAATATCTGATTTCATATACACGCACAGTCGAACCCAGATAAATTCTTTATGTAGCAAATTCAAGTGTTGTTATTCATTGGATAGTTTATATATTTTGTCCTCGTTTTTTCATTTTAGACCGACATACATTTCTAACATTAATTGATCAGACGCTAAAGTTATCCCCATAAGAAACTAATTATGCAAGAGAATAGTGCCAGAAATCTCGCGTCAATGTTATGCTCGCTTTCGAAGACGGCACCTAAAACAGCAATTTATAACTTTCGCGTGTACAACCTCGCCTCCCATAGTTATTAAAGGTAGGCAGTTGAGGTTTCCGTACACTTGAATTAGGTTCATCTCCTTCCTATCCAGAAACCCCAGGATCTTAGTCGGAAGTGGTAATAAGCACTCATCTCCAAAACGACGTTTTCTCCCCGCATATTACGCGGAAAGGGAGCGTAGAAACTTTCCAAAAACCAGGTAGCGCAGATGTACGAGTTCCAGGAGTTTTGAATCGCTCTCTTAAGTTCTCTTATCCTAGGAGATTCTAGGATGGTCTCCTTTGATGACCCAAATATCGGCGAATTTGGCTCGCAAAAGCCAGTTAAGGAGAAACTTTTGAGCTACTTTTAATTTAATTTTCTTTTTTTTTTCGCGATTATGAGTGCGATTGTGGAAGTTTGGTCGCGCTCCCTGGCGTATTCTCCGGGAAACAATGGCCGTCTTTAACGATCACATCGGAACTATCGAATCGGAAATTTCCTCTATCGACGGATCCTTTTATTTTGCGCCTTCGAATTTTTTCGGAAGGTTTGGGGAGGCGGCGAGGAAGATGGGTGGGAGGTGGGTGAGAGGTGGGGGAAGAATAGAGGATGATAGGGAGGGCTGCAGCGAGGGCGTGGGTTTAGAGGACGAATGCTTCTTTCTGCGCTGATAATCGTTTCGTCGGGTTTCGGAACGCTGTGCCAAGTTTCGATTGAAGGATACAGTGCAAAGCCATTCCTTTGAAGGAGGAAGTGCCCCACTTAGGTTTCCTTCTTTTCCCCCCTTCCCCCTCGGGCTCGGAAATTCCTCCAGTTCTCTGCTGAATTCCCATGCAGTCACTCCCATTTTTTTTCGTTTCCATTGTCGTTTCCGACTTGAAAAAATCACAAAAAACGGCCATCGAGCGTCTTAATGGCAATAAAGGACGTTAATGGGACAAAGACGCTTACATTTTACGTCTCCAAAAGAATCAGCAGTAATCGATGAATGGCGTTGAAATTTTATTCGTGGCGGATTAAATTCACAAAACTTCCTTCATTTTTTCTCGATTTTATTTTACGTTATCTGCGTAATGTGCATCGGCTTTAACATGTTGTCATTTTTTGTCACGGAAATAAATCATACTCGCACCCAATTAAAAAATGTTAATTTAATCCGTATCCTGTCATGCCTTATCTAGACGACATATTTTCTGCTTTATTTTTTGCGTTCAGTTAGTTTTAATCATTTTACTCGCTCGAAAGATTAAAAGAATTAACGTCCGCTAACCAGCAAACAAAAAAAGCCCTGGCGAATGAAGGAAATGGATTTCTCTAGAAGCTGGTCAAATAAACAGACCGCAATGCGTAGAAGCCAAAAAAGATGTGTTAAATTATTTAAAATGGGAAACATTCGGAGTGAGGTGATTAAAACGTTTTAACAATTTGCCGAACAATTTGGAGAAGGAACGATAGTCTTATTAGTTTTATAATACTTAGCTCCCTGGAAAACAATCACTGGTTTTAAAATAAGACCCAGCCATGATAAAACTCATCAATACAGAAGGGAGGATATAAATACAGCAGGCCTTCAACAATCGTGAAGGTTGCGTTTTTTGATGTCACATCGATAAACGCTAAAACTCCACCGCTGACATATTGACAGTAATAAAGTTACGGAGATGGTTTAATCAGCGGTTATTCCAATTTATATGAGAATATCGAATCGGCGCACACCAAACTCCCCCAGCCAATAAGAAAAGTATACCTAAATATCGTGGATGTTGATGGTTTGCTGTATATTAAATTGAGGGCCATTTAAAAATAATTTAAAGGTACACATGGACAAGGTAAATTTATTAAATTATAATAAATGGTCGAGGAAATAGAACATTCACAGAATAGCACTAGGAAATCAATTTTGCATAACCCCAAACCTAAAATACTGTATTCATTACTTTTTAAAAAATCTTTGGTAATCGTTTAATTTAATTCAAATTTTTATCCAAACGGAAAATATGCATAAGAATGGTTGATAACTTAAATCCTATACAGACCGAGCTATTCCAGTCTGTATCTAATCCTTCAAAGAACGTAAAACACAGCTTTTAGACGGGAACCCCACTTCGTCGGCATCCGTAAAATGAAATTACAGATTTCGAGTGAGAGAGAGAGAATTCCTTAGCCCCCGTTT
Source organism: Uropetala carovei (assembly GCA_036926305.1). Taxonomy (NCBI): domain Eukaryota; kingdom Metazoa; phylum Arthropoda; class Insecta; order Odonata; family Petaluridae; genus Uropetala; species Uropetala carovei. Next base: position 6,811,035 of record JAXCHB010000169.1, read on the forward strand.
CCACCGTTTCCTCCTCGACTCCTCCCCTTTTGCGGTATCCACACTATTGACCCTCTTCCGCCCTTCATTATTGACTCGCGTGACCAGGATCATTAGGAGAGGGTTTGTTGTTGTTGTCGGGCATGCGCCCGCCGGATTTCCCCTCCTCCTCGAAAACCTCGCCGACACCAACCCAACCCCATTATCCTCCCTCGCCTTGCAGGTAAAATCCCGCGAGAGGGAACCCATGTGTTGTTCCGTGCTCCTCTCTCTTCCTCCTTTTCCCCCTTCTGCCCCGTCGGATTAGTGCTTGACTTATTAATCGCGATGGAAAGCAATGCGCGTGGGTGGCATCCCGGCAGATAAAATGAGGAGCTTATCCGAGCGAGTGAAGGAAGCAAGTTTCGGGTGTGTTCGTGCGAGGAGGTAAAAAAAAAAAAAAGAAGTCGAATTTAATTTCCCTCCGTTTCCATATTTGTTCGTTTGTATTCAATGTTTTATTTTTCTCTTCTTCAAAAGATCTTCTGCGTCGATACTGTATTTAGCTTCCTCTGTGACGCACGCGATGATTGATATCGGCGTCGTTGAGGTCGTGTGAGGTAAAGGATACAGAAATAGATTAAGAGTTTGATTCGCGGTTGCGTAATTCGCTTTATTGCGCCGCATCAACTTTATGGATAGGACGGTTTTTATTATAGCTTTCCGAGATTATTATAAAGTTTGAATTATTCCTTTGGTATTTGTGGTATTTGCCTACGCAATTTGCGATTAAAATTATTATTATTTTACTAAGAAAATTAAACTCGTTAACGTTTATATTTCAAATACTATTCAATTGGGTGATTTTCAGTGTAATATCAGTAATTTTCCAGAATCGGTATTAAAGAACATTTTATTCCAACCCAAAAATCTGCCCATTTTAGAATAATTGCAATTACTATGTATATTTTGTGAAGTTTTATATCTGTTCACATCCATTAAGAATTAACATTTCTTTTTTACGTTTAATTATATTTTGTAATAACTTCGCAAATCTGTATTTTAAACTGCAGTTTCACTCAAATCCTCTTAAATTATTCCCGACGTGGAAATTTTTATATACGACAGCTTGGATATGACCTTAATCGGCTCAGGCATTTGCTTTAAGGATTTATTGATCTTTTTCAGTCATTATATTTTAGGTTGGATAAAAATTTTATTTTACCGATATAGTGAAGATACGATGCTTCCGCAATAACTCTTTATGATAGTATTTTCATAATTTCTCTAAATATTCGTCGATAAAAAAGGGAAACCATGTTAAACGAATAATTGTCCATCACTAAGAAAATGCAAATGCAAATTTTAATATATAGGATGTAGCAAATTAATTTTCAGCTTAACCAGAAAAACACAGTTTACCGTCCAATTAATTCCAGGCTATTTAGACTATCGTTTATCAAAATTATGACGCCGAAACAGACTCTGCATGTGAAAAGGAGAATCTTTCAATTTTGAAAACCAAAGCACTCCATTCTGTTTCGCCTAATGAAAAAAAAAACATCCCTAAATAACGATCCCAGCGCTTACTTGAATTAGAGTGATTCTACTGCCAGTAGTGTGTTCAAGTGGAAATAATACGTAACTCGAAATATTTACAGCAGACAAATATTCGCAAAGAGCGCGCCGGTTATTTCAGGGAGAAAATGGTATCGTTGTGAATTTGCGTGCTCCCTGGAAGCGTTCGATTTTCGTTTAAGGATTTCCTCGTTTCCATTTATTCCACCATTTTTCTCGCATCTCACGCTGTCACCGCAGTAGCTTTTGTATCGATTAACGGAGAAACGGCAGGACGAGATATTGTCATTATTTACTAATCGTTACGTTTTCGTGACTGAAGTGGGTTGAATCGTTTTTTATATAGCGAAAATTTATGGCTTAGCGTAATCAGAATCGTATATAATATGCTAATAAATTGCTCCGAAGTCTGCCATTGCTTAGGAAAGAATGGTTATCTATAGTTTTATTATAAAGGTATCCACGGGAAAAATAACGTGCTACTATCGAAATAGGAGCTAAAGGTAATATACGTATTTATTTTGTCGTTTTATTCAAGCGGTATTTTTAAAAAAACATAAAGATAGGCTTTTTTAATAATCGGTGAATTTGTTATTGCTTATGCCCTAATTATTTTTCCGGAATGGCACACGCAATCAATTAGCGTTTCTCCAAAAGCCAGTTTTGTTCGTTTGATGCGAAACGTAAATTGGATTAAATTTCTGATAAACTTACGGAGACATTCCTGTCGGAATTCGGTGACCGACTCTTTTTCGTCCGGGATAATCCCATTTTTCCCATTTCTCTTCTTTTTTCCGGCGGACAAGCAAAAATTCGATTCCCTTCAGTTTCGTTTAGCCTCCATTTTCGAGGCGCACCATCATTCTTTATACTTTGTTGTCTACCAGTATCATCTTACTCCTTACCTATTCACCGCTCGTTTCTCTCTCTCTCTCCTTTACTCACTTGCTTTCAACTGCCATTACAATTAATTTTTATCTCTTTCTTTCTCTACTCTTTTGCCTCTTCTTTCTTTATATTGCTTTCTCTTTTTCTCTGTTTCTTTTCCATTAACCATCTCCCTCTCCTTTTTGTCCCCTTTTTTCTCATTCCTTTTATTCGTTTCTTTTTCTCTTTCCATCTCTCCAATTTTCTTTCTCTCTCTCTCTCTCCACTTACCCCCCCTCTCTCTCTCACTTGACTTAACGATTTTATTTTACCTTTTCATTTAACGAGAGTTCAGTCTAGTTTTTGACTATGAATAATAATGTGTACAAATATATGCCATTGTACGTTATTTTGGCATCACTCTCAATGTTTTATGAATGCTGATAGTCGCTTCCGTGTGTTTTTCAAACTACTCTTCTCGTCTGTTTATTTTTCAGATATGGGCTTTTTCCTAAGGCATGGTTACGCAACTTTCCTGTTTTTCCACATACAAATATCCTCTCTCTTTTTAATTCCTCCTCCGTTAGTTTAGAATATTAAATTTTTCGCGTCGGAAAATGGGTTACACAAAAGAAGACACTGTATAGATTCAAACATTCTCAAATAAAGACGCATCTCTCTCTCTCTTCCAGTCCCTCCAACTCTTCCTCTCTCTCTCTCCATTTTCCGTTCATTCTCTCCCGTACATTTTCTCCGTCGTGTATTCATTCATTCCTCTCTCTCTCTCTCCATATCTTTACCGTTCTTTCTATCCCTTCTTTCTCCTCCCCCCCTTCTCTCTCTCTCTTTTTCTACCATCCAATCAAAAGAAGCAGTCGCCGTTCGAAATGAACCCGAAAGTCCGTCCGGGATGAGAGTTCGCCGCCGCCCGTCAGGGCCTCGGATGCGAACGCGAGGGTACAAATTCGCGTCCGTCGTGATAGAGAAAGGAATTCCATGGGGCGTATGGAGGGAATATGAGCGCGAAGAATGAAAGAAAAGGGCCTTTTTATGTAAAGGTCAAATATGGGTGGCCAAAAGCCGGGATAATCGGACTCCGAAATCGGATGGAAATACGAGAAAAGGGATTTTGGAAGAAGAGGGAGAAAGAGAGGGGAGGGGGAAGGAAATAGGCTTAAGGGAGAATGGGAGAAATGGAAAAGAACGCGATGTGAATGTAACGGCAGCGATGTATTTTTATTTTTCCGCTTTATGACTTCTTTCACGTGCTCTAGAGGTTTCCGTAGGAATTTTTTTATACTGTAAAGTTAAACCGACGTAAGCTAGCCATTAATTCGCTACTTCAGCGCACGAATTGACAGCCTTCATTTTAACGAAATTTGAGTGATCTGATATAACGCCTTCGCCTTTTACATCTAGAATCCGATTGTGCGAGTAAGGAAAATTAAAACATATGAAATCAAAGTACAGTAGACGAGTTAATGAATTAGATCAGTGGTCCCAAAGTTTGTGAAGCCACCGAACCCATGTATTCAAATATTTTTTCTCCCGGGACCCTAAATAAGATATGGTAAGCCTAATCGCAATAAAATAAACTTTAAAATCATTATAATGTTTATTTATATAGCTAATGTATCTTACATTATACAATTTACAAGTGAGGCTCATGTTTCTTGCTGTAAATAAGAGAAAGAAGAACGGAACCCCATTTAACTTCTCCGGAACCCTAGTGTTCCGCGGAACACAGTTTGGGAAACCCTGATTTAGATGAAACAATCGGTGATTGTTTGTGAGAAGGAAATGCACAACACAGTTCTCATTAGTCTGTATAATAATTCAATTTTCTGATATTCTTCTTTGTGTTTCTTTATTCTTCATCCTAACTGTCGATTTTACCTTCAGCATTCTTCTCCATGCTCACATTTTAAGGCTTTTCAAGTACTTTATATAATTTTTCCCGAATGTCCATGTTTCTGCCCATACAAAGCAATGGTCCATTTGACCATTTTCTTACGTATACCTTCCTTTATTTTTCTCGTCAGTAGGAATTTATTTCTTCTGAAAACGGGTTTTGCTTTCAGTACTGTAGTCATTATTTTGTCAGTGCGTTTTCATATCTTGTTACGATGCTCCCAAGGTATTTATAGCACGGAAATTGTTCTAATAGCTTTAGACAGATACTTGTGTTCAGGTTTTCTTCTTTTCCCTATATTTGCACGAACTTGGAATTTTTGTATATTTTTAAATTAAATAATATTGATAGTTCAGTGTATTGCGTGGGATCTTTCAGCCGATGAGCCCTTGCGCATCACGTAAACGGTGAGGAAACATCTACGCCACCGAAATATGTGTTTAGTTTACTCACGTCAACCTATATTGAAATTTCCCGAAAGAAATCTCCTTTTACATTTGTTGGGAATAGTTTTTCAGAAGGTCTCAAGTGTTCAGATCATTTGTTATTCTCCCTATGCGCTTCCGAGAGAGTAGCGTCGAACCGAACCCGTTCTGAGAATGGCAGACGTATCCACGGCGGAAATTTGAGCCAAATCACTAAGGAACAAAAGGATCAGTTCCGAGGAACCTTCCTTCTCCCCTCACCCTCCCTCCCCCCCACCCCCCCCACCCCCACACGCACGCACACACACCTTAGTTGCGATAGCTCAGAGCAAGTCGAAAGAAAGAAATCATAAAAGGAATAGAGAGAGAGAGTGAAAAGGGAAAAGACATCCGGAAAAATAATCAAACGTCGCGAAATCTAAATCGAAAAAAATGGAAAATAAATAACGGAAAATTGAAGGAAGAAATTGGATGAAAATGGAGAATTGGGGAAGAGTGGATGAAAATGGCTGTTTTCCGAGACGGAAGAGGTATTATATATATACGATATATATATATATATATATATAGCGAGAGAGAGAGGCAGGAGTTGGGGAGTCTCGTGGGGAGGTACACGAGATTAAAGGGGCGCCACGACACGAGGAGACGTGCGTAGGAAGGAGTGTGGTAGGAGGAGGAGAAGACGAGGGATACGCGTTTGGATAGACGTGAGGAGGAAGATGTGGAGTAGGAATAGGAGAATCGGGAGGAAATGCTAGGGGCCAGGGCTAAGACTTCTGGCGGGGACGTGATGCGCCATTCAAGATCCATGCCGATGAGAGGCCTCCTAGCCAGATCAGACCTTGGATCGACCTCCATCCCCTCCACTCCGCCATAGCTTCACGATCGAACTGCTCCATCTTTAGAACTTAGGTCCCAGAATCTGAATAGAACAATCGATTCTTTAGGTCCCCTTTGAACCGAACACTTCGGGCGCTGTCGCGTAATTTAAAATGTGTGTATTATTATTCTGGATTGCACTGTGGGTGAATTGTGAAATGCAGCACGAATATTTTGGTGTTGGCATAGTAGTTTTGGTGAAAAAACAGACTGAACAGACCATAGTCGAGGGTATAAAACAATATCCAAGCTCATCTTAAGGCTGAAATCAAATTGAGCTGTTTCTCAAATTGTCCTTCAAGGTTTAGAAACCCAGGTGCGTATTTCTGCTACAATACAGTCATAATACATGGCAATTTGCTTATAGTTGATGCAAAATTCGGTGAATCAGGACTGATGACGGCTTTTCCAATCTTTTTTGGCAGTTGAACAACGTTTTTTAAAAGTCGAGAAAGTTAATATTTACAGAGCATCACTGATACAATTTCGTAGTATGGACAAGTATTTCTTACGGGAGAAATTGCACGAATAAAGAAATAGTCTCCAAATAAAAAATCTATGGAGCCTCTTCAGAGAATGCTAAAGATCGGATATTTAAAAATTACAGAAAATTTGATTGACAGAGAATTTTAACTTTTTAACCTTTGGAAGTTTAACGAGCTCATCTTCATTTGAATTTTGCTTAACGTCATTTTATACCGTATACGGTTTGGCTTATCAAAAGCGTTATTTTGATAATTTACGACGCGTGCGGTATGAATTTATTAGATTAGTCAACGATTGCCATAACTCCTTTTACGATTTTCTTGCTACATCGAGTAAATCAGATTAAAATAACTCTGAAAGCAGAAGGTGGAAATTTAAAAAATCGAATATGAACGTGTATTTAAAAAATCTGAAAATACAAACGAACGTTAAATCTGACTTGTATACGGCCCCATAAGTTCGAATTCGCATCACCGATCGCGAGTTTAATTACACCCAACATCATGGAAACCGGCATATATAGATCAAAAGTCGTCTCTGATCAAGTCCCCAAGATTTTACTTTTTTTTTAAAAACCTGAATAATTTAGGATTCCCTCAGTCAGACGAGGAGATGAGAGCGGGAGACATTTTCAAAGGGAACTTACGCCTTTTTGGAGAACTACGAATTAGTTTTCGCACCTGGAAATTGCCTGAGATTGTATGCCGTGCCCTTGGAAAAGTAAGAAATCATTTTTTTTTTACTTTTCCAAACAGTCACGCCTCCGTGGAAATTAGTGTCTCCCGCCAGGCATGAGAAATACTTAAACAAAGGGTGCGTTTAATCCGTGTTCTGGGGAGGGGGGTAGAAATGGAAGTGGGGGCGAGACCGAGAATGGTTCCCTGACATGCAAATCCGTTTTTCTTTTCCCTCTCTATCTCCTTCTTCCCTTTTTCTCTAATTCTCCCTCCCCTCGCTTTGGGCAACGACCTCAAATTTTTGCTGCATCCCCTCCCTTTTCCTACCCTCCGATTTCCCCCACACAAAACATCCGTCCTCCCATTATCTGTGTACGTCTTCCTTTCATCCCCCATCCTTTTCTCGCCTCTTTTTATCTCTCTATTCCTCTCTGTCCCTCTCTCATTCTAATTCAGTCCCTCCCCCTCCTCCTACGCCCATACCCTACTCACGTTCCCTCGTCTTTTGGAACCTTCTCTCATTTCATACTCCCATGGTTTCCCTTTATTGGCGTCCAACCGCGAAGCATCGAGTAATCTTTGTGTGCCATAGGGAGTCTCAGATCTCCTCCGTGCTCCGTTAATGTATCCTATTTTCCAATCTCGTTATACGGGTGTTTTTTTTTTTTGTCGGAGAGATTTTGCGCGAAACGAAAAAGTGTCCTCTTGAGTCACTTTTCGGAAAGTCGTGGAGTCGGAGGTGATAACTGAGGAAATGCTCTCATAATATCCGTCTTCTCGCTCAGGCGTCTGACTCGCTCTTATTTTTCTTCCGGCGTTATTTATTCCTCCGAAATAATTTTCCTCGTTTCGCTCCTTCTTTATCTCGCCGTTCTTCCGTTTCGCTCGTCTTTCCCAGGAGAGAGACAAATTCATTCGCGAATCTCTCAACCTCTTCACGCACGTGTTGTCGCTCGTCATCGGATTTATCTGTTACGACCATGCAGAATACATCCGCAAGACCGAGCCCGGTTTGGAATGCGCGGCACGCATTAATGCGACCTATTTTGATGTAGGGTGATACGCCGCCGCGTGGCGGTCTTAATTCCTCTACAGCCATTTCTCTTCGCTCCCGCATCACGGGATGTTATGGTTGTGTCGGTGAAGGTCTCGGAAGGGATTTCTGCGCCATAACGTTATTGCGAGTTGCTTAAGCGTCTCATCGATTAAAGAAAAATAGGTAAAAAAACACGTGAATGCATCTACCAAAGCTCGCGCTTCACCGAATTTAATTTTAAAAGTTCTTTATTTTTAATTATCGTTCGAAATATTGTCACCACGAGAAAGATGATGAATTATCCCGCCTTTTTCTTTATACATTATCTCTATAGTAATTACGGTTTCCTCCTTCCAATTCCGTGCCAAATTCCCCTCAGTTTTTTCTGTTCTACTTCCGCATCTATTCGTTCCGCTTCCTTCTCTCTCTTTCCTACTCTCACTCACTCTTTCTCTCCCTCTCTCTCTCTATATACCTCCAAGGGTGAGGGTTGCCCAATACAGAGGCGTCCGACAGTTTGTTTCACACTTGCCTGCTCCGATGATTCCAATCAGCAAATCACACCCAGTAATACTCGTTCCTCCTTGGCTCTTTAACTCCCCCCCTCTGTCTCACTCCAGCCCTCTTTCCTACCTCATCACATTTTATCCTAACCAATTTCTCACTCGTGGGCGCCAACTCGTATCCATCCATTCCCAAATCATAGCTGCAAAACATTCTTTCGCACGTTCTCGAGTATATTAATTTAACAATTTCTTCGATATGTTAGTTGTATGTGATATCATATCATTGGATTCCCGTTCCTCGCCCGTGTAATTCAATTAACAGTTTTTGATATATATTTATGGCCAAAAGAAATGTCATTTTTATAATCAAAATCATTAATTGACTCTGATCACAAAGGATGAAAATTGGGCAGAAATTGAAACAACTTTCTCGAGTTATGAGTGGACACACGATCACACATAAGCTCTATTTTAACTTGATAATATATATTTTTTGAACCATTGGAATTTTTTTGAAAATTTGAGTGATGAAATATTAAATGGAGTAAATTGTCGGCTTTGTTATAGAGATGGTTGGCTAGTCCGGTAGTCTAGGTAGCAGGTTCAATATCTGCGCGCTCTACGCCTGAAAACTATTTTAATTCGCCCTTACGGCGAAGAAAAGTTGACTATGGTACTCGTGTTTCCTGGAAAATTGGTTTTTTCAACTACAGCGCAGTTTATCTCTCGTTATTATCCATCAATCCTCCCGAAATTGACAAACTCGTTAAAGAGACTACTTCAGTGTTCTTTAAGCCAATCACATAATCAATCATGTATTTCGAAGCATAGTAATACAAATTATCTCTTCTTGTTATCGCGGACTCATTAAGTTCTTGCTTATATAAATATATGCTTAAAGAAAAGGAAAGGTAATAATAAAGATGGTAACAAGGGGTTGGAGGGAGCCCAGTGGACACTTACCTAAATTAGCGAGCCGTTGGGAGTGCTGAAGAAACACGGAAAACACAAAAATACGAAAAAGACAAAGTGAAGCTTTCGGAATGACGCCCTTCCTCAGCAATGGAGAGGCATGTACAATACATGTACATTACATGTATATGTGTATATATGTCATCGTTAAAGTATATAATTCAGTTAATGCATAAAATAACTAGTTATTCTATACAATAACTAAATACATTGGTTAAAGTATGAAATAAAAGTTTAAAACAACATTAACAGAAACTGATTGGCCGGTCTCGACATTTACAAACCCAATCATCGGACAACGGGGAGGGACAGTTTGGTTCCGGGCGAGGCGAAGGGTGCGGTAGCGCCCGGAGACGACTACCCATTAAAACAAAGCGAGCCGAAGGCTCGTCAATATATCCTTTCAATGTTATATCCTCTCAATTTGCGGCGCAACAGTCAAACGAGATATAATTTCTCTGTCGCAAATGGAGAGGATATAACTAGTTATTCTATGCATTAACTGAATTATATACTTTAACGGTAACATATATAGGTATGTATTTAATATATCAACGAAAACTTGACAAAATCCATGAAAATCTGTAGTCACAGGCTTTATTTTTTCTCGAGTAGATTACAAAGTTAATAAAAACACGCACACACATGTACATTCATGTATAGCTACTGGATGTAATTCATAAAAATGTATCTACTGTAGAATGTTAACATAGACTCGACGGTATAATTGGTCCATTTTCGGGAGTCATGTCTCATCCGAAATGGCCTATTGAAATGCGTAAATTGAACGAACAGCCAGAATTTGCAGATGTTTATCGGAAATAATGGTATTTTCTACTATCTAAAAATTGAGAAATGAATGACTTCACCATGATACCGCACTCACCTCAAACCTTTTCGCGGTAGATAATTTGGCTTCAGACGTAATTAGAAAGGCTATCCCAAAAGCAACCACAAAGGGAAATATAATGAGGCTCGATAAACTAGCCCCAAAATCCTATTCATCTTTGAAATGCGCTCTCTCTCTCCCTCCCAGTTTTCACTGTCGAGTCAATTTTCAGTAGAATTATGTCTAATGCCCTCTGCCCTAACAAAAGAGCATCCGTTGTAAGCCTCCGCGATATCCTACAAATTTTCCTTTTTTAATCTTCCTCTCTCTCTCTCTCTCTCTCTCATACGCCATGCGGGGGATTTTTTGTTTCGACATCCGAACATTCTCCTCATTCCCTCAGTGCCATCTGCCTCTTCCCTCATCCGCCCATTCCATATGACATATCCTCCACTATCTTCCTTTCACTGTACGACCATCCCTCATACCTCATCCCTCTTTTGACTATATCTCCCTACTTCGCACCCATATCGCACCCTCTCTGTCACAGTCTCCCTCTCTCGCCCATCAGCGCCTAACGCCTCCCTTGCTCAACCCTTTCCTTTCTCCTGCGACATCCCATATCGTCTCCGCCATGTCCGGTCTTTCTCCTCTTCCATACTTATCTCTAATTCTCTCTCTTTCTCATCTATTCCTAGGTCTCACTCTCTACTCTCCGTCTCTCTCTCCTTTTAACTATCTCTCCATTTCTCTATCGCTGTTCTCCTCTTTCCTTTCTCCCTCTATTCCACTATTGTTCTTTTATGTATCTAGGGATTTCGCAGGTTTTTCCCACTCCCATCCCCTCGTGGGTGTTTTCCTGCGTGTTTTTTTTTACTAGGCCGGCCATGTCATGTCTTTCCTGGGTTTTTACCACAAATCGTCTTATTTTTGTTAGAAGTTTCCGAATTTGTAATTGGATATCTTACGTGTGTTTTTTCTCTTTTGTTTAGTTTCAGGTTTCTGCAAATGTATTTGTATGTGTATATGTATGTATATAATCATTATTATTTTTTATTCTCTGTAATGATTAAATGTAAGAAGGGACTATATAGTTTCAATTTCGCCCTCAATAAAGTCGTCTGTCTGTTTGTCTCGCTCCACCTCTTTCGTTTCCTTCCCCCCCCCCCCTATCTTTCTCTATCCCTCCCTCCTCCTCTGCTTCTTTCACCCTCTCCTCCCACCCCTCTCTATCCCTCCCTTCCCAGATTATTACCTCCACCTCATCCATTCTCTCTCTCTCTCCCTGCTCTTTTTTCACCTTCCCGCCTCTCCCTCCTCCTCCTCCTACACCCTCTTGTTCCGTCCGCTGCATGTCGTCACATTCGCCCTTCTTTCATTTCCCCATCTCGTCGGCATTTTTTCAAAGCCTTTCTCCTCGTACTCCTTCCATCTTAAATCTTCTCCATTCCTCTCCTCATTGTCCCTGACTTTAATCCTCTCAATGGCTTCGACCTCAGCAATTCCACCTTCTACTCCATCCTCTCTCCCCCATCCTCCTTCCGTCCTACTCGCCAACCCCGCCCCCGCATGCGGACTCTGGCGTCGTGCCCTACCACTGTTTCCTCATTTCCCCCGAGTCTTGTGTTTCCCCGGACACTCTTTCCCGTCCCACGCTTCACTTCGCGAGAATAAGACGACGGAAACCGTGAAGACGTTAAAAAAAGATTCAATGGACGTTTAAATGAATATAAGAGAGGAAAGGGTTGCGGTTTAACAAAGATTCGTCCAGGAAATTACATTTTGATTATTTTTTGGATCATTGAGAAATTATGGCATTTGGAATTATTTTATTATTAATTAATATGGAAACTCGGTATTCGTGATCGCACATGACTCTATTGAACGGCCAGTTTATATACGTAGAATCCAACCTCGGGAATAGTTTTAATCGCATTATGGTTGTGTATTGAGTACATTTGAGTGCTATAAAAGAAAATTCTATGCCTTTTAATTAGCCAGGATTTCATCTCGATTTTAAGGCTAACTAACATAGCTTATTGAATACGCTCAGGAGTTTCAATGTTTAGAAACAATTCTTTGCTATTCTATGTTTGGGATATTTAGAATTCCAGTATTTTTTTCTAATAAATACTTTTGTATTTGCACATAACGGCTCAAGATGGTAAATGCTATCTTCCGTCCTGAATTTTGTCATAGTTTTCTTAAATTTTAAAAGCAATAATTTAATCAGTCATTACTATTGTGATTTTTTTCAGGTATTATTATAACTATAAATATGCACTTTTTATATACATAACAACATGTTTAATTTGAAACATTAATAAAATCAGTTCAGAAATAATGGTATTATTAAAGATAGACTGAAATAATTTACGCTATAGTTAAAGTTTCATCTCTGTATTGACTTTTGCCAGCCCAGCAATTCTAAACTTCGAACATTTATCAATACATCGCTAAACAATATTAAGAGATATTATACTTATACCGACCTTTGATTGTTATTAATAATAAATACTAATATTTAATTTCATTCCAAATAGTAACGGATTTTCCACGAATAAATACAAGAGAAAATCGTTGACTCAATATATATTTTACTTTAAAAATGTCAATTTATTATTCATCAATCATGTAATCCATTAAGAATTCGTTTTATTATTTCTTATCTTCTGGGAAATCATTGATTTTTTTTAAAATCAGCTGTATGATGGTAAATTGGGTAGTGACAAAGAAGCAAAAATATGACTCCAAATTATTTTTTCTCAATATTGGAAAGGTTAAAGATTGGAAAAATCTGAAGATCTTCCGTTGTCCTTTTCTTCTTCTTTGTGCGTTGAACAACAATTGGATAACCAATTATTTTCTTTCACGCCGTCGGAAGTTTCTTTTTCTGGGCAACTTTCCCAATCTCGCCGCTCGTGTCTCTCCATTGTTTCGTGAAAAAGTTCTCTCCGGCCCATTATTTCGATTTCATTTGTCTTTTTTCTCCTCCCATTCAGCAGCAAAAATAAAACAATTAGACGAGAATCGTCGCAGTTCAAAGCTTCCCTTCAACTCTATTCTCTTCGTGTCATTCTTGGATAAACAAAAGATACAGTTTCATTTTATTCCCGTTTCATCTTATTCCTAACCTCATATCTTGCTGTTATGTCTTGTTTATCTCGCTCGATTCTCTCTCTCTCTCTCTCTCTCTTCCTGCCAAATTATACTCTTTTGTTCGTCTCCCAGGCTTTCTCGAGGCCCCTCTCCTATCCTCTTTAAACATTTATTATTAGTGCCATAAAATGATACTTCTCATACGCCTCAAGATCCCGGCATTTAGTTTTTTTTTATTTTTTCGTTATATGGGTGGAAAAAGTTTGTTTTATTTTTGGCTTCGACGCAATCTACGGAAGAATCGATGCAAACGTTTTGACAGAAATTCTACTACAATAAATTTTGAATCGCAGATATTTCGATTCAGTCGCATCTAACGTTTTTCCTTAAAAAAGTTATTTTTTTATTCCAGACGATATTTTCCATTGAAAATATTTAAATAAACTAATTTTAAAAGTTTTTTCCTCCAGTAGTCATAAAAAAGGTTGGAAAAACCAGGTGGATACTTGGGTCACAAAGCAGCCTTCAATGGAGATTAGCCTATATAGTAAACTCCGCTATCGGCAAATCGCCACTGATGATGGCTGCTTCGTATCCGATATGCGCATATGGTTTTCCCACACTTTTTAAGGATAGTGAGGAAACGCTTTTAAAATCTGACTTCAGCCACTGTGTGAAAAATGTGATTCTTTCTCGAATTCTTGAAATTTAAAAAAAAAACTAAAATTTTTTGGAGTCGAATAAATTAAACTCACCAAATTAATTCGTATTTCTCTGGTTAAAATATTCTGCAGTTTCAACTGTTCACCATTTCTCTTCATCTCTTTATTTATTTTATCCTATCGCCTATTCCACCTACTCTGCTCTAGTCCTATTTATTTTTCTTTTCTTCTTCTCTCCTATCACTTTAAGAGATTCTTAATCCTCTCCACTTATTTATTTTCTTCCCCCGCATAACTTTTTACTTCGGATACCTTTAAATCCTTATTTACTTTGTTCCTATCCTTTTATATTTTTTCTTTACTTTCTTTGCCGTTCCTCTCTCTCCGGTGCCATTTTCCCTCGATAGCATCCTCCTTGTTCTGCTCCGTTGATGCTTTCTTCTATCCGATTCTCGTCTTCCCTGCTGTTTTCCCTACTTCAAATCCCTCTCTTCCTCTCATCCATTTTCGCCCCACGTCCTCTTGATCTCCTATTTTTCGCCTATTCCCTTCTTATTTCTGCAGATACGTACCTCCGCCTCCTTATCGCCATTCCTTCCCCCCATTCTCCACCCATACCTTTAAGCATTCGATCCATTCCCCCAATCAAAAACTCCTCTTTTTAGGAGCTGCCATTCCTGCGCGTCCCCAATTGCACCCTGGACATCATCTTCCCACGAGAGAGAGAGAGAGGCCTCACTTTTCCTTACATTCAGAGCACCCTCCCCATCCCATTCCTTCTCGCTTCCTTTCCAGTCCATACCCTTTTGCCACCCCATCATCCTCCCACGGTCTGGCTGGGACGCCTTGGATCCCAGAAAACTCACCTTATATCTCACGGCCCGCCCCCTCCTTTCGGCTTCCTCTCACTCTCTCTTCTTCAACCTTTCTCACTCTCCAACTTTTATCACTCTCTCTCTCTCCCTCCTTTCTCCACCCACCGTCAAAATCCCATCTATATCTAATTCCATGCAATCTTTCCTCAAGCCCCTCTCTCTCGCTCCCTCCCCTTCCTCTTCTTCAGTTTCCCTCATCTCTCAAAAAATCAAACTGCCGTTCTATATATATATATTCTCTACTGCCCCTTTCCCTTATATTTTTAGCGCGTGGAACTCTAGTATTTTGCTTTTCTTTCTCTCTTTTTTTTGGGGCATGCAAAAAAGGGACGATTATGCGATCGTATCTGACGTTATAGAAAAAAAATCTCTCGCATCGGCCGTTTGTTAGAGATTGATGGATTACCACAGAATCTTATCTTCATTCGGACGTGATCGTCTGAGTCGATTGATGGCGAACCATCAGGAAGCAAATTTGCGTCAAATATTCAATTTCCTGAGGGCGTTTCAGCCGATGTCGGACGTATATTTGGTGTTTGCCTGTGAGCTTCGTGCTTCATTTGAAAAATACACAAAAAAAATAGAATATGGTTCTTCGTTTATTTATCGGACAGAAAAATTTCGTGTTTTGAAGGATTCTCGGAATTTTGAGGAATGATTAATTTTTTAATCCAAAGTGATCGATAGCTTGGACCGTGCCCAAGCACGGAAGTTTAACCGTGATAACGGCGCATTACTTCGCATTTAAAATTGTTCTCGCTGAATACGTTCGCTAGTATCACTACGCAGTTGGTACGAGATTAAACGGCAAAAACCATTTCCGGGGACGTTACCTAATGCTCAGGAAACGTTCAGCCTTCCATGAAATATTTTTATAATATTAAGTGACGTAGTTAATAATCTGATAGGATTATTCCGTAGATTAAAATAATGCCTCGTAAATTTATCGACGTTTAGCAGTTTCTGTGTTATTTGACGTTTTAATTTTCACCTTGGTATTCGTCGATAAAATATCATTCGAGAATTTCATGAGAGGCGGAAGGAATTAAATTTTTGCCTGATTTTCTTTTTCCAATGTTATCTTAAAGGTAATCACCGATAATGCTTTACGGGTGTGACGAAGATTATTACTGGGCCACTTACGGAGTAAGTGAGGGTGAAAATAGTGAATTTTCCGTCATCAAGATTAACTGGAATTGCCATTTTCTAATAAACTTGGCGCTAAGTACACAAGTAGTTCCCTGAAATTTATGGAAAGCTACTGATGCCTCGAGGTAACATGTGTCTTCTTCCCTAAAGTTAGTCGTAATGAGCGGAATAGCTTGTTAGAAGATCAATCCTGTAGTTTTGTTGCTCATACCGGCTTGGTGTCTTTGAACATACATGCAGTTGAAGTATTGGAGGCAACGAGATATTTTAGCATATTGAGGATAAATACACCTTTATTTTTTAAAATAAAAATCACACTTAGAAATGAAATAGGTTATTATTATTTTCATCACAGAAAATCTCAACTGAATTTCGGGTTTTCAAATATACTATATACATATATAATAATATATATATATATATATATATATATATATATATATATATATATATATATATATATATATAGTGGACTGCCTGCCCAACGAGTATAAATTCAAAAGCTCGATCTCGCGAGCTCGTCTTTCATGCATTTGAAATAATGTTCATAATTTTAGCCCAATAGGTGTTTCTGTGATTAAATGTCAGGATGTATATGTTTTAATTTTTAAAACGCATTTATTCGCTTAAAAAAATTTACCGCTCTATTTTCTTTTGATCTGAACTTTTAGCTGACAGTATTACCTGAAGCTCCGTAAGTCCAAAGATATTTTCAAAATATTTACAGAGGGAATCGATTTGAATGCCTACGATTACAAACGTACATAAAGAAATCACACTAGTTTCCAGGTTACGCGGGTGAATCACGATAAAACGTCAACGAAACGATCATCTTTTGCTGTATTAGCCAGAGATTCTGCATGACCGTTCGGTCTGGAAAAAAAAACGAACGGGGCTCCAGCCGCACCAAATTTCGAAGGTACAGAGAGACTATTCGAACGTTCTCCTCACCCACCATCCACCTCTTTCTCCCCTTCCTTTTGGCCTATTTAACCCTGTAAAACGCCCTTTGCCCTCGCCTTATTTTGTTCTAACCACAATCAAACCTTTTCCTCTCGGCACGCTCTTTCTCGCCCATTTTATCCACTGCTTTATTCGTGATCTCCTCCAATATCTCATTCCGAGCAGTTACACCCTTTCCTTTTTTTCCACCTCAATCCAGTTCATCCTTCCTCCTCTTCTTCCCCACCTCTCTCCTCGTTTCCACGCTCCTCCGATTCCGGTTCCCTTTCCGAGCCCTTTTCGAAAGCCTCACTCCACACGCCTCCATCTTTCTATTTTTTCCGCTTCGCATATCTAAATTGCTTCAAAATTCCACAATCCTGCCCCAATATCGCTCCATTTATCTCAACCATCTTATTCGCCTCTGTTTCTTTTTTATTAAAAGGCGAGATCCCATTCGCTAAAATGCTCGCTGCCGAATTGTGTTAGCGCAGTATAAAAAAACGCTAGGAAGGCAGAAAGATGTGACCAAACTGCGTTTTCTTTAGAGGATTTCCGAAGCTGCGCACTGTTTGGAAATATTTATAGTGTAATTCGGTCTGTATCTCTGTGAAAAATAAATTCCTTCTTTTCAACATAAGTATCCATGCAGTAGAAATCCGATTTACATGTATTAATAATTTTTACAAGTGCAAAATTAATGAAATGTCCACAATCAAAATTCATGGATTGGTAATTTGAGAATAATTAGGCAAACGGGAAGTCTATATTCCTTATAAGCACGGAATGGATCTCCTTTTCCATATAAACTTGAATATATACTTATAATATAAAGGTAGAAGAAACTTTTCTTTTAAATTTCTGGTATTTTTTCAAGAAGAAACGCTCCAAGTTTCGACATATACGCTCAGTCATCACACATGATGATGGCGTTCTACGTCGTAACCTGGTAGCATTCCACCTTAAATATATTTGTGCAATAAAAATAATAGAATTTTTATTTATTTTTAATATTGCCGTATATTTTGATTTCTACAGTTGCGTCTGAATCATTAAAGGAAATATAAATCTATATATCAGGGTTGGCCAAACAGAGGCTTGCGAACCGCATGCGCCTTTTTAAAATTTCCATTCAGAGAGGCGTCGTTTTTCACTACAGAATAATAATACGTAATAAGACTTGAGACTTGTTGGGAGTGCCAAAGGGTCATGCATTATATCTGAATTATTTCTGACACAGGTTGTGTTTTGCTGTTCGTAAATTGATGAGCACATATTGTGTGTCATGCGACTCTCGAACTTCTGAAGATTATTGTAAGTTAGGCCATCCTTGTTATAGAAGTTCAGCCATAATCCATCCGAAATGTCAAAGATTCAAGTGAAACACTTTTTTTTAAACGAGGGGATCATCAATAGCTTGGAAAAAGACTTGTGGAGAAAAGTAATAGCGGCAAGAGCGGAGAGTCTACGGGAGGATATGCTAAGACGAATAATTCCTTAAATCATCGTTTGATCTCGTTTTTACAATACAGCTTAATAAGGGTGATGAATTTTTAAAAGATACCAAGATGAATCATTTCTTCCCCCAAATTTAGCTTGTTTGTGTATTTACAGATAAAAATACCTTTTTTAAGCAAAGGGTCGAATTCAAACGAAAATATTCATTCGCTACCTTTTTTCTCCGATCTTTTTCTTGCTAAAAAGCTTGAATTTATTGTGCGGATGAAATTAAAGATGAAGGATTTATCTCAGCATATTTGAATAAAATAAAATCTTCCTAAGGGGCACGCATACATAACGGTCTCATTTCGTAAAGGATATTCGCTCGCTCGCATTATCAATAAAACTCCCTCGACACACGCAATGCTTATCGAAATGAATGACATAGTGAAAAGTAATAAGCGTATTGATAAAAAAATCGAAACGCCATTTCATTTAATGCGGCTTTTAAAAAAAACTCCAGTTAAAAAAATTCATTTTATCACAATTATTGCCGGTCATTGAAGCGATATGAACTAGGATTGGCAGGAACTTATTTGCACAGAAACGAAATATTTTCTCATTCTATTGTCTTCTTTTGATCAATTAACTCCGATATGATAAAACGTCGCGAAACCAACTTAAAATGGATTCGATACGAGAAATACATACGTGCCTATCCGAAGGCTTGTTTTTTTTCTGAACTAAAAAAAGCACTTGTTTCCTAAAAATAAACTCGATCCCCAATGTATTATCGGTTTGGGATATATCTAACTAGCTTTTTTACTTGTTTGCATCTTTTTTCCCTCCTAAAACTTCGCATACACATTTCATTCCGAGCTGGGGTTACACGAGGACGACGGTCTTTGCTCCTATTCTCATCTTTTTCGATTATCGCAAAAGTACCCAAAACTCTCGATCGGAGATTAAAGTTAAATTTAAGATGGGGGCCAGCGAAGCTCAAAAATCGCGTTTAAAAACATGTTAAACGGCAAAGGAGAGGATCTTGCGTGACGGTCAGACATCCAACGAAAGCTTCCCCCTCCCCTCTCTCGTTAGCTTCCTGTTCGGCCTTCAGGAAGAGCTTACGAAGGAGAGAGTGAGAGAGATCTTTTCGAGGAATTTCTCCACCGGATCTCGAACGGGGGGGTCTTAAATTGGATTATAGGGCGGATGGGTGGGGGGCGATTCTTTTGGAGTAGGAGGATGAGGGAAGCGGAACAGTGGTTGGGGGTTTGAATTATGGAGATTTTAAGGGTGAAGGTAGTTCATTCGACGTCAAAAATACTTGCAAATAACGTTTTTCATTGTCTCGCTTAAAGGAACTATTTGTTCAATTATTAATGGCTTGACGCACTGCTGTTACTTCTTTCAGCAAGAATGCATTTCTTCAAAGCTTTCAATCCTCCGGATGAGACAAGAGTTGGTTTTCTACGGAGCTATTTAATAATTATTACCATTCTAGAGATGAAAATATATGATTCTGGTTGGTTGTAGTTTAAAGTTTTTTTTAAAACCAAGTTCGTAGATTCTGAAAGCTTTTTGATTTTATAATATTAATACCGATAAGGAAGGTCGCTTTGTGTCTGTCTGAAATGCAACTTATATTATTTAACATATTATTAAAGTTAGACTGGATATCCGATAACAAGACACATTTCCTAATTTACTGTACGTTCACTTATTAAAATCAACGAAAGAAGCCTTTACTTGGTGGAACTCCATCATGTATAGTATACCAAGTGATTTTTTCTCATTTTATTCACTTATTAAGCTGTGGGCACCGTATGCCAGCGTAATTTAGGGGACTTTGCTTAAGCATATACAAAAAGTAATTGATCATAAAAAAAGTTCGTCCGAATTATGAGGCGAAAATTGCAACAAATTTACATATAAAGATCTTTCAGATTAACTCTTTATAAATACCTTATCATTTAGAAAAGTTGCCAAGATTAAAGTTTACTTATGTCAAAAATGTGGTCACATTTAAGTAATCCGAAGCGTATTCGCATCGCTTCTGCATGAGGCACTATAGGGAAAAAAACTAGTGAAAAGATTCGAAGTTGTGGCAGACAGGCCCTGGGAAGAATGTGAGAATAAAATATCTTCCAAGCGCGATTCTATGCATTTCCCAAAGGACTTATGCTTCAATTCCTCTTCTCTCTTTCTCCTCCGCCCTCCCCCCCCCTCCCTCCCCCTCCCCCCCTCCCTCCCCCTCCCCCACCCATCCAATTTCATTCTCCGATTCTAGCGACTCCGTCTCGGCTCTGTGACAGGATGGAGAGGAAAACGAAAGATATTCCCGTGGGGAATGGCTGGCGCCAATGGTCGGACGAATAAAATCGTTGCCATCCGAAAGAGAAAGCGCTAAGCGCACGCTCCCACTTAATGTTATTTATCCTCCCCGTCGCCAGAGAATCCCATTGCCCGAAACTCATTATGCGATGAGTCTCTTATCGCTGATTTTTTTCTTTCTCTGAGTCGAATTAAATGACGGTTTAAATTTCGGGCTGTTTTCAACACGTATAATTAAAGATTGTTGTATCGAACTAGGGATACGTAAATTAACGTGAAATGACCAAATTATAAATTAAGCAAATGTTTCCTATTTATTAACAGGTAATATATTTATATAATCTTGATTATTCAGCGCGTCTGCAGGTTTCTATTCTTTATAGTTTAGAAGTTTAAGAATTTCTCTCTTTTAAATTTAAGACCACTTACCGAAATAATCAAATAATGATTTCCAGAATATGATAACTTTACGAGTTCAGGAGGGAGGAGATTTTTTTTCTATGATTTGGATTAATTTCGCTGTATTTTGTTAAATTATCAAGGAGACTGTCACAAAATGCAAATTGAGAATTTCTATATAAATGTCATTTTTCACGTTGTTCCATCGCTAAGATTTTATTGAAATAACTTTGATGTTATTAATGTGAATTTTACAAAATGAAACAGAAATAGACGATAGACAATGAGAAAAAAATCACGAAAATGCTTCAAAAATCCTATAAAGGATGAAGGAAAAGAGGCCGTGTTACCTGTACAGCTAATATAGATCATTATCAAAGTTTTACCCTGTGTACATAATAACACGTATGGGTAATGGCGTTAGTAATAGACAATCCACTCAACTACGAACCCATTAGTGCGACTCTATGATGAATATCAATTACACTCCGTGCTCACCCACTCACCGAAGTGCCGTGTACCTCATTAATGCCTGCATAATACGGCGGCGAATAGCAGAATACTCCATCAATACGTTTACAAAGACAATATTTCCCAGACACCAGCGTTTCCTCGGCTCCCCAAATAATTACAATTAGAATTTGACGTCGCCCATTAAAACTATATTTTTCGTCACGACTCCCCTTCTCTAGACGCGACCTCGTCGACCTTAAATATATTACGGTGTTTACGAGAAAAACATTGCGTGAGGAGATAATAGATTTTTCACAGTTTTCACTCTTTTTGTGCACCTCAAGTTCTTTGTTTCCCGGAATTCCTGCCACAAATGGCGACCTTTGGCGAAGGAAGAAATTCGTTTCGATCGCTATATATGTCTTTCACGTGACCCCTGATAAACTTCGCATTTTACCCAACTTCGCAGCTCCTTCCCTACCCCTCTCCTACTCCCACCCTCACTCTTATTCCGCCTCGCAGACCCTTCCACTCTCTCTTGTCTCTCCTTGTTACTTTTAAAAATCCCGTTCTTCCACCCACCCCACCACGCCCTTCCCTCGACTCCCAACACATATCTCACCTCATGGTCACGCCAGCTCACACACACACTCTCTCTATCTCTTTCTCTTTAATTCTCTTCCGCTCTAAATTTTCCTCAACACGCTCTCTCTCCTCCTCCTTTCGTCTTCTCCTTCCGTATTCGTCCTTTGCGTTGTTTACCTCTACCATCTTCCCTTTCTCCTTTCATGTCCGTTATCGCCGTTAACTTTTTTTTCGTCCTTTCGGAACAAATTTTACGGCTCTCTTTCGCATGTTCCTGCCTCGAAATATATATATATATATCCTCTTCCCCCGAACTTTCCTCGGCTACCTTAAAATTTCCATTTGCATACATAAATCACGTGCTCGTAAGAAATGCGCGAAAATTTTTAATCTCTCCGTGGCTATCCGTGTTCTTCGCCGTTGTTAACGTCCTTCGCTCAAGGGTCCTTTTTGTTTGTGTACATGTGTGAGAAAAACCAACGTTGTATCGATTGTATTTAAAAAATTATCTGTCGAAAAATTATCTGTTAAAAGAACACCGAGGACCAAACTTAACCAGAAGATTGATATAAAGCTGCTGCTACAAAAACCACAAAACAATTGCCACAGTAATAATAATTTCAAAATAAATAGTTGTAGCTAATGTTGTTTTTTTGAAAAAGCTAACGTGGAGTTGTTTCTGATTCATTTTATGAATGGGAACTGTGAAATATGACACAAGTTACATTTCCGAAAATGAATGGTCAACTTGAGAAATCTATGCCAGTTTTCTTTAAATTTAATAAGAAATTTACAAGAAATAAACTGATTTGAATTCTATTTTCATAACATATCTCTTGGATCACCGCAATTAAATGATTTGGAGATATTTGGGAATCATATTGTTGTTTATAGAAGCGAAGAATATTTTTGGCTCATGGGACTTCCTGTGTTTACAGAAATGTTGCACTGACTTAGAAAAATATTAAAATCACTGCAGAACCTCCCTTTCTGCCGCAGAGAAATAGTTTCTCAGATGAAAAATTTACAAATAAGATAGTTAACAGAGTAGAAAATAACCACTTTTAATGGCTTTCTGATAGTAGACCACAACAAATTCATCCATCCTAGCAGTTAGTCAACTTACTTAAGGTGTAAAAGTATCAAATATGTTTTTGTGTTTATTTATTTATATTAGAGATAAAACTTTCGAGGTACCTATTATTTGAATAAATATCCATAGGAAATGAAGGCTAAAATAAATTTTTCCTACATGCGCTGGCTAAGCTCTGTTAGATTTCATCCTCGCCTCGGTCTTTCATCGATCCTATTTTTGAATATTTTAATCTCTTATGCATAGCACAACTCCCCCGTAAAATAATTTTAAACGTTTTACTGGCATGAGAAGATGTGATAAGAGATATACCAATGATTATTTTTTGTTGGTTTACATTCCAATTAAACGCACATCGAATGAAAGTTTGATTCTATTATCGTGAGACATGAATTTATAAATAAAAATTGTCCCAGTGATACTAAAATTCTCAAGGATAGGAAGTTTTATCCTGTGAAATTGAACAAAAATTGTAGGTTAGCTTGGCCTTGTAAGCGTTAAGCCTGGCTTGTAAGCACTTACGCAGGAATCCCTCGTAGGTTATACAGACAGAAAACATATGGACCCGTAAGACTCCATTTTATATACGTTCATTAACTATCCTAAAGAATACAATGCTTTGAACCCTCGAAAAATCCTCTCACCGAGAAATTCACGCGACACCAAAAATTCACTAATATACTCGATGTGAAGGATTCGTTTCGTCAGGGTCCCAGACACGTCCAAAAATCGCGCTCCAAGTCACCGACTCCTTTGTCCTCTCATTAATTAATTAATCCTCCACTCGCCCGTCGAACTCCTTACATTCTGAGAATCTGCACCCAATGTCATGCGCCGAATTTGAAAAAAAAATGCTTATCCCTCACATAGCGGTGACTCTCTTCCAAAACTTCTCTAAATTGGGGAGGCAATCCTCTGGGGTTAAGGTCATGGGGAGTGTCAGGAGGTTAAAAGTAGAGGGATAAGAAGGCCGGGGGGGGGGGGTGTTAGGTGAGGGAGGTGAAGAATGGAGGGGAGAAGAAATATGGTATGTTGCGGAGATGGAAAAGTGGGTCCCACGTGGAGACCGAGTGTCTCCCTCTCTCTCTCTCTATCCGACTTAATTAATCCGGGTATGTAGGCCGCGCAGCAACAAGGAGGAAAGACTTGTTCCTTTAAAAGAGATTTGGTTTTGTCTCTGTACGAGATAAGCGGGATTTATTTAAAGCAAAAATTATAAATTCGCCAGTTTTGTGTTTTTCTCCTGGAGTTTATTTTAGTTAGTTGATTGTGATGCGAATGGAGGGGAACAAAAGCAACGTTTGGAGTTTGTTGCTTATTTTTGAGTTTCCGAAGAAATTTTCATCGTCACCTGCAAGAAAAGCGCCTTTGTTAAGTTCCCGTTTGAAAATTTGAGGATATACATCATTGAGACGAAAGACAGTAACTAGGAAGATAGCGTTCATGAGATATAATGTTAGTAATAAAGATTGGTAAATCATGAATATTAATTTATTGTCGTTGGAAATATCGAATTTACTTCTCATACGATATATTACAAAATGTTTGTATATAGATTTCCGTTTGGTCGAACGAACGTCAAATATTATAAAATAACTTTTTCAGCTCTACATTTAAATTAACCACTATTATGCAACTAGTTCGTCCATAGAAACGCGAGCATACTTTATGATGTGGAAGAAAATTATGGTTCCATTAAAGCTTGAAATACTTATATCATGCGGTTATCGTAAATATCAGAGTGGAAAACAAATGGGAAAATGTTTTAAAAAACAATATGGAAATTCATTTTGGTGTCATTGAGGGTATATTATAATCCTTTTATAAGGTGTAGTAGTACATTTATTCATTAAAAAATTCAAATTTCAACTCACTATTAGCTGAAGATACTTTTTATTTCGATTTATCTCTGTAACAGGCACACAGACCTGTTGATATTAGAGTGCAGCGAATTGTATATTACATTTAGTGGTTTCATTTTTTATGATGGTCCAATTAAAGGTTTACCTAATTTTATAACGTAGTAGATTACTTATTATAACCAGTAGGTATTTTTTATAAAAATAGACCCTTTCAATTCGCTTTTTGCACTGTTTTACAACGAGCTACTTTTTGTGATGCCATAAATTTTTATAGCCTACAGTTGATGTGGTTGCCTATTTTACATATATTAGAGAGAATGTTGCACATCTGGTGACTATGTGCTTGTTTTCTTTTTAAGTATTTATACACACACACACACACATATATTATTACCGTAGCCGCATTTTCTTCCTTTGGTATCATTGCTAAAGTTGTTTTCTAAAATTTTAAATTTTGCGAATGATAAAATTTTTGTCAAATCACTGATGTTGCCTTATTCATAATCACTTAAAATACTAATAGGTGACATCAAAATATCAGGCAAGTGAAATTATTTTCAGTAATTCCCATGCTTGTGAAATAAATTATTCTAGCTGTACGTAAATTTGTTTTAAATCACAAAGTTTTACCTTTGTGATTTAAAACAAATCAAGAGTTCCCATTTAGTAAAAGTTTAATTTATAACCTGGTTGCACAAAATAAATTTTATGCTCATTAAACGTGGATTAAATAACTAAGGTTAATGTCATTTTTAAATATAAATCACGATAATCATATAAAAATACCTCCCCAACGAACTAGTCACTTGGAGCACGTACATAAGACGATAAAATGAGAGCCCTTTGCACTAATGAAGCAGTGAGCCTCCGCAGATATTCTTATTTACTGATATGTAGGTGGACCTATCGATCAGTAGAAGTATGTAGAGAGAATTTCTAAATTATTATAAAACTGGAAATGCAATTTTAGCACAGTTCGAGACATTTGCTCACTCATTTTGCTGCTTACAATCTTCTTCTCTCCCATTATTCCACTCACCTGAAAAACAAACGAACATCAGTAATTAGTTTAATCGAGCATAGAAGAATAAGCATACATTATAATTCATGTTTTTAAATGACCCTAAAGTTAATATATTTTTATCTATAATATAGCTTGTTATAACCTTATTAGATATAGAAATGCAAAATATAGATGCATATTTTCACAGAAATTATTTTAGAACTTTTTCAATTAAATCGACAGCGGCTATATAAATGTTATCTAAAATATTTCCTTAAAAGTCAATATTTGAGTGAACATTTAAAAAATATAAAATCGTCGTTACTGATCTTTATTTTATTGATAGATTTAAGGGCCAGGAATAATTTTCAATTGCGAATGTATATATAAGCAAACAAACAATTCTATAGGTCAAAGAACTGTATTATAAATCAAAGCTCCTAAAATGCTAAAACGCTCCGTCCATTATCATATTAATCCTTGTTCATTTTTTGCTTTTTTCTTTTGCTGCCTTCTAAAAGGATTGCCGTCATTTTTTCCCTAAATACCTTCGAACAGAAAATACTCTTTAACTTTCGAAAGACGAGATAATTGGTCTTGAACTCACCGGAAAGCGTTGTTGAAATAAATTCTTTCCGAAGTTTTAATTACCGTTCTCGACGCAGGTGGAGCATTATAACGGTCTCTAGAGGAATAGCTTCGTTCCTAATGGCTATACCCTTGTTCCCATCTCTCTGCCTATCTCTTCCCTATCTGACTATCTCTTCCTCCCAACTCTCTCTGCATATCTACGTCCGAATTTAGCTTTAATATATCCATAACTCACTCCTCTCTCTCATCCGCTCATCCCCTCCACCCTACCTCTGTTAATCCTCCATAGTATCTCTTTGGCTACCGATCGGGGGGAAGGACAACGCAGGCAATTTCTCCCACGCTCGGAGGAGGGTATACATCCTCAGCCAATGGTCGAGGTTTGATCTAAATATAAAGAGTGGTATATGGAGGCTACTGAATCCAAATATATGTACATAGGTAAATAGAGGAAGGTGTGTATGAGGGAGGAAGATAAATGGAGAGAGAGAGAGAGAGAACGGTGCGAGAGATGGAAGTTTGAAATGAGTTTAGACATATATGGAAAGGATACAGGAGGGCTTGTTGGTTGGAGGATAAAAAAAAGGGTTGAAGCGAGATAGGAGGAAGGTAAAGGAGAGAGGGGGAGAGCGAAAGAGGGAGAGAGAGAGAGAAAGAGGGAGAGAGAAAGAGAGGAAAAAGATAGAGAGGAGAAAGAATAGGATATGGAAGGTAGAATAAGGGTTTTAAAATGATAATGCGATGGAATAGGTTGAGAGGACAGAGTTTAGGGCAGGCGTGTGCAGAGGAGTTAAAAGAGTTTTCGGGAGTGTTCCGTAGACGTATCCTGCGTGCTTTAGCGGAGATAAGCTTCTCCTCTGTTTTGGCGGGAAAGGTTATTGGGGTAAAGGTCAGGGTGTCGCGAGTGATAGAATTCCTCTTTCTCTTCATGCCCTCCGCTCGTTCGTCCTTTCGCGATGCAGCGGTTTGTAGGAGAAAGAAAAAGGCTTGTGTGTATTTTTACGAAATTATTGTCATTTTTTGCACCGTAATGGAAAGGGTGTATAGATGGAGTAAAACAAGGGAGTGTAAACGGGGAAGCATTTCGGAATCAAAGAGGTCTGCGTAATTAATGTTGATGCTACGCGTGCCTTTCGGAGAGGAATTTTCCAAGTATGGTGTGTGCTCACGCGGCTCCTCGTGTAAACTAGACTATCAAAGACTAAACAAAACTGAGGCGAGTATAACTCTGAAAACAAACGTTGAAATGCCTCGCAACCCCTCGAGGGATTCTGGGTAAATGTATGAAAAGTAGATTACCAAGGTCGATGCAGTTTTCTCGAGAAATCGCATGAGAGTGGGATTTCGACGTAGGACTCTCGATCATCGAGGAGAAATGATTTTCACGTTGATAAAGCGTGATATTTCTTATTGTTTCTTCATTCTCAAACGTATGAATCGCGTATATTGGCATAATCTTCTCCCACATAATGGAAAATAGAAATATGATATGCCAATCGTTACAAATTACTGTCTCATTTGATGTAGTGTTGGAAGTGCACACAAAATTACTTCTTAATCCTATACAGTATTTTAGCTTGGATCTAATTTTTAAATTATATATCGATGAAAGCGTGCGATTCAAGGTATCACTGCGCAGTTATCGCACTAATCCATTTGCGACCACTTTGGACTGCGGCTAGAGGGCAGTTAATTCATTAGCCATGTACTGACTAACCCTCTGTATATGCCACCGTGCGTGATTTGATATCAACTCCATATTTCGTTAACAGTTTCGATTTAATGAATCATCCTCGCATCGTTCGAAAGACATATCAGGAACATTTTAATTTATATTATTACCCTGAAAGCCGTCAATACAGTTTGACAAGGGGTGGAATTGCATCAAATATGAACTTTAATTAAAGACTCTATTGGCCTGTAGTATCTCTCGGTTCTAGTGACCGTTTTGACGCATTTCCTGGCACGCTCCGATCTAGTCCTACACTCACTAGCACCGGTGGGTAAAAATATGCTGCGCAGGTCCTCATTAAATTATGGACTATTAAACCTTTCGAATAGTTTCAGCTTGTTTTCCATTCCTCTACACATTATTGTCTGCCATCTCATGCCTCTCAAAAGGTCTTGCATTGTATCGATACTATCAATTTGCAAAACGAGCCGCTCTACGCTGGACCATTTCAAGGTTCTTAGTTAGGTCTTCTTCGAAAAGGTCCAAGACTCCGCAACAGTATTCTAGGATAGGACGAAAAAATACGCGATTTCCTTCGATTTAGAGGGGAATCCTCGCGGGATCGGGGTAAAGCCCTTGAACCAGTGGCTGATACAAGGGGGGGCGATGGGGGCGTTCGACCCCTTGGATATTCTTTAAGGGTAGAAAAAGGAGAAGCCGAGAGTGTTTTCATGCTGCAGGTTTTCCCCATTAGGCTTCACTGTGATAATTATCATACTGATTCTATCGTGTATCATGTTTATTAATAGAAAATAATTTTGACAAGGATTTAGTGTACAAACTAAAAATATCCCCCACCCCCATGGAAAAATAGTCAGTAATCGCCCGATTCGTCCTTGCCTTGAACCCTATTTGCCGATTCTATAATGTTTCCCTACTGGGCATACAGGCTACTGAGTGTAACCCCTAAGTATTTGAACCGTGACGTCCTGTTAAAAAATTAACTGAATTTCCCTCGGGAAAGGTACAA
This sequence comes from Uropetala carovei, assembly GCA_036926305.1. Taxonomy (NCBI): domain Eukaryota; kingdom Metazoa; phylum Arthropoda; class Insecta; order Odonata; family Petaluridae; genus Uropetala; species Uropetala carovei. Next base: position 6,840,349 of record JAXCHB010000169.1, read on the forward strand.
AGCAACATTAGAGAGGTAGAGATAGAATACGGGGAAAAAAGGGAGAGAGAGGGAGAAGAGAGAAAGAAAAATACAGATCGTTTAAAAAAAGGTTCGCGGAGCAAAAGGTTGGCAAGTGTTTGTCCGGCAGTTTCGTGGCCAAGTACGACGAAGAAGAGATGAAAAAAAAGAAAGATGAGCTAGTCTGCATCAAAAGCGAGGAAAACGTTTGAAGCTATTTTAAAAGATCAAACAAAACTTACGTGCTTCCTGCGGCGGTGTTAAAGGAGGGAGAGAGAGAGAGAAAGGATAAGAAAAGGAACAAAAGTGCTTTAGAGATAATGGAAAAGATGGAGAATAGGTGGGAGGATGGAAAAAAACATGCAGAGAGAGAAAGACGACGGATGAAGTGGGTGAATAGATTGTAAGGGGAGAGAGATAGTGAATAGGGAAGGGAGAGGAGGTAGAGAAAGGAATGGAGGGAGAGAGAGAATGTTACGGAAAGGACAGGTGAAGAGGAATAAGGGATGATCCAAAGGCCGTCTCTCATGCCGTGTTATACTCGCGGAAACCCCTTTATCCCCTCGGGACCTTTGCTCCCACGCGTGCCAAGCGCAGCAAATCTGTCGGTGTTTTTTTTAGAAGCAGGAAGAAACGAGGCTGTTGCGTGGAAATGGTTTCACGAGGAGCGCGAGGAATAAAAAAAATCGGGCGGAGGGAAGAGAGGGTGAGGTAATTTGACCCCTAACCTCCTAACCTTTGTCTCCGTTATTTTTTTTTTTCATCGGGTGTAGTTGCCTCGCGAAAAGTGGAGGCGTTTCTTTTGTTTCTTTAATTACGCTTCCGCCGGGTGGACGCAGGCACAGGAGGCAGAAAAAAAGAACGTATTCTTATGATTGTTTAATGTAAGGTCTTTGCTGGACGATGTGCTCATCAGCGGGGAGACAGTATTTCTTTGAACGGCATACGTATAGTTTTTAGAAACGGGGGATATTGCGGTAGAAGCGTCGTAGGAAATTTAAGCGAGCGGCGTAGCGCGCAGGCATTTTTTAAATTGATCTTTCTAGAGAAAATTGGAAGAAGAGTAGAAATATTTTCTTAAGGAGGTATTCGTTACCGTTCATACGTATCACGTCGATCAAGTATTTTATTTTAGGGTAGTCATTAAAATGCATTAGGAAGATAAGATTTGAGATGAATGCTTATTTGAATTTTATTCTAACTAGACATTCAATTAAAATATACCAATTGCTTCCTATTTATAATTGGTATAATTTTATGATATTACGGTAAACGTAATTTCAGATTCTGTTGCATCCGCCGAGCATAATATGTGTTGTGTCGGTATTGAATTATATTAAGATTTCATTGTATTAGCCTATATTAATCAAAATCAGCAACGGAATGGTAAAAAAATCGTGGGCAGATTTAACGTAAAAGATTCATATTTCAAATAGGCGATTCTGGCACTACTGATTTTGGTTTCCTAAATTATAAGATTTCACGTAAACAAAATATTTCTCTCTCATGTTTCAGAATTTACTCTAGGGATCGCAAGGATGATATTAAAATATAAATAAAACAAACGAAAACCGTTATTATACCTTATTTTCCTTTTGATCGGCGTCTGTTCGTTATTAATAACTGATTTCAATTTGAATCGAGTATCATAACAGTTTTTTCTTCTTAGAGGAAAATTTTACGTGAAAATTTTAATCACCACAAATTCCTGAATGTAATCTGAACTCGAATAAAAGGCAATCCCAAAACATTTACTTTGTTTTTAGGTGTATTTAAGAAATTTTTGTGTGGTAAGAATCTTGACGCAGAAAATTATTATAATATTGAAAATATAAACTAAAGTTATAAAATTTAATACCGATAAATTATAAGGTTAAATTAAAAAACAAGTTTTATAACATATAAAGGAATTCCTACGATTTACTGTTTCTGTTTTTATTTGTAAAATCTTAAATTTTGAAATCTTTAGTCCACTTTTCAATGGACGATTATCGATCGCACATTACGGCTACTACCAAATTGACTCAATAAATATCTCCGAAAGCCATACAAATAACTGTTAGGAAAACCAGCGCACTTCAGCTACAAGACAGCCATCATCGTTGGTATTCAAAGGTAAAATTCTGCTGCGAATGAATGCCATTCATGTCGATTGTCTCTTTGCCGGAATGCGAATTTGGTTTTCATAACATTTTCATTCATATTGGAGAAATTTATTTTGTACACTAGGAATATATTAGTTCGAATTGTCTCTTTGCCGAAATGCGAATTTGGTCTTCATAGCATTTTCATTCATATTGGAGAAACTTATTTTGTACATTAGGAATATATTAGTTCGAATACAAGCACCTGCCATTACTGCTCGTTTTGTAGTGCGTGACAACCTTTCTTATACGGTAGCAATGGCCGCATATTAACCCGTTTTTGTGCCATATAATTCCTGTATCCCTCTGTAAGCGAGCATAAAAAGCGCACCGACAAAACTACTCGGACGATAATGTAAACGACATCGGGCGACGCGTTGAAAAATAATTCCCTTGACAGGCGTGAATGAGAGGACGAAAAACATTCAGTCTTTAGTATCCTCCAACCGGTCACGATGCGTAGTAAAAAGGGATCACGTAAGCTCATATAATGCCGCACTCGTTTCGCCGTCTGTTGATAAGCCATTGTGCGTCCCCCGGTGAGCACGGAGAGAGATGCTTTCAATCGACCTCGGCCCGATTGAGCATCGGGGAAGCTGCAGCGGTGTCAGGGTCGCTAATGCGGCGAAATGCAGAGGAAGGGAGAGGAGTGGAGGTTGGGTCGGACGTGTGTTAAGCACACCATCGCTTTAAGAGGCCATCCGAGCGTTTGATATGCATCCACAGGGTTGAAAATATTGTCGGCTTCGGCGCGGCTATCGGACGTGTTTGGCCGTATGGGCGCATGTCTCTCGTAACAACGAATCTTCAACTAGCAGGCTTGCGGGAGAAAAGGAGGAGTATTATTAGGGCGCCTGGCTGTAAAAGAAAAAGTTATATTCGGGTCGGTGGGTTTACTTCGCAGGTATTACGCGAAGAAATCTGGAGTTTTTTTTTGGTATAACAAAGGCTGATAGAAATATAAGTGCGAGATTTAGCTCGAAAATAATCGCGAAGGGTCTTGGGAAAGGGACGGATATAACAGGATATAGAATTCTCAGAGAAGGTGTTATTTTCGTCCCGCCCAATTTTAGAAAAGAAATTTCATCCCTTGAAACGACTCGGGTCGGGACTTTTATTTTTGGCGTTGAAAATCCCTCTATGAATATATATAAATATATATATATATATATAAGTACAAATTTCGGATCGAGAACTTTCTTCATCAAAGGAAAGATATACGATGGTAATTGTTTAAGGCGTAAACACTTTATGAAAGGACCTAGAAATAATAAATTCCACGGTCTACATACCTTATGCCTACTTTATTATTAAGGAATTAAATGTAAATGCATACGTTACTGGGAATAATTCTGCTCATAATCGAATTTTCAAAATGTTTATAATTATTTTTGTAAATTAGAGGTTATAAAATTATATTACACAGATAGATTACAACGAAAAACTTGTACCACGAAAATAAAAATAACCCCACGTTCAAATAAGCATACGTTGGTTGAATACTAATGGATGAGCGTGCAGGATCTGCTGAACTGAATTAACAAGAAGGTTCCCTGCTTTTAATCAGGGTAAAACTCCACAGAAGGAAAGTCGTAGTATAAGTGAAAGTGACAGCAGTTATAAAAAATGTTATTTCCTTTGTGAGAACTCTCTTATGAATAAAAGAACGCTTGCGTGCAATTCGGTGGAGGAATATGTTGATACAAATAGTTAATACGATAAAAAATGTTGATTTAGGGAACAATACGCCCTCAAAGAACCTCCATGTGTTTTCTTCGCGTATTTGAATCAAGCCTTCAGCATGGTGGTACGTGATCGCCTTTGTTGCTAGTGACATTCTCATTGTAAATGGACCTGATTCTCTATTAATGAACTCACTACAAAGAAATAAATTAAAATACATATACGAAATCCGTGTCCTCTGTGTTTACAACGTACGATATTGTCGGAGGTTAACCGGAAATTTTTTATGCCTGTAAAAGCGAACTTCTCGGAACGTCAAAACGAAAGTCCTTTTAATCGAAACATTGCGTGTGATATTTTTTTTAGATGTGAAATGAACCAACCGGATATTAAAATTTTGGAACAGGTAATGGAAATAGAGAGAAGGGGGGGAGGGAGAGAGAGGGGGGAGAGGGGGGAGGGGGTGGGGATACGGGGAGAGGGGCGAGACGAGACAAATATTCCGTGACCGGTTATAGCTCGATGGAACGCTTGCGGATGGAGAACCGAGATTGAAAATGGAAGACAATGGATTATCATCGAGGAGATCTTTCGGAAGAGCGGAGAGGTTATCGAGGGTGCGTAAACTCTAAAGGATGAGGTTTTTTTTCGTGGATGATGAGGTTAAGGGGAAAGTATTTTTACCTTCGAAGATACCGAAAAAAAAAGATTTCGTGTCTCTATGGATTTTGAGATCGGCCTTCTTGGGTGGAAGAGGAGGGAAAAAAATTTTATTCCGGAGGATCTTCTGGAGAAAGGGTATTTCCCGAAACATCTTGCAACGGCGGTCGACCTATTCCTCGCGACACCTTCGCGACGCCCACGTTCAAAGAATCCCTTTTCGCCGCGGCCTTAAAAATACTTGCGGAGTCATCTTTCCCATGTATCGGGTTTCCATTTGCTGCCACCTCCAATGGAAGGGATAAGAAGGAGGAGAAGCGCGAGGGCGGAGAAACGTAAAGGGGCAAAATGGAGAAAATGATCTTAGAGCAGTCGTTTTCCATCGTAAACCCTCTCCACCTTCTGTCACCTTTCCCTCCCCTCCATTGCAAGCCCCGAAGAGGCGTCACAATGCGTCCACTTCGTCTCTCTCTCTCTCGACACGAATTTCTTTTTTTTCTGTAGGACCGCGGATTCTTTTTTATCTAAACCGCCCGAAAAGGATCCTCAACGAAGAACAGTCTGTCAACTTCTTTCGGTCCATTTTCTTCGAGCGTCGATCGAATCCATTCCTTTTTCCAATCTCTCTCTCTCTATCCCTCTCTCTCTGTCTTATCTCTCTCCCTCCAACTCCTCTCCCTCTCTCTTGCCCTTTGTGTTCAAAGCCTCCATCCTCTCTCGTCCATTGTCCCTTTCACGCTCCATTTCAACTTTTACATCACTTTCCTTCCGTTTCATTTGCTCCTCCCTCCAATATTCCACCATCCAGAGGGTGAGACTTCTACACACTTCCACCCTTTAAAGCCCCAAAAATCCTTAAGCAGTAGTAGAGGCGAGGGGGCGACTGAGAGAAAATGCACTTCCACGCCTCGCTGTTTACTGCTCTCAATTCCACCTCGCGAGTCGTTTTCCACTCCATTCCCACTCTCTCGCCTTATCTCACGTCTTTCCATCCCTATCCCCCCTCCCTTTCCCTTCCTCTGTACACCTCCTTTCCATCTCTTCCTCGCCCTGCTTTTATCCCCTCTCTCCCTCTCTATTTCCCCCCTCTCATTCTCTTCCTACCACTTTATCTCCCCCCTTAGGGTACTTCCAGTCTTTCCCTTCTATCCTCCTCTCTCCCTCTTTCTGCCCCTTTCTCTCCCAATTTCTTACTTCCCGTCTCTTATCCCTTCTCCGTTCCTGTCCCTTTCAACTTATCCCTCATTTCAATCTCTTTATTCCATTGCTTTCGATTTACTCTCTCCACTCACTTTCTCCGTCTCCCTCTTTCCTTCTGCCTTTTCCGTCTCTTCCTCCCTCGGGCAAACATTCTACCTCTCCGTCTCTCATGTCGTCATCACCCTTTCTCGACGATTCCCTGCGTTTTCTCTCCTCTTTCACTTTCTCCTCATAAGTGCCCCTTTTCCCTTTTAATCCCAGAAACAATTAATCTCCTACTGGCGCGACGCCAAGGTATGTGACGGAAACTTAATTTCCCTCCTTTCCAAATGTGAATGGGAGAGCGAATGAGATGTTCATAGGATTTTGATGGGGGAGAAGTTAATTGGATTACGCGCCATAGCTCGGGGTCACGTGATTTATACAGAATCGTATGTACCTTTTGTGGCGGCGTGTTTTTAAATGGCGGCAAAGTCGGCCTTTTTTTCGGGAAGTTTTTCTACCTATTCGTCTGCAGATTGAACGGTTTAAAAATTTAAAATTCTGCTTTCGGCATTTATTTATTAAAAGGAACACCCAATGGCGTGGGAATTCGTCCGTCTATCCCTCGAGCACTTACACATATTGAAATCGTGGTAACAAAAAGCTTATTATGATGACATTTTCGGTTGGCAATAGTGAATCCACTCACTATTATCTCTGTATACGGTTTCTTTCAGTATGGGGTTCAGCTTGCCCGTCAGTCGTGCACTTATCAAAATTGGAATTGTGGCTTAAAATCCACAAAAAAATGAAAATTCTAGGAATCTTAGGTATAGATGAGCATTGATAGTGATATAGGGTCTTTTTTACTTTCTCATACGAAGTATCGAGAAAGTAATTGTTTTCGCGAAAAAAATCGACCTCGAGATTTGTACGGAAATACACGTTTTAGGTGTCGCTGAATCCGAAAAAGTGGTTTTCGCAGTGCCGTCTGTCTGTCTGTTATTGGCGCTGGAGCCTAGACGGTCGAACGAAAATGAATGAAATCTCGTACTTAGGCATTTTATCATACTGAGCAGAGTATACATAGAAATGGTTGACATTGATCAATAATTAAGAGTAGTTTATTCTACGCATTTTTAACAACAATCCGATTTTCTCGAAAACGGCTCTAACGATTTTGACCAAATTTCGTACAGTTACTTAAGTTTACATCCTCAATAATACTGTATAGTTCATATTTCTCAAAAAATGAATATATAGGCAACTTTAGCAATAATTCCATTTTCTCAGAAACGGCTTCAACAATTTTGATCAAATTTCGTACAGTTACTTGAGTGTACGTCTTCAATAATACTACGTATTTCATTTTCCCCAACGAATGAATATAAGGCTAGTTTATTCTTGGGCAACTTGAACAAAAATTGGATTTTCTAAAAACAGACTCATACGATTTTAATCTTCTAAAGATAACTAAACGATGCATTAGTACGTATATGAGAAAGTTTGTACAATGTATGTTGTACCGATTTTTTTAAATGGCTTCCATGTATTGAAATCCTGCCTGAATCAGATTTTCTACCTAAATGATAATTTCTGAATTCAGAGCGGGACTATGCGCGCTCATTTCGTATATATTGATGTAACCGTTTTGTATAAACTGGTAGAGGTAGAAAAAGAATTAGGCAGAGAAAAGGAAAAAAGGAAGGCGAAGGAGAGATGACAGGGAGAGAAGGAATGGAACGAGCGTTCATTGAGGGAGGCAGAGGTCGAGAGGGTTAGCGATTTGAGGATTGATGGAAGAGGGATGGAGGAGGCGAACGAGATGGCAGAGGGGAGAGCGAGAGGTGTCGAGTTCGAAATACAAGGAATAAAGAGGAAGAGGGGAAAAGGCGATTCACGGAAAAGGAGATTTACAACAGTTGAGACGGGAAGATTGATGTGAGATAGAAAATGAGAGAAAGATCGATATTTATAGATAGGGGAAGATATTAAAAAGGACGGCATTAAGACCAGAAGGTACTATCGTCTTCTTTTTTAACCTCTTGCGATGTACGAAAGAACGGCAAAACATGTTAAATTCACTCTGCGTAGTTTAAAATGAGAAAATAATGATATGTTAGAAAACTTCTTACGCTTAGGGAAAGAATCCACACACGATTAAAGTGTAAGAAGTGTGATGTTGAAAATATTCGGTACCTAATGAAATTATATATTAAAAGATTGCATGATATGATGGAAATAGTAACGAAAGAGAGAAAAGGGAGATAGAGAGAAGAGAACGAGTATAAACGTGAGAGAGGATGGAAGGGAAGAGTGAAAAAGATGATGGGGAGGCTGAGAGAAAGAGAGATTATGCAGATTTTATAGTAGGATGAATGAGCGATTGTAAAGTGGAGTTGAGTGTAATGGAAACAAAGACGAAAAAGGGGAAAGAAAGAGGAGGAAAAGGGAGAAATACGAAGAGCCGACGAAGAGATATAAAAAGGGCGAATAAGAGATGAAAGGCACAAATGCAAACTTGGAAGGAAAGTAAAAAAAGAGAAGAGATGGAGAGGGGATTTATAGACGAGAAAGAACTGAAGAACATGGAGAGAGAGAGAGAGAGAATGAGGGAGCAATTATTTTTGAAGAAGGAGAAAGCACGTGTGCCGGATGAAGTGGATGATGGAATGATAGTGTTTGTGAGATAGTGGAGGAGATAGAGAGAGAGAGGGGGGGGAGATAAATAGAGAGAGAGAGGGTGATAGCGATAAAGGATAAGAGGACGCTGAATATCCGACGAAGGTCTATATCAAATTACCCTTCGCAAATTGGACAATATTACGGTGATTATGAATGTAGCGGTAAAACGTAGGTGCCGTGTGTTTTTTTCACTCGTGTAGCCTAAACGTGCTCCGTCAATGTCACACATGCGGTGATTTCCACGTGTGATCCCGGATGTCTTGTCATAAACAAGAGAAGTTGAAATTAACAATTTAATTTCATCAAAAAAGATATAGGATAACAAGCTGCGATTTTTTCTATACATATTTTACATTTTATCGCATTTCATAGGCTCAATTTTTCGTAATTGCCTATTATTTTTGACATTCGATGCAAAAGATCCGAGAATCGATTTAGCCTATACGAATAGATAAATGGAGAAATAAATTTTTTTAAAATGTAAATGCTATATAATGGAAGTGGCGTAAACAAAAATAACTAACATGCATACATCGATCGGTGATCTTTTTGGTAAAAATGGCTGATCAAAAATTCGAGATGTTAGGATATTTGAGAGCCAATGATAAGTTTCTCAATTGATTAAATCCCTAGATTTGTTTCGAAATTTGAGCAAGACTGGGATTTCAAGGGAAATTCATCATGGCCCGGTAAATAACCGAATAAAACGAAAATATTTGTAACAAAAGGTTTGGAACAAAGGCCGTACTCGATTTAAAAAAATCCGTCTTTAACATAGTTTAAAAATTTTAATTTTAAACGGATTTCCTCGAAATATCGGCTGCAGATATCGAGGTTATCGTGAGGATTTAGATTTTTAAATCAAATGGGGTGCATGATTAGATCGGAATATCCAATTGGAGCAGTGGATTTGACGATGGAAATTTCGCCTGCAATTAAGTTTAGGAGATAAATCCAATTTCCTCCTCGATAGATTCTGCCTATTTAAACGTACGGCTGATTTTCAGCTATTTTATCGCTCAACTCTGAAATGTCCCTGGTTTATTGCGGAATATGATTCAAAATTTTCCTAAATACTCTTTTCTCTATCTTTCGTCTTAGCCTTCTGATACATTTAGAGTATTCTTCCCCGTTGTTTCTCATCCTTTTATTCTTCTTGAATGACTTTTCCGCATCCGTGTGCTTTTTATATGCTCCACCATCGTTTTTGTATGGAGTATTTTTCTTCTCGCTTCATATTCGTCAGCAGTTCTGCTTTTTATTCGAAACGAGATCCTCGACTCATTTTTTCTTTCCTGAAGTTATATCCCGTTTGTTTCCCCCCCTAATAAACCGTGTTTAGGGAAATTGGAATATTTTATTCTTTGTCGCATAAACTCGTTCTCAGACAGTTGAACAGTTGTGTTTTTGGAGACTATTATTTTCGACCTATTTTCGAGCACCGAAATCAAAGATTAGTAAGTACAATCTGCTCTGTTTGATTTTCATGGACCTTTTCATTCTAGCTCAGTGGATATTTATTTTTAAAGTTCGGTAAATATGAAATGATTTTACTCATTAATTCCATTTTCTTTTCCTAGAACCCGCTGTCGATGGATCACCACCAAGGACGTCGCCATGTGACAGAAATCCGCATCTGGCTTTGACAACATATTTGAGGAAATTGGAGTTATTCCGAACACCAAATGAATTCCAGCCATTGGGTGAGCTTGCATTTTAATTTGTGAAATTATAAATTTCCTCTAACGGTTCTTATATATTTTATTTCGAAACTTCGAACGGTTTTTTCACTGTCATATCATAGCCTATTCATTAATTCGGCCTGTTAAAAGATTAAATACACGAAAAAAAAATCGGCATATCTAATGTGCTACTTTCCGAATTCCACCATTGGGTACTTGTTTTGGATTTGTTCGTCTATTCGAAAGCCAATTGAAATGATTATTTTTTTTTACATGAAAGCAAGCAGTTTCCAACTAGCGCTTTTAAGCATAAGCAGTAATGGGTTTTCCGAGAACCAGTTCCGACCGTGTAATTGAAAGAAAACATTTTATCCTCCTTAAAAGCAGTGCTCTCGGTTGCTGCCGTCTTTGAGGAATAAGTCACTCGCGAACTTCTTAAGTGAGTCGCCATGAAGTGAACCGATATTTGGAAATACCGAGAGTAATTAGACTGAGTGAGGAATGTGAATAAGGTAGTGGGGTTTACGATTCCTTCAACCTTATTATAATCTTTTTTTTTTACAGATTTACTTCGGATAGAATTTTTCTTTGTGAAAAAATATCTCGGAATTGCGGCGTACATATAAAGTAAAGAACGTTTTCACTGATGATATTTTTTCAAGGAATGAAAAATTAACTGCGATGCCTGTTTGAGAGAAGCTAAAAATGTAACGGTTTAACAGATTATTCAGGACAGGAAAGGTAAAATTCACGCAACATGTTCTTAAGCCATTTAAACCATCTTTTACTTCATAATTTATGAGCGCATTTGAAAGCCGAAGTTTGTCGAAATTAATCTTAAAGCAACATGAAACAAAAGGCAGAATCGTTGGAATATTGGCGTTTCGTTCGGTGAAAACATTTTTAAATATGGTTTTTATTGTAAGTTCTGTCTCTTCGTCAGCATAATTCAGAATGACGAATACAATAAATCAGTGTTAGGATTTCACCCTCGAGTCTTTGATTTTGATCCGTGGTCATTTCAAAATGTCCAAAGATTAAACCGCGAATCTGACTCGTTTGGGGTTTTGAGTTTTCTTAGATTAATATTTGTAACTGTCGACCATAGACAATTATTTACCTTACCTGAACGTTAAATGAACCATCCTTTATTATACATTTCTATAAACTTAAAGACATGCTGTTCTTATACCTTGGAAAAATGCGGAAACATTATTGAAATTCTAAAATTTAGAAATATTCATCTGAAATTTAAGACGAATTTACCTTTAGTTTTTTTTACAACCCAACCCAGAAAATTTAAGAGGCCTGTCTTCATTAATTCCACTCTGCAAGCCTGGACGCTTCCGACAAAATGAAATATGGTTTCCAGACAAACATAAATATACATCCACACCGGTTAGGGGAAGTTGGTCCTCACCAGGGACCGAGAGACTCATTCAAGAGGCTGATTCACCATCCAACACACACACAGACACGTACACCATCACAAACGCACCGGGTTTTAGGGGAAGTCAATCAACGCCAGTGATCTTTCAGTTCAATCACATTGCTGGTTTACGGGATATTAATTCTAACCGCGGACCTATGCTCACAATTCTTGCGGCGACACCGAAACGTACATTTAGGTATCAGCGATACCGTAATCGGATATATGCTATTGGATTTATATGCCGATATTATATAACAAAAGACGATAGAAATTGAAATTATTAGTGCGACAATTAGGGGTTTATATTTTTCGTTCTCGTTCGATGTCTAATTTATCTGTTATATTTCGCGATAAAATGGGGGAGGGAACCGTTGAGAGGGAAGTTACAGGTGCTGCGGCGAGGAAAAACCGTAGCTAGCGGATGTCCAATTTCAATTTCGTTAGGTCTCTGTTGCAGTTCCCTTCACCTCTGCATCGTTCGATGCCTCGACTGCCGCAAACCTAATAGGATCCCTTCTGTCCTGTCTCCGAACGTGCTACAAGGCTGCCAGAATCAATTTTCTAATTTAGTGCATAGAAAGTATGATAACTCAGTGAATGACAACACCTCTAATATTTATCCCATAATTATAGTCATAGTCATGGTGTATTCTATAGTCAGTAACGTGTAAGTGAATCTTAGGTGAGAATTATCTTCTCTCTTTATTTGGGCTGATTATGGTCGTAATTTTGTTCCAATATTATTCTAAGGAAATTTCGCCATTTTTGCATAATTTTATGGTAAATGAGACGATATAGAGTATCACAAGCTGTATTAATGCCATCGTATGCAAACTATATATGGTTTCGGACACGCTTCTTATTAACTGTAGCGATATATTTTAAAGTATTAAAAAATGTATTTGGAATATTTTTATCAATTTTGCATCAATTCCAGTTCTCTAAATACAAAAATTAATAAAAATCTTGATAATATTTACCAAAAATTGTAACTTTTTCATTAATTTAAATATTTTTCTGCAATAATTGCATGCATATAGAGGCCCCCTTGTTAGACGCGTTTCGCTTCCAGCGTGAGCGCCTATTGTCGTCGGTCTGTCCGTCCGTCCATCTATTTGTCCGTCCGTCCGCATGTTCGTTCTCGGCTTCTACCGAATGGATTTTCATGAAATTTGATATTAAGGACTTACAATCAAAGATAATAAGAAAATCGCAAAAATGAATAACGTATGTTAATCGGGGGTACCACTTTATTGGTGACAAAAAATGAACCTTCCGTCATATCTCGTTAAGTATTGCTCATATCAAAATATTTTTCAAATAAAACTTGTAGAACTGGTAAATTAGAGTATTTCTTTTCTTATATATTTTATCGTAGGAGTAGCCGTTATCAAGAAAATCAAACAAGAATGTCTTACTTCGAGTTGAACAGAAAAATTCTTTAAAACGCTATTTCCCTTATAGGTACCTATATCATTTCTTTCTAATACTCCATTGCAGGAAACGCGCCCATTTGTGATACACTGTACACTTTCCTAACTTGTTTTCATTATAACGAGGCAGGCAAAAATTTCTTGTACGCATTTAAATACATTCCAGCTATGTAATATTTAACGTTACTTCTTATTCCATTATTATATCATTCTAGATGTTTCAATTTCATACAAGTTTTTTTTGTGAATCGCGACGACCATAATTGCTACATTAAACTGTCCACCTCTCAATTAATTATATAATTGTTGTAAATTATGTCTCTCTCATCATGGGTTTTTACTTCCCTTGCATTTTTTATTATGCTACTTATATTTCCACCAGTAATTTGTCTGCTAAACTATTATTACAGCCTACATAGGGAAGTGTCGAGGAAATCGACCAGTAGAAAACAAAAATAAAATTATTTATTTAACGCATCGATTCAGTTTTGTATATATTGCTCTTCTCCAGGTAGAGATGCACTTAAGCGTTCGCACACAAGCATACATGGTTTAGGGAACACCAATTAACGCCGATGATCCTTCAGCGCAAGGACTTTACAGGTAAACGGGATTGCTGATCCGTGCCAGGTAACTGCCAATAGACACGCTCGCGACTCTTCCTTTTCGTAGAGAACCCAAATAAGCAATTCGATATCGACGAGGTCATTATCAATGAGCATAGAGTGTGATTTAGGCCCCAGTTTGTGACGTAGTCATGGTAGCCATATTTGTGTCCTAATTTTTTTTTTCAGTTTTCGAAACATTTTAGAGAAAGAGGATTTACGTGATGCTAGCTAGCATTGAAATAAAAATCGTTTTATCCGTTTTGAAAGTGCAGAGCTTTTAACTAAACGTCAATAAAAGTAAATATGCAACATTTTAAAACATCCTCATCCGATCGCCATGTATATCTTATGATTAAAGGACATGGTATTAAAAACCTCTATTTTAGAGGTAATAAAGATAAGACCTTGACAGTAGGCTCGTAATGTCGAAGCTACCGAAAAAGTCTTGTTTCTAATAACTTTTGAGATGTCTTGACAAATTACAATCATTATTACATGTGCGTGATTATTCATGGTTAAACCTGGTTTTCCATATACTCCTATTTTCCGCAGTCTTCTTCATGCCTTGATTACTCTCTTTCCCTTTCATGTCGTCTATCAGCTGAAACCTTTTCCTTCCTCTTCGTCTCTTTCCTCCTAATACGTCTCTAATCTCCAAAGGTAATGTCAAATTATAATATAGATCTTTAAATTGTCAGCTATTTTTGATTAACAAAAATGCTCATTTTCATCTTTTCAATCGTCACATTATTCTGTATATTTTTTACATGGTTCTGGCAAATGATTTCATTTTATCGCTCGACGGGTCCAAAGAAGATTAGCGAAACCCGGAAATAAGTCATGAAACACTTTCGCTAACAGTTTTCACTGGAAACCTTACCGTAGCACATCGAATTCCTTTCGAGTTATTTCATTCTCCAAAGATTTCACCATCGAGGAACGTTTTAATTTCGAGCAATCTCCGATATCGCATTTCGCGACGCTAAATCACGAATTCTTTTTTTCTTTTTAGTTTTAAAAACTCTTCCCCGATTCAAACCATCGTAAATTCCGACGGGAACGGACTCTGAATATTGAAAAAAAAAAAAACGCATAAATAGCGCATTCTCAATTCCCTTCTATTAGTTTTTTTTGTCCGGTCCCCCTGCGTCGCTATCATCTCCTTCGCTCATTTCCATTTGAGCCTCCCGTTTATTTCTCCTCACCCTCGAAACTCACCTCAACTCTCCCTCCACTCCTCCTCCCCTCTTTGTCACTCCCTCCCCTACCTCCCCAAAACCCACCTCTCTCACTCCGGTGTTTTTTTAAGGGTAAGATCCAAACGTGGGAGGCACCAACCTTCATTTCTCCTCTCTCTTTCCCTCCAATCTTTACTCTCCCATCCACCCATCCTCTCCACCTTTATTCGTCGTCCACGCCAGCGAGTGGAGAGAAAAAAGAAATATACCCTAGGGGTAATGAGAAGTTTTAATATTTGGAGGTGAAAGGGGATGAAAACAACAAAAAGATGGGGAAATATTATTTTAAGGAGTTTGAGGGTGGTCGTGGAATGGAGGGAAGGGAAAGTGAGTGCGAAGAGAAGAGGAGGAGATGCTAATAGGAGGTGGAGGAGGAGAGGGAGAGATATAGAGTGAGGAGGGGGGGGGGCGAAAAGTGAGGATGGGCCGAACGATTTTCGCGGAGAGGTTTAGAAACATGCCGTTTTTTGACGTGCCATTAAATTTTTTTTTCGTTATATTCTTTCTCTCTCTCACTCTCGCTTTTACTCTTTCCATCTCGCCCCCAACCCATCTAAACCTTCTTTCGATTTGTTTTTTTTTTCGAGGTAGAAAAAGTTTTCTTTCCCTCTTCGTATCGGGAGAAGGAGGGGAGCTAAGGGTGTCCGGGAAAAATCATCTCTTGCTCGCTTTTCTGCTTCCCTTTCCCATTCCCTCCACGCTATTTTCTTTCTCTCTCTAATTCTCCCGCGCGAGTGCATGTGTACTTAAGCGTCGGAAACAAAAGAGCTTCGTCGGGGCACTTGTTGGAACCGTGATTGCATTTGGAAGAACCGAGCTCTGGGATTAGCTTTGAAGTTACTTTTGCCTAAGGGGATCAGAGAGGTAATTGTTTTCCACGACCGTCTGCCAAAATACAACGGATAACTTTTCAATTACTAAACAATTAATCGGACTAGTTTTCGATATATTTGTCTGGTAATCTATACAACTATTTAAAAAATTGTATTCCCAATCACATAATTATTTCATTTATATTAAACTTTATTTCGCATCATCCGACTCTAAAAATAATATATATCCTCAATTATTTGTTTTGTAGATTTGAAAAGCTTGAGAAGAGCAAGGAAATTTAAATAATTATTTGGGTTTATTTATTTACGTCATCCATAATCTTAAATATTTTTTTAAATGTGGGTAATATGATGTTGAGATTGATATTGACATTTTGTTTGGTCGTTGATTCAAATTTTATTTCTATAGACTATTATTTTGACTGTGCAATTCTTGTTGCATGTAATAACATAAAACACAGTTTGACTGTATGAGAAAGGAACATCCCATTGTTAATACTGATTGGCATATTATTTACTAATACATTTGGAACTTTTTATTAATGCTACATAAGTATTTTTATGGTTGTTAATATAAATTGGATTGCATTCCTTTTAGTATATGCGCGTTAGTTTTATTGTATATTCACAACTTCCATTCAACCAGACTGTAATACAAAATCAATTCTGATTTGTATCAGTAAAACGGTTAAAATTTAATAACTGATAACATTTATATTTTGTTGAAAATCACACCACTTTAACCGTATGTCGGTGATTATTTAAAACATTTCTCCGAAAGCAAGTCCCTAATTTAAATCAGCAGTATGGTGTAAAAATTGGATTAATCACGCTACTCTCTCGTAATGGGAAAGTATGATGCGTTGAACTGATCCCCATTAAAAATATATACGAAATATTTTCATCACTTATATTGATGAAAGTAATAAATAAATAAATTCCCATGCATTACAACTCGTGTAAAAAATTGGGAACATTGACGCGTATAAATTGGTCGACGCAAAGAATGGCGCGTTCTGATTGAAGCGAAGGACGAGGAACTGCATTCTCCTTTGGGAATTACGAAATCGATCTCGTATGTCGCATTGGCGCCGTTAATGAGCCTTGCGGATGAGACGCGGAGAAATTGCGGAAGCGAGAGGGAGATAGAGAAGGGGAAGGAGGGGAGGCATCTGAGATAGAGAGGAATTGCAGTCGAAGAGAACCTTGGAATGAGAAAGAAACGAATTCGAGTAGAAAACGAAAGAGCTCGATGTAAAAATAATGGGGTTGGAAGTGATCTCGGGATGTATCTCTGCGGGATGGTTGGTTGGAGGAAAGGGTTTTGCATATCCTCGCGTTCCATATAATACTCTATAAAGCCCACTCCTGCCTAGTGAAATCATTTTGTGGACGTCAAATACGTGCAGTATATTCTAAACCAGGGATTTTTCTGGAAGAAGTTTAAAATTCTCAGAGAGAGAGAGAGAGAGTCGCATCATTTTATTTATGTATGTAGAACATGATGGGTTCGTGAAGAATAAAAATAAATATTTTCCGCACAGTGTAAAATGATGACTGAGTATGCATGTAGAACAATAGGGTTTCTTTTAGCAATTAGATTGAAAGGTGGCCTCCCGAAACTCTCCTGCGGGAACATTGGTGTACGCAAGTATATGGTCAGCGACCACTAATATAATGGGTCGTATCGGTGGAATTCATACGTTATGGTGAAGTCATGACTATCGATAATATCTTTTCTTGAAAGTTTAGCCTAAACCAAATCCTACATAACAGTTAAGGGAAATTCTATCCTATCGCATTAAAACAGTAACAAACAGGATGCACATAATCCATAAATGCCGAACCACAGCTCATCAAAGATTAATGCACGTGCTATTACGTAATAAGCTTTGGAATATTCTAATTTTTATGCCCGCATGAGAGATTATAAAGCTTCCGCGTAATGATAATGGAATAAATGAAGCTGCGATGTAATGGCCTTCTCCAATTTATATCATATTATTTGACTTGTATTAAAAATAAAATTGTTGAATTGTATTTAATGGTAATATTTAAATTTCATCTACCTTTCTATTGATTAAATTGATAGGTATAGTAGATATTCTACACCTTGCTTTATTCTTATGGAAAGCGATAGTATATTTTGTGACAGTTTTTCTTTCTTGATTGATCATTTATTTTCAGAAGATTACGACCTTCATTTAGCATGATCTCCAGTAACACATTTTTTAAAATCAGTAAGGTGATAATTCCAACGGAATACTTAAAAGATTACATTTGAATCCGTTACCTCAACAGTTTCTCAGAATGACGTAGTATCTAATTAGAATATAATCGCTAATAAAGTTACTGTTTACATATCTAGTATATACGGCAATATAAATATGTAAATTTAACTTCTACGTTACTTCAGTAAAACGTTAAGTGAATATCAACAAATATCTACACTAAAATTTCAAAACAATCTTTTTTAAGAATCTTACATTTATATAATGCCCATGTTTACTGAAATTACAGTATTTTACGCAAAAATGAAAAATCCAGTTTTGCTACTAATTTTATTTATAACATATACTTAGGGAAAGATTAAAGGGGAATTTTATTTTATCAATACGGAGGCGAAAGAATCGAAAGGTCAGTTTAAATACTAGATCCAAGGGGATCAAATATTGTCGCTAGGGGCATCTATCTTTCTAATTAGGAAGTTCCGGAAATACGGCTTCCGCAAACCTTTTAACCTCCCGGCAACGTTTCGCGTATCGAGTTAGGTGGGAGTCTTGACAGGGCGGAAGAGGGGGGAGGGAAAGGGAATTCTGCCACGGTGACGTCACGAGAGAAGGGTTAAAGGAGGACGTTGCCTGATTGGCATTGGACCGGGGAAGCATCTCGGGAAGAAAACAATGGCGCTCGGTCCTCTCCCCCCAAGAGAGGGCGCTGGTTCTGTCGAGGAGTAGTCAGCGGCTGAGTGCTCAAAGGACACGGTTGAAGGGGCGAGTGTGGGTTTCGGTGGAGGAACAAAAGGAACGGGAGGGAATCTCTCCGAGGAGTGGAAGGGAGTCGTTTCCAAGAAAGGATGAATCTTTGGCCGTGGAAGTGAAAGATGGCGCGAGAATGAATAAATGAATCAGGAGGAGGAGGCTTAAAAATTTACGCTTGGTTGGACGGACAGCTCCATGCGAAATAGATGAATCCTGACAATAGCACCGGGGTAGCAACGACCACCTACTTCTGCCTCTTAGGGCGGATCGTTTTTGTTCCACGCTAAGGATCATTAATTTTACGGATATAAGACTATTCATATTAACCTTATTTCTCTCGATGCTTAACTGAAGTATAAAATAATTTCCCATTTTAATTGAAATTTGTGTTACATTCCGATAAATGCGTTCCGATACATTCCGACGGAGCTGTACTGTAAAAATGATAGCGATTCGAGTTATACATCCGGTGAATGGTACATTTTTCAAAGAGGAATATTTTTAAAACATTTGAGAATATTGATTGACATTTATGCATTCATTCTTGGCTTACAAGATTTGCGTAATATATAATAGTATAAGTTACTTTCATTGAAATTTTTTATTTCACTGTGTTATCGTTTTATTCCTAAATAACATAAGATTTGTGGGTAATTATTGCCATTCTTGAATAGAATTAGCTACTACAACTTTCCTTTCGCTGCTGCTCGTTAGCTGGGCACTTACCTAGTTATAAACAGCAACAGTCCAAAGCCGTACTGAAGTGAGCTTCGACCAATCATTCTTCTTCAATGAGCGGAAAGGAAGACTTCCGTAACTTTGGCAATGTTTAAAGAGGACGTAATCCATCGTATCCTTCTGTATTTCTGTTACTTAAAGACTTTCAGAAACACTTGTTTCGTGATTGGAGGAATACTGACAATCGGATCACCTGACATGCAGAATGAGTGTTCAAAGTTGGCAAGAAGAATCGCCTAGTATGGGAATGATATTTTAGATCAAATAATCAAATAATCGTTCGACGAATTTAAATCTAATTATTTTTTACTTATTTGCGCCTGTGAATTTAATCTCATTAAATTAAAAATATTGTTTAAATGCTAACATCCAGTAAAATATCTAACGAGCGAATAGGTCGATATTTCAGTGAATAGACTGGTAAAAAGTTTATTGTCTAAATACAGAATACACTTGGACGTATTTTTTGTCGTTGTCGCTTTAATTTGGGTTTTCATGGAATTCCGCAAATATATCTTCAAATTATTTTATTTAATAAAAAAATAATTTATTCATAGAATATATTAGCCGAATCAACTGGTGGGCAGTTTTCTCGTAACCTCAACAGATAAGCGCATTATGCTGTTCACCCGCAATAAAACATTTCTCTTTATCTCAAGAGCAAGCGATAAAAATCCTTCGAGACCGTCCAGATTACTGAATTTTTAAAACCAACTTCATTAATCCCGAAACGACTTTATCCGCTCGGGAAAAGAACGTAAGGCGTTGGTTAGGATGACTGAGTATGATAAATCCCATGCATAATTAAGGTCTTTTGGATTATATGTTACATAAATAAACAGCGCAGGGCAGGCAGGAGAGGATGCCAACCACCATGGCTTTTGTCTTCGTGGATTTAAAAAGAATGAGTCAGCCATTAGATCCGATCTAACGGTTTTAAATCATCTCTGTCTTCCCGGTATGGTTTCCGACCCATCTCACACAGTCACGTACATCGTTGAATAACTCATTCTACTGCGTATATGGCATACTTTTATTTACGTCGCTCTGCGAGCCAACCAAGGTGAGATTGCTTTCTGAATGCCGTTTAAGATAGAGCGACATTGCGTAGTTCTGTTCCTGAGAAATGACGGTAGAGATTTTCAAATTTCACGCATTTAAAAACAGGAAAAAATGAAATTATGTTAAAATTGCGTCTGGATTTTAGTTATTTTTTTTTCAAAGGAGAGAAAAATCCACGGAGAAGTGAATTATTTAGATGTTCAAACATGCCGATTTTTTTCACATTTCTATGTTCACGCATAAATAGTTTATTCCATAAATAAATCATCTTATTAGATTATTTTATACAAATAGTTAAGTAATCTGTTACAGGCGATAATATTAATTAAATCTGTCTCCACCGAAGTGATTTCGTAATGTTTCATTAAATGTGAAAGTTTGTGCTGAATTTTTAAATAGTTCTTCTGAAATTACAATAATAAACTAATTTGTTAGTTTTGTATTGAATATCGTGCCATAGTCAAAAGAATTTTATGCAATTCATGCAGTAAAATTTCTTGTTTTTCTCGAAACAAATTTTAATAAACATTTTGGAATTTGCAGCCATTTAATCGCTACTTCTACGTATTCTAAAGGGAAAAAAAAAGTGGCAAACTTGAATTAAAATATCTTCCCATAAAACACTTTTTTCTATAAATTAATAGTACATAGCTAAGTTTTACTCTACAGATACTTAGTAATTACTTTTACTCCACAGTCGTAAAGTGGTCAATATAAAATTCAAAAATAACTTCAATAAATATTAAATACATTTACATAAAATAATTTCTACCCTTTTGTTATATTTATTGACTTAGTTACATTGCTTGGGTAACGTGTTAATTTATAGTTTAGCCGTATTCTCACTTTAATCTACGTTAATTATATAATAGTTTAATATAATCTGTCCACCTTTTAGTCTTGATTTTACCATTCAAAACGCATCAACTCATTATTTTCGTAAATGACATTCTTCAAGCATCGCCTAATTTTTGTCGCATAACTCCGAAGAAATAATAATAATTTTCCTACAAGTGCACGCGTTTATCCACGCCCAACTAGTATATTCACTTTGCGAATTCGAAATTTTGAAATAAAAATAGCGATAGATTAACTTTTTCCTTCAAGCTCGCAAAGAACTCAAAGTAAAAGAGAAGCGCGAATTTTGCCTTTATAGGTATGGTTCCAGAAGGATCTTAGCGTACCCACTAGATGGTGGAATATTTCGATGATTGTTTCTTAATGAAACTGGGAGGAGAGAGGGAACGTGCTGAGGAATAAGAGGAACGCATGGTAATGGGGGGGAGGGAGGGGGGAGAGGGAGAGAAAGGAGATGCGAAAAGGAGAAGTTGCATCTGTAATTGATCCCACTCCAACTTCGCGTCATTTTGTGTAATTATTATCTCCTTTTAATGGTTTAATGAGGAATTTGATTAAATTTCGTCTCTTTCTGTCTCTCCGCCCCCTTCTCCGGACAATGCTGCTTTTATTTTAATTTTTCACCTCCTATTCTAATCTGTGAAACCACAAATGTAAACTTGATTAACATGGTTCCCATAAACTGCCTGGGGAACATATTTGCGCGTTTACGCTACGCCGTAAATCAAATTTGAGGAATTTTTAAGGCATACAAAGGAATAAAAACCAAAATTTCTCTGCTGATACAATTTAAAATGCCATTCCCCATGTTTATTGCAGAATTAGACGATTTAAAGTTGAATGGTGCGAATTCAATCGACTCAGATGTCGGTGTAGAATGTTTTAAAGTGTTGTATGTCTTACTTTGAAGGCAAAACCCTTATGATGTGGTCTCGGGAGCACTTTCCACTTAAGTAGACAAAGTAACCGAGCTCAATACTGGATATGTTCTCTTTAGTTCAAATAGAACTCGAATCCGGTTAAAAAGCACCGTGGGCAGCTGCTGTATTATCAAAATGCGCATCCAGTTTTCTCAAAATTGTTGTAACTGTTGGAGCTCTCTGTATTATCAATTGAATTCTATCTATATCGTGAGACTAGCTCTCTCGGAAAAACGCACTGCGAGGTGTGGAGTTTAGTGAAAGAGTATGAAAGTATGGATTTGTCGCTCCTTCTTCGCGGTATCGCTTTGAAGAAGGAATTGTATAGGCTGACAAAAGGAGAGTGGAAGTGATGAGAGAGAAAATAAATTCGCGAGAAGTAAGAGAAGTGGGAGTAGCGAGTCGAGTTCTGTTTGAATTAAAGAGAATGTATCCACACCCTTGAGCTCGCTTAACGTGTTAACTTAAGTGGGAAAAAACTCGCAATATACACGCCATAATAATTTTTCCTTCAAAGTTAGAGACAGCTACACATTTCACGTTTACGCATATGACGATAAAATTTGTGTGGATTGCCTGTGATTCGTCTGATTCTGCAAAAAAAAAGACGGCAGGGCGCTTTTGGAATGATAAAATTTACTGCACTTGCGATGTAGCCATATTAAGGGTTTCGCCTTCTGCGTAAATCATTTTAAAGAAATTTTTGACCGCGAAATTTTAACGGTATATTTGTGCAAAAAATATATGGCAGGATGCGTTTTTATGATTGCCATTTTGGAGAAATTATCCTATGGTTGTATTTATTTTTTGGAATAAATATTCAGTGAATGTGACTTACGGTGTATTTATCGGAGTTTGTTAGTTACACTTTTTACTAGGGCTTTATTTTTGCTTTTACATCATCTTTAAAATTTCATATTTAGATGTTCAACAATATTTTAACAAACATCCCACATAACTTCATTGGGAGACGGTGCTGACTGAAGTCATTTATTAAACTTACAAAAGAAGCATCCATTGGGAGAAGATTAGGCAAGAATAGGATTTCAATAAAAGTTTCTTACTACTTTAAAATGACGCCTTTACTCTTTCGGAGGGAATTACATGGCAGTTCCAGAGAGACAACAGCAATTTGAAAAATGAGACGGCCAACACGTGAGTCATCAACTTCGCCGAAGGAACCCTCCGTCTCGAAAGGCGAGCAGAATACTGCGGTTTCCGAAGCGTGAAGGAGAGAGTCGGAGGAGGCTTTTACTCCATAGCTTGAACTCGGAGAAAAGAGACGATTTGTGACCTCCCTTTCCACTCCCACTCACCAACCGGCACCTCGCACACACACCCATCCCGCCTGTCCAAAGAGACCCTAACGTTACGAGAGAGGAAGGAGTAGATGGGGAAGGTAGGGAGCGGCTTAACATGAAGATCATCTATATTTCAGGAGACGCCAGGCGCCATCCATCCTCAGAAATTTTGCCGGCCGTCTGAGATACTCGTGTCCTCCCTCTATCTCTTCCCACTATCTCTTTCCCCTCAACCGAAACGAATGGGAACAAGCGCGGAAATCGAGTGAGGTGATGTTTGCCGAAGACGTCCTCCAAGGTTCGGTTCCTTCCCCTGATTCCTTAAACTCTCAAATCTTCTTGCCGCTACGCGTTTTGGTCTATCTCTCCTCTTCCTTTATCCTGTATTTTTCTCTTCTCTCTTCTCACGGCTCTCTCAATGCGTTTCTTTGCTTATCTTTTTCTTCTTCTTCGGCTCCCTTTCCCTTCATCGACTCCCTTTATCTATCTTTCCTTTCTGTAATTTTCCTTTTTATTACCACTTTTCCTCTCAGTTTTATCCTCTCTTCATTTTTCTCTCCCCCTCCGTTCCCCTCCTCTCTCCCTCCTTCGCCCACTTCCTCTCTATATTTATTTCTTCCTTCCAGTCCTTTATTTCGTTCCCTTATTCCCTCCCTTTTCTCATCCCATCTCTTATTCTCGAGTTCTTTGGTTATATTTTCCTCCTTGTTTTTCTCTATCCCTCTTTTATCGCACTTACTCATAGGAAAGCGGCACTTACTGAAAGCAGTTTCCAAGCATATTCTAGGCTTTCCACCGAAACAGATCTATTATTTTCGTCGTAGAATCTCAACGAAGTAGTCTCTTTGTGTCTGATCTCTTCTAAATGGGATTTTCCTCGCCCGCTAAACGCCCCACGTCGCCTCCAGGCTGTGGATTCATACAAATAGTCGACATTTTCACAGAATGTGCTGACCCCAGATCGGCAGTATTCCAGCTGCACTGCGGGGATTGACAAAATTGACGTGCTACACTTGAAGATGATTTTTTTTCTTCTTTTGCATCAAAGAACGTTGAAAACTGTATGCTCTACTTTCGTTCTATCGATTCGAGTTCTCTAGTCCGCTCCTCGTAATAAATAAAAACCTTGAAGCGGGTTATCGACCTAAAAATGAGAATGTTAAGGGAAGTTATTATGTGAATCTCAACACTGATGTTCACTTCTTAAAGGCTGGAATCCTTAGGACAGACATTGTGTTGCGAATGGTACTTCTTATCCATTTCTTCTAAGTAATTTTTATTATTCCATTTATGTTCTTTTAAAAATAATTATCGAAGCATGCGTGACATAGTTCAACCTTTTTAATATTTTTAAGTGATGCCGATAATCTGTTTTTGTCAGAAAAACTAAGTTTCATATTTATTTATTAGGCATATCACAATAATTGCATAGTGCCTTTTCCTGAGATTCGTCAACATTTTATTCAGCTGAATATGATGCAGCGCAAAGGATAGTAAAATTATTAAATAAGCCTTTGTCACGTTTTTGTGAGCCATACGTATAAATAGACATTTTCAATCGTAAAATTAAAAGAAATTTCTTCTGCGTAAAACCCATTTTCCATTGCATAAAATATTTAAGTGTTGATTGACTGCAAAAAACCTCGTAGAAATTGCAAATAAAAAATAACTGTTAAACGTCAGTTTAGAATCGTCAATACTTATCTAAGAATCATCCTCTGTTTTTCGACTGTTCGTATCTCAACTCATCCCCCATCAGAGGAGAACACGTGACTCTCCCGCAGTTCAAAAAACCTTCAAAAGAGCCTCAGAGAAAGACTTTGGGGAGAGAAAGGAAGAAAGAGGAGAAAAACGAGATTAACGCGAATCATCGGTTTGCGTGTGGCAAGAACGCACACAAAAAAATAATATATAACGTGGCGCACTTTCATTTCTCCCCCTTGGCAGCAGATGGTTGGAAAATTTGCCGCCGTTCCCTTCCCCTTCATCTCTCGCCCTTTATTTCTTATTTATAAATCCCCGATCACCCATATTTTTTACACCTGCCTAAAAAAAAGTAATAATGATAGACGATGGGGTTACCCATCCAAAAATTTATTCACTCCCATTCGCAGATTAATGGAAGGGGAATTCGGAAAAGGGATGAGGAGGTTCGTGAGATACGGTGGAGCTCTGAGGGCAGACTAGGGGCCTAAATCACTCGCCGGAGCCATGAATTTATCTGCACGTTTTGAAAAAAGGTTTGGAGAGAGTGGCGGTTGAGAGACTATTTGGAAGAAACGATGCCGCTCTAAGGGAGAGGAGGGAGAAAATTGTATAGAGGGAGAGAGAGGGAGAGAGGAGGAAATGGAGAGAGAAGGAAACCGTTGTTCGTTTTATATAAATACGTCATAAACATTGAGGAGGCTGCCGATTTTTTTTTCCTGGTTGGAAGCGAACATTGTATCGATCGGCACAAGAGGCGACACATTTATGAGCTGCCTTTTAAAGTGAAGAAGTTGTTTCGTGTTTGAGAGCGACGGCTCCTGGCTGCGGCCCGGGGACCGTGAAAGTAAAACTAGGTGTTAAATACGAGCATCCTATTTAAAAGGCCATGTACTTGCGGGTGTGAACACTGTCGTAACGAGAACGGGTTTCGCTTTTTTTTTGCTGGAATTTTTTATTCCGTTAAGATTCTAGGGCAGGACCCCTCTCAAACCGGCGCCCGCGGGTGCCATGGCGCCCTTCATAGAATTCCTTGGCGCCCGCTACTAAGGCTATGGCAAGTCATTTACTGTGGAGGTGCAGTAAGATACGATCGGATAAAATTTTATACGGATTTCGTTTTTCAGCTGAGTCTGTGGTAATTCTCTACAAAGTAGCTAATTATATGCCATAGGAAAGCTCAATATTTAACATTGTTAAGAGTGCGCTTACACCCATATGGATCGAAATAACAATATGATATCGAGGTCTAACATTTTCTCATTAAAAATATCAAGATTGTCATTATTTATTATTAATAAATTCTGTATTTAAATCAATATATTTATCTGTTTGAAAATAAACAAAGAATCTAACCCATTTCTTTTAGTTTTATTTTTCAATGTACCCCCAATTGGCGCCCGCAATACTTCTGTCAATTCACAAATGCGCCCTCAAGGCTGAAAAGGTTGAAGGCCCCTGTTCTAGGGTATAGTGAGTGCGTGGGTGAATGTTTCAACGCTCTAAGAATTTAATTAAGGCACGGTAAATACTTATGGACAAACCTCTGCAAAGGTATGTTTTTAAAAATAACTTGAATAACCCGTTTTAAAAGGTGAATAGCGTGATTACTTATCCTCTCCGTGCACCCCTCGCATGCTATTTTATTTGTTATGCTGTGGCATGGCATCGAATGTTTTTGAGGAACGAATAAAAATTTGCATTTACAAAGCAAAGCAGCTTTCATCACAACCTCGTAACTTTTCGAAGACGATTACGCAACAAATATTTCTTATTCTTTTACGTTCGGCTTACGTCTGTTTCTCTCATTCAAAGGCTTCGTGTTTACGGAACAAAATATGTCTTTCATTGTATGGATTTTATTGCGTGGAACTTTGGAATAGCGTGACTTTGAAAAATATTATTTAAGGTAGTTAGACACAGCACAGGGGATCTTGATTCTTTCAAAAATATTTCAATTGCTTACTAGATGTTTTCTCACTTGCATCTTTTTCCATAGATAACAAAAATAAAAAGTCACAAGCGAAAAATGCGATTATTTTTCGTACTAACAAAATTCGTAAGGTGAAAAATTAGAAATATTTGTTTGCGTTTATAGTCCGATTCGCATATGAGTACATTAAGAATTAACACGATGTACATACAGAATAATGAATGGCTGATCTTTTCTCCTTTGAAATATTTCAAAATAAAAAAGCGCCCCGCTAAATTTTGAAAACTGCTGCATAACATTTATCGTCTTCCTGTTTTTTTTACCTTATTTACTAATGTTTCCTCGGTTATGTCACAGATTACTGTCTACCTGCCCTAAAATTTCTCCCCTTTTACACGTCTCTCTCTCTCTCTCTCTCCTCCCTCCCTATTTCCTCGCCCGCGTTACGTCACTTCCTGCATTCATAAGCGTTCCCCGTCATTTATTTACGGCTCCTTTTCCATCATCCAAAAAAATTCCCGTGCCGGCGTAACATTCCGGAGGAAAACTGAAGCGGTCGGCGCCTTCATTTGTTACATGAAACACGTCCAAGAATCGATTTCCTCACTCGCCATCCCCTCCCTGTAAGGTCTTTACGCTCGAATTGACTTAAAGTGAAGCGATGAAAAGGAAAATCGAGAAAAGGCGTAAAGTAAATGATATGAGGACGTGGGAGGAAAGGAGTTGAAATTTGAAGGAGCGGAGGAAAAAAGGACGAGGAACACTTAATTCGTTTGTTTTTCTCCCCGACGGAGATCCTTAAAACTTGAGTTTTCAATCCTTGAGTCGACTCATTTTTTTTTTAAAGTCCTTTTTTTTCTCTCGCCTTCTTACGTGGTTCGCGAATTCTACTCTAATACCCCTTCTCTTCTCTTTCTCTTTATCTCTCTCTCTATCTATCTCCCTCTTTCTTCTGTAACTTCTTCTCGAAAGCATTATCTACACATTAAATAAAAAATGTAATAACGACGTGTTCTGAAGAAAAATAGACGACGTGGAGGAACGGGAAAATTCAAGTTTTCGGGAGATGAGAGTTTGAAGAGATGTTTAGGCGCTAAGAGAGAGGGAGAGAGAATGTTCAAGATAAGAGGCGGAGAAGACACGGAGGGAGGAAGGAGAGGCTGAGCGGGAGGCGCGAAAGAGCGTCGAGATATCGGAGTGGTGGAAGGAGTTGGGCAACGATGGTATGAGGCGATACGGGAGAAAGACTTGGGAAGGGATGATGGTATCAGAAGGGATTTTTTGAGGGGAGGCGAGAGTTTGTGGGAGGCGGAGGAAACGAGTGGATGATGTTGATGAGGGATGAACTCCCATGGGAGGCGAGGGAGGAGATGAGAGCGCGGCAGAAGAGGGTGAGGGAAAGTGCCAGGAGAGGAGGATAGGGGGAGAGAGAAAGAGAGAGAGAGAGTTCGGTAAGCCAAGGATCTGACGGGATGAGAGAGGAAAAGAGAGAGCGTGCGAGAGGGAATGGAGGTGGCCATGCCGACGAGAACGTCGGAAATATTACAAAGCCTCAGAAAATCCTGACTGAAACGCCGCGTATAAAAAAAAGAAGAGCATCCAAAAGTGGAGGTATCCACAGTTTTTAAAAGCGGGCGAAGGAAAACGGAATAAAAATAACCCCAAAAAAAGGTGTTTGAAGTTTTTGAGAAGATGTGTTCTTTTAACGAGAATGGAAACGAGAGGCGTTGAAAAGATGAGTCGGACGAGGTGAAAGGAAGAAAGTAACGAACGGTCGAGTGAAGAGAAAGATGAAAATGCTATACGGGAAAACGGAAGGGGTGTGTGTGTGTGTGTGTGTCCGAAAAGGTTCGTCGCAGAAGATGGATGCAGGAGAATCGTCGTGCGGAAAAATAGGGAAATGTAAAGGGGGGGGGGGGGGGGGGGGGGGAGAGAGTGGGAATGAGGAGAAATACGCGTTGGAGGACGTGGTAGTTATGGAAGGGAGGAAGATTTAAGCCTTGGGGAAGGAGAAGGTTGGCGGAGACTTAAAGAACTCCTGGGGCAGCATACCAACCGGAGGACCAGTCACTGAATCAGGGGAATACCTTTGAAGAGAGAGAGGAAGAGGGGTCACCGGAGGTTAGGTGTGTGTGTGTGTGTGGGCGTGGATGGGGAGGGAAAGGTACAGGTACACAGAGATTAGCAAAGGAGCGAAGAATAAGTGTCCTCTAAGGTTTTATGGGGTCGAAGGTCACGTAGTTTCCGGTAGATTGAGGGGGAGAAATTGGGACCTCCTGCCGAACCATTCCCTTACCCTCTCCATCGCCTGCCTTTTTCTTTCTCTCCTTGCCGTAGGATTCCCTTCTCTGCACGTTCCTTCCCTTCCTTCTCACTACTCCAGTAATGGCCTCTTTCCTACTACCATAAGGCTCCATTTCCTGAGGCAATGCATCTCTGAGCCGTCCCTACCATGTCGTGCCAGCAATGCGATACGGCTCGGACGATTCTGGGAAGGGTGAAAGAGAGATGGGGGGGGGGGAGGAGAAGAGAACGTGTCGCGAGGGAGAGAAAACGGAGGAAAGAGAAAGAGAGACAGGCAATGACGAAAAAAGGGTCCGAGATCGCCTATTTGTTTCGCTTAAACTTTATTCCGCGCCAACCCGTTTATATTTTTTTTCCATTTTGTCGGAGGAGTTTTCGAAGTTAGTCTTCCTTTCCGCCTTTAAAAAAAATCATTTCCGTCATCAATTTGATGCAAAACTCGAGCAAAGTAGCTCGGATGGGATTATCGGTCGCCCGTTTGCGTTTCAAAATCCCCTTTATAAACTATTTCGGGGGGATAAATATAATCTTCAGTGTAATGAGTTGTTACTCCGACGGATATACACGAGAGCTTCGAGGGATAAATTTCATCGTTCTATATTCCGGAATTTATAGAAGACAAAAGCGCTGAATAAAAAGTCCTGCTTAAAACTTCTTTTTTAAAAATTTTTGTTTAGCATTGTTCCCGTTCCCCGGCGAAAGATAAGCATTAGTGAAGTGGGGGAAGAAATATTATTTTTTAAATGAAATCTAATATTTTCCCACATAGCGGCCATTTTAAACTTTTTCTGTGACTCGATCAGCGCAAATTATTTTTATAAATCAGGTTCCACTTGACTCATCATAATGTCGTTATTTTTTATCATCTATAAATGTGAGGATTTGAATGAGCTCAGGCGTATAAATTCGTACGCAAACAGTGATTAATATTAGTCGTGCAAAATGGCCGGCTAAAGCAACAAAATACAGAGAAGAAAAACAGTCGAAAACGGTTTGGAGCAAAACTTATTGGATCACGATTGAGTCGATTGAACGCTTGCCAGATTTTATTAGTTATGGAATGACATAACAGCAAAATATTGACGGTCATCTTTCTTAAAAAGTTGACATGGGCAATAAAAGAGAACCAAGTTTTATAACCGAGAGGAAAAGGCTGGATTTTGTCAGATTCAGATATAAACAACGTGACTCATAAATAAAAAATTTTCATGTATACTTTTGTTTCCCAAAAAAAATTCAAAATTGCTCAAAATTTTAAGAAAAAATGGAAATTTCCAGAATTCGAGGTAGAATTCATCGTTGAAGAAAATGTGTATTTTGCACTATTTTAATTTAAACTAAGAATTTTTAGTAAACTACTTTTTATCAATTAGGATAAACTATGGGACTTTTAATGAGGTATAATAATTTCATTGTTTAAAATCAATCATATAAAAGTTCGATTAGCGTTATTCTATCCTATCCGTAACATCTTTCTTGATTGGGTACCTCTATAAAATTAGGAATTTTAGTGGATATTCACGTTATAATCACAGTTTTTCATTGATTAAAATAATGTATAAATTCAGAATCTGTGCTTGTATTAATATACAATAAGAGATAAAGACTCAGCTTATTCACACTAAACAATTTTGTACGCAGTTTCTAATGAATCCATGCTCAAAGGTACTCCCGATTTGCTTTTAAATTGTAGATATAAATCACTAAATAATGACGATATAGCACACATTAATTTAGGCAGATAAGATTTCAGTGGTGATGCCTAACGGTTTTGCCTCGTGGTAAATTCCGTCATATAAAAAATGGCACGCGTACCTGATTTTGGCCATTGTTATAGTTGTGTTAAATTAGCTACGGAAATAATTTATCGGCATTGAGTAGGATCACAAAATAAAATTGTTGTTTGTTAGATGATCACCATCAAGATACAAAGACAGAGTATCAACTAAGTATTTTGAATATTTTCTGACAGAGAGATATGCATTAAGCGTGGTGATAATTTTGACTCTAGCTTTTATGCATTCAGTTTATGTTAGTGCACTTGAAAATATGTCGTATGGATGTGGAAAGCTAAGTGCACAATAATGAACACCTCTGCGACGTCTTTGCCTCTATAAGAAAATGAATGCATGCTAAAAACCTTCTGGCTACACCTTAATATGGGAAATAAAATTATGAGAGTGTTGGATGTAACGTGTCCTTCCATACAGTATTCATACATCTACTTAAAAGTCAATATTACTTAGAAAAATACAACTAAAATATATGTCATGGTCGTCTGGGCGATTTAGTTATTTTCTAAGGTGTTAAAAGTATATGGAGTCACTACTTAACATTCTATAATGCTCAGAGAGTGGGTTTAGCATCCCATGTAATGGTTTGAAATGCAAATTTTTCTAATGGACAATTGTTTTTTATTTATAAATAGTCGTATTACTAGCTCTTTATTCTGCTGCGGGCGTGTGATTTTCTCGCTAATGTGTCGAGCATAGCAATGTCTTTAAGATTTCAGTCCTTGAATATAGTCGAGTGAGAATATTTCGCTGGAATGGTAAACAGATCGTGTTTATTTTACCTTAATTTCAAATCGGAATTCATGTTATCTTGCGTTCTGACTTAAATTTACATGCCAATTCATTCAACTATAAGACTCTCCTCTATGCTTTTTCCAGGTATTTTACGTGGGATATGCGTGTTAGCTCATTCTGGATTAGAGATTTGCCCTGTAACTTTGGGCGCTAAAATGGAGTTCCTCCTTTCGTACGAATTTATCAACCAAATTTTTCTCATAAAATAATATAAATCACTCTTTGTTGCTACATTGATATGGCAAATAGTGTGAAATTTAAAGTTAAATACATTCGTAGAAAGAAGTCGATCCTGATTATTTGCTATTATGATATGAATTATATAACTTCCGCTTGAAACTATGCGTGCCCATATAACTCACTTATGCATGGAATCACATTTTATATGCCACATTAATTTCATAGAAGTTGATATTTTCGTACTTAACATCCTACTGCGGTCAAAATGTGGAATTAAAATAAAAATGGTTTGAAATTGTTGTTAAATTGGTATTGATCTTTTATAGCAGAATATGTTTTTCGGTTTAACATCTCAGGGATATAATTATAAAATGATTTTAAGGAGAGGAATGCCATACATTAAACCACATATTTACTAAGTTTTATGACAATAAAAATAACAAGAATCATATTAAAGTTGACAAATAATACAATTTATAAAATTAGAAATGTTCAGCTCAACAAAAATTTTGATGTATACTATAAATTTATCTTTTTCCAAACGCAGTAAAAATGTACATCTTTTCGCAAAATGCCGCATAATTTACGAAAATTAAACCAACTTATCCCACGCTCAAAACGGTGCGATTTTAATTGCCCAGAAAAATTAAAACACTAAAAAAAAGGGGGCGCCTCTCGTTTTCATCAGAACGGAGGAAAAACACATCGCGTGGCTCTACCTAACCGCGGGGGGGGGGGGGGGGGAAATAAATACCAGGTTTTCATACGGATGAGAGCGTCTCTGAATTAACAAAGAGTGTGTTTTCCCTCGTTTCCGTGAAGGCATGTGGGCGGGGAGAGGATTGGGGGAAACATTAATCTCTATCACCCGGCTCAAAGTCCCGGGGTCAATTGAGTACCTACTTTCTCTCTCCCTCTTTATACCACTCTTTTTACGTCTTAATCCAGCGGGAAAATTCCTCCAGTCACGAGAGAAGTTCGGGTGTGAGATCTGAAGGGAGAGGGAAATGTGAGAGGTGTGGAGTTGAAGAGGAGGAAGGGGAGAGGGAGGGGGGGGGAGGGGGAGAGTTGAAGTGAGACTTTGCGAAACTTCCTGCGGGTGAGATAACGGAGAGGCTATGTGCCAACTATCGGGTGCGGAGTGAGCGGAAAGGACGACGATGCGGAGAGAGGGAGGTGAAGGGAGGTTTTTGAAGGAAAGATAGGAAGGAGGGATGGGAGGGAGAGAGAGAGAGAGGGAGGGAGGGGAATGAATCAATAGAGAAAAAGAGAGAAAGTAAGAGAGAGAGAGAGAAACAGGGAGAGAGTGAAAGGGTTATAAAAAAGGTGTTTAAATGCAGAATGATGTTATGTTTCAACCGCGCGAAGAATGGTTTTTTATATTTGAGGCGGATGGAGGAGACGCGTCTTCTTAACGATCTACGAGTTCTTGTCTTATCTTTCCTACCATTGCGGGCAAAAAATAAATGAGGTGAAATGGTATCGGCAGTTTCATTGGGAGTGGTTTCTTGTTCAAGCACTTTTGTTTTGATTCCCATCGCTTTCCAGTCAAAATACTGTACAAGCGTAAGATATGGAAGGGAGCCATCAACGCGCTTTCCGGAAAGAAAAGCCGGACAAATCACCGAATTTTAAAATGCCGGCCAGCCGAAGGACGGAAGGAGAAAAAGCCGGACATATCCGTCTATATACTCGTATATATACCACTATAAGGTCGATCATAAAAGAGTTTGAGAAATTTTCTTTTTAATTTCCCGGAAAGGGCTCTTTTAAATACAAGAGGGAATTCAAGGAAAATAAAACTCACCGATGGGTCTATTTTTTTAATCATCACATTACGTTTATTGGGTTCCATTTATCACGAATTTCACTATGTATATGTATATAATTTCTCGACGGAAACCGCATGGAGTCAAATCCAGCGTCAATTATCGAAATGTCCTCTCAGGAAATGTCAGTGGTTTATTTATATCGTCCATTTAGAAATGTTTGAAAAGTCAAATAAGTAGCGTGCTCCATGTAGTCAACGGTTCTAGAACGGGTAGTATTTTTATGTAATACTATTTTATTACAGAAAAATCTACGTTTCTTATTAAAAACATTTAACCAAGAAATATATATATGTGTGTGTGTGTTTGTGTGTATCAGCAGTGTAATTTTGTATCTTTAGTGTTATGCGGTGTATTTATGAGCCTAGCAGTTATCATAGAAAAATGTTAGGTAGAAAAGAAAAATAAGGAAGTATGTCATACTAAATTTGAACGAGGGAATTGTTTAGGAAATGAGTGTAATTTGAACTACAATACCGCCGCATATGTGGAAATTTAGCCATGTTTACAACAGAGTGTGCGACTTGGTTCATTTTAGTTCAAATGACACCCACTCCGCTATAATGGAATCCTACCCAATGTCAGCCTCTTCAGTCAATTATAGAGAGAGGTCTAATTTACGCAATAGATTTTGAGCACTACACTGGCTGGAACATCTGCTATTAGCAGTGTCACCCATGCCAGTAAGGTCAATAGGTAGGGACCAGCCTAAGAGTAGTCCACTCAGCGTCTGTACATCAGAGAGGCGGCTGCAGAAGACGTTTGTACCCAATGGGTCGGCCTAATTAAATGATGGCGTCACGTTCAAAATAACGTTGAGGAAGGCAACCAGAAACCATTTAAGATATTATCCAAAGCATCATGAATCTGTTTATAAAGACACAT
The DNA here is from genome assembly GCA_036926305.1 of Uropetala carovei. Lineage (NCBI taxonomy): Eukaryota > Metazoa > Arthropoda > Insecta > Odonata > Petaluridae > Uropetala > Uropetala carovei. Next base: position 6,875,212 of record JAXCHB010000169.1, read on the forward strand.
TTGAAACAAGAGTGAAATGATGGAAATTTAACTTATATGCGTTTGTGCAGATGTGAAGATTAAGAAGGAAAAAACTTGACCGGGACTCGAACCCGGATCTCCAACTTTCCGGGTAGGTGCTTTAACCAACTAAGCTACCATTCCAGACTATATCTGTATATTCGAATTGGGGTGTTTTACGGTGAAGAAAGGTCTAACTCAGTAGTAAACCTTACGACAGTAGATGTCCTCGCTGAGGCACAGCGGAAAACACCCCACCTTTATCCCAGAAATTGAGAGGATGTTAAATTTGAGACATTTGATTCAATACATGTACAGGACCACCATGCCCATTACGGCTGGTGCTGCGTCCAGCAGTGACGGAAGTCATTCAGTCTCGGCCGTAATCGTACGAAATCCTTACAACGAAACTAACAAGATAGGAACGGGAATTTGGAAATAAAAATAAAAACTTTGAATGTCAGGACGATTCTTAGTAAAGGTAAAATAGAGCATATAACGTTAGGTATGAAACGAGGTAAAATTAATATCCTAAACTTGTTTGAGGTTCGGTGGAAAGAAGGATTATTTTATTGATGACTAGCTACAGTGCCCGGTGTTGCCCGGGGAAAAACACTAAAGAAACGTTGTAACAAAAATTAGTTTTATTTCAGTGCTTCGTTGTAAACAATGTTTTTGGTTTTTTGATTATTAATAAGCATATATAAGTTTTTTTCGGATCCAACTCTGGATGCTGCAACATACAGCTGACCATACGATAAACAATCTTCTGCAGCTTTAAGTGATTGCCCTTTTGCTTTATTGATTGGCATAGCAAATGCAAGCCGAACTGGCATGTCCGTGGGAATCATTGGAATTCTTGGTATGAAAACATCTTCTCCTTTTTCACATCCAGTAAAAATTGTTGCTTCAATAAAATGTGGCATTACCTCTGCAATGCTTAATTTTGTGCCATTAGCATACAAAGTTATTTTTATTTTTGTACAATTAATATAAAACATTTGGGATTAAAAAGTAGCCTACGGCCTTCCTATTTGTGAAGAAAGTATCTGTTGAAAGTTTTGATTACTCTAGCTTTAACGGTGTGGAAATGTATCGATGCACAAACAAACAAACTTTCATAAATATATATATAAGATTTCAGAGTTAAACGCATGGGACATGAGTACCAAAGGGAAAATATTTAGTTTTAGATAGGTAACCAGGTCCAAGAGTTATTAACACGCAGCAGGTAAACAATCGTTTGATGTCAATGTAAACAGATCCAGTAAAATTTGTGTTTATACAAGTATATATGTATGCCCACCGAGTGACCACGTTGAGGGGAAAATGGATGAATTCTATGGTCAACTTGAGGGAGTTATGAGAGATGTAATAGCCAAAAGGAACTCGGTAGTCATGTGTGATTGGAATGCTGTAGAGTTGGGCGAGGCAAGGACGGTATCGAGGCTGAGCAATTTCGCCTAGAAAGGAAAAATTAAAGAGAACAGCGAATTTAATAATGAATTTACCTGATTTTAATATCGCTTAGAAGTTTTTAAATTGATATTACAATTCTTTCACTAAGGTAGTGAAAGGAAAACATTCATCTTTTCATTATTATTGATGATAAAAAGCATAAATTCCACGTAAATTGAGGCGTCATAAGATCATTTATGAGAAATTGATGTTTTACATTGAAGAATGAGGTAAAATTCCTTTGCCAACACTTGCCCGGAACCTTTGCTATTTCTCCAATTATTTTCATGATGGAATTCTGATTATTCCTTGGAAAAATGCTCCATGACCTCAGAATATTGCTTTCATATCCCGATAATGAATGAAAAATAAAAATAAAGCTTTTCAACTTTTCCAAGTCGTAGTCAAAGTTACAGTTTCGGTGTAAGATTCTCATTCGTTGTTGTTCCTGTTCGCATTCATTATTTTATACCTTCCCCTTTCCATACAAAAACGAGTTTCATCAATTATTTTTCGGAAAATATATCACATATTAGGTTTTGAATCGAATTTTTCTAGAAGGATCTATACAATTTTAAGCGCCCTTGTTATACGTAATATATACTTTTTCCTCAGTCGCATTTCTCTCTTTGTTTCGCGTATTGATGAGTATATAGCAATCTTATAGCTTTATTCGCATTCAGATGACTCCCTGTATTAAACATATTATTCGTTTTTTCAGACGTAGGTGCGTCATTTCTCAATTCTTAATGATTTAAAATTAAACTTTATGATTTTTTCTGCTAATCGATGTTAGTAGAAATGGATGTATTTACGAAGGCAGTCAGTAATTCGGTAATATTACGATAAGTACATTATTATGCGAAAAATATTCCGGTATATTGAGAATATTTTTTTAAACCTTCTTATGTCTTTGTGTTGATATTTACGCTGATGAATGTGGCTTTAAATATGCGTAGCATATTATCATTTATTGGCCGAAAACAAACATATCTTGTCATTTTCTCCACCGTCGAGCTTTTCAGAAGGATCCGTTTAAATAGCGTAAGATTAGAAAAGAAAATTTTTCCGGTAACAATGACCCTACGGAAAATTTTAAGTTGCCACTCCGAACAATACGGGCGGGGAATAAGGCGATTTTCTCCCAGAGAGTGAGAGACAGAGAGACCGTCTCGCGGTAGACATTTTGGGGAAAATTTCGGCCCGAATCTCTCCGCCTCCATCGACTCGCTCAAATCTTGATAACTTTTTCACAGACGGGAGGGAATGTGGCGTTGCTTCTCAGGACTCTTTTTTTACGGGATGTCGTCGAAAAAAAAACGGCTAATGCAATTGTGTCCCCATCGCCAGCTGAGTTTCCTGACTCCGTGGAGGCTTTATAAGCGACGGGAGGGAGGAATCGGAGGGGAGAAGATGATAAAACACGAGCGGACGTATTATGGCGTCCTAGCTTGAGAGAATTGCGGGAAGGGATTGGTGAGGGAAGAGATGGAAAGGGGGAGTTAGGAGGTTAAGGAGAGGGAGAGTTGGAAAGAAGTGAATGAAAATAGAGATGGGAAAAAAAGAGCTGCGGGATGGGAGAAGTGTAATGGGGGAGAAGTGAAAAGATGAATGGAAAAAAAGGGAGGAGATGGACATTGAAAGGGAGGATGGGAATGAAAGAGAACGAAAGAAGGATGATGGTTAAGGAGGGAGGAGGAAAGAGGCGAGGGAATGGAGGAATAGAGAAATAAGGAGAGTGGGGAAAGGAGAAAAGTGACTGGAAGGGAGAGGAGAAGGAGAGATGGAGAAAGAGAGAGAGTGGGGGAAATATTATGGAGAGAGGCAGAGAGATATGGAGTAAGAGGAAGAAAATCAAAATGGAAATGGGAAGAGAAATGGTCAGATATAGAGAGAACGGAGGAAGGGTAAAGAGGACACAGAAGGCGGCAGGACGGAAGATGAAGAGAGGAGGATAGAGTGGAAGAAAAGTTTTGAAGAGATAGAGGGGGGGGGAGGAGGCGTCATGAGGAAAAAAATGGAGGAGACGGCAGGAAAGAAAAGAAAGGGAGAGAGAGACGGTGAGATAGGAAAGGGAAAGTAAGGGGAAGGATGTACATATAGGGCTCACCAAAGTAGAAGAAAGTCGTCCGACTATGGAGAGAAGTACAAGTACATGAGTATAGGGAGAGTGTAAGAGATGGTGAGGTAGGAAATCTGGGAGGAAGAGAATAGAAATTAGAAATTAGTTTATTTAGGACTATATACAAAGTGCTATAAAGCACCACTGACATACATAGTCCGCTCTCTATAAGATAAACAAACATCATTAAAAGAGCGGTAAGTACATAATACAGGAGGATAGGAGAGGGAGGATGAGAGGGGGAGAGTGGGTGAAAGAGGGACGGACAGACAGACAAACGACTTTATTGAGGACGAAATTGAGACTATACGTATAGTCCCTTATTTCATTTAAAGGAAGATTGTTTGGGAGTGAGAAAAGGGCGAATGGCAAAAATTAACGTAATACCCGGGAAAAGAGAAAGGATCATTTTTTTTGGAAAACGGAAGAAAAATTTGAGAGAAAAGAAGAAAATGGAAGAGAGAGAGAGAGAGAGAAGTGGAGGGGAAGTGAGGATGAGTGTGAGGACACGAGCATATCGCTCAGTCCAGGAACACACTGCGGCGCATTATCGATTCAGATTCCTTCGAGTGCATTGTGAGCGCGGAAAGAGTCGTATTGCGATACGAATCGGATGGGTGGCGTAATGAGGCAGCCGCGGCGGGCGCACGCGTTGCGGAGAGGCGGATGTAATTGGAATCGCGTCGTGCAGGAGGCCAAGATGTCGGGTTTGTGGAAATCAAATATTTGGCGAGAAAAGTGACTTGTTAAAATATGCTTTGAGTGATTTTATTTATTGTATCATCTGCAGGAAATACTTGCTCATATTACTACGTAAGTTAGTTTTATCATACTTATTTAAAGTTTTTTCTGGCTAGTCTTATACCACGCGCACTAGTTCACAAGCGAAAAAAGTGCAGTAAGTATATAATCACCGAAAGGTTTTGAAGAACCCTGCGAAAGTACGTATGTCAACCCTGCATTACGGTTTATTATAAGATATTCTTCCATTCCGTGTGCCTGGACTCCACATTTTAAATAAAAAGTTTAAAAGATACTTTTCAGACATTTAAAATTTGAAACATGATTATCTGTAAAATGTTTCAACGAAAGATTCTAGAGTTAATGGAAACAGTCGTAGATCTATAAAGCGCCTTCCGAATGAATGCTAGGAAAGGCAAAGATGATTCATATATAACCGAGTTTACATTGAGTCTCTGGAAATGAGCGAATTTTCTTCAAAGTTTTTGGTATTACCTTTTAAGATACACTTACGATCGGGGCAAACAATTTTGTTGGAATCTGGGCAAAATATGTTTGATTCTTTAAATTGCGTCCTCTCTGCTTCAGCCTTCTGGCTTAAAAGATTCACTGAAGAATAACTTTACTCCATTGTTCCTTATGAATTTTGTATTATAGCTTTCTCATAAACATTTAAAATTTTTATCCATACGGATGGAGAATATTGCCGTATGTTCCTGTTAATAAAAACACGATGGGTGTTTATTTTTTCTTCGCTCATGAAAGTGAAACGTGAGTTTGATATATCGTTTTCTCAGTGCGCGACACTGCCTAGCTTCTGGACTGTTTCGCTGCTGTCTGTTAACGTCCCATTTAGAGCTTACGAAGCATCGTAATTGTGAAGGGGAATTTACACTGTTGCTTGAATAGGCGTGAATTTGAATAGAGGAAGCCTCATATGAATCGTAATTACATGAAATGTTTACCCTACGTTGAACGATTAAATTAAGGCATTATAAACAATTAGAAATTAATCTATATGAATTACACATTGCATAATTTTTTGCAAACTACTGGTGTATTTCCATGAGTTTTTGTTGAGAGTAATTTCGAAATTTTCCCTGCGGTCGTTTTTTTTAATAGCGAAACTCGAATTATTTTTTGCTCAATTATATACTTAATATAAAACGTCTGATACGGCATTGTGAAAAAAATTTCCAATATATTGGATTTATAAGAACTAACAGAATTTTCCTCGCTAAATGATAAATATTATTACCGCAGGAGTTTAAATTAAACTGCAACTTCTGGAAGTTACCTCCATAACATAATCCGTAACCAGTATTTCAACAATAATTTTTAAAGTTTAAAGTTATTCCGGCAAATATCCCTTATATTTTACTCAAGTCCAAGTCATAAATATATCTAGTAAGAGAAGATTTTCATAAAATCGTAACGACGTCATTTCCGTCAAAGGATATTCCTTTTAGTCTGAAACAAGATTAAAATTGCGGAGACGGTCGTAATATTGCATAGTATAAATATTTATGGCGTCACGTCCTCAACTGGCGGAGATATCTCTCTCTCTCATCTCCAAGCTGATGTACAAAGAGGTTTCTTATCGGCGGTCGTGTCTTCCCTTTTGACGATTCCTTCGGCGGGTCGTCTGTCATAGACTTCATTCCAAGCAACGCTCGTGCGCCAAATAAGGACAGGTATAATACCTCTTTTAGTGCTGATCTCGTTCTGGGATCTGTTTTGCGTTATATAACACGACATGAAAAGATCGGTTTGGTTAGAATGGATGTATTTTTGCAATAGTGAAGTATTCGCTCAGCGACGAGTATAATGTAATCGATATTTATTGTTTTAGCGCAGTCGACTTTGCGAATAGTAAACTGTGAAAATGTACTTACGCAAATTAATGGCATCTCCAACGTTTTCGAACTTATTAATCACTTGTAAGAAGGAATCGGAAGATATTTTTATTTGTCAAAATTTATAGTAAAGGTGGATATAATCCTTATCGATTTTATGCTCATATAAATAAACTTATGAAAACTAGTTATATTTCTTGAATACTAAGGAATATTAGAACGAAAATAATCCTTTTGCATAATTTTGTCATTTTCTCATAAGTACGGAAAAGAAATTGATTGCGCTTATTTGGATCAATCATTTTTTCAAACTTATAATGTGCATAAATATAACACGATGAAATGTTTTCGATTGCAGACAAGATACGATACATTATTTTATATATTTCTTATGCCTTATATAGCATTATTATATTGAAATGTACACTGTATGATTCCAAATTCAGAAACATAGTGGCATATTCAGCTTATGAATGCAGTTATAGAAATGCATTTGGCAGATCATTTTTATGAGTACCTACGCTTTTCAGACACCCCATCGATATTGATATTTTTATTCTTACCTCTAAAGACACTGATTGTCATAAATTAAAAACATTTAAACGTTTTCACGAATCCCTTAATACAAAAGGGCTATTTTTCAAAGGTTGTGAGGCATATTAATGACTTGAGAGAATGCTCGACTACTTTCTCTCAGAAGGATGACACCATTTCATTGTTGAAATTTACCAATTTCTTATATTAATGAGGTAAAGTTGTGTTTTCTACAAAAATGAGAGTTTCGGACGTTTCTTAGAAATAATTCAACTGCCGGTTACACCATCGGGAGTAATTCCATTCAATATTTATGAAAAAATGCATCCAAAATTTCCGAGTAAGACCATTTAGTTACTAAAACGCGAACTCTCTATTATCAAAACTCTTTACTGACGATTACCTGCGTCTTTTATATTTACTTCCTATAAAGAAACACGGATATAATTTGGTTCGTTGAACTCGTTTGGAAAAAAATGGATCCCTTAGAAAAAAGAAAAACAAACCTGGAAAAATATAAAGGGAACACGTGCTGTTATTGCCGATCGAATCCTCGAGATACCTTCGGTCGTAAATGATTAACGAGTGGAATAAGACTCATCTTAATGTGTTTCCGAGGAAGGAATGGGGATTGGGCGGGAAAGATAAGGTACGAGACGATGAAAGAGAAGAATTAATTTTGGAAGGGATCCAACTTTCGAGAATCATTTCGGGAAGCATGGGAGAAGGAAGAAGACGTTTAGTCATATAAAAGAGGGAGAGGACCCTGGGGCAAAACGCTGTAGATAAGAACTTTTCCTGTGAAGGAGTCGCGAAGTGAACGAAATTGGAAGGGGAAAGAATGAAAATAACGTTTACGCAGAAGTTGTTGAAGAAGGATCGGTGCGGACAAAGGATTGGAAAAATAAGGAAATTCTCCTGCGGGGAAGTTAAAAATAAAAATAATTCCGTTCGGCGATTTTTGCCCACGGGAGAAAAACTTATTCCTTTGATCGAGAAAAAATATGGATATTAAAAAGATCCCCCGCTCCCGTTTCAAAAATAAAAGAAATTCGTTGTGAAATCCCGCCCCTGGAAACCTTGTATTTATTCTAATCGAAGGAAAATTCTTCGACCATATCCCGCACGATAAACCGATATCGAATGGTTTTGTCCGCCACAATTGGTACTGGCAGAATTTTTATGTGTGATTTAAAAGTAATATTTAATGGCTCATAAAATCGAAGATAGGCTCGAATAAATTTAAAATCTAAAGTATTTTTAAGAAATAGAAGAGACCAAAACTTCTCTTATATTTCATTTCTTTCGCTGAATACAAAAAAGCGGTATATGTGAAAATTTCACATCGATATCTCGAATATTTCGCCAGCATCATCTCTTTGAAAATACTGAAACGTATCTAGCGACACTTCTAATTTATTTCCTGACGTCTGCTTCTCTGAATCTAAACTATATAACGCAAACAATCTGCGTCGTTAAAACCTTGGCGCGTCCACCATTACCGCATTTTTTTCTTCAAACTCGTCGATTTACGAAGCCGCATGAATTAAAAGACTTGCAAATATAATCCCGCCGACTGAACCGTAAACAAAGCGAGCGCTCTCCTTCTCATCCAACCAGGAAGGGTATATCGGAGGCGACGAGAATGAGTATGACTCAACTTTGCCTCCAGAAGCTACACTACCCTTCAAGGTGAGGAGGAAAGGTAGGGAGCGAAGCTATTCGTCTTCACAGGTGTTCCCCATTCCTTTTTCTCCTCCCTCTCTCTCTCTCCTTTCAATAACTCTCTCTCCTTTCAATATCCCTCTCTTTCACTCCTCCCTTTTCCTTCCAACCTCCCTCTCTATGCTCCATTTTATTTCCTACACACTGTACACGTGTCGTGCCTCAGTCCCGCGTTTTGCTTTTTTCCACATCGCTACCTTACCTTCCCTTGCAATCCTGTATACCAGTTCCTCTCGCGGAAATGAATGGATTATTCCAGCGACCTCCATATAACCGTCGGGACGGGAGAAGGAGTCGAACACGAAGCCGCTCTCTAAGGCTCCCTTAGAAATGCTCGCAAATATCTATACGTGCGTAAATCAAGGTACCATTGAATAGGAGCATAAATAAGTAACGACATTTTCATCTTTTCCTCGAAGAAGGGGAATGTAAACGAATGTTTCTTATGGAAATGGTAAGAGAAATATTTACCGGCGACAGAGCGAATCTTTTATAATATGGGTGTGAATCGGGATAGAATTTGAACGAGTGACAGTCAGGATGGAACTTGGAAAAGAGAGGCAATCTGCTGAGTGGTGCTCTTGTTATGGAATTATTAGCGATAAAGCTCGATTAAAACTAAGTGTTTAAAGATTTTCCGTAAATTTTCAGAATTATTAAACAGTATGAAAAACTGATGCAATAATCACAAAATTCCTTGAAAAAAGTTACATAAGACTTATTTTACGGTCAACGAAAAAGAGGACAACATTATATCGGTAAAATTCAGAATATATTTTAAGGTAGATAGAAATAAGGATATATGGATCAATACGCAACAGAAGGTTTTTTCCGCTTGAGTGAAGTGAAACCCCAATTTCAACGTTAGACTGTGAAAATCGAAAAATAATTTAGTCAAAACGAGTGTAATACATGCACGTGGCTCGAATTGTATCTTTTTACTCTGAAAAAAGTATTAAAATTAAATTTTGTAATCCGCTGTGCCAGTTAATCCCACGTTTCAATCGCCTCGACGACCGTATTTTTTCTTCTTCAAAACTATTGCTGCTGTTAACCCACAATTTCGGCAGAAAATATGAATGGAGATTTTATTCTTGCGAAACTGTGGGACCCATTTGTGGTAAAAACGCTTCCAGGGTATGAAAAGATTTCATTCGAGCCACGATAGCAATTATCGGGAACAATAGTCCATCGATTTTGTCGAAACCAGCTATTGGGAAGACTTTTAGAAATATCTCTCTTCACCGAAAAATACGTGCTCCCGCTCTCAACTCGCATTTTTTTTCCCAAAAGGCAAAGCGTGGCCTTCGCGTGGTTAGGAATTTTTATTTTCTTCCTGCTCATGCTGAGAGTCTATTCGATCAGTTTTTTTTGGATTCACACGAAACGCGGAAAGAAAAGTCTGATAAGAAAAGGGTTCTATTTTGCTGGTAATGTTTATGCAAGTCCTCTTTAGATCAATAAATTACACAACCCTAGGTGGAAAGTACCGCGCAAAATTCATTTTTGGAACTGAACCGTATAAAAAAAGAAAACGATCGTTGAATTCATCCATCTTTCAATAAAGCAGGTAAAATGTCCACTCACACACTATTGTTCTCTTACATAATAATGTGACATGTTAAAAAACCGGTTTGTTTCTCTCTTGGCAGCAATGATGCATCGTTTACTGTTTGTAATTCACCACCTTGGAAATATACCGAGCAAAACCACATTATTTTTATATAATTCATTAAAGCCAAAACAAATACTCCCGCGCGGATTGACGTCATGAACTCCACGGTTCCATATTTATTTTTCGAGAAATCCTTTTAAAAATCAATTGCATTCCTTTAATTCTCCCATTTTTGCCGACGAAGCACGTGCGACCTTGATATTTCAGGTCATGCAACCCCTTCTCCCCCTAAACGAGCGAAGACGAATTTCAGGTTAAGTCCTCTCTCAACTAGGTCACCTACCTAAAAGCCCACCTTTTGTCAGGAGAGTGTACTTCTTTGCGGGGGTTAACCGCGTCGTACTCCTCCCCCAGCAGTATAGCACGTGAGTTCATAGGAGACTGTCACGGTTAAAGAGTAGGCGGATAGCGACAAGGAAACGAAGATGGGAAAGGGTAAATAGGAGATAAAAATAGAGAGAGAGAGAGAGAGAAAGGGAGGGATGAAGGTGCGGATGTGGGAGCTACGGGGCACCCGTCCCAACACCGCAGGGTGTGGAAGCCGCAGAACTGCAAAGGCGCGGAAGGTCTTGGTCTGCGGACGTGAAGCAGAGGCGTGGCGGAGCGGTGTTGCGGAGTACGGCTTCCGTCTAAATTCGATTGTGGAGGAGAGAGGTGTTGGACGGGAGAGGGAGGGACAGACAGACAGACAAACGACTTTATTTCGGGCGAAATTGAGACTACATAGTCCCTTCTTACATTTAACCCTACGTTATGGATTACAAATGACAATAAATATAATAACATAAACATACAAACAGAAAACAAATACCTGAAACTAAACGAATGAAAAAAGAATAATACAAAAAAACAATTAAGAGATTGAATTACAAATTCGGAAACTTCTAAAAAGAGAAGACTAAGTATTTGCGGTAAAAACGTAGGAAGGACCTGACATGGCCAACCTAGTAAAAAACCACGCAGGAAAACACCCACGAAGGGAAGGGAGGTGGAAAAAACCTGCGAAAATCCTACATACATGAAAGAACAATTATTGTGGAATTACAAATAGTACGTACAATTTGAGATATAAAAAATCGCAAGATTTATTTTAAAGTGTTGAAAAATGAACATGAAGTTTAATCAAATTGAGTGGGATTAAATGAAAACATGAATATTAAAAATAAGTAGAAATATGTAAATAATAGTAATAAATCTACACATACGTACATACAAAAGGAAAAAAAAACTTATTTAGATTAAGTTATTTCATCTCAGCGGCGAGTTTCTGTAAGATTAACAATCCATTTTGATAAGTGCGAGTTGTTCTGTGCCTTCATGTGTCATTGTCCTCGGAGGGTTTGGGAGAGAAGCAGAGAATTAGTAGGCTGTTCTTTCAGTGTTGTTATTCCTTTGTAACGCAAGTAGATGTTTGTGATAAGCTCGTTTAAATGAAGGGATGGAGGGGGAGAGGAGGGAGGGGTTGGCGGCGGAGTATCGAGATAATAGGAATGTGTACAGGAATTGGAGGGCATTACTCCCTTAACCCTCTCCGTGTCCTCTGGTAATCTCACGTCAGTTTTCTTCTCACCTGCTCTTCTTTTACATAGTTGTTGAGTCATTTTGTCTCCGGGGAGATTAACGCTGTTGTTATTCTTTCTCTCTCTCTGTCGACTGCTTCTGGTCGGTTTATCAAGAATGCAAGTTTTTTTACAGTGCTAATTTTTTCCACCTCTATCGATCGTTGAACTTTTTGGATCAAACGTAATTATTGAAATTAATGAAAAGTTTTATGTTCTTAATGAACTTATGTGAATGCAATATTGAGGACGCGATGGGAATTTGGATTTGAATAGTTTGATCACTTTCTTTGGTGCAGTTTCCTATCTAATTCCCGTTCCGGCGGATTAACTTTGCAATAATGCTGCAAATTTCGAATTTAAATTGAGGCTACAAACTTCGTGTCTTCGCTTCACGCGCTCTTGAATATTTCCTTCAATCGAAATCTATATTATTTTATTTGCCGTGGAGACGAACTCGATAAAATGTGCACACAACTGATTACCAAGACTTTTGAATCATAGTTGGGTAAAGTATCCACTTCACTGAGAGCGAAAAGCGGGTTTTTTTTAAACCTGAGAGCAATTATTTGGTTTGATCGATGTATTTCTATAAAACAATCCACCGAACCCATTCTATCTATATTAGTTTTCTCCTTCAACCTGTCAAAATATGTAAGCCTTGCCCACCCTAAGTGTGAATAAAACGAAACGGTCCGTTAACGAAGCTTAGTTTCTCAGTTATTGTCTAATCACAACATATGGATTAATGCAACTATTACGGGGACGCCTCACACACACACACACACCGTCCCAAATATAATAGGCGAAGAGAGAGGCGCATCCTTCCTCTTTCCCGTCAAACTGCCTGAGGGCCTTCTCCTTCGTGCCTTGAGTGCCGAGCGCTTGATTACTTCCCCTAAATGGATCATATTCCCTCTCGTGATTAATGGAACCGTGATACGGATACTTGTCGTCGCTAAGGAAGACAATAAAACTACGGAGCTCCGCTTATATGAGCCGTGGGACGAATGGCAAAAGGTACCTTACCTTAGAGGATTCCTTCCCTCCCCCCTTACTTTCGTCTCCATTTGCCTTTCAACCGTGGTTTCTTTATTATCCAATCTATTCAATTTCCGGCCACCAGTCCCCATTCTTGAATTGCCTTTATTTTTTTTATTTCGCCTGGGTCTAAAGCTCGTTCCGCTCTTTCTTTTCGGCTGTAAAAAAATTCCTTCCCTAAAAGTTTGAATATAAATTCAGGACACGATAAAATAAAGACGAAATAAGAAAAAATATTCAGTGGGAATAAAATTAACAGCTTTTTTGAGAGATTTTGCGAGAGTAATAGTGCGGGTTATCGTTCCGAAACGGACGCAATAACTAATAAACAATAGGATTAACTTAAGCTCTAATAACGAACTTTCTTATAGAATCATTTTCATCAATTTATTTAGCGCTTGCGCTCTCTGATTATGAATAAATAATTTCCTAATATCATACCCCTCACCTTCGTTTCGACGGTAATATTTTTACTTTTATATAATGTATTTTGCCATATTTTATCATGCCTGATTATAATTTATATTTTAAATGTACTTTATGATGCCCATGTCTATGTTAATGAATAAGTCAACGAATCCGAATTTATTTTATTAGAGCAATACGTTCTGTAATAAATGGGTCTTTTAATAGGAAATGTTTGGATACTTGCCGAGACTGAAGTTGGTGTTAAAAACATCGATTAGTCTAAATAGACACGATTAATTCACTCCTCTGCATTTTAGAGGTCAAAAAGTGAATGTTGTAATCGTCACTGCGGAGTACGTACCACATTCTCCGCGGTATAATCGGGAATAAATCAGTAATAAGAGGAGCAATACGTATTTGATGGGTGGGTGCGTCTAAGTCCGCGATAAAACCCCAAGTATCCCGAAAATCTATCGTAAATTCTATTTTATTGGGTCTAGTTTTCTACCTCCGCATAAGAGAGAGGCTGAAAGAGAGGCAAAGAGGCTGAGAGAGAGAGAGAGGGGAAGAAAGAAACGGAACGAGCGACTACTTTCTCTGGCGAACATCTTTCTCAAACTCATTCATCCGTTCCACATGTCCACCATAATGATAGCCTTCCAAAAACGGCATTAAATTCCAGCCCAGGCGAATAATCGAGAGAGAAAGAGAAAGGTGCTGTGGAGAAGTTTGTGATTCCGTGAAAGTGCTCTTTCGCCATCTTGCTTCCTTCGGGGGCGTTGGAGCACCAATAAACGATCCCCCGAAAACTCTAAGTACGGGATGAGATGGGAGTTTGCGTAATGGCTCTCGCGAGCGTCATATCTTGCGAAGAATCCGTGACTGGGAATCAGGAAGTTATGCCTATATGTCAATTACGCATCTGGATCTTTCGGAGAGGGTAAAAGTGTGAATCAACGTCGAGATACGTGCGGTGATGGTCGAATTTGTAAGAATAAGGCCGTTAAATTGTTTTTTTAAACTTATAAACGGTAACTGGTACTTCAGGGCATAGGTTTTTAAACATTGTAAGGCTTCGACTCAAATTCCGGTTGTCCTCATATAGTTTCCTTGTGACAAGCCATGAAATAAATAGGAATTAAATTATTAAATAAACACAAATGACGTTTCTTTAAACTTGCTTACTAAATAAAATTACGAGTACATATAATATAAATAAAATACAAAGGAAAGCTCCGTGTTCATGGCAGGGGTACGCCGAGCTGTTGACCACGACAAAAACATGGCCTGCTCTCTCGCAAAAGTGTGCAAATAGTCGATTGCATTCTAGTCAAGCAGAAAACTGTGATTTATTAATAATTTCAGGATACGTCGACGTGTTGAATATTCACGCATGGAAATTTTAAACTTACAGTTCAGATTCATACCGCAGACTTTAGGCGACCCATTCAAAATGATTTAGCGACCCAATTTTTGGTCGTGACCCAGTGGTAAAGAACGACTGCTTTAAGGTTGTTCATCTTGTAGCAATTTTTGAATTTTTTCATCTAAATTTTAAATGAAACAAAATATATCTCAGAAATACTAAAATGAAGAATTAACTTATAAAGGAATACCTGTGATATTCTATATTGAGTGACATTCAAATTCGCTCTTTGAAAGGAAAACATTGAAGTTTGTATGACGATTCTAATTGTATTGTGGCTTTTGTGATAATATCCGCCACAGAAAACCTTTCAACAACTTCTGTTCTTAGCCACAAACTCGTAGCAATCTTAATACAGTAATACCTCACTTTACGCAGGGTTTAGGTTCCAAGGGGGGCACTGTTGCAAAGTGAAGCGGCGCAAATTGAGGTAAAATTATAATCTATTTAAATGAGATAGGTCCCTAGAATGTTCCTAGAATACGAATAGTGACCGCTAAAAGTACTTTTTGGTAATTTAAATGCCGAAAATGAAATATTAATATTTTTTATGCAAGTAATCAATTACAGTGCAGTAAATAATAATAATAATAATAATAATAAAACAGCAATAATAAAATAAAAATTTCACTTTGGTCCTTCGGAGCCCCTGCTGGAGCGACAACGCCACTGTCTGGCCCCTACGTTGATGTTCTTCGACAGTAGCGTTCTGGGGCGGCGTTAATGAGACGGCCTGGCGAAGGCTCATCTGGGTCAATAGCTTCTCTGAGTTCAGGTTCCTTCTTTTTGAAAAACTGCAGCAATGATGTCTGGATTAGGAGAGACACCTGCGTAATCTTGTGTTTTTCAGAACATTTTCGCCGTAAATTTCTCGACAAAAAGTGATTGAATACTGTAAACGTCTAATGTTGCGAAACGAAAAGAAAATTTTATCGTTTAAGCTTCCGTCATTCTCATTAATAGGATATTTGACGACAGCACGGGGATTCACCTTTGCTGTGTAACCAATAAAATTCGGTAATTCTGTATTTTAGCACGCTAAATTATTCTACCAATGTTCATGATGCTAAATTAGGCAGACAGTCTCAAATATGCAAAAGAACTCGTAATTTAATAATTATAAATTTATCGCAAAAGAACGGAAATTACAAAATAACTACAAATTTATTAAATTTAATAAATGTATTGCAAAAGAAAGGAAAATAAGTAAATTACACGTTTAACATGGGAGATTTCGAAATGTGGGCGAAAAAGGATGAACGGAATAAGAAACTATATTTTTTTCTTCAAAATGGTTCATATCGGAAGGTCGTAGGTTAATTACTTCTAATTTTAATTTCCAAAACGATAAAATCCTGCACGTAAAAAAATCATGTTTTACATGTTAACTGATGTAAAATGGAAATGCCTTCCTTGGAGTCGAACCCAGGAATTTTTTCGAGATTTAAATTCGTCATCACCTGAAAATGTTTTAATCAAGCAGAAGATTTCGGCCCGTGCAGACCTTTAATGTACATTGTAGCTATCCACCTCCTCTCCACTCAAGTGATCAAACAACTGCACTCTGCATTCCAATTGAATGCAACAATGTCCGAAACTGCTTCATGCTGCAAGATAACTTTAATACATAGTTTTTTCCGATTTTTCTACATTTTTTCAAAATTACAAATTTTTTGGGGGTTGATTTTGCAACCGGCGTAAATGGAAGCGTCGTAAATCGAGTTATTACTGTGTATAATTTAATATAGTAATTTTGTTTGTTTGTATGTATGTCCGTTTATAACTTAAGAACCAAAAATTCCACAACTTTCAAACTTTGCACATGATTTTATATCATCCCTGAAAATGATTTTAGGCAACTTTGTTTACCCCACCTCCCCCCTATAAGCCCCCACTCTCTTCGAAATTTTTTAAAATTCTCATATTTTTTCAATTTTTTTTACTTCGGTTGTACATTATCCCTTCTACAATGTGTGTACAAAATTTAGGGGGGCCTATATCTCCCCGTTCCCCCATAATTTTGATTTAAAGTTATCCAATCCTTAGACAAATTGACCCGGGCAACGCCGGGTACTGCAGCTAGTGTTATATAATACCACGATCATTCGATCTACAATATCATTTTTTATTATTACATAATATTTTTATAATTGTGAAAGACTTTCTATAGATTGCAACCGCTTTTATTGCAAACCCGCATCGCAGAATTTTTTGGATAATGTGATAGCTACTTAAAATGATTTTCCACGAATTTAAATAACAATGGTAATTCATAATTAATACCTACATTTAATAATTTGTGACTAAATTAAGTGATGAATGTGCTTATGATGGTAACCGATTCTTTTATCGAATAACTGAGCTTATATATTTCGTTAGGAACATAGGCTTTCAGTTCCACAAAGTTAAAATGCATAAATTCGTGAGATATGATTTTCAAAAATATGTACTCTTAAATGACAGCAAGTAGACGGAGTATCTGCAATCATATCTTGCTCCGTCACGGAGTATCATTTCATGACGAAAATTACCCGAAACAGAAAACCTGCAATTTAATGCCGATTTTAATGATTATCATGCGGTCGGCTGTAGCACTCTCTCTCCCTCCCTCACTTTGAATTTGTTTTCCGACAAAAAAAAATTCTCACCGAAAAAATAAACGAACACGGAATTCGCCCGGTCATTGACGTGCCGCGGAATTGAATACGATTTTAATATTCAGTTCCCACTTCACGCAAAACTTTCTGCACACAACAATTTTATCATCGCGCCGAACCGTCCGTTTGCGGACGAAAGATTTCGTTTTTTTTAATATCTAGACGCCGATATAAAAAAGAATCCGGGCGATTCCCCGTTCCGCGGAGGTTATTTATTCTACGGGCTCGCTCCAAAAAAAAGAAGAACGCTTTCCTTTCCGTTACCATCCCTCGGCCCTAAAACAATACATCACGCCGCGCATACTCTCAAACCCAGAAAATAAAACGAACGAACACATGTCAGCGGTGCGTTTGGTCTTGGGTAGCCTCTCGTAGTTTTAAGGCGGAGGGTGAAAAACATGTTGACCCTGAATCACAGACGAGGGTCGAGGTCGCTGGAGCTCTCCCTCTTTCCTTCTTCCATCCCCTCTCCACCATTTCTCCATCCTCTCTCTTCCACCATCTCTTATAAACTATTCCCCGCTGCAGACTGCTCCCCCTATTGGCAAGGAGCCATGGTTACGCGGTTGGGCACGCGACATGGCGTTGTTATGTGTTGGCGTGTACGCGATACATGCGACGACCCCCCATCTTACTTCCCTCAAAAAATAGCTTTTATTCCTGCCCAATTTCCTTCATCTTCTAAATATTTCGTTCCTCCCGCATCCTTTTACTCACTAGGTTGGCCAAACGCCCCGTTTTTTCCTGCGGTTTGTTTCGTTTTTTTTTTTTAAGTGTTACGTCCTGATTTTCCGTAGAAGTTCTCGGGAAGCATAGTTTTCTAAGTTTTTATGTATTGTTTAGCGCCAAAAATAAGCAGTAATTGTTTTGGTGGCGTTTCTCCGCAATATATTGATTTCATTAATTTTGTTGTTTATATTGTGTTAGAGCACACTGCATTATTGTTCTTCCGTTAGTATAAAATGTATTGCTTTTCGGTGTCGGGTTAATCTTTCGATAACATTATATTCGTATTTTTTATGACTATTAAGCGATATTATATTTAAACTACAAATATTCATGTTTATTTTTAGGACAGCAAAACCCCGTTTATAGGTAATGGGACCAAATTCATTTCCTAGAAGCGGAGTTTTCGAAATAGCGGAAAACGGTAAGTGTCCACTTTGCTTTCTTTGGCATCTATACGTATAAATATATACACACACAAATTTTAAGCGTTTTGTTTCATTAGAACACGTTATGTAGCAACTTTTGTTCCTCGGAACCTGGTCGTCTTTTTTCCATCCGACCCTTATTGTTCCCTCTTTCGCTTTCCTCTTGCGTACCATTTTCCGACTCGTTAACTCGATACGAGAGCTGCGGTTTTTCTGCTAAAAGAAATTCAAATCTCTATTTTTTTAATTGCCGCTGCACTTTGACAGAACTCCCGCAAGGGTTCTAGCTGAAAATGGGATATACCGGATCCCTTCATGATTTTTTCAGACATTTATTTACGTCGAGCGGCGGTTTTACTGATGGTGGTATTTGCCTCGTAGCGGAGGATTTTTTTATCGTCGTCGTCATTATCGATGTATCGGTCTTTTGCGGTTATGTATCGGGATATGCGAGTCAGCGTTTCAAATATAGCTCCCGTTTCTGAAAACGTCGTCCTTTTCAATTTCATAACAAATCCATAAAAAAATCCATCATTATCGGTTCTGTGATGTTATTGAATGGCCTTGAGTTATTACTAAGACACTAATATTCAACGAATCAATTATTGAGTAGAGTTGTCTGGTAGTTTACTTTCTATTTACGCGTTAACGATAATACGATGAATTAATTCGAAGGAGACTTTGAACAATAAGTATATTTCGCAAGATGTAGTCTTAAATTCATTGAAACTTAGCGTTATGTGAATCTTCCTAACAGATTAGGACGCAACAGGATAATAAAGGCATGTGGATAAAATTAGTCACAGCTTACGTAAAACGATTTCCTGTTTTATTGTCATCTCGATATCATTAACTTTATTTTTCGGCGGTAGTATTTTCAGCGTAAAAATCAACTTTTTTCTGTTTATAGATTAGTACAAAAATTTTATCCTAGCATTTAACTAATATCACCGGCAAAATTATTTTTTGGATTTATTATATTGTTTTGATGGACAGTCACACGATGTTGTTGTTGATTTGTTTATCGGCCAATTACGGTCGAATATGAGCAGATATTCCTGCTGGAATCCAATGAATTTATAACGCATTCTATTTGCCGATTGAATTTTACTGCCTCAAATTAAAAAATTATTTTCTATTAATTCACTTTTGTATTGTTAGACCTTTTTTCAAAGGTAACCATTGTCATTAATAGATGCACATTCACATCGTTGACGTGAACAACCTATTTAATTCAGCGATATTCATTTTGAGTGGAGGTGAGCTTACAAAACTTTCGTCTTTAGGTGCCGATTTGTAGATTCATGGTAAGTAAATTTTAATACGTTATAGCGGTCGTTTATCCTCGGTGAATGCTTCGAAAAGTGTCTGTATTTCATGGATTTGATAATACATTCTAGCTTCACGCCCTAGGAATTGAATTTAGGTTGTAATCTTATGTATAAATCCATGGTTATCCAACGTCTATCTCTTCACAATCCTCACTAACAACCGCCCACAGCTGTGCATGAAAAATTTGCGGGCATGACGATACAGGCTGACCTGTTGTGGATGCTATATCTCCCAAAATCAGAGATAGGATCTCGCCTTGAGCGTGAGCATTTGCGTCCGGCGTTGTTATTGTTAATGCGATCATCGTCAATAGGCATTGTGCTGTAACTGAGACAACGTGAATTAATGACTCAATAAATTGCGTGCGTGTCAACATGTGTTAGAACCGGAATAGGTGGGTGTTTTACTCCTCGCCCCTAGTTGTCGAAGAATGAATGCGATATCCATGATTCAACGTTACCTCCTTCAGAATTTATCATAGTTCCGAAATACTCTTTTGGTTTTATGGCAAAAAGAAAAGCATTACCGGGTCGCGAGATAATCTGAAGTTTAGCAAAACGTGTTCGGATTTTTAATAAAGTTCTCAGAGCACGATCCGACGATACCTCGCATATCCGCGTCGCAACTTTTTTATTTTATAAATAAACTATCATTTTTTATGGTTTTTATCTGGCGTCGCGATATCGATATATTCCCCTACTTTCCTAAACAACAAAAAAAGTAATATGGCAAAATGAAGAAAAAGTAAAGAGAAAGAAGCTTTAGTGAAGTATTACGACGAAGCAATCACAATTTTGATGACGTATCGATCTCCAGATGCACGCGCCAAAATTAAATAACCTATCCCCTATCAAACACGGCCATCCCTGAAAAAAATTTAATTCTTAAAGCTATAGACCGTACGTGCAGGCACAATTTTAGGGAGAAGCTCCCTCTCTACCTCTCCTCCTTCCTGCCATCCTCTACCTCTCTCTGTCTATCTCCCTCGCACGTGAACTTCCGTTTCGCAGTGCCACCACCGCCACCGAGCAAACCGCGATTCAGCTATCTCCCTCCCTCCACAAATGCCGATACCTCTCCTCTCCCCAGTACTTCAATCCAGTCGGAAATTTTATATTTTTATCCTCGTCGCAATACCTCTCTCCTATCTCTCTTCCTATTTTTAGAAAATTTTTCCATCAATTTTTCACCTTTAGGGGGTGGGTGGGTGGGGACGTCGGTTGACCTCCCATTTATGACCGGTGGCTCGCTGCGGGCATTATGAGAGAGAAGATGGAGAGTGAAAAAGCGAGTTGTGCGCGTGTGTGTGTGCATACGTGCGTGCGTGCGAGCCTGCGGGTTAAGATAGGCGATGGTGGTAGGTTAGCGGGATAGGAATGGAGACGGAAGGACGATAATGGAACGGAAGGCTTAGAGCGGTGTTAGAAAAAAGGCGTGGAAAGGAGTCGCAAGGGAGTGGGTGTGGAGGGAGAATGGAGCAGACATTGGGGACGACGGATGTGACGCTCAAGCACCTCCGATGTCACGGATTGACGGATCCATCGGATTCGGTCAATGCCGTTGGACGGGCGTGGCGTAAGTCAGGCGTAAGGCCTAGGGAGAAAATGTAAATACGCTCTCTTCCTAGAGACATCCCGATTTAAATATTCGGTCAGCGTCCCTCTTGTTTCTTTTTTAAAAAGTCTATTTAAAAATCTGGTAACTTAAGGGAAAAATCTCCCTCCTTCTCTATTTCATTCTCCCTCCGCTTCTCTCTTTCTCCCTCCATCCCTTTCTTTCTCTCTTAACTGTTTTTTCTCGCTTTCTCTTTATTTCTGTCTTTGCCTCTTTCACTGTTATTTATTCTGGTTTCTCGGAAGCTTTCTTCGCCGAGCTCTTTAATAATAACTGTCTATAAAATTGGTACTATTCAGGAAATTATGTAAGTTGATTCTATCGTGTCTCTAGGCAACAATAAGGCGGGGGCATTTTGGCTAATTTTGGCTAAACCCTGGATATAATGCAGTTGATGCTAGATTTAAAGGAGGTATCTCGTGTTAATTTATCTTAATTTTCATTTGATTGAATATAAACCAAATTAACTTTAAATCCTCCACGTATCCTATAAAGTAATTCTGAGAGAGTATCTATGAAAGAGTTATCGAAATTAAAGTAATAGAATGATGGTTGCGCTTTTCGTTGTTTTTCTGTAAAAAAAAAAACGTGTCACCAATCATCCAAAGGGATGGAATTGACATTATTCTAAAACCAATATGCAGCCGACGCTTGAAAACAGATGTGATGAGAATTTCACCTCAATGTTTCGTCTTTCGATACTTTGATGTATGATTCAGCAGATAAACAATCCATTTAATATTAATTATTAATATCAATGAATTCATCATTCACAAATTTATATAGAGCGTTCGAATCTCGAAATTCAAAATAATTAGGTCAAGAGCTGATATATCACATATATCATGACCGTATAAAAGGGTTATATAGTTGAAAATAGCCGATAAACAATATTAATCCTTTATAAGGTAGTGGGAATGCAATTGTCACCTGAGAGATGAAAATTTTATAAGGTAAAAACGTATGTTCTGCAATAAAAAAATCTCATGGTAACAAGAGGTTAATTCACAATTTATGTGCTATTGTGATTTATTAGTGTTTAACAGGTCTAAAATCGAATTTTTTTCTTATGACAATGGCAATGACTATGCCTTATACACGTGAAGGGTTAAATTATTAAGTCGGATGATTTTAAAGTTACCGTCATTCTATTTATTTATTATCAAGAATTCAGAAACAGCACAAAGGCCAATTACACTGAATATCATAACAAAATAAAGTACAAAACAAACAGGTAAATAAAAATAAGATAAATAATGTAAAACAAACAGATCACATATAAATTAAATTAACAAAAATTAAAATAAGGAGGAAGAAAACAAAAAGAAGAAGGAGAAACAGTAAATATCATAAATGGAGGAAAAGAAAGATTCATTTAAGAAGTCTTAAATGTAGTTCTATTTTGGAAGATGTCGAGATCAAATTTACTGCTGAAGAGATTGGATGAATTTGGAAGACGGAATAAAAGAGAGCGTTGGGCTATGGAAAGGCGAGGTGCATGCAAGTGAAAGGGTGCAGATAGTCTAGTGGATCTTGAGGGAATTCTTAAAGAAAAGGAAGAGTGGAGCGTAGATTGCCACTCATTATATTGTGAAGGAAAGAAAGATCGGAAATGGTTCCGCAAGATGAGAAAGTTGGAATTTTGAGGGTACTAATGATATCAGCTTTGGGTAAATGACGCAGATGAGGGCAGCGGTAACGCACCATGGCCAAAAAGAAAGACGATATGCGCTCCAATTTATCAAGATTAGATTTGGTGGCCATATTCCAAATAGGTGAACAGTAAGTCACAATAGGTAAGATGCACCCGAGAAAGAAAGAACGAAAGAAAATTACATGATTAAGGCTGGTGTGTCTGTAAATAATGCCCAATAAGGACATGCACCTTTTCACTGTATGTTCGAGATGATACAAAATCACAGTTTATCATCAATAATGATGCCGAGGTCTTTCAGATGGGTAACCTTTTTTATATTCACATTTATAATAGAGTAAGTGTAGTTAAAGACACGTTTACGCAATGTAATAGAAAGATGGGAACATTTAGAAGGATTTGGCCCCAGAGAAGACGCAGAATGTGGAAAACGTAAAACAGGAAAGACTTGTGAACATTTCATGGCTCATTATGAGGACTAATAATTATCTGGATTTGTCGAAATTGATAACTCGGAATGTTCTTCTAGTGAAATAAATTCGTTCTAAATTCAGCTAAGCGCCTCTGGAACGCAATATGTAGGTGAGAGTTTTGAGTTAAGATAAGTCGTTTATGTAACAAAATTCTCCATCGTCTAAAACTGCAAATGTTATTTATTTTAGAGGTTGTGATGGGTATCTGAGCTTTGTAACAAATGGAGTAATCGTGAGAAATAGTTGTAATATATGAAAAGTATTTTAACTTCTCACAAGATAAAATAACCATAAGTTTAGCTAAGAAAATTGAGGTGTATAAGTTCCGAACACTGAAAAAACTATCATCAGATTGGAAGATTATGTGGTCTAATATGGCATAAAGTGAAGAAAATAAGCATTAACGAAAATGAAATAAATGACTATGCATTAACAAGAGTAAGAAAAAAGCGAAACTCAATTCGAATAATTAATAGGAAGTATAAGATTAAATAGGTCAGATCCAAAGCGATAATGGACTATTGAAGGGAGTCATTAAAATGAGAAGACA
Organism: Uropetala carovei; assembly: GCA_036926305.1. Classification (NCBI taxonomy): domain Eukaryota; kingdom Metazoa; phylum Arthropoda; class Insecta; order Odonata; family Petaluridae; genus Uropetala; species Uropetala carovei. The sequence goes on from JAXCHB010000169.1 coordinate 6,899,191, forward strand.
AAGGAGAAAGGAAGGGAACGGAATTCTTCGTAGTTTTAAAGAAGGAAAAGGCCATACTAAAACGAAGAAAAGAGAATTTTCAGGTTATATTAGGGAATGTGAACCGAAAGTCTACTGGGAGTCAAAATGCTAAATTAAATAATTATAAATTGTGTTGTTTTTTAATGAAAAATCGGGCACAATTATCTCTTCTTATAGCAGCTACTAATTCTTTGTAATACGTTAAGAATTAATATTTTTTTATCCTCTCGTAAAACAAATTACTTACGTGGAAAAATATCTCTCTGATAACTCACATCATCAACAAGAACACAAAATTTATAAATTAAAAAAAAACACATATCTTCATACGTATATCAACTTTCATTGTCAACTCGCAGAAAAACTTCTGTGTAAAAACATACAATTAAAAGAAGTAGAGATTAAACAAACTCTTTCGAAATGGAAAATATAAGCTTTTTCCTACGTATTTAAGCGATGAATTAAAACGTGCCTTCAAGGGCGGAGACTTGGCTATGCAGTGTCCTTCTATAGTGACTGACTAGCGCAATCAAACGGATAAATGAGCAGTAAGAGAGAACGAGTCGCCTTTTTAAAAATGCATCCTTTTACAATCGAACTGGAGATTGATTTATCCGTTTCGCGAATCGTGAAAAATAACATTCTTATTTCTCGTCGGCGCCGGCATCGCGATCCTACGCGTGAATTGGACGGTGTCACAATAATAAGGCTGAAACAGCGATCCAAGCCTCGAATTCATTCCATTCGAGAAGAAAAGAAAAGGAAGAATCTCCGAGTTCCCCGGAATCGTCGCCTTGTGAGCGTCCGGTAATGAGGAAATTTGCAAGGAAAGCGCGCATCGAAAAGTCACAAAAGATAGATGGCGCAGCGAACAGGGGAAGCGTATCGATGCTGTAATTCCGTCGGTGATTTTGAATACAGAGTGAGATTGCGAGAGGGAGAGAAAGAGATGTGTGTGTGTGTGTGTGTGTGTGTGTGTGTGTGTGTGTGTGTGTGTGTGTGTGTGTGTGTGTGTGTGTTGGAGAGAGACTGAGAATGGATAAAGGGCGCAAGCAGCGATAAGGAATTCGAAGAAGAATTATCGAGCTTGCCTGATGGGTGGAATCCGATTGACACTTAAGATAGCTAAAATGGACATAAAAAGTTCGGGAAAACCATATGCAGAATTCGACTCGGTGGCAGTTCTCTGATGGTTGATTCTATAATAATATATATATAGATGATATGTTCTAAGATATCGGGTTATCGGTGAGTTAGCACTAATTACATATCTTTCCTTCCTTAACTTTTATGGCTAATTAATATATTAGAGTACGTCTCGTTTTTCTCACTCTGTCCTTAGTGGAGTCAAATACTTTTGGAGCATATGAGAGATGAAATTCGCTAAGGATAGGATAAATCGAACAAAGTCGCTCCGTGTTTAATATAGTATATATGGATGAGAAACTAATTTTACTAATGGTGTCTTTGTTTTAACTACTGTGGGTCGGGTGGAAGACGGTAATTTGAGATATAACATTTCCACAATTTGAAATAAATGAGAGATGAGGTATGGGAAGTATCCTTCATAGATTCTTTCACTAAAAATAAATCGATCAAGCTAATGTAACACCCACTTTCGCGATCTCCTCACTCAAAAGATTGATTTTACTTCTCACTAAATTAGAAAATTTGTGCTCCTTTCATTAATACTTTTAATGAAAATAGGCTAAAAATTTCAATTATCTTACCGGTTTTTCGATGACATAAATACTGTATCGGACACATTCAGGGAAAAAATGAAGAAAATGTATCTTGCTATCCAAGAAAAAAATTAAGGATATGCTACAGAAACTTTGAAATTATTTTCTTACGTAAATATCTTAAATACACCACATTACGTTACATATAATCTAAAAGATGAAGCCAAAAGGAGATAAGAAGAAAACAGTGGAATTGTTGCGCAAAAACAAAATGGGTATGGGAAGGAATATAAAATACAACGTCGAATCAAAGTGAGGCTTGGATGTGATATTTTCCTACGCCGTTATCTCATTACTTCTTAAAACCACATTTGACAGTGAAAAACATGATACAATTCAACATAATGTACAAAGAATTTAGAATCACATAAATTTGTTGTGGAATTTTAGCAAGGTTTGTTTTCATTTCCCGCTATTGAAATGAAGTTCCACGTAGTTTAGGATTCTCTTTTGATTTTTTTTTCGCATGAATCTGATTCAAATCCCTTTATATAAAAGCAAAAATGAGAAAGGGATGTGATAACATTTATACAATTTTCTGAATGGGCCTTTCAAACATTTTATCTCTCACGAAAAATAATAAACGATTCTCCTAAAATGTTTTCGTATTTCTTCATTTTCGAGTCTCATCTAAACCGCCTGATGAATGTTTTTTTCGCTTATCATCTGTGAAGATTAACATAACGTTCCATAGCACCTGATTGCGTCTCTCCCAAGGGCTTTTTCTCCTCGCCAGCGTCGCATATTCTCACGTCCCTCGTAAGTCTACATTGTTATTCCTTCCGATGCTCTTCATCTCTCATTCCCTTGTCCTTTTCTCTCTATATATGTATTTCTTCCTTAAATTGTGCGTGGCATAAATTTCCTCGAGAGATGTTTTCCTTCGCCTCCAATCAGGGATATTGATTTTTTTTGGATATGTTGATACGACACGACGTTGTCGAAAAAATAATCTTATAGATACGTATGGGTTATATTGATGCTTCGTTTCATTTTGACGTTTTGTTAATGTTATAGTAAACCCAGATGAAGCATTCAGAATTTTTAATGCAATTTCCGCTCGATCTTGAAGTGTTTTCGCTATATTCACACGGGAAGGTTGAAGAGACTTAAAAATTAACTTAATATGTGGTACGGTAGATGTCGCTTTTTATTATCATTGTTTATTGTTATCATACGGTTATTGTAAACTAAAGCATAATTCCAAAACTAAATCTGGTTAAAGGAAGGCTGCTGTTTCTTTTCATCAGTCGTTTAATGTTACCCATAAAATTGAACCCAATGCGATCACATTAAGCGGCATCTACTTATGTTTTACTTAGTATTTAATAAGCAGAAGGATTTGGAATTAGCTAAGGATATGACCACTAATAGATGTGGTGTACATATCGATGTGGAAATTCACTCACATTTATACCCCTTTAAATCCTCCCTCGAGATAAAATTTTCAGCTCTCGTATTATTTCCCTTTTCTTTCGAAATTTTAGTTCTCCGTTGCTTGTTCGATGTCTTCATCTTATCTCTCAAGAGCACGTCTTCATTTACTTCTTCTTAAAATGCATTATTCTTGTCCCAAGCCCAGAAAATATTTTATCGTTCTCCCTCTTTCTCAATAACTCGCTCTCTTTCTCTCTTGGTTTTCAATAAATCTCGAGGAAACGTCACTTCTATATCACCAGCGCTATCTTACTCCATCTCGTTCCCTTTTAATTCAAGGTGAATTTCATTCACACTGCTGCCTCCGAGATTCACTCTCATATCCCCGCCTTTTACAAGCAACAAAATAAAATGAAAAAAAAATTTGGATACCTTTCTCAAATTCTCAAAAAATGTTATTATAAATATTAAAAGTAATGCTTTAGCACTTGACGCAATTGTCATGGTTACGCAGCTAAAATGTCAGCTTATTTAAGTTATGGTGCTCAAGTAAAGTATCTAAATTTTATAATTTAGGTATTTAATCAATATCCAAGATATGCTTACTATCTTATATTTATTAGGGTAATTTTTTTCTTATTTCTCGCATTTATTGATAACGGAAAAGAAAATATTATATAGGTATATATATATATATATATATATATTATATAAAGGCGCGGTAAGCAGTTTCTTCTAAAAATAAAACGATAAGAAAGATATTTTTATCCAAAACGGTTAATAAAATTAATAATTTTCTTTTTAAATTATATACGAAGTACTAAACGCTATTAAACCCCTCGAAGCATGCTCTATGTAAGCCAAAACAATAATGTTTTTAGAAAATTTAGGAGGGTTAGAGAAAATCTCTATTTCATATTTCCTTCGCAATACGTTTTTAAATTGCATATTTTTGCCATCCATCAGAACATAATATAATCTGTAGACGTAAAGGCTTCCGAATTGCCCCGTATCGGATGTATAATACGGCGCTGAATTGGGAGGGTTTTTTGGCTTTGAACCTCTTACGTCAAAGACGTGACCCACTTGAAAAACTGCTCCAAATGGAAGGTAGAGGTTTTCAAGACAAAAAGATCGAAAAAAAATTATTCCAAGCATAAAGAAGCGATCGATAGCGTTACTTAAGCCGACCAGCGTTGCTGGGATCGGAAAGTTTTAACATGGATATAGATTAGTATTTACAAGCACTAGTATTAAAGTCTTAATATTATATAGTAAAAATATAAATATGGTTTCGAGAGCTGTTCATCTCTAAGGTGCTATTTCATAAAAAGTTAATTCGAACCAACTTTCACGAAAAAATATTTAATTTTTACCAAGTTTTATGCCAGAAAAATTTTGATTGCATTATTTAATGCGTCAATGACTAATATTTAATTAGGAAATAACCTTGAAGTAATGTAAATGCTGTATAGGGATATCTAGAGCAGAAAAGTATGAAAATTTAGTATGCTGCACTACCTTATCGTATTGACAATGCACAATGGGACTAGGACAAGGCCAATAATTTGCTGTCAAATGATGTCTTCTTTAACGTAATAATCCACTTCTACCAGAATCCGTAGAAATACATTTTAGGAAAGAAAAAAGAAATTCTTGGACGTTGTTGTTGGATGTTGACTTCGTAATGACGCATATTGTCTGTAAATCAGGTCACCGGTAAGATCTCCATCCTTGCAACGAAATAACTTATCGCTGTCATATTGAACGTTCCAACAAATTCCTAGCGAAATGATTTCGAAACCTCTTGGAAAGCATCCAATCACACTCCGAAAAGTTGGTGCATTGGAAGAGAGAGAGAGATAACAGCGGCGTGCTCACGTAGCAGCACCGTGTTACCACGCTTCTGCGGACTTCTAAGAGACGTACTAAGTGTACTGGCCCTCATACAGATGGATTCTCTCTCGCCCTCTTCCCCGCGGCCTTCATCCTTTGCACCCTTGACCGCATCTCTTGACATCGTCCTCATGCAGAGGTCGCCGCCTTCCTCTCTCTCTCTCTTTCATGTCCTCCCTACCTCTTCAGCTACTGCATCTATGGTTTCCAACCGACCGTTTTCGACCTACCTGAACGTTACTTTGCCAAATAGGCCGGTTGTCGGTTTGATCATTGAATATTTTAAAATAATCTGATGATATTTAACATAATGATTCAGCAACAGTATAATTAAATTTTAAATACTATTATATTGCTTTAAAGTGTTTCAGATTCGTATATTATTTCGCTAATCGAGATTTCGAGATTTAGGCCGAATTTTTTTTTTCTTAGCTTTTCTGATGAGGTAATCCTATGTTAACCCTTACTCCCCTTAAGCATCCTCCCTGAAACTCGCGTATTCTTCATCTCTCCCTCAAACATTGTTCCACAGTTCTCCGCCTCCTAACATCATCAACCTGTAAACTCTTAGACATGACATCTTTCACGACCTCGTCTTCCTCCTCATCTCCTTTTCCCGCTTTCCGAAACCCACTTCTATCACATTTGCAGCGTTTTTTTTTTTAGAATGCAAGCGCGTCTTGCGTCTCCACGAGTCTTTCGTAACCTCGCCCAATTATTCAAAAGATGCAGAAACCTCACGTCGTTGCAGGGTGGTGCGCGGTCGGGGGTGTGAGAGAGCGGGGACTTGTGGTGCTCGGAGAGGGAGAGTGGGGGAGAGGAGTGAAGGAGGTGAGGAGGGAATGGAGGAGCAGACGGCCAAGGACGACGACGCTTTCGGAAAATTTATTCATTGGCGTGCTTCCTCGAGTGATTTCATTTCCTTAATGTGCTTGCGCAATTAGAATGGGGGCAAGCGTTAAAGCCATGCGGAATTTGTATGACAATAACGTCATGAGGTAGAATGAAATTATTCCGCCGCCGTCGATAACATTAGGTTTTGGTAAGTTACGCGAAGGTGATGTATGGTTTCTTTTGATGTCTTACTGTTCCGTTTTTAGTATGTGTGTATGAAGATACATATGTGCCTGCGTGCATATATATATATATATATATGCCATATCAGTTGTGTCTCTCTTGTGCTGACGAAGGGATCTTCCCGAAAGCTCTAACCTCTACAAATGTGTCTCTCCAACACCCCAGCGGCTCTACTTCCGGTAAGTGTTCACTGGGTTTCCTTCAACACCTAGTTGCCCTAAATATCCTTACTTACCTTTCCTCTTCCGTAGTAATTATATATATATATATATATATATATATATATATATATATATATATATATATATATATACATATACACATACACACACACAAACACACACGTATATATACAAAGTGTTAGTTTATGGGATTTTGCTGACAGAAGTTATAAGTTGAGTAAAGTATGCATAATTTTTTGACGTACACCTTACTGAGGCGACCTATTTATGAGCAAGGTCGAAGGAGGACGAGAGAGAGAATGCCAGAAATCACCGAGAGAAAAAAATGGGGAGACTGGCTTCTGGAAGGATAAGGCACAGAAATATTTGAATTTCTACCCGTGCGGAGGAATTTATCAACTCCAGTCCTCGCCATGGGGTCAAGCGCAGACAATTTAACTTTACAATGGAGGCTCATTAGGGACGGATGTAATTTTGACCAAATGAACGAAAAGTTTGCTGCAGACTTCTTTTTTTTCGCTTGCATATTCAAACGGAGTTATAATATTGAGGGTGCGAATTCAAATTTTTAACGAGATTTAACCCCGATTCACGCCGAAAGAAGAACCTGGACCAGATGTCTATTTTTTTAATGTTGCTTGAGGGTTAGCGGTGAATATTTTTGAATATTAATGCGTAACACTTGGACTTGTGGTAAATGTGAATTTGCTTTTAAGATCGATCCTGGAAACCCTCTAAAAAACTCAAAAGCAACGCGTGGGAATTTTTTATATTTGCTTTCGTTTGGAATTTTTTCAAGCAACTCTTAAACTCATTAATTTGTGAAACGTTTGTGCATGTCATCATCAAAATTGTCATCGCATAATTTTATTTTCTGATGCGCGAAATATGAAGAGAAATTATTTTGATTGCGAAAGAACACGAATCAGGCATTTTGGTAAATATGCTCGATTTAGTCCCCTTGAGTATGAAAAAGTGGTTTTTGCAATCTGAATGCGTTGGTCAAAAATCAATCGTCTGCAATTTGTCGTATGTGCACGGCTCCAGGGTTTAAAGAGTTAAACAGAATCTGATTTATTGCCATTTTTATGCGGGATATTTCCCGAAATAGAAGCGCTGTGGAAATCATCTATATCCCGTAAAAAAGGATTGTAGTTTGTTATAGAAGATTTTCAAAGTTATCGATTTCTTTAAAGATTGTTATACAGACTTTTTGTGATTGCTTCTGTTGTGCAGCTTAATGTTATAAATTATAAGGTCAGAGTTAACCTTTTGAAAAATAACTATAAAGCGCCCCGCGACATTATAACATATCGAGCTTACCGTCAATATCTCCACATAAACAGCAGCCGCAATGCTGCTTCGAGTATAACTAGGCGCCAATACGTATTAATGTAACCACTGACATTATTATATTGAGTAGAAGCGTGCGGATACGAGAAAGTTCGTTCAATATATATATATATATAAATACTTAAGGAAAAGGAAAGGTAATAATAAGGGTAGCAACAAGGTGTTGGAGGAAGCCCAGTGGACACTTACCTAGAATGAAGAGCCGCTGGGGGTGCTGAGGACACACGAAAAACACAAAAGAACAAAAACTACACAAAAATGGAGCTTTCGGGCTGATGCCCTTCTTCAGCGACGGAGAAACATATACTGTTTGAAGTGACACACTGGGGGGATATGGGGAGGGGGGGAGGGGTAATGAGAGAAGTTCGGGGATAGGAGGAGACGGGTAGGAGGGACGGCCAATAGGGTTATCGGAGGTTTCTCCGTCGCTGAAGAAGGGCATCAGCCCGAAAGCTCCATTTTTGTGTAGTTTTTGTTCTTTTGTGTTTTTCGTGTGTCCTCAGCACCCCCAGCGGCTCTTCATTCTAGGTAAGTGTCCACTGGGCTTCCTCCAACACCTTGTTGCTACCCTTATTATATATATATATATATATATATATATATATATATATATATATATATATATATATAGTGGACACTTACCTAAATTGGAGAGCCGCTGGGGGTGCTGAAGACACACGGAAAACACAAAAACAACACAAATATGGAGCTTTCCTCCAACACCTTGTTGCCACCTTTATTTTATATATATAATATATATATATATTGCGCCGATTTTTGTCCATTGCTTGGTTATGGTTTCGCCCAATTACTTACAATTTCCCCTCGAACCTTTTTTAAGATGGCTCTCAGGTCGTCATAGAAAGAATTTTTCATTTGATACCGAACGTCTTACGGACTTCAAAAATTGAATCGTGAATGGGGAGTCAAGAGCAAAGCATTACGGATGATAGACAGAGTACTTTGAATAGACGAAACTGATTCCTTTGAAGCGAATGTAAGGGGTCAGGAGATATGAAAGTATGATTGAAGATAAAAATAGCAAGGAGTGGATGGAGAAAACGTAAACTTTTTTAAAAGCACGAAAAGAATTATATCGAATTACCATTGAAGCGTTGAAATATTAATAAGATATGAACTCGATTTTTCATCTCCCACACACAATGGATTCCTGGAAAATACAAGATTGAAGCTTCCACGTCGTTGAGAATTGTTATTTTATGCTAATACCTTCTGCCTATGACAAAGGTCAAAAGGCAGCAATAATGTTTTTTTCCATGCTGCTTCATTCGTTTTTAATATTTTATATAAGATATTATCGCAAAACGTTCGAAAATATATTATGCTATTTCATCCATTAAGAAAGTAGGGTTTGAAAATCGGGAGCCTTTTAGAAGTAGCCAATTTCCATTATTCATCAGAATACAGCAATTTTAGAAAGGGGCTACTTCGCCAGAAAAATGGGTTCATTATAAAAATTTTCCTTCTTTTTTTATACCCTCGGTGTCCAATAAAATGTCAAAAGTCGCCAAGGCTTTGTAGATTGGGTTTCAATATTCGCCAGATATTGCGCAAAATTTTAGTTAAATTTATCACGAAAAATATTATGCGATTTATTTCGCCATGCAGCTTCTAACAAATCAAAATAGTTAATGCTAGATTCCACATTTTTAGCATACAAACATGAGAAATTAAATATCGAATATAACAGAAGTAATAGAGAAAAATATAGCAATTCGTCGCATGCCTTTGAGTAATATGGCTGGTAGTGAATTTTTTGGGCAACGATATTTTAGAAGTACCTATACAGTAAAAACTTGTTCACACAAAATCCATTGATTAAAAATGATCGTTTACAAGAATTTTACTACAGTCCTCTGCGGAAAAATATATGTGCATTTTAACAAACCCATTATTGCAAATCGTAAAAAATTTAATCCCTTGTAGTTTTTTATTAGTTTATTTAATCACCATTAAAAGTATCCCCTTTGGGGTATATGTCGTTGTCGCTTCTCATTTAAATTACAGACATAAAACCGACTATGCGATGTTAACATTTTGACCTTGTGGCATCGACTGCAAATGTTAAATCCCCCACTTGTTGTTATATCCATAATGGGCAATCCGTTAAACAGCTAACATATGAAGCATTTTCAGCTCGAGCTCTTCCCTCGGAAGTATTTCATTCAGAAGGTCAAGTGTTCCTGTGAACGTCCTCTTCTGTCTTTATCTAAAGGGAATTAAACTTGTATGGAGAATAATGAAACCAAGTCAAGGTGCATAACCGCATTTTCAGTGCATGTCTAAAAAAATACTCCTTAAAAATTTTTGTGGGCCAAAAATAGACTTAAAATATTCTTTTCGGATCATAACATTTTAGAAAAAGCTTATTTTGCAACACGAGTCCACATTACTTCTCGACACAAATTGACTCCATCATCATCGCAGGAGTTGAGCTACCCTTAACTGATTAAAATTCAGCATAAATTATCTTCAGATAAACGTTTACGTTCAATGACTTTAAATTTGAAGTTTTTAACGACTTTTATATTCGAAATAAAACAAAAACTGCCTACGTAGAACAACGACCGAATAAATAAAAATTTATCTACTTTTTTATCCCAGCCTTTATAAACTTCCAGCACGTCGAAAACTGTAGGACTTTAAAAGAACGGTTACGATGCATAAACGCTCGCATCGTTACAAAGTAACTCGATAACAGCAAAAAGATGACGTTTACTGCACCCTCTTTGCTTTAGCATGGGAAAAGGCATGAAAAATACGCTACTCGCTAAAACATGGAATAAAACTTCGGACCGTATGACGACCGCTGCTACCTATAATATTTACTTTCCGTCCGTAACGGCGAGTTATAAACGAACCTCTTCGATCCCGACCGTGTTTATTATTTCATAAAGGAGCGCATATCCCGATATTTCATTTTTCCTCTCGTCGTGCAGGACAATCAACCACTCGAATTTTATGTCTCGGAGCTCAACGCATTTCCCTCTTTCCTTACGTCCCCTCACTTCCGTCTTTAATATCTCCAGTCTCCGGAGCACGCCGTCTCTCTCTCTCTCTCTGCCCTTTTCATTCCTTTTCCGACTCCCGCCGCCTTATACTTCACCCGCCCACACACGTTTTCCTTCCTTCCCCTTTCCATCTCTCTCTCGCGCTCGAGAGAACAACCCACTTCATCATTCTCATAATTGAGCCCCTGCGAGTGTTACGTCATGAAAAATCCCAGTGTCTCGAGGAATGCAAGCTGGTGGGCGAAGATGAGAGGGGGAGAGGTGAGATAAGCGGAGGGAGGAGGAGGAGGCAACGGGATTGAAGTGGAGGAGGCTTAGATACGAGGCGGGTGGGAGGATTATTAAGAGGCGAGGAGGAGAGGAGATGAGGAGGGTCGTGCAAGGATGGGAAGAATGGGGGAATATACCGGAGCGGTCAGGAAGTGCATGAGGGGGGGGCTAGGTTAGGTTGAGTGGCGGAATGGGACGTGGTCTTATAGTGGGGAGGGGATTGGATTGCTGACATTGTAGGGTACGGTGCGCTATGGATGCTATCCATGAAAGGAGTGAGGTTTCCCAAGATTCCTCTCCACTTTTCTTATTTTAATTTTTCCCCTCTCTCGAGAAAGAGACTAGACGGAAGAGAGGATCCGAGGCCGGGAAGTACGTATGAATGGCCCTCGTGGTGCATGAATGCCTCTCCCTGGATTTATATTTTTATGTTTTAGGGAGTGAGGCGGAAGGAGGGGATAAATGGGAGAGTATTTATTTTTTTTTTAAGTGTTTAGGGTTGCAAGTTTTTCTCGACTGACAGTTGACGAATCTCATGTTATTTTTGTGATCATTATCAAGTCGAAGTTCATCGAAGTTACGAAGCGCTGTTTTTTATATTTTTTTAGTAATTTCAAACGCTGAAGATGCAATTTTATTGATAGTTAGAGATTTATATTTAATATAAAGTAATTCATAAAAGAATTATCGAACACCTTATTGCTAAAATGAAATTGACAAACTTGATTTTCTTTAAAACACTTGTTCGCTAGGCGGAATCATGGGGAGATCATGTCTCTTCAAATATTACATAGGCAATATTTGTCAAGGAGGTCCCATACCCGGTTAATATAAAGAAGTGCTATAATTAAATTTCCAATCCATATCGATCTCACGTGCTCATGTGGATGGATTGGTAGATTAAGAGGATGTAAAACATGACTGTACTAGACAGATTAATCATAGCTCTTACAATCTACATGTTCATAACCCATTCCAACGCATGTTCACAATTCGCCCTCTCCTGGTACTTACTCCGCAAACCCTTCCACGCCCTGGGTCGAATTCAAACCCGCATGCCTTCCGTTCTACGACCCAACTCTACCAGACCGAGGTCGAATATTCCGCCACGATTTCAACGGTAAAAAGTTTGGGACAATGTTTTTATGAGCATAGGGAAGATATAGATTGTCAATCGAATATAGTGTAGCTTATTTATTCATTTTAAATCATTTTAGAACAAATAATCGTAATCTTATTGTCATATATTTGGATGTATTCACTGCACATTTTCATTATTTATGTTACGTTCTTATTAAAATGATTTTGTAAGGAGAGGTATTTTATTTAAGAAACATATAATCTTAAATATGTCTTTTCGGTAAGTTAAAAATTCACTTGGAACCAGATAGAACTTGGTATAACGCGGTTTGACCTTGGAACACCATTTTTTTCCCTTTCGAAATACATATCCAGTATTTATCATGCTATGTCGAGCATTGTTAGGGCACAAATATTACAAGAATGAAAACATTCTGTCATATAACAAACGTGATTTATTATCTACAAAATATTTATAATAGTACAGTTATCCCTCAATTTTCGCCGAGTTTATATTCGCGGCTACGCTTATTCGTGTAGAAATAATTGTAGCAATTTTCAATATTCACGGTAGGTTAATTTCACTTATTCACCCCTGCCTACCGCATCACACGCTGATCGTTCGTTAAAGCTCACGAGGCGTCACGCAATTTCCTCTGGATAACAAAAGAAGTCATTTTACATACATTTTACAACAGTAGTCAATCCCGCGGACGACCGTAGAGAGCGGTAAAAGAGATTCACGCATGATTCCATACACTCGGTATGGCTTTGTCTCCTTCTCTGTTCGCCCTCGTGTACTTAACTGTGATTCCTACAATCTTTTTTCTCTTTCCTACGAAACTGTGATTAAATTACAGATGAAAACGCAAAAAAGGGAAATGAGTGCAGAAAAAAGTTTACTCCCCTAATCCAGGGGTGGGGAACCTTTTCTACATAGCGGGCCGCATTGGAAGTTGCCAATGCTATGGCGGGTCGGATTAACCAGATATTCTGGGATATCATATAAGTAAAAATAAATTCTGAGGTTTTTAGGGTTGAAATGTCAATATAATGCTTCATTATTATAATTTGAATAGAAAAAATATGAATTTGTGTGTTAAATTTTACGGATCACTTTTTCTTCACGTCTTTGCGAGCCGCACAGAATCCTCTCGAGGGCTGAATGTGGCCCGCGGGCCGTAGGTTCCCTATCACAGCCCTAATCCATCTTTTCCTATAAACTTGTACCTATATTTTTCAGGAAGGAAACCCCCGCGAATATGGAAGGACTACTATATTATAAATAGCACTTGACTTCGCTTTCTTTTGCTTTTGACTCACTAACTAGACCCGACCATCGTGGAGTTTAATATGCACACTAAAACTAGGTACACTGACTGCAGTCACTATAAGACCTTTGTTTCACAACTCAATTGAAGCAAATAACAGAAAAATAATGGCACCGAAGACATGTCAGCGAATTCACGAGTGGAACATTGTATATGGAGTAGTTTCAATATTTCATTTTTCAGTTGTAGTATTTTACTGAAATTTTGACATTCTTACAAAATGTCCGGTACGAAACGTTCAGGGTTACAGTACAAATAATCATTGTGAAGCCATACTTATCGTTACAGTTTAGAAGTAGGCCTTTAGAATTGATCTAAATTAGATACAAATTAATTAATTAATGTAATGCGTGGATATTTTTAGATCAAACGCCTTCCTCAAACTAGAATTGATTTTATAATTACGCGTTTGATTGCAATAACCAGTCATGATAATAAGCCTAAACACATTGTAGAATTCGTTCGCATGGAAAGTATGGAATATTCGGTTATATTACCTATATAATTTGTCATCTTTTTTTGTCAACGTTTTGCTTACATTAATTATATCACTTAATATATAACATGTTGTATGAATCATTTTTACATACTGAATTGAGAATTAAAATTTGAAGATTATTTGACATCGTAACATAAATATGCGCTCATTTATTAATTATAAATGCTAAATTAAATCCTTGCAAAATTGCACCACTTTGTTAAAGTAATTTTAAAAAAAAGTATAATTCAATTCACACATTTTCTCAGAATAAGCCACTTAAAATAACAAAGCTGTTCGAATCATAAAATCCCTTTGAGGTAAAAATGTTTCCCTCTCGGAAGTTAATAAATAAATCCGTCCGGACCATTTTTATATCTTTAGAGTCGATAATATTCGGACATTTCACGCGCTCCGTTGAACCATAAAGTTCGTGAAAAAGCAAACGTATCTAATACGTTTGGGGACTCAGTTTTCTTTCCGGGGGAAGCCAACCGTGTTATTTGTGGCACAGCGAGAACCTCCCCCCCTCCTCTCTCTCTCTCTCCATATATATATATATATATACACACACACATTTTTTACACAATCGGTGCACGGAATATATCATCCCTCTCTTTGTTAGGATACGACGTTGGAGGGATAAAGGGTTGTTGCCTAGGGAACCGGAGGGAGGGAGTCCTGAGAGAGGAGGAGGGGTATACATGGATATTTGATGAAGAAGATGAAATGGGAGGAGAGAGGACGGGGAAGCTCTGTAGCCGGAAGATTAATGTCTCGCATTTATTGGAAGAAGAAAGAGAAGGAAAATTATCTCGGAAGGAGTAATGAACGATAAATAAATAAATAAATTGCTCCGATAGTATCTCACGAGGAAGGTTCCTAAGGCTGCTTAATATAAGAGAGGGATGCTAATAAATCACGACGCAGTAACATCCGCGCACGAAGATAAAATTAAAAGATATATCACGAAATAAGGGCAGTCTCGGAAAGGGAGAGGAAAATGTCCCGAGATGAAAAGTTAGTCGGATTCGAAAATTTTTAGCAAAGGTTATTTTTACTGATGTCCATGAGAATGATAAACGTTCTTTATTAAAATGGCCGGCTTTCGGAGCAAAGAGGCAAATGTCCGTGTTCAAAAATCTACTCTGCTGTAACAACTTGTGGAGGAAATTTTAAATAATTATCCGGATCATTCTGAGAAATATACCGATGGTTCTCCAATGCATAAAGAATTATAAAAGGGCGAGAATAAATTTTTTAAATGAGCAAATCGGGACGGAAAATTCTTTTTCGGCGTCCTTAAAAATATCGCTGGAACGTATTCCATCGGCAAAAGTGTTCAGGCGTTTCTCCATCCAGCAATATATGTACTTATATTTTATCCTCTGGAATTTTTATCCGAGAAAATATATCCAGCATGAAATCTGGCGTGTGTACTTCCACGTAGAAAAATTTCGTTTACTTTGAAACGCACGGGGAAGAAACTTTTCCGGCAATGCCTCATGCGAGGGATACATGTCGCTTTTGCCACCGCTCTTAGCGAAATTCCTTTATCGTGAGATGGAAGAGAGAGAGAGAGAAGAGAGAGAGAAGAGAAAAAAGCACTATACCTTTAAAAGGAGATATCAGGACTTTTTTTTCTTGACAGCGGCGACCGGGAAACTTTTTGACAGAGAAGCGGAGAAAAAACGTCTCATGTACTTTTCAAAAAGATCGACCATTGGTAGACGCCTTTCTCTCTCTCTCTCCCTCTCTCTCTCAGGTTTAAGAAAAAAATTGAGAGGGAGTAGCATAGAGGGTATATGGACGAGAGAGGAGACAGGGAAGAGACGTATAGGAAAAATGGTTTTTTTGAAAGAGGACGAAGAGAGGAATGAGAAACTGTGAGGAAAAAGACATTCGACTATATAGTATCTGGAGAAAAAGGAGAGAGGAACTCTAGTGACACAAGGGAAGGGAGGATAAGTAAGGAAAGGGAAAGAGACTGAAAAGTATGAGATAGGAAAGAGATTAGGATGGGTGAGAGTATATTCACGACTGGAAGTCCACATGTTCGCCTGACTGTTGATTAATCAGGGGTGGAACTAAAAATGGAAATTTACACAAATGGAGAAAAAATTTCCGAGAAAAGGGGAGAGAGATATAGGGGAGATAGAGAGAGAGGGGGGAGGATAGAGAGAGAGGGGGGGGATAGAGAGAGAGAGGGTAGAGAGAGAGGGGGGATAGAGGCGGAGAGGAAGAGTGAGAGAGAGGGAGCGCGAGGGAGAGAGAGGAGGAGAGAGAGGAGGAGAGAGGGAGGCTTGGTGCGCGAGAAGAGGCGGCAGATACGCGAGTGGAAAAAATTGCCGGGACGAAAAGTGAGATAAATGGGAGCTGATGGACTAGATACGTAAAAAAAAAGGATTCCCCCGAGGTCTGGAGGGAGAGAGAATGAAAAAGTGAGATAGAATGAGGTGGGGACTGCATGACAAAAGGAGATTAGGGAATGAGTAAAAAGGAAGCGATAGGAGAGTTGAAGGAATGCACGGAGAAGACGGATTCCGGGAAAGTGGAAGTGAAAATGATGGAAGGAGGAGGGAGAAGAAAGGAATGTGGCAGAAAATAAAGAATTTTTGCTAGGAGAAGAAAACGTAAGGAGGGAAATCTTATCGAATGGATGAGGATAAATAGTAATCGGAGAAGGGAAGAAAATATTTGAATGACATAGGGGAAGACTTTGTATGGAGGTAGTTAATGAGAGGAGAGGGACAAGGTGAAGAAAATCAGATGGACTGGCGGATAAAGGAGAGAGAGAGAGAGAGAAGAGGAGGAGGACGAAGATCGGGAGGTCGATGAATCCGGCGTTTAGGTAAGGGTCACAGAGGTCATTCGATTCAAAGACGGCGTAATAAACGTAAACAGAGATGCAACGGGGGGTAAAACGCCCAAGGTGTTTTTTTTTTCGTTCCATCTTGGAAACGCCGTTTACTTTTGGGATGGAGGCAAAAAAAGAGAAGTAAACATTCTGAAATCTTTACCTTTATCCTCTTAAAAGGTTAAAGGTCACGCGGCATAGGATGTATATTTGAAATTTATTCCTGTCAAGAATGTGAGATTGAAAAAGTCACACATGAATCTAAAAAAACGCACGGAATAAGTTGAAATGTGATTTTATTGAGTAGGTAAGCGAGAGCATGCTCGCATAAAATGAATAAGACTCTTCATGTGCATGATTTTTATCTGGTGGAGACGAATTTAAAGATACAATGTTTCTGAAAAGAAGCATCCTTACTATGTAAATGTGTCCAAAGCATGGCTTGCGTGAGTTTAAGAGGAATTTTGATTAATGACACGAGGTATGAGATTAACTGAACCATCAGATACTTTATAGTATAATGAATATCCTTGACAGTTAACTGGTACTGTTTTTATGTATATTTAAAAACATATACCCAGTACGAGATGGAGTTTTATAACCCAATGAAGAAGATATTTAAAAGTGGAATACAAGTAATTTAAAGGGTTTTGTTTAGTCAAGTGCGTTCAGTAATTAAGGAAAAGCAAGGAATCCTTCTGGAGCTCCTCGGTGGAAATGTGAAGTATGAAAGGAAAGATTGTGTGTTCCTCTCATAGTAGTGGGCTCTTTTGTTTTGAAACATTAGAATGAAATACGGGATGTGGAGCGAACATTTAAAAAATAAACTCCATCATTTGAAACCCTTAATTTATTTTCCACAGGCTTTCAGGTAATACGTAATTCAGGAGAAAATTTTTAAGCGTAACACACTATATTTTCTCATACGTATATATTTACATCTACGCAGGAGGTCCGTCTTCTTTAAAAACCATTTCTTAGAAGGTTCGCGGTTTTATGCAGATAGGATGCTATCCTATCGTGCAATAACCTTTTGCAGTTGGAAGCGCGTTACAGTCGGATACAGATGGGAGGAGGGAAAGGCGGTGTCTGTTTTTGCCTGCCCTCAACAAGATACACCAAGGGGGCAACAGCCCTAGGCTCCTAAGTACGGAGCGCTTTTACGTGAGTGTTCTCCTCAGTGGACACAAGTTGGGAAGGGGTGTGCCGAGAAAAAACCGACCTCCGTCGGATTTGAACTCGGACCCACAGCTTTGAAGACAAGCACTCTAACTAGCCCGCCACTCCCCCATTTGTGTTTGCACACACAAACACACACTCTAACGCACAAACATACAAAGTTTGCTTCAGAAAGCTTGATTTACGACGCGAGGAAGACTCACGAAACAACATTTCCAGCAGGGTAGATAATCGATGGGATAATGGAGGGAAAAGTGCTGAATCGTATTTCATTCTTTCCGAGACATTCAGGGCGTGATGGCTCCTTCCCTCGCTCTCTACCTCTGTCGCGGGAAAGATATTCTTTCCGACGTAGGTAGTATTTTTTGCGTACACTTGAGTGCAGTATTTTTGACATCGCAATTACGTACCTCACGTGTTACATAATACATGCTCATTTCTGGGCCGTTACGAAGATTGGTGTTTTTTGCGGTGCTAATGCCTGTAATGGTACTATTTTTTCTCTGATCGGAAAATATTTTCCTCGATAATAGTGAATTTTGTATTTATAAACAGTCATAAACTGTTACATCAAATAATGAGAAAAGATATTTAGTACTGCAATTTCTACATTATTTTAGTAATATTGAGTAATAGTACTTTCAAATTTAGAGCAAAGGAAGAAAGCGTGGGATTGACAAGTAAATAAAGCATAAAATATTATAACACCTCCCCGCAAAATATTATTAGAATTTTTCTTGTAGGTACTTTTTAATCCACATAAATGATTATTTTATTAAATTTTAATTAAAAATGACTAGCGAGTATCAAAAGTAATGGTGAAATACAATGTCTGCTTTGGATATTAAATTCCCTCTGTAATTTATGAAGGCAGACAAAGAAATTAATCTTGATTTAAAATTCAAACAGTGTAGTAAAATTGTAGGAAATCACAACATTGAGTAATAACGTTGACGGATTAGTTAGAATTTCACTAGAAAATCGCGTATAGTATTCGGTATTTCGTCTTTGCTTCGAATTAATTTATGATAGAGAAAAATCTGTTTCTTCAGTCGGTTTGGATCGCAGACCCTCGGCGTTTCCCTTATTTTTTCTTTCGATGGGGGGAAGTTTTATGCGTTGTTAAATCGACCATCAACTCTTACTTATCCCGGAAGATCCTCCAGGCAACAAAAAAAAAATAAGTGGAAAGACCGATACGGAAGGTGAAAAAGACGTCCTTATACCAGTGGATCAATGTTCAACCCAGAAAGCATTAAGTATACACATTCGCCATTACGGAGATTGAATACCTGGAAGGAAAAATGCGAGGGATGGATTCCCGGTTTCCTAAAAGATAGAGCTTAAGGAGAAGAGAGAGGAAAAAGGAGAGTTAAGCCGATACTTCCTGAGACCGAATGAAGGGGGGAGAATGTGGAAGAAAAGAGAGGAAAATTTTTATCTTCCGGCAAAGAGAAAATAGCGAGAGGAAAGAATAATATATACTCGGGGAGGAACGTGGAATTTTAGAGTGAGAAAATGGAAGAAAGTTGGTGGAGAATATTAGTGAAAAAAGGGTAAAAGAGATGATTGGAAGTTGACGAAGGAAGCTGGTAAGAGGGTAATGTTCAGCCGGATGTATTTTGGAAGAGAGAGAGGGAAGAAGTAGCGAAAGTAGAAGCGCTCGGAGTGAAAAGGGAAAGTGTAAAAAGAAAGGGGAAATTGGTCATAGCAAGAGGTGTAAGGTACGGTTGCAGATGTAAGGGTCGGAGTAAAATGGAGGCTATAGAAGGAATACTATGAGTTGTGGAGGGAAGATTATAAAAAAAGGAAGAAGAGAAGCGAAGATGTTGGGAGAGATATTCATCAGTATTAGTTGGAGATTCAATCTAAAAAGTCTTTATCCAACTTAATTTTTGTCAAGTACAAAATATAACGTAACATAGGAGTAATAATACACAACTAATGTCTCACGGGCACAAAGTTGGGAATGAAAGGAGAAGGATATTCGCTGAGAAAGGGTAAAGATAATTAGTTTTGTAGATCCTTCGGGAAACTACTGTTACAAGAAAAAACCTGCACAAGCAGAGATGCGCGTTACACCTGCAAAACCACTCATTTTGTGTACAAAAGTTTGATAGGAATACACATATAAATATGTGCATGCATGTACACATACATATGTTTGACGAACTATCTCTTCGATAGCCTGAGAAAGTAATGGTGGATTATGATAAATAAGAGGCATTTCAGTTTCTACTATTCGTCCTGATGACGGCTTCTTATTTCCGTACGCTTTCTTCAACCTTTTTATAGCTATTTGCGAGTTAAAGGTTGTCTATTTGACTTTATCCATACGTTAATCTCGGTAATTCTCTTTGGCATAAGTGCCCTCCTTTTAGTATTATTATGTTAAAAAATGAGAGTGATGGAAGGAGAGGGAAGAGAGATAGACAGACAGACAGACAAACGACTTTATTTCGGGCGAAATTGAGACTACATAGTCCCTTCTTACATTTAATCCTACGTTATGAATTACAAATGACAATAAAAATAATAACATAAACATACAAACAGAAAACAAATACCTAATAGAGAGAGAGTGGGAGGTAAAGAGTAGGAAAGAGAGGAGAGATATGAAGACAGAGTGTGGGAAAAAGGAAAGGTTTTTAAGAGCGGATGGGAATAAAAAGAAAAGATCCGAGTATAAGTAAGATAAAAAAAGTGCGCGAGCGAGTGGGAGGAAAAGAAAATACGCGCGTGGGAGTAGTTATTTTTAAAAATTTAGTCGGGAGGAAAGGAAAAGGTAAAATAAATTGCGGATTGCGGAGGAAGCTGAAAATAATGTCGGTTTGGGAGTGAAATTGAATTGTCAAATGTAGCGGCGTCGAAGACTGCGATTTAAAAGTGGAAGAGAAAGCTTCGAAATACGTAACGAAGGAAACAATTTATTTGCGGCGAAAAAAATCGGTAAAAGAAAGAGAAATGCTGAAATGGTACGGAAGGTTTTATTTATATGTAAGGTTTTATTTATATGGAAGATGGGATCATAATCGTGCGAGAAGGATGTGGAAGGATATAAGCGAAAAATGAACAAAAAAGGTATAATTGCATTTCAAATAAAACGAAACACACAGCAGTAGTAGATAACTCAACACTACCACTGTGTTTTATTTCGCTTAGCGAAAATCATAGCTGCTATGGAGCTCCACGAAGTGACGGCTCCTTCGGCGCATTTCGAAACGGAAAGGAATTTCGGAATACACGGATAAGAAGAGAAATAATAACGTTATCTGAGAATGCTTTATAGGTTGAACCGCGATGGCCTCGAGGGAAGCACTTGGAAATTGCGCAGATATTAACATTCGGAAATTAATTTATCTTTCCCCTTGTATCGGAAGCCACTTAACGCGAAAGAGGAACGGTTTTTCAAAGAGAAAGAAACCGCTCGAAATCTCGGATACGGTTTAACGAAGTGAGTGAATTTTGAGAGGGAGAAATCCGTAGGTAAACGTAAGAGAGCAACGTTGGAGGATGTGGGCGAGAGAGAGAGAGAGAGGGAGGGAGAGGGAAAAAAAGAGAGACGGATCAGAGAGGAGTGAAGAGTATGAGAGAGATCGAGAAGAAAGAGGAGGAAGGAAGACGGGGAGAGGAGAAATGACGGAGGAAGAAGAGAAAGAGGAAACGAGAGGGAGGGAAAAAGTCTGCAAACGGCGTGATCATATTTAGGTGCGATTACTGGAGAGCGCGCCCGTTGTCAAGGGTGACGGAGTAGGTACAGGTGAACTGCTTGAGGTTACGCAAATGAAAGAGTCGATGGATTCCGGGGAGGAGGGGAACTGGAAAAAAAAGGAGAGGGAGGTGGTTAGAGTGGGAGAGGAAGTGGAAGAGAGGGAAGGAAAAGAGGTTGCGGGAATTCGACGGCGAAAAAAAGCGATAGAGGGGGAACCTTAACGGTGTCGCTGGGAAAAGAAAGAGGAAAGTAATGGAGTTGATGGGAGGAAGAGAGAGAGAGGAAAGAAGTGTGAGTGAGTGAAATTCGGCTACGAAAGTTGTGTCATTCGTGGTTTCAGCCGCCCCTGCAGCAAAGACGGCGAAGGATCGAGTGTTTTAAGATTTTAACGATGCTTTCCACGGCTCTCTTGCGTCGAGGAAAAGGAAAAGACGAAAATAAAAGAGGAGGAATTCGGAGAGGGAAAAATTGGAATCGGAGAGTGTTCTTCGCGGGAAGGAGGGATTCGTCTTCTCTCTCACTATCTTATCCGAGCAACAACCCTGATTCTATCTCTTCGGATCCTTCGCTCGTTCACTTCAGAGTTTGAAACGTTTTCTATCTGCACGGTACTCGTGTGACGTGTTTAAAGTGCATGAGGGAATGGCTCTCGGCTTAGACTCCATGGCCTGACACATCCGTCGAGAATCCTTCACATCGTTGAGATTCATAAATCGCGGTCTACGATGATGGTTCGTATAGTTACGAGCGCGCGTCCGAGATTTGTTTATTTTTAGCGCGCTTCGAGTCCGAGAGAGAGAAAAATATCACATTTTGTCTCGTTGCTTATAATGAAGGGGGTTTTGCAACTCTTTATCTCGAAATAAAGTCTTAGTTTTTTTTAACGAGCCGAAAAAAAGGCCAAGAAAAACTAGCTGCTGTAGAGCGGGAGCTGTTTGAATTTAAAATAGGAATTACGAAGTTTTTCGAATATGTAATTAAATCTCTTTTCCTGGATGCTGGAATGAATTATTCATACTCTTCGCTCTTCTTTTATTGGGCAAAGAATATTATGTACATAATGTCCAGTTTGAGTATGGTTCGCCAAAATGGAATTTAAATATGATAATATATTTTCTGAGTTATTAATGAATGCCTAAAATTCGTATAGCTTAAATTTAATAATTCTGCGAGATCGTATTTTTATTAAATTGAAGATTTAAAAACATAATTTAACGTACCTGATGGCTATTCTTAATTATTGTCCCTATATATTTTTATTCCCAAATGACATCTTAAAATAAGAACTAAGTCATAATATTGATAGTGTATTATATTTTACCCGTATGTGGACGCAAACTAATATACTTTGTCCCTTTTCATTCACCATTTGACATCTTTCTAAATAATTCTGTAAAAGATGTAAATTTTATGTATAACTTTGTAAATATTTTCCTTTTCTGCTATAAAATTTAAAAATAATAGAAATTCACGTTGGACACAATCATATAATATATTCAATTTTTTTGTCAAATGAAGATCTCGTATTTCTTAAGGAAAGAATTTCATAACTCCATTTGTATAACGATAATAACACAAACAGGTTTCCCCATTTTATGACAAGCACATACGACCATGCTGCATGCAGGATTCGAACCCGCTACCCATTGGGAGATAGACACGCTAACCATCCCTCTACCATGGCCTACTCCCTCACATTTTTTGTTAAAAATCCTTTTAACTGTTTTAATGTTTAAAAATGTTCGTGCGGGAAGTAAAATACGAATAATTTTACGTAAAAATTACATTATAATCAGCATCCGTTGAAAATAGGCGCGCGCACGTGAGATCGGAAGCTTTATTTTTAGTTTGAAAACAAAGACGAAACTTAGAGAAAAAATTTTTTTTCGGTGAATCTCTTCTCAGAGGTCACTCTCTCGCGCAGGTATGTCACGGTCCCATTCACTCAAGAAGAGGAACACACAATTCCCCCTTCTCCCCTTCCCCCCAGTCCTGTTGGTGGTATTTTGACCGTGAGTTCCCCGAAAGCTCTGCCTAACTAATTTGGCCGAGGCTGCAACACGAGAAAAAAAAACGTCGAAAACGCGAAAGTATCCCGTTTCCCCTTTCATCACGACCCTGGTGCGGACCGTAGTCACCACGCGGCGGTTGCCACTTCATGTATATAACCCCGAAGTATTTAAGAGGACCCTCGACGCAGAGGTCCTCTTCGCTGTTTGCGTCACTACTGCCCTCTCCACTCCAAGAGAAGAGGGAGAGAGAAGTGGATTGGAGGGAGTGAAAGAAACCGAGAAAAAGAGAGAAAGCTTGTATTACAGGAATGGCTTAAGTACGGCGTTGCTAAGATGCGTATATTCTCACGTTTGTGTTTCGGCGGAATCCGAAGTAGAGTGTGATGGAGAGGATATATTTTAGGAGGAACTAGAGCACGCGGCACCATTGCAAAGATAAACAATTTCGTGGCACCTCCACCATAGAGCACAGTTATACTTACACGTACAAATATCAAAACCTTTGGAAGGATCCATTTGTTGGCAGTACACCATAAGTGATTTATTAGAGGAAATATTAGCTAGTATATTGATACATATGTTAAATAGTATAGCGATACCGATAGATCAACACGATCCCAGCATGGAAAAAAGTTTGTGGAGATTAGAGCCAGGACCTCTCTTCCCTGGCGTAACCAGAAAAATCGACAGGAATTACGTCAACACCATTTAGAAGTATGTCGGTGCTTTAAAAAAACCCTGCCACACGTCTTGGCGAACTGCAGGATATTAATTTTTCATTTTAAAAATTGTATCGTATCCCCGATGAATTATCAACATTTACGAATCGGTGATTTCTTTACTTGGCAATGTTTTTCGCGAAATCCATGGGGTGAAACTTAGCTGGAGCTATATAAGGATGATAGGGCGAGCGAGAGGGATCACCAGGAGAGTTGGAAGGTTATGGTGCATTAAAGGAGAATGGAGTGTAAGCGGTATGGTGGGAATAGGAGAGGGAGGGGCGAAGCTCTTCGGAGAGAGAGAGAGAGAAGGCATATACGTATACGAGGCGGAAGTAAAGACTAAGCATAATGGAAGCAGGAGCTCCGCGCAGCCGAATCGCATTTAGCGCGACACCGGTCGTCCTTGGGAATGGGGGAGAGAGTGGAGGAGAGGGAAGGGAGAAAGAGGAGGGGTAGAGAAGAAGAAAGGGGGAGAGTGGGGGAGGGGGGGGGGGAATGTTTAAAACAAGGAGGAATGCGTGTCGCGAGGGCGATAATAATTTCCCTTCCGGGAATAAAAGTGAAATGAGTTCGTTAGTTACGCGTGGAGTCGGATTTCACTCCCTCCGCGACTGATCTTCCTGGCGTTTCCTTCAAAACGCATTAAATCGCTAGCGGTCGGGACGGATTCCCAGTGTATCACCGGCTGATTGCGGTTTCTAATGAAATTCCGTCCCGTCTCCAGCTCTTTTCTCCTGATTCTTAATTGGCTCATAAAGCTTTGAGTCACATATCAAGCGGAAAGGAAGGGCCTTTTTGGGGGTAGTGTTGATAACGAGGGAGAAAAAATAACATTTTCTAGTTTATTAAAAAAATTCAACGAATTAAATAAACTTACGAATTAAAACAGCATCACGAATTAAAGTACATTACCAACTAATATTAAAATTTAAAAACTATACAAATTTAAGAAAACGAGATAAAAGAAGAAAAATTTTATCTTGTTATTCTGCCACTTAAGGTAGTTTATTAAATGAAGAAGATTTGTCGCGGTATTACCCTTTTGGGTGTATACGCTGACTAACATTTCTCATGCTATTTAGTTTATATGCATTTATTTAACTACTAAATAATAAAATTAGATTTTATTTGAATCCATAAGACAATGTTCTCGTTAGACACAGTTATACGAACACAAAACCTTAGCGACGTCGAAGAAAAATGAATGCTTTATCAAACATCAGAATTAAAAAGCAAAAGAGGAGGCAAGGAAAAACACATCCGCCATGGATTCATCCGGCGAATTCAATTGAAGTAGAGTAAATTATGTTACACCGTCTTTTTTCGGCCGTAAAAGCTTACAGTGTAGCCCTTTATCGGGAAAAAGCCACGATTAAAAATTTATTCCGGCCACTTCCCTGAAAAACATGCACAAAAAATTTCGCCTTTTCAAGATTCGAGCGACTAGCAGTTGTCTATAAATTGCGCGCGGAATCTATCGAATAAAAAAATAAGACTGACTCGGATTGCCTCTGTCTGTGTGTGATTCGCTATCTCTTTCTCTTTTCTACCTCTCCGCTCCCGACTCGCGATGAATAGTTCATCACTCCGTCGGCAGAGGAGTTATTTAAGGGCATCGGAAGTGGCGGCTGAATCGAAAATGGAGCATAGAAAGCAAAAAAAGGGAGAAAAGAATGAGCCAAAATGGACGGATGAAAGTGACTGTGGAAGTGATGGAATATATCTCGCTATTCAGAAAGTAATGAATATATTGTCTGCTTATCTAAATATTTAAAAAAATGTTAATCTTTTTATCCTTCCCGGACATACTGAGATAAATATTTTTTTGACTAACTTGGTTGAAGGGATGTTTTTTTCGGTTCATATTTAATATTTTTCCTATTTTTCACGCAGCTGGCTTTTCAAGTTCTTCGTATCGGATCTACGTCACCTAATTAACTTAACTTAATTGCGGGTACTGCTTCATAAAAGCCAAAATTTCTTGCTTTTCGGAAATCGCAGACCAACTTTGTGTTTGTCGAAATATTTCGTGGAACCAGTGAATAGAAAATTTCCAAAGAATTGTTGGTGTAATTAGATAGATTATATAGCCTTTAAATCGTTTATGTTTAACCTTTTACTCTTAATTCAATGAAAATTATGAGCTTCTTTATTCTATTATTAATTTAAAGGATTTTTAATATTTTAACATAATTTATATAACCACATACACATTGCGGATGTCGCTGAATTACGTGTCCTATTTAAAGAACCGCTGTTCCGATAAGGTATTGATCTGAAATACTTATTACTAAATAACAATATGGAATTAAATAAAAATATTTGAATAATTTTGTTACAAAAAGTGTTACAGTTGTTTAAATTATATTTTGAAAACAATTGTCTTCCGCATTGAGGTATTACATTTTGCAGGAAAGAAACAGACGCTGATATGGCCATCATTTTCTTTAATCGCTTTATTCATTTTAAATTTCCTCTGAGAAATAGCTTCTTTAATGTAATATTTTATTTACAACCGTCTTGATAATTATCCACGATTTTTAGAATAATTCCTCCACATTCTATTTTCACATAATTTAAAAAATATTTGTGGTAAATTAATGGAATCTGGCGAGGCGTTTGGATCTTAATTAGAATAATAATCTAATTTCAGTAGAAATGGGTGCGTCAAATTTTTAATGACAAGGGTTAATTTAAAAGAAATCATACGAGTAAGGA
Source organism: Uropetala carovei (assembly GCA_036926305.1). NCBI lineage: Eukaryota > Metazoa > Arthropoda > Insecta > Odonata > Petaluridae > Uropetala > Uropetala carovei. The sequence continues at coordinate 6,926,230 of JAXCHB010000169.1, forward strand.
CGTCAGAATAAAGGCAAAGAGGTAGGAAGAGAAAAGAAGTATTAGATGCATTAAAATAAAGAAATAGTTATGGGAAGATGAAGAGAAAGGCCTTGGATGTGAAAGATTGGAGTGAATAAACCATAAACCTACCGGAAGGGAGAATACTTATGATGATGAATGAAGTAAATTTTTAGAGAGTACCGTTCCATAAATCATACTGTATCATAATGATAGATGTCTTCATTGACAGGTCATATAAAAAGGCTAGGATTATTTTAAGAAATAATTGCAATATTTTGCTTTGATATGCTAATTAATTCAAGAAAGAAATCAAATTGAAAAATTACGTAAATGAAGTAAATTTGGTGAGTTACCAATAATGACGGCTGCTTTGTAACCGAAATAAGAATCTAGTCCAGGGGTGGGGAACCATTGGCACGCGTGCCAAACGTGGCACGCCATCGACTTTTTTCCGGCACGCAACGCAGGGCTCACCTTAAAAAATAATTAAATAAATAAATATCCAAAATCTTTGCTGGAATGGTATATTTTAACTTAATAGAATACAATTGTATTAAGTAGAGCGATACTAAATAAAAATGCAATAAAGAAACAAACACTATCAACTGTTTTAGTAATAATAAGTAATAAGAAAATGAAACAAACATACTATTTCCAAGCTATCTATCTCCGCGATACACTGACGTACAAGTTTTGTCCCGTTCAGGTGTTGCATCATTCGCCAGGCAGCCAGACGTGGCGTGACTCCTTTACCATCATGTTGTATATTTTTTCGTGTTTCGTAAAGCATTTATCGGTTTTATAAAGTGTGTATATACGTGGATTTGGATTTAATTCAATCGTAATTAACTAAAATATGGATTGGAAGTATTTATTGTCAATTAATATGTTTAATTTATTAGATATAAATGCAAGTTTGCTTTACATTGCCATAAACATAAGTTATTGTTAAAGCTATGTGAAATGTATTATCAATAATCACTCTTACAATATTCTTTGATTTTACTGCTCTAGTGTGATTTTTCAGTATTTAAAAAGGTTCTCATAATACTTAAAAGACACGAAATAATAATATGTTCCACAAAATTTCGGTTGGCACGTGAGAAAGTTATGCATAAAAGATTTGGCGATTTTGGCACGCACACTTAAAAAGGTTGCCCACCCCTGATCTAGTCTATCCAACCTTTCTCTGTATAGTGTTAGAGAAACAGTTTTTTTTCTTCAATTTGATGCTACTTATTTGATCTCGACAATTAATAACAGTTGGTTTTCAATCATGATTTCTTTGTGTTCGACTGGTTTCCTCTTCAGAGGCAGATAGAGCAACTGTTTAGCTATTGATTATGTTATAATGCGACGAAAAATAGATCCTATCAGGTAGATATACTTCTTTTCAAAGAAAGGAAATAACGTTAAGAGACCAGACGTAAAGAAATAAAGAGAATAAAGAGTGCAAGAAGATCGTTGCTAGTACCTAATTCTCGTGAATCGTGCCGGAGTTCATTTACGCGCGATTGCCGACTTCCGCCATTGATCTCAACCGTGATTCATTCTTACCGGCGTTGTTTGAGGAAATTCACCCGCTTCACGAGCAACAGTTTTGAGTCATGCAAACCCTCGATAAACTGCGAGGGTACGGCGGGCGCCAACTTTCACTTAAATCGAATCGGTAATTGCGGCAAAAGTCTTATCGAACCCAGACTCGAATTCAATCCGCGTGAAAAAGTAGTAAGGGTTTAGAGGCGAGGGAACTGCGACGTCTTAGAGATAGGTAATCAAGAGAGAGAGAAAGAGAGAGAGACAGACAGACAGACAAACCACTTTATTTAGGGCGAAATTGAGACTGTGAAGTCCCTTCTAACATTTAACCCTTTCGTCAGGATTGAGGATTATATACAAGTTAAATTCCAGATTTTAACATACGTATTGATTACAAATTTTGTTAGTTGACATAGAGAAATTACCATAGAATGATGTTAGTTTTGTGGGTTGGAAAAAAAACTGTGATCACTTCTTTTAACACAGAAAAATAGTCCCACTGCGGAAAAACACCTACGAAGAGGAGGGAGGTGTAAAAAAAACAGCGAAAAATCCCTAAACAGATACAGAAGAGAGAGAGAAAGAAAGAAAGAGATCGGTGACGGAAAGAAAGGAGTGGATTTAGTGCGAAGGCGGAATTGGAGAAGAATGGCATAGAAAATGTCTGACGGGTAAGAGCACGAATGCAGCGATCTGTTAGAGAGGGAAAAGGAGCTCTTAGGAAGGAAATGAGGTGAGGCGCGGTTGCTAAAGAGGGAAGGAACGCTCATAAATTATTCTGAAGGTCTCTTTCGCATTCTTTTAAATTCGCGAGAACTTATGCCCCTCTCGTTTTCTCTCTCCATTTCCCTTTTCACCCTTTCTTCCTCCCCCGCCACTTTTCTTTCGCCTCTTTCCCTTTAAAAAAAAAAGAAAAAAAGATAAAAAAGATCTCTCCGCCGTCTCCATCCTTTGCTGTCTCACGTCCCATCCCAATCTCCTCGGCCGTCCAAATCTTTATTCAAAAATGAAAGAAGAAAAAAAAGAATAAAGATGCCCACACAAGCCTTTTTGTAGCTTGGATAACCGACTACCCTTCCGGAATCTACCTCGGCGACGACGGAGGCGACAGAACCAGCGTGGGCGGATATTTTATAAGGGGCTTGAACCTCCTCACGGGGAAGAAAAATGCGGGATTTGTCATGCGAGAAAGGTGAAAGGAGGGAGAGGAAGGGAGATAGAGAGGGAGTTTTAGAAGGGGATGCCAGGGGGGGGAGGGGGGAGAGGGAGGATATCCTGTGAGTGGGAGAGAAAGGTACAGAGAGAGAGAGAAGAGTGAGTAGGTGAGATAGATTCGGAGAAGTGAGTTTTATAGGGTAGATAAAGGCAAGGGGGAAATAAGCCGCGTGTAGAGGTATAAGAAGAGAAGGTTGGAAATAAAGATGGAGTTGGAGAAGATGAAGAAAGAAAGGGTTAAGGAGGAAGATAAATAAATAAATCGGAACGCGTAAAATAAACGCCAAGAGGGAAGAAAAGAATTAAACCTGTACGGTGCCACTCTTAGCTTCAAGGGAGCATTGAATAAATCGGTTTTATTTTATTTTTCATTGATTAGTTTTTTTTTACCGTTATAACTCTGGAGGAAAGCGACTTCAATCAAAAGTAATTTATATTTAGCCATTATAGATGAAATTATCCAACGCTTCAGAGCGGGATTTTCTTTCCTCGGGAAAAAATTGGGTCAAAGGGTGTGAAGATTAGGAGAGAGTGAGAGGATTAAAGCGAGAGAGAGAGAGAGCTTAGACGCGAGGAAGAGAGTTAATTAACGCGCTATCAGCTTTGAAATCCAAATCTATATATAAATATTACTCAGAATTCGTCAAGCTTGTCGGAAGCTGTGGGTGAGGTGTGTCAAAGGTTCCCTAACGACAATCATCCATGTGGTTGAATATCCTGCCACGGTCCTTGATTTTCTCATAAAAAACTAGTTACAGTAAAATCTCGATGCAACGTCTCTCTACAGAGCATGAATTTTAATACTTTATACAGAAATAGCCATAAAGAGTACAGCATTTTTCTGGAAGTATATCAGTGGGCATTCTCGCAGGTCCGGCCCGAACCTAAACCGTCGAGAATGGGAGTCTAACAAGAGAGATGATTCCTGGAACTTAAGATTTTATCTTAATGCTATTGTGAAAATACGAGAGGGATAACTGATCATGGGTTGTATATTTTTCAGTTAAGAAAATCCCTTCTTTTGTAGTTTTGGCGTAGTTCCGCAGATCTTTTCGTACTAAAGACAAAAAGACGCCTTCAACATTGGTGTAAAACGACTTGAACGAGCAAGAAACGGTGAAAAAACCAGATAAAAGGATATGTTAAAAACGACGAAAATCTTTTCTCGGGAACTCTGTAGTTCATACGTAGTATTGAAAAGTACGTTGAGTTTAAGTACGTTATTTTGAAATATTTATACGGAAAAACTGGCGAGGATTCAAAAAAACGTACGTTAATTTGAAACATACCTAATTGTGAAGTACGTTGTAAGGAGATTTCACTGCATCACGTTGCCTCTCAATTAATCTAACGTACTTCATCAAACTGCTCATGTCTTCCAACGTAGTTTGGGCTTCAGTTATTCGCTCCTTAGCTAAACCATCCGAACCGGTAGGATTAATCTAGCGCAGCGACAAGAAAAAAATTGCGAAAATTATCCAAAATATTTTTTTAAATCAAGACACCCATAACAGTTTAAATTGGTTAATCGGCGTGTAAATATGGTAAAGAAGTATTAGCGGTACCAGGTTATTTTGGTGTATGAGTTTAAGGTTTCTCCGTGAAAACAAATTTTGAAAACCGCTGCTCGAGCTATAGCCGTTTCAAATTATTCATCAGTGAAGTTTTTCGTTGGTTCGAGAAATTTATTTGTTCTATTTTAGTCGCTCTGCCGTGAATATTTTCACATTCAAGTGGTATGTGACCTTTCTCGTTTGGTTTTTTTTATGCTTGACGGTGATTCGATCAAGCCGCGATACAAGAAAAAATCCTTTTCAATCTTCCAAGTGTTACCAACAGCTCAACATCCTCTTCTCCCTCAGCTTTTCGCGCTTTTCCTCCATTTTCCCCTCTCGCATCATCTCTTTCTCTCCTCACCTTTTTGTATCTCTCTGTTTATCTCACCTCTCTGAATTTCCTCTCATTCTATCTCTCAGCCAATCCTCCAAGCAGTCATGCTCTATCTCAGTTGTTTCATCTCTCTCACCAACAGATTGTTTTAAGACCATTTGAAAAAATTGATTATCCTCTCTCCCTCTCTTGATCCTTTCTCGCTGAAATGATCTCTTTCGTCGAAGTAAAAATATATTACTAAATAATGTCCCTTCGATACTACACAAAGGAAAATACTATGCAAAAATATCCATTATAAACTCGCAACTGCGTTTGCTCGTGCTTATAAGTTATAGTTCAGGGAAAATTGTCTCACAAAAGCAGAGGAATCAAAAACGTTCTTCTCTCCAGCGTTCACCCGGAAAATCGCATCCTCGTTTAAAGGTCTTGTTTCTAAGTTCGAGAGTAATCTTGTTCGAGTAGATCGTTACATGTTGACTGAATTAAAATTAACGGCGCATTCACTATCGAAAAAATCGCTCATTTCTAGTAGTCATCAGTGTGTAGAATGATCGCACGCAGAAATAAAATTTATGAAAATAAAACCACCAGGGAGTAATTTTAGCCGATGAAGAAAGTTTTTATGAAAGGTGACATCTATTTTAAATTTATTTTTAAGAACCTTACATCATCTGACAATTAGGTCAAATTTTCATTTCAGCGTATAGAGAATCGAGTTTTCCGTACAGAATTAATGCCTAAGAGAAAAAAGCTCATTTTTCTTTTTATTATTATTTTTTATTATTATCATTTTTAATATTTATTTTTTCTCGTAAGAATTTTCGTCTTCAGTAAGACCCACCCCCCTCCCTTTCCCCCCGCCATCTCGAGCATTACGTTAAACCCGTCGTTCGATGGTGCATACAAACTTCAATTGTTCGTGAATTCTTGCATTCATTTCGCGATCTACATTTTATAAATGAGAAAAAGATTCCATACCACGCATTCTGGTCGAATGCTTAATAGGATGACGGGGGAAAAATCCACGATGCAGCGGCTTTAATTACGTCTTTCCATCGAACGTCAGAGATTCTCGATTGCATTCTTCTGGCTGCACCGTTCTAAAGGGCAAAGGAGGGCGCGAGAGGGATGTCGTCGCGTCGAGAAATACTTTGAATAGAGGGAGAAAGAGAGATGAAGTGAGAGAGAGAGAGAGAAAATTGACTGACCTATTTAAAGCGCGCCTTCACCTCTCTACTCGATGGAGAAAATATATTAACCGTCTTATTCTTCTCAATGCAATCTCGCGTCGTGATGCGCACACTGCATTTTTTTTCGAGTCGCTCCCACGCAATTAATAAAAATAAAAAAAGAGTTGGAATGGACTTCTTTTATTTTTTTCAAAAAAAAAATAAGAATCTTCCTCCCGCGTCATTTATTCCGAATGAGTGAAAGATGCTTGAAGTGCGTCATCTTTTTCCCATGGCGTACGGGCAACAGATAGTGAAAAAAATGGAGATGGAGAGAAAGAGGGGGGGAGGGATTCGGAGGAAGGCTTGTGAGACACATATCGTCGAAACAAGGTCAAGCAAAAGTTTAAGCTTAAAGCAAAATAGAGTGCGGTCGGGATAGGGTGCAGTTTACCTACCTGCATTTCAAAAAAAGGTTGTTTGCTCAGTGTACGTCGGGGTTTACCCAGATGTGGGCGTACTAAGTGCCCAAACATTTATGAAAACAGCGACCTCGTTTGAAATTCATGCGGGAGAATCCAAATGAATAATTTATGCGGCGAATTAGTTTATGCGCTCTTTACTTTGTGCCTACACCGAAATGCGCGAGCATATTTCCATTAATAAGCGATTGAAAGGGCGTATTTTCCAGCCACAGGAATTAAGTCAAAAATATTTTTCGTAGAAAACGAACCGATTACCAATGAATTAATTATTTTCATATAGTGGAACTTTAGGTTTGCCTAGAGAAATTCTGGTTTTAGATAACTCGTATGTTGCTTTTAATTTAAAAAAACTTTTACTTAATGTAACAGTCAATTGAAGAATGATATGTCGCCAAACCATCGCGTGCTTTTTGTATAATAAGACTGGCAGATGCTCCTTGCCGAAAGGAATATGTGGACATAATGAGGAGGCCGCTGGAAGGTAAGATATATGTAGGAATATTCCAATAAACATGACTGAATGATAACGTGAAGCTGTTTTTACTCCTTCATGTTTTCAGAAATTATATGATAATATTTTTACCTTTCTAAAAGTATTTTTTTGCAGCTACCTGTAAATATGCGAAAAGGTAATTGAATGAGATGTATTATATGTTAATGCTTGAACTTCGTTGAATTGCGTAATATGATGGATACATGGCGATATTTTCAATATGGTAGTTAACTTAACAAATATAATCTACATCAATTATGAATTTTTATTTATTTTTATATTTTAGGTTTCAATTTTCAAATTATTTCCTACCGATAATCTCTGCAAATTAAGGGCTTTGCGAATTTTAGAGGGATCGGTTAGTGGAAAACTAAATTTCTTTTGTCGGCGAAGTAAATAATACTGCATATTTAATGCATTTTAATGCATTTATGACAGTAGGAGTCCAATGCCTTTTTCTCGTCTGGAAAATGCGAGAGGAATCAAGTCAAGTAACCACTCCGTTGTTTTCCAACATTAATGAATCCACTCTGGTTAGCGTAACGAGCATCACAACACGTCAATAAACCCGTTAAAGTGAACCATGAAAGATGCGGGCACTCGAAATATTTTGAACAAACCAATTACCGTAACCGCAAATAATCCGGGACGATTAATTTCCCCCCGAAATTCATTTGAAACCAATTTTTCATCCGGTCCTTTTTTATTTATTTTTAATCCCTGACATTTCTCGGTTAAAGATCCGGACACATTCATTCCAACGGCGCGCAAAATTCCCTCCATTCGTACAATTCCACCCTCCTCCTCATCCTCTGGAACACCCTTCCCCATTCTTTCCTTCCTCCTTTGGATTTCCATCTCTTATTTCTCCACGATGCTGTACTCCAACCCTCTCTTTCCTGCCCCACCCAATCCTCATCCGCCTAAATACTAGTTTTTTTCCCCCCTTCTCATATTTTCCTCCTCCTATATCCCTTCCCCACCTCTCCTTTCATTAGACGCCCTCCCTCCCCCCCCCTCCCCCGTATATTTACACCCCACGCGCAGTTATTCCAATTGTCTCCTCAGAAATCTCCCTCCATTCCCCTCCTCTCTCTATCTCCCAACTCACCCTCTCCCGACCAACAATCCCTCGCGCTTTAATGTGCCTCTAACCTCTCGCATATATATTCCAGTTCGTCTTTTTTCTCCATGCGCTGGAATGCCACCCAGAGGAATTCTAATATTTGGATGCCGCCTCTGGCCTGGCATCCCTTCTTTGTCCTGCCTCTTTCTTCCTCTTTTCTCCTCTCCTTCTCCAACCTTTATCTCCCTTCCTTTTTTCCCGCCTTATCTTCCTCCCCCTTTTCCCCACCTCCTCTACCCTCCTTCGCCCCTACATTTTCCTTACCTCTTTCCTCCCTCACTCCTACCTCTCACTCACCTCTCCCCTACCTTTCTCCTCCCTCTCGCCTCTCCTTTATCTCTTCCATTCCCCCTTTTTTCCTCAACCTTTTCCCTCCCTCGACCTTACCTCTCCTTCGTCCCATTCCCTACCTTTCTCCTTTTCTCTCCCTTGCCTCTTCTCTCCCCCTACCCTCCCTTACCTCTCCCTCCACATCTCGCTTATCGCCCCCTACTTTTCTCCTACCTCTATTCTCCCTCTCCCCCATCTTTTCTAATACCTCTCCTCTCTTTAGTCTCAATATCGCCCTGAATAAAGCCGTTTGTCTGTCTGTCTGTCCCATACTTTTGCCAGCCCCCTTACTCATATTTTCACCCTGACCTCTTTCTGTCCCTCCCCCACCTACCTATGCATCTCTTTTATTGAAGGACCTCTCTCTCTCTCTCTAACCGCTACATCTCCCTCCACTTTATGCCATTGTCGACTTCTTTCCCATTCCTCCCTGGTTTCTTCGACGTTTCTTTACCTCCCGTCCCTCGCTGTCGCTCGGACATCGCTTCTTGACTCTCCTTTTTTTTTTATCCTCCCACGCTAACCCCGTCACTTCTTCCCCTTCCGCTCTCCTCCTCAACCTTTTTTTTTACGTTCCGGCGTTTTTTTTTTGGACGCGTAAGCAAGTCGCCGCCTCTCTCCATATTTATCGTAACGATCGCGACCGGAATATCTCACGCTTTTACGGCGCCGCCTTCTTTATTTATTCCTTTCCGTTGGGGGAGGAGGAAAGGAGGGAGGTAAACTCCTTAGGAGGAAAGTGTGGCGCGATGAGGTAGGTCGTAAAAATTTTAACTCCTCGGTATTAGGTATACGAACTACGAACGTGTTATACTTTCCGGGGCCGTTTTCAGTGCGGAACAATTAATAACCGGGAGGATCGCTAAGGTGGCGTTTACGATCGTATCTAACCTCGCTCGAGATTGCAATATCGCTTTTAAAGTATACTCCGAGCACTTAAAGAAAACACATCTCGGGCAGTAAAAAAAAGAGAGAATTTTTTTTTGAAATATGCTTTTTTGCCTTAATTCTCTGTGGAAGGGAAAATTTACCTAACGGTTATGGAAGTTTGCAGTTACGTTTTAAAAACTGGAAAGGTTTTATTCGGTATGTGAGAGGTTTTTAGGTACGTTTCGCTTCCAACGTGAACGCCTGTTAGCGTCGCAGTCTGTCCGTCCGTCCCGATGTTCGTTATCGCCTTCTACCGAACGAATTTTCATGAAATTGAATATGAAGGACAATAAGAACACGCATAAATGAAAGCTAATCAGGGGTACCACTTTACTGGTAACAAAAAATGAACCGTCATATCTCGTAAAGTATTGGTCATAGCAAAATAGTTTTCCAATAAAACCTGTAGAAATAGTAGAGTATGTTTTCCTGTACATTTTATCGTAGGAGTAGCCGTTATCAAGAAAATCAAACAATGTCTTAATTCGAGTTCAACTTAGAAAATTTCTTCTATGGCTGCTTCTTCATTGTTGCTAACATAAACAGCCTAACAAAAATACGTTTAATTTCCTGACGTGTGCATGAAATATTTTTAAATAGGAAGAAAATGGATTATTTATGACGAAGTAAAGAACTTTAAAACACTATTTCCCTTGTTTGCACATATCATCTGTTTCAAATACTCCATTGCACGAAACGCGCCCCCTTGCGTTACGCTCTACACTTTCCTAACTTGTTTATCCTTAGAAGGATCATCTGTGAATTTGTTAAGAATTGCCTTAAAACAAGGTTTGACTAAGTTAATTACTGGATTTAGCGGGCATAGAAAATCAGTTATAGAAACAGAGATGATCGATGATTTTTCTTAAGTATAGGCAATACATGTTTAGAAAATGTGAAAAATATTTTCCTTAAAACCGACGTATTTCGTCTAATTAATTTAGATAGCTGGGTTTTTATTTATGAGCGCAGTCTATGTTTATGTACCGGATAAGATTTTTATAATTTAAAATGTGGGTTATTCATGAGTAAATTCATCAGATTTGCGAGATATTGCTTTGGTAGTACGCTATCATTTTAAAAAAATTTTTTTAAATGATGCATTCCACGCAAAACCAATTTTAGGCTTGTCTGCAGGTAGGGGGAAAACCCCAAGACGAATCACAACATCCATGCCCGAAACGGGATTCAAACCCGCGACCTTTGGATTAGAAGGCAGGCCCACTACCTACCAGTCTAACCCGGCCGGCAGTTCATAACACGAGCGCGTTAGTGGATGATGACGCTATATATTATCCATAAATAATTAACAGATTCAAACGTTCCACCAAACGAACAGGTTGATGTACTACGAAATTCCATCAGTACACGTCTACAATGTTCAGTAATTTTTTGTTTCCCGTTATTAATATATGAGACAAGCTATACCTGTCTACAAACACAAAATTAAATATTGTCTTCGCTCAGAAACAACTTTTGGCAAATATTTCCCTGTGTACTTTTACCGGTATTTAGTAGGAACTTGATGTTTTCTCATGAAAATCAATTTGTATTTTTCGTGGATCAGTTTATCAATTTATTACTTATATTTCTGTTCGCACCATCTCAACGTTGAAGTAAAGCGGATTTTGATCTTGTCACCTTGCTCAAGCAGATTCCCTCGGTTGTTTGTTCTGTAGTCATTAATTCAGGATATCCGGTGTTATATTTAACAGAATGTGTGTCATGCTGTCATCTCGTTCTCGCTTTCCGTGCCAATTTCGACGGATCGTGTCTGATCCAATATTTTACTCTCCTTGCACCTCAAAAACAAAAAAGTCACAGAGTAAATTCTAGCATTGTTCTGCTTATCCAGAATTTCAGTCCTTCCAGCTGGATATGACGGTGTGCTTCGCAATCAAATGCAAATCGAAGCATATTGGCGCTGGAAAGCGGCCGCCCACTCTCTCCTCTTCGAACGCTCATTGCCAAAAACCTCGCTGTCCTAAACAAACACCATCTTTCTCCAAATGGGCCAAAATCCTGTGAAATTACACATATAAAACTACGCGCTTCTGAGCCCAGGACCTTCTTTGTTAGCTCCTTGTTTTTCGGCTCCGGAAAATATATATGATGGATGCGGTCATCAGGGCCTCGCTAAGGACGTTCCCCAAAGCAACCTTCTGAAAGAGATGGCGCTACTTGTGTCCGTCCGTATCCCCGATCTCATGATGCTCGCTAGGGTCGGCGGGGGTGAAGGACGTGGATTTACATTGGACGACAGTTTTGTCGAGGGCGGTTAATGTTAATCTCGATAGAAATGCGTCCTTCACGCAGTCAGTCAAGTTAAAGAAACTATGCATGAGTATGTTTCGGTGCACGAGATATATTATTCTGTGAAAGAAAAATGTTTGGCCACACTCTCTGCTCTATTAGTTCAAGTGCTTTGATGGTCTTCAATGTAACACTCCCATATTTTTTTCGGATTGAAATGTGCTCCGGTTCTGACGTGTCTTCCTTCCTCAGCGTTCTTTGAAAGCTTGAACAAATTCCGCTACGCTGATTAGGTATCGATGACATTTTTTTGTTTTATTGTTTTTGTGGCAGTAAAGTAAAATTTAAAGTTTAAAAATTATCGCTCGCCTTATCGATGAAAAAATAATGTTAAAAATAAGCTCTTATGAAATAAAACTTGTACAGTACTTAGTCACCTATTATAGCCATAACAAGGTTATGAAGAACCAGAGGCGCATTTCGGCTTAAGTGTAGTGAATCTTAAAAGCTTATTTTTTTAAATTATTCTATTGGATCAATAGTAGCGTACAAAGCAGGGTTCGATGGGGAAGCAGTATAATAGCACTGGATCGCGGATCATATCCATCCTGCAAAGTGATTTCATCCGACCTTCCTTACCTCATCAATTTACATAAAACATGCGCATTCGTATATTTTCCAGCAGTGATCAGTAGACATTATTTATGAAACCTAAATTATAATGTTCGAGGGCGTGAATGCAATATAATTTTAATATTCAGCTCTTTTGTTAAAGTTTGTTTTGACTCCTGTTTAGACAAATTACGATTTCCTCCTTGCCATATCAGGAGCACCTTCGCATTTCACTCGCCTTCCTTTAATCCTGTGCTCTGTCCTCCGCCAAAGTTAAATGAGTAGAAATCTCATTACCTATAGTATAATCGTCGATACAACCACTTCGACGTAATTTGAAAACGGCAAAAGAGGCTGTTGGGCCCGCTTCTTATTACGTCAACGGAACGACTCATCGTTCCCTAGAATTGGAGGGGTTCCTTCGTCAGGAATTGATTGCCTCAAAATTTGAATGTTATAGTTGTCGTCCATGATTTAACTGTACCAGCGGCACGAAAAGTGTTATTTTACTTGCGATTAGTTTAGGCCCATGTTCCCTAATTCTTCTCCACCGAAGGAATAAATGTTACTTTACATATTTCTATGCGTGACTCGGTCATTAATGATGGCATCTATAAAGATGAAACTCTTCCTAATTTCTATGATGGCAGAAAAGCGATGAAGAGAGAAGCGGCACGGACATTACTTGCACGGAGCGGAGAGAGATAAATGGCGCCGGCAGAGGAGAGGAGGCGAGAAATATAAACAGATGTTTAGGGAGAATTTTAGTGGCGGCAGGGATCGAAGGGAACTTCGGAAAGTAACCAGCGGAGGAAATAATTGTTATTATTATTATGGATTAGTGATGAGAGAGGGAGTTGACGAGAGTCCTTTGGTAATGACTTGAGGCTAATGGCCAAGCGCTCATATTAGAGCGGTGACATGACATTAAGGTTAGCTGGCAATGACACCCTTTCACTTTTGGCCCTGTTATTTCGGACATGAGATGATAACAACTATGTATTCAAAAAACGACTACCGAGATATTTAAAAAGTTTTCTATAAACATCTTAGAGGGAGAGAAGGGAAATCATCTCAGAGGTGAACATTTAAAAGTTAAGCATAGCGTTGATCTCCCAATCGTTCAGTTTACTCAGGGAAACATTAATTTTACGCTGATTTTTTTAAATGAAATCGCTTCCGCACTATGGAGTAATAGGTTTCTGTTTACATTTATTTAGGGAAAACTCATTGTGAGCTAACGTTTGATTAGTATGAAAAGTACAAGCCGATTTAAGAACAAGGGTTACATCAGGTCAACCCAACTGGTTCCCCTCAGACGGTATAGTTTTCTGAGATTGTTACTTCCCAAAAATCCATTCAATTTTATTCGTTTTAATTTAAGGGAAAATGCGTTTGCATAAAAATCGGCTGGCTCGGAAAAATAACTGCGCCCGATTTGATGAGCCGCTGTTGCGTTAAGGTGGGAATCTGAAAATCTTACATCTAGATGTGGAGTACAAGGCAGGGAGAATCTTAGAAATGTTTAGATAATGCACTTTGGGTACCATTAATTTCTGGCGCAACTGCAAGTTTCATCCATTTCCTCCGTCTCCGCGGGCAACAATTAGCGGAAGTCCTCACGTTCATGCCTTACATTGTTTTTCCTTTTTTGCATTACGAAGTTAGTCTAAAATTAGTTCCTAATTTCACAACAACCAATAAATTCACTAAATTGGGCAGACGTTACTGTAAAGTTGAATAATAAATTAACCGTTTAAAAACATTCCCTTGTGGAAGCAAGTTTTCCCGGAGAAAGAAAATTAAAGCGTGTATAATAAAACTCACCGAGAGGACAGAGTATCATTCCCTTTCAAATAATATACTGGACATGCGCAATTAAAGAAACTTTTTGGTAATATAAAATTCAAAAAAAGCATTAGCTTTTTGTCTGTTTCTCTTGCAACACAAGTTACTGTCCAAAAAAATCAAGAAGTGAAAGAAGCCTAACAAGGTAAACAAACATGAAGAAATAATGTTAGCAACTATTTAATAAGGAAATACACCAGTTTTTTTAAAGGCATAGTTTGAGGTAAGGAGGTATGTGGGATACAAGATAACGTGATTCTGAAACAGCGGATAGCGTAGGTAATCACGTTCTTAGTTTTTAATCCTCTAAATAATGAAAAAAATGATAACGCTGTCTTAAAATATTTATAAACTCCTCTAGTGACCAATCGTTAAAAGCGGACGAGTTTCATTTAACACTGAGTGCTGCCAAACATCATCACTTCCTTTCATTTGTCACGAATCGACTGAGCATTATAACGACATTTCATTGCCTCGCGAATCCTCATTGAATTCTGTAGTTAAATAATTTGGAGGATTTCCTTTTTAAATCAGTTCACCTACGCTTTGATGATTGCCAACCCATGTCTTGCTTTCGCTCGTAACATAACAGTTACGAATCCATCCGCGTCACCTATTTCACGCCATTTATGATGTGGCTGATAGTCATATATATTTTTGGTATTATGGAAAATTAGAACTTTATAAATGTAAAGCAGATCAATAATTTGGCAATCTTTGAGAGTTTGAACCTTACAATCGTTATAGGTGAGGATTATATGGAAAATTGCCTTTCGAGATAAACTCTTGCCGTATATACTTAATGGAATTCCGCCTGTGAAGACGTTACCTCGCGAAGATCCAATATCATAAAAAAAAAACGAAATATAAAATTTTTAATTACTTTCTCAAAAAAGAATTATTGAGTTCATATTATGGCTAAAACAGTTTCTCCAATAAAAGCTTGAAGAAACCTGATGCGCATTTCAGCAAACAAACCGTCGTTGTCAATGGTGATACTCTCGTAGTAGATTCTAAAATAAGCTTTCCATCTCTAATGATGATGGCTGTTTTTTATCTGCAATCAAAATAACGTTTTCCTCACTTTTATGTCTACTGGAGGAGCATATTATGTCAGTTGATTTTCAAAAACAAAAAATGAGCGGAAATGGCAGAGATCTATCATTTCCTCTCACACGATACACATTCTGGGACGCATCCAAAGGTATACTTGTTCTTCAAACTGTAGGGACACCAGCGCAATTTATAAGAAAATATTTCATATTCCACTTGAATAGCGAGGCAAGGCTAAATTATTCTCTTCCAGACATATGACAACGATCCCCTTTTTTTCAGTTTTGATGTTTCTATCTATGGCGCTCCCGGTAAAAAAAGGTATTCTTTGTCCTCTCATGGGCGAGCGTGAAGTCTTCCGTCATTCCCTAATAAACATGACAGGCACGATTTTCGGATCGCGGATGTCTGGAGATATGAGTAAGATATGGTGAGAGAGATTTCTTTGACGCCTTTGTAAAAGTCGGCATCGGGCGACGGCATGGAGGTTTTGAGTGATCGCTCAAGAGAGAATGCGTGTGTGTGTGTGGGAGAGTGGAGGATAGTTTCGGATAGCTCGCTGTTGTGTGGACGGGCGTTGCTGAGGAAGAGATGAAAGCGGAGGAGGAAAAAGGAAGTGTCAAACAGAAGGTCCTTCCAGCTTAATTTGGGGTCAACGTCAGGCAGATGAGCGTGAGAGATACGAATACTGGTAGCAAGGAAGGATGCCTCACAAATGTGTTGTGCGTGTAATAAAAAACAAGTACATGGATGAGATTGGCAAGGAGCTTTAGACTACAAATTAAGAGTATACATTAATCACTAAAAACATTATTTCTTTCAAAGAATAATTAGACGGATTATCCACCCGCTGATTGTGACTTCGAAGCTCGACTAATCTTTAATACATATTCTTTTTTAGTTATATTTTTGTAGATTTTTTTCCGATAAATAATACAATATATAATTTCATGATTACATAATTGTTATACAGTTTTGCCTGAAGTTTCCGAAAATGACAACAAAGACAACATTATATATTTTATAAGTACATATAATATAGATATGTCATCTTGAAGAGTAATCTTGTTACGTTAGCATCCATCCCTATATCAAATGATCAGAGTACTACATTATATTAAAAGTTGTAATAGGTATATCATTTATATTTTTTCAGCAGTGAGAGCCCGAGAGTATATTTACATTTATTATCCTTATGTAGTATATGTATAAATGTGCACGCAAACGCATTGTAGTATTTTTGGAGAAACGAACATTTACGAACATCTTTGAATGAGAATTTAGCAAAATCTTTCATTTTCTCGATTCTACTATGAGAAATACTTTAATATCGTACTTTCCATCGATTTCCTCAGACCCGTAGTGTGAGACTTGCACTAAAACTTCGGCACTGCTGGAAATTATGCCGCGCGCCAAGATTAATGGTTTAAGAGAGTCGGATAGGCATTTATAGAATAGGAAACGAGAGAGGAGAAAGAGAAAGGAGATGAGGAAGAAGGGACTATGACAGGATTTGAGAGAAAAAGAGTGGAGCCAAGTTGGCAAAGTAAGGGAAGGGTGGAAAAGAGATTTTTTTCAACGAAAGAATTTTTTACATCATGAAAACAAGCCGGTGAAAAAATAAATTTTCAATTGCGCCATACCAGGATAACTGTTATGTATTTCGAGTAGGAATTTAAATGCAAATATTTAAGAATAATAATAAAATCCGCACTTTCGCAATCGATTTTAAGTTTAAATATCGGTTCAAAGTAAATAATAAAGAAAAGGTAAGAGAAATAATTAAAAACTGTACTCTTTTGTTCTTAATTGTGAATACCTCTTATTGCTGTAGAAACGATTAAATTTTCCCTTCTCTTATGTAACGTATCGTCACTATTTTTAATCATTTCTCTCGCCATCTCTTTCTTTTTTCCAATGTCCCTTCTCTCTCTCTCTCTCTCCGGAAAACACACACTCCTTTCCGTATTTTATTTCCTTTCGCCTGAGGGAATGTAACCCGTCGCGATTAAGCAAGTGTGGAATAGGGATGGGAGTAGCAGGGAGTGTCAGTTGTGTTTGTGGTGAGTCTTTCTCAACGAGGCAGACGCCTGCATCCCCAGGATACGAACGATCGCTAGTTCATCATACGGAGTTCCCAACCGTGTCCTCTCGTTTCCCCTCCCTCCCTCCCTCTCTCTCTCTCCATCCCTCTTTCCCCCTTCGATCCTCCCTCCATCCCTCCTCTGATTTTGAGATCTTCTTCCACAGTGAATGGTTTCACTCACTCAGCCTCCTAAACTGCTACTCTCTCCTTCCCGCCGCCGCATCCATCGCCCGCAGACGAAACACCCACATTTCGAAGGGAACCAGTGTTTGCCGAGGTCTGAGTATCTTCTCATTTATCGACGGGTTTGCGCGGAGAGTGTGTGAGCAAATAAGAGCTCAATCTTCCTTGGCGGGTGAAACACAAATAACTACGGGAAATCAGTCGTGGCGCGCAAAGCATACACGCAGACTAAAACTGCCGAGATGGAGAGATGCTGGGGATACGCCAGGAGAAGCGTCCGATCACATCTCAGCGAGGGTTTACGGAACGAGCTTCGACGGATCTTTTCTCTTACCCTATTATTTTCGGGGAAAATATACACGTTTCTGTGAACGCTAATCCCTGCTGCTCAAAGAAGGTAAATTAACTAAAAAATGATGAAGCATTATATTTTCTGCGGAACGATATTTGAAAGCGTCAAACGGAGAGATTTTTAAAGCCACGAGTTGTTTAACCAAATGTCATTTTCAACGCTACTCGCAGAATTCAATTTTAAAATTTCCGATTTCGCATTTAAAAAAAAAAAGAAAAATGCTACAGTTAATAATGAAAGCGCCAAAATGGTGGACCGGATTTCTACTGAATAAATTAGGTTTTACATTAACAAAGGTACTAGATTAAAATGTGCGTGACCGTGAAATAAAGGTTCTGTTTTTATTCAATGAGTCATCGTGTTACGCTTCATTTCTCCGTTAAGTAAGTGAAATGCGATGAAAACGAAATTTCCTGGCAATAAATTCGATGAAGATTCATTCTACGTGTTTGAAAATACGGATTTAATTCCCATTGTATCGTTATTAATTAAATGATGCAGTATCAGGGTGCCCGTTGCTTCGATATTTTTCTGTCGAATTTTTTTTTAAATAAACTTTTACTGTTCGGAATAAAGGAAAATTAAAATATATTACAAACTCCAAAACGTATTAAAAGGAAATATCAATCATATTCTTGTTGCTATATAATTACAGCCACTGATAAATATCATTAATAATTTATTGTTGGCCAACATCTACAAGTGTTTTTGTTTTAAAATGTCTAAAGCTTCCTTTTTAAATCAATTA
Source organism: Uropetala carovei (assembly GCA_036926305.1). Taxonomy (NCBI): domain Eukaryota; kingdom Metazoa; phylum Arthropoda; class Insecta; order Odonata; family Petaluridae; genus Uropetala; species Uropetala carovei. Next base: position 6,944,548 of record JAXCHB010000169.1, read on the forward strand.
AGTAATTGTATTAATTGCAATTGGTAGGAAGAGAAATATTCTGTGGATAAAAATTATTATAACTGTTAAATGAAATCGGAGCAAATGTATACCTATATGTAATTGTTGGTCCAAAGATTTTTTTTTTAATTTAACAGCAGCTCTCTATGCTATAATCGCTGTACTAATAGCTGACGGACGAGTGAATGAACAGATATATTTTTTATCTGCGTTTAAGCTTGCTGTGTCATAAAATAAAGTGGAGTGTAAATAAATCCATTTTGTTCTTTCTTTCGTTAACATATAAATGAAGTACAATGACTTTTTTCAGTTTATCGCACTTCCAATGTCTGTTTTCTCCGGCTTAACTTGCTCTGTGAGTCCGTATGGAAATTAGTGAAAACCGACATAATATTACACATGTGCCTTTAAGCAAAGCATTCCTCGGGTACTTTATTCCATTACACATTTCCATGATCAGCCTGCAGCGAGAACAAGGAGAATGCATTCTCAAGTATCACAGACGCAGGATGAAAGGAATACAAAATACTCTTTTGACTTTATAAATCCTTTATGTAAGCGATCCCAATACGAATGGAGGCTAATCGTTTTAGGGATTACTTAGCGCTACCAAAGAATTAGGACAATAAAACCGCACTCCATAAAAAAGACGAATATTTTGACCTTTTCGATTTAATAGTTACCACCGTACTCCATAATCCTTAGTTTGATTTCGACTGTGGAAATTCTTTTTGAGGCTATGAATGCGCCCGAGGAAGAGATGAAGGAGACTTGATGAAGAGGAAGGGATACGTGGAGGGAGAGAATGAGAAAGAGAGAGAGGGGGGGGGGGGGGGTTGCAGCAGGAGCCAAGGGCTGGGAATATGCGAATTCTGAGGTCTCGCTCATCGCTCCATGAATATTGCAGCAGCGGACTGTAAAAGTGGATAGGGCTAGGCGGGATAAGTTATTCCAAAATTGAAATGGGGTTTCATCTCAATGGAGAAGAGGGAAAATTGGCTGAATAGGAGGGGGATTATTTGCGTACTGAAACTGTTCGTACGGATGAGCGAATTCCTCGGGTGCAGGTACAATTTCCTCTAACTTTTTGTAGTTTCAACTTAAGGCGTCGATTAACTATTGAGTATCCATTCAAAATGGGTGCTAATTCTATAACTATTCGTGAATTGCGTGAGCCAAGAGAATCGGATGGAAATAAGAATTATGATTCGATTCTTCTTTTGTAACCCTTTGGTTGGATATTGTTGAAATTTATGCGTCAATGATTGCCGTTCCTCTTTGATCATTTTTCCTATTGTGGAATTTTCTGATATAACATACCATCTTCCAAGGTTATTATCGGAATTTAATTTGATAAAGAAAAAGAGAGGAACTCATATTTGGCGCATGATTGGCTTCCTTTTACAAGTCGGTAAGGTTAATTAAATTAATTCGAGAAGGAATTTTAAGGGTCGAGGCTAATTAAAAAATTTCAAGTAATAAAATATTTAATTGATGCTTGCTAAATAATAGCTGTTCATAAGAGTGTTTGGATAATACAAATTCAAACAATGTCAGTAACTGTTATTTAAATTCAACAAGAAACTATTTCGCAGAATTCGAATTACATTTCACTAATAGCGACATACTGCTCTGAGAAGCTAACCTGAGTTCTAGGAAAATAAAGTATGTATGTATGTATCCACAAAATAATGCGCGCAATGAATTTAAGCTTTAAAATATTTTGTTCCGAGACTTGAAGGTGATTGTTATAATTATTTTAATACATTTTCGTTCCATTGTAACTTATATAACGAAAATATCGAATTCTTTGAAAGGGAAGCCATCAAAAAATATTTTATTCCAGAAATTTTGTTAAGCCTTTGAATAAATGTTCTGTTTCTACGCCACCTTCCTTCATAATAATGAAGTTCTCCATGGAGATTCCTAGATCCTCCGAAACGAGCTTAATTAAAAAGGAGAATTACATCATCGTGATCATTAAAAACCCTTTTAGATCAGAACCTCATAATCAAAATTCAAGTAATAGACTCCGAAAAAAACAGAATGAACTTAATTGAGTTTTTCGAGAAAGATGCTTTCTTGCCGTCATGATAAAATTCAGTCTCATTCTGCCATTCTGTGTAAGATTTCACGAATTAATCCGAGTAATTCAAGAACGGTAGGTTTGATTGCGACGAGTTCTTTTGCAATGTACTCGACGCATCCACTTGCCGATTCTAAGCGTGTATACTCTATGGTTAATGTGCATGGACTCAATTCCAGAAGAATTAACTTTCTCTATTTTAACAATGTGTAAATGTATGCAGTGTTTTTATTTACCTTTTGAAATTACTTATAATCATCGTAGAAATTCGGAACTTGAAACATTGAACGCATAAAAAAATAAAAATTCATTTTCTTTCCTATGATTTTCATACACGCATCGAATCGGTTCTGAAAGTTGTTTGAACACGAAAATCGTTAGTTTTTTTTTTAAAGTAGAAGTCTTTCATCTCAAGGGAAACCCCATTATTGGTGATTTTGCGAAATTAGTATGTGCACTGATTTTTATAAAATTAAAGAAATCGTGAACTTGTTGTAAAAAGGATTTTCTCTAAAGAATATGCAACTTAGATTAATAAAATAAATTATTGTACCGTCATTTTTACGGAAATTTACAGTATTATCGACACAAAACCTCGGTAACCGCAGATGACTAACTGGGTTTCTTTTCTCGGTCTTTGATAAGATAAGAGGGGGAGAGAAAAGGAGAGAGATATGGAAGGAAAAAGATATGGAGGGAGAAAATAAGGAGACCACAGAAAGAGATGGAGGAGAAAGGAGCGATTGGAACTCTCCGTATCTCGTCATTATCGAGGAATTCTATTCAAATTCTTATTTCACTTTCACTTCCCATTCCTCCAATTTTATTCTATTTTCCTCTCCTTTCTTTAGCAATTCTGATTATGTAATCTTGTCTCCCCAGGACCTCCATTTTATTTCCGTTTATTAATATTCATGTGCCATTAAGATATATTTTTAATCTCCGTTAAATTTTAAAAGTTTTTCTATAGGCCTTTTTATGTGTTGGATATTCATGTGGCGTACCATAATGTGTTTTTAAAAAAATGAAAGTCTAATTTCAAGCGTCATCATGCGAGAATTACCCAAAACACCTCCAACAAATTATAAATTTTGACTCCTCTTAGTAAACCCTCGCTTCGCGTATCGGTTCTTTAAAATCTTGATTAAAAGCCCGAAATTATCGTCCAAAACTTTTCACAGTCCCTACGCAAAAGGCAAATGAGAGATTACCATTGAACTTTATGTTCTGAAAAGGGTTGTTAATTTAGGCTTCTCCGATCACATCTGATTTCTGCGAAATTGAAGGAAATAAGCTTGAACGACGTTCTCGGAAAATCCCCAATTAAACACACTTTGCACCTCAAAAACTCTTCCCTTTTAACCTGCTTAAGCGTTAACAGTCGTCCTTTATAATCTCACCTCTCCAATCTCTTTCGCTCCTATCTCTCTCCTTCTATCTTTCCCCATCCTCTCAGCCTCTCACCGCAGACATCTGCACTATCCCACCATCGCGTCGCCCCCCTTACCCCCCTCCTCCCTCTCCCTCGCCTCCCAACTCCCTTCTTTCTCTCTCTCTATTCCTCTCCTTTCCGTCTCCCTCATTCGCACCGTCGAATGTAACCCTCTCCTCTTCCACGCGCCGTAAGCTGCAGCACCTCCAGGGTTCAGGTGAGTTAAGGGAAAGGCCCTCGAGAAGTGTGGGTTATTTTTTTTAACGGAAGTTTAAAAGGAGAAGGGAATGTGTGTGTGTGTGGGGGGGGGGGGTCAGGAGGAGAGAAACAAGGCCTAAGAGGGACTGATTTCCTGAGGCGAAGCTTTCGGGTGTAGAAAATGAGGGAGGCGGATGAGGCGAAAAAATAAAGAAAGGGGGTTCTGGGAGAAGATGGAGGGTGGATGGGATGAGACGCAGTGTACGGTGGGAAGGGTTGGATCTTGGGTAATGTCCGCAAGAGGAGAGAGAGATAGAGATATAGGGTGGGGATGGCGTTTAGAGAGGCAAGTGTTCCGATAGGAGGGCGTTGCATGCATCTAGAGGAGAAGACGGGATTGGCAGGACGTAAAGGAAGATGAATGAAGTTCGAGTCGGACGATGGATGCCGTGTTTTTTTGTGCCGACAATGGACGCGGCGAGGATCGCGCTTGGGATATATAAAATTTTCGCTTTTCCGAGGTAACCGACGGCCAGGAGGGGAAAGGGGAAAATGATTTTTTTTTCGCCCGAAAGTTTTTTTTTTTTGTTCTCGAATGTGCTAAATGATGGATCGGGTTTAATAAGCAAAGTTCGCGATCTCGCAAAAATTGAAAAACAGGAAATCGCGTACGGGAATTTTCGAAAAGGAGGAATGTCTACCTGGAAACGAGTTCGCTTCATCCGCCGGGATTGTAAATTAGAGTTGTTACGTGGAAAGGGTCGATATTTTATTCATTTTTACGCTAAACCTTGCGACCCGTTAAATAATTCATAATTGGGTTGATGGATGTCTAAGGGCCCTGCAATGCGAGGCTTTTTTCTTGTTATGGGTCAGGGTTTACGAGGGTCAGGGATTAGCATTTTATTTTATCAAAATCCAATGCTGCATTTTTCTTCCAGATTAATATCGGGATAAGGTTTTTGTAGCGGTTCAGAATTAATATATAATTTATTACAGTTTAATTACCTTTTAATTAACATTATCATTCAACTAGGTAAATTAGTAAGGTAAAATGCATGCACGCACATGTGTAAATAATTATCAATTTTGAATATTGGTAAAAATACGATTAGAGGATTAGAGATAGTTAACTAAAAGTTTTCATCACAGAAAATTTCAGTGTAATGAAACCATACCATAAAATTTGAAAAAGAAGTACACTAACATTAAATTCCATTTTTTATTTTGAATTTCGATTATTGTATTTTATCATTGAACATTCAATTTTTTCACACATAGTATATCACAACAGCGCGTGTAGCACAAAATGAATCAGCGCACAGAAAAAAATTTCAACCGCTTGATCGGCGGAATAATACAACCGTCTTGCGCGTCGTTTATCGTGGACGGGGATTCAATTAGAAGAATCGTTGGACGTCCGGAAAAAGAATTAAAGCGGAGAGATTGATAGGGGAATGGGTTCCCGGGGCGGTGAGGTGGGGAGGGGAGGGGTATCGGAGAATAGCCGGGAGACATGGAACGAGGGAGTCTAGAACTGTGTGAAGTCTAGGATGGATGGCGGTTCAAGGGTAAGAGACTTGAGAGGCTAAAGAGCCTCCTCCCACTTTTCCCCCTCTTTTGGGGACGGCTGAGGAGACTTCGTTCCCTCTGCATCCATCACTTCTCGCCCTTAGCCTTGATCCCTTGGCCCACCTTCCACCCTCGCTCTCTCCCTTCATCGGCCTCCCCTTTGCACTTCCACTCACCTCAGCCTGAGATGTCCATCCATTTCACTTTCCTCGTCCCCCCCGAATTTAAAGGAATTCCTCCTTTAGCTTACAAACCAAGAACTCCATCTTCCGCCTCATTCTCAAAACTCCATTCCCACTGCGCTGTACTTTCTCCAACCTCCTCTTCCCGCGCCTTGTTTATCCTTTTACTTCTGTCTTTTATTTACCCTTAAACGTCCATACATTAACTACGCGCGTGTGCGAACGGACGCACATACATATACGTACATAAATTTATATAGTATACATGTGTGCGTGCACACATTTATTTTTATCCAGCCCTCTTTGTCTTCTCCGCTGTCCTTCTTGCTTTCTCTCGTCCTCTCACTCACTGTCTATTCCAATACTTTCTCTACCTCACTCCTTGTAATTTTGTCTCGTTCTCCTTTTATACTCTTACCTATGATCTTTCGCACTCTGAACCAGAGTATTTCTAAGTGAGTGCATGAGTATTGAAAAATACGCCTCCATGCAGTCTCACTCTCAGAACAATGCTGCACTATTCGCATGAAAGTTTTGATATGTTATTGATTTAAATAGCGAAATGTCTGTTATATTCGTAAATTAAATTTTCAATTTCTGAATGAAATAATCGACTTAATAATTTTTCATTATATTGAATATTGCCGTGGTTCTCTGAATGAAATAATCGACTTAATAATTTTTCATTATATTGAATATTGCCGTGGTTCTCTAAAATTTACTATTGGTGAACCGCCACTGATGACGGCTGCGTTTTAGCCTGAATGCGCACCCACCCATTTTTTCCAATCTTTTTTGGCTATTGGATGAACATAGCTTTTGATTTCAGTCATAAGGCGAGTCCGATAATTATTTCTTTAATTTTTGTGCTGTAAAATGGTCCCCTCTCCGTCGTCCCTTGGAGATCATCATGAAAATCCATAGTCTCTCCCTGCCTCAGATTTTCTCTCTGCTTCCTCACTCTCTTGTCATTCGCCATCCCCCGTTCCCTATTTCTCTCTCTGTCTCTCTTTCAATTCTGCCTAACTCCCTTTCTGTCTTTCCCTTATGCACAGCTTCACTTATTCCCATTCACATCCTCATCTTCCTTTCAATCCTGTCCGCCCTTCAAAAAAACAACCTCCTTCCTTATATTCGTCGTTTCTTCTTCCCTTACATCCTGACAGGACTTCCTTTTGTCCCCTGCGTCACTCATGTCTTACCTTCGATTCGGTACGGAAAACTTCCACCCTGCCGGTTGAGAACGTCTGTCGGGCAACCTCCCTCCGCAAAATAGCGTCTTCCATATTTCGGAATGAAAATTGAAACCTCGAAGACATCCCCTTTGGAGGGGCCAGTACGGCCGCCTCAAATTTCTCGTGATGTTTACGAATGTTTTTCCCGTTATGGAAACGGAAAAGAAAATGGAATGGAGGCGGAAGGTGACGTCGATTCGCTCCGCATTCTACGAATATGTAATCCGTGTGATGAGAATTTTCGTGGGTAGAAAAGCGCAATCGAAACTGGGGAAAAAGGACGCATACCACTTCCTAGGATTCTTAAGTCCATAAATTTTCATCAATGACACTATAAACCGAAACAGGGTGAACTTTTTGTGAAACGTCAAATATTCGTTTCTTATCCGCGTTAACTAAATTAATTTCTCTAGCTCGTCTTACGGCTTAATTAGAATTTAATTATAAAAAATTGAAAAATTAAGTACGTGTCAGGCATCTCCAATATCTTAAACAAGGCTATTTTAGAATCTTCTTACGGCTAATCACCAATGAAGATGGTTGCATTGCAGCCCAAAGTACATCCGGTTTATATAACCTTACTATAGCTATTGGAAATAACTAAGACAGGTACTTTATTTTTCAGTTTTTTAAAATCCTTTAAGAGGTTATTCTGGAATAGCATATTTAATCGAACGTCCCAAACACACCAGCTTGTATGAAGTATCGATATGGTCGATCACTTTGTTCAATCACGGCTCAATCATTTTGTCTCCGACAAACTGTTTTAAGTTCACAGCGCTTCAACTTCGCCGCATCCATTCCTTTTTTTATTCGCTTTTCTTTTGTTCGGTGACGTTGAGACCCTCCGAACAGATCCACCTCCTGCGTGTGCCCATTCACTCGCACACCCACGCACGCTTCAATCTCTTTCAACCTGCGTCTCCTTCTACGTCTTATCTCTTCCACTTTATCGTTCATAAATATCCAATCACTTTCAATTTCATTACTCTTTCTGTTAATTCATCCTTTCGTTTAAAAAAAAATTTCCATTCCATCAATGTTTATTTCCATTTCAATAGAATTTTATTAGACACGGGAAAATGGGGTCGTGCCATCGATGGCGCCCATAAAAGTTACGGTGCGATATGTGAAAATATGCTCCGCTAAAAGACCGCCTATCTATCTGTTTTCAGAATTTATTTAAATACTTCCAAAATTTTTGGTATGGAAATATTTATTGCCGCATCGGGATAGCGAACCAATATGCGTCAGGGATCTATAACTTGCAACGCACGTGCCCTGGCACCATTTAACGCGTCCCGAGAAGCTATAATGTAAATGAGATCCTTGAAATGTTATATTTTCATATATTTTAATGAAAATTATGATCGTAAATCTTCGTATGTTGACTTTTAATGTAAAAATTTTTTATATTGTATTTTGATTGATTTGATACCGCAGGATATCTAGATAATTTGCAATGCAAACACTAATTCGTCTCACTAAAGCATTCTCAATATCCGTTACGGCCCAAAGAATAATTTTCAACTAAAACTGTGGCCCCCACCAAAAGAAAAGTTTGCAAATCCCTCTACTACATTATTAAACGAAGTAATAATCACCTAAGTCAATGGTTCTCAAACTTTTCACCCCCACGCCCCCCTTTGGAATCTGCCAAGAACTGCCCCCCCCAAACAATGTTATTACAATACAATACAATATATATATATATTGTGCAGTCGTACAAAGTCATATCTACATGTATCAGCCTGACTGAAGGCTTTAAAGGAAAAAACACGTAATTATTGTTAATACACAAGCAATTTATTTATTTTATTTTTGTTTTAACGTGAAAATGGTACAATAGTTAATAAAACTCAAAAGGTAAAATTACAAAAATAGTACAAGAAAATATTTGTGAGGTTAGAAAACAAACAAACACCCATAGTAAAAATTATATATGTGACAAGTTTACTTTTTCAATATGTTCAGTGTGATGGATGGGCTTGTTTTGTTGAGCAGAGTTTTTCAAATCATGGTTGCATTTCAGAAATGGCTACTCTTAATTTTTTGTTAATGTTCAACTTGGGACGATATTTGGATTTCATGAAAGCCAGAGCTGAAAACCCTGTCTCACATAAGGCGGCCAGCCGGAAAAACATGGCCAACGGTATACGAGCGAATTATGATATTACGTTTGCAGGGGCATCCTTTCCCCGTGTTATTTTTTACCGAGTTTCAATAAAATATAGTGATTCAATAATGACTGCAACTTAATTTTGCAATCACTTTTTATTACATCAAATTTATTCATCGTAAAAAGAATTGATTGTATACAAAAGAATGCCGAGAAATTTTCCACTCCCCCTCCCCCCTTCCCCCCCTTCCCCCTCCCCCTTCCCCGGCCCTCTAAGATACCCCCTTGGGGGTCGCGCCCCACACTTTGAGAAACACTGAACAAAGTGTTTAAAAGGCAAAATATATTCCATTACTCTCTGCCATTCAGTCAATTCCCTTTGCTGAGCGACTTAAATTTTCACTTCTCTCATAAAATGACGCGTACGGGCGATTCTTTTTTATTCAAAGGATGAATCCTCGTGATAAAATAAAGGTTCGGTTAGCCTATTTCGCGGAAGTAGCCCCAAAGTTCTCCTTCCCGTTTCCGTTCCCACCGATATCCCCTTTTCGCGCTCATCGACCTCCCACATCCCTCGTCCTTCTGAAACATGAAAGCAGTCTTTTCCGATGGAAGAGGAATAAAGTCGGAATGGTTGTCGTACATTATCATAAAACCTTCACAAAAAATAACTTTTTTATGCGGTTTCGGTGGCTATCAATGGCTGGCTTTCCATGTGGTACCGTCATCATCAGCATATAAACGTCGGGTTTCCTGGTGATATTTCAATTTCCTGGTCATCCAGTCATTAAATCCCGCCTTGTTTTCTATTACCATAATTTTAATACTGTTTACTCCAGTTAGCTATGCAAAACAAGTTCAAATTGAAGGAACGTTTTGAAAAGTTTATAACCTTTAGTTTTAGTAAGACGTCGAAGAAAAATGTGTCAAAGATTAACATTTTACCTCGTTAAAAATTGTAAATGATGAATATTAGCAAACCTATAGTTCTATTTCAGCATATATTACAAACAAACACAAACTAATTACTACCTATATGAATAAAATATACAAATGACTAATGTTGTATAACAATTAAAACTAAAGATTCCTAAGAATGAATTTATAGTCAAAAAAACGTGTATTTCTGCTTATGTTATTAATTTGTTAAAAATAGAACGTTATTTCTCATCTATGTTTAATGCAGTAACAAGCATTTTTTGAAAAATTGTCCAGCAAAGGGAATACGGCGTAAAATCTTAATTGTAATAAATAATATGCGGTAATAAATTTACTGATAATGTTTATATTCATTTAATAATGAAATTTTAGCTTACTTACATAAATTACGTAAGCAGCATTTCCTCGATCTTGATCATTATAGACCTTGATGTTTATGTAGGTGTTTGGTTCTAAAAATATGTTTTTAAAGCTGTGTAAACGAGAACCATACAAAAATATACTTAAATTTTCTAACTTTATTCGATAATACCAGAAATATCCCGCTTAATTAAATGTAAATATCTTACCCGCAATTTTAAAACTTTCTTATTCAAACAGTCAACCATGAATTGTCTTTCCTCGAAAGAAACGACCGCTCGCGTCGCCACCAAATCGAAAGAAAAAATCACCTCAAATTCATCGGTACGAATCAGTTAATTCGACTAAAATGCCCTAATTCCATCAAGTTAGAATTTAACCTTGCAAAGAGAAACGGCCTTCTCCTAGCGTACACTCCGTGATTTCATTGCCATCTTGCGCCGTGCGTTCGCCTCATCGATATCCCACCGGATTATTCGCCGCGTCGCCGTCGCGTAAACACCCCATACTCCCATTCTGAAGCTCCTCCTTTCTAAAACCTTTGCCAAATCATGCACACCCATTTCCTCATCCCTTCCATTTCCCACCTCCACCCCCTCCCTTACTTCTCCTTCTCCATTACTTCCATTCCCCTATTCGGCCCCTTTAAAGTATATCTCACCCTTGTCACTCCCTCAATCCCCGCCCTGCCTCTTCCCTTGTCCTACCATAACATCCTTTTCTCCTCTTTATGGGCTGACCTTTTTTCTTTCTTTTCCTTAACCTCGGAATCAGTTTTCCCGTCATATCCCTCTCTCTACCCTTCTCTTTCCCCATCTTTTATTCTCAACCCTTCTCCCACTCTGACTTACTCTCGCTCTTGCCCTCACCCTTGAACTCCTCATCCCCTCTGTTTCTACTCCATTTCTCCCCACTCCACACGCTCCCGAATACCTTTCCTCTCTTCTATTCCCTCTCTCAAAGACTCTTCATTCAATAATCGGGACTTTTCTTACTTCCGTCCACGTATCTGCCAATCCCCTCCTTCCAGGACAATCAAAGTTCTCTCTCTCTCTCTCTACCTCTCTCTGCCTCTCTCCTCTTGTCTTCCTCTCTCCTTTCTCTCTATCCCTATCTCTCCCTCTCTCTATCCCCTATCTCTTCCCCTCTCTCCTTCCCTTCACTTTTCTCTCTCCCTCCCTCTTTCCCTCTCTTCCTCCCCCTCTTCCTCCCTCTCTTCCTCCCTCCCTCCCTCTATCCCCCCATCTACCTCTCCCTCCCTCTCTCTCACTCTCCGATACCCCTTAATCCTTATTCTTTCCCCTATCCTTGTCATCCCCATCCTCCATCTCCCTCTCTCTCTCTCCTTCCACTCCAGTAGCCCCTTTCCCTCCACGACCTCTGAATCTATCTTCTTATATCACCGTCCATCTCCGATATTTCTTCCGTTCCTTTTTATTTTATACATACCGTCCTTCATCGATCTTTCTACTTCCAGAGTTGAATGTTATCAACTTTCCCATCACTTATCTCTCTCTTCTTCCCTTTCGATTTGTTTCTTTTTTCAGACTACTTCCCTCCTCCTCTGCATCTTCGTACCAAAAGGGGTTTTATTCGTTCTATATTTTTTCGTGCGTTCCGCTCCGGGTGACATTTTAATTGCCCGGTTATTTTTTGGAGAGCTATTTTTTTCTTTCCTTGCGCATCGACCCAATCCGATCGTCGCGTTTTTATTTTGAACCCGGTCTTCCACTCGTCCTCAGTTTAGCGCGTCAAGATTGGGTGCGGATGTACCCCGATGTTTTCGAAAGGTGGGAGGGAAAAAAGTCGATAGTTTCAATTAATGGTGACGTAAAAGGGGTTTTGTTTTATTTTACTTTTTATGTTTTTCCCCGAAGAATAGATACGTTAGTTATGTCGAGTCATCACAGATCCCGTCGGGATATTTGGACGCGTTCGCGGAATCAAAGCAAGAGGGAAATGGGGTATTTGGCGTAGGTGGTAGTTTTTTGGCGGGGGGAGAGGAAATGCACGGCCTTTATCTCTTTTTATTTTCTCCATACGTAGTATGGGAAAGTATTGTGATCACGACAAAAATCGACTTCGAGATTTCAACGGAAATACACGTTTTGAGGTCCGTAGAACACGGTTAGACTTTTCGGAATGTCTGTGTGTGTGATTATGGGCGCTCTAACTCAAAAAGTACTTTCCATATCGTTACGAAACTTCATATATAACACTTAAGCATGAGCACAAAGAACTGATTAGTTTTTGGACAATAACAGTTAACCGGAAGTCGAGCTTTATTCTAAACCTGATTCGGTTTTTGCAATATTTCTCCGTTAAAACATCATTATTGTATATACAATTCTATAAAAACCTTATAGAGAATGTAATTTCCTACAACTTTCATTTGAAACAATTTTCCATATCAGTTATTGTTTAGGAATTATTTATAAATAATCGGTTTTTTCTGTTTCCGTCAAACATCTTAAAAACGTCGTTATTGGCTATCTTCTTGAGGACCAAAGTTGTAGAGAATAATATTTCTTCCAAGTTTTGTTTTGAAACATATGTTTCGTAGAACCATCCGTTTTGGAGATATTTTGCTTTTTCTTAATTTCTAGTATACAGCGCCACCGCCATGTAGCGGTGAATTCTGTAAACATATTCAAAATATAATTTACGGCAATAAGGACGACTGTATTCTTTTACGATAGGAAATAATAATTTTGCTTTATAATGCTATTCATAATAATTTAAATATATATACCCCAAATATGGAGAAAGTCATGTGTTGGCCACATCAGATTTTTTTATCAAAGCGTCGGTTTAGGTTCATGGTACAGCGACGGTAGTCAATGCCAGTCCGCCTATATCGTACTTGAGGAAAATGTTTGATTTTTTTCCCCTCCCTGTCTGTTGTGTACTGCAATCGGTGAAAAAAGCGCCTTATGTGATTTTCTCTGCAGTTCTTCGCACCCCTTTTTCTTTCATTATAGCTTTAAGAAGAATCGAATTTGATTTTTCAATCGTTTCTAATTTTAAATATTCCTGCCTAACCGTGGAGAGAGTAAAAAATCCGAATTAAATAATTACAGCCAACTTCTGGAAAGAATAAGTATATTGATCTTTCCAAAATATGATTTAATACCTTTTTCATATCTAGCTAAATCATGTTGGGAAGTTTCGACTATTTATGCTTGCTACTCCATTGCAGGAGTTGGAAGACTTACTGTTAGATGGCCTGTCTTCAATCTACAAGCGTCTTTCTCGTCCTCTTGAAGTCATACGGCCATCTCGTGATATACCGGCGATTGGCACTCAGCCCTCTTCTCAAGGGAAACGTCTGACTTCATGGAGTAGCGATAGAACCGCATCAAAGGTAGGGGAACGTCGGTTCTTGGGAAATGAGCCCTTCAAGTTCCTCCATTTTCTCGTTTCGTTTGAATAATATGAAGGCCGCTATAGGCAAGGCATCCGGTCGAAGCGATTTTCAGAGCCCTCACAGTGTGCCATTAGAATACGCCGTAACTATACTTGTTTTGGTTGATTTTAAGTGAACGCAAACCTTAAGTTAGTTTTACTGCGGGGCATTGACTAGGAAACTACTTCCCACGAGTCCGCTGCAGACCGCGGAAGCATTTTACATGGTTACGATGAGAAATCGATTCGTAAAACTTAACACGCACAACTTTGAGTTCACAAATTCACGACGTTCTACGATAAAACTCAGTAGATCTGAATGGTCAATAAAATCAGTAGATTCTGATAATGCGAAATATTTTATGAATGTATTTACACTTTCGATATTATATAGTTATTTTTACAGGTTTAGAATATATTTTAAATTCGATATAAGATATCATTAACATTTTTTACATTAATACCCTGCAGGCCGTCAGTAGCGTTTGGCAGGGAGTAACGAAGCGGTTGTGGGGCTCGAGTTGTATCCTCTCATTTCATCAAGCACTCCGCTGTATCTTTCACAATCTACGAAAATTTAAGATGGTTTATTTTCATTGACAGAGTATTTCATATTTTTAATGAAAGTTATAGTCAAGAAATTCTTATTTGATTTTCCCAAATAATTTTTGACTCCATTACTTGAATGATGGCACAGAATCTTTTAACTAACCTTACGATATACACTTATATAGCCAACCAAAGAGCTGGAAACATTGAACGCGGCCTGGCGAAGCACTCAATGCGATGAATGCGACCCGCCGCATACAAAAAGTTGCCTTCACTTGGCCGAGACGAAATATTTTCATTAATTGCCTCTATTGACCTCTTGGACATTTGAGTGTTTGGAATTTCCTGAAAGGAGAACTCCTTCACGGTGGTCGTTTATCTTTTATTTGCGGAAGCTGTTTTTATACTGCCCTCCGTAACGAATTTATTAGCTGGTCTCTTTCTTTTTTAGTTAGCGAATAGACATGAATCCTCTCCCAGTTGGGCATTTACTTTTCTCTCTCCAAATATCTACCCTCCCGGTCGGAACGGACGTGACCATAGACAACCGTCGTTATGCACGGTCTTATTTATACAGCTATTTAAAGCAGAACACTGGTACCCTTTAAAAAAAATCACTCCAGTGCCAATCCAAGATATCCGCATATCTCTCGCCCGCAAATATCACTCCCGTTGCTGCGTGAGCGTTCACTTTCCTCTTTTAGCGCATTCTTTTATTCCTCTTTCTCTCTCTCTCTCTCTCTCTGTCCCTCCTCCACTCGGAGAGAGAAGAGAATGTGGCAGGGCGGCATCATCCTTGCCAATAAAAAAGACATTAATCAAGATTAAACGAAACCCGCTCCTTCGGCCGCTTTTTCCCCCTTCCAAACCCAATCCTTCCACCATCTCCTGTTTACATCGGTCACTCCTGCCACGGATTTCTATTTACCACTTCACAATCCCTCTTACCCTCTCTCTCTACCCCAGTCTTTCTCCACATCTGTCACCGTACCACTCCCTAATCAATCCCTCTCTCCTATTTTCTCAATCTCATCCCCTATCCGCTCTCTCTCATTGTTTTTTCTTTCCCCCTTTTTCTGTTCTACTCAATATCTCTCTTTTTCTATTCCTTTATTTCCTTTTTATTGCACTCTTCGTAAACTCCCGTTCCTTCCTCTATTTTCTTTTCACTTTTTAGGCGCGTTTCGCTTACAGCGTGAGCGCCTATTATCGTCGGTCGGTCCGTCCGTCCGCATGTTCGTTCTCGGTTTCTACCGAACGGAATTTCATGAAATTTGATATTAAGGACTTTCAATCAAATATAATAAGAAAATCGCAAAAATGAATCACGTAGGCCCATCAGGGGTACCACTTTACTGGGGACAAAAAATTAAATTTTCGTCATTTCTCGTAAAGTATTGCTCATATCAAAATATTTTTCAAATAAACGTTGTAGAACTTGTAAAGAAGAGTATTTTCTTTCTTACATATTTTTATCGTAGCAGTAGCCGTTATCGATAAAATCAAACCGGAATGTCTTAAATCGAGTTGAACTTATTGTTAGAAAATTTTTTGCATGGTTGTCTTCATTGTAGCTAACATAAACAATCTCCCAAACAAACGTTTAATTTCCTTACGTGTGCATGTCATATTATTAAATAGGAAGAAAATGGATTTTTTATGATGAAGAAAAGAACTTTAAAACACTATTTCCCTTACGTACAGGTATATAATTGCTTTCTAATACTCCATTGCACGAAACGCGCCCATTTGTGATACGTTGTACACTTTCCTAACTTGTTATGTTTTTTCGTCTGTGGCGTACTATGCCTGTCCACGTTCTTATTAATACATCTTTTTCTCCGTTGTTATGAGGCATATGCACAGAGTGCTCGAAGTTAACGCAAATAGGGAAGGTCGTGCCTGTCTGTTACTATCTTCATCTAATAAGCCACATCATTATTTTGTTTAAAGGATTTCGTGGGAGATACTCACTAAAAGTTGGCGAGCGAAGGTCATTCTGATCCACGATGATCAATGAGAACATCCCTTTTAAATAAAAGCCATAATGAACTTATACACGAATGATACAACCACAGCTTTAAAGTGGTTACAACTGAAAAAGTGATAATTTTCGAGTTTTAAATGTGAATTATTTCAATTATTAGAAAATTGTCGAGGAGGACATTTGGAAAATCCGTGCACTCGTTCAAGTTTTACCTCTATCCACTCTTGTTCTCACTTTATATCCTTTTTATCCTCTCTTCTCTTCGCCATCGGAGCGTTCCGGGATAAATTCTTGTCCCCCTCATTTTAGGGGTATCGAATGTTTTTGGAATATTAATAAAAAGAAAAAAAATTGTATTTCTTTTAGAGACATTCTATAATGCGAGACGGATAAGCCACTGCCAATAATTTAGCGTAATTGTGTCGTTTTTGAAATAAATAAAAACTGGTATTGAATGTACAGCATATTGATAGAGATGTTAAGCGGCTTAGCATATGACTATCACCCAAGGCCTCCAAATGTTAAGGTTCTTTTTCCTCTCACCCGTTCCCTCTTCTACGTCCCTTTCTTTTCCACGTATTTCAATAAAAGGAGTGACGGTGGAGTGATGAAAGAGTGTTGGCTATCCACGCAGATGGCGTGGGTTTTGAAGCATGGCGGTGAATGGTTTGATTAACAAAAATTTGGCCAGCTCTCTACTTGTGTTGTGGAAACATGCAAGGCAGCACTCCGTCTTTCAGCCGTGCGACCCCTTGGTGCTTAAATTTAAAACATGGAGCAGTTAAGTCAAATCTTGCGTGTACAGACACTCGTTGAAACAGTGGAAACTCCTGAGAGAGAGTTAGGGAGTAGGGGGGGAATTTCAACAAACGGTTTCATTTTTCTCAACTTATCCCCCTCTTATATCCTATCACCCTTCTATTAATTTTCTCTCCTTTCCGCTCGTATTCATTTTCATCTTCCAGCGCATATCTTCATCCATTCCATTTCGGAATGGTGTAAAGCAGCGGTGCCCAAACTTTTCGGCCCAAGGGCCACATAACTCAGTTCCGCCCTCTTCGCGGGCCATACCCAGTCGAAAATAGAGTTTAAGAATAAATTAAGAAAATTAGGGATTTAGTTCTTAGTCGAAATTATTTGATTTGTTTTAAATGTATTTACTTAATATAGGAGTACAGAGAGAGTGGTAAACAAAAAATATATTCCTCTTTATAATTTTATATTTTCTTTTTATGTTACATTTTGTCCTTTAATTGTTAAAGGGCCGGATGAAGGCACTCGGCGGGCCGGATGTGGCCCGCGGGTCGTAGTTTGGGCACCACTGGTGTAAAGAGCGGTAGTTAGAGTTAAACAATGATAATTGTTCCTTAGCTAATTTTTGGCAGGATAGACAGAATCAGTACACGGTCCCCATCAAAACTGTGAAAACTCAGAAATTTCTTGTTATCCTATCAACGAAGGATTTATCTTGGAGGGATTATGTTCAATGGGGTAGTATAAGCAGCTCTTAAAAATCTAGGATTTTTTTCGTAGAAAATTAGGAGTATGCGGTGAAAATGGACATGAGGTTATTTATTTTGTTATTTTTCTCTGGTTAGTCCGCTAATTGATTATGCCTGTAGCGTATGGGACTCGTATGAGGTAATCCTTATTACTGAAACGTCGTTATGGTAGTAAAGTGTCACGAGTCTGATAAATGAACTTGGGACGGGAGTCTCTGGAGAAACGACGTGAAAAGTCCAGGCATAGACTATTCCGAAGATTGATATAAGAAGAATTTAAATATGAATTATCAAACGTAATTAAGAGTCCATCATACGTAGGACGCCACGAACATACTGACTCCCTTTGCCACACACCGATTTCGGTGGCTTTGCTGAGGATTATTCAGATCCTCCCTAACGATCAAATTTTTGTCTTCCTCGACGCTCTCGCTCGCAAGGTCGAAAAACCTCGGATGGAGAGTAGGAGGGAGAGATAAATACCAGTCCTTTAGAAAGACGGCCACTCATCTGTTTGCGGCTAAAGATAGGCCAGATGTCCCTCGTATTTTTTCCCACTAATATCTATCTTTTCGCTCGCCTCTCTCCTTTTCTCTCTATATATCTTACTACGACGTGGTGTCCATGCGCTCCTTCCTCCCCCCTTCCCCTCTCTATTCGTTCACGCCACGCGCACGCCAAAACATTCGTCCTCGTCCCGCCCACCCCGTAAACTGCTCAATGCCAAAACTTACGAAAATAATGGCGGATAAAAAGTGGAGGGGTGATGAAGTATGAATCTCCTGCTGAGGGGACGGTTTATCTTTGTAGAAACAGTATTTGAATCCATATTTTTATGCTCTAGTAATTTTAGTATATTTTGCAAACTTATAAGTTGTGTAATATAACTGTATATTTATTATACTGGCACGTTATTTTCCCCATACAAACCTATACTCTATAGAGAGCGTTTTATTAAATTCTTGCGGATATCCTCTTTTATATTCTCCGTTAGTAGGAGTTTCTTTCTTCTGAAAGCTGCTTTTGCTTCCGTTATTCTAGTCCTGATTTCATCGGTACATTTTGCTTCTGTCGTTATGATGATTCCAAGGTATTTATAGTGTGAAAATAGATTGTTCTAATGGCTTTCCTTCAATACTTAGGTTCAAATTTTCTTCCTCTTTACTTGATATTCGCATGACCGTGGATTTTTCTGTATTTATTTCCATACCGTATTTTCTACCTGTTATCACCAGTCTATTTATAATTTTCTGGAGTTCCTTTTCCTTTCTTTCTGGAAGTACTTGATCATCTGCGTATTTCACTGTTCTTATAATCCTTCCTCCAATTTTTAAATCTCCCGTGCCTTCTGACGATTCCTGCATTAGCCTCTCTCCATATACATATATTGAATAGGATCAGCGATAGCCAACAGACCTGTCTTACTCCTCTACCAATATTTACTCCGTTGGTGTCCGCATTCTCCAACCTGACCTTTATAACTTGATTCACGTACAGATTCCTGATCAGTCTCCTGTCTTTCCAGTCTACACCTATAACCTTTAATATTCTCATAAGCAGTACCCAATTTACTCTATCAAAGGCCTTCAGCCAGTCGACGAAACATACGCAGCGATCTTGGCTGTATTTTATTGCCCTTTCTGATACGATTCTCACTACACCGATAGCATCTCTAGTTCCTCGTCCTTTTCTGAAGCCGAATTGATCTTCCCCTAGCATTTCCTTGTCCTTTTTCTCTAGCCTTTTATTAAGAATCCTTGTGTTGATATTCGAAGGGTGTGACAGTAGGCTTATCGTTCTTCTTATTTAGAGGGATCATTGTTACATATAAGAAATCCTGAGGCCACTCTCCCGAGTTGTAAATCTTGTTAATTAGTTCCGTAATCACTTTTAGTCCTACAATCCCATGACTTTAAGTACCTCTGCCGGTATTCCATCACTGTCTATAGCTTTTCCTTTCTTCAGTTTCAGTTTCGCATTTGCTACTTCACTTTCTATAATACCTGGTCCCATGTTGTCTTCTTCAATGTTATCCTCTTCTTCCAGTCCTATTTATGCCAATCCTGCCTGCTTGCTGTATAGTTTCTGAATGTATTCTTCCCATACCTATGCTACATCCCGTAGTTCTGCAACTATTTTTCCATCTGTATTCATAATTCCTCTACCACGAATTCCATTAGGCTTCTTATCTTCTGATTACAGTGCCCTAGCGTACCTCATATCATACCCTCCTAACTACTCCATTTGTTGTATTTTCTCACATTTTTCTTTTATCCAGTTTTCCCTAGCTTTATCTATTACTCTTCTCAACTCATCGTTTATGCATCTATAGTTGGCTCTACCTTCTTTACTATATACCTATATATAATAAAATCGTAATGGTCATCATGATGCGTAACGCTCTAATTTTGTGAATAACTCGATTAGAAATAAACTTTGAAGCCTGAAATTTCTCAGGATTTCAGTGTTGATGAATCTTTACTTTGTGAGTAAAAAATTTCGAAAAGGGTCATGGGTTCTACTCCAGAGGATGAATGTCGTTTCCCATAAGATAACACGTAAAATCACCTTTTTGGTTTGAAGTCTTTCATTCTTTTACTCTTTAAAATATCTTAAAATTGGCGCTAAAACACGCCAACATGAATGACGATTCTTATTTTTACCGTAGAATGCTCATTCTCATTCGAATTCGCTCATGTTTTGAATTTATACTCAAGTTTTGGTAAATTTTTTAACTTTTCAATAATAAGATTCCATAGTTACCGGTATTGTTGTCCACGATAATCACCGTGCATATTGCACTTAAATAAAGGCTTAAAGATCGAAAATAAGATAAAAACTTGCTCGAAATGTCCGAAGATATGAATTTAATGCAAATAAATCGAACGCAGTATTCATGTTATTTATATTTTTTATCTATATTACTAAATTCCTATTTCTGGTTGTCTCACTCTCTCTTTAACGCTCTATACCTCAGCCATTTTTATACTCCGGGATTTTCAACCCTCTAACAATAAGTTTATTTTTTATCTAGTTATAGTTTTGGTAATTTTTTTAACTTTTCAGTAATAAGATTCCATGGTTATTGTTGTCCTCGGTAATCTCCGTGCGTATGCACTTAAATAATGGCTTAAAGATAGGGTACTTTCCTGTTAACGGGAATGCCTCCAGGACCCTTCGCAGGACCTGGTACTTACGTATTATCCCCATGCCATACTTACGTACAACATTAAAAGAAACAAACTCATTCACCGGACAAGAAACTGATTGGCCTGTCTCGACATTTACAAATCCAGTCTTCGGACAACGTGGAGGGTTTCTTTGGTTCCGGGCGAGGCGAAGGACGCGGTAGCGCCCGGAGACGACTACCCATTACAACAAAGCGAGCCGAAGGCTCGTCAATATATCCTTTCAATGTTATATCCTCTTGACGGTTGTGCCGCAAATTGAGGGGATATATCGACGAGCCTTCGGCTCTGTTTGTTGTAATAGATAGTCGTCTTCGGGCGCTACCGCGCCCTTCGCCTCGCCCGGAACCAAAGAAACCCTCCACGTTGTCCGGAGATTGGGTTTATAAATGTCGAGACCGGCCAATCATTTTCTGTTAATGTTGTTTTTAAAATAAAATATCGTAAATCCAACAATACGTCAAAATATCCTTTCAATGTTGTATCCTCTAAAACAATCATAGCAATACGTTCATTTTTTAAGGTATTCCCGTTAACAGGAAAGTACCAAAGATAGAAAATTATCTTACTTTGTTATTAAAAACCAAACATACATCCCTTATCAAATATATTCATTAAACTCATATTGAAAACATATTCCCGTTAAACTAATCTAAATACAATATGTACAATGTACGTGGTAGGAACGAAGAAACAGCGAGCAAAGGGGGGAGGGGGTGTTGGCGAGCGTCAGCGAGCTGGGGGCTTGCCCCCGTGTATATATTTTTTTGTTTCCTTCACACCGTAAATTGCGCGCTTTCCCAGACTAGCTCCTTTAAAAAATACGGATTTGTTTATAAATTGCTTCATTACTTGACCGGCCTTTTTCTGTTATATTTCTCCCGCAATTCTTGCTTCGAATGGCGCAGAACTTTTTAATAAGTAACCACGTATAAACCGGACCAAAATGATAATATTACCACGCGACGCGTCGGGAGAAAAATAATTCTAGAAAAGGCGATATGCTGTGCTTCAGACGGCCTTGGTGAAGGGATAGTTCGCGTGTCTGGCCCAAGGGTTCGAATCCCGTCCAGGAAGTTGTGAGTTATGATAATTTGTGAAAAATCCGTGGGAGAGCTGTATATGAGCTTATTAAAATGTAATATTTTCTAAAATGGATCGACTTGAGTGATATAGACATTTAAATACTAAATTTCTTCATTGAGTGTGTACGATATGTGCGTGTAGCTGTTTAACTTCTTTTTGTGGTATACAGCTTCACATTGTCTTGACATTGGAGCGCATCGCGATGTTCATTCCCTGTATGGGTGTTGTATTTGTATGAAACCGATTTTAACTGCAGAGTATAAATTACTTTTCGTCGTGCAGACAGGATCAGAAAAGGTAAAAGTTATTTGGAGTAGCCATTTATAATCGTGGAGACTCGATATTTGAATTTATACTATTACCTTCAGTAGCAAACGCAAAACCTAAGGCCTGAACCCGGTGGAAGTGACATTCTAGCTTTTCATTTACTTATTTTTTCATTTTAGTGGGTAATTCTTCTCTTTACATTCCGCGCAGGTCGTTTGTCAGAAATGGTTATGCGTTTTTCAGCCGCGATAAAATAATATATGCCCGTAATAAATTCAATCTCTCGAAAAAGTAATATCGAGCATTTCAATTGATTACGGACCATTCATAAATGTCGTAACTTTCCCGGGGTAAAAATTTTAATTACAATCGGCGACTCGTACATTATTCCAAGATTTAATACTTTTTAAATTTCCACATTTTCTTTTTATAAACACCATCGGGCGAGGTTTTAAAAAAATGTCGGCGCGGAAAGAAATGATAAGAGGAGCTCTTTTTTTCGGCGGGTTTTCATACCTTTCACCCTCTTCTGGTTCTTCCATCCACCGCCCTTTCACGCTCATAAAGCAAACTAATTTTCCCTCACACTTCGATTTCCATCTTCGCCTTTTTCTCTTCTCTTGAATAACCTCATTTCACTCTGCGAATGGAACGGAGGGACTCAAAAAAGAAGGCCTTCCTTTGTGCGCGTGTGTTTCCTCGGTTTGCGGTCCTCGGGCTCTCTGCTCTTTCTCTGTCTCTCTCTCGCACACAATACACTCCTTTCTCTCTAAATTTTCTCTGCTTGGCAATAGGAAGATTCGATAGTTTAATCTTGAAATATTGGAAACGTTAAATTAAATGTCGGAAAGGCTTCCTTTTCCATTTCCCGAATAAGCTTTTCATAAACACTGGCTGTATATGATTTAATATTTCGAGACTATAAAAAAACAGCATAGTTTGTGCCGAAAAATCGACAAGTTTTCAGGCTACGTGTGGAACGGATTAAATAGACTTGCCAAAATTAGGAAAATCGTAATTCAGTCATATACGGTTTCTTTTTTTTTACATATTTATTCAGATATAGTAAAAATACACGGAGGAAGAGTATATCTGCCTCCATGTTGCAAAGTATAATTTCTAATGTATTATTAATTTCCGCGGTTTGCATTTGTCATTTTTGAACCCCATTAGCGCAGTAATAACTGCGGAGTTAAGTCTGCATAAAGTCTGAACGTACCTCTAGGAATTGTTATCATTTTATTTGAAAACTCGGACAACGAGTTTATCAAGTTAGTAGAACTCAACTTAATGTTTTCGTCTAGGAAATAATAAATGGGTCACGGCCTGTACCTCCGTAATGAAGCGATTAACTCTCTTTACGTTCTGTTATAAACTTGTCATACTAAGCTTGGCTTCTCCACGGTGTTGCAACGAAGGGGGATTTCGTTTTTCGTGAAAATTTATATTTGAAGTGGGATTTGTGTTTTTATTAAGCTAAGGATGCGGAAGCGGAGCGCATGCATCTTTGGAGATGAAAGCTTTCAGTAAAAGTTTTCACCTACTGCAGAGATGGGATTTGTTGAAAGTGGAAGAAGTAGGCGAGGAAAATAGCAACAACTAGAGTTGTGCAGAGTTTCACACGTCACAGAATATCTTAGAGGAAAAGCCCTCGAGCGATGCGTGAAGGTGACGGAAAGGGGAGTGAAAGAGAGGGGATAGGAGCTCGTCACCGCTGGAAATTTTGAGGGAAAGACATTGGAGAAATTCATCTGATATGAGGCCTCTAGAGAGCACTGAGACGTACGCCAAGTGTGCTGCTGCTCATCTCGGCCGTGGGTAAAAGGCAGAGCGAGAGAGAAATGGGTATAAAGAGAGAGACGGGGATAGAGAGAGGAGGAGGGTGGGGTAGGAGTGGGGGTAGGGGAGGGGGGAACGAGGATAAAAATAGATATGAACAACAGTCTGGGAAGGAGGAGATGGAACATATGTAGGGTTTCTGTTTTTTTATGTTACGTCCTCAACCCGATATATGTGTGTTAACTTATTTTTCCTTTCCCGTTAAACGCGTGGGGAAAATAGGAAAGTTCTCTTACGGAAACTTTGAGGATGTAAACAAGACCATATTTACCCGCCGTGTATAAATTTTATTGTATTTTCATGGTAACTTCGTTAATCTAAGCTCGCATTACTGAGTCTGTTTCTACGGTATATGTGCTACTTTCGTAATATATGCATGCCACTCGCTTATTTTTAATGTAGAAAATATTAGAAGGGAAGGTACTTTCCTGTTAACGGGAATACCTTAAAAAATAAACATGTATTGTTATGATTGTTTGAGAGGATATAACATTGAAAGGATATATTGAGGTATTGTTGGATTTACGGTATTTTATTTTTAAAACAACATTAACAGAAACTGATTGGCTGGTCTCGACATTTACAAACCCAATCTTCGGACAACGGGGAGGGTTTCTTTGGTTCCGGGCGAGGCGAAGGGCGCGGTAGCGCCCGGAGACCACTACCTATTAAAACAAAGCGAGCCGAATGCTCGCCAATATCCTCTCCATTTTTTTTAAAAGAGGATATAACATTGAAAGGATTTAGTGACGAGCCATCGGCTCGCTTTTTTTAATGGGTAGTCGTCTCCGGGCGCTACCGCGCCCTTCGCCTCGCCCGGAACCAAAGAAACCCTCCCTGTTTTCCGGAGATTGGGTTTTTAAATGTCGAGACCGGCCAATCAGTTCCTTGTCCGGTGATTGGGTTTGTAAATCAGTTTCTGTTAATGTTGTACGTAAGTATGGCATGGGGATAATACGTAAGTACCAGGTCCTACGAAGGGTCCCGGAGGTATTCCCGTTAACAGGAAAGAACCGAAGGGAAGATTAATTAATGAGTTAACAGATTTTACCCAATCGAAAAAACGAATACAAATGGTATATAGTGTGATATTTTTCTCTGACTCTAGATTGAAAATCAAGAAAATAGCCGGTATAATTGATTCTCTCAATCCATCCTTTTGCCATCAATTTGAGGTTGAAAATTTGAATTCCGAAATACAGTCTAGGTAAATCGGGTTGTTAAAAAGTTTTGAGAAAATTACACGTTTTATTTGCGATTATATTTTGGGCTACGTTTAGAATATTTCTACTGATATCTTTAACTTGAATTTTATCGTAAGCGAAATTATTCACAATTATCATGGTAAAGGTAATCCTATTTTATATGATTTTAGTAATACATATTATCTTTTAATTGGAAAATCAAATTCCAATTATTTTGTTTTTATTAGATTTATGCATTCAAACTTACTACCGAAATGAACATAAGGCAATAATTAGGTTCATGATACAAATAAAATACTAAATACCCTGTTACAGTTTAAATAAACGTTCATAAAGAGAGTGAATAAAAACTTGTACGACCTTATTAGAATGTTGTTACATTAAAAATGCGCACTTTAATAGCAGAAATAGTAAATTCCTCCAAAAGGATTAAGATATTTTATAACTAGCAAAACGTTTAATTGAAAAGACCGTTGTCTTCTTTAGAGGCAATTCAACATATAGAAGCGTGGGTGTAGGATAGATAATTTATTAAGCCATCCGGGTGAATTTATACTGATTACAAAACTTTCCCTTCAGAATTTTTCGGAGCTCTTTCCGCTTATCACGACGCCTGATCCCTCTTTCCCCATTTCCCTCGTGTTTCCGTAGTCAGCTGCTGACCAGGTTGTTAAATTCGCTCTTCCGTGGATTCCCTCACGAGCGATGGAAAGAGCCTTTTACCGAGACTTCATAAAACGACTCTTACACTCAGTTTTCTCTCGTCACCTCACACCACCGCGATTAAAATTCCACACCCTTGCAAGCGCCATTTGCATTCATCCCCATCTTATTGGATTTCCTCTCTGCCACCGTCGCCTTCATCTGTCTTAAAAAAAAAATACCTCCATCCCCGTCCATTTACCCCTACCTGTCCTATTACTTCCCCTTCCATTTTATCTCCTCTACCTCCCCTCAATCCCTCCCCCCTCTCTCTTTTCTCTCCCTCCCTTTCTCTCTCTCTCTCCAGATACGTGCGTAATTACGGTGTTACTCACTTGTCAACATGGGAGGACGTTTGCCAAGGCTTATGACCCCTTCAGGATATCCTCTCTCTTTCTCTCTCTCTCTCTCTCTCTTTTCATCTCTCCTTTTAGGGATTAGCTTTGCGTTTCACACCTGAGAACACCAGCGTCCCCCAAGCTTTTCCTCTTTCTCTCTCCCTCTCTCTTCTTACTTTCCCTTCTGGTATTTTGTTCCTAATGAAAGCGAAGGTTTTTTTTTCCTGACACCTTGCGTACAACCGGCTTCTTCCGATCCTCTTTACCTGGACCGTTCTATCTCTTAACTCATCTCTTTCGTTCCACTCTTCCTCTCTCTGGGTTCTCCGCTCCTCTCCATCCCCGTCATTCTATCCGTCCTTGTTTCCCAGGGGTGCCATTAGGAAGGAGACCTCCCACCACGACGGCACGGGGAACTCCCATCTCACGATCGATCTTTGCGGGGTATCCTTCCTTCGTACCCCTCAAAGAGAGAAGGAAAGAGATGGAGAGGAAGGGGTCCTTTCCGAAACCGCATTTCACATGCCTACAGAGTCCCTTCTCTCTCTCCCATTCTTCGTCCCTCTCCACGAGGTATCCACAACAGGTAGACCACGCAGTCTCAGGTGAGACCGGGCCAACCGGGAGAGGGAATGATGATCCCTCGCTATTCAAAGCCGGAAGAAAAGGACGTGATGAATTTGAGGGTTTTTTTGTTTTTGTTTACGGATGTCAGATTCGGTGTATCCTGGATCTCTGAGTAATGGTTAATTCTCTCTTCCGCGTGGTGGAATTAATTGAGTAAAAGGAATTCAGGTTGTCCCTGTATGTCTGGATAGGACGGATGAAGTGTGTTATAAACATTTTAGGAGTGAGTATGAATAAACAGATTTTTTCAGTATAATTAATCTGAATGTAATAGTGAATTATATCAGTCATCTTTCAGGTAGAAAGTTCCTGGACGTCTTCGGTGTTACAAATTCAAATTTTCACTCACCGAAAGCTGTCAATTTTTAGTAATTACAATGAATATAACGGTCAATTTGAAGATAATTTATCTTTTTCAAAACATTTATTTTTGGTTGCCAAAATTTTTATTTAACTATACCCAACTAGATATGTTCCCATATATTTCCTTGCTATCAGCTTTGCTTAAATGTTCAGTTTATCGACCTAAATTTCAGCAGTCTAATTAAGTTTTCGTCAGTGAATACATGGTTTTATAAATTTTGGTCCCAGTTTCCTAAACGTAAAATTTATTTTCCTCTTAAGACAGTAATGTACCAACCAAAGTCAGCTGATGCTGGGAAATCTTCGTTTTTCTACGCTAGATTTAAAGAAATTTCTTCCAATGGAGGCGTTGATGAATTTTGCACTCATTTATAATCCAGATGAGATTGTTAAACCAATAAATAGTGTGACAAGTTTTCCAATAAAACTTTTAATTGGTTTAACGTTGGCACGATATACCTTTATAACGAGGTTAACAGCAGAATATACGAAACGAAAAAGATTATACTCAATTTGAAAACACCGGAACGGATGAAGCCAAACAAACGAAGTGATCAAAGTCCGTATCGCATAAGCCAAGAAACTTTAAATATTACGTAAATACTTCCATTTAAACATTGATGAAATCATCTTCTCTTTAAAAATATTTTACGGTGTCCTTGAATGGAACGCGTGCTGAAAAATACGCGACGTCATTCAACGGGAGGACAGGTAATCATTTAAACTGTTAGAAAGGACAACAGTACTTACGAAAGCTGGGAAAGTCGTGAAGTCGGAGTAATAGCACCTCCATTACCTAGAAGCGATCTCACGGAAAAGATTCAATGGCCAAACACCGTGTTAAAAAAAGCGAAGCCGTCATTAATGTTTATTAACACCCATCGTCTCTAGAGTGCGCCTCAAATTGGATTTGTAACGTTCCTAGTGGGAGAAAGAAAGCTTTATTTTGTCGTAATTGAGAATCGTCTACCTTAATAACATTGATTCTAGGTATTTTCTTTTTTTATATGAGATGCGTTAATGGGGTATCATGTTTCTCTCCCTGGGAGGAGACAGCGCCGCCTAGCGGCCGTTTTCTGAGGGTCCCACCATAAACGCCGCGCGTTGGTGCCCAGGAATTTCGGTCGGAATTTTCTGAGCCTCCAAACGCCCCCTGACCGATGTCTCTTTCCCTGATGCCCGCAGCGTTAAAAAGGGCCGGGTAAGTGGACCTCGTTGATTAAATTTATGAACTAGGAGACCATGACTCAATTTTTCTTTTCTACCACCTGACGCTCGAGAAGACTATGGTAGAACTGCAGCGAAGCCGTTGTTTTTCACTACATGGAAATGCAATGGTTTTTACCAAAAAAGCCATTCATTTTTAAACTTGTGAAACCCTTAAAAAATTAAATGCTTGGATTTTCGTAACCGTAGGCTGTAGATGTGATCTTTACGCTTTAGGAAATATCTTCCTTCCGTGAAAGGTAAATGTCGAATAAATGTTTTAATTAGAATTTGTCTAAAAAAGAAGCGATGCGTTTATTCTTGACTTAAAAAGTCATTTTGTCTCTAAGCATGGAATATTTTAAATCAAAAATCACCACAATATTCCAACTTTCAGCCTCCAGATGTGTCTTTTAGTAACTCTTTTCAATATACCCATCTAAAGCCTTTCATTTCATCTTGTCATAATCATACCCTTAATATAAATACTCTAAAACCGTTAGTAAGAAGTTGATAAAAATGGAGGAACGCCATCGGTCGTTTATATCCAGTGAGTAATTCCAATTCGTTTTCCAACCCTAAAATCCCCATTATTTCTAGCCCTTGTTCTCCGGGGCATAAAAATGAATAAATGATAAAGAGACGCCATTTCTTTCGACCTTTCCCTTAGCCATCGTTTTACTTTCTCCAGTTTTTTCTCCTTCCACCTCTAATAAATTTTCCTGAATTCCTAAACACACACTACACTGTCTCGAACGTGTAGGTCGTTAAGGAAAACGCACGGGGCACACACACACTTTCGTCTGTTGCAGTGTGTGCGTGTGTGTGTGTGTGCGCGTCCGTGTGAGCGCGCGCTGCGCCTGAGGGTCGCAACGAAGGGTACACTTACGCCAGTGCTTCGGCAACGAGCGCATGAATGATTAAAACTTTATAGGAAATTCAAGAGCGATCGCGGTGGCGTGCCTTTTTTTTAATTCGCCGCTCTAGTGGGCGTCTCTTCCCGTGAAATCGGGGGCACGGCGTAGGGTAGTGCCGTTTCTCACCGGTCCGCCCCCGCTTAGTTCGGCATAATTTTCCTCTTAAATTTCAAAAGCGCGAATGGAAAATGCCGTCGGAAGCCGGTGGTTGGGAAATTGCTGTAATCGGATCGCCAGTAAGGTGAATGCGGATGGCGACTGAGCGAATATTATTGCCGGAGCTGAAATGACGCAGTTTTCTTTTCTTACTGTCGCGTAGTATTACATTCTATTTGAAATGTTGTTATTGCAGGCACTTTGTGAATATCCACCTCCAAATCCGACAGTCAAATCACGATTTATTAGCTGAGAAAGGTATTATTTTTGAGAAAATTCTCTTACTTGTATGAAGTAGATTTTTAGCATTGAAATCTCGATTGGCATATTCTTGCGAACTCTGTGAATCACATCAATTTTTATTCCAAATTTGATGTTTTTAATCGTTAATTCATTTTTCGAAATCTTCAGTCAACATTTAAACAAACTAGTGAATATCTATTGGTAATAGGCTATGAATTATGAACTGATGAGCTTTTATTTGACAATACCAAATTTTTAAATTATTTTTTCTTATTCTATAATACGAAATAAGAACAAAATGCATGTACGAACGGTTCAGGTATTTTGACTTATTTTATGATGCGAGCATATTTTTTAACAGTCAAGAACTGCGTAAAAAGACGTTCTCGTTTCAGTTGAACGGTGGAATAGGAAGAAAATTCCGCAGAGTATTTTTATCTATGAAAATGCAATTTATATCAAGTTAAGGAGAATGGGATTTTTTCATAGATGTGCCAGAAACGTTATCCTACCTAAAAATAAATGAAGAGATATACTCATTACGCCTAGCTTTCCGCTGACTTCATAAATTTGCTTTATTATCTTGCAAGTTTCCAAAAGTTCTCATTAATAATAAGCCGAATTATATTTTTACCCACCTGTGGTATTTTTCTCTGAGTCATGTGCATACCTGAACTTATTTTTTTCTTAATTTTTTATTTGCGCATCGTTTTTATTTTTTCCCAATTTGGTTTCAAAAAATCTTTCGGAGAGGTAACATTAAAAATAAAAAATCTAATTCGTATTATAATAATGGTTATCACTTTCGACCTTACCTTTAAAAACGAAATAAAGCAAAAGATTCGCTAAGGACACAGCTAATATTAATATGCACCAGCAAGAATGTAAATGCAATAATATCTTTACATCCACCTTCGTCATCTGACTCTTTTTCCTCGATCATGAGGATTCCCACAGAAATCCACCTATCAATAGCAACAGGAGAGATTAATCGCAGGAAAATCTGCGCCTGCCATGGGTGTTTTGATCCTTTGATGTGACAACGCTACCCGGGAAACGTAAATATAAATTCCAGACTCACCTGTAGAGCATCCTTTCCTGACGATCGGCCTCTACATATATGCGGTAGTACATGCAGAGCATGATGACTCCGGGCAACCAGAAAGAAACAGAGGAGGAGAGCACCGCGTAGGCCCTGTTGACGACGAAGGTGCAGATATCCGGCCTCTGAGCCCTGAGCTTCGCCGCCTCTTCGGTCGTATACCAGCCGAGGAAGATGGGAAGAAAGGAGACGGCAGCCGGGCTGGCCCAGACCACCGTAAGCATCATCACCACGGTGCGTCTAGTCATGCAGAGAGGGTATTCTAAGGGTCGAACTATCGCGTAGTAACGGTCCACCGAGATGCAGCACAGGTGAAGGATCGAGGCTGTGGAGAAATACACGTCGAGGGAGTTCCATACGTCGCACATGACGGAACCGAAGAGCCACCTGCCTGTCAGTTCTACGGACGCGTTGAAACCCATCGCCCATATCGCGACGAGCATGTCCGCCAGAGCAAGGGATACCACGAAGTAATTGGTGATGACCCTGAGCTTCCTGTGTCTCACGACGCTCACGATGACCAGAAGGTTGCCAAAGAGTGCGGCCACTATGATGAAACCCATGGCCGTAGACTTGAGCACAACAGCGAGGAATGCGTCCCAACCGACGAATATGGACGCGATGGATTCCCTTTGAGGTTCGGTGAGACCGCCTCCGCCGTCCTCTGGGAGGGATGGCGGGGTGGTCTCTCCGGCCGACGGAGTGTCGTTCGCGGGGCCCCCGGGGACGTCGCCTTCCATGTCCGCGGTCGGATTGAAACAGAAAATAAACTGAACAAACTTAGCAGCAACTCCGGTTCCGGAGTGATTTCGTCGGTTCACCTTTTCCCTTCTGGGATATAAGTTGGTTGAAAGATATTCGTAGAATGTTGCATTCACACCTCGAAGCCTCCGAAAGAGGGTGACGCGACTTTTTCACTCCTTCCGTCATCGCCGAGGCGATGGGGAAAAATCACAGAAGTAAATACCTTTTTTCCGTGTGAAGCGATCGAATTTCCTCAAAACATTTTTTTGTAACCGACTCGATATATTTATTTCTTTCCCCTAAGCGGACGACATCCAAAGCACACAAACGGAATGTAGACCAAAAAACAAAACAAAATGTTTTCTTCAAAAAGATTTTTTTTTCAAGTCTTACATCTTGGAAGTTTTTTTTTTCCCTTTTTTCAAGTCATTCGTTCGGACGCGAGACGCTACGCTGAGACACGATACGCCGAATCCAGAAACCACTCCTCTTTCCGGAAAATCTCCGACCGGCCATCGCTGGATCCATTCCTCTCCCGCGTCTCCATGGAACCACGTGCGTGCACGCGCGCGGGACGCACGGGTCCGCGCTTATCTCTCTTTCTCTCTGACCCGTCGCACACGAGGGAAATCCTCCCCTTACATGTTCTTTTTTCGGGAATGACGCAAGTGTGCGGATCCTATTGAAGCGAGTAAAAGGGAAGTGAGTCGAACCAAAACAAGCGACGTCCCGCTATAGAGAGAGAGGGAGGGAGGGAGAGAGAGGTAGAGAGAAGGGGCGGAAGACCAAGGCCGGAAACGGGTTTATTTTTTGTGGGCGATCACTTTTCCGTCCTCTGCTTGTCGTTTTGCCTATCTCTTCAATCCAACGACACCAATATGGCCTCCGTCGCTAGGGAAAGATGAAATAACAGAAGGGAGAAATAGAATATAAAGGAGAGGAAATAAACAGGGAAGGGGGGAAATAGAAGAGAGAGAGAGGGAGGGAGTGGGAGGGAGGAAATAAAGGAGGGGAAAGAGAAGATTTTGATCCCGGAGCGCTCGTGGATAGTGGATTCCGTACGCGACCAAAAAAAAAATATTTTTTTTAAAAAAACCTCATCTGCGGCACTCGTATTATAAAAGAGGGCGGCGAACGGTATGGCGCTCTCCGCATCTCTTCTCCCGCCGCGTCGCCGTCGAGACTGCCTCCGCGAGCATCCGCGACGGAAGGAGGGGGAAGGAGAGAGAGGAGGGGGGAAGAGAGGGAGATGAGTGTGTGTGTGTTGTGGTGGGAGCAATAAAGACGGCGCCTGCGCAGCTTTCATCACGCGAAATATCGTCCGAGAGAGTGAGAGTCGGGAGGGAGAGAGGGAAGAGGAAGGCTTTGGCCATGACGGCTGGAGGGATAGGAGAGGGCGGGGGAGGTGGGGGTCGGTAGGGTATGTTCGGTGAATGAGAAGGCGGAGAGGGTTCTTCTCTCCATCCTCGTGTTTTCCTTCTCTCTCCCTCTTTCTCTCTATCGCCACCTACCCCATCATTCCCTTAGTCATCTTCCTTATCCATCATTTACTGTTTTTCTTTCGTTTTGCTCATTGATTTTCTTTTTCGCCCCCTTCTCTTTCGACCTTCCCCGGTCTTCCTCCTTACACTTCCTTTGCCCGCATTAATTTCATTAGAGAATTACAGAGTTCGCTTTATGGTTCATAACCAAAGTTGACGCAAGTTGATCTTCTAGTAGGTATAAAAAAATGGACGACGGTTGTTTTGTATCCGAAATGCACAACTGTTCTGCCTAATCTTGCTGTCACCGTGGTGCTCATTAGTAGTCTTGCCGTGCACTTCTACGATGCCTGAAAAAAATGTCTTTACGAGCACCATTGATTTGTTCGCCTGTTTTTTTCTAAACGTATTAAAGGACATTTTAAATCAATTTGACGTTGATTTGATTTTATTTATGATCATTCTCACTTTAATGAAATTATAGTTGTGTTCGCTGGGTGCTTTATAATGCATCTCGGAGCTCGCCGCATTGAAATGGCTGCGGCCCCCCTACTGTAGAGGAATACGTACTGTGATATTTCCCCATTGCTTTCCTAAACGTCCTTATCTTGGCTTCTATCTCGTATTTTTCTCTCGCACAGGTTATTATTATCGTTGATTGTATTATTTTTGTACCTTTTAGTATATTTACTGGCATATTATTTTCATGTTCCCATTAGCTACCTCTATGAATGTTCATTTTCTTCGCTAGATTGTTCTCTTCGTTGCGCAATCCTCTTTACGTAACGCCACAGAGTTGCATGCAAACTATATTATTACCGTTAAGGAACTAATTTTTTTTCCGAGAGTTATTCTTTTCACCGTCCATTCATGTAAAGGATGTTTATCTGTGGTCGCTTATTTATTAAATTTCCAAAGCAGAACCTAGATTATCCTTTTTCTCTCTCGTCGCAAACACTAATATCTCATTTTTAATCTTTTTAAATGGTAATTAACTCTTGAACCCTACCTAGGGAACGGGTTTGGGCCACGAGTGTAATTTTGTTGCTTCGTTTTTTCATTGGCTGCTAGATATAAAATCACCCATAATGTGCAATTAAGCTTATATTTTCCTTCCTAGCGCTAACATATTTTCATTATGAATTTCCTTGCGAGAGCGGAAATTACCGACAAGCTGCAAACAACTTTTTTCTGAGAATTCTGATATATTTCTTCTGTGGTATTACATAGGTTTCTCTGGAAAAAAATTTCATAAAGGGTTTAAAGATTAACCATGTGAGCATATTAGTTTTAGTAGTTTTTTTTAAACGAAGTAATTATAGCTTCCTAGATCGAACTTTCATTGGGAAATGTTTTATTCCATCCCCGCCCTCTCCTGCTCTCCTTTTTCTCCCTGTTCTCTCATTCCTTCTTTCTCTACCCTCTCATTTATTCTCTCCCCACTCTTTATCACCGGCAAACGACCGACGGGTGACTTTTCCTCTCGTTCGATTCATCGCGTTCCCTTACGACGTCGTCTTTTGCGTTTAAATCTGCCTTCACTGTGTTTTTGCGACCACGGAACCGTAATGGAGGTATTACGGAGAAGTTTTGCAGGCAAAACTGTTTCGATGTGAAACCGTTTAAACCGAAAGGACTTAAAACCCTCCAACGTGGTGGTTTTTCTTATTCTCACAGACAGCGTCAAAATATTACCGTCATAGGGGTTTAATTTCGAAGAGTATTAGTTTGAACATTTTTAGTAGAGAGGAAAATTATTCGAAGTTGTAACCAGAAAATAAATTTTATTACTCGCATTGTCACATAATGGTATGTAATAATATAATTTACCATACAGCAGTGCTCTTTAAAACTCATACAAAGCCAATTTATTCACTTAAATTATAATAAATTCGTTACATTTCAGTGACAATCCTAGACTGCTGTTGTAAATATAGGAGAATTCTTTGAAACTGCATGTATTAAAAGTAACATTGAAATGACTGGAGAAAATTGAATTAACCGAATTGACTCTAGAATTGAGATTCCTGTCTCATTCGTTTCATATTTTGTTATCTATGATCTAAATAACAGTTATTCAACATTTGAACTAGCTCGGTTAAAGATATCCATCAGAGTTAAAAGATTTGAAATAACAATAAGCGGAAATTGTAACAGGCATGAATGTTTGCGAAGTCTGCTCGTTTCGAATATAAAACCTTAGCATTGAAAGATATTTATCCTTAAGATAATCGGAAACCTGCGGTCCATTTTCCATCTGGTACTATAAGAGGAACAAACATCCCGTTTCCCATGTACGTATAGTCATGACTGTCCCGTCCCACACCTATCTAAAAGGGTTTTATAATATAAATGCGACCCATATACGTGTAACGCTGGTGGATTCACCTCGGGTAACAGGCTTGCTATAAAAGAATTTCTGTAGTGTAAAAATCCGCTTTTCGTCGAAGCGCTCCCAATAATAGCAGATGGTGATATCTCTGCATTCGTATTATATCAATGAATGTCAGTTTACTTTTTTCTCACATGACGTAATTGGACAAACGTTAACTTTTTTCGTCAGAGCAAAATGAAATAATTCAGTGTAGCGCGCGAGGCTATATTGTTAGGGGAACAGACGGATACATATCGTATACGAGTCAATGTTATTGGAAAAGGGAGTGCATTAATACTTCTCATTCATCCAGGCATGTCGTTTCGACCAAACTTATATGGAACGCTAAATAAACACGACAAACATGTCCCTCTCGAATAATATTCCAATTATAGAAGCGCTGATCTGCGATGTACAATACATGAAAAAGAAAAACTCAAGAAAACAACCAACGAAGCGTGTGATTTCCATTTGTAACAATCTATTCAGTTTCATATAATGAATAACTATTTATAAGGGTTAAAATTTTTAAATCAACATATATCATTAAAATATTTACTGACTTTTGCGTGGAATAATGTAAACTTATACGATAGAAAAGTTCCAGTTACTAACTAAGCCGCTTCCACAATTTTCAGCTTTGGAAAGCTATAAAATCGCAATAAATCATCCCCAGCAAGAAGTAAGGGTAAAGAATAGAAGATTAATAAATTATACATAATTATTTATCGGTCCTATGGAATATGTTGTGTCGGGAAAAGTCTGTATATAGATCCGGTTGCCGTTGGAAATCATATTAGACTAATGCCGTTAGGTTGAAAGACAATATCGTGGGAGTGCTCGGACGCCAGCTGGGTTCCCATAAGCTACTCTGCGGTTGCAAGCTTGTATCACATATTTGCCGGCTTAAGGACGTTCTACGTCGTAAAAGGACTGCGGCATGGCAATTAAGACGAACAAAAAGCAAGTGTTTAATAACAAAGTATTACTCGTAATAAGGAAGAGTATGGTTTCTGTTTATATACATGATGAAATAACATTATGGTGGGCATTCACGATGCAATAGGGGGTTCAAGTCTATGAAAGAGGGGGTTTCCGTCTTTTTAATGAACGAAATTATTTTTCGGATCAACTGAAGTGTGCCTTTGTATTATATTTCACGTTGTGTAGATTAATTCTTAGCCTCTTTTAAAAAATATGTATTTAATTTTTCATTGTAGCATATGACAGAAAGAACATATAGCCTAAGTATGGAAGACCATGGTGGATTAAATAATTGATATTTGCGCCAATGCAATGCAGTGTTTAATTTTCAGCTATCAAAGAGATATTTTCAGCGTTTTTAATCTCTTCAAAACGACCAACCAAAATATCTACAACGGACTGATTATTGAAATCCTGCCTTTATAGTCATTCTGTTACATCTTGTGGAATATTCATACAACTACATGTTACCCTTTAACTCACCAGAATGTTGATAGAATGTATGTATCAGAATGTTCCCAAAGTTCTTCTTATGTAGACGTACAGCATTGTTTCCCTAGGGCAGGGATGGCGAACCTATGGCACGCGTGCCATAAGTGGCACGCAAGACGATTTTGGTTGGTACGCCAACGAAAGGCGAAAACCAACCAAAGCATTTATCTTTCTGATTTAGTGTCGTAAGAGCATTTGTGTTATTTAGTTGACTATTGTGAACATTAGTTTTATGGTTACAAATTTCAATCTCTTATGTTTTGATAACGAATTTAATTTAGTTGGCACGCAAGAAAAGTCAAAGCCTTTTTTGTGACACGCAAGGCGGAAAAGATTCATCGCAGTTCCAAAAATATCTTTCAAATGGATTATTGATAAAAAGAGATACCTACTGTCTCTCCGGCGCCTTAGGCCGAATAATAATAAAAACAACTCATGGCGCGCAGATTTATGGCTATACTTCAACTGTAAAATAAAATCATGTTTTTCATATAATTTAAAAATATTTGCTTTTTTTCAAGTCATAAAAGTCTATAAAAGCTATATTTAAGAGGAGAACGCTATCCACTGCCACAATTGTGCTGATAACATGGTGTATTTTGTCGTTTCTTCATATTCGTAGAAAAATAAAATCGAGAGTGGTATTTGAAAAATGATAGATTCTTAAATATACTATGTATTTCAAAATAGTGAGATTAAGGCCGCATTACGTTTAACTTGTATTTAAAAATGCAATTTTTAATCTGAAATTATTAATTAATGGTGCGCATGGTTGGTCAATCTGTTTCAAGCAAATGCGCTACTTATACCCCGGAGTAGAATTCGATACTTTCGTCAGCATTATTAACTGAATAAATAAAAACTGACATTTAACGAATAAAAAACCTCATCACTCACCATTCAAGTATTTTCAAAAAAAAATTTGGAAAATGATTTACGACAAAAATATGTTAAGCAAGGGGTTCGCGATGCCGAAATGTTTGGGAACAAATTATGTGTAAAAAAACAAAATCGCGAAAGGTATTTCTAAAATGATTTGTCCTTTTAAAAAATCCAATGATTTCAAAATAGTGAGATTAAAGTCACATTACGTCCTAAAATCGATCTCACGCATTCAATAATCGTGATTGTGTCTTTAGTAAAAGTGGTTTTTCCATTATCCTAAAAACATCCTCGACTACACCCACCTACTTCTCTAAAAGCTTCTACGTATATTATGATCACTCGTCCTTATAGTAAATATCCCTGTCAATTTCGTTTAGATTTTATGATCCACTGGTGAAATGTCGAATTGGGACAATTCGTGCTTTTTGAAAGTTTAAATTGTTATAATTGCAGTTGCATTGTATAATCCTTAAGTTATTGAAACAGTTTGGTCTTTTTCATTGGTTAATTTAATCGTCGAACAATAAATGGATCCGTTTTGAGGGCCCTAGATTCGATTAAGAGAGTGCACGTTTGTTTATACAGTAATAATAGAGCTAAAAACGTCTTTAAAATGTCAGTGAGAAAATAATGACCGTGGATGTTCGGTTGTTTATTGTACTTAATTAGAAATATTACTGTAATAGAAAATATAGTTTTGCAATGAAATTGTTTTTTTCTGAGAATATAATAAAAATTGCAATTTGACATATATTCATTGGTTACAAAATATTTTGCGTGAAAACCATTTATTTAAACGAAATTTTTAATAATTTTAAAACAGCTTCATCATCTGAATCTGGCAGTGGCTCGTAAATATTTTCGGTGCAGTGCGGTCTTCGTTACGGTCGTATTTACTGTGGCGAAATTCTACTGCATTAAAGAGAAACTATCTTTTGAGGGCAGAGAGAGATGCGTGGGCAGAGAGTAATTACGTGCTTCGTATAACAAGGTCAAAGGTAATCGAGGAAATGAGGGAAACCGCCGAAATAAACCAGATTATCCTTGCTTCGTCTAAGTTTAATCTTTAAACAACCATTTAAAGTCCAATTGGAAACACATTAAACCCGATCGCAGTAAAGTCCCTGATTTACTTATTTCCTATAGATTCCGATTCCCTAGATAAGGCTCGTTCTGCGCAGCGAGGCGATTGCTGACTTTGGGAAAACGCGAGAGCGCCGAGACTAAGCGAGGTAGACCATCGTCTCTTCCTCATAGTCCTTTATATGTATTCCCCATCCGCGCTAGCACGGCGCCAATGGAAACCTAGGGTGCGCCTATGCTCGCGTATTCTCAGGACTCGATTCTGCGTCACGCTAGAATTTAGAATGTTGAGTAACGCGGGATAGGAGGATAATTGCGCCGGAGATATAAAACACTCTGCTACGATCACTGACGCGTCGCCAAACAGGATTCTGGGGAATTTCTGAGACACTTCATAAATAAACGAAGAAGAATTCTCGGCGGGTCTCACTAGGTCACGCAAGACATGACTGCTGAAACGAATAAATTAATTAAATTTTATTAACTTTATTTGCGTTTCAAAAAAGTTAACATTATAATCAGATATTTAATGCATATCCATGTTTGTGTGACTCTTAAGATAACCCTTCCTTTCAGTTGTCAAAAATTCCTACCGCCTTCCTACCTCTTCATTTCTAATCTAAAATTCTCAATTAGCCTTCTCCAATAGTAATTTCCTTCTCAAAATTGCCCGTAAGCATTTCTTCTGTCGGCTTTTATAAAATTCATTTGAAGTTTAAAATCTTTAAATCCATTACTCGATAAGTGTAGGAAGTTAAGAAGTGTCGGCATGTATTTCCATTAGCAGCTTACAGTTATGAAGCTAAACTTAAGATGGAAATTGATTCTACCACATTAGAAAGAGCCAACTTATGACACATTGATTTATTATTTATGATCATAATATTTGGCCAAATTAGTTTAACAAATTAAAAATTCTATTGTCATTAAATCAACATTTTATACTGAAACTTTTTTTCTCTTTCCAACATTTATTTTTCCAGTACAACAGAGTAAAAAAGCGTATTTGTTGATAATTCTGAGCGCATACAATTCTTCAACTCTGTAACCATCTTTGATGCTGACTTTTGGATAATATAATTTACAGGAAACCTCATGTATAGCCGCTTATATTGTCATTATTGCTCATGTTTAAGAAAAAATTGTGTTATCGTTGCACGAGATCGCAGTTAATAAATTGCAACGGCCTCTTTGTGTGTTTTTAACTACTCAATGCTAAAGTCTTTATTACAGAGTAATTTAGAAAGCGTTCCGTGATTCAATTCTCCGACTGCGCTTTAATTTTATCTTTATACTAGAGTGAAATACATTATGGTTTTCGATAAAGAGAAAGAATTAATTAATAATTCGTTCTATTAAAGTGTAACAACATTCCCAAGGCATTTCTCTCTTTCCTTCCATCCATAACACCTTTTATAAACACCGCACCTCCTCTATATACCAACTTCGATATCCCTCCCTTCCAACTCCCAACACGCCTCTATCTCTCTCTCTCTCCTTTTCCTCACAACTCCTCGCATCCATTGTAACTGTCAATTTCGCTGAATTATTCATTTCGGTTTCCCTCTCTATAGATCCCATGATTCAATTAACGCCCAGCGTTTTAAGGAAACGAAGGAGTGGGGGTTGTGAAGAGGCAAAACAGAGAGAGAGAGAGAATTGGGAGGAAGTGTCGAGATAGGAAGGAATGGATGAGTTATTCGATGCCTAGAGCAGAAGAAGGACGAGGTCACAATTTCTGAAGGGTTGTTCACTGTTTTAATTGTTTTCCAACTTACGGTGCCGCAGAAACCAAATATTCAGTTTACACAGCAGAGGATTCAATTCGAAATGAAGGGGAATTAAAATAATTTCGGAGGATGAATTTCAACTGTAAAATTCCGTAGGTTATTACTGTGTGGTTTATATGTCATTTGGAAACTTACTGCTATTTATTTCGCACGTTCCGAAAACACCGATCCGTTTTTATAAATTTAGTAACCTCCTCTCATACAAATCATTTACACGATCAACAAGTGGCGAAAATCGGTTTAATTGCTCGGAAAAAAGTCGATGTCGACCTTTCTTTTTGCCCCCTTTAAAATCCAATCTCACCGCCTCTTACAGTTAAACCACTGCTGGAAGTACGAGAGTCTAAATGAATAGAGGGCGAAGGTGAGACGGATTTGGCGAGGGAGAGAAGATGATGATGAGGGGAGGGTGAATATGGGTTACGCGAGGAGAGCTGAGTAATGGATAGAGAGGGAAGGGAGAGGGTGTCAAGAGAGTTGGGATTTGAAATGATAAGGGACGGGTTTAGTTGGTAGAATCGTATTGAGGCGGAGGGAGAGAGAGAGAGAGGAGTGGGAAGAGGCTTAACAGGATTTAAACAAAGGTTGATGGGAGAGAGGTGAAAGGCGAGGTATTATGCCCCGGGATGACGTATTCGGAAAACTGCGACCAGCAGAAAGCGTAGGATATCCATCCAAAATCTAATGTCTATCCAATCGAAGTGCCTCAATAGATAACGCCCTACAGTTCGGATCGTATTAGTGAATATAACGTGGATGGTTACCCACGTAAACGAGTACATAAATATTAATGTGTACATATATTTATAAAAATAAAATGGCCGAAGAAATGCTAGGGGAAGATCAATTCGGATTCAGAAAAGGACGAGGAACTAGAGATGCTATCGGTGTAGTGAGAATCGTGTCAGAAAGAGCAATAGAATACAGCCAAGATCGCTGCGTATGTTTCGTCGACTGGCAGAAGGCCTTTGAAAGAGTAAATTGGATACTGCTGATGAGAATATTAAAGGTTATAGGTGTAGACTGGAAAGACAGGATACTGATCAAAAATCTATACGTGAATGAAGTTATAAAGGTCAGGTTGGAGAATGCGGACACCAACGGAGTAAATATTGGTAGAGGAGTAAGACAGGTCTGTTGGCTATCGCTGATCCTATTCAATATACGTATATGGAGAGAGGCTAATGCAGGAATCGTCAGAAGGCACGGGAGATTTAAAAATTGGAGGAAGGATTATAAGAACAGTGAAATACGCGGATGATCAAGTACTTCTAGAATGAAAGGAAAAGGAACTCCAGAAAATGATAAATAGACTGGTGATAACAGGTAGAAAATACGGTATGGAAATAAATACAGAAAAATCCAAGGTCATGCGAATATCAAGTAAAGAGGAAGAAAATTTGAACCTAAGTATTGGAGGAAAGTCATTATAACAAGTTTCACACTATACAGTGGAAACCACTTAACACGAAAACGCTTAAAACGAAATATCGGTTAAGACGAAACGCGTGCTCGGTCCGTTCCAGTGCCTATACCTTTCAGTATATATCCATTCGCTAACGCTAAACGGTTTACATGAAATACCGCTTAACACGAAAATGTTTTTCGGTCTCACGAAAATGAATACATCCAAAATTCTTCGGATAACACGAAATGGTATTTAAGTTAGGATTTCCCCATGATAGTCGTAATATATTCGGCTGTGTATTAAATCCTATTATTGATAAGTATCATACATTTGCCTACGAGCGTAATTCCATATTTGATAAATGAAAATTTTACGATTAAAACTGTTAACATGGAATTTGGTTAACTCGAAATTCGGAT
This sequence comes from Uropetala carovei, assembly GCA_036926305.1. Lineage (NCBI taxonomy): Eukaryota > Metazoa > Arthropoda > Insecta > Odonata > Petaluridae > Uropetala > Uropetala carovei. The sequence continues at coordinate 6,987,013 of JAXCHB010000169.1, forward strand.
AACACGAAATGATTGTGCTGGTCCCTATCATTTCGTGTTAACCGGTTTTCACCGTACATACCTTGGAATCATCATAACGACTGAAGTAAAATGTACCGATGAAATCAGGAGTAGAATAGCGAAAGCAAAAGCCGCTCTCAGAAGAAAGAAACTCCTACTAAGGGGGAATATAAAGGAGGATATCCGTAAGAAGTTGATAAAATGCTATGTATGGAGTATAGCTTTTTATGGGACAGAAACATGGACGCTAAGGAAAGTTGATATTAAATACTTGGAAAGTTTCGAAATGTGGACATGGAGAAGAATGTTGAAGATAAAATGGACAGATAGGGTGAAAAACGAGGAAGTATTACGAAGAATAGAGGAAGAGCGAACGATTATAAGGCTATCAGGAAGAGGAAGGCGAACTGGGTTGGACATTACCTGAGAAGAGCGTGCATGATTAAAGAAGTGCTAGAAGGAAAACTGGATGGAAAAAGAGAGAGATAAAAGAGGTTCTAGCTGAAAGATGTTTTGAAAGAGAAAGAGAGCTATAAAGACATGAAGAATACTGCGGAAAATAGGAGTATATGGAGAACCAAATTTAGCCATGAATAATCACGGACCTGTGTAAGATCATACTACCTATGATGATGTTATTTATACGACTGTTTCTGTGGATTTCCGTGATGTTTTATTGTTTATTTACGACGTAATGAACAAAGGTATTGGATGTAATGATAGAATTTTATTACTTGTATACGAAATTATTTCTTTCCGACCGAGAATAACTAGAAATACTTCCTATCCACCATAATTTAAAACATAACTTGTAGAATTTGAATATAGAGTACATTAACAAGCTATTGGAGGCAACCTCTCCCATTAAAATGCATTTTAAAAAACTCTTAATGCTATAGGATCTAAAATTTATCATATTTAAATCAAACATTTTCTTCGACATGATGCATATTACATTACTAATCAGACTTTAAAAACCTCTTTGTTAACTATATAACTCTGAATATAGCTATGAATACATCAAATAAAATTCTCTCTCACACACCCCGCCAAGTGCAATTTTACTATTTTAAGCATGCACTAACCCTTTTACTCAATAATGTGGCGTCGGTTTTCGCACGTCCTTGCAGGGACCTTTCCCCTTCCTTTCCTTCTCCACTTTTTCCCCTTCTTCGACCTCCCCTACCTTCACCCTCCCTTATCCTCTTTCTCCCCCTCCACCTGCTCTCCGAACTATCTCATTTATCTGCTACTCCCAGAAGACCCACTTTTATCCTGATGTCTCTTGGTCGGCTTCTCTACCCGCGAGAGAGAGAGAGAGGGAGGAGAAAGGGAGGCAGAAAGAGCGGGGACGGGTGAAGCGAGAAAGAGAGAAACTTAGTTCCTGGATAGATAACAAATCCGATTCCATTCTGTAGCCGTCACTATGTGTGGATCACTGTACTTGGAGCTGAGTTTTTATTTTCCTACCGAGAGGCGTGTGTTTGTGTGTGAAAAATCTCCGACTGGGGAGAGTGTCCGGAGTGTCGGAGGCAGGTGTGTTGTTAAGGGTGAGGTCGGATGTATCATTCCGCTCGCTAGCACCAACTATCCTCTGGTGGGTGATAATGGGGGATGTGGGGTGGGAAAGATATATACTAGTGGCTTCCGGAGGAATGTCAATAGAAGTGTTGCCCCCCCCCCCCCCCCCCCCCCCCCCCCCTGACCCCCCGAGATTTCACGATTCTCTCAGTTTTGCTTCCCGCCTCCCTTCCATTCCCGTCAACTTTTTCACATTTTCCTACGACTATCCTGTTCTCTGAATTTCTCGTTTTCTTCTCTACCGTTTGCTCTACACAGTCTGCAACACCCCCCCCCCCACTCTCCCTCACCCCCTACCTCTCTCCCATCCCATTGTTTCCCCTCCACCAACCCCCTTCCTACTCTCTACCCACCCTCTTTCCCTCCCTCCTTACACCCCCACCGACCTCTTTACATCCCTCCCACCCTCCCTATTTCCTTCCCACTCAATCTACCTCCCACCATCCCTACCTCTTTTCCACCCTCTCTATATTTCTTTCACCCTCTCTTACCTTCTTTCCACCCTCCCTGCTTCCCACCCACTCTCTCTCTCTACCTTTCTCCCAACCTCTTACCTCCCTTCCGCCCTCCATGCCTCACTCTTCTTCCTTCACCCTATCATTCTACTGCTCTCTTCTTATCCCATTTCGTGTCCCAGTGTGGTCTTGTCATTTTTACCCGCGCCAAAACTCCCAGGACTCAGCTGCAGGATACCGCATTACAGTTTGCTGGAGGCTGAGACCATTTGATATATTTTTCTTCTGAGGAAATTCTCGTTAGAAGTAAAATTTTCACTCTTTTTTCTTCGTGGAGATTATTACGATTTGGCAAAAAAATCTGAAATTCGAAAATTCGGGGGGGACGCGGTTACTGGCCGGCAGAATTCTAAAGTTAGTTCGCGTCAATCTCGCTGACGTCCCATTGTTGTACAAAAGAAGATAGCCAATGAAATAGCGAGTTCCATCGTTGAAATATATCAAATATCTTACGAGTTCACGTACTAATATTTCCTCCTACAATAGGCCTCATTAAATTGGCCCCGAAGCCTGAGACGGGAAACTTTCAAATACGCGAAGGTATCTCGGCCGACGGAATTAAAATTTCCTCTCTCTATTACATAATGTGCTTCGTCAGGATTTGAAAAAAGTAATCTAATCGTATTGGCGCAAGAGGTAACGCGATACGACCGCAGCGTCATTTGGAAGAAAAAGTATCGTCGCTAGGGAAAATTATCCGGGACGCGACATTTCCCTTCGCCTCAAATTCCTCCGGGATGCGGTTTTCGTTATTTTCGGCGAGGTGCTAAAAATCTGAACATGGTCGTGGGCTAATACGAAGGACGAGAGAGGAGGAGGTAATCGCAGGACATGGATATTAAGGGAAAACTATTTTTTGCGCGCAGGTTTACGCTTCCTATTTATGTATAGAGATCCCGGTGATAAATGATCGGGTTGGGATAAAAAGCGTTTACCTGCAGGATGGTTCCGCACCGCAGACCTCACTGCTTCTCGTGAGGCGATCCCTCAAGGTCCTTCGCTAACACAACAAGCGCCTCTCCATCTCTCCTCTTCTCCCTCCCTCCCTCCCTCTCTCTCTCTCTCTGTTACTCTCCTGTACACGCACTCGCTACACGAGCCCATTTCCTTTTCCTCCCCACTTTCCTACTCCCCCTCTCCTACCTCCTTGCCTCCCCTTGACTCTTCCCTCCATTATCTCTTGAGGTGAAGCATAGCGGAAAAAAGGCATTTTCATTAAAAGCTTTCCCGATTCAATTAGTTCTTGAATTTACCTTTCGTCTTTATCACGACTCTCTCCCGTGCACTTTGCCCTCTCTCCCTCCTCCCATCTCCTCCACTTCTTCTCCGCTCTCTCTCTTCTTTTCCCTTCCGCATTCACAACCCCACCTCTTCCATCTGCGCCATTGCCATCGGCATATCCGTTTCATCTCCTTCAACTGGATTTCCATAGTAACTCAATCAATAAGACCTTCGTTCTTTTATCTCGACGTTCTTTCCTAACGCGTAACGCCGTTAAGTAATTAGATCCTTCGGATTACCTGCCTTGAAGAAGTCCCGAAAGGGAGAGTGGCTTATTTAAAGGATTTGCAATTATTAGTTTCCCGACTTTAGTTATTCAGGGGTTACAAAATGCGTTCCTATTATATTGTTGGGTATCAATATTTGTCATGTAAACAATTAATATAGTATTAAAACATTTTAATGGTCTATTAGCCGTTTGCATATATCTCTCTTTTTTGTTTGTTTCGCCAAAAGTGTAGGTATACAAAACGCGTGCTATTTCTTGGATCATGTGTAAGCCACACTGAAATGCGAAGGGCAAAAGTGTGACGGTCATACCCGACATCGCACATGTTACGCGAAGGAAGCATTTTAGTGTCGTATCTGTTACGGAAGCTGTAGTAAAAATCGGCTATTAATTCTCAGTTAAACGATAAGTATTATCTTTTTTAGCTTATTCTTCCTTTCCTTTCTTTTGTATTTTCGTCAAGCATAATGACAATTGTTTAACTTTTTCTGCACTGACTATTAAATTTTTACTATCATTTTAATCAATGGAATCGCAGCTTTTATTTTTACTCATTATTCCATCAGGTTACGAGTTATTATTAATTTTAGCTGTGTTTATACTTTTTTCCGCGGGTTGGATGTCTTGACAAAAAAAATTACGTGGGCGCAGTCGCTTCAAATTTCTCTTTTTAGCCATTACTTTCTCTCTTCATTACCACCGCCGAGTAATTTTCCGGGCTATTTTAGAACGCGTCATGCATTTTGATCTCTAGCGAATAAGGCAACAACGTAAGAAACGATTATAGTTACCAATACAGACCAGCCCCTAAGTTTAAAATTTACCGTTCGATATAAGTTTCCAAGGACTCCGAAAAAAAAAACACAGTTGCTCAAGCCGAAGGATAAAGGAAAATATGTCAGGACAGCGCAATCCCAAGATAAGTCCTTCCGCGCCATCCTCGCTTCGTACTCAAAACCTTCAACTCTAGCTACTTCCTCATCCCACCGAGAGAGTGTGGAGAGGAGAGGCATCGTGCGCGTAAATGAGTTTGCTGTATCTCACAACCTCTATTTCGCTTTGCCGGAAGTGATTCTCCCAATTTCCGAACGAAAAAGTGTATCTCTCTCTCTCTCTCCCCCCCACTACTCCGTCCCTCTTTCCACTACTCCCCTCCCACGCTTCCTGGAACGAAGAGAGCATAGGCGTAGTCAATGAGGGCGAAATGGAGGGGTGTAAAGGAGTTACGCGGAAAAGAGACGTTGTAAGGGCAAGAGCGTGGAGCGGGGAAGCGGAAGAGAGGCGGAGGAACACGGCGAAAGTCACCCTCCTCGCGAAGTCTTATTTAATGTGATTGTGCACGTGTATCGCGAGCGACGCTCGAGTTCGAGGAGGAAAAAAAGTTCGAGGAACAAATTTCGAAACGTCGGTAGGCGAGCGTTGGTTAAGAGGAAGGAGAGGCCGTGTGAGAGAGTTTGATCACGCTCCGCCGCGAATGCGGAATGATTGGGAGTGAGGCAGCGTGCTAGAGACAGAATTAAATGAACTTACGATTAGTTTTAGTAATAAGATCCGTTCCCGGAGGAGAAAATGCGTGACGTAATTATTCCTTTATCTGAGCTGGGCGCGTGGGAACCGCATAGGCGGTTATGATGTTATGCTAAGGGCGGGAATAACTGATGTGAGAGGCTTAAGGGGTTGCTTCGAGGAGGCATTAATATAGTTTGTCAGGCGTAAAATGAGATAAAAATGTCAGGGCTGAGTTCTATGGTAGAAAAGATGAGTTTAGGCAAGGGAGAAGGAAGATGGAGGGTTTGAATTTAAATCTGTGAAGCTTGAAACGACGCAGCTGAAAGATCGCGGACATCGGATCAAAAACTTTCTCTCGAGGTGTAGAAAATAGATTTTTTTATTTTTGGGCAATTTTGTCGTATCATTTTTACTTTCATCTTAGGAATTCTTCGACTTGGACGAGAACAATTTTAATGCTTTTATTTTGATACGAGAGGTAACCCATTTTTTCGCTCTCAAATGAAAGAAATTCCAGCGTAAGTTTGCTAGGAACACCCGCTTAAGTTCAGATAAATGATGTAGCGTTAGGCGTTTAAAATTCACTGTCATTTGAACTCTTAAGTGTTGAATTTATTTTTCTTTATGGAAAAACAAATTAATCTCCAAAGAAAGAAAATTAAATCCCTGAAAACTAGAGCACCATAAAAGCTAACATTAGTTCACATGCAGGCGTAAAAAAAGGAATGGGTGGCAGATAACGGCATGAGGTTTGTGAGGGCTATTGGTATAGGGAGAAAGTTTCCTACGACTGTGTTTGGATGGGTTGAGCGATTTTGTACCCCACTTGCAGAGAGAATTTTCGTTTAGGGTAAGTAATTGTGCTAACAAGGAGATATGTTTTACATGAAATACTAAAGTGAAAGCATAAAAGTTACCCAATTTATGATCGAAAGATTTTGAGTCGATTAACTTAAGCATCTATTTAATAAAATTTAATGCATTCCCCCTGACAAAAACCAATTTGGTGTTTTGCAGGGGAACATGTAGATGTGGATGTAATTTTCTTCATTTATATACTGCTAAATTTCTTCGGTACTTCGAATGACCTCGTTTAAAAGTCACATCGATGTTATGTCAATCTCAACTTTTCGGCTTGAGGAATTTAATCGAGGTATAATCTTACGCTATACATTAAATCTTTTTCAGAAAAAATAGAGGCCCCTAACTTTTAAAGTTTTGAATAGCACACGAAAATAAACACTTCAATTATATGTAGCTTATTTTTATGATCGGAAAAGAGTTGGGAAATACTAAACATTCACATAACACGCATTACGTCACCTGGATTATTTGTTTGGTATCCGTTATGATTTTCATTGCATCTACTCAGACTGACCAACATAAATATTTGTTAAATGAATTGCAAATATCGAAATATTTTTATTATTAAAAATGGTAATTTATGCTGACGTTACAAAGTACAGTATTTTACTGAAAATGTGGACACTTCCAATCAAAACACTTCATTAAATACCATATTAGTATTTAGTGTCACAGACAAAATAATACTTTATTATCGGCTACTAACTCACGCAAAGTGATAATAAGTGCCATTTCGTTAAATTTCATAATCTTCGTAAATATATTTAAAGGAGCCTGTAGAATGAAACCAGTGGTTGTTTATAAGACGGAGCTTCTAAAAACTTGGAGATATTAATTTAAAGAACAGCTTTTCCATACATTCAGCAAATCAAAAATTGATTCTCGGTCATCGGACAAACTGAACCACAATACCATATTTTGCATTTTTGATAGTACCAAAATGTATGTTGCTCATTTTTAAATCTTAAAAAATAATCACTTTATATGCTTTAGGTAACTCGCAATATTTCTCTATTAAAACGAAATTATAGACTTTAACTAATGTTTACTTGATTAACTTTTACGGTGTGTGGAATTTGATAAAATTTCCGAGCGAATTAATCCTTACCTATTTGATTAGTCAAACCCAGTGGGTGCTATTTTTTATTTAATTTTTTATATGCGTTCGCCCTATATATGTGTGTCTGTGTGTACCATATATGTAGACCATTTTTTGTTACCTCATATCTTTTGAACGAATGATCGGATCGTAAAGAATTTACATTATTTGAAAGATTATGGCTTGCCGATCGTTTTTAGCCCATAAACAATTTCGTATCTTATGTCGATGTTAAGCTGTGAATGTTCAAACTTTCCAAAAGTCTATTTGGTTGTGGTGGCTCTGCTGGCGTGTCAAAGGGCGTTTTAATAGCAAGAAATTGATCTGCTTACATATTCACAGCATTCTGCGCCCCAACGTTAGGGTATGAACACATAGAAAGCACGTTGCCGGCTTCCCAGCAAGCAGGTCGGCGCTGACAATCGATGCCGACAAGTTTAGACACGCTTTTGCTGTGTGCGTCGCCATTAACTTACATGTATCATTTCAGCCGATCAGCGCCGTTTATCGCAAAGTCGGCAACCTACTTTCTATGTGTTCTAACCCAAATGATACCGGAAAACATGGATTTCAACGTGAGTCGTCATTTTGACCAATATATGGCGAGAGAAGTTATAAGGTTGACTTGTACGAAAATTTTAGCTTATTTCTATTAAGTCATTTTATACCTCAATAATGTTCACTATTGGTTTAAAAATTTCGGACTTTTTCATAAAAGAATTAACAAGTCGTAATCAGTAGATGGTTCCTTTGGGAATGTATTTTTATTCATAACGCAGCGGTAGATGGCTTGTGGGTAGATAAGTATCTTCGAAATTTCAAAACTTGCGAAATGAGGTGCCGTGGCGTAGTGGCGAGCGCGTTGGCCTGCTACGCTGAGCTATTGAAAACCTGTGAAAGTTGGATTCTTTCAATAGATATTGCAGCTCCCTATTTGCGTGTTTAGAGGAGAGCACGCGAATCAACGTTTCATCCTTCGGAAGGGAAGTAAAGCCTTTGGTCCTCCTTGGTGCTTTTCGATTTAAACTGACGAGCCTACTAGCGCTAGAGTCGTTTTAAGTCACAAAGTTCCGCAAATCACGAACTTTGACATCAATCACTGTAAGAAAGCGATTGAGGTAAATTACTTATGTTCGGTATTTTTATTGAATTCTATTCGTTTTCGCACTTAAAAGATGAAAACAAGTAAGAATTTTAAAAAATTCAAAAATTAAATCTTTTTGCTTTATTAAATAGACGGTCTTAAAAGGATAATACAAGAAAATTTTCAGATTATTTGTTCGTTATAAGCTGGAATAAATGACTTTTGAATATAAAGTTAATAGAAAAACACATTTTTTAAATGAAACTCATCCTTGAAAGCCTCATATCAAAGCGAAATTATTACGTAAATGATATATAAAAAAACAATAAAGAAAAGAATATGACACCAAAATCTTTTATAACGAACAAATAATCAGAAATTTTTCCTGTTTTATCCTTTTGAGGCCGCCTATTTTATAAAGCAGAAAGGTTTTATTTTTATTTTTAAATTCTTCCTTGTACAAAAATATACAATCGAGGGATATGAGCGCTTGGGATCACCTGGATGTAAGATTATACTCTCGAAAAGCAGGATCAGCTTCAGAGAACGGAGAGAGAGGGAAGGGGGCGACGCGTAGGAGGTTGACGAAAATTAAATGGGAGAGATACGATGCGTGGGAGGGCAAGATGGACGGTTGGAATTTATGTTATCATTAAGAAAGCGAGGCTGTCTCTCCGACGGGTGAAAGAGCAAACAGATTAATAAGAGAGAGAGAGAGAGAGCGAAAGAGAGAGAGGGAGAGCAGGAAGAAGAGGTGGAGAGGGAACAGGTAAGAGGAACGTAGTTATATCATGGAATTGAAAGGAGAAATGTTAAAGGTGAGGAAGAGTTTCGGAGAATTGGAGAGACGTAGAGTGATAAAGAAATATTACGCGCGACAGATGCCCGGGGGAGTGCGAGGCTGTGGCGGAAGGTAGGAGAAAAGAAAGATGATGAAGCATTGGAGAAGAAGTGGGAGATGAAATGAGCAAAATATAAAGGAGAGTGAGTGTTGGGAAGAGAGAAAGAGGAAAAATGAAGCTATGTAGTTGGAAGTGAATGATAATTTAGATCAGTGTTTCCCAACCTTTTTAGAGTCGCGGCTCCCTTAAGTGACTTTTCAGAAATTGGCGGCACTCCTCCCTATCCACCGTCAGTAATAACGGTGCTGAAGTTGAACCCCTAACTCTAATCTCTATATTTCCTTTCATTTCGAAGTGCCTTTTCGACGAAATGAAGGTCGACCTAACTCTGGTTTGCATTCTTGAAAGCCGACAATGCAAAATGAGGCTAAAAATGGGAAAACAATATTTTTTGCGGCACTCTTCAGAACACTTCGCGGCACCCAGGCTGGGAAACACTGATTTAGATAGTTTCAATAGCCATAAATAGCCTGGGAACACCAGATGTGCGTTTTGGCTACGACATTGATGATTAACTGATATTAGATTCCATAAAAGAACATGCGTGACGCTTATTTCATTGTTTTTATGCTGGGAAATGGAGTTGAGAATCTTTTTCGCGGGTGGATGTCCGGAAAGGGTGCGTGTGGGAAGTGTGAAACGTGGTTTAAAAAAAAAAGTAAATGGAAGTTATTTAAAAGGTTTGGATCGAGAGTCTACTGCAGGGTGTGGGAGGAGCATTTTTTAAAGAAACCGATGCCTTTAGAATTTCAAATTCTCGTTGATTCGGTGGCATGTTTCCTGACTGCGTTTAGCTACGCTAGACTTTTCAGACCCGCCGTATCATGTATGTGAATTCCTAATTGCCTTGTTGCCATCTATTATATATTTTCGAAAGTTTGTTTGTCTGTCTATTAATGTAAAAACTCGAAAACGGAAAAACCAAACTTAAGATGGCGTTCTTGTAAAATGCATGGTTGCATCTCGTTCTTTGTTTGTCTTGCTGTTATTCTAAAAGCTCCAAAATGGTAAGGGCTAAAAGGAGCAAACTTGACCTGCCGTTCTTTTATACCCAAGAGAGAAGAAAGATGCATATTTGCAACTCATTACAAGAACCAAAGTTCGATTTTAATTAGCTAAAATCTGAAGATTCGAGTCATCAAGTGATCAAAAGTTTTTAAAACCATGGAAACAAAAACAGTTATAATGCCTCGAATAGAAGACAACATTTTCGTCAAAATAAATCAAAATATAAAATAATGGCAACTTATAGAACAGCAGAATATTCCGAACAGAGAGAAAACTGACTTCAAGCAGACAGATAAAGACATTATATTAAAAGACAGACTATAGTCATAAGGCATTGGAAAAACTATTTTTCGGGAAAATGGAACCTAGAACGTGTATTTTCATAGGTAGAATTCACGGTAACGGTTTTTCCCTATGCTCGGTAGTAGAAAAAGTACGAAAAACTAAAGTGTAAAGTGTGATTTAAGGAGATTGGTAACAACTGTCGCAAATTAATGGGGGGGGGGCAGCATTGATTAAGTTTGCTTCACTACCTCTGACGCCCGCTTTATTAGGCAGATGCGACCTTTATTTTTCAATCGAGGGCAATTCTAATTATCACCGTTTCAAGCACAGAGTATCCTGGAACAGCTACATGATATATTTATTTAAATTTCGCATGAATTATTCAAAATTTTAAGGAAACGGCGAAATATTTAAAACGAGATTTCTTCTTTCAATTAACGAGATTATCAATGCAAAAATAAATATGATATCATATCGTAATAATCTAATTGCTTCATATGCTATTCTCTTCTTAGACAACATTGAGAAGAATGAGTTTCGTCTGATAGGTAGCTCCTAAAAGATGCAAAAGCGAGGGAGGAAGAATGAAAGATGAATAGGAAATGGCGAGAAGTTTCAAATAAGGACACAGAGGAAAGGGTTAAAGAAAGATAATGATGATGAAAGAGCAAAAAAAAGGATAACGAAGGCAGGAGAGATAGGGAGAGAAAGGAAGGAAGCTGGAGACGTCGAGATTGTTTTTATTTTGTAATTTGGCAAGGCAGGAATAAATGGCGTTAGTGCTGCTGCCTGCGATCTCGAAGATTCCTCTTTATCTTCCTTTGTCCTCTTCCCCTCCTAATTTTGCGCAAGGCTGGGCTGAGATTGATATCGTTATTATCCTTAGGGTAGCGACGCCTTAAGTAGCGGGGGAAAGAAAAACAATTCGTTTCGTACACCAGCTAAAATGATTACGGGAAAGGTTATTTTTGAAAATGGCATGTCATTATTTTTCATTTCATACCCGTAAAAATGTTAGCGTTTGTCCGTTTAATTGAAATGTTCTCTGAAAATTAGTAAAAAAAAAGCATACGAGAATACGACCTACGCATTTCTTTTTCGATTGTTCCTACTTTGCGTAAAATGGGATATTAGCTTTCAGAATTAATATTCCACCTCGAAATAGCTGAGCGCAGAGGTATCCCCCAAGAGAGCGCTTTTATTCTGTGATTTAAAACGGGTATTAATTTGCATCTGAGAGACAGATAAAAGGGAAAACGGAAAAGCTTTCTTAATGGCATGCAACACTCGAGCATATTTTTCCTGCCGAACATGGAACCTTATCATTAAATAATTTTAGGGGATTAGATGAATGAGTCATACAAGTATGCATTACGGAGAAGATCGTTTAGTCTTTAATCGAAGTCGTAAAAGGCGACAAATTACAAGAGGACCAATAAAACAGCTCCAATGCTTATACTATTAATATTAATATTTTCCGTAGTAGCAGTGAGTTGTTAGTATATTATTCATAGATGTAGAAAAATTAATTATTTCTGTTTGTTAACTTTTCATTAAAATTTTTGTTAGCCAAACTTTTAGTTATAAATCGATATTAGAATTAAATCCTTAACATGGTCGAGACGAGTAAGAGTCGAAATAGAAGCTTTTTGAATGATTTTGCTGGCACTAAGTTTTTTTAATGGCAATATCTTATCATGTTAAAGCATAACCAGTCAGTTTCTTTTTTCATTTCAGGTGCTGTGAATCTCTTCCTTTCCCTCAATTTCCAATTTCAAATCACCACCTTTTATTTCCTTCGTTAGCCCCAAAGTGCATTTTTATTTATCCCCTTTTCAAAGCTTAACTTTGTCCACCCCTTTGACGTGAGATGGCCATTCTGCGAGGAAGTGCCGTGTATGTGCGCGCGTTTGAGTGTGTCAAGAGGAATTTCTTTCGTCACGTGAGAATGTCTCCTCCTCCCACCGCTGGAAATGTGCACCGCACCAAAAGTAAGGAGACATCATTTTTATTTCGGATCACAGCCTCCCGGTTTCCGCTTTCATTTCCAGCTTCGGTTTTATGGCGTTTAGGTAGTCGCAGCTAAATGCAATCGATTGAAACTAATGTTGACGTACCTAAAATTTTCGATCAGGATATGACATAATTAGAGATTGTTTGAAGATTAAAGGTAACGCAAGCCTTTAGTAAAAATATATGAAATAGTTTTTAAAAATTTACATAGAAGTCAATTCATATTCTCGCATTGCTTTAAACAAATCCATCCATCTATCGCTCAAATTTTCTGAAGCAGTCGCTCATAGTTCTCTGGAATCAGCACGTGAGCAAAAATACTACTGAAATTCTCCATCATCGGTGGAAAATTATTGAATCTTGTTGAGCGGCTAGGGAAGTCGTGAAATAAATCATGCCGATAGTTTTAGATTGTGGAACTAAATTGGCGAGGGTGACTTAAGGTTTACACATTTTACACAATAAAACCGTGTGTTGAAACTTTAATGGGCTACTGCAATTTTCTGTGTGGTTTACATATTATGTAGTAAGGAGAGATTCGTCCATCTGGTTTTACTGTAAATCTTCTAATGCTACTCTTCCATTTAATTTGAGCTATCTGTCTAAATGTTGGTTAATCCTAGTTAAATTTTTGCAGCCTCTGGTACCTTGTTTTGTACTAATTGGCACCGCCGCTCCACTCCTTATTACTATGAAAGGGCAAGAGGTCCGTCTGGGAAAATATAGCTTCCAACTGCTTCCTTCTTAAGCATAGCAAACTCATAATTATATGGGCATATATTGAAACCAGTACGCTCGGCAAGGATTCGATCCGAAATTAGATTTTTTTCTTATTGTATATAATTTTATTCTACGAACTTTAGAGAGGACTGAGCATGATATTTCGATGATGTTGATACCGTAAAGGAATGATATTACCGAAAATGCAGATGTTGTGTGTGAATCAAAAAAGCTAAAATAAAACCCGAAATTTTAAAAATATTTTTTAATTAAAACAGATTTTGCCTGAATTTTTAAGAAAATAATAAAACCAGACACCCTCCGAATGATTTTTTTCTAAACCAGAAAAATACATACCCTACTTATCGGTAGGCAGCGCATCAACGTGCACTTCAGTCAGAAGGAAGTAATGGATTGAGGAGCTGCTATTAGCCCTTAAATAGCCACGAGAAACCCAATAGGGGGGGGTGGGGGGGGGGGGGAGTTTTTGACCGAAGTCTAAAGAGAGCTGGAAATGTGACGATCACGCCAAGGAATTCCATTACAATACTGCTACAGCGCAGCCCAGCAGTATCGAAAAATGATATTCTAATAATGGAGCGCTTATGAAAAGATTATCATTGTGGTCAAACTTTTGCGTCCCTTTCGAGAGGCGCCTCAGGCGGTCGCTCTCTCATCTGTCGACACGGCCCTCTTTGTATCTACAATACATGGACGGATATGAACTATTTCATTGATTTTTGATTAGAGTGGAGAAAACCAACTCTTTCTTCCATTAACGTATTACATGTGGCTCGGAAATTCGCGCATTCTACACTTCATACAACGCGCCAGAACTAAAGTGTTCTCCACCTAAGATAGTAGGCATTATCATGTAGGTCATTGTAATTAGTCCAGCGATATTATTATTGCTGCGATTGGTGTTTCCTTTCCCACATTATATGTAGATTTATTTAGCCCTCTTTAACGAATATCTACTTCCTGTCCTTTGCGGTTTGCCCTGTATCTTGCATCCGGACGGTTTATTTTAAGGGGGAGTTGCACGCGAATCAGTTTTTATGTCCGTTCGCACGGTCATACGTCGCATTACGTGAATGCGAATCAGTGCGTGTAGGCGCGGTATGGCTGCATCTCGTTGTCCGAAAGTTTCTCTTGAGTTTGTTCGCAGTGCGACGGAGTTGGCTTGAAGCAGAAGTGGTGACGAAGTAATCATCGGACCTCTTCAGATAAAGTGATTATTTTCTTATTGAATCCTGTTTGGTCATGTTGTGTTTTTAGAAGGATTTGTTTGCTCCTTTCAAAGTTTCCAGATTAATTCATGATTATACGTGGGTTAATAAATCAATTAAAACGTGGCCAATAGAAATTTGTCGTCCACCTTGAAAGTTTATAATTAATATTTCGCCGAAAAATAATAAGCTCTATTTATAGCTTGAATTAATTGGTAATTTACACAGTTCCAATAATCACGAAAACGTTTGGATAATCAGATGCGAGATATCGCCTAAAGTGGTCGTAAGTGTGGATTTACCAATGGTAGATTTAAATTTTCACCGGTGATATATTATACACTTGACAACGTACTACTTTCAAAAAATCTTATAAAATTTAAGAATTCTCTTTTTTCTATAACCAATATAAAAGCGAGATTACGCTCAGTTAGTCATTACTTGTGTTTTTCTTGCAATCTTAGCAGTTATCTTTAAACACAAAGACTGCAGTATTTATTTCCAGTCTATTTCGTTAAAGCCAATTGCGATTTCTTCTTACAGGGAAAGAAATGCAAGCCAATCATCAATGTTGGATTCCGATTTAAGCAATCTCAGTTCATCGAAAACGGAAGCCTATAGCTGGTTTAGAGGAGAGAATATCTCATTAAGTCGGTGTAAGAATAAAAATCTCGGAAGTTTAATGGAAGTTCAAACCCTACATAACCAACCACGGTGAAATATCATCGCGTACTTTCTTCCACTTGAGCACCATCCTCTTCGAGTGGGTATTTATATAAAGGTGCAGATGCACTCCTAAGCAAGAGCTACTTAGAATTCAGCGTCGCGTGTAGCACAACTGCCATCCTTCCATTACTTTGTTCCTTTTCCTCCCCTTCTACTCTCGACCCTCTTATTCTCTCGAGGTCAACGTTAATATCAGTGTATCTCTCAGTGTACCAAATGTTTTCATTGAAATAAATGTTCTAATTTTATTAGTAGGCATAAGTAACCCATTTTTTTCTGAATGGCTCTTTATATTAAATTAAAGCCTACTTCGATCCAATGAGAAATTTTGTTATTAATTCTGTTATTGAAGCAATTATTGCACAGATTAAATTGCAGGTAGTATATACATCTTCATAATCAATTGCGAAAAGACGACGCCATTAAAATATTTAATACGCGTAATTTTCGATGGTAATTGCTAACTATCTCTACTTATCGGATAGTATCACCACGAAAACACATAACTCACCACAAAATTACATCATTTATTTTATATTTAATTGGAAAAGAAAAGAAAGTAATCCAGCGATTGATCGACATTTTTTGTAGAAAGCAATAAAATAACTACTATTTGTACTGCGGAACTGACTGCGTCAAATAATTTATTTAACTAACTCTTCAAATAACTTCATTCCTATCTAAAATATTTTAAATTTTTAAAATATATCATTCATATTGTCTGACTCATGTTGCGAATAAATGACGATTTTCTCCGTTTACGATCGAACAAAAAAACATAGTCATTGGGTAGTATCGCTTATCACGAGTGACTTGACATTCCTTTGAATTTGGGAAAAATAGTAGTCAGTAATACGCTCCGTTGGCGTGAAAAAAAATAGTCGTCGTAAACATGTTCTAGACAGGAAAAATTCCCTCTCGTGTCCTACAGAATCCAACCATAAATCAATGAAGCCGCTCGTTGGTTATGGCAACTAACTTATGGGAAGTTTCCAGATGCCTTCACTAGGCCTCATATTTACGACAACAAGTTCCTCTTCAGCATTAGAAGCCTTAATTTGTGTTAGGTAAATTTAATTTTCTTTTCGCTGGTCTTTAAAGAAATACGTCGTTGTGAAAGCATATAATAAGAATGGAACGTTTTATATTAGGAATTCTAAGCATTCATATTTATTTACCAACACAAATTAAATGTATCAAATTATTTTTACTATAATACTGACATTACGACACTGGTCAAGATGACAACAAATTATCATCAGTCACAACAAACGTGCCGGCCTATTAACCTTTCTTGGAAAAATGATAATTTTCATGTAAATAACCTAATAAGGTTTACCTCTTTTTCATAATAAAGTAAAATTTCACCCAACATTCACTGATTAAATCACCATTACTTTTGACCGTGCTATTTACTCATATTTCCGACATAATAAGCCCAAAAGATACGTTTGGAACCTTTTCCTGCCTGGGATAATTAGAAAAATTCACGGAAAATTTGATAAATTTCAACGTAAGAGTTACTGGCCACTGCACAAGTTTCTGTATTGAAGCTTTGTGTTATATTTCGATAGGATAGCGCCATTTAGGCAATTGGGATTTAATAAATTACCTAGATTCCCAAAATCTCTTTTGTTGTCGTGATCTACAATAAGAAAGTACAGTAATATTGCGCAGTGAGAATAATAATTTTAACGAATTTAGGAATCTGTACTACACATGGCTACTACGATAAAGTCGGCATGAGTCACAATGCAATATTGCTCCCGATATATTTTTTTATTGTTACTTTGGTAGTGGAGTGGTTGGCGTGTCTACGCACAATGTAAGTGTCATGGGATCGAACCTAGCCTAGGTCATGGTCGTCTTTGCTCGTTATAAATCTATTATAATGCGTGTAATTGGGGAAACTGTTTATGTTAACGAGTTTATTATTATTGTTATTATTAAAAAGTGTTCCAACCCCACAAACACGATTTATTACACTAAAAGTATTATTTTCCATTATATTTAGCGATTATCGTAAATTTGACGTAAAATATTCGTGAAGCAACACAAAATTTTGTCCATAAATAAAACAACCGAATAGCTGCGCTGGCTGGATGGACACTTCTTCAAAACACACTACATTTCCAAGCTCCTCGGCAGTCCCCGAACTCTATTGAATCTGCCTCCGACTTCTCTCGACTCAATCTATATCCTATAGTCCTTTTGGGCCGCTTAAAAGAATTCTCCGACCCTAGGAGGAAAAAAAAGGAAAAAGAAAGGAAGGGAGAAATCCGGCCGATTGTCTCTTTAGTCGGAAACGAGGAATCTCCGCCAATACTTCCCTCCCAATTCCCTTACATTTCCCATCTCCATTCTTCCCTTTCTCCTTAATTCTCTCTCCCCCTCCGCCTTTCTATTCTCCTATCTCTCGCTGTGCCCGGACCCTCTTTCGGCATTCCTATCGTTCATTCCAACTCTGCATCGCTCTTGCTCCATTCTTTCGCGCCACTCTATTTCTCTTCCTTTTCACTCATTCTCTACAAACAAATTGTACTTTTTCTGCTAGATATGTGAGTCGTTATGCAGTACTTGGTCGTCGATGTTAAGGTTTTATCTTTCTGAATCAGAGCGAAATAAGAAAATAAGCGTAAATATTCTTATGTTATTTTATTTATTTATTTATTGGCAAGAATTGAGAGACAGCACGGGGCCAATAATACTGAATATCGTAACAACAATAACAAGGATGAACACACACGACCATGCCCTCGGCAGGATTCGAACCTGCGACCCTAGCATTGGGAGCTAGACACGCTAACCACCCCTCTACCAAGGCCGGAAAATGCTTAGAAGGTACTAACTCTTAATTTCAAATCAAAATTCATACAAATAAAAGGACATCCTGTTATGAATATTTGAATAGCTGAATCGCTTACCAGCAGACTGCTGTCATGGTAACACGAGTAGCAGGATTTTTCAAACTTTCTGAAGTCACGGAACCCTTATATATGTAAAATAATTTTCCACGAACCTTAAACGACGGGGTAGTACTTATCGGGCCTCTTGCTATCATTATCTTACCGAACCTCATCTAGCTTTCTCCGAACCGTAGATTTCCGCGGAACACATTTTGAAAGCCTCTGACATATAGGATTGAATGTGAGGTGAGAGAGAGAGAGAAAGAGAGAGAGAGAGAGATGCGATTATAAGGGTAGTTTATTTTTTCAGTATATAATTTTGGAGGAAAACTCCTCATAATGGGGCCTATGTAAAAAGCCGAACAAGAAATTTAAAGGGGCTAGAATAAATTTTTTTAAATAGTCCAGAGCTGCCAGAGATCGGCATGGAAACTATTATACCGGGGTCTCCCCTGCTAAATGTCGACTTGATGGTATTTGTTATTCTTTCGAAAGTCTAGCTTTTAAATCTATCTCAATATACGCACATTATACCTTTTAATTAGTTCTATTGCATGTTTTTAACAAGATGAGTGATTTAGTACACTTCGTTAAATATCTTCAAAATTAATAAAATTATAACTGGCAGGTCGCTAATATTGACTTCTATATATTAGCTAATATGTACTAGTACAATATTGCGACTATATTAGCTAGTACTAGTAGTTAGTACTAGCGACTATATTAGCTAGTACTAGCTAATATGTACTAGTACAATATTGCGACTAGTACATAAACATGTAGAGATTAACCAGATGCTGGAACTATTTACATATACTGCATGTCTCGTAACTGTTTCCGCTTTGGTGAAATTTTCATGTCATTCATATTGTATGCAGAGTCTCGTTGCATCTCCAGCCTTCTATGTTCCCTTACAGCCATTCTTCCGCCCTCGCATTCACATTCTTTCTCCTATCCTTTTTTATCCTCTCTCAACCTCCGTGTCGTGGCCTCACATTTTTCCCTCTCCCATTATATTCTTCCCATTTTATATCCCTTTTTACGAACACGCGCACCCCATTTCGACGTCCCCTCCTTTTTCCGTCGCCACGCAAACCCCTTTCGTTCATTCGAGAGGAAATCCTTGCGCGTTCGGTATTTGCACGGGAAGCAGGCAATTACAAACGATGATTGCACCGTCTCCGGTTCTATATTGCGCATTCCCCCACTACCTAGTCCTTACTGATATGACGCCGCCGTATTACCCTCTCTAGCTCTCTCTCCACACTCCCTCTCTCTCTCTCTCCCTCCCTCCTTCCTCCGTCCCTGTAATCCGCTCTCCCGATTCTAGCCGGCGACACGCGCGTCGCGGCAGGACGTGATCCTCGCTTTAGGGTGAGACGGCGGAGCGGGTCACCTGGGAACTATCGACCGGATTCCCCGGGAAACTGTTAGAATAGGTGGCGGGAAATGCGAATGTTTGGATCCCTCGCCGCGATGCGCCGCCCCGAATTAAAAGAAAAAGTCTCGCGCGCGAATGTGAAGGGGAATAAATATCCGCTCGACAGGATTCCATCTCGTGTGGATTATTTAGGCCGGCGCAGGACATGCTGAAATTTCGCCGCGGAGATTCCTCTCCGCGGTGGAATACACAAGATCGTAATAACCGTGCAGACTCATTATTTAGAATAGTGGTATTGCGGTCGTTACTGTTGGCAGGATGAACTTGGAGTGTGTGACTTTTCACTTATTGTTAGAAAAAAATATCAAAGATGTGCATTTTATAATTTTTAAAATGCCTTTTTAAATAGCGGTAAACTTAATAAATGTATGCTGCAGCGCAATATTTATTCGGCGGTGAAGTTGATATGAGCGAATCACGGCTGTATAAACCAATCACAGGTTATTTTTTAATTAAATTTCCGTTGTTATTTTTAAGTTAAATTTATGAATTACTAGCTGAAACGCGCGGCTTCGCTCGGGAAAGAGTGGCAAACGATTTTTATTGCTCGGGGCAAACGTTCCCCATTCCTTAATTACGCAAGCGATGCTTACATTAACATTTTCTATTTTATGTATTGTATTGTACGCATTGTCTTACTTAATATTCACATGGATAGATGCACCGAATCCTTTAAAGCGGCAATAAAATTATGTGGATTATGTCAATACTGTTAGCCAAAACGTAAGCAATAAACAACATCTTGGTAACCGAACAAATGTAAGTAGATGTATCGATTTATGTTGCGATAAATCTTTCAATGTTAATGGTAAAAGATAACAATGTTCTAATATTCCTTAAAAATCCTTTGACT
The DNA here is from genome assembly GCA_036926305.1 of Uropetala carovei. NCBI lineage: Eukaryota > Metazoa > Arthropoda > Insecta > Odonata > Petaluridae > Uropetala > Uropetala carovei. Next base: position 7,007,258 of record JAXCHB010000169.1, read on the forward strand.
CACTTTAAAAGTATTCATAGACTATATTTAGGCATATCTTGGCGTTAACTATTCTTCCTCTACGGCGTGGATTTTCCTTGCGTTAATCTTTACCTGTATGTCTCCCTTTGAAGAGGACAACAATTAAGAAATTTCTTTGTTGCCGCCTGGAGAATGGACATTTAAACCGATGAATTTTGCGCTTAAAGGAAAATTTCGAGCGATTTAGCATGTAATACCACGAAACATGAACAGAATTAAAATATTCAATCTTTCGTGCGTAAAATAATTAATTTCCCGTGATCGTAAGTTAATATTTAGGTATATTTATATCCACATCAGTGAAGGGCTGCATGGCATTTTGGGGTTTCTCCACACCATTTCCCATGAATTCTTATGGAAATAGTATTTTATTGACCCCATGGGGTATAAGAGACCCCACGGTCTGCAAACCTAGACCAAGTTCTTCCTTTGGTCCATAGGATGGCCCATGAAACTTTTGAGTTCGATAGCTTCAACGTAAAAACGTATAAAGAACATACACACACACACATACACACCCACATACACTCTAAAATATTTATAAGACAGGTAGGTTACGGCGTTCAGTCATCACAACGTTGGTGGATTTTACGAAGGTTTGGACACGTTCATAAGCGATATTACGTTCCGCCGGCATACGCATAAACTGGGAGAAAACGTGACAAGTCGGATTCTGTCGGGAGAGTGCGGTTTTTCCACGAATCAATTTATTTCTTCGCGGTATTTTTGAGCCTAACCTCCGTAGCGGGAATTCCGCATGTCTAGCTTCGGCGTCAGATGTAGAATCGTTTACGTTGTACATTAATGTTCCCCCATCGGTCTTCAATTGGTCACATTCATGGGTTTGAAGTTCTATACACCAAACTAACTCTAAAACACTCACTTGAAAATTATTCTTAATATTCCAAGAAATAAAATGAACTGTATTGCCACGAAGCCCATCATTGATCTCCGTTTGGTGTTTTTATGAATTTGTCTTTCGAACATATGTTAAGCTTCGATTATTTTTAAAAGACTCGTTAGCATGCAACAGCAAACTCAGTCAATGCCATTTAGCCTTAGATCTTCGTTTTTTAATTCCTAATCAAAGTTTATTTGCGCTGAGAGAAGATTTCGCTTGCATTATCCTATCCTTCCTTCATTAATGTATCTCGCATTTTTATCATGTTACAAGAGTATACGAAAATGCATTATAACTCCTTCCAACCACTTTCAACGCTTGCCTTGTCGAATTTTTTTGGGATACTTGAGAAAATATGGTTATTTTATGATGACGTCGAAAATATTGAAAATTTCCTGTCCTCGACCGAAACAGTCAACAACAGAGTATTGTTGTCAGGCATCCAAAGTGGTATGCCTTCCCATTATCTTTCCGCAACCACTTTTGAACCATAATTAAAACCCGCTAAACCTCATGCCGCGCAAAAATACGCGCTCATTAAGCGACAGCTAATATCTCATCTGTAATGGGTCATTTTAAAAGCAAGCATAGTAAAGGAAATAAGATGAAATTAAAGGGGATAAAGAAACATTCGAGCAAAAAAATTAATATTCTAGCAGTAATGACGGTTGAATGTTGAAAACGGGCAATTGTAGATCACTCGGTAAATCGTGAGTCCTCGATAAAATATCGTAATGAAAAAAACAGTCATATATGAATAGCATGACGAGTGCTTCTTATGTTACGAACGCTGGAAGAAAGAAATGAGAGAGAGAGAGAGAGAGAAGGAACGAGAGTGGAGAAGGAACGAGAGTGGAGAAGGAACGAGAGTGGAGAAGGAAGTGAAGAGTAGGGCGCAGGGCGGTTTCACTCATGCCCTTGAGCGCTCAGCAACAGCTTGTAATGAAAGTAGAGGAAAGGGAAGGGAATAGGGCTGAGGCTTACGTCACTCTCATTATTCATTTAACGTCGGAAACAGGTGATGATTTTGTGCTTAGGAATTTCGCTTTTTTATTACTCCATATCATGGGGGTGCAGTGGAGTTAGATAGGACATATTATGTTTTGATAAATTATCTATGTGGAACAATATTTTGGGGTATTACATTAACTGGTTGTAGCGTTGGAAAATAAAAAAAACCTTGCTTAATTTTGTTATTAATGATGTCGAAATTTATTCCGCGATATTCTGCTGCGTCCATTTAGCACGTTTTATGGATTAACCTATCATTTAACTGTTCTTTCCGCTTTAATTTATTGTGTAGAATCCGAATATACATTTTAAATCATTGCGTTATGTATAGTTCCATATAATTTATCAATAAAATGCGTTATAACTTTTCAGGATAGATTTTCCCAAGTCCAGTGTATGTTTGGCAATCCAAAAATTCGTTCTTATACATACTTGGAGGATATTTCCAAAGATAGAGATATGCCTCAAAATTTTACGTTAAATTTGATTTAGCTGCCTTTGAAAGAGGCTGACAAACTTTTATATCTCTATGTTTTGCCTCAAATAATAATTCTTTAAGGCAAAAGTCTTTTAGTATTACAATTTTTAATTTAAAATATTATTTTTAGTCGTTTCAAAATAATTTCCTTCCGGTGTGATGCTTCCACTTGGTTTTAATACACTAGCTATGTCACATAGAAGAAATATGCCAGGAATTTTTAAAACTATATGTTTAGAGATATACATCATACAATTTTCCTGTTCCAGTTAGTTGTATTTAGATGTCGATGTGAGCTGAAAATGTGGGTGGAACTTCATATGAACATTTTTATGAAATGAATGTATGAAATAGTTCTAATTAACTGTTATATGCTTGACATTCCATTTATGAGCGGACATTTGTGTCCCTTGCTGTCCAAGAAGTCCTTTAAAAGGGACAACGTTAACTCTATTATAACACAGTCTTATTTGTTTACTCACGGAATTTTGCTATGGTATACGCTTCCCAAGAATACAAAGAATAATATAACCCCGTTCAGCAAAATTTGTTACATTAAAATATGGTTATTTCATTTTATGGAGAATATAGTTTGAGGCAGCGAAGTGCAACTATTTGTCAAACAAAGTATTTTGTGCTATAATAACCGATCAATTCGATTTACTTGCATCACATAAAGACTAAAGTGTCACATTTTTTTCGTACACATCAACAGTGATATAATGCTTTTAAAGATCACAAGAAGAATTTAATTATTTGAATCTTTAGTATAATTTTATTCCATGATTTTGAAAATCATCTGCGGTAAATATGTGTTTTGCAAAGAAGACCAGAATCTATAAGATGCGGCAAATAGAAATAAACTGGACCGTTACCTTACCTGAAAATAAAAGGATCGCTTAATGTGATATTAAGGGCCGCGGCAGTTAACAGGAAACGCGAAAATTATCTACCACAAGGTAAACATTTTTATACAAATAGAAAACTATTACTTTTTCCTTCTAAGCGACACCTTCGGCGACAAAGTAGGTATGTTAATTGCTCGCTTTGGTAATCAATAGCGAGGCTATGATTTTGTGTTGCCTATAACGTTAGCACAGTCTAGGAATAATCCGCCTTGCCCTGTCGTTATTCACTCGGATCTCCATTTTACGAGTGATTTAATGGTCGTAAATACGTCAGCTGCTTTTCCAGTGCCGTACTCATCATATTTTATCCTCACGTTTCTTTGCTCCCGTGATGTAATTCATTCTCCTTACCTTTGATGACCTTGGGCATGTCATGCGACTCGACAGGTGCAATGACGAGAGAGCGCGCGTGCGATAGAAAGTGAACGAGGAAATGATGGACGCGGGGAAGTGACATCACGATCGCCTCGGTTCACGAGTCACGCTTGCGTGCTCATTAAATGCAGGAATTTTCAAACACTTATAAGTGTAACTCTTTTCTCGCATAAGGCCATCTTCAAAATGATGAGGAACAAACGTAGTAGTGTTGATAAATATTTATCCACTGGTTTATAGCGCAGAATTTCTTGAGACTTTTCTTTCAACAAATAAAATTTGCTGTAAATAATTCATAAATATTCAGTAATATAATTAACAGGAGTAACCCTCAGCTGCTTTCAATAAGAATAGATTTATGCTGAGGAGTAGAAAGAATTTGAGTTTGAGAAAAAAACTGATGGAGTAGAACAGCTTTTCCCAACCTTTTGAACTCTGCGGACCACTTCAGCAACCCTGATAAGCCCTGCGGAGTAGTTTATTTGACCATTATCAAATATATTACACACGTTTCTGCCTGTTTGAGGATCACCTGATTATTTTTGTTTTATTCCAAGAATTGTTTTCAACAGTTGTGCAGGAAATTTTTTTTGAAATATGAAAATTTTACAAACTTCATTAATAACAGTATTCAATACCTGTTATAGTGTAAAACTCGCTGGACTTTTCCCAAAAAAGTTCCAGCTATATATGAAGTTCGGTCTAAAGAAAAACTACATTTTGGAAACCGCGGACCACAAACAAAACCTCCGTGGACCACAAGTGGAAAAGAGGCATGTATTCTTCGGAAAATAGACATGGTAAATATTTCGAAAGCTTTGAAATGTGGGTATGGACAAGGATGGAAAAGATTAGCTGGACAGATAGGGTAACAAATGAAGAAATGCTACAGAGAGTAGACTAATCTTCCGTCAGGCACGCACATATGTACACACAACATTGTTAGTCGCACGGAGTCTGAGAGACTCAAACATTTATATATTATAGCATAATTTGTTTTTTTTTAAAAGGTTTTTATTATTATTTACGTTCCATATTCATACCTATTTTAAGATATTCAGAAAACTACAAGTTCAAGGTTATTTAAACATTTGTTTTTATTTTTTAATAAAGTATACAAAAATGAAAATAAATGCAAATGGGTTCACTTTTAATACAAAATATTTTTAAAAAAAACATAAAAATCAACACTATTCGTGTTTTGGTCATGATGTTTCTTTATTCTGAATCACTTGAAGAGTTATTAAAAAGTGTAATAATATATTGTATAATTTTGTTTACTTACCGAAGAGTTACGTGAATAATCGCGCGGTGTCTCACAGACTCATTCACAACTACAACCACCACTAATGAGAGCTGCAAACGCACTAGGGATTCCAATCAAGCATGTTTCAGTAAAGTCTCATGGAGGGAGAAGGTACTTATCATTGTAACAGTAGGCAGTTGACAGAAAACAAAATGTATACAAAGTTATGTGTGTGTGTGACTCTTATACACCGCGTGTCTGACGGAAGGTTAAAACGAAAAATGCTACAGGTGATAAAATAGAGGAAGGCTAATTGGTTAGGACATATACTGAGAAGAGAATTCGTTGAAGGAAGTAATTGAAGGAAAAATAGAAAGAAAAAAGCAAGAGGTAGGAGAAAGATTCAAATTATTGATGAATTAAAAGAAGGAAGAAGTTACGAACAATTGAAGAGTATTGCTCAGGATAGTAATAGATGGAGAGCACAGTTTTATTTGAAATAAAGGACCTGTTCTATGGCAGAGAACTATAGGTAATAATAATAGTCCTTATTAAATATTCATTTATTATATTAAATATTCATTTATGGTTTGCGTATTCCCGATCAGGCCTTAAAAATGTATTTGCAATGTGAATAACTTCGGCATAATTCGAGTATCTCATTTATGGTGAGATTACGTAACTCCGCTTTCGAATTCCCTCGTGTTGCCGTCATTGCATCCTTGGTTCGCCTTTCTCACGCGCTGAGTCGCTTTTCCCCTTAAGCACCAAGAGATTCACAGCTGCTAGTGATCTCTTTCGGCCGTAACTCTAACTACATTTGTAAATATTATCGAGGAATTTATTTCGGTTAATTCAAATTCAGCCTGTTTGTGACTACAGTCTGGATTCATGGAGATTAATTTATTGGGCGTAGACTTAAAATAGTATGAATACGTATGAGATTTGCATATTCATTGCTAAATAATCACCTAAGCGTTTTCTGAATAAGATAAGATGTTTTTTTACTATATCATACAATAACTTGTTGAAGTCACCTTTCTTCCTAAACTTTTGAAGCTGACCAGCTATTCATTGCACTGCCTCTTTGATACCCATTGTGCGTAGGTAAGAGGGAATCAGCAGGTCGTAAAAAAAGAATAAGATGTAGTCGTTAATGTGTGCTACGATTTGCAAGACTAACTAAAAATGGAAACATTTATAATCTTCTAAAGAAACATTTTGCAGCATGTACATTTTATATTAAGTGATAAATATTTTTTGATTTCTTGGAAACAAATTGGTGTTTATTTTATCTTTAATTTGTCTTTTTACAGCAAATTTATATGAAAAATTCCAATGTATTGCAGGAATTAAAATGAGAAGTTACCTAACAATTATTCACAATTTTTATATCTGCTTTAGAAAATATATTCAGTGTATGGGCCTAGACCTGAAATTTAAAATCTTGTAACGTATTGGGCAAGAAAATTATCAAAATAAAATTAGATGCAAAGTTTTTCTAAGGAACTAATTTCAGAGATTACATTTCTGTAAATTACTAAAGGTATACTATCCGAAGATATTTTAGCAACACAATATAAATAGATGAGCGAACAAGGTGCTATATGATTAATTATTTAAATATTTTTACTATTTATCAATTCATCAAAATAAAAAATGATGTAACATGATGTATTGATTCATTAATTAAGATTTATACACTTTTAATTTTAAATGCATTCGCCCTCGACATAATTAATTGCATGAACGAAACCAATAACTTCTTAAGATTAAGGCTGATATTTTAAACCAAATTTTATTTTAAGTTTTGAAAAATATATATATATTTTCACTAATTTTAATAGCTTATCAGGATAAGATGTACCATCACATGATAGCGGCACTTAGTGTTTTTACGCAGTAATAGTTGCTTTAGTAAACTAAAAAAAAAACATTACGGCGTAACGTCCCGAATGATCAGCATCCAATAATGCGTCACAATCGATTCAACAGGAAGTTATCGAGCTCGTCTTATGGCTGAAAAAAATATTCAAGTACAAGCACTGAAAAAAGTACTTATCTTAGGTATCTCAGGTATAGCCACAACAAGGTCACGAAAAACCAAATGCGCATTTCGGCTACAAATCAGTCATAATTCAATAAATAGATTATAAATTTGGTTGTTGGAGATAGCTGAGTTAAGTATTTTTTAACGATGCAATTGATAAAATCGATTATCAGTGTCGGTAGAGGCACCGGCGTGCATGACGATTGCCCTTTGCGCCGAAATGGTGTTTTCCCGACAATCTTTCTATCTGTTATTTTCAAAGGTGATTGCCGCAATCGATATTGCTGAATCTTGATGGCATCTTCCTTATTTCTATTTTTATCACTTGTTTAAGTACGAATAAATTAATTGACATTTGTGTTATAAATTGCATTCATAAAAATATCCTGAATAAAAAAGGAAGCTTGAATTGATGCTTTCTCGGAACGCCGAAATATGTATTTCTGCCGATGATTATTCGTAATAGAAGTTTTAGTAAGAGCACTTAATAAAGGATATATGCTATTTAACGAGTTGGTCATCTCATACGAAAATCTTACACCACCTGTCTATATTATTGGCTAAATATAAATTATGAATATTATTTGTTTCAACTGATACAAAGAGTAATATACCTGAAAGGTTTTCTGAAATAGGAAATGTTAATGCAAGCCAAATTTGAAAGACAAACGTTTGTTACAGGTGCTATAAGAAGATACTGTTTCCTATTCCATAAAAAAATAAAGAATAATATTCAATTATTTTTATCCTGAGAAATAAATTACAACGGCATTAGTGCAGCGACTTTTAAAACTTAACTGAATTGCAGATGCACAAATTGAGTCTTTCTTGATGTGGAAGTTTTTGCCAGAAACGACATTTAAAGTTACACTTTTACCGCGAGCTCTAATAGGGGAGGTAAATTTTCTACAAACGGAGAATCGTTTCTAAAGTGTGAAGCACTGGAAGCTAGCGGCGGTGATCGTCCCCATTGTCTTTCCTCGTGTATATAAATATTCTTAAACCCACTACGCACGAAATTCATCAATTCGCAATTGCTGATTAGGCCTATAGGATAAGGAATAGAAATATTCATACAGTAGTAGAAATATTTAGTACAGCCATGAACCGCATGCGGCTTCGGAGAGTGTTTTACATGGCTATGGCGAAAAAGAAATCCGTAAAATTTATCACAAAAATTCATATTTTTATTCTAGTTATGTTCAACATTTAATATTGAAAATTTAAGCCTAATAACGTATTTTAGACCTTATTTTTATCTTAAATGAGACCTAAGAATCCCCGGGTAACTTCCGATTTAAACTCTAATCCGGCCCGCCGAATGGTTCGCAACCACGAATGGTTGCCCCCACACGTTTTAGAATATTGAGAGGCCGAGAGTGGCGGATTTAAGAGAGAGAGGCAACTGTGGAAGTTCCTGAATTCTGAATGGAACTACATTGACGGTATGTTGTAATATTGTCGAAGTTAACAATAAAACCGATACTAAATATAGATAATCCAATGGCTACAGTAAAATGTCCTCAATTCGTAGATGCCCGGGATACCGATATGAAAATAGACACTCGTGGTCATTTTCACCGCCACGGTTCTATTACTGTTAATGAAACCTTTTCATTAATCAAACGAAGCGAAGTAAATTTGGTGTTGTCTCACAGCCACTTTTATTCTCCTAAGGATCCTTATCGATTCCTACTTTTCATTCCATAAGATCGTTTCTTGGGAGATTTTAATAATGATTTTTTTCGAGCCCCACTCTAGTTACGCGTTATTAAAAAAAGTAATAAAAAGAAAACCAAACGAGAGAAACCCTTGTGAGCTGAAATTGAGGATAAACTGCCAAGCGTATAACCCTCGAGAACGCATTAGAGAGAGGAGAGGTCAATAAGTCATTTAGTCAGAACAAAGGAGAGGGAGAGGAGAGGGTTTGGGAGAGTGACGGATAGGTTGATTATGGGTTGGCGTGAGATAAGACAGGCGTAGTGAGGAGGAGGAAGATAAGGGGGCGGGGTAGGAAGGGTAATAAATGGATAGAAAAAGAGGGAGAGAGGGAGCAAAGTTGGAGAATAAATAATTATGGTTCGTGGAGGAAGGGGGGGAGAAGAGATGGGTACGAAGTACGTACTGCTGATTGGAGGCAAGGAAGAATCTTATATCCGAAGGGAGGCATTGGATCGAAGGACCTACGAAGCGTGTGATTTGAGTTTTAGGAGGGGGAGATGGGATGAGATAGCACGGACAGTTTGCGTATATAATAGAGCGAATGCCGCGAGTGGCGCGCAGCGCGTGCGTGCGCAAGGAGAGGGGGACGAATTGGAAGGGCATTCTCAAGGAGAGGTTTCCACGGGATGAGTCAGCCATTAACGGACGATGTAAAATTTATCAGCGTAAAGGGGGAAAGTTTATATGGTGAGGTGCGAGGAATGGATGGGCCCTTTTCCTTGATTTCTATCGGGGAGAAAGGATATTGTTTTCCCAAGCTATGATTACTTGTTTCGCTTACGTAATTGGGGTAAAATCAAGAACAGACATCGAAAGGAAAATTTGCGAGCCCATCTGTCAGAATTGTAGCAAATGGTTTCCGTTTTCACTATATCATGCAGTTGAGCTCATATTGAAAGTGTTAATGGACAAAGACTGTAGTAATATGGTATTTAGTCGCGTAATTACTTCGCTTTTTCTCACGATTTTTACACTTAACCAAGGTTAGGCAAAGTGCGTCTTACCCCTTAAAGTGAGAAAGTGATTTTTTCAGAATGCAGTACCTATACGAATAATGCAGTTTAAAACATTTTCCGGTATTTTTTCCCTATACAAAATGTTTAAAATTACCACTGTTTACTTCATTTTATCAAAACTTGACGATGTCTTCAGGTGAGTCGTGCAGTCTAAAGCAGCCATTCTCAAATGTGGCCACCAGGAAATTTTGGTGCGGCCAACACTAACATCTTTCCTCATACAAGGGTTCCTCAACCCAGTATTTCGACTTAAACCTTCTAGAGCATTTTTGTGAATAAACAGTATGAATGAATAGTCTATTGTTCAGAATATAGAGATATATGATCCAGATGCCTCTCTGTATATACAAGGGAAAGGTTAATTGACTTCAACTGCTGACCGATAACGTTTCATAACTTATTAGAAAAATGCTATGCATCCATTTATTATTCCTCCCTCTCTCTCTCTAGGGGCGGCAATAACCTGTTTGGTCCTAATAGAAAACAAACGAATGTTTTACTCTCTAAGCTAGATGGAATGGCTGTTGGAAAATCATACGTAAACGAGCGCATCTGAATTTAGTGATTAGTGATGCAAAATACCCGGCAATCTTGAATCGAGGGAAAGTTCAGGGTTTAAACCCAGGAATATTGGGAACACTGGAAGTTTTCGAAATTAATTAAAGTGGAATACAGTATTTTTTAAACAAAAAATATCTTTAATACTAAATACTATTCCTTAGTAAATTGAACAAAAAATGATAAATTTTAACATTTCTTAACATAAAATATCAAGTATATATGTATGCACATTTACTTACAAAATTTACCATAATAAAATATCAATTATAAGGAGTAGGTAAAGAGGTTGTGCATACATTAAACCTTTCCACCAAATTAAAGGAGACACGTGCTCTGAGCTTTGCCACAGTGCCTCTCTTGACCAAATGCCTTCATGAGCTTTATATTGGGCAAGGTAACCAACACTCTTCCGGGTTCATATTTCAAAGTAGCCAGTTGCGCTATGAAATCCAGTGCTTCTGACTCACTTTCGCTCATCATTTTACCCTCGTAACGAGGATCTAACAAATTTGCCGAATAATGTATTCCTTGACAAAACATTTTTTTCTATTTGCTACAATTTCTAGTATATTACATTATTCGTTTGGTGGTAGACAAGATACTGGTAGCACATTTTCAATTTCTCTATAAATTATGTAAAATTCTTCCGGGGCGTCGGAAAGCAATACCTTGTTGGATTCAATTTTTGATGTGCTTGTTGCTATTGTTTTAAAATAATAGAGATAGCCTGCAGTTTATTCCAATATGTATTGTCCAGCACAATATCTCGAACGTTAGGATCAACATTTAAATCTTTCTGTATTAGTGTTTCTCGGAGAGATTTTTTCCCTTTTAGTAAACTTTCAAACATATGAGTGTTACTATTCCATCCTGTGGGCACTGAAAGTTTTAGATTTGTTGCATTTACTCCCATTTTAAGTTTCTGCTTATTGATGAAGACTGCTGAATCAGCCGGCGTTCTTTTGACATATTTTACAATTGTTTTTTATTTACAATGTAAATCACTCGGAGAGGAATGTTTCATTATATCGCCAAACAACAAATTAAACCCGTGAGTTGCACAACCCAAAGTGTTGATATTGTAAAATAAAGGAGTTGGTGTGGCAACAATGTAATTGACAATGTTTTCTCCCCGTGTATTTTCCTGTATATATGGGACACATGCGGTTTCAATTTATCTCAAACACCCGAATTAAACGCTTCATCTTAAAGGCGAACGGTAATGAATGTTTTTCTTCGCCGTAGAGTTGGAAATGCGGTAGACGTTATTCAGCGTGGTTGCTGTTTAAGTTTTTCGAGTACAAAGTACAACAATTCCTGGCGACGAAGAACTACTGGTGTGACTCTCGTAGATGGGGATAACTTGAAACTTCGCGAGACCCTTAACGAGCGTGCCTCTTGCGTGCATCGTCCCCGTCTCGTAATTAGGCGCACTTTGTCTCAGGAGCTTTGAAATTGCATAATGTCCTTCTCTCATCTCTCCCTCCCTAGACGTCCCTTATCTCTCTTTCTCTCTCTCTCCCTCCCTCTCCCTTTCCAATCCATTCTCTGTCTCTCTCATAAGCGATCACGAAGTGGAAAATCAAATAATTTCGAAAGTCGAATGTCGAAGTGACGGACACGGAAAAAAAGAGGCATTAACCGCGCAAAACTCTCATTGCCATTCAGTGTCAAACGGAATTTATGGATTATTATGAAAGTCATCCTACCGTGTCACGTCTAAACTGATTTCGGGATGTTAAATGGAACCTTGCCTAATTATGCATCGGTCGAGCCCGTTTGCGATCAACCATTTCGGATTCGGACCAAAATTCGTTGACCAAATTAAAACGCCTCTTTCATTATATTGGAATGGACAAAATTTCGTGAGTCCTGGGCCAAAGACAAAAGTTGCTTAAATTAATGGTTTTATACCGACCTAGATATAGTTTATTGTAATTGTTATTCTAATCACAAATGTGCTTTTTGTTACATTTTATGCTTCTTCATTTTTCGTTGGTTTTGAAGAGTCGGGACATAGATTTCCTTAAATTAAAGACGGAATGAGAAGCCGTATGTGCGCACGACCATAGTAGAATAGGGTGAAATCAGAAAATCGATTATGTAGTGTTTAGATCGTAAACTGTTATATACCTTAGGTTAGTGAAATGTAGTAGCAATATAGCATAGTGAGTATAAACATTTTTATTTGATATTTTTTGCATGAGAAACACGTGTTCTGTGTTGATTAATACGTGGAATACGTAAAGAATAAATCAAAATGTACGAGAGGCAAGAATTTTGAAATAAGGTAATAAATGCAATCGTTCGATCCTCGAATAGGCGAAGCTTTCATACTATGAAAATAATTCGATTTGATTACGATATTTATCGCAAATATGAATGGTGGTAATTTGTTGAAATACATCAAATCAGAGTTCAATTTCATAGGAACGAATACTTTTCTTATCGCTTTTTTTTATATGCAGCAATTAATATATTTAACTGCCAAGTAGGAGTGTAAACAGTTACGCAGTGCCAAATTATCCTTAAAGCGTCTATATAGAATTATAGGAATAATGTGTGCACGATTGTTAAATTCATAAAAGCAATTCATCGTAATTGTGTATAAATTATTGGTAGGGTGGCATAAATGATCTTGATACACTCAAGCTGTGAAAAAATTTTCGCATACTTCCCTTCCCTCCATGCCATTTGAGGAGAATTGATATTATATTACAGATAAACTAATTTTGATAGCGTTCCAAAGGTCAGAAGTATATAATTTTCAAGAGTTATTTTTTTTGCTATTTTATACGAACGTCAAGAATTGGCAAAAATATTCAAATTAATGCATTATAAAGCGATTCAGATGTTCATAAGGTATTTATTGAAATAATGGCAAAAAATCTCCAAGCGATTATTATTTTGCGTAACATTGCATCCATTTGATGGAAATGAAATGAAATGAAATTTCAATAATGTCACCATTTTTAACTTTCTCACCTAAGATACACATTATTAACAAGTTACTTTTTACTCTCGATTATCTCGTTATTTATGTATTTAAAATAATCTTACCTCGAGCGCAGAAACGCCAAAAAAACTTCAAAAATGTCTAATTTATTAGATTCCGGTGAAGTGTGCAGCCAGATGGCGCGCCAAGTAGACCTTCAATAGTCACTTAAAACGAGTTTTATCGTTAAAATAAGGGGCTCAATAATTTTCGTTAGCACGGTTATCTCTTTTCTACTTGTAAATCAGTAAATAAATACCGCCTACTTTGATCCCCAAAACAATAACTGAAGCCTCTGATTTTGACTATGAAAGAATGTGCCTGTTATTAATTCCCAATGAATTTCATTTCTTTATGTTTTTTATAAATATCGAAAAATGTATCTTATTGTTAGAGTGCTTTCTTTTCTTTCCGCGGCATTGTTTTCTTTTTCACTTATACAGCCATCACTTTCAGTTTGTTTTACTTTTTTTCCATCTCCTCCTCTCTCTCTTTTACAAATAATAATAAGCGACATCTTATTTTTTTTCTCTATCCACTTTCACTCGGGTACCGTTTTATTTTCTCCACTATCATCATCCTCCCTCCCTCTCAAACTCCTTCCTTCTTTTCTTCCTTTTTGAGAAACATTTAATACATCATGAACGTATATCCTTGACATAAGCGCTTCTTAATATTTCTTCCATCTATGCGAATAACTCTTTCATTTTTGGCCTGTTCATTTTTTCCCTCCACACTCACTTTTTCAATTCCATTCTCTCCCACCTCTTTCTCTTCCCATTTAATGTCTCTCAAGCCTTCTTCGTACCATTTTTTTAATCACTTGGAAGACGACTGAGGAGAGTTGCTCTGTTATTTTTTTTTTCTCTAATGACTGGAAAAAAATCTCCGGGACGAGGCAGATATTGCGAAGAGTAAATATGGATATAGCATTTAGAAAATGGAAAAATGTTTTCGCCGATTATTTTTTAACGAATTTAGAATATTTTTTTCCGTTTAAATATATCAAGGTATGAGTCACACCGTTCTACGATTGAAATGTTCTAACTTTATTTTTTGTTTAATACAGGTACGTACTCTGCGGAATATTGTACCGATCTTCCTTTCAAAACATATCATCTCCAGGCTGGCACAGGTAATTTATTATAAATTTAATTATTACTTTGTTATATCTACTTCAGTATCAAAGAATGTCATTTAATGTTGCTGTAAGTCTGTCATTTTTCAAAGTTCTGGCAAATCGGAGTTAGAAAAATTAAATCCAGATTCATCAATATGTATATCAGGAAATAAAGGAATAAAATGTTTGAAATTGAAAAATACGTGTATTCAGGTAATAATTTAGGTAGGTTGGATATACTTTGCTCAAATTCTTGCGAAGGTGTCGCGTGTTTGCAACAGATTACATAACAGTTTCAGTCTTGGAATATAATATTTTTCACCGGAAATTTAACATTCTTTAGAATGCTATGTTATTAACTTGAAATTTAATAGAGAAATATCGAGTTCGCTTTATGGCTAAAATGTATCCTCGATGAATAACCACTGATGGCGGTTGCTTTGAATCCGAAATGATTATACGTATGAGCTTCCAACCCCCTTTGCAACAGCGCATTGCATCAATTAACCGTTAATGATTAAGCTCTTTCTAATAAACAGTATCGGCGGAAAAGATTTTAAACGAATCAACTTCGTCGCTTATAAATTAATTAAGTTATTTCTAAGGATCCAGACACACTTGAATAATCTGCCCACTGTTTTACAGGAAGCCAAGCTTTCAATTTGTTTAGGCTTATTTTTAACCCTTGAAACTTTCCAAGCTTGTTTTTTTTATTTTCATCTGTTTGAAGAGCGTATTTATTTTCCCAAAAAAGCGCATGGACAACCCACTTTGACAAAATAATTCCCCCATTCATTTTTCCTTCCTTTTTCCCCCATCCAGACGCGTCGAAATCCCACGTGACTTCCTCCCCTCAACCACTCCTCCCTTCTCCACCTGTGCCCTTTAGCTGACCCGTTTACCTTCTCTTCCGCCTCCGTTCTTACATTTTCTCCCCTTCCCTGCCTCACTACACGTTCACCCTCATATCCTTGCCTTCTCGCAACCTTCCATTCGTCCTCTGAGAAATCATCCTTCTCTCAATTTCACCCCCAACCATCCCCCTAAGCCTCTCATTATACCTTCCCTCGAGCCGACCCGTTTCTTCTCTCTCTCTCTCTCACCTTCTCTCACCCTTTCTCAAATCTTGAGGCCGTCCTATTATTCTCCTCCACCCCTCTTCTTGTGCCCTGCTTCTTTTTTCTTCTCTCTCAGGAAACCCTTCGAGACTTACGAAATATCCCCACATCTAGACTTACAAATTCAACATCCTTGGTGCCACCCTCTCTCTCTCTCTCTGGCTGACACAGCCTCCTTTCACTTACTAAACCTCCTCCTATAGGCCTCTCTCTCTCTCCCTCTCTCTCTCCCTCCCTCTCTCCCTTTCTCCCTCCCTCCCTCTCTCTCTCTCTTTTATCCTCTAGTTTCTTCTCCCTCTCTCGTTTTTACTCTCTTCTCACTCTCCTCTTTCCACTTCCCTCTCTCTCTCTCACTTTCTTTCCCTTATCCCTCTCCTCTCTCTCTCCATCCATATCGTCTCCTCCTCTATTTTCCCTTCCTTCTTCTTTTTCTATCTCTTTCCTCTCTCTCCTTCCTTTTTTCTTTCCTCCCTCTCTTTTTCTCTCCTGTTCGCTCTCATCTCCATCTATCTCTCGTCTCCTTTCACTCTCTTTCTATTCTTTCCTCTTCTCTCTTCTTTATTATATCTCTTCTCTCCCCTTTATTTTCTCTTTCCTTTTACTCGCCTTTCTCATTTATTTTTTCTCTCTTTCTCTCCTCCTTCCTTCTTTTACCCTCCTCTTCGCCTTTGCTACCGCAAATCCCGTATATTCTCCTTTCTCAGCTACACCCATTCAGAAAATCCCCTTCCCTAGGGAGGACCTCCCTTTTCCTACCCTTCTTTGTTCTTTGTGCAGTTTCCGCCCCACGCTCTTCCTCTCTCCTTTTCTCATTCTGCTTTGGCCTCCTTTACAGATGTTACCACGTCACCGCCTTTATCTTTTTATTGTTTCTCAAGACGATTCCCCTCCCTCTCTTTTTTTTACCCTATCTTTTCTTTTTCTCTTGCATAAACATGCCAATTCTGGCTCTTATCTCGTTTAAGCCTTCCCTGCATTTTCTCCGTTTTCGAAAATCATGCAGTTTCTCTAGTCCTAGGTGTCTCTTCTGTTCTACCCTTCCTCTCGTTCCTCCTTCACTTTCAAGTTCCTCCTCGGCTTGCCAATTTCAGTCGCTTTCGTACCTCGCGCTCAAAGAGAAAATGAGATTTTTCTCTTAAAGAGGGTGATCTTTAAATTCCGGAGATTTTGGGTTTTATTTTATCGCTACGCTATGTGCAAATCTTGTTCCCAAAGCTTAAGAACTTGGTTTTGGGATCTTCTCTTGCTTCGAGATTTCGGCCAAGATGAAATTGTTTGTGTCTAACAATAAGAATGAAATGAAACGAGAACAGCGAGAATGTGGCGCTGGATGATTCACGTTATTGCGGAATTTCGAAAATAACCTCTCATTTCATCAACCTCATATGATAAGTCCACAGTAATATTTTTAAACATAACTTTAGTTATATTAAAACGTTTGTTGTTTCTTCGGTAATATTGTACTTTTGATATTTATTTCGATAATTGTAAGAATTACCAACCTTCCTAGTGTGGCGAGCTGCAAGTTATATTTTAAATCATCAAGCGAACACCGCTATACTTTAGCAGGAAGAGAATTGGTCAGAAATAAAATGAAACCAACAACGCCAAAGTTATTGTTAATGGTCTTAAATACGTTTAGTATGAAAGCAACCGAACAAAAAATACATTACTGATGCCAGTTAAAGAGATTTTAAGTAAAACAGGAGAGTACAGACAGGCTGCCAAAGAGCACATCGGTGTCCGCGATCATCAGATTTCGGACTTTACTTTCACTGTGTCCATAACCGATCACATTTCAATACTAATGAGTGCATATTACAAAATTAGTACAAGTTGAAAATTCATTAATTATTGAAAGCATGTTTTCATTTTAGAGCAATTTATTTTACGATTTTTTTAATTAACGCAATAAAAATATTTAGTAAAAGTTAAGGAATTTTAAAAATATTAACCAATATATTTGATTATTATAATTAATTTATAATTTATTGGTAATATTTACTAAAGTATTCATTGGTAACGCACATACATTTCACTTTATTCTTTTTCCTCATAGTTTAAATTTGAGACGAAGGATGTTTATTTCCGAAAGTATTTGAATTGCAACTACGAGAACGAGGGATTGATAGCGTTTCCCAACCCCTTAAATACCACATTTCGTGAGCCTCCGTTCCAATTTCTCTGGATGTGTATTTTTTTTAAGAACTTTTTGTGCCGACGGCCCCTTCGACGCCGACTTTCACAGACTCGGGAACATTTGAGCCTCCTTTCCTTACCGCACCGAAACTGATGGAACATATTTCTCGGATTTTTTTGTCTTTCTTCGGCGCTCTTCCCTTTTGGGAGTATAAGACCCCCCTTAATACACCCTCTCTCTTTCTCTCTCACCCCACAACTCTCTTGTCCCTCCCTGAACCCCCATGGATGGCTCTCTCAGGGAAAAAAGGGGTATGGAAGAGGAAGGAGATTGGGGGTGTCGAGGAGGTCGAAAAAGAGAGAGAGAGTATGGAATGGAAAAGGGGCGAAGAAAGATGAGGGGAGGGGGTAGGGAGGAGAAGAGGAGGGAGAGAATAAGGGTAAGGGGGGGTAGAGGAGTAGTGAATAGGGGAAGAGTGTGGGGAGGATGTGTGAGAGGAAGGAGGTGATAGAGAGGAGGGGTGATGGAGAGGAAGAAGGGGAAGGGATGGTAGGGAAGGAGATCAGGGAGGATAGGTGGAATGGGAAGAGGAATGAGAGTGTGACGTAGAAGAGATGGGAAGAAATCGAAGAGCGAGCAGCAGAAGGAATAAGAGAGAAAGAGAGATGGCGGATGAGCAAAGGAGGAAGAAGACGAGAAAAAAGACGACACGAGAAATGAAACGGAGAGAGATCCACTCATCCCCAAGAACCGTTTTCTCGATCCTTAGAGCCTGCCGTCTCCTCCCTCTTTCCCGCAAATCATATTCTGACCTCCCACGCTGCCGTCCCTTTTTGTCCCGCATCGCTCTTTCGCCAACAGCCCCTTAAATGCAGGGGCGCCTCTTTCCCTTAAATACCTCATGACCTTTCCTCGGTTAAGCAATTTCCGAAGTCGATGAGAGAAAAGGGAGCTCGGGGGAGTCGATCTTTCGCGTGATGAAAGGAGAGCGAGAGGAATAGGTACATAAAGAGGGAGAATAAAGGGGAGAGAAAGGAAGAGGAAGACCGATTTTGGAGCCTTACTACATCAAGTTGGAAGCAGCTCGGATCACTATAGGATATGTTTCGAAAGCGCCCATTTAGTCATTTGGACTCTCGACATTCGGAACGAATTTTTCGCGGAATCGAACCGGCGCCTTATCGGGATACGGTCCCATCATCCCATCGAATTCGAACAATCAAAAAGAGCTTATCCTTAGACATTGGATTCTTTTTTCGGAGAAACGGCCCTCAGCGATATTTTTTATTGTATACATTGAGCCCCATCTTGGAAAAATTGCTGTTTATGGAAGGAGAGAAGATCATCTTTTTTTTTACAAACTTTGGAAAAATGTATTAGGATCTCCAAGATATCTCACGCGATTATCAATGAAATTTATGAGATAATGTAAATGAATTCGATTTCATGAATAGTGTAAGAATTGGAGTGGATGCGAATATTTTTAAACATGTGAGAATGTACAAAGTCACATAAATGGAAAATAATAACAGCTTGATATCTTAAGGTGTTTAAAGCACGGCTAGTAGAAGAACGTGCTTCGATTCCCGGTCATACTCGGAATTTTTTTGCATAAAAAATTTAATTTTATATACGGCTGTTGTTGTCAGAGTCGGATTTACACCTCACGTATCCTTTAGACACAGCACATTCAACGCTCCCCTCCACTAATCCCCTAATCTACTTCTTACATTCGTATTTCTTGCGAAAAATGAACGAAAATAATTATAAGTGAAAATTTAAATACTATTAAATAGTTTACATTTCGCCAATAATTAATAAAACTTTTGTAATATTTTTTATGCATATGCAAAAGACGATCACATTCTTAGAACGCCCGCAACTATAGGAAATCCGGAATTGGTTTTTGTCCCTAGAAAATTAAATTCATGCTTGTTTTTTTCTACAAATTGGCACACGAAACGAACCAAGCTATGCGATTATAGTTAAGGCCGCATTGCTTATTTGGAGCTTAATTGGGGTTCATGAATATTTTCTGAGATAAAAAGAAAGAACATCTACCAGGGAGTAAATATATCCAGGGCATTTTGCATTAATAAGAAGACCTCTGCGTATTCATTTCGGAGTCACGTGATTTCCTCTTCGGTCCAATTCGTATCGATTCGATTGTTTACCTCCCGAGTTCCGTAATTGTCGTGCGTGCGGTGAATTCCGGAGCTCACTTATCTCGGAATGGAAATTTGTATATTTCGAAACCCTTTTTCCTCATACTCCATTCGATGTATAAAGCGGAGGCAGGAAAGGGGGTGGGAGGGGGGGGGGGGGGTTGGGGAGGCAATATGATGGAAGTGGAGGATAATGATTTGGGGACGGATTTAGCTGTTTCTCGGTTTTCTTTGTTTGGTTGTAGAGGCACATAAAAAGAGATTTTATCGTGCCCGCTGCATTTGCGCATGCAAGGAACATCAACCTCTCCTTTGAATATTTCATTCCACATGCCATGTCCTCATCACCAGCTGCAGGTGCACTACGAGGAAGACAGCCGTTTCGTAGGTATTATAGATTTACTCAGCGGTAAGATTTTCATCCACAACGAACTTGGACAATTTGTGAATACATTTCTCTGCAGTATGCTAATCAACACGACGTTTTTTGGCAGACCCAGCTAATTTTCGTATACCATGACGATTTTTAATCGATGCAGGCAATTTTGAGAATAATCGCAGGGTTTAGTTATTTTTAAGTCGCAATGAAACTTTTTTGCTAGATATTTAAGCAGGCACACCTTCAGTTCATCGTTGCCAAAATCATTCAAAAAAAGACTCTATCGACACAATTTACGGTTTTACGGTTACTCATAGCTTTAGGTGCGCCACTGTCCATGCAAAATTTTAATATTTCTTTTATTTTTTTCCGTAGACCTGTCATGTTCTTCACTGAAGTGCCTTTTTCAGGCTTTCCTAGTAATTACACTTTTTTCACACGTTGAGAGTTATATGTTTACTTCTTGTGACACTACACGTGGGGGAGTTTTCTTCTTTTCTGTAGGCATTGCAAGGTAATGTACCAATAACATTACCAAAAACGCGTAATTGCTACGAATGTAAACATTTCACTGATAGTGCCGTAAGCGGGAGTAGGCTGAAACTCATAAGGCAGTTTATGAAGCGCCGAAGTAAAGGTGTTATTGCTGTATTATTGAAATTTGTTACAAGTCTAAAAATTTCAAAAAGTGCCAGATTTTTTAGAATTCCGGACTTTTTAATGTCAGATTTATGAGGTTTTACTGTCAGATTTATGAGGTTTTACTATAATTTCATAAAAATAAAATTATTCGGAGAATTATCTGAATTATACATTAATTGCTGTAGAAAAACCTACGGAATGATCCACGTAGAGTGTACATTACAATATTCTAAACTTTCATACTTTGCTATAAATACAATATTCTCTGTGAAATGTAATGTATCTAGTAAGGTAAGGCTGATAAGACTGCATGAAAGTGCACCTTTAATTTATTTATGAGTGTTCTACCTCTTATCGGAAATTCCTAGTCTTTCATTTTCAGTGTAATGCATACCTATGCTTCAAAACGGTCTCGTCGTTTCCTATTATTTTATAAACGGAACTTAAGTTCGTGCGCTGAACGTTCCTTTACTTGTTTTCTTTATTTTTGACCATCGTTTTTCCTTCTTCTTATAGGATTGGAGTTTCCTTTAACGATTTCAACTCGCAGTCCCACACCTTTTTTCACCCAATACCTCTTTCCTCCATCTTGGTCGTATTTCACTCTCTGTAGCAATGTACTCCATGTAAAATGCATTCGATTCGGGAGAGAAAATGGAAAAGGTTCGTCCTTAAAGGTGAAATGCAGGAAAAGGCAAGCACTCCAGATAGGACCCCCTTATTTCTTCCTTTCTCCAGGGTGTTTTTTGCACCTGCGGATACGTCTGTTTCACACGGTGAGGTTTTAAATGTGATAGGAAAGCGTAGGTGGCGTGTGGTAAAGATATATCTCCCAAGGAAGCGTAATCTCATTTTCCTTTCCTTTAAACTGCGAAAATGTCGTTGAATCAGAACGGAATATCGGAAAATTATTATTGTTAAAGTAATTGTGAAATAGATAACAGTGTACGGATTTTCGGAAGTAATACAAAATCAAGTGTGTAATGTTTACATAGTTCACCGGAAACGTTTGAATTTTAACATTTGAAAAGCAAACAGAAAGCCTTTCAAAATAATTTTCTTTAGTCACATTGTTTGCTTTTATTGTAATACGATTCTATCCCTTTTTGAAGCCGTAAACAGAAGTCAATACCGTTAGAAAGGTAATCATTGATTTTGTATATATACGAAAGTACTCACATATAGGCGCACATACACAGGCAAAAAACGTATAATATATAGGAAGAAATGATTTCAATATTGATCAGCCTTATTTGCCATGTCCTACATAATAGTCTTTTTGATGTGTACATCTGTACTGAGTCGTGCATATCACCTTTAATTTTCTATTCAGAATATATGGAAACTAACGATTCTGAGAAAAAAATTCCGTTATAATGAATTGGAACGAAATTTTAATTTTTCTCCTTGGTTTTTTTTTTTACAGCTTTGATGTAATATATTCAGCATAAAGGAAGATGCGTCTTTGTCTTTTATCGCCCGAGAAACTAATCCAGTTTCTCTAACAGGAAAACACTCAAATGTTACGGACACGATTCCTTTGAAGATACACGGAAACAAATTGGAAACGAGATACTAGATTAATTAATTATTTGTAGTTTATAAATTCTGATTCACCAATGAAACCGTTCGGAGAAGTTATGAAACTTTGCCATATTTTTAATTTAATGAACTTATAGCGAAACTTCGAAAAGAGACAGTAGTCATTTTAACATAAAAGAACTGAAGTTAAACGCGAAGGCCAATGGAAATAAAGAAGTATTGTCAATCGTTTGTTTCGACTTAACCTTCCGTTAGGCGCGCATACAAATATATCATTGTTAGTCGCGCGGGGTCTGAGAGACACACATTTATATATTATGAAACAATTTGTTTTTTCAATAAAGGTTTTCATTTTTATTTACATTCGATATTCATATCCATTTTAAGATAGTGAAAAAAACAAGTTTAATGTTATTAAGACATTTGTTTTTATTTTTTGATAAAGTATGTAAAAACAAATAAATTCAAATGGTTTTACTATTAATACAAAATCTAAGAAAATCAGATAAAAATCAATTATATTTGTTTTTCAGTCTGGATATATCTTTATTCTAAATCTCTTAAAGAGTTGTTACCCTCATTGTAACAATCACTACATTTTTATTCCACTTGGTAATACATATTATCTTTTCCTAAATAAACCTCGGTTTGAACCTCTTCTTCGCTCTCAGAACTACTCGAAGCTTCTTTTTCCATGTCCGTATTTCCCTCTCTTTCTTCCAAAACATCTTCATAGCCGTTGTTACTCCCACTTTCACAGTCCGACTCCAATATGTTTTCCGGAGAAGGATCTAATAGCATTTCCAATATCTCTTCGGAAGTAGGTAATTTTCGTGCCATTTCTGCAAAAAATTACAGTATAGTATTCTGATTTAAAAAGTGAAAAAGCCTCTCTAAATGTCTATAAAACTATTAAAATCGTGTTTTTACGTAAAAATAACATAATGTATAATTTTGTTTACTTACCAAAGAGTTATGCGAATAGTCGCGCGATACCTCACAGACTCACAACAACTACCACCTCTAACGAGAACTGCGAACACACTCAGGCGTCCAATCAAGCATCATTCAGTAGAGTCTCATGTAGGGATAAGGTACTTAGAATTTAGGGTGACCACGTATGGCTGACGATTTTAAGGGACAGACCCTTCAAAAAACGGGACTATTAAAAATTTTACGGGACTTTTTTAACTTTGACATTAAGTAATAAAAAAATATTCTTTGAAAGTGTATTAAAAAATTATTTTTTACAAACAAACCTACACAAAATAAACGCCTAGCAAATAAAAATACAAACAATTATTCTTGAGAAATAAAACTAAATTGCACACAATACTAAGAACATATTCACGAAGAATAGTTTTCGTCACTGTAACAAATAAACTATTTCTCGTCAGATTTTGTGCAAAGTCGTTACAAGAAAGATAGTTGATTTTCACCTTCAGCTCTGATTTTACTGCACTTATGTCAAGTCTGCTTCTATAGCCATTCCATGTATTACGATACAAATAAAATATTCTTTCTACAAAAGCGTTAGAACCTGGTACTGACTTAATAAATTGCATCAGCTTACAAAATTATTTTTTCGCAAGATTTTAATATCCCATTTCATTTATCTAGTAGAGATGAAGTCTCGTTTATAACTTCTCGTAAAAGTGGTTTCATTTCTTTAAACTCTTCATACATTACATTATATATATATATATATATATATATATATATATATATATATATATATATATATATTCAGTGCTCGAAATGGAAAATAGTACGAAACAGAACGCTCTGGAGAAAAATATTATAATTCGGAACTAATCGCCGATATATTCGTTCCGGCTCATTCCGAGCACTGCATTTATTACAGGACATGTGGTAACCCTAATTGTATCTGAAATCAATATATCTATTTTCATAAAAGAATACGTATTGATTTCACAAGGGACATTTGAGGAAAAAGTCGTCGAAAAACGGCACGTCCCGTAAAATACGGGACATGTGGTCACCCTATTAGAATTGTAACCGTAGGCAGTTGAAAGAAAACAAAATGTATACAAAATTATATTTGCGTGTGTCTGTCTCTCAGACATCGCGCGCATAATGAAGGGATGAAAGATAAGAACGCTCAGAGGAACTTTTATGGAATTTTGCCAATTAAATGGAAAACTTAAATAGAGGTATTATGAATTTATTATATTTAATTTTCTTTTGACCTACCAAGGAATACGTGATCTGAATATGCTTCTGTATCCACGAAGGATGTTTAATAGGCTGAGACTTTTAAAGGTCCATTTTTAACTTTGTCGAATGATTCTCATTTTTCAGGATCCAGTAAAGTTGTTTTAGCTAAATTGAAACACAACACAGAAATAGATTGTTTTAGGCTGCAATTTTTCAGTGTTGAATGAAATTAATTTTTTCGGGAAAAATAATTATTCACAAATTATTTTTCGGTATTTTAAGCGAATACTAACGTTGTTTCGATGTGGAAGAGAAATGCTTCAATTAGACTTTTGGGACACTAGTAAAAGTTCAACAACGGACACATTTTACCTTTTCTACAACGTTATGATATTCAGCAAAATCGCCGATAAGAGAAAGAGATGTGTTTCTTTTCTTTATATATCGACAGATACAGAAAGATGGAGAATATAGTATAAGAGAGAGAGAGAAATATATATAGAGCAAAGTCGAAATTATTTTACAAAATAGCGAAAAAGAAGTTAGGACTGCGATTCTGCAAACTCAAATCGAATCAAGTAAACGCTTCACATAGTATGTCCTTTTGGACTAACGAACTAGACGATAAAATTCAACACGTCACCATTCATGCGTCACCAGTTTCCTTCTCGCCTCCATACCCGCTCCCCAGTCCATTCAATGCACGCCGCCGTCTCCTCCTTCTTCCTTCGACTTCTTCTTCCGGACCACTCCCACTTTTCCCCATTCAATACTTTTTAACTCTCAATGCAAATATCTGAAGTCGACATTTCACGTTCGCATCAATACTTCTCCTTGACGCGTAATGACCTCATCGAGAGAGGTTAAGAAAGAAAGCGATGGAGAGAGAGGGGAGAGAGAAAGAAAATTGCATGGAGAGGAGGAGAAAGAGAGACAAAAAGAGATTGATCGAGAGAAAGTTAATTAAGAGGGAGTAAAAGAGAGCGAGAGATAGAAAGAGGGAGATAGAGGGTAGATGGAGGGAAATGATTGAGAGATGGATATATATAGAGAAAGAGAGAGAGAGATGAAGCTAGTGGAATCGGAGGAAGGGAAGATCCGATCATTGGAAGGAGATGATGGAAACTTGGAAGGTGGAGAGAGAGAGAAAATTGGATGAGTAAGATTTTATTCGTGTAATTGAGAGTTATGGTTCGAGAATGGAGGAGGATAGGATGAAGAAAGACCCGAAAAGAGAGAGAGAGAGAGAGAGAGGGAGACTCTTCAATTCGATTAGGGTCCGAGCAGACTTGAGCCAACTACTTATTCTTCGTGCTTCCAAAAGCTTGGATCCAAAACTCGAGGAGGGATATCGGATTATGGCGGAAATGAGAGAGAACTTCGGAGCTAGTTCTCTATACTTTCGTTTCTTTTAAGCTTTTTCATGACTGGTTACACTCCTTGCATCTAAGCAATCTTGCATGTAAGCTCGAGAGAGAGGGGGGGGGCGTAAAGCGTCGAGCGTATCATTGTATTTCCGACGAAATCGAAGTAAATCAAAGCTAGATGAAGGCTAATGAGAGGATATTTATTTGCTCTTTTGAACGATACATTGCTTGTCTTTATCCCATTAAGTTTTCTTGATTGATCACTTCATCAGTCAAACTTGAGACTTAGAGGATATGTCCACCTATTGTAACGGCGTATATATATATATATATATTTTATAGATATTTCAAAGAATTCTTTCCTTCCTTGTTAAGCCATGTATTAGTTTTATTTTTTAGTGCTGTTCCTTTCACTTTCAAAAATTAATAATTCCGTAATACAATTATTTATTATTTACGTGGCGAAATATATAATTATATATCCAATTCCAGTTACAAGGAAATTATAAATATTTCAAAATTGAAGCGAGCGGGTTTTATTTCCTTTGACCAAATTGGCAATCCCCCCCCCCCAAATGTGTTTTCATGCATGAAACTTATATATTTTACATCCACATTTATAAGCGCGGCAGTGAAATATTTCCATTTTGTTTATATTAAAATATATTAATTTACCTGCTTATGTTAATTGCCATTTTTAAAATCTCTGCCAAGTTATTATTTAAATTACGAAATGTTATAAAAAGTGAATATTCACTCACTCGGCATAAATTCGTAGTTACCCTTTTGATACTTGTTAATATATTTCTATCAAACTTTATGGTTGGTATGATGCGTTCAAACGAGTCCTGTGCATTCATTTAAAAATTGTATATGTTTGAAACATTAATGCTAATAATGTTTTTACTCTCTTAGATATTTAACTATGCATGTTTAATTGCGCATAAAGTTTTACCCATTGGGTACTTCCACTCGTATGATATTAGTATTAATAGTATTAAAATAATATAGCATATTAAATTGAAATTATTAGCCTTTATAGCGATAATTTATCTAACACGATTACATTGTTTTATAATAGATTTCCAAAGGAAAAACATACCTCGACGCCCTCACCAGAACACA
Organism: Uropetala carovei; assembly: GCA_036926305.1. Taxonomy (NCBI): domain Eukaryota; kingdom Metazoa; phylum Arthropoda; class Insecta; order Odonata; family Petaluridae; genus Uropetala; species Uropetala carovei. The sequence goes on from JAXCHB010000169.1 coordinate 7,034,318, forward strand.
AACCCGCGATCCTTGAATTTGGATCTAGATACTCTAACGAACCCTCTATAGGAACACTATAACATACTATAGTCGGTCCATCATCGGAAGTCTGATGGCCTCGAAAACTGGGCGTACACGAGTTAGCAGCAGCCAATAGGAGACTGTTTGTTTGGGAAGGTAGTGGGGAGGAAACCAGTCTCACTCCTGCTCTCGAAGAGATCGCATCGGACTGCGTTGCCGTATCTACCGCCGTTTCCTTGCTGTGGAATTCTAAGTTATTTATTTAGAAACTGCGTAGTATATCAGCTGAGTAAGAGCTGGCAGCGCGCACCGACATCTGCTCTCCCGCACGAAAGTTGAGAGGGGCGATGGAAGGGGAAACGTTCGTGATTGGCTACTTGCTCTAAGTAGGCCAAGAGACTTCCGAAGGGGGATCGACTATAGTGCACTAACTATACCTCATATACAAACCAATTCCACATTGGTTGAACAAAATTGCGCATACTTTGTACAGCTGTTTTTCAGGGCTTTTCTCTTTAGGTTCGTTACCTAAAAGATTTTATAGTAGTTTCCACGGGTGCACAACTATCCGAAACGAGGACCTGAGTCACGTCCTTAACTCGGGTTTTTCCTGCGGGCATGTAGTAGCTTAGGGTCAGAGCTGTTTGTTGTCGTGGATACGTGAGCCGAATGCCCGAGTGTCGTTCCCATGGGGACCGAGCGTGTTGTCTGCGAATCCGCCGAGCGAGTCGCGGATGAGCTCAATAGGGTTGCGGTTAATTTGCGACTTCAAACATTTTGAGCCGCGAGGCAAGATGTCAAAGCGCATAATTCTCGGAGTTTAATTCAATAATCCGAAACGGCGCCTTGTTTTTACGATTCTCGGGAATTAGATTTCGTTCACCGTGCAGGAGTTTTGTGATCGGGGAGGAAGGTCATTATTGTTCGCGAAACGTTTAATAATGGGAGCATACGTCGCTTTGAATTTAACTAGAAATTTTAATCAAGATTTCATGCGCGAAGCACGCGTATAATTTTTAATGCAATAAATGGATAAATAATTTTCCATCCTTGATATTATGCAACTTTATCTATACGTGTATGTGAGATGTCACACGTTATCTCCTAATTCCTACTGACGCTGGGTTAATTCTTTTAGGAAAGAAAGAAGAAGAAGGGTTCCTTTTCACTTTGGACGTCACGGCTTCCGACGATACATTGTGTTTTTATACGGTTTTAAGTGCAGTCTTCTGTTACGCGCAAAGCTTATCCGGTTTAATTTTACGCGCGTAAATGAGATTTAAAACTTGAGGACTATGAAAAGATTTTCAAAATCCTATTGCAAAAACAAAAGAACATTAAGGACGAAAATATAGATTTTATAATTAGTTTCACGGTAGTTTCTTAAGCTATTTCTTCAAGCTTAAAACCATATTATTGGACAATTTTTTTTTTTTTTTTCTCGAAGAAATTTAATTCCTTTCTTTACAACCTTTATACATTTAAATGTACCAGGAACTAACCTTCTCTAATACTAAATTCAGACACTGTTAATTATGTTAACTATCCGTCAAATGAGACGTGTCCTGAAATTATTTGTAATGCATTTAAACTGTGAAGTATTAGAGAAACTGGTCACCATTTTCTCACATTGGTATTCATCTTTCGTAGATTTGAGATTTACTGATAAAAACTTCCCCGCTCCTATTGGCCATTGGCGTCTTTCTCTTTCACCCGCACGCCCTCTCGTATCCGTTTTTCAACATTTCTCATCCATCACATAGTCCCCTCGGGTCACAGCTTCGGATATGTCAAATAGCGGTTTCCCTGAAGGAATACTCACTATGATTCGGGGAGTCGTGGCGTAGTGGTGCGGGCGCTGGCCTGCTACGCTTAGCAAACTCGGTGCGAACCGGGTTGCCCGGCTCCCCATTTGCGTGGTTATGTGGAGAACACGCAAATCAGCGCCCCGTCCTTCGGAAGGGACGTAAAGCCGTTGGTCCCCTTGGTGTTTCTCGTTAAGAGTAGGCTAATGCCGGCACCGGGTTTCACTCCTCCCTTGCTTTGTGATTTAGACTGAGAAGCCTTCTAGCGCTGGAGTCGTTTGAAGTCACAAGGTCCCCCCAATAGGAATACTCACTTCCCTCATCTTCATTTTATCTTCGCTTCACAAACATTCCTTTATCTGCACTCATTGTACCCTTTCACTTCCGATTACCTTTCACGCACTTGTTTTTGACGCACATCGTATCCGTGATTGATGAATTTTATGCCAGAAATATTTTATTATTAAACGTATCTACTTTATGCAATAAAATCACCGAGAGACGGGACCTGGGTTAGACGGAAATCTACCAAACCCGGAAATTTATGAATAATTCATGATCCTGAGGCTGTTTTTATATGAATGACTCACGGATGGAAATGATTTTTTATTGATAATTTGAAAGATTTAGCACACTTAAAACCTCCAGAATGCGAAAAGAAAAATAATCTCTTCTAATTAATCATTCTTTTCAAAATTTTATTGGAAATTTGTTTAAACTTGAATAGGAAATAAACAAATTTTTGTCAATTTTTCATTTTTTTTCTATTCCCTTTCGTATTAAAAAAAAAGTATTTCCACATACTTAATTATAAAATTAGAGTTGATGTGAATGGATAGGGTAATCTAGGTTATTCTTTCAATCATAAAATGGTTGTTTAAACTCTATGAGAAAGCAACCCGCGCAGATCAGGGGACAGAATATTAACACATGGTGAGTGGAATCATTAACACGGAATAGAGATGCGCCTCGGATATAACTGTATAACTAAATTGATTCACTGCGGCACTGTTTGGATCGAGGCATTTATTCAAAATATATCACACATGCATTACAACATTCTTCCCAATACAGAATTTCTTCTCTCAGCTACGCATAAAAAATTTTCAATTGCTTTACCGGTGGATTTATTTTATCGTGACTCTGTTGGCTTTCAACGGAAAAGAGATACGCGAAATACACTTCAGAAAGAAAAAGAAAATATACAGGAAATAAAACAAGAACCTTTACCGGCGAATTATTGATGAAGTAATTCAGCAATTTTAGGAAGCGTTATGAAAATGTTTAGTTTAAAGCGAACCCACTAATGTGAATATAATCTATTTTGTGACAGAGGATAGACTGTCTATGGAGTGGAATCATAGACAGTCCAATTTTGTGATATAATCATAGATGGAGAAAATGTTTTTCGGTAGCATACAATCCAACCTTGATAATTCGAACCTTAACAGAATACTTAAAAATTTTATCCGTCGAGTTTTTGTATGTGAAAATGATCAGAGAAATTTTTTTTACTTACTGGTAGTTCCAGTTATAGAGGTTTGATTGCATTTCGAGCTTTAAATAATACTATATCTTAGAATTTTATTATACCTGCTATACGGCGTTCAAAAACATTCGACGCTTCTTTATTCACGATTGAAGGAAGGATAAACATAAAATGTTTGTTATATATGGAACGTATTACAGTTCATAAAGAGAATTCTTCGCAAATGGCGTCGAACTAACTAACCCTCAAAATAATGAAATATAACTTACCATGGATTCGCTTTTTCTGGAACTTCTGCTGTTCTTTAGTATATCTCACTCAGAAAAATCACACAATAACATTGAAAAAAGTCAGGCCTTACTCATTTTCTTTCTAATTTCGATTTTTATGAAGACCGTCTTCATCCTCTTATGGTCCAAGCGTCAGACACCGAGTTCTAGACGAACGAGCCATACATACTGTTCCCTCGTTTTTCTTGTTCCGAGAAACTTTCGTTCTTAAACCCAAACGGAGAGAAATTCGGATTAAACGAATTACCCCTCCCATTTATAATGTCGTGACGTTTTCTGCCAACAAAATCATTTACACTCCAGTATACCTCTTTATCTCGAACTCGGCAGCGACTCCCAAATCACACGCTCTAGGCAGTTGGATAACTCGGTTCTACGAGACAAATTCTAGAAGATATTTACTGACAAATGAGGAAAATAGATCTATACGTATCCCATCACTGCGTGACTTATCTCATTTCATAGCGAACTTACTCTAACGGGATCTCATTTTTCAGGCAAGAAATGCCTACTCCGATGATTCCAGCGCTCGTCTGGGTCGTCACACCGAACATTAAGACTAGGAGGAATCTTGAGGGATTTTAACGTGGATGCCTACGCTGAATCGTTCCCCGCATCTCTTCCCGCCTCCGTATACCCTTTCACTACACCAATTCCAATTCTGTCGAATGCCTAAAGAAACCATGATCGCGGCACTGAAGAGGAAAATCTTCATCTAATATCCGTCCGCCTCTTCACAGCCGCCTCCACTTTCCTTTCTCTTCGATGCCTCACTCACCCTAATCTCTCTTTTGTGCGAATTCCTTTATATTTAAATGGTAAATTTCCTCTATTTCTCGCTAAGTAAATACATCTTCTCCGATTAATAATTTCTTCTTTTTGTCAAGCTATCGTATCGTGTGCGTTTAAAATTTCTCATGCGTACCTCTACGTGGGGTCGAATCTTTAATCTGCTACTCTGTGACTTATGCTAAGAAACAGGTGGATACCAATGTATCAGCGTAAGCCACGAATTATTTGTAATGCATTTAACAATAGCAAATATTTAACATATTTGTATGTATAAGTTGGATATGGGTTGAAGTTGTATCACTTTTTAAAATTACGTTCAACATTTAATTTAAAGAATTAATGAGGTCTTTAGTCCAAAATTACTTAGAAAATAAAGTAGATTGTAGTGGTTAAAAAACAAATTCGGTGACCTTGGCCTTATAACTTCGTTATCAAACATTTTTTATTAGCTTTTATTTTTTCATTGAAAAAGTTTGATTTTTTTTAAATCGCGCACTTCATTTAACTTAATCTCTTCTCTTTCATATTGGCATTAAAACGGCTTGTTCTTATTTTTTTCTTAATTTATTTGGTTCATTGAATAATTAAAAATTCACTTCCCACTTTCCATGAAACATTTTAATAAAACTTCACATCATCAATCTTAATTAATTATTTAATCAATTTTGTATATAGATTAGGGAATAATTTATAATAAACGTTATATATAATCAAGGATGGATGATATACTTAACCGAATTTCCTCATTTTGGATCATAAAATAAATTCCCAGAAGTACTAAAACATCTTAATCGAATAATAGGAAGCATCACTATTTTTTCGGTAACTGAAAGAAAAAACTAACTAGCAAAACATTAATAAAGAATAAATATCTTGTGAGATAAAGATTATTTTAGAGTTTCATTCACGAAATATGACATTAAAAGATACTGAGTGTGTCTGGTAGGTGTATTACTTATGCCCAAGATTCAGTAATCTCTTTATTTGTACAAAATGTCATAACACCTTGCGTATTGTAGTGCATGTGATAATTTGTATAATTTCCTTTTTCCTGTTTATGTTGAAAGATTTATTAATTTAATTATTTTTCGCTTAATTTCTCTCCTAATCTTCCTTTGCTCAATTTCACCGTCTTTTACTATATTCACTCCACAAATTCCTCCCATATTTTTTGAAGTTCTAATTCATTCGCCACAGTTTCATCGTAGAAGCTTTTTCCCTATTTTAGTCGAAAACTCCATCTATAAATAATCATGAAAACTCACTAGAATAATATATTCATTCCCGATGGGTGATTCCTTTGTAAGAATTATTTCTCATCATATCTTCCTCAATCTTTGCAAATTTCCTTCTGTGTCCATATTTCCTCGTTTTATTTCTGTCCTGTAGTTTAAAAATACTCACATCCATCCCACGCACTTCCATTATTTATTACAGGATGTAGTTTTATGCTAAAATAAACATTTTGCATTTTCCTTGCTCGCCCAAATCCTTCTCACCGAGAGAGTAAAAGGAGACTGCGTGGGGGAGCTCTTCCCATCTACCTCTCTTGCCCTCCCCCTCTACCTCTCTTGCCCTCCCCCACTTTATCTCCCTCCCTGCGATCAAAGGGATTTCTCTCATTTTTCCATCACAAAGGAACTCTATGCGAAGATAATCAATAGGCTCAAGGGATTATTATTTTTTTCATTCTCCTAAATCGAAAGGATTTATTTGTTTGCGTCATTCAACGCGACGCTCTGTAAGCTCACATTTTCTCCATTTTGCGAGTTTTTTTTTTCGGAGTTTATTTCATATCCACGAGGAACCGGCGACACGAAAAAGAAATACAGGAGGAAAATTTCCCGTATTCTTTTCGTATCGGGAATAATATACGTCTTCTTTTTTTTCCATAACGGATCCACAGGTGTTTTATCAGAGGGTTCCACGTGCTGGGTCTCTAGTTTTGGGTGGAAACGTATTTTCGCGGTTAACGGATTAATAAAGTTGAAGGCAAAGAAACCACGCTGAATCATACGCCGATAGGAAAAAAGGAGGAGAAAAAAATCCGGAAATGTGCATGAAGAACGCCAAAAAAAAGAAAGTTAAAGAGTTTAAACCGTTCCGCGATCTTCGGGACACCAAAATATACCAAAACGTTGCGGTGGTCCTCATCAAGGCTTATATAGATGAACGCCACATGTCGGCTTTTGCAATTCGTTATAACCCTTGCATCGTGTTGGCGAGATAGTTTATCATAATTTTCCCACGGGATCGCTCCGGCGTTACCGAAGCCTGTTTCGGCAAAGCGTCGTATTAGCATAGGAGCTAATCATCTCCTCTCCAAAGCGCGTCGGACTATGGGTATGGAAGGGGTGAGGGAGCGTTAAACGATGGTATATAAGGAGGGAAGGGAGATGGAAGAGGGGGGGGGGGGAGGAAGACCGAAAGCGGGGGAAATACTGACGCCTCAACGGATCGTTGCTCGCACCAGTAGAGGAATAATCAAATTCACGTTCACCCGTGATGAAGGTTCGAGGAATAGGCCTGTCCTGAGGACCAAAGGCTAGGGAAGGATGTTGGAAGGGAAGCGGGGAGATGAGTGTAAAGATACTTGAAAGAGGAGGAACAGCTGGGAAGAGAGATGGAAAATTATGGACGGATCCAACCAGCTCTTACGTATCCTTCCCTAGTAGAAAGAGGGGAAGGAATTAGGATCAAAGAAGTCTCGTCCTTTCCTCCCGTTTCATAAGGGAGAACCACTTTGCAATTCTCACCTCCCGCTAGAAATTCTAAGGGGAAAAGGGATCGCAGCTGGGTGAAATGTGTTCAAGGGTGGGTTGATTATTGGGGGAAGGGTGAATGCGGGCGTGTTTTTGAACTGCGATACGGGAGTATGTGAAAGAGAGGACCGATAGCAGCGAGGGACGAAGGTGAAAGGCGGAGTAGCTGGGAAGGTGCGCACGGAAAATTCCCGGGAAGAAAAAGAGGATTCGAAAGGTTATGCGAGAGTCGTGATGAAAGTGGATATATATAATTAGGGAAAAACAAATGAAGCGGGAGAAAGAGTTTGTGGGGAAGGGATGCGAGAGAGTGAAGGAACTCATGAATGCGAAAGAGCAACTTGAATGGCTGGAGGTATGGCGCCCTTCAAATGACTCCCAACGGCGAACACAAGTCCATCCCCTGCTCTCTTCTGCGTGGCCGCTTACGGCCAATTACCTCTTCCCGCTCTAATCCGCCTATTTAACCGATCTCTTCCATTTTCTCCTTTCCACTTTCTCCACCGCCTCTGTCTCTACTTTCTCCTCCTGCCCTATATTCTCTCGTCTCTGCAATCTCCTGTTCTCTATTTTCTCCCTTCTCCTCTTTCCTCTCGCTCTCCCTCGTATCTCTCTTTTCAATCATTCTCTCTTATTTCGTCTCCGTACACATCCTATGTCGAAACATACCTTACCTTCCTAACATAATATTGTTTAAATATATCAATTCAGAATATTAACTTCCCGTAAAATGCTTAAATAGAGTTATTTTTTCATTATAAATAAGTTTGGAATAAGTTACGTTAACATCAAATTAAGAATTACTAGCAACATTTAATGGACCTTTTTACGTATGCTGATAAAATAAAACGAAAGAAGTATCTCTAAAAAAAATAATTTCAATGAATTATTCCTTGGAAGAGCTTAATTAGTTCGGAAATTTATATTGCTGTGCAAATAGAATTTCGTTTCTATTATATAAATTTACATTATCGTCTATTGAACGGAGGAATTCGTAGTGAAACGATTCTTCAGACAAATATTTTCGTGCCCTTCCGCCAACATCCGATGATTTACTCGGATCAATATTTGGGTTTCTGCGTTGGTTTCTCACTTCCTCCGCGTTACCTCGCCTCACTTTGATGTCTTAACAATCCCTAGTTTGCCCACTAGCCTCTTCTTTGTCCTTCGTCAAATAAACCATTCAACATCCTCTACCGTTGATTGGAGGGAAACATTTCGGAGTGCGGTAAATAACCCGCGAAATAAGATTAACTTTCAATTGAAGTTAAAATATTTATAATATGCATTGACGTAAATCTTCCTGCGAAAATTTTTCCCGCTGTGAGGAATTTAAAAAAATATAACTGACTTGATTTACCGATCAAAATCATTAGTGTGTGCCTAGAATTTAATGAAGCCGTTGTAAATTGTTTGTAATAAAAATGAAGTATTTCATGAAAATTTTTATAAAATATGTAGCTGTATTATAATGACCTATAGTTCAAATTTAAACAAATCATCTTTACCGTAATTATATTCTTGATTTTGCTGTAAACTATGCTGTTAAAAATTGCTTAAAATAATCAATCTAATTCAGATAAGTAAAATATGGGGAAAAAGCATCCGGTTTTATTTTATCGTATGTTATTAATATTTGAATATTGTAAGAATTGATTAAGAATGTTATCCCAAATAATAATAATAATAATAATAAATAGGGGACAGGCAAATTAAATTGAGAGACGTTTTTCTTAGAATGATTTTTAATTTATTTGCCTAGTAGCACATAATTTGTTATTATTCATTTCTACGGGATAATATTTAAACAGAATTTTTAATTCATCAGTTAATAATGTCCAAAGCCTAACAAGCTGAATTTGTTTTTCACCAAATTTAATTTATGATCGCTGTATTCAGGTTTTAACAATGACACAGGCAATGCTTAAACGTTATGATAATCCAGATTCAAATGACAATCAAGAGGTGACTTTTTCATTCGTAATTCTCCGTTCTTTGATTCTCGTATAATTATTTTATGCCAGTAGGAATATCCTTTTAATGGGGGTACGTAGTCATGACGGCGTAATGCTCTCGTATCTTTTAGACTAACGTTCCCAGGAATTGTTGACCTAATCCCCCTACTATGATTACGTCGACGCATTTCTTTCTACCCTCATCCAGTCGTTTCTACAATAATTTCATGGGACGCCTTTCATGCGCTGCGTATTTTTCGCCGCATCCCACAATTCTATTTACTCCTAAAACGTGCCGCCGTGACGGTCAGTAACGCTTAAAACGTAACTGTAGTAAAGCGACGATGCTCCATTAATATCGTGGGATGTGCCCTTTTCCAAAGGGTGAGGTGGAGATGAGGGTTAAGTGGAACACGCAAGGGCAACCCATTTTTCTCTAATGCTATTCCCTTAATTCCATCTTCCCACCAAATCCTCGCTTTATCCTCTTCTTCTCACTCCAAACCCATCTTGCCACTACTACTGTCGCAACTACTCTCTTTCCTTCTCGATCCCGCTTCCCTCGCCTCAAACGCTTTGGAGCAACGTGAACGTTTCGGGAATTTCTCATCTAATCGAAAGACGCAAAAGACTAGGAGTCTCAATATTCTCGGAATGCCGGCCGAATCGTTTTCGAAACTAAAAGAGATTTTCGGAGCGAACCGTCGTTCTTTGTTCGAGATGTGGGAAAGCGCCTCACTGTATAACTGCGGAATTGAGTTTATTTTAAACAGCGATTCCGCCGTTTCGTTGATTGTTCAGCCGAACGTGAGTTTATTTGGTAATTAATTTATTCGTACAACTTTATCTATGCAGTTATTTATTTTCTTACTAAAAGCGAAGAATTCGTTCATTTTTTTCAATCGAGTGTTAATGGCAATAATCTTGAAAATGAAGTGATTGGAAATGATTTCCGTCTAAACAATATATTTTTACTACCTCCGTGTATGAATAAATGACTTGGTCTCATATTGTACGAAAAATCCATGTACTACTCTGGTATAAGACTCATATCGTATAAGACGGTTTTCACCGATCTCGTATTTTCCTACCAGACTGTTTTACTACTCGAGATGATTTATATTTACAGCTTTTAAATTTGTTTCCTATTCTTGTGCTCATGTAGAGAACATGCGTTCTAATTATATTAATACTTTCATTTAAATCTTGGGTTTTCGTGATAACTTTACACGTAATTTTGTCCATTTTCAGGGTAATAACTATAAATTTGCAGCGATTTATGGATATAATTTTGATATTATTTTACTTTTGCTTCTTACTGAAGATATCAACGGGAAATAATATGAACAGAAATCTGTACCAGCGTATTCGATATGCTGCATTTCAAATATTTTGGGACAATTTACGTCTTATATGCGGATATTTAGTTTTTTTTTGTCATTTAATTTAATGAAATGTGAATATCGTTCGGAAGTAGATACATTTCTTCTTCTAATATTTTGAAATAAGAGTTTGTAAGTCTTTTATCGATGCCTTCAACTACGATTTGTTCAACTGAACCATAGTGAACACACACACACAAAAACGCCCATTCCGGATTGAAATACGACCTAGTATTCGCCGTGAGCCGAAGATTCACAGTGAAATGGTTTTTTATTGCGATAAAAAGCATATCTTAACACTTCAATTATCTTCAGTGCTTTTCGTATTTTTGTGATAAAAATGTTTCCGAAGTTTAGGCATCAGTAGCACTTGATATCAAATAGCCCCTAACCATTCCCAGTTTTCCATCCCCCAGGGGATACTCACCGTCCGGGTCGCACATTCGACCTCAATGACATTCTGCATCTGCATCGGTAGTTACGTCCATGTACCATTTCGACACGGACAACCAATTTTGCTCCCGAACTCATCAATCGAGTCAACAGTCGAGTCACGTGACGCACATACCTTCCATTATTTCCAAGATGTACCCGTTTTTCTCACTCCGCCATCTGTATTTTTAAAACTACTTAATGCCTAAAGTAGTCCCTTTCAGAATTGTGGGAAGGAGTTATGTTCTCGGGAAAGGCCACGTAGCGCATATTTCTTTCTTCTTGAATAAATTGGACGTTTGTATACGCTATGTATACGGAAGATGTCGTATGCACCCCAATTAAGGATTGCTTATAATTAAATTTTATACGTGTAGGGTTTAGTAAGTCGTTATATCTCTCAATCTTCGAATAAAACCATAAAATAATTTATCTTTAAACGAGACAGTATCATAATTCACATGGTTTGTACTTAGGCTTTTATATAAGGAGAACTCCGCCTATATTGTTATATGACGTTTAATAGGAAATTTCGTTGCCGGAGATCGGTTAATTTTACGCTGCAATTCTTAAACTATTTTTTTTACGGTAATATTATAGCAGCAGTAAGCGAATGTTATGGGCAGGATCTAGTGGAAACTTGTTCAAGTGCGTGGAAAAATATACATGAATAATGGAAACGGAGGAGAGGTTTTAAAGGGTCAACGTTTCCTCAGCGGAACAAGTTCCGAGAGGTTCAATCTCAACTCTTGTCGTTCCTCTTTTTTCCTCTGAAATGGTCTTACGAAACGTTTATTGTGCGTTCACGAGATTCCATCTCTACCCTTTTCGACCCTTGATATATCATCCATAATCTCTCATTTTATAACAGTTTTGTCCCATCTTTTTGCCTCCGCGTGTTAGAAACAATGGTAAAGATCTTCCAAAATTCAGTAAATGTTCCGTTCATGTTTATTTAAACAAAATATGTACTCCTTTACTCCGCATTGGCATATTTTTAGGAAAAAGGTTGTAGTTTGCCTTTTATTATTTTTCTTAACCTAGTTACTCTTCGCAGTAGTTCTGTTATTACAAACTTACACATTTAAAGTTGAAATGTATTTTTAAGTTTCAGTTTTCTTGTGATATATTGTTAATATTACTATAAATCACTAGAGATCTTAGAAATTTTATAATCAGATTGATGAATTCGACACCCTCGTCCTCAGACAAGACCCTCACTCGAAAAATATTAAAATATATCCATTGTCTTTTTTAAAATAATATTTTAACGGCGGAACGATAATTACTCGGACAACTTGGTATCATTAAAGTTTATTTCTAACAGGACTCATTCAATATATGTATATATTGTATAATGAACCTTACGATACTGGATTGCGTATGTTAGCTCGTGTATAATGAATTTTATGGTAATCCAAATTGCCAAATGAATTGCAGGACTCATTCAATATATGTATATATTGTATAATGAACCTTACGATACTGAATTGCTTATGTTATCTCGTGTATAATGAATTTTATGGTAATCTAAATTGCCAAATGAATTGCACTTTATCATCTCTATTATATGTATATCACGATTGGTTATGAGAGTGAGGGACCTCTTACTGTTTTGGATTTATAATAATCGTTGGCAAATTTGTATTATGAAGATACGTCGCATTAATACGTTAGTACAACTCCAGGATATTTATGAATAACGACGCTTGAATTTAATACCACGTGTATATTCTTCCCTCGCAGCTAATATTTCAACCATCATACGTGATTTAAAAAATTATCGGTGATTGGCTCGATCGATTAGACGGAAGTAATTACGTATCTCTCACTTATCGACTCCTCGGTAAAGTAACGCCCAGTGGGTTCGCACTAAAGGTATCGATTCTCATCTTGTTGGCTTTTTTTCATGTCCCATAAAAATCCTTTCCCGGCACTCCTCTCTCTTGATCTCTGTAAACCTTTAAAACAGGCCCTCGTTTACGATCCTTTGGTCGCCTCGTGGAAACTTGTATGGCTAGGTGGAGAAGAGAGATTGTTGGTCGGGTAAAGGATGCAGAAAAAGGAGGAGGATTGAATGGGTGGCAGACAGAAATTGAGGGCCACCTATGGTCGTAAAAAAAATGTAGTAGCAACCTTCGGCGTCCACCAGAGGGGAGGACATGTTCGCGCTCCCGGCGGGAGTGTTTTTCCGCCCACGCAGGTGCTTCCCTGTAAAAGGGAGTCGTTGCGGCGGCGATATCCTCTCGGGCAGATTACGCGTCCGACCTCATTTAGCAATAAAATTCCCCCGCTCCTTGCAAACCACCCGCCAATCAACCGAGAGTAAGCAATTTCACGGCGTACCTATGTCGCTAATTGAGCCTACCAGTTCACTCAATTAACTATCTCTCTCTCTCCTTCTCCCTCTCCTTCTCTCTCTCTCTCTCTCCCCGCCCCCCTCGCCAAAAAGAAGCGGTTGGACTCGTGTTGCGTTTAATTGCGCCGTCGACGACGGATAGGAGAAAGTCGAGGAAGATGGAAATTGAAGGGATGAACTAAGTGTACTATAAAAATACTCGTATATATTTACGACCTCTTTGTGATACCTATCCGGGAAGTGGTTAATTCGGGAACCGATCTTCATTTAGAAGGCGGATGGGTGTTTTACGGCAGTTTTTGCTATACGATAAGGTGTGATTATTATTTTAGGATAAGGCTTGATTATGATTTTGGGTTGCGATTTCCGAAGTAATTGCTTAATTTAATGCATATTCGCGCACACGAACATCTGTTACAGTAGCTGGATGACGGGTTACTGCAGTGAAAATTGGTCCATCTGCCAGTGCCGAATTAATTAAGAGGATTTATTCCGAGCGTTCCGGTTCCAACCTTAAATTTTGCAACTCGTTCCGTTCCGGGTTCGGTTCCGAGTGATCAAAAGAAAGAACGGTTCCGGAACCGTTTCTAGTTTTTATAAATGTGCCTTTTACTGAAAATTTTGACATTAATTACAACTTTTTTCAATTACATAAAAAAATTATAAAAGTTTCTTAAAAGTAGCGTGACCAAAGGTCATCTTTTAAAAGAAAAATTCCTTTTCTTAATTCAAAACTTATTTCTCTATTTTTTCGAGTCTTTTTTCCTTTACCTTTCTTTCAACCTATAAAAATTGCAATTTTACCTGTTCAATTTCTTTATTTACTCAATGATGGTAATATAATTCAGTATTTAATTGGGTACGTTTAGTTATATTTCAAACAGCTGGCTACATAAATACCAGGTATTTTCAGAGGAATTTTGTTGAAATAAAATTAAAGTAAGTTGAATGTTTTTATTTAGAAAACAACTGACAGTTAATAATAAATCTTTATAAATGATGATTATATTGCCAGCTCTTCAGGGGGTTGGGAAATAAACGTTTGAACACGAATTAGCTAATTATTTACACCTTGCATTATTTACAGTCAGGGTCGGCTTGGGACAGTTGGCCACCTTGAAGCTAGATAAAAACTGGCGACCTCTGCCCAAGCTTGTAGTTTATAAAACCCTTTATGTGTGACCTGTTTGGTTATTTTTAATTTGCGCGATAAATACAAATATTGTATGAGAAAATTTTATTTGGCGAATGATATAGTTTTATCTTTTCGATAGCATGAAGCGTTGGATTTATATTTTCCTCTTCAAATTCATAAAGGTTTTATTGAATCATCCTCTTTAAAAAACACCTCTGATCAATTACGTAACAAATTCATCTTCTGAATGGTATTCTTTAATTGATTTCTTACTCTCAATTACGGATGACAAGAAAACATCAAGAATCGAAAAAAATACTAATTATGGGCTCTACGGTTAATCAATGAAGATGAACGGAGAAACCTCCTAATAACCATACAAATATTTTTTAGAAAGAGAAATACATATACACTGGTTTCGAGGAATTTACTCCACGCCAGTGAACAAACACACGTAATCTCACACACTCCGGGTTTAAGGGGAATTACTCCAACGCCAGGGACCCCTTTTCTTTGTTCATACACACACACACAAATACACACCAACCAAAATAACACACACGAGTACTTCCTTTCTAAAAAAAATTATTATGGGGTTCCTCCATTCATCTTCATCAAGAATCGTCTTATCTTCCTACCCCGTAATTTCATTGAATCCTGCCGCTGCGCTGTAGAGAATATTTTTTGTGACTGTGCGAAGAAAGGTGATAAATCTGATTGGAAAGTGATCACTTAGAATGTATTCGAGTAGATAATTCAATGTTAGCTGTCAGTTCTTGCTTTACATAATCTTTGAAGAACTTTTTACCAGAATATATTACGCAAAATATGGAAACGAAATGTAGATGGCTGAACACCCAGGTCCAAACACTTGATCCAACTTAACGAGGAAGAATAATAATCAGAAAGTACGCGTTTTCAATTTTGTATTAAAATGTAATCGTAGAAATAAAATAGTCTATGTTTTAAATTTAAAAAGTGTTAAAATATTAATAATAATTTATTCATTTTTAAGAGAACCATTCCGGAATCGTTCCCGAACCAAAATTTTGACAACATTGTTCCATTTCGGGTTCCGGTTCCAATAAAATTTTTCCGATCCGGATCCAGGAACCGAAACCATTTTGGAATCTCGACTCGCAGTCTTGTTACGAAGCTTCTCGTTATAAGATTACCCTTTTCCTCGGATTTTCATACCCGTTAACGATCGATGAAAATGTTTTTTCATGTTAGCATTAATATTTTCTACTTACCACGTATAAAACGAGAAAGCGCGATAATTATGGTAGTAAATACGGTGTTATGAACGTGGTGAGACAAAAATAAACCAAATAATTGAATTGGTTGCGAGGAAAAGAGATAAAAATAATGAAAATTTTTAACGGTAGTAACTCTATAGCCAAATCATTTAGGTTACGGCAAATAAACTAAAGAAAGACTGATGGAGCTTGCGAACGTTCTTGAACGTGCAAAATAGCAGAAGGGCTCCAAAGATTCGACTTGGAAATAGCTCATGAAAATGCGATAAACCAGAAGAAGATAATGGGTAGTAACATCTTGCAAAGGTAGTGAAGTTAAAAAAGGAAAATCCGCAGCGGGAAGTGAAAGGAAAATGTGCATGGATGAGGTAAGGATAGTAGGCGTCTCTCTAACCAGGTAACAATTCTTCCTCGTAAAATGAGTCCCACTTTCTTTCTGCAACGGAAAAAACGCGTATCTTTTTACAGGTTTTTGTGAGAATTTCCGCGCACTTTCTTTATTTTGTCAGCAGTATCAAAGATATATGGCCTGCGTAAGCTGCGGAAACAAATTTAACGGCAGAATATATACGGAGAAAAATGAAAGGAGTGAACGCTTGGAGGAGTGGTAAAATAGGGATCTTGCCTCGTGAAGAAAACGAGATAAAAAAAGGCGCTCTTTGCGTCATTGAGTTCGATTTTACGGCGCGCAAATAAGGGATGTGAGTAAAAAAAGAATTACGAGATTAAAGAAGTGAAAGGACGTGACCCTGAGGTGACTTTTCTAGGATGAATGGATGTTATGGCAAATTTTACTCGCAATTTACGTTCAGCCGAGTGTTTTTTTTTACATGAAATACGTTTAATACCATAAATTTCAATAAACAGAAGGAGAAAAATTCTGAACTTTACGGAATATCGAATCCGGATTTTCACATGCCGTGCTTACCCTTGAACCACCAAATCAATCATACCAGCACGTTCTTCCACCCTCAAATTAGGATATTTCTGATGAGGAAGTTGCCACGTAAGGGGTAAGACTCGTCATATTAAACGTTCTCACTGTTGTATTCCGTTTATCGTCCTTGAAGTTTATGCTCAGGCGCATGCACTTATGCATACTAAACTTTACTAACTTCAACACCTTTTGCACCATATTTACCTCCAATTCTACTTATTTTCATTAAGATATTAACTAAAAAATACGTTTAACAAATGTAGGCATGATAGAATGCGAAAAATTTTCTGTTACTTCTTTTGCATAAACAATGAGTATTTTCAGGTTTCTTTCCATGATAAACTTTATGCGAGGAAAATGATATAGAGTCATGTGATTCAATAATGTTTTCTAACTATCTCTGACATATATTTTCATACTGTTTAATGCGTCAAATAAATAACATTTTGGGCACAGTTAGGAAGATAAATTAGAAAAACGGCCGTTAAACTAGTCCATATTTTTATCTTTTATAAAAATATAATACAGTATCATTCGGTTGGCCTTTGAACCAATGGGATGTGAGTAGATACATTTTTCGCAGTCTTATACGAGAATGAAAGCAACTGGAACACCAATAAACGTTCAAAGCACATTACACGTATATAGACGCGAGTCGTGATAGTCCTTATATACTTGTAGAATTCCTTTTATTAAAACCTAATTTCAATTTCTCTCAACCTTAAATCGAACGAAAGTTAATATTTATGATATTCGGCCAGCCAAATTTGATGTTTTTTCAAGCAAATGATAGTTTTAAAGAAATATTAGTCATTGAATTTAGAAGACATTCCATTTCAATCAGGGTCATTGCAGTCAAAATTTTGGTCTTTAATATCTATTGAGAAATACCTCTAAAATACGCCTCCCTAAGACTAAATTCTTGTTCTGCTTTAATGTATTTAAGCATATCTGGCTTTTATAGTATGTAAATTGTTAGATTAACTTGCACTTCGGTTATGATGCACAAAAATTTGAATGACATTATAAGTTTGACGAAATATATTTCGCCATACACCAAGCTAGTTGATAAAATTTGATGTTAGATTTCACATAAGGATGATAAACAAAATAACTTTTTTCCACAAGAATATTCCTATGCTTAGATTCATTTCATTCTTTACGATATTTACAAGTTGAAATGATCGAATACAGTTTATTTTTCCCACGCCTTGATATTATTTAACTGAATTGGCCCGCTGACGTCAAAAGATTAGGCAAGCCTGGAATAGAATATGAATCGTTCATATCCATAATGTTCAACAAATCGCGAGACTGGTGGGTGGCCGAGTAAGATAATTTTCTTAATGCCATGAGAAATATAATGCTTTGTAATGCGAGTCATTTTTTAAAGTAAATAAGTTTCCTTAAATCTAAATATTCTGCAATTTTAGTAAATTGTGTGAAATTTTTATCTTTAAATATTACTGGAAAAACTACGGATATAGAGTCTGAAATTAACTTATGAGGTTGTAAGTAAAATAATGAATAAATAAAAATACATTTCTGGAGCCAATTTTTGTAATTAGGAGTTTCAACAAAGTTATTAGTATTTTTTCATTAACTAACTATACAGCCGAGAATAATATATGATAATTTCAACAACAAAGTAATTTAATTCCTCTTTGGACTACCAGTTGAGTTGTTTATTCATACCAGCCCATGCGAGAAAATAATATTTATTTATAAGGAAAACATTTGCATTTCAGTGATTTAAATTTGCCCGAGCATGAAATAGAAACGTATCGTATTAGATACTAGTTTTTCAGAAAATCGCCGTTTAGTTCTCCGCATCGAATCTTCTTTTTAGTCAATATGCATTTCTAGTCTTAATACTAGAGGAGGAAATATTACCCTGCTTTTAAAAGTAGTAACAAAGTCACTTTTAATCTAGGACGTGTTATACTAAAATACGTTTAACATTCATGTTATTATCGAATACATAGAAAATATAAATACAAACCGTATAAGTGTAAGGCAATTGGAATTGATGTTTGGGAGACAGAGATTGAGAGATAAATGTGCAGGATGGCGAGAAAATGGATAGGCAAAACGGATGACAGTTGTTCTGAGAGGATGTGGGCAAGAGGACAACCACAAAGCCCAGTTATATTTCCGGTAACTGCGGTATAAGTTTAAGCTTGGGAGAATCTGCGGTCGAGTAGAGGAGTAAGAAAGGAAATTAGCGGGGACATTGTTTAGTCAACGCTGGAGGGGAAGGGAGTATACGTATAGTTGAGAAGACCCTGAGAAGAAAGGGCTCTTGTTCCAGAACCGTCCTTTAGGAAGAAGACAAGAGATTGGAGAAAGGGGGAGGACAGGGGGAGGTCGCTTTAGGAAAATGAAAGGAATCTCAAGGTAATAGGAGAGAAGGGGAAGGGAAGCAAGATTAGGGGCCTTAAGGGGGGAAAAGAATTTGCATTTCAAATCATGCTGTCCCTCGTCTCCTCTCATCATTGGCCGAGGCCGTGAGGAAATGGAATTTTCGGAGGTGTCCTCCTCCTTCTGTCCCTCTCCTCCTCCCTAAAGTTCCTCCCTCCTTCGAAATCTGTTCTTCCGTCTCTCTCCGCCAAAGGAGAGATTCAAATTAATGATTTTCTATGTTTATTGGGCATCCGTTTTTTTTTCGAGTTGGAGAAAAAATCGTTTCGGGCAAAAAATAATGCTTTGATTTTGAATTGCAAATCACATGGTAATTCCGAGAATTTGCAACGAGCAACCCATTCTCTTGTAACTCTATTGAGCGAAATTAAAGGTACATTTCAATCAAGCTTGTTACGGGAACTTTTGTTATGAATATTGAACGTGACGCAAAAAATTTTATCGTTCCAGTTAACTGTTACCGTTCTGCGAAACGGCGTGCATCATTTCCGATGCTCCATTAATTGATAACATCTTTTTGTTTTTTAATTTCTCATACGAAGTATCGTGAAAGTATTGTTACCGCGAAAAAATTCGACCTCGAGATTTTTACGGAAATATACGTTTTAGGTGTCGCTGAATCCGAAAAAGTGGTTGTTGCAATGCCGTCTGTCTGTCTGTTACTGGCTTTGGAGCTTAAACGGTGAAGCGAAAATGAATGAAATCTCGTACTTAGGCATTTTATCATACTGAACAGAGTATATGAATAAATGGTTGACATTGCTCAATAATTAAAGAAAAGTTTATTCTACGCAATTTTAACAACAATTCGATTTTCTCAAAAAGGGCTCTAACCATTTTGATCAAATTTCGTACAGTTACTTAAGTTATGTCTTCAATAGTATTGTATAGTTCATATTTCTCAAAAAATGAATATAAGGCTAGTTTATTCTAGGCGACTTTAACAATAATTCGATTTTCTCAAAAACGGCTCTAACGATTTTCATCAAATTTCGTACAGTTACTTGAGTATACATCTACAATAATACTACCTAAGTCATTTTTCTCAATTAATGAATATAAGGCTAGTTTATTCTTGGGCAACTTGAACAAAAATTGGATTTTCTAAAAACAGGCTCATACGATTTTCATTTTCTAAAGACAACTAAACGACGCATTAGTATATGAGAAAGTTTGTACAATGTATGTTGTACCGATTTTTTTCTCTTTGTCTTGCCGATTTTTATTTGTCTTACACTTCGTTCAATTTTTATATGGCGTGGTTTAATTGTATATAATTTAAACAAAATATAATTAGAGTTTTAATTTACTTGAGTAAGAATACTTTTGTAAAATGTTTTTACGAATTTTATTATTTCGTTTTCCTGTATATTATTTGATAAAGTTTTACAATAGATAATGTCATTCGTGCCATTCTAAGACCTCTACCACAATTATGGCCGAATATTGGTCTTATTGTTAGCCAACAATGTAATAACTTGTTATCTGGTAGTTTACCTATGCATTAACAGCATGTTATTTGTGCGTAGGTGTTGAAGAAGTCGCCCGCTTCTTAAAAAGATTTAATTTAACATAACCGTTAATTTTGTTTGATAGCATATTTGCGTCATTTTGTTGTTATGGTGCCTTTTATATGATCTGCTTTGAAAGTCGATAAAAATATAGAGCCAGGTCATACTGGGCTTCATTTATTTGCTTCGCTTGAAAATACACCTAATACTAGCGACGTTTATGGAGAGATATCTATATGGCTAATCCATTACTCGTAACTAGCAGTAAGTAACAGGTGTCTATCTACTATTGATTGTTTCACATTTATATATGAAATAATGTTAGGCTAGCAAAATAACACTAGCTTCTTTATCCTAAATGTCATGCAGTCCAAAGAACTCGCGCCTTAATGTAGGCAACCCAAATATCCTGCTCCTTGGTATAGGCTAGGGGAGGCAACCTTTTTCACAAGAAGAACCATTTTTACTTTCTCCATACGTAGTAATGGGAAAGTATTGTGATCACGAAAAAAATCGACTTCGAGATTTCAACGGGAATACACGTTTTGAGGTCCCTAGAACACGTTTAAACTATTTTCGGAATGATGCCTGTGTGTGTGGATGTATGTGATTGTGGGCGCTCTAACTCAAAAAATACTTGTCATATTAATACCAAATTTCATATATAACACTTTAGCATGAGCATAAAGAACGATTAGTTTTTGGACAATACCGGTTAACCGGAAGTCGAGGTTTATTCGAAACCCGATTCGATTTTTGCGATATTTCTCCGTTAAAACATCAATATTGTATATACAATTCTATACAAATGTTATATAGAATGTAATTTCCTACAACTTTCATTTGAAACAATTTTCCATATCAGTTATTGTTTAGGAATTATTTATAAATAATCGGTTTTTTCGGTTTCCGTCAAATATCTCCTTTAACGTCGTTATTGGTAATCTTGGTGAGAACCAAAGTTGTAGAGAATAATATTTATTCCAAGTTTTGTTTGAAAAAAATTTTCGTAGAACCATCAATTTCGGAGATATTCAACTTTTTCGTAATTTACCGTATACAGCGCCACCACCATGTAGCGGTGAATTCTGTACACATACTCAAAATATACGTAATTTAGGGCAATAAGGAAGACTATTCTTTTACGATGCGAAATGATAATTTTGCCTCATAATGCTATTCATAATAATTTAAATATCTATAACCCAAATATAGAGAAAGTCGTGTTGGCCAAATCAGATTTCTTCAAAATGTGTATAGAATCCAACATAAGATGTGCCGCAGAATATGTATAATGAAAAAATACGTATTAAATACCGTCAAGCCATATTTAATGACATTATTTATTTAAAAGTTTCAGACACACATACCTATACATTGATGTGCTGGAGAAAATTTGTAAAAAAATATTGAGAAGCAAAAGAATATTTTATTCTATGAAAATATAAATATTCAAATGAAGCAAATAAGGAGATGCTTTCAGAAAATGAATCTAGGACTATAGATTAAAATGAGAAAGTTGATATTTTTTAGTCAACAGCCCATACTGGATCCTTCTATTTAAAACGATTATATTATTATCAATTGAGACCGTCATTGTCGTCTGGTGCGCTTTAAGCGGGAGAGTGGGAGTCGGGAGCCGCAGGTCATTCCTCAAAGAGCCGCGGGTTGCCATTGGCAACTTGCCAACCACTGGTATAGGGAAAAAAAAGAATGTAGGCCTCGCATCTTCGATCCTAGGCAACCCTAACGTGCATTTGGTGAGCTTTTATTTTAGGTAACCCACTTAACGACGTGTTACGTCGCCTTGATTTTAGAACAATCTAGTGCGACCCATCATTCGCGGGCAACATTTGCATGACGTTATGAGAATGTGTTCCATCGTACATTAATATGGCTGATTAAGTTCTTTGTTAGATTTTACATTAGGAATCTAAAAAATGAAGTAACTTTGTTTTACTGTAAGAATATACGTCTGCTTTGATACATTTCATGTTTAATAATACTAATATGTTGAAATTAATAAATGCAATGGATGTTGTCTGGATTAAAAATTTTTTCCGCTGATACCAGTTGAACTATTTCAATAAAATTTTACTTTTGTTAGCAATAATGTAGATATAATTTTTTAAATATAAGGCAGAAAAAAAATTGTGATGACTTAAAATTTTAGAGTATTTTTTTAGCATTGGCGAATTCCTTTCATCTTTTCTTCATTTGACGCATCATGGCGTTTAATTCGTCTAAGGTTGCTAGTATACATTACTCCTACTTTTTGTCTATAGATTCCATCACATCGAAATGTGTTCCTCTTGCTTAAATGGTACGTTCCACTCGAATCTCTTTTTACTGCGTCTATTAAATCAGTTATCTGGGCGCACTTCCTCGAACAAACTGTTTGGGATCAACGACCTCCGCCCGCAGTATATTTGTAATGCTGCACTCAAAGAAAACGCATAACCAATACAATTTCGCAGTCATATATCTGCTTCTGCGTAGAAAGCAAGAGTTTTATTTTCATCCTTCCCACCTCCCTCATGATCGGGGCTTACCGTTTCATTGACGCTTTATCACTCTCCGGTTATGGCTGTCGGAATATAAAGTTCAGTATAGCCAATATGTAGCTTCAATTGTTTAACGTGTGAACGCTAGCAGTTTGAATAGGAAACATTTTAATTGAGTCTTAGGTAATGTAATTTGTGGCAGAAATGCTGTTGAGTTTCGATCGATTGCGTCAAATTTACGAAACGTGCATCCATGTATCTAAAAAAAAAGAAAAGAATAAGATTTTTTAAAAAGGGTAGGTTAGGACAACCTACAGATGCAAATGTGGCACTGCATACTTCTAAGTTTGGCTGGTTATTGTGTAACAGTTTTAGTCATGTTTTTCGAAAACAAAATTCCTTGACTTATCAGCTGATCGAAAAACATCCGAATGGATGATTGAAATAAATAAACGGTTTTCAGTAAAATTAGACGTGAAGTTTGTTATAATCATTATAATACGTAATAGTTATCCCGATTTAATTATAATCTATCATTTTGTATCGTAATGTGTTACAAGTATTCGGTGAGTCTTGAAGATTTAAAAAATATATTTCGAGACAAAAGGTACTATAGACCTAACGGGGACGTGTTTTTAAAACCCCCTTCAATTTGCTGTTGCAGCCTCTTACCACAAAAAGCTCTTCTGATAATAGTTTCAATAATTCAATGATTCTGGAGCTGAAAAATAATGGAGTCTAATTCGTCATGCTTTTAAAAGAACCATTTTAAAATTAATCGAACGAGGCCCTTACTACGAAAAAAAAGACTAGTTTCAGTGTTTCAAAGAACAGGTCTCGGCTCATTGCTGGGTCTTTCAACTTTTATTGCTATGTATATCGAAAGATGATCTTAATTGTTAATAGATCAGAGAGGTCAGTGTTTTCCTTGGCCGTGGGATAAAAAAATCGAATGTGTGAGAGAAAAAATGGAAAATCTACATAGCCTTTGTTACTTTTTCGTCTTAATGGTAACTGAGTGGATTGTAGAGTCTACATTTGAAGATATGTGAGTAGTCTCGTATGCTAGTGCCAAGCTATCTTTTTCATTTTATGTGTTGCAGTAGTTGTTGAAAGCTCTTTAAATTGTCAGATTAGAGAGTTGTTTATACGAAAATTAGAATGTCATTAAAACTGTTTACTGTAAAAAATTGTTTCAATGTATGCAATGCATCTGACGTTGAAAAAACTCACCAGTCGTTTTCAGTATAGTTCAGCGATTCACACAAAATGCTTACGCGGCAAATATAGGCTTTTAGAAAGGTACGGGAGTAATAACGACCCATTTCAAAAATCTAAATGTTAATATAAAATTATCATACGTTAAGTTTCTTTTTACAGCAGATTCACTTGGTAAAACACGTTTTTTTATCATTAAGTATTGTTTTCCTCCTCCATTTGTTATGGAGCGTGTATTGGTAATTGAAACATTAATGAATAAGAACGTGGTCTTAATTACGGAATATATCAAAACCTATATTTAAAAAAATATATTTTCCACATTAAGTCCTGGATAATTTTTAAGAGTTTATCAATGGAAAAAATTTAGTCACAAATAATAGTTGATTGAGAGAAACTATCTCATATATTTGGGAATTTCAGCGATATAACATCAAAGTCATTGTTTTTGACATTTAAAAACACATTAAGTACATAATTCTGAATGTAATGCTTCATAAACTACGAAATTTTAAAGAAGCGACAACAATCCAAGGAATTTTAGAAAATATGTTGCAGTCTCGCGAATCACAAACGTATGTGAGCTCATCTTTACGGCCACGGAAGCGATAAATGCGATCTTTACTGCCTCTCAAACCCATATAGATACACCCACTCTCTATGAACAACAAATATTGCCTTCTTTTCCTTAACCGATGTCGGACATCACGATTTTTATCCAATTTTGACCTTTTTCTAAATATTGGCTAATAAAAGTCGGCAAATTGACGGAAGAACGGCATTAAGGGACATAGGAAAAAATGATGACAAAGATTAAGGTGACGGGATAAAAAAATATCTTGGAAGAGACGTTTTTGTAGATAGAGAGAGGCGGAGATGAAATGGCGGCAATATAACCGGTGAGAAAACAGTAATGTCTAAATATATGTGGTTTAATGGCAAATGCTTGTTTGAGATAAATGACTGTTTTAATGGAGTTGGAGAATTAAGAAAATAGAAACCGTATGTGGCTATGTATATGGCTATGTATATGGCTCAATGCCAGCAGGAAAGTCAAGTGTTACGAGTCAGATAAACAGAATGAAATAATTGAAGATACTCATAAAAGCGTTCTAGTCATATAGAAAATGCCTGTTTTATCGCGTGCGTACGTGTGCTGTGCACTCACAGATATTCCCAAAGAGACGTCGAATCAATGATGTCGTTTAGCTTGTATGACGTCGAAAAATACATTGAATACAATCTTTATAAAGTCAATCATTAAACTGAAACAATAATCGAAGGAATATTTTTCAATAAATAGCATTAAGGACTAATTTTTAAAACGCAACTATACCTACCGCGCACGTTCACATACTTTCGTAATATGATACTACTCATTTGTCTATATTAACTTGCAATCTTCGAGTGTGTATGTCCCGGAGTACATTTGCAATAGCCTAAAGGTGACACTAGAAATAATATTGGCGGATTTTATTATTGGGTACAAAAATATGATTTAAAGTTGGAATCTAATTGAATGGAACATCTTGATTCCGAATCGGATCTAATTTTTATGCTTTGCAGATATTTTATGCAATAAAACGACTAACCAGGGAAGTATACTGTACATTGGCTTCTCTAATTGATTTTTTGTTTAAGACATTTTAGGTGCCTTCTTAAAGCCAAAGATGTAATTTTTAATTGTTAAATCTTGCCGTGACGTTTACCTAAACTGAGGTAAGCATTCTATTTGGTACTCTAACAAACTAAATATAATTGCCGTCGTGACTTTGGTGTGCGCTGTAATCGAGTTGGTGTCCTACTGTTTCAAACTCCGTCGAAGTATTGAAAGCACAATCGCGGCTGCACGTCATAAGTTGAAAACACAAATGATGTCTGGTTTAAGGGTCAAGGTTTTAAGTGACGCAGAGAGTCTATTTCGATTTATTTGGATATTTCAACCAGTAAAAAGACTTCCTTCGTGTGCCTTGTCGTGCCATGCATCATTTACCATTGTGTACCTGTTAGCCCAATAAAAATTCCTATAAGAATAATTTTAAGACTTTTCGTAAAACATTTTGTTAGATTTGATTGAAATTCGCAAGAATGTTATTGGAAGCCAACTTACTTTTATAATAATAAAATCTGTTTCCATTACCATAATAAACTAAGAGTATTTACTCCGTTAATTTGCGCCATTGCAGTCATGCGTAGACTGGATCAGTGTAATTGCATGTCATCACATTCAGCAGTTTATTCTGATAGAAATAACTGAGATGTGTACTGTCCATCAAATATAAGTTTAACTGTTTGAAATGTAATACTCGTTCAACCCGTAATTACCATTTTCTTCATCTACCATTCCCTGATTTGGTCTTTTTTAAATGTCATCCAGATGTTAAGTTCATTTCTTTTCGTTCATCAATAAGGTCGTTTTAATTCATCTGATAAAAATTATCGCAATACTAAAAACGTTTCCAGACAATTATTTAATTTGAAAATGTGTATTCATTTCAAGAGAATCAATATCCTCGCGAGTGTAAGTTTGTTAATATTTGTCTGTTTCTTAAATCCATTCCACAAAGATAAAACTTATGGATATAACCAGAACTTTTCAGAGATTCCGAGAGTCCCGAGCCACTTTCAGATTTTGAGGACCCTGGTCACGATAAAAATTTTAAATAAGCCCCATTTAAAAATTTATTTTATCATGAAATGAAAATTAATTCTGACTAAGCCCCTCTTGTTCCATTTAGTGATATGTCATAACTGCCAAATAATTAACAAGAGTCTGAATTTGGCCACCCTTGAGCTTGAGCCGCGGGCCATAATAGCCCTTCTGGTCCCCCCTTCTGATTGGCCCTGGATGTTACTGTTGGTCAACAAACTATTATGTCTTATAGATATATTTATCTAAATTGTGGGACGCTTTTCGATATATAAGCAGGAAAATAGCAATAGCGCCAAAAATATATATGTGTGTGTGTGTGTGTCACTTCTCAGGAGTTAAGGAGTTTCACTAAAGCTATAATATATATTCAGGGTTGGATTGTTCTTCGACTTTATTACCAGTAATTATCCATTAAAACTTCTGAAAAATAATTCTGTACTAAAGGTGTGACTTTATGGAATTGCGTTTCAATCCGAAAATTCGAAAAAAAATTGTTTCGGATTTTAGTGCAAAAATAGCTTTTACGCAAAATTTTCTGGACATTTTGGTGCGTATTTTGATACAATACACATCCCCAAACAGACATAGACTGATCAATATTTTGACACTTGTTTATACAGCTCGGAGCACCCACCAGAGAATGTCGAAAGTCAACAGTCAGGGTTGTAGGCGCTCGTATATAATGACAAGGAGGGGACAAACAAAGGGATAAGCGCGATGAAAGCTAATCAAGTGACATCACCTACGCAACGCTGTCCTCTTGAGCGTCAGCAATGTCAATAGACTAAGGTTTGAATAAGCTGGTAGTTATAATGAAAAACTTTGATTTTTTTTACTATTTTCATAAAAATTAAAAAGTTTTAGAGCAAACCTTGTCTCATATAAAATCCTGTGAATAGACAAACATAAAGCTTAATTTTAGTATTGAACAAACAACGTACTTGATATATGTATTACTGTTTCCCGCAATTATTTCTAACGCATATGCTACGAGGAATCATAAACTTTATAAATGTATGCAACTGTACATGAGTCTAGCAGTTTTGTAGCATCCTGGATTTTAAGTTAAAATGAGATATTTTTTAAAAAGTGTACTAACATTTTGCGCGTTTGCTTGAATTGATCAAAAAGTTTCTTTACAAATGATTTAACGAAAAACTATACTTTCATTTGCTAGATTTCGAATTCGAAAAATGTATAGGTATTTCTTTGAAAATATCATTATCTTTTATTTCGGATCGTTTTTTTTTGTCGTATCGTATCCGTTAGAAACAAAAAATGAATTTTGAAGGGATCTCTTCGTTAAGGAAATCTATTCCACTCTACTTCAAAGCCACTTCAAATACGTTCTGGCACATAGCACTCCACCTGAAACGCACACAGATCGCTCGCAAACTCCCACGCAGAGCGCCTCAACAGTCAGAATATGATACATAGTATTTCCCAAGTGACAGCCTGCTACTCGAACCTCTTCAATTCCTTTCTTTGAACTGCCAAAACCTTTTAGCTTCCGTGGCCTTCTCCGCTTTGCACTATTTGTATCATAAAAAGAAACGGAGTCCACATAAGGGTTTGACAGGAATACTTCTTCGAAATCGTCTAGCATCTCATGCATCTTCCGCCATATTTTTCTCCATATTCTCTCCATGTTTATTATAGCTCCCCCTCCTTCACGCCGTACTCACTGCTATTTATATACCACCTTCTTCCGGCAACATTTAACTTTAATCTTATTCTTCATTACTGACTTCTGTTTTTTCATCTCGTTGTCTGTTGTTCTCGACACACGTTCAGAATTCGTATGGTACTTTAGGTGCCGCCTAAACCAACCGGTAGCTAAGGAAACTGACGCAATGCAAACATTCAAGAAACTAAGACGGAGACTGTTGGATGTGCGTGGTGAAGAATCGTAATGATATTCAGAGCACGAGAAACTGCACAACAGAGAGCATACCTAACTCAAATCTCCAAACGAAGAACAGAATTAACAGTGTTACAGTGAAACTTCTTTCACCTTAAAGTTGAAATTTGTTTACTACTTCCGTGCGCCGGGTTACTGTGGTGGCGGTGAAAGCAGCGTTCTTGTCTCGTCTATTTTTTTGCCTGGTACGATTTTGCTAATTCCTCTCCCTCACTCCCTGTGCATGCCTCTTCCTGTTTTTCTACACTCTCCCCTTCATCTCTCCTCCATCCACAATTCATTCCCCCTTCATGTTCCTCCATATTCCCTTCACCCCCACTTTCTCTTCCCTCCATTCGCTCTCCGTTCCCCTCACACTCTCTTTCTCCCTCCATCTCTTTCGCTCTCTATTTTTCTTCTTTCTTCCTCTTCCTTATATTAAGCCATATTTCTCTCATCTCTCCTCGTTCTTCGTTTCCCCCCGTTTTTTACCATCGTATATTCTCTTTCTCCCTCTTCCTTTCCATTCCGCTTCCTCTTTATTATTTCTCTTCCTCGTTACTCCAGCTTCATCCATATTCCACCATCTTGATTTCTCTTGCTCTCCTGACTCAGGTGTTACAAAAGTGTGACTCTCTCATTACTTAGATTCTGCTGTCAGAGACAGTGCGGAATGATAAATCATAAAGCAACAAATGGATACGGAAAATTTTATTAAATATGTAGTATTTATCAAGTGCATTATAGTTTGTTTTTGCTTAAATTATATAGAATTTTGCGTCGTGTAATTTTGTCTCAATTTTGTCATAACGTGCGGCAGTTAATGTATTCAAAATTATACATTTGGCTGTCATGCAGTTCTTGATCCTACTTCTCTTGCTTTCTAATTGTCTCCTCCCCACATTAATGCTATCCGGCGTAGTCGAGTCGCTTCTTTTTCCACGAACCGAACGATTTATGGCAAATTTCTCCTCGCGCACGTTTAGTGTGGCATCTTCGGTTCGACCGCAAAAAAAAAATCAATTTTGCAATCTTAGAGAAAAATAATGAGAGGACTTCAGTACACTGAAGTTTTTTTGTGTTCCAATGACAAATGTTATGAGAAAGTTATGAATTCGGTTCCCACACCTATGAGATAGGACATCACCACCAATAACTGGAAAATGGTAACCTTCTGAGTGAAATGTGGTGTTATAGAAATAAATCAGTTACATTGCGTTTATCTTGATTTATTTTTAATCCATCGCTTATGGTTTTATGAAGCATGTTATCATTTATTTTCGCCAGTATTTTATTGAAGCTGAATAAGGAAGAAATGTGTGTTTTGTTAGCATATTATTCGATCTGGTCCTAAAAATTCAATTTATTATCGTGTGTATTTTTTTATCAAATGATACTCGACTGTTATAAATTATTGTATATTGTAGTTGTTGTTCATTTAAAGTGAAAAGTTAAAATAACTTGAGCGAAAGACAAACACTATAAAAGACCTCGAATGTTGATATATAAAAATTATTTTAATGTACATATACTCGTGTTTACACACACGTGTGTGTGCGCGCGCGCGTGTGAATGATGAAACCCGTTCTATTTGTGGTGACAAAAAAATCGTATGAACACATGGTCCTCATACACCAAAAAGAGTTTTAAAGCAACACCTCAAAAATATAGTTTTAGATGGCGCTTTACGATACAGCAAAGGCGATTCTACCAAAACGTTTCCTCCATGGGAAAATTCCTACCTTTTACCGTTTGATCACAACGCGCGAGTGAGTGAGAGAGACAGAGAGAAAGAGAGAGAATGGCCAATCTTTTGTGTGCTCTTTCGTGGCCACCCTTTCGCCCTTTTATTCTCGTTCGCACCGCATAACCAATGGAAAAGTGGCTGCGGAGTTAGCCCATATCCCCTTTCTCCTCTCCTTTTTCATTCCTCCTACTTCCTTTGGAAGAGTTTCCAACTGCGGGTCACCTTCATTATTCAGCCGCCGGAGCGACACGGCCTGAACTTCGGGGCGACAGTTTCATTCCCCCCTCTCTCTCCCTTTTTCGTTCCCAACTCCCATCTTATCTCCCCCATAGATCCACTCGCTCCCTCTTTTCCCTAGACGCGCTTCACACCCGACACCAATCTTCTTTCAACTCGCCCCACTTACTTCTCAGTTCTCTAACCTATATCTTGGAGCTTCACTGAAGTAGTAGTAGTAGCAGTCGTGAGGTGATTTGAAAAGGTGGGGGATGGAATATAAATAAAGAGTCTAAGGATTCCGCAGGCGTCTTCTTTGACGTCATCAAGGCCTTCGACAGGGTGTGGCATGAAGGTCTCCTGTAGAAACTACGTCGACACCGCTTCCCAAGATGGCAACGGCGATTCATCTGCTCTTACTTGGAAGAGAGGACCTTCCGAGTCTCCTGACAGCGGCAATCCTCCACACTTCGGCGGATGAAAGCAGGCGTGCCACAAGGGTCGGTCCTGAGGCCTTTGCTGTTTAACATCTATAAAGCAGACATCCCCACGGCTCTTGGGTGGACGCAGTAGAGATGAAATGGTCATCAGAAGTAAAATACCTGGGGGCCTGCCTAGACCGTCGACTCCTCTTCAATCTCCACGCACACCGAGCAGCTGCCAGAGTCATCGGAGTGAAGGTTCAGCTCTCCCCAATTCTGCGCTCCCCTAACGTGGCGCAGAAGTGGAAGAAAGTAATCTACACAACAATCATCCGCTCAGGGATTGTTTATGCCTCACCAGCATGGAGTGGGAGACTGCCAGCGGCAGGTCTACACTCCTCAGAAGTCTCCGAGCGCAACTGCCTTCGTTCCATCCTCAACCTTGGCTGGAAAATACCGAACAAGACTCTCTATAATCTCACCGAGGTTTCTCCCCTGAAGGAGAACGTGAGAGAACTTGCGCAAGGATTTTTCAGTCGTCTCGAGGCCAAGGAGGAAGAGTCCTTTCGAGATATTGGCAGTAGGAAGACGTGTCCGTGGGATCTCCAGAAACATCCCAGGGCAGCCACAGGCGAACTGGGAGACCAGCCCTCTCACAAGAGGACAAGAAAATAAGGAGTGAGTTTCTCCTTCCTGATGCGGATAGGCATGTGCGAGGCAAGTATTCCCCACCTCTACGACGGCGACGCCTACAAGAGCGGAAGGGGTAAGGCAGGATTCGGAATCCAGCCTTGAGTCACAACCCGACCCATTCTTCTACCTTTTTTCAATATCGCATTACTCGAATCAACGAAGCATTCTTTTTTTGTAATTTTGAAAAAATAAATTATTTTGCACAGCCACATGAAACTTGAGATCTTTGTGAATGTCGCGTAAATTACTTTTGATGCGTCGGTAATTTTTTTATGTTCGACTTTGTGTGTTCAGTACTTACAGCGAAATTTAGTTTGATCGGTTTGTTTTGAAATAACTTTTCAGCGATTAAATTGCATAATGCAGATTCAGATCAATTTATTAAAAGCGTTTATATCTCTACTGTGAACTGTTTTCGCGCGGCAATAATATTTCGACTTGATTCAATTATTAGATTAATGATTATCCCGAAAATACGTTTAATTGCGCTTTTAAAAAAATAATTTTGCAGCTATTAATTAGAATAATCTCGAAGGTTTATTTTAAAACCACCATTTTTCTCCCAATGACTGTCACAGGACTTCGTTTTTTGTACGCGAAAGTCATTTTTCAGAATTCAACTGAAATATAATGTTATTCCGTGTTATTAAAATATATATTTAATTGAGCCGTTTTCAAATATTTATGCTGCGATTAACTTGATAAATGTCAAAGCTGCATACTCTATATTTTTTTAATTTAAAGTAAATCGTTCATATACCAAAGTGCCTTGTTTTGAAGTTATTAACCTATCTTTCATATTTTTCTCTCTCGATAAAATTACTATCGAATGAAAATTTGGTACGAATTTTTTGGGCTTACGATGAAGCATGAAGGGATAATTCAACGGAATTATGAACCTTAAG
The DNA here is from genome assembly GCA_036926305.1 of Uropetala carovei. Taxonomy (NCBI): domain Eukaryota; kingdom Metazoa; phylum Arthropoda; class Insecta; order Odonata; family Petaluridae; genus Uropetala; species Uropetala carovei. The sequence continues at coordinate 7,067,108 of JAXCHB010000169.1, forward strand.
AATTACATTTAGTAAGGGCGTCTTTTTTTACTAGATTTTGAGTTTGAATACCTTTTATTCTTGCTGCTTGATAAGACATTAGTTGTTATAATTCTATGTTTTAAATTATTCACACTTCAAAAATATATTTAACCCTTAAATTTTTACCTTTCCGAAAACAATTCGCTACTGGGGCCTGCTTTTATTCCAGTCAACAAAATACAAATCCCTTGTTTCCCTCGCAAAAAATATCTAAAGCTATTTTCGCCTCTAAGAATTTCGCACTTTTCATCCTCAATTCCGGACGAAAGCTTCGTCGCGCCCCCCTTTTTTCATTCTTCTTCTGTCAAATTTAGTTTCTTCCCCGCGAGGCGGCGCGTGATTCGTCTTTGTTTGCGCGACGGTGCCCACCTTACACCCTCCCTGTTCCTTCTCACACACACTTACTCCCTTCCAATCTACCCCCCCCCCCCCTCTACGCACCAACCTTGCCTCATCTTCTTCCACTTAAATCTCTCTCTCTCTTTCCCTTTACCCATCTTGCCATCCGTGGTGTCAGTCTACCTCCTGTTCATCCACAAACACAAATCAGCTTTATTCTCCTCCCATTTTCCGCCCTACGCTTTTTTCCCTTTTCCCATTCTCTTACTCTCCCTCTCACATAGTATTATTTCATCCAGCCGCAGTAATAAGAAACGAATTGGTTCTCCAAATGTCTGGTGCGTTAATTTACCCGGTAAAATTTACAACCAAAGAAAAGATTTTTATAATAAGGCGAATTTATTCCAGGAACCTCTTTATTTCTCTCCCTCCCTCTTTCTCTCCCTCTTTTCCCCTTTCACTCCTTTTATTCTGCGTCCAATGCGTGGGATTTTGTCTTCGACGATGAGCGTGGATCGAGAAACAAAAAAATTTGTCCTGAAATATGAGAGGGAATAAAATGGACGGGAATGTATTTATTCGTTAATGGATTCATAAAAAATAATTGGTTTTGTAGTCTTTCGTATTTACTGCTGAGAAAGGAATTCTGTTCAGTTTTATCCATTTCTTTGGAAATTCGTTATATTTATTACGGTGGCATTAATTTGTAAAAATTATTCATTTAACCGTCATTTTCCGAGTTTATACAGCGATATTTTTTTTCTTTCCATAACTTTATTCAGTATTTTTTAGATTTAATGATGCAATTTCAGCAGAATAGTCTGTTCCATTTAATCTTCTCCAATAATCAATCCCCCGCTTAAAAGTTAACCCTATGAAGTATCCGGTGTGGTATGACTGTCATCTAATTTTATTCCTGAAAGCAAAAAACAGAGCGTTTCGAAAATGGAAACGCACGAAGTCGCACAGTGATTACGTCGAGTTTTCCATCCTTCATACTGTATATAAAAACCTGCAATTATCTAAGTATAGCACCTATCTAAAATTCAGATTATTCCTTAGGATCCCATCCTAAATTATTTTGGCGCGATATTCAGCGAAAAAGAGGAAACAACCGCATCCCGGCAACTTTAGCGTGCGATTCACAGGACGTCAGCAATTTATTCTCCGATTATTTCTCATCTGTTTACAATCAACCTGTCTTTATCAACCAATTTTGATTCCGTCCCTATATCACACGACCTCCTAACGTTTTTAAGTTTTACTAAACAAGAGATAGTCGCATCATTAAATAATATTAAATGTGATTCTTCATACGGGTTGGATACTGAGCATTCTTTAATACTCAAGACAAATGCCAATCAATTAGGCTACCCTCTTCTACTGCTACTCAACTAGTTTGCGCTTCACCAATCTTTCCCTTCAAGATGGAAACAGGCCCCCGTTACGCCTATTTATAAAAGTGACAATAAATCGGAAGTGAAAAATTATCGGCCCATTTCTTTGTTTTCTGTCTTATCGAAAGTGTTTGAAAAACTTGTGTACGATAGGATTTTTGCTCATTGTACACCTTTATTTTCACCAAAGAAACACGACTGTTTTGTTCATCGGTCAACAATTTCTTGCAATTCATATCGATCAGCTTGCCTCTGTCATTAATAAAGGTGGTCAAGCAGATGCCGTCTACGTAGATTTTGAGAAGGTCTTTGACCGAGTTGACCACGATCTCCTCCATAAACTTCGCTTGTTTGGCATCAGTGGTTCTGCTTTCAACTTGTTGCCGTCATGTCTGATAAATAGAACCAAAAAATTAGCGTTTGACGGTGTCGCGTCCCCACGGTAACAGATGTAATGTTAGGGGTTCCGCAAGGGTCTATCCTAGGGCTCTTATTCTTCAAAGTATTTATTAATGATCTCCCGATAACCATTAGCAGCAGAACCTCGCTTTACGCGGGTGATTATAAATCGTCAATACTGTTAAAAACCCCGATGTCTGTGAAGTTATCCAAAGTGATCTCGTGAAACTTTTTCAATGGTGCAAATCGTGGAACCTTTTCTCAAATATACCCAAGTGTAAGGTGGTTTATTTTTCACTTAAGAAAAATCCCCTCGTCCAATCATATAATTTGAACGGCGTTCCATTAGAACGGGTGATCACAATAACAGATTTAGGCATAAGGCTCTATTCAAAACTCAGTTTAACACATAGCAGATGTCTGTACCAGGGCCTATAGAATCTTAGGCTTTATTAAGCGCAATTCATTAAAACGTTTTTCAACAAGAACGTTTATCCAGTCCTACTGCGCTCTTGTTCGACTCATACTTGAATACGGGAGTGTAATTTGGAATCCCCATCAAAAATCCTTGATTGACTCATTAAAAAGAGTCCAGAGACGTTTTGTGAAGTGGGTGTGTGGGAAAGAAAATCTAGCCTACAGCAAAAATGGCTACTTAAAACTTTGTGAAACGTTCAAAGTTATCTCACTCGAGGCTAGGCGCAAGGTTTCGGATGCTATGTTTCTGAGTAACATTAATTAATTAATTAATGCCGAAAACTTGTTACAGCTTGTGGGTTTTGCAACCTGCCTGAGAAGGTCACGGCACACCCCCGTATTTCATGAACCCTACTCAAGAGTGAATGTATGTGTATATATGTATTCTCTCATACCAAGAATGGTCAGAACTGTAAATGAGCTACTAGCCAGACAACCCTCTGTCGATATCTTCCACGATTCGCTTCTTAATTTTAGGAACAAATTAAGTGAGTGGCAAATTTTTTATTTTATGTATATTTTTTCATTCTAATAATTACCTACTTTCTTATTTTTTTCTTATTCATTTTTGTATTTTTTTAAATTATTTTATATATTTTATTAAAACACATGTTACTTGGGACATAGAGTTTTGGGTTCCCGGCGATGATTTTTTTCCGGGAAACGGGAATTAGATTTTCAGATATCCCGGGAATAGCAATGATTTAGCATTTTAAATATTTAATACGGCATTTTTCATTTAAACATTATATTTTTATTGATAAGACGTAAATACGTAGGTCTTTATTGAATCACAATGACATATGAAACAAGTATAGGGTATTAAACATAAAAACTCAATAAGAGGCAAGATACATAACCCTTATAAATCTAGGAACTCAGTTTAAGAATATCATTGATGAGAACAATCAATTGAGCATATTAGTGAAAAAGATTACACGATATTATCTGCACAGCATAGAAAACAAGTGGCTGGTAGAGATTCGAAATGTAACCAGTACATAAAAAGTCGTGGATTTTTAAAAACATTAAAAAAAATACATTAATTGCAGCTTAAAACATAAAATTACTTTTGTAATATGTACATATCAATATAAATTGAATCCTATTAAGAAATTTAATTCCAACATTTATGAATAAAATATATCACGTACGTTAAAAAAATACGCAACTTTAAGACTAACAAAAACTAAAACTAAAAAAAGAACTCGCTCTATCATCCGACATTTCCTTTTAGTCTCCCAATTGCAACATTTACTTTCGTCAGTCCTTTAAATTTTATATAAAACCTTAGTTACTGCAAGGTGTATTCCATGACTGTAACATAATTGATGAATTACCCCTGACAGTTTCCCAAATTATATCAAAACTGCTGCGCCATCGGTTGTTATACCAACTATATTACTTGACAATTCTAGACCGAATTCCATTAGTTTTTCTTCAATTACTTGGACTACGGCTTCACCCAACCCAACCCTAAGCAGTGGTATTCTTTGTCAGAATATTGCAAATTAATGTTGATGTATCGCCTGTTCTGAATGCTTGTCCACTCATCCAATGTTAAGCTGAATTTAATATTTTCTTTTACCAATTACTTAATTTAAAAAAAAAATAATTTGACCTTCTATTATGTCATAATATTTGTAAACTAGTAGCATTACATCCCCTTCATGTCTTGGCAAATTATATCCCCTAGCAGAAACGGATTCCCTTATAAAAGTGCTTCTTGTATTTGCCCGAATTGAAATTCCATCTGAGACTGCAATCCGAGCAACAATCTCCTCCAAAGATCCTTTCTGGTGGTTGAGAAATCTTTTTGGGTCGAATTCTCTCACTCTCGCTATCTTTTCGTTTTTCAATTTTATGAACCAAATCTAAATGTCGCATCATGCCACTTGTAGAAGAGCCCTTGCAATTTATCAATTTGGCGCATTGTTTACACGTTGCTTTCTCCTTTTCTCCTTTTTTTATTATATCCACACTTCCGATCCAGGTGTATTTGCGTTACTGTGATCCATAATTTAGGGCTAGTTTTAAAACAATAAATGGATTCTAAATTACATATTATAATTTCACAAAGTAGAATAGAATGAATCAATAAACACTGACTCTCATACAAGGATATAAATATAGTAAATGAAACTATGAGATACCAATTAAAACTTACCTCTTGATTGGAGATGCTGATGTTAATTCTACCTATGTCCTAGGGCAGGGATGGCGAACCTTCTGTTGCCCGCGTGCCAATATTACTGAAATTATAGAAACTTTTCCGCCTTGCGTGCCACAAAAAAACCTTTGATTTTTCTTGCGTGCCAACTAAATTAAATTCGTGATCAAGACAAGAGATTAAAATTTGTAACCATAAAACTAATGTTTACAATAGTTAACAAAGTAACACAAATGTTTTTGCGACACTAAATCAGTACGATAAATGCTTTGATTGGTTTTCGCCTCTCGTTGGCGTGCCAACCAAAATCGTCTTGCGTGCCACTTATGGCAGGCGTGCCATAGGTTCGCCATCGCTGTACCTAGGAAGTAAATCCTTATTTCTTCAAAATAAAAAAATAATTCACAGTCATACATGCTCATATGACCTGCCGAGAAAAGGCATAGAATTTTTTAAATTTAATTATTACATATAAGGAACTTATTTGTGACAAATTGTTACCATATTCAATATTAAGACGCAGTTTGACTTGCGCAAACGATCTTTTCTCGATGTTGACGATGTGCAGACAACAAGAGACCAACTACTTCTATACCCTATATTGGAAGTTCCTCTCAATTAAAATGGAGGGGGGGTAGAAAATGCACGGAAGATGTTTAAACAACAATGTTTTTGTAATTCACTTTGTCAAAGTAGCTATTTTGTCGATTAGGGACAGAGTGAGAGGGAAGGAAAAAGAATACGAGGGGAAGGTGGTAAGCTTCAGTGCCTAGTTTCAGATTCATGCAAAATGCAGCCATTACTTTTTGGACTTTTTGTTTACTGACAACATTCACGGACGCGAGAAGAAGATATTTTGACATTGTATTAGTTTTCCATTGAAATGGAATGAATGGCGATAAACGCAACCGGATCCTTAATCTCAAACTCAAAATAACTCAGTTACTATAATTAAAACGAACAATTCCCGGGAATCGTTAACATTTTTCCCGGGATACGAGAATAATAAATATCGAGTAAATTCCCGGGAACGGGAATTTCCGGTTCCAGAACTATTGGGGGATTTCTGTATGTGTTAAATACATTATCTAACACTTGAAGTTGAGTTTAACAGAAATAAAATATTTGATATATTATGAAGGGTTTTTGAATGTTTATTTTTGAACAGTTTTCACTCTTACAATTAGATAAATTATGAACTTTATTTTTTTCTCTTTAATTCTTACGCTATGCAATACTAAATTGGTAGTATGTGTGCGCGGGTCAGACATGAACGCGCACACGGGGACCCTCTATTAGGCCTAAGTTTGGTGCCGTTTATTCGTCTTTTTGAGCTGAAGGAAATCATGTGTTAATTAAATGTTTTATATATTGGTCGTTATATGACATACCATTTCAACTGTACGAAGGGTAAGTGGCCAAGAAACAGTTAAAGAACCTCCCATAGCCTAGGAAATCCCTCCTCATACCCATTAGTCGTTTAATCCTCTCCAACCTCTCCCTCCACTCTTGCCCGTAAATATACAACACTTGCTTAAAGGTTTTGGTACCGTATGATGCTGTAAAGGCTAAACCGATCGATCAAATAATCTTTTTCTGTGGAAATAAAAGGACGTTTATTATGTATTAATATTATGAAATCATTCCACAAAGTCGAGACTTCCCAATTAGATTTTGTTTAAAAAGAGCCTCGTAGCGGTTATCTTACATATTTTTCTCAAAATCGAGGATTCCGAACGCTTCCCATACTTTTGCTATGGATTTTTGCTTTTCTTGCTAAAATAAGCGGCTACCGTAAACAAGCAGATCCTTTCTCCTCTCCACGAAGGAAAAAAATTTAAAAATATCAGTGGCTGACACTGACGACATCCCCTGCGCCCTTGTTTCCGTTCCTTTTTCTGCCCGCTTGTCTCCCTTGGCGCTCATCCCAACATTCCGTCCATCTGCAATGCTAATACGGAAAGCACTGCTCTCGAGGGATTTAAGCCACAAGAGGATGATGGAGAAAAGTTCATGGGGAGGGGATGGGAACAAAAATGCCAGGGTGAAACTAAATGAGATAGAGGGGGGGGGAAAGAGCAAAGGAGGATTATAAGTGCTCGAGGTGCACGCGTGTATGTGACAGCGTGTGCGCCCTAAAAGCAGAGTTGGGGAAGGGTGTCTAGCGGGTCCTCAAGTTCCTTTGAAAATTTGGCCTCAACTCCGTCGTACTCAACTGGGGATGGTGCAATTCCTCGGTAATATGCAGATTCCAGAGAAGGAGTGATACCTGCCCCTTAGAGAATTCCCCATAGCATATGGTAAAATTATTAATCTTATGCATAAGATTAGGTTTTTCGTTGCTGAATCCGTATGTTCGATGATACAACACTTTCCCGTAGCAGACGGTATGTGACGCTTAGCGAATACTTGCGAAATACTTATACTTCGTGTGTTAATTTAATCATATAAATTAGAAAATAAACGTTTAAAATAATATGCAACAATTCATTTGAACAAGATTTTGTCGGTCATACGGAAAAGTTCTTCGAAAATTTTTATATTATTATAAAAGAAAGTGTTTTGAATTTTAGAAAATAAATGTTATATTAACCATTAACGGAATAAGTTCGAACTCGTAAATCAGTTACGATGAAATCTTCGTGATATGTTTGTTTTGCATGTACTAAAATTTTAATAAGGATACTCTCTAGTCATTTAATTCAAACAATATCAATAGCAAATTCTGCAATAAGTTTCTCTACCATTTATTAGCAGCATAAGTCATGTTCCACTTTATGGCTAAGTTATTTTTGAGGCTTCTTATTAACTTTATATAGTGTTATCATCTCATTATCATTATATTATCTCATTAACAAGTCTAGAGTATGTCGAAAGTATTGGATTAGTGTCTAACTGAAATGTAAAGATATTTTAAGTAAAGATTTCTATAAAGAAATACTCAATAATCCCGTCGAAATATAAAAGTTAAAACGTACAATGTTCATAAACATTAATAATCAGTGTTTCTACTATATTAGTTCCAAATGACAAAAACAAGCTGAAATCTTTTTCTTATAATTTAGGCTCGTGGTACTTTATTGATATCACGTAAATTCAAAATATCCAGAAAAGGTCATTTAGTATTCATGCATTACATTTTTAAAAAACAGTAGGTTTTTCAACAGTTGGAAGATTGATGATTAAAACTATGATTTCTTGGGAATACGAGCAGTTTGAAGAATCATAACATCGTTAGCAGCATCAAAACATTCAATGAATTCTCATAATTAATTCCATTATGAAAAATTACATTTGATATACTTTAAATAACATATCTTAAAGGTGATGAAAAATTACGGAATTAAAAATTTCATTTTCATCTCGTACACTTAAAAACCTAGCGAGTTTAGTTTATCGTGTAATCTCTCAGAGTTTTACGTTTTAAGCGAATCCGATTTACTTGCTCCATATACGCTATATAGTTTTCGTTTCGCTCTATTTCACCGCATTTCTTACCACTCGATCTAACCATTCCTTTGCCGCTCACTCGACCCTTCCCTCCTCCTTTAACTTATCTTTTCTACTATCCCTCATCGTCCAACCGATCACGTTAGATTCTCATCCCCATTCACCACGCGTTTCGTTGTTTTCCAGCCAGAAGCGGTATTTCACGTTCCTTCTCTCTCTCTCTCTCTTTTCACCAATTCTGTTCTGTCCGTTTATCTGCGAATCGATCATGTGCTCTTTCCCCCGCCCCCTCCATATCTCTCTTATAGTAAAATCGTGACGTCTTCCGCACATTCCGAATTTATCGTTATTCTATTCCGAAGAAGATGTAAGCATTCTTATTCGAGGTTTACACGTAACTCGATATCCCATCCCATTTCTTTTCCCATCTTCTATCCATCCATTTAGGACTTTGTTTTAAAGATGTTCGCTTTCTGTTTTCTCCGCTTTCTCTCGTATTTTTTTCATCCTCAAAAGAGTACCTATGTTAGGTAATCCTTCGAAAGTGATGTTACGGGACACGAAGGAAAGTGCATTTATAAAAAGGTGGAGTTGCGTCTATACAATATGGATAGCAACATTTCCATCTATGAACGATTAACATATTCGTAAGAGTGAAGAGTTAATCGGGCTTATAACATTTACATTGTGTTTGACTGCTTTATTAATTTTTTGTGCTAAAGGACCATAAAAGGCGAGCATCTTCAGGGTCGATGTATTTACGGAAATATTTTATTTATTTCATCGTTCAAGTCCCACCTTATAAGTTTGCCTTCTTTTTTATGGCACAATATCACGATGAGAAGTCCTTGTATGCTTATTACTTTCTCATATACGAAGTATGTTGAAAGGTATTCTTATTACGAAAAAAATTGATCTCGAAATTTTGATGGAAATATACGTTTTAGATGTACCTGACTCCGAAAAAGTGTTTTTCGCAATGCCGTCTGTTCGCGGCTCTTGAGCCTACACGGTAGACCAAAAGTGAATGAAATCTCGTGCTTAGGCTTTTTATCATACAGAATAGAAGCTATGAAGAAATGGTTGACAATGCTCAATAATTAAGGAAAGTTTATTCTACGCATTTTAACAACAATTTGATTTTCTCAAAAACGGCTTTAACGATTTTGATCAAATTTCGTAAAGTTGAGTTTACGTCTTCAATAATACTACATAGTTTCATATTTCTCAAACAATGAATATAAGGCTAGTTTATTATAGGCAACATCAAGAATAATGTGATTTTCTCAAAAACGGCTGAAACGATTTTGATAAAATTTCATACCGTTACTTGAGTTTACGTCTGAAATAATACTACATCATATTTCTCAAAGAATGAATATAAGGCTAGTTTATTCTTGGGCAACTTTAATAATAATAGGATTTTCGAAAAAACGGCACATATGATTTCATCAAATTTTGTATAGTTATTTAAGGTGATGTTTATAACGATTCTACATAGTTCATATATTTCAAAAGATAACTAAACGAAGCTTTAGTATATGAGAAATATTGTACAATGTATGTTGTACCGATTTTTTTTTATCGATTTGAAAGTCTCTGTTTTGTATTTTTTATTCCGAATTAAATTTTATGAAAACTTAATCCTTAAAGGAAATTTTTCTCGTCGTAATAATATCAGAAAACTATATGCATATAGCCTATTTAATTTTATTGTTTCCTAGTTGTTTACCTGATATTAATGGCCATTTCTGTAAAAATTAAAAAATAATTGTTTGTTAGCGATAAAATTAGAAGTATGTCATTTCAATTGTACTTGGTCATGATAAGAGTTCAGATTATATTTTTAAGGAATTTATTTGAACCATCACAGCGTTTAACGAGACTTCGTCGAAATGTTCGATATTATACGTATATGCTCAAATTTTAAATCATAAGATATTTTTCTCTGCATTAAAATATTTTATTAAATCATAGAAACTTAAAGCAAAGCGCACATTTTACAGTTAAATTTTATTTTTTCTCCCAATAAAATATTTTGAACATATTGCATGATTGGGCATCGAATACTACGACCCAATGCAAGCCTAGGTTGGTTAAAATATGCCATAAAACAACCTTGTCACTAGTCTAACTCCCAAGATATTGCGTACGTTTGTGGCGAACTTGGAATGCACGAAGGAACAACAGCGGCATATTGCGAAATTCTTCCTGATTCGTTATTTCGTTTTTCGACGACACTCGAGAAGAATGTGCCTTCATATAGAAGAGCCGTTAGCATTCCCGTTTCGACTCTTGCAACCCTCGAGATCTTCTCCACTTCTTTCCATTTCCCGCTCTCTCTCTCCCCCTCTCTCCCTCTCTCTCTCAAGTTTTCTCGTCACGTAATACATAAGTAACCGATAGCAATCTCGCCTCTTTTGTTCCGCCGCCCGACCTTCCCCTACTTTTTACCTCTTTTCTTATCCCGCATCGCGCGTCACCAAACTTTCTTTTGTAGCAATAACTACTCTAACGATAATAAAAAATGTTCCCAAAGTTTTCCAGAGATGCATTTTTTCCCTTCTTTCATATAAAGTTTTTACGGATAATTTTTTTCGTTACGTTTTTTAACGTTCTTATTTTTTCACAAAATTTTGTTGTGTGTATCGCTTCGTTTATGGCGGAATTACCTTCCTCTTTTTTTTACGAGAAGAAATTTACTCGAGCTGACAGTATTTTTAAATTCTTTCGTGGCACTGAATTTCCGGTTTCATTAAATTAGAAGTTTTGCTCCTCTCGAAATTGCGAAAAATTCTTCCTTTTACAAACTTCGATCGAAATAATTATCTTCCCTTGAGTTTTAAACGTTATATTTTTTATCGCGAGGTAATTTTGACGGTTGGCGTAAATTGTTTTCGTACGTTGAATTTTCGTACAAGTCTTCGCAAATTTAATCAATCAAAACTTTTGTACCCGCGGATATATTTTTCTACGACCTTAGGAAATATTTTTTTCTGCCGCCATGAGGTTTTCGACTAGACGGAATAAGTTGATATTACCAAAATTATTTCAGCTTAGGAAGTTTTTAATAACGTTCGTTTACTGTCACATTTCGACAGCAGTGTTCCGGAAAATTGAATTTCCATCATTTTTTAATCTTCTTTGTTTTTTATGACGGGGAAACGGTATGTTTTCAATTTATTTCTTAAATACGACGGACCCGACCTTTTCGTTTGACTGAACGTGGAACGTGGATGAAGGCCCACTCCCAAAGTTTTTTTTTAAGTCTAGCCAAGGCCGATACGTGATGAGGGTGCCCTTCTACTCCCCTCTTTCCTCCCTCACTCACTCTCTCCCACCTCCTCTACCCACTGCTTTCTTTCTCCATTATCTTTCCCTCTCTCTAATCTCTTAATGGTGGAGGCGTACCCCATTCCCTTCTACTCTTTCATTTTCCCTCTTTCTCTCTCTCTCTTTCCCTTTCTTTCATTTTATTCAATGCACGCGTGAGGTTTATAATTTAATGAGAACCGTTTGTTTGCCCTAACTATGGTATTTGTTAAGGCTACTAATGAGTAACGTGTTTGTAGCCTAGGTCATCAGTTAATTTTTTTTTTATTCGTCTAATAAAACAGCAAGTGGTTTCAGGACATATGGAGACGACGTATCAATTTTCTCGATGAGAAGGATTTGAGAGTTAACACGATTCAAACCTAGCCAGTTCGAAAACATGCGTCCCGTTCTATTATGTTACGTATCCTCGTATTTTAAAATTAGCGTAAGTGTATAGCATTTATTTGCATACCCATTCTCGCCAAGTTCAGCAAAAATAAAATTTTGTATCATGGACAAGTATACACTACAAAATTAATTATATACTTTACGAGGTATTTTAAGATTAGCCTTAAACTTTGGATACACGATTCCAGCGCATTAGAAGATAAACACAACTGGGTATATTATGCACTTAAACTAAATGCGTTAACGCTAAATTAAGAAGATTTTCGGATTTAAAAACGAGTTCTTACCCTTAATTATCAGACTCCCAGACCAACATGTTGTTCTTTATACCTTTCTCACCTCTCCGCCTCATCTTCTATCACATCCATTATTCAACGATGTAAGAATTTTTAATCTCGACTGCATTTTTAAATTAGCAGAACTTTATCGTTCTCTCTCTCTCTCTCTTTATCTCTCTCTCTAACTTATCGCTTTTCTCTTTCGCTTTCCTATAAGCTTTATTTCCTGAAATATTTTGGACTTTGACCTTGCAAGATTTTATAATTTTTTCTCGTTAACGTTTAATTCGAAGTTTTTGAAGAGATGTAATAGATAATAATCACATATAATACAGTAGTACATCATTAATTAAATGCCATATAACTCCGGTGTGTATTGAGTATTTTTAAGTCAAAAGGATACGTAGGTTTTCTGTAGATGTAAAAGGATGCAATTTATCGGTTTAAATTTAATTTTGAATCTATCTATTGGTGTTTTGTTAGAAAAAGGAGTATATTTTTTGCTTTTTTCTAATCCTATTCAAGGTTTGTGGGCGCAGTGGGGCAAATTAAAATCGCAAGAAAAGTAATGTAATATGTGCTGTACAAAACTCTTATTCACCGGGAAATTTTTTAATAATACGAAATATATATTGTTTGTATTATTACGCGAAAAATGTTATTTTTGATCAATTTTGTAAGTATAAATTTCAACGGATATTATGGAATGATCATTCCAGTTTTTATATTAACTTCCATAACTGAATACTCTGAGGATAACTGGAGCATGTCTTCCATATCTACTATATCTTTAGAGGAAGTAATTAAAGGAAAAAGTGGAATTTTGTGAATCAGTTCGTCCTATTTTTCTCTAAGCTGTAATTTTATAGGAGTAATTTTTATTCCTACGGAGATAGAATTTTAACTGCATATTTTAATATATCTACGATGATTACTTTATGGTAAGTAGAAATGCGCCTCGGATATTCGTGGAGGATATTTTCACTTAAAAACTTGGGTGCTCAAAAAAAATCTTGTGATATCCTCCTAGGATGGCCAGGAAATTTTAATCAGTATGCCTGTTGCTCGAGCAGGATTCTCAAGCCGCTTTAACATTGTAGAAGAGAGAAAAACAAGAGAATAACAAGTAAGAATTTTAAAAAAATTCAAAAATATAATCTTTTTGCTGTATGAAATAGGCGGCCTTAAAATGTTACAAAATGATGACCAGTTTTTGTCAAATAAAACAACATGCATGACTTCTCCAGCAATATTGCTTTCAACGTTTCCGCTAGCAACTTTGGAAATTCAATTCAATATCGTAGTGTTGAAACTAGGACTATCCACAGGTAACAACTTTGTCCAAAAATCTTATATGTGGTCCTCTGGATGCATACGTTGCAGGGGCACATGAGTAGGCTAGCTGGTATAAGTTTAGGGGCTCCGGTGTGTGCATCGTGGTATGATTCAAAGAGAAACCAGTGCAAATTGAGTGACATAATATGTATTTGTCGTAAGCTTGGTGCTATAAATAATAGACTCAGCTTAATGTAAGTTGGGTGGTAGAAAAGCAGGGGCACTTGGTGTAAGTTTAATATTATATGTGTAGTATACGTCACAGAGACAGCATAGAGTAAGTTGGGTGGGGCACTTGGTGTAAGTTTAATATTATATGTGTAGTATACGTCACAGAGACAGCATAGAGTAAGTTGGGTGGCAAAAAATCGGGGCACTTGGTGTATGTTTGGTGGCATAAGTCTGTTTAAGTTAGGTGGCATAAAATCAGGGGCACCTGCTGTTTGATTTTGATTGTATGCGTTATAGGGGAAGCCCCGTATTGGGTGTAATAAATAAGATAGAAAATTGTTTCATTTCACTGATATATGCTTCTGTAGCAAATTAGTGTATGATGGCTGGCATGAAAGTAAAGGATATACAAGTTTTGAATAGTTTTTTAGCAGCTGAATATATTATTCCTTGTATCAGTCGATTTAGTAAACAAGTAAGAATTTTTAAAAAATTCAAAAATAAAATCTTTTTGCTCTATAAAATAGACGGCCTAAAAAGGATAAAACATGAAAATTTTCAGGTTATTCGATGGTTATAAAAGATTTTGGTGTCATATTCTTTTCACTATTGTTGCTTTACATATCATTTTCCTAATAATGTCGCTTTCATAGAGGTTTTCAAGGTTGAGCTTCATTAAAAAATGTGTTTTGCTATTACATTTATATTCAAAATCCATTTACCCCAGCTTGTGGAATGAGATTATTACGTAAATGATACGTAAAGTTAAAGTAATGACAAGTACGTGACACCAAGATCTTTTATAACGAACAAATAATCTGAAAATTTTCTTGTTTTATCTTTTTAATGTCGCCTATTTAATAAAGAAAAAGGATTTTATTTTTAAATTTTTCTAAAATTTTTACTTGATTTCATCTTTTAAGTTGGTTAACATTCAGTGAAAAATAACGAACATAAATAATTTACCTCAATCGCTTCCTTATAATGAATGATGTCAAAGTTCGTGATTTGTGGAACTTTGTGATTTCAAACCACTATAGCCTTTGTAGGCTCGTCAGTTTAAATCACAAAGCAAATAAGAAGAGAAACCCGGTACCGGAATTAGCCTACTCTTTTCGAAAAGCACCAAGGAGATCAACGTCTTTATGTTCCTTCCGAAGGATGAAGCGTTGATTCGTGTGCTCTCTTCTAAACACGCAAATATGGAGCCGAAAGATTATTGAATAAATGTAACTTTCGCGGTTTTTAGTAGCTCAGCGTAGCAGACCAACGCGCTCGCCACTACTCTACGGCACCACGTTTCGCAGGTTTTGAAATTTCTAAGATACTTTTCTACCCTGAAGCCATCTACCACAGCGTGAGGAATAGAAATACATTCCCAAAGGAACCATTTACTGATTACAATTTGAATGAAAAGTTCAAAGTTTTTAAACCAATAGTGAACGTCATTGACATAATAGAAATAAGCTAAAATTTTCGTTCAATTAAGCGTTATAACTTCCCCCTTCCATGTATTGGTCAAATTGACAACTCATGTTGAAATCCGTACTTCCCGCTATCATTTCTAACTTTGGGGCAAAGAATTTTGTGCCTATATAGTAGTTAAATTTCTTGCTACTAAAACGCCCCAGTCATGCGTGCATAGCCACCACAACGAGACAGACATTTGGAAAGTTGTACATTCACAGTTTAACATCAAGATAACATACAAAATTGTTTTTGTGCTAAAAAGCATCTGCAAGCTTTCAAACAATGTATCATTCTTTACGATCCGATCATTCTTTCAAGAGATATAAGAGGAGAAAAATGGTCTACCCCAAAATATATAAATAATTAAATGTAGGGCGAACGCATATAAAAGATTTCATAAAAAGGAATGATACGAAAGTGTTACAGTTCTCTGAGGTTTTCTCGTCGTTGTAATTAGAATGAGAAGTTAGTGCGAGAAAGAGAGTTTTGGGGTGGAAAAGGAGAATGAAGATAAGGAGGGATAGGGAGAATGAGTAATGCTGGAGAGTGGGAGGGGGAAGGGGAGGAATTACGGGGTTTGAATGGAGAAGCAGGAAAAACAGAAGGTACTGGGCTAATGAGGATAAGGCCATTGGGGGCAAGGGAGGGATCAGGGAGAGCGGAGAGAAGCGTAAGGAAGTGAAAGAACGAGAAAATCCGAGCTAATTAAAACCGCTTCAAGATTAATGCCATCCTGGCCTCCTTCCATTTCTCATGGAGCCGCTTAGTCCTTCTTCCTCTCTTATTCCTCTCCCCCCCCCTCCCCCCCTCTACGTTCACTCCGTCCCGAGATTCTCTCCTCGACCCAACCTATTCGCTCCCTCCGTTCTTATGATCTCATCTTTTAAACACCCTTTTCATGCGCTAATTCACCTCGCCCCCTCCTCAGCGATTTGGCTGAATTCGGTTCCTTCTACCGAGAAGATCACGGTGGAAAAACGTTATTGTAGTGTTTCCTCGTATACCATCTTTCAATGTCTTTATTTGTTAGTTTTTGGGAGAATTGAAACCCTCTTATTTGGCTAAGTGGAGTTATTTTTTGGGGTTTTATACTTGCTATTACCTGTACTTTTATAAACTATATATATATATATATAGTGAGAGAGAGAGAGATAATCAGTACAATTTCAAAATGATATTTTAAAGGTCGACAGGACTAAATTAGTATTCGTGTAAAAAAGTGGTGTCAACCCTTTTTTGCGTTAATCGCCGTTAGTCTTCTGTCTCAACATAATCTCCATTTTTATTAATTTGGATTCATGGAGGAAATTATCTTTTTTACGCACCCATTTCCTAATTGTTTAGTTCATGGTCCATGCTTGGGATCTCGCTTTATTTATTTACGAAACAATAATATTAATAATTCTACTTAATTTTCAAGGGCGATATTTAGACGATTTAGTCCATTCTTACATATAACCCCTTACGACGAGCCCAAACATCCATGTTCTCGGCGGGTTTTGGGCCCGCGACCTTAGTTAAATTTTTGAAATTAATATATTAAATATTTTTTCTTTGCCATTTTTTACTTGCGAAAGGATTACTAGACCTTTTCCATTATTCCCATTGTCTGAAAGTAATTTTCCCCCTTTATTCTCTCTGAGTTTTCGAATTAACTTTCACCGGAGAATTAAAATTAAGGTTTTTTTTCTAGAGAAAGCCCAATTTATAACTTTTTATTATTTTTATATAAATAACAACAATGGCCATTTGTTCCCAGAAACGTATTTTTAACGTTAAATAAGCCGAGAGAAGTTCATTTTTGGGAATAACTCAGCTTTATCCCTGTCGCTGTCTTTATTTGCTATCTGCAATAATACTTTTCAGCTTCAATAATATTTTTAAACTTTCGCAAAAATTACCACGTAATTCTTTCGAAATTTTTGAAGTGAAATAGTAATGTGTAAGTGTAGTTGGTAAGATATACTACTGTGATGAAAACTACTCATATTTTCTAGTACGTCAAAATACCGATTACAGCTACATGTGACTAATGTAACCAGTGCTTTTTTGTGAAGGCACACGTCTAATTTCGGTATATTTTCATTTTTTTTAATTTATTTAAAACTTAAAGTTATAGACGGCTTAATAAATGGTCAACCTTTTGATTTTTACTATTAACCTTGTTATTAAAAGTTCATCATAAATTCAATAGAGAAGGGGGCGATGGTGCAGGAAGAGGTGGAGAGGGTGGGTGGGAGAATCATTTTACAATTTATCAAGAGATGAGTACGGACACCTTTTTGTACAAAAAAAGCACTAAATATAACAATGCATAGAAATCTCTAACGTAAAACTTTTTCATCGTAGTCTTATCAGTTTAAACCTAGGTTTCATATAATTATTTGCATGCCTACTAGTGCGATTGCCCATCAAAATAATATTTTAATCATAAAAAATTAGGTACATCGGTATTTTTACCACTCCGTCATACATCAGATTCATATTTGAGAACACCTTTCACACCCTAACGTTCCCTCTCATCCTCCCCTCCGACTCTTTCCAACACTACCTATGCCTCATCCTAATACTCCGATATCGGACCCCACGTACCCTTTGCGAAACATCATTCGGTTCGCAACAACCCGAACCTCTTCCATATCTCCACTAGGGCAAAAAATCCCCATCCTCCACCCACCCCTTCACCCACGTACACCAACTCGCGCAGGATTTTATGGCGGGCTTAATGGCCGGGAGTCGGAGATCCCTAGCGATGGCATACCAGGGTTTTACAAGGGTCGAGGAGAACGGAAGCGAAGAGGTTGGAGCGAGAGAGAGATATATATATTGGAGATGGTTGAGTTTCTGCGGAGAGAGTGGTCGGTATGAGGTAAAAGTGAGGCAGGGAACGCCGGACTTCGTTGGGAAAGGGGGGAGGGTGGGGGAGAAAAGAGGACGTTTTATTGCTTCTATATCCTGAGAAATTTCGCCTCTGTTTCCGCCGCCACCTTCGCATCCCATCCGATTCTTTCTTCCCCTCTCCCATCATCCGCGACACTCTTATCTCGATCCTTATCGTCCTTCGCCCCCACCTCTTCTCCTACTCCTCCGATGGGTATCTCCTGCGTCATTTTTCTCTCGCTCCCTCCCTTCTTCCTGTTTTCCTTCTCCGCCGTCTATTCTTCTTCATATCTGCATCTTTTACACACCAAATTCTTCCTTCCTCGCATCCTTTGAATCGCTCCCTCTATATCTCTTCGCCTGTGTCAACTTCCTATTCCCTCTATTCTCCTTTTGCTTCACTTTGGTATTCTCTTTAAGTTTGCTGTTTATACTACCTTTTCTTTAAACTTCCTCTGTTTAAGCTTTAATTTTGTGCTTTTCCTTTTCCATCGCCTCATTGTGCTTTTACGTTTGTATGTACGTATATATATATGTATGTATGTATATATATATATATATACACATACATACATATATATGCCCAGACATTTTGCCGCCTGAGGTGAGATATAATATGGCGCCCCCTGGCCTCGCTGGCCTTATGAATTTATTTTGATAGGTTTTCATTTTTGTGAAATTTTGGCGCTCCACTTCCACAGGCGCCTGAGGCGGTTGCCTCTGCATATATATATATATATATATTTATTTATTTATATATTTATATATGCTCACTAGGTTATATTGCATATGTAATTTGGCATCCAAATGGGAAGGATAGAAATACAAGGGGAAAATTCAAAAGTCCTTGATTACCAAACTATTTCGAATCCATTGCAGCATTAAGTCAGTTTTGTTCACGTAAGTATGATAAGACAGGATTTTTTTAATGGGACATGTTTTTGTTGTCCATTCTTAATTAATGATGGCAATTACACCAACCACATCAGTTTACGCGTCTTTGAGTTTTTAGCTGAACGTACACAATCCTGATTTGATAATGGTTCACTCATTATCGAATACTTCAAACTGGAGTATTAAGCATTTTCTTACTTTGGATGAAATTTTAGTGGAACTTCACTAGCTAGATGATTATTATCTGTGTATTATCAGTATTCTTAGCCAAGGTTGTCCCGATTCATTGTATATACGGCATCGTGAATTATTAGCTAATTTTTTTCAATAACCTTCCAAGTAATTGATATTACTATATATCGTACATATACTTGCATCATAATCCGACATAGGTCTCTTTTTAAGATCTAAATTAAATTAATACAAGAAATTGGCATTCTATTTTTTCTAGCATAAATTCGACGAAAAAGCATTTTACGCAAACCTAGGCAGTGTCTGCTGCTAATATTTCCTGGGCGAAGTTTGAATTAAAACTTCGGCTTAGAATGATATATACTATCTGAATTCATCCTATTTTAAAACGAAACGGTACTCATGGTACTACTCCGTCCATTCCCAGTTCGTTAACCTCTTCTCTATCTGCGCTGAATTCCTACCAAGCCGATGATATTTCCTCTCCTATAAAATGAGCAAATATTTCATAAAGCTTGCCTTAGATCATTTGAAGCCCCGCGGAAGAGGATTTCAAGGCATTTCTTTCTGGGAATATATCGTCGTCTGATGGCGCTTAACAAAAGATATATTCTCCTATTCACATTCAACAGTCGTTTTCCATGCTATATATGATCACATTGTTCTCTTTTAATATTTTTCCTGCATTTTTTATCTACTACGTTCTTTTTTTCCTACCTTTCTTTGCGGGGGCCGGTTTAAACTGGTTGGCTTCTAACCCAAAGGTCGCGGGTTCAAATCCCGCTTCGGGCATGAATTTTGTGTTATATGTTGATTTATGAGTTTGTCTACTATTAACATTTCACTGTAAAATGGCGAATACGCTGTATGTGAAATTAAGTATAAATAAATAAATTAGACGGAAGTTATCAGTTTCCGCCTCATTTTAACGACTTTCTATTTAATATTTCAACGAATTCTTTCAATGTATCTTGACTGTCACCCAAAACTGTATATGATTAGTCACTCTATGTCTGAAAAAATTCTGGATCCTATCTCTATAACTAATCACCTCTTAGCCAGACCTCTGCTCACATAGGGCTCGCTTAAATTAAAATTTTCACCTTCGTGTCGGTTCGTAGTTTCCACAAATATAAGATGATTTGTTTTAAGGCATTATCGATTAAATTGTATGAAGACCATGTATAAACCCTGCCCACAATACAACCACTTTGTCATTTCAAGAAATTTTAAAAGGAACCAAGCTTAAGTTTTAAAAAGTTTATGTCAAAAAAATCGTTCGGGAATTCTTCTTCTTTTCTTTTAGCGTCTGCATCGAAGGCATTACAAGAGACTTTGAATCTATATATCTATTCTTTGAGATTAAGTCGAAACTCTGAATATTAGTTTAAAATAAACACTTGCTAGGTTAAGAAATTTATGTAATATCTTAAGTTCGTTTGAGGAAGCTTCGCAACAGAAATAGCTACACATTTTGTTTGTTTGTTTAACAATAGAGAAAATAAAAGATGTGGCGATGGTAAAGTCCGCTTGATTAATTTAGAACTTCGTTTTATTTTTTGTCTCCACATTGTTTAAAGCAGTAATAATTCATATATTCCTATTTCTGGTGTGATATTGGATGCAGCGCTACACCAAAACGGGAAATCAATCTCAGATTGACCCAAAATCATTTCTTCCTGTATCGTCACATGCGTATAGTCTCATTGTCAACCTAATAGTGCCACGCTCTTATAAATAATAAATCCCATTTGGAGCTTATATTGATGCTATAGTTATACATTATATTTCCCTTATTCTTTTTCGGTCCAAAAGTTTTAGTTAGAATTTTTTCTAGGATTGAAAATAATCGATGCCGCTGTTATGTTTTTTCGTTACTTTTTAATCTAAATTTTTCCCTACTTTTTTCCTGATTCTATATTTTTTCAGTCAGCAATCCTTCTATCTTTTTCCTACATAAATCCCTTCCCCATCCACTTCCCGCTCTTTCCTCCTGCCTCCCTCGGCGTCTCTCTTCCTAATGCCCCGACCCCTTTTCTTTCATACGGCCTTCTACTTCCCTTTGCGTCCTTTCGCGAGCGGCCTCCGTTATATCCACGAGACTCAATGACCTCCTCTCGCCTCTTTCTTTTTTCAAAGACCACTTCCCAACACCTGATCCTTAAGGTCCCCTTCTCTAACTCCCACTCCTCCCTTTCCTCTTTCTCTCTCCCCCTCCCCCCCCCCACTCCATTGCCCATTTCTTGTCCCTCGTTTCTCTAGCCACTCTACTCAGCCGTTCGACTCAAAGACGCAGTTCCTTATAAAAAATGAATCCCATTGATTCATGACTTCCTTTGTTACAACATTTTTTTAAGTGAATAAAAAAATAACTAACAGCGGTCTATGATTTTAAGAGTAAATTTTTATAGGTTCCTATTCATTTGCATTTAGTGGCGCATCTTAATTTTTTAAAGTAACTTTGAAAATTATAGCATATTATTTTCTTAAATAGAAACTGAATATAAAATTTCACAGGAATTATAAAATTCTTTGTACGTGAGAGTAGGAATAAATTATTGTAAAATTTACCCTTTGAAGTAAAAAAAATATTTAAAAGTAAAGGTGAATGATATTTAACGCAATAATAGTAAAAGATATATGCTTATCCCCATTATTATGTCAAATACGTAGGCTATATAAATAAGTTGTTATAATTACGGCTGTAAATTAGTGAAAAGTGTTATGTGTTAAATATTATTCATCATAAAGCCTCATATACTGTATACTGATTTTCACTTCATGACATTCAGATGACATCTTTATCTTTATTATTTGTAAAATATTTCATAGGACATAAATATAATTCGTTCTTGTTTAAATGAAGCTGTTATATGAAACCTAAAATACTTTCCTATCTATGCATTTGCAAGAGTGCGTTCGTGTACACGCGCGCTTGCTTGTGTTGTGTATAAAAGTAACTTTACGGTGAGTTAAAATTATCAAGTAGAGAGAGAAAAAAGGATTCCAATCTGTAAATGGTTTTAAGATTCTCCGCCGTCATGGAGTTTGATATTAGTGGATAACTCGCTTATCCGAAGGTGACCGGAGCCGTTAACTTAATGTCGAGAGATGGAAATTCTAAAAGCTCTTTAGCTCCATCAACTCACTTTCCCTTTCGCATCATCCTTAATGTGCCTCATTCCTTCCCCTTCGATACTCTCCATTCCTCCTCCGCAACACATCAATCCTCAGCCTCCATCCCCTCCACCCCAGCCTCCTCCCAACGACTCTGCCTCCTCGTTCACGATGTACCTTCCCCCTCTCTCTCTCTCTCTCTCTCTCTCTCTCTCTCTCTCTCTCTTCTCATCATCTTTCCATTATAAGCCCTCGAAATGCATAACTTTCTGCACCATCTTGATTGGGTAACTCTATCCTCACCTTCCTCTTCTGCACTTTCTCTTATTTATGGATTTCTCTGCTGTGAACCTTTATTCGTAAATCTCGGATTTTTTTGGTCGCTGTCAGAATTGTGTGAACCGGTGCAAAGGCGTATTTAATATATATAATATTAATATTATAATAATATATATAATATATATAATCTTCAAAACCTTTATATTTGCAAACGTATTATTGCATTGACGTTTTATTTTTGCTAATTCGTTCCTTTGGATTGTTGCTAAGTTCTGATTAGAGATCTCTTTCCCAAAATGAGAGCCCTTTTTCTTCAAAAGTGATTAATTTTTTTAAATCTATAACGTTAGGGAATTAATTTGTCATTTGTGTTAATGAAACTGAAGCACCCTTGTTTCGATCGAGATTTCTCTGATCGTGAAATTCATCTCATAGTCGAGTCGTCATCTCGTAATGTGGCGCAATAATTCATTCATATGAATCCGTCCCAACTTCCATTAGCTTACCTCCATTTTCCATCTCATGAAGTCCAATTAGTTTAGCCTGAATACATTGACCTGCCATCCTGATTAGTCTGCTATCGTTCCACTTCTACTGATAGAAATGGACAGCATGTGATGACATAAAGTTAGAAATCAATCGGAATATGATACTGATAATGAGTGGATAAATACATAATTTACGTCTCCAATGGCTAATATCCCTTTACAACGTATACCTGAAAATTACTTCTATGTACCTATCATTACTCTAATATTCCCTCTTTTCTGAGTTCTGTTTTGGATTTCCTTATTATGTTATCCCTATGTAAAAAGGTAAGCTTATTCAGCCACTAACTAGCTGTGACATTTATTTATCCACGATTATATGAAGCCAAAAATGAATAATTTTCTCCTAAACGATTGAAGTATCTCCTAAATAAGGTTTTCTCAAGATTAAATAAATGCAGTAATTAGGTGAATAAAAATACGGTAACCATTTTTTTAAGTTAATTTAGTTTCCGCTTATCTAGAGATTTCTCTAAGCAACATGAATTCATTTATAATTTCGCGAAAACAACATCGTATAATCCTGGAAAAGTATTTGAGTACCAAAAATTAAAAAACGGGTTATCTTTATTAGGTATCTCAAAGAATTTAATAGTTCAATTTTTTATACTTCAGTGTTTATCTTGGAATTTATTTCGAGCCTTTAGATGAAATTGATAGATCACTATTGAATTAACATCGTGTTTATTTATGTCAATATCTATGGCATAGGCGCCTTCCATTGCATTTATATGTGGAGTTATCTGAATAAGCATCCTTATGGTTAATAAAGAAGAGGTAGTAACTGCTTACAAATGTCAAGTTTAATTTATTTGAATATTTTTCTCGATGCTATATACGAAGAAGAAATATGGTGTATCCACTAAAATTCATTTTGTGGTTTGATCGAAAATTGGTTTCACTCAAAGCGTTATGCATCAAGAACCGTAGCTTTCTCTCCATAATTATCTTAGTTAATAAATGTTTTTTGTTCATTTATAGCGGAAATATTTTGTGTTTTGCCGCTTGGATGACGGATTTATGCTCACCGAGGCACGTTTCGCTCTCCGCAGAACAGGATTTTCTCCATAATTACTCCAATCTCCTCTCCACATTTCTGCTTGATATTTCTCTCTCTGTGCTGAGACCTTATTCTCTTCTGTCTTAACCACTTCTCCTCCAGTCTAATTCCATTTCCCCCACCTCTCCAGCCTCGCCCTCCGCTTTGTCTTCGTTTTTTGCCCGTCCGAAACTTCGAGTAATTCCCAGACATCTATATTCACTGTAAATGCAATTGCCTTCGTCTTTGTTAAAGCGTCTAAAGTCGAGAAGAGAGATTTAGGAATTCTACATTCCGCCTACGTAAAGGGTGAATGACCTTTAGCTGCGATTTAACTAGCGCAATCTTTACACTGCTATATAATTTATTTTCTTTGTACGGCACTCAAGATAACTGACACGAACAACATCTCAAAGAAAACTTTTCATCTGTGAGGAGTTATCGAGGGATAAAAATGAAGACAGGCGTGATGAATTCGGGCGTCTTTGAAGCAGTTCCCTTTCCCCCCGTGAGAGTACGCGTTTGTCCACTATTACATAGGATAAAATCTTCCATTCCCCGTATTTTGAAACAGCGTGTCCAAATTAAATTTCAGAGAAAGGAGACTGTTTGATATTTTTTCTGTCTCCTTCACTCCATCAAGTTATTCCTTATTTCAGACGGGAAGAGAAAAACTTTCCGTCAGTACCTCCTCCTCCGAGACCGAAATTCGGTTTTCCTTGGGCTCCGCCATTTCTTTCCTTCTCCCTCTCTCCTTTCGTCTCTCTTTCTTCCTATTGCCGAGTTCCAAATTCGAGCATTGCGTGGGCAGAGAGAGTTTGGGTATCTGAATCCACCCTCCTCGAATTCTGCGATCAATTTCCTTGATTAACATAAGTTAAGGATGTTCCCCTTTATATAAAACTAAATGTTTTATTCCTTTTTTAATTTTATTTTTTTAAAGTCCTATGTTTTATATATTTGCACGAGAAAAAGAAAAATTTAATATATTATAAAGTCTACCATATTTTTCACAGTAACATTCTCCAGTGCTCGCAAAAATTAGGTACACTCACGTCTATTTATTACGTTGTTATTGAAGTAAGAGGCAGAAAAACAAATTAATTACGTTATAAAAAGAGAGCTGAGGTTAAGTTTCTGCTAAGTTTCCGTTTTCGGGATATTTGGGTTTTCAACGTAATAATTTAACCTCTGCGTCTATATTAAAACAATCAAAAACGCTCAAGGCTTGAAACAGGATGGTTTTCGCGTAATAAAGAAATAAAATTTTTAAACTGTAATTTAAGCTGAATTAAGTGTAAATTACAAAGCTGTATCACTTATTTCTACAGCATTTTTGCTTTCCACCGAATCATCAATAAAATTCATGTATTCACAAGTTAAAAAATTTTTTTTCGACGTTGGCATTTTTGAAGGTCAGGTATAATAACCTCTTCTCGACGAATGGCACACGTGACTTAAACGCCAAAGCGAGTCCACAAAACTGAATAGTTTATACGCGAGGAGAAAAGAGGGAGAGAGAGAAAGTCTTCGGGCGCGTGGGACGTTTCGAAGAGAGTGAATGGAAGAGTTTGCTTCCCAAGAGGTCCAAAAAGCGACCTTGTGGAGGAATTTTCTTTTTCGCTTCATTTCATATTTGCATACCTGCTGCTGGACTCGCGCGGGGGAGGTAGAGTGAAGGTTCCTTTCCTCCCACCCTCGATTCGAATCAAAAATCCCTCTGTGCCTTTTTTATTTCCCCCAAGCCCTTTACGTCCTTCTTTCCCGCTGCTGGGCAGGTTCTAAATTGACGCATGCGTACAAAAAATTCCCCCCCCCCCCTCTATACTTTTTTTTACGCGTCTGGCTGAAAAGAAGGGTGTTTTCACATTCTGTTTGGCGGTATTCGAAAGCATTTTTTTACTTCATTACCATACATCTGTATGGAAATTTTTCTCTCGTCAAGTTAAGTTTTAAAAAGAATCCTGAAACTCTTTCCTTCAAAAATGCATAAAAAATACGTCTTATTCCAACCAAAACAAATGCATTTTTATTTATTTATGATTTCCTTCGAGTGGCTCGAATTCCGGTTGACGTATATTAGTAAATGAAATTTTCCTTGATTTTGGCCGTCATACTCCAGGCCAGTATCATTTCAAATGCCTTTTATTTTTTGCGTATATCTTGGATGGTACCGTAAGACAAAATTCCCCACTGTTTGGAATTAAATAAGAAATTGGCTTTTCTGCAAAGAGGCATAAATGAGAATTTTTCGGATGCTTTTGAAAATTGTTTATATGTTTATGAAAATAAGAAAGTGTACTATGTAATAAAATGAAATTCATCGTAAGCAGGAGAATGCTCAATTTAAATATTCGTTTGGTGAATTCTACTCAACTGCTTCTACATAAAAAGTATCCCTATCGCATAGCTCTGACGATTAAATGAAAAGCCTTAGCACAGTGTAGAATATTGTAGTTAGAATATCTTACATCAATTGGTGTGTGTGTGCGTGCGCATGTGTGTGTGTATATATACCTATAGGTATATCAAAGCATATTTTTGAAACGTAAATAATGTAATATCAGAACGATATTTTCGTTTATTGTAGCTTCACTTTTCACCCGGCTAAGGCAAACATTTTCCTATCAATAACACAAAATATCGCCGACACTTTTCGAAATACGGCCCAAGATATAAGAAAAAGTTGAACGCGTCGAAAACCGACAGAGCTGTCAGTTTTTTTTTTTGTTATTCACTTCCATACAATAAAACAAGCACTTACCCTTTCAATTCCATCTCTCTTACTCTCTCGTCCCTTATTGTTCTGACCCTTTTTATTCTTTTCCTGATATAATCCGGCCGCCTACCCCTTCTCCTCCTCTCCACATCCTCTCCTCTTCCCTCTCCCCTTTACAATCCGTTTCCCCCTCCTCTTTCTCTCGCATTCTCTTATGTCTATCCCAATCTACAAATGGCGTCTCCATAGCTCCTGTTCCTATAAGGCCTTCTCCATCTCCTCCACGCTGTTCCACCCCCTAATCTATTTGTTCGATCCTCAAGCCCTAAGGAGGAAAAGAGTGTGCCAGGACCTGTGAGGGACGGAAAAGGTATCGTTTGGGCGTAAGAGAAGGGAGGAGAGTAGGGTCAGGGATAGGGTGGAGAGAGAGAAGAGAAGGGTAAGAGAGGAGCGGGAGGTGGAAAATAGGGGAATAAGAGAATGAGGGGGAAAAGAGGATTCAAGAAATGGAACGTTGGGTCGAAGAAGGTAATATGTCAGGAGAAAAGTTGGGAGGAAAAGGAGAGGATAATAAGGGATAGATTGATTATAGTTAAATAGTAGCCTTTACGGTCGTATAAGCTGAGGTTTTCGAACCCACTCACACACCTAAACCCATTTGACACATGGATTTTATACGCCCTATGATAGTACATTGTAATAGAAATATTTATGTAAGGCCTTTAACCTAAAAATCCAATTTGACATACAGCGTAAAAGGAAAGAATGTCTTAATAATTTTTAGTGGTAAAAGCCAAATATGTATATGGGGAGAGGATGGTCATTAAAGGTGAATTAGGAAGTAAACAAGAAGGGAAACGGCAGAAATATAAGAAAACCTTACTATGTGAGAGAAAGGAGTGAGTGAAATGCTTATGCTAGACTTGCTAACGTAAATATAACTGCATAGTTATGCATAGAAACTCGTACATAAATTCAAAGATTGACGCAGAGATATACACATAAATAGGGAGGAGAAGAGGGGTTAAATGCGGAAAGACGGGTAAGAACGATAGAAACGAAGTGGAATAAAATAAATGGAGGTCGGAGGAGGAAAGATTCAGAGGGCGGGGGGGGGGGGGGGGGGGGGGGAGAGTGAGGCAGGGGCAGAGGGGAATGGATCGCAGAGTTATCGGAAGGAGATCGCTAGGGAAGTAGATCCCCTGGTGGTGCTCCGGAATTCGATTCCGCCGTTCCGGCATCCACTTCGCCATACCATTTCAATCCTTGTTCGATTCTTATTTCTTGTTCTCAATTCTCCTTCATTTTCACCTCCGTTCCGCTCCTCTAAGCGTGGCTAAGGAAAGAAATTGAGTGCGTCTCGCTCTCTTTCTTTACTTTCCACGAAGTAAAGTGAATTCGACGGCTTCGTTCGAGAAATGCATTATTTAAAATTAGGTTTACGAGCAGGCGTGACCATTGTCTCGAGAAGAGGACGCGATAAAATGTCGACGTACAGTAAATTCGTTTTGCAGTAATACTTGTACTCATTCATTCCCTAAGTTATCTTTCTTTCCTGCTGTACCTTTTCATTTATCTAAGGTAATATTTAGTGCATAACATGTATTCTAATTTAATTTTCACGATGAACCAAAACAGTTTCCGGAGTACAAAATTTCGTGTCAATTTCAATTCTAATTACTTGCCATAGTTTTACACTTGTCACACTGTCACATTAAATAAGTTATATAATAGCTGATTTTTCAGATTACTGTATTTTATGCAAAAAAATCAAATTAAACATAGGCTTAGTATATTTTATTAGAGCTTTGGATTAAAACTTACTCGACTTTCCTGAGCTCATAGGGGCGTTAAATGATGAATTGACCACGTAGCGAATTAGTTATTTAGAACAAGGATTCATCTTTATTTTGGCGTGAGTTTTTAAGCGAGTTTCGATTTCGGTAATTACAAACCTAAAATTAAAGTTTTAAGTGACCATTAATACTTAACAAAAATTTTAAGGACCAACTTGATAATATATTTACCGTTTTATTATCTCCTCACATTTAATTAAAAATTTATTTAAAATTTGATAAATGGCTAGTAGAGTTTATTTTGTTTTCTATGAATCTTTTAAGTAAGATACAATCAATACGTTAGACAATAAATACTCATTTTGTATCTAGGAAGAATGGTTATAATAGAACGGAAAAAGATGCAGTAAAAAGTAATTAATTTTAAATTAAAATGAGGATAATAATTTACTTGACCAGGTATATTTAAATAAAATATTGTTGTCCGAAGAGAATAATTTCCGTCTTCATAAAAAAGGCTTATTTCAGGAGTATCGTGTTTCAGGAACTTTGGGGTGAAGTTAAACGCAACCCGAGTTGTTAAATAGATCTGGATTTGCCGGAAGTTCTTCGTAAAAAATTTTACGAAAAGCAATTCTTATAAAACCATTTATTGAAAAAAGATTTTTGGAAAACTAATTCTTTGAAAAGTATTACTCAGGCAACGACATTTGAGGAAAATTGAGTTTTGTATCCCTCTTTTCCTCGTTTCCACACTTGGGAAATTATACTTTCCTGTTCTCGCTTTTAAATGTCTCTCTTTATTGGGGAATAAACTAGCCAGGTATTTACAGAGATACTCTTTCAAGGCTCAGGTGAATTAAGATTAAAATGCTAATTTTTTGTCATTATAGATCATTCCATTCAAAGTGGAAATGCTTGTACACATTTTATTAATTCAATTAATCTAATTATAGCTTAGGATATGTAACATACAGTATTTATTCTATTTTCAAGGAACTATTGATTGCAGAATATAGAAAATGGATCCTCCAGTACTATTCATTTAAAATAAACTCGCATGTTTCTAACGCTAAAAGTCAAAAGAAAAATATTGAATTTATCCTAATAGTTTAAAAGTACACAAACACCCATACAGTAAAATGAATGATGGAAAAATGTCACTTTCGTATTTTCTGTTTCTTAACTTCGAACACGCACAGAGAGAGAGAGAGATGAGGAGGGAAAAGGGGAGAGGGAGAGACGGAGAGATAGGAAGGGAGGGATTTAGGAAGATGTAGAGATGGGAGGAGGAATTAAATTTTGTACCCCGTTATGTTTGAGAGATTAAGGTTATCTTTTTTGGTTTTCGCAGAATTATTTTCGAAGATTTTTAAGTATACGATAAATCTAGCTTACTAAATCTGCAAAAACACATTTTCCTCATACCACGATGATATTTTCCTGAGTTATTCCTATTAAACCGTTATCATTAATTAATAATTTTACGGTAATTTGTCGCAACTCATCTCCTATAGCCAGAACATTTATTGTCATAAGCTCTTTTAAACTGTATTTTAAATACGTTTAAAACGATTCTGCAATCATTTGTTATTCATCATTCATAATATTCTAGCCTCTCGCGTTTCATTACCTGCCGAAGCAGCAAGTCCATATTTGAAAATAATAAAATAAGCTTCTTAAAATATATTTCTTCTGAAATAAATAATCATCAGTTTCAAATAATCTCCTATTATTGACGAATGAAAATCACAAATTCGATTACACGCTTCAGAACTAAAAGTAAAATAATTTTCATGACCTAATTTATATGAACAAAAACAAGTGGCTTTAATTTATCAGTATATAATTAACCTATACAATTACGTAAAATTTTATCGAAAGGAAAATGATTAAATTCATTTTAATTTTATCCAAAAAATATTATACGCAGGAACTGGTATTTCTCGCACTTCAAAACGGTAAGGAGAATGATTTTCAATTTCCTACCAGATTTTTTTTTCATGAGAGTAACTCACCTATTTTCCATACATCTGATATTTGGATAAAATTTACGTTGCGTAAACAATAAAACTTCGGTGTTATAGCTAAGAATTTAAGATTTAATGATTTAAGAAATTATAAAATATTAGTATTGTAAATTTTTAATCACTTTTTTAAATAAAAACCTAACAAAAAAGACTGCTTTCATGAAAGCCAATTTAGAATAAAAGGGAAGACGTTGTTGGGCGCGTAATCGTTCGATTGTGACGGAGCGATGAATAGACCTAAAAGTGGTGAAAATGTGGGAGGCGTCCCATTCACTCGTTCAAAAGAAATTTCCCGAAATTGGAAGCAAAATGGTAGAGGATGGAGGGTCCTTTACAAATTCATGGACGTAATAGTGAGGAACTATATTGGCAGATATTCTCGCCCTAAGAGAGAGAGAGAAAGAGAGGGAGAGAGGAATATAGTGTGGAAGAGAGCAGAAAATAGGAGCCTTTTTTATTTTCTAATGAACGAACCCGTGCGAGGCCACTCGGTTTTTTCTCTCTCTTGCGCTGGCGTGGGTAAAAATTTGAGGGTTTTCAAAGGTCATGGGGTACGATTTGAGTTTTAAGGTGGTGTATTAAGCCTCTGCTCATTTTGAAGGATTTTCCACCGCGAACGAACGTCGAAATGGGAAGAGAGAGAAATAGGGAGGATTTTAAAAAATATCCCCTTTTTATTCTTTTCGGCCAAAAAAAGATTTACAGTTTTGTGGGTGTAGAGACCAAAAGATGTGCGCCAGACCGGAACGAAAGGGTGGGTGTGGAAATGGAAAAAGAGATATCAACGTCGCAACGATTTTATATCGAAGCGTTTTTTTTCTCTTTGTGTCTGTTCCCGCAGTCTAATAGATCCCTTAATTACTCATATTAGAAACGATTTCCTTTAAAGTCATTTTAATTAGCTGAAATCGATAAAACTAATTTTCCGCGCGGTTTAAAATAATCTTTCAATATTTTGCTATCTGTCGCTAATTGAAGCAATATATTAATTTAAAACTTGTCATATAACTACGCGTATGGATTATCCACGTTAACAAGTGTGACACTAATTCACTCAGTACGTGTAATGTTACAATGTAAGAGTGGTGATTGAAAAATAACAAGACCGAGGGAGAAACAATTAATGCAACTTGCTGTTGTATAATTTATTTAATGCAGTTAAAATACTCTCCTTCCGCCGTATAACACTAACATATTTTACATTTATCAAAGATGTGAAGAACAATTGTTTCGAAATATATTGAGTATACAGGTAGAGAAAAACCGCAAAGTAGCACCTACGTTAAACAGGATGGATAAGCAATCATTTCACATACAAACTCTTCTATGGTTATTTTTCAAACCTGAGAGATATTCCCGGGTGCGTTATTGTTTTGCAAGATCCAACCGTTGTCGACAAGATGGGGACATTTTTTCTTGAGTTGTGCTAAAATCACGCCTTTTAGAACATTGGAATAATATTCGCCGTTTATGCCTTGACTTCTTGGCACACACTGACAGTAAATGAGCCTGATTTTTGTCGAAGAAAACAATATGTATGACTTTTCAGACACTGACAAATCTTTGGCGTTTCCGCTGGCAACTTTGAGAATTGGGTTCAGGATCATAGTGATGAACCTACGACTCGCCGCCTTAACAACTTGATCCAAAGACGTTTGATGTGGAAAAAGTCCTGCATATTTTACTTTGGATGCATTTGTTGCAGGGGCTTGCGCGTATGTTGGGTGGTATAAGTTGTAGGGGCCACTTTTTTAGGCTCAGGGAGCAAACTGATGTGAGTTTGGTGGTATAAATTTATGGGAATATTTTCTCCAACATTTGTGGTGTACGTTTCAGGGCCAAACTGTAGGTTATTGGTTTCAATAGGTTTAGTGGTAGTTTGGTGTTAGTTATTTCTGGTGAAAACTATATCAGGAGAGCAGAAACGGTAAAGTAGCACTCCCTCAACAAAATAGAGGAGTCTCATGCTTTAAATTTATCCCTAGAAGTTTTCACTGCTTTTCCAGTACACTTATATTAGTTCACATTATACCTTTTATTACAAATTATATTTCTTGTACGGAAGTACTTAAATTAAAATAAATTCTTGAGAAATTATCTTTATCAGTAATTTTTCTGTACTCACTCTTCCACTATATCCAGAAACCTGCACTATGTCAAGAGCCGCTTAAATTTTTTAAGCAATTCATTGGAGTAACTCGTGTGTAAACTTACATACATCCTATAGAGATAATGTATTATGAGTCGTATATTAAAATAAAAATTCGATTCTTGAAATTTTTCTTAAAAACTTATCAATGAATGGCACACTGGTTCGTCCATCTTCAAGGTTCTCGTTCATCGTAAATTTTAAAAGTTACGCTGCTATATACTTTACCCGCACACATTACCAAAATATTCGTAAAGGTAAAATCTGTCGTAATTCTGCGTTAGAGACATTTAACTGCGAAACAATCGAAATTGTAACCCTTATTATCTTCCATAGCAGACGCGTGAATTATGGCTGGGGACGGAAGCTCCACATTTTATTTGAGGTGAAAATGGAGTAAAGGGTAAGAGGCGAAGAAGATAGAGCGAGAAGGAGGAAGTAGGTGAAAAATGGCCAACCATTTCGATGCCGACGTTGGCTCGATCCATTTTGCCAAATTCCAGTAGCGATATCAAAACATTCGGGAATGGAGGTTTGCAAGGCGTGGGAGGAAATGGAGAGAGCTGGGAGGCTGAAGGAAAAAGGAGTGAGGAAGAGATGGAAGGAAAATGGATGAGAGAGGGAGAGAGAGAGAGAAGTAGAGAGTGGGTGGGGGAGAGGGCAGGAAGAGATTTAACACTAGGTTGCTCAGATTGGAGAACTCGCGGTGCGTTCGAATGTCCCCTCAACTGATTTATTCGTTGGTTTGCTAGCCAGATGGCCCCAACCATCTGTTTAACCAACACCCAAACGCACTCTAAAGCTAAGCCTTATACACACGCACCCATACCAAGCACATACCTCTCTCACTTCAAATATTTCTCCACCCCACCCTCTCCTCATCCAGGGTTCGGTTCTCCCGGCGTTCCCGCCCCCCCCCCCCCCCCTCTCTCCCTCCCTCCCACCGATTCGAATACCATCGTGAGCCAAATATGCCAGATCGAAGTTCTTCTCAACAAAAACCAGCCATCTCTCCCTGTCTATCCCGCTCAATTTCCGCCCCACATCTCCACCCCATCCTTTAATTTCACCGCCCTTCCCCGTCTGTATATCTCTCTCTCTCTTCTCTTTTCCGTCCATTGCTTATCTCTAGATTTTCTATTTCCCTCCAAGTCCTCCACTCTTTTCTATTTCTCGCCCCCCCCCCTTTTTTCGAGATGTTGATGGGAAAGTTTTTTTTTGCACATTTGTCTTTTTTTTCGTTTTCCCATCCGGTGATTGATTTTCTCTCTTCTCTTTGTGTTCTCTCTTTCACTATTTATATATCTTTCTCTCTCTTTGTCGACCTCTGTCGTATATGTGCAGGTAGGGGAAGTAAGGGGACTTTGTATTTACTCTGGAAATTGATATGTATTTTTTGTGGATTTTCCCCCATCGTTTCATTTCCCCGTTCCTCTACTCTCGTGTTGCTCACAGCGCATAACTCTGGGTAAAAGGAATGAATTGCGGACATGGAACGTCAAAAGTAAGCGACGGATTTTTCTTTCGGATACCTTTACTTTGATTCATAGTTTTGAGATATCGGGATCATTATATCTTTCATATTACCGAGTTTTAAGTAAGATACAATCCTTGCTTTTAATACAGCTAGTGAATAGTTTCTCTTTTACATGAAAAATCCATGTCCCAGTAATTTTCGTGTTCCTAAAGTTAAGAAGTCTTCAACTTTTAAGAAATGTCAAATAGAGGCATCTGCATATGATGCCCGAGTTAGGATATCCATCCTGAGACAATCCAAAAAATTATCCTGAATATATCTGTTCTAGTCTTTATGACGCATTCTATTGATCTTTAGCAGTTAAAGTACAATACAGTAAATGTGTTATTGCAGCAACATCCTTTTAATGCTGAGTTGTCAGGTTCGAGTTTTTTTCTGTGGATCTTTTATGATTTTTGATATTACTTTTAATGAACCACGAGGTTGGTCTTTATGTGTATGAATAAAATAATACAATGAATAAAAGCTATTCGAATTTGATTTTATGAGCATACGTGTACAAACAGTTTTCAAGTGCTTTAAAAATAGATCAATAATTTAGTTAAATTTTCAAAATTTAAGTAGTCAGTTAACGAATCCTCTTAAGAGATGTAATAATGCTTAGAAGAAACATATACCAAATTTTCATGTGTTTCTTTGACATTCCAAAAAAATTATATGTATTTCACGAAGAAAGTTAACAAAAACTATTTAAAATAACGTATAACTAAACTTCCATGTTCTGTTAACGAATGAGGGATAATCGTAGTAGGTATTTGGATTTAAAATCACCTTGTACAATTCAGAAAAGAAGAAGAGTTTTTCGCCTTTCAAATCCATGCATAATTGTACAATCGCACATGAAATTTAACACGCTACTTTTTAATTTAATATTTTTACGCAAACTCGGCTGAAGACGAGAAGTCTTTCTTTAGTATATATGCATGACTTCTTAATTACCATATTGAAAGTATAGGCTTAATAATATTTGTGGAAACATCGAATTGGCATATATCATTTTTACACATTCGATTCTACCATAATATCATGCTATTAATGGACTTAAACTGATCTCTTTACTTGTTCTTTACAAAAGAAATTTATATTTTACGACATTGTTAACTTAATATGAATATATTAATCGAAACTTTAAATCGTAGTATATGTAATTTTATAATATAAAGAGAATAGCTACTGGAAGTAATATAAGTATATATTCTATTGTAATGAGTAATTATCATTTAATTAAGATATTGTTCGTTCCAATCGTTATTTCAATTTCCATTTTGAATTAACACTTGCCTCTTGAACTCTTTTAAAGTTAATTACATTACTTCATTAATTCCCACCGTCATTTTTGACGGACAATTAAGCTAGTGAAAGAAATATTTTTTGGATAAAACAAAAAGCGAAAAATGAAAGTAGGGAAGTTTTTCTTAATAACATTTTATTATTTTTTATGTACTTGTTGCGTTTT
This sequence comes from Uropetala carovei, assembly GCA_036926305.1. NCBI lineage: Eukaryota > Metazoa > Arthropoda > Insecta > Odonata > Petaluridae > Uropetala > Uropetala carovei. The sequence continues at coordinate 7,102,974 of JAXCHB010000169.1, forward strand.
CTCTCGAGTTTAAGAAACATGTATCTTTTCGTGTCAGAGATAGTTGAATAGATCCATTAGCGTAATACTTTCTCGAATCTCTTTGTTTTTCGTGGAGATTGTGTCCCCGTCTCTTGATGGCGTTTCGTTTTAACGGCTTTTAGCAACCCTATTGTGGGTGCACTCAAAAGGCTTATGTCATTTCCCTCAAATGATTCTATAAAATGCACGAAAAATCGTTTCGGCAGTTAATCAACTTAAATTATTGTCGTTTAAACCTTACAGGTCTGATTTCGTTTGAAACATGAAAAATATTTTTACGTAATTATTGTTTCGTAGTAACTACTGCGGAAAGTTTTCTTTCTCACAATTTTCCTCTGGTGAATGTGTGTGTATATATATATATACACATTCACCAGAGGAATATATATATATATATATATATGCCGTATATACTCGTGTATAGTACGAGTTTTTACGACCAAATTTTTATTGTAAAAATTGGGGATCGTACTATACACGAGTAATTAATTTGAGGATTTAAAATTCATGTATCTTCACGGGAATTTTCGGTGAAGTTATGCCACCCGCACGCATTCTAATGGTAGGCTAACCTTAACACTGAGGTCCTTTATCGTTGTTATGTTGCTTCTTGAAGAGTAGAATCTTTTTCATATATAGGTACAGCTTCAAATTCACAAATACTTGATATAAGTGAAGATTTACGGGCACTTTGCTTTCTTGAATTTTATGTATGTACATCTTTGTTTGCGTCTTTTTACAAGGGATGGATTGGAACGAGTTGGACTAAAAGTATCGTAGACGGCGTAACTTTATGGAATTTCGACATCTTTGAAAAAGAAATTACTTTGTAATATTCAACAGTCTTTATTGTTTCCCCAATCACACACCGATCGGTTTCCACTACAAAGTCATTCTAAAGGTGTTACGTCGGTTAGTAACACCATTAGAATGATTTTGTAGTGGAAACCGGTCGGTGTGTGATTGAAGAAACAATAAAGACTGTGGAATATTACAAAGTAATTTCTTTTTATCCGTTATCCCTACCTATTAAGTAGATGAGCGAGTGGAACCATTACGTACGCGGAACGTAATCCAGACGTACTAGAATTGAAACGATTTTATTTCATCTGGGGCAATCATGATTCATATCACTTTTTATTAAATGTTTTAGGAGTAAGATACTTAACTTATCCGAATTTTAGTGTACTCGCAAGAAATACTATTTATGACATTTACGATCTATTCTATGGTGTTGTGGAAAATCAAGGTCCTTCGATATATCTCGCTCGTAACCATCGAGCTATCGAAACGAAATATATCGACCCTGGTGGAAAGCTGGGGTCGTACTATAAACGAGATATATGAAAAAATCAGGTTTGTTCACCAAAAAATCAGGGGTCGTACTATACATGGAGTCGGAATATACACGAGTATATATATATATATATATCACCAGAAAGTCCATGATTGTGCGCAAATGTAGATTTTATGGCATTAGTTTTCACAGATTTTTATTTTCTATATCTTAGTAATTTCCTCAGTAACACTTTAAGATCTTACTTCCAAAATTCTGGTGAGTGTTTCCTGAATACCATAGATATTAATCTGACAAATAAATTTTTACCTAAAGTCAAATTTATACTTTAAATTTAATTTTAACATCAGCTGCATTTAACCCTAGAACTACCAGGGGGGGGCTCCTAGGCCCACAAATTTTGTTTTCATATGTATCTCTATTAAAAATAAAGGTGACGTCTTGATATTTAATTACATTATGCAGAGATTTATATATAACAATTACTTGAAGTTTCCCATCAATTATGCATATTTCATTCTGCAAATTATTTCGTCATTGGCTGCATGCCTTGACAAGCGGGTGGCCTAAATTATAGAGTTTCTTTTCCACACCCTCCTTATTAGTAGTTCATTTGTTTTCCCATAGAGCAATGTATCGGCGTGAAAAACCTTACATGGAAGCAAGGATGTGGGAGGATTTTCGTTTTGTTTCTTTCAATATGAATGTGACGTTAGTTTGGTCTGTACCGATAAGCAACATGGCATCGTGGTCGTTTTATGACAGTATAACAGAAAAAGAAGGGGCGGTCAAACCCGCGGTCTCGTAAAACCTCTGGTTCAGGGAGCCAGGAAAAGAATGACCCTTCCCAAACGAATAGTTGCCCAAGCCAGGGCACAGACCTTGAGGGTGAAAATAGTACATTTTACGACATGATAACATACTGCATTGTAATTTTTCCATTTCAAAAGAATTCGTCGCGAGCCAGAAGATGCCATATGATACAGAAAAATCCTAGATAAATATTTATTATAATTCCACGAAAGGAGGGGTCGATACTATAGATCAGATGGCAAGGAGGTACATATCCTACAAAGAGAGGCACGAGGAGATGGTCGCTTTCGATGTTCCATACTTTTACTGGAAAATCCACCATGACATGCTCACAGTGCAAACACGATGTGTGTGGAAAGCACAGTATGAAGCGTGTTATTTGTTTAAATTGTTGTGTCAGATGTAGCGGATTAAATTGTTTTTCTAATAAATTTGTTATTATTTCTGTAAATACAGTCTTACTGCAAAATTAATGTGGTCTTTAAAACATAATGGAGAAAAATGTAAAAAAATTGTTTTAATGCAAATATTTCAATCTTTATAGTAGATAATGTACATATAATTTCAAATACTTTACTAAAATTACATAGCTTTATTCCTATGATGTTTCTAAATATATAAAAATTGATTCAAAACATTACTATGGCTTCTTATAGTATTTTAGATGGTGGGCCTCTGAGACCCCCCTTGGTAGTCCATGGTAGTGAAAATCGCATGGTAGTTCTAGGGTTAAGGCGGCTCTAAGCGGTCATATTTATAACATAAAACCGACGCGTACTTGTATGAGAACATGATTTTGTTTCGTTTATCACAAAATTTAAGCTAATCTTTCATTATTCCGTTGATAAAATAGCGTGGTCAGTTAATAATAGTGTTATGACTTCGTTTTTTATTTTAGCATTTACTGTAAAGATACATTTTTATTATAACCCTTTTTTAATAATGTTGCATATTGGTGTTGAGATATTTTATTTCCTTTCGATACAACAGATGAAGAAAGAATTCTGCCTAACATACAATTATGGAACTTAACGATGCCATATTTGGCTCCTAAATGGGTTTGGCAGGGATTCTCTAGTGAATTTGACGCTGTGACTAATATAAAATCCTTTTATTACATTTCTCTTAAACTGCTAATGGCCAACAGTCGCGAAATGGGAGATCTATAAAGATAGAAATGGGAGATAAAGTCGTTCGATGAAAAAATATGGTAAAAGTTAATTAAAACCGAATTGGGTTTTATTACTAAATGTTTGCGTGAGAAATAAGAATCGGTAAATAAAGCAAGAAATAATTCAAAGGAAGAAAATTTAATATTGGAGTACATTCCTCTTTTAATTTTGTATTTTTAGTTCAGTCATCGACAACATTTTTAAAGCAATTACGAAGAAGATTTATTAAATCGTATTAAATCCTCAATGCTTGGAACAAAGAAAATTTTCTGTGTTTTAGAAAGCCTTATCCAACAAAAATCAATCGTGTGTTGTATACATACATAAAGACATCAGAGTTAACTTATGGACGTTTTCAGATAGTAGTATACGGAATCGGCGATTAATTATTGGAAAAAAGCTACTTCCTCAAAATATCCCACCAGTTTCAAAGCCATGGACTCAATTGCTTTAAAATATTATTCACGGCACAATTAGCTATCACGCAGTCGTTATACTGGTCCATTAATAAACAAATGAATATAAATACGTCCCCGAAAATGAAAGAGATAAAAATATTTCATTATTCTTCTTATGGTTTATCATTACACAAGTAAGAGCAAATAATTCATGGTAACGTACTTCGAACAGTGCCCTTGTTGATGGTTTTGTGCTTGGTGATTCTGGTGGTGTGAATTTTCAGGCTCCCAAATTTATCGAAAAATGTATTGCGGCATAATTTTTTCATATTAACTTGTGTGACGAGTTCTTGAGTTATTTAAAACTCTTTTCATTCAATTTATAAATTTATTCTGGACGCTTGAAACATCATGAACTTTGACAGAAGGTTTTGGACTGGGAAAGTAAACATTTACTATGTTTTTAATTAATCACCGTTAAATTGTTAGGTAATCTGTCATTAAAATCTTTATCTTCAATTTTATTCAGTTACTTTAATTAATCTTATTATTTCATAACAGAAATATTCATCCTCGTTAAACTGTGCAAGTACAAATGAGGAATTATAAGCTTAAAGAATTCTCATTAACGGGAAGTATTCGTTCATGCTCAACTATTCCTTGTGAAATAGACCGGCGGAATCACTCTAACACGTGAGTCATCGTTGGATTGAAAATCTTCGACTGTCTCCACTAAATCGACATAAAATTTCTCTCGGAAGAAAAGAATAATCCGCGATATTAGACTTGCGCCTGAAGAAATTCTTTCTCCGCGTATACTATTCGAGCTCAGCTCCCATGTTGACGCATTTATTCCCCGGAGCCACCTGTAATAGTCGATTCTTCTACTGTCTCACTATGCAACCTCCCCTTTTCTCCTCACAATCCTTTTTTCAAACTTTCCCGAAACTCTCAAAACTCATCTCATCTCCCGTCACTGCTCCCTTCCTACACCGCGGCGTCGTAGACTCTTCAAATCCTTAAACTCCCTCAACCGCGTTTTCCGTCCTTCCCTCAATTTCATTCTCCCTTAGGACCACACTCACAACTCTCGAGGATTTCAAAGAAATAAAAATATTTCCAAAAAAAAATGGCATAGCTGAAATTCTTAGCGAGCGAGTTAGACGAATTCTTTCCCTCGCCCATCATCTCCATCTTGTCCCTCTTCCGCTTAATCGCAGCCTTCCATCTTCCTTCCACGTACGCGTGCGTCTTGTTTCCAACGCTGCTTTTCTCACGAGTTTTAACTAGCTTTTCCTACGTTCCTCTGTGTGACCCTTCTTTCTTCTCTCATTCCCTCAGAAGCTTTCCCCCTTCCATCCCCTAAGCTTACTCACTTCCCGTTTTGAATTTCTGTTATTATTTCCAATATCTGTTCTTTATTGCAGAAGTTGGATGAAATTTCATAGCGTCCCACGGGAAGGCCTTTGGATTGACGAGGGTTATAAGACGTCATGTTTTCGGCATAAATCTTGACCTTTTTTTAATGGTATCCTATCGGAATTGTCGTCCGATGATTGGATCGACAATTTTTCGGGAGGACGTACAAACAAATTTATTTATCAAGGGAAGTGACCGCAAAGTCCATTTGCTACTGCTGAGTTTTTGACCATCGGAAAGTGAATGGGTCAATAATGAATCACATATTTAGGCGGCCGTTCACCGACGTCTGTCGATAGCATTTCTGTCGCTTAATGCCTCTGCTACTACAGAAATATAAACATTCGAGGAATCGACGAATAGAGGGAGAGAGATTAATTATAACTTGGCTTCGTTACCCTATCGCGAGTGTGATTAAGAGCAATAGAGCAAATTTGCATTTTAATAGCGCGAGTTTCAGCTGGAGAGAAGGAGGGAGATGGTGATGGAGAGGTTGCGGCGAATTTTAAACTGCAGCACGTTTCGTCTGCTGCAAATTTTGTGTTTGGAAGGGAATTCGAAATTGTCCCAGTTCGTTCTTCCGTAGGGGTCGTAAACCTTTTCCTTCCTTCTTTCATTTTGTGTTAAAAATGCTCGCTTATTCCCTCCGTCTTGCCAGCGTATGTGTTTTCTTTCATTTGTGCTTTGATTTTCGCTAATTACTCGTAACTCCGCGTCTATTTAAAAATAAAACATCTCGCGTGGAAAGATGCTATTAAGGAAGAACGAACAAAGAAAGAAAATTTCACTCAAGTAATAATTTGATTTCTATGTCTGTTCGGCTCTCTAAATCAGGAAAAAAGAGGAAGATATCGCCTTAAAGAGAGTTGTTATTACCATAAGAAAACTTAAAAGTAACAATCGTTAGTAATAGTCCATTTCTTACTGACTCATGTTTTGCATTCATAGCTTCATTTGCTTCCATTTGCTGGACAATTAAACTTAAAAACGTCATTTTTAAATCTTTTCGAATCTAGTTTTGATTATCACTGAAGGTGGCTTCTTTCTAGCTTAAACGCGCAGTTGGTTTTTTTATAATCTTGTTGTGCGTGTTGGAGATACCTGATACAAGGTTTTTTTAATGCTTGTTCTTGATTTTTTTCAGCCATAAGACGAGATCGATTATTTCTGTTGAATCTTCCGATAGTTTTTGAACAATAAAACGATTTTTTTTGTCTCGTTTTCTAAAGAGCCGTTAACTTTGCTGCAACTAGTAGCCATTGTTCCTGAAAAAGTAACCGTCTTCTTAAACTTTTTCTCTCTCTCCTTCTTTCGTTCTTTCTTTCACAACAAGTAACCAACGTAGGAAGTTTACGCTCAGTTTGAAATCAACTCGCTAACATTTATCTTGCTTTCGTCAGGTTTACATCGGCGAATTTATCTTACCGTCAGTTTCATCTCTTACAAGAAATACACCGACAAAAATACGAAGGAAACGAAGAAGAGATTTAAGCGCTTATGGGTGACGTCATCAGAGCGACAATTTGAGTTTCTGCAAGTAACAATACTGAATGGACTTCGTTCGTTTATTTTAGTATTTGTCCATCTTAGTACTCCCACTCGCAAACTCGGTCCAACTCCCGTTCAAGTCCGGCACGGCGACAACGAATGTCTCTCGATTTTTTCCTTTCTTCCTTAGTCCAAAAAGCCTCCGATCATCTCCTTCCTTTTATCACGCCCACGTCCAATCTTTCTTAGTCTCTTTCCCTCTCTCTCTGTCTCTCTCTCGCTCTCTCTCTCTCTGTCTCTCTTTCTCTTATATTTTCTCGCAAAAGATTTATGCTCCATTAATATGATGAAAAATCGAGAATTGTAGGACCGCGAAAGTTCCTTTTAATTTGCAGTCTACACTCGCAAATATCGAAACATTAAACGACTCGACCTTTATCGAGAGTGAATTGAGTTAAACAATATCTTCTAAAGTTCATCTCTTTTTGCTATTTATCCGTGTACATTTGATTGATATAATACGATAGAAGATCAAAAAACTGCGTTCGATCTTATCAGTCCCTCATCATCATCCATAATATTTTTTGTCATTTTATTATAAGTATGAATGCCAAATATTTATATATTATTTATTCCATCAAAATAAATACTTAGAATATGTTGTTCATGCAATCCAACCTATAACATTTTATTTAATGTTTTATCGTCATCACACGTTAGTTTCCTTAATTAAGCATCAATTACCGTCGTTTATAATTTATATGTTATTTTCTGTAATGTTGTAATTGCCGTTGTTTACAAATTAAAGGCTTTTTGTGATGTTATTAGTTTAGTTATTTATTTAATCATTTTAAAAAATGATTAAATAAATAACTAAAAAGTATCTGGTCGATTTATCTTCATTTGTAACGTAAGACGCCCATTTGAAGAAGGGTTTAGAATTAATATAACAATAAAGCCGATTGCATTTCATTTCTTAAATTATTCGGTGTATCTGCAGAAACCAGTACAATCAATCTCACTTGTTTTCCAACTTGTGGGATGTATTTCGCACGTCGTTTGCAAAATTGGACTCAGTTGACATGTGATATTACGGTTTGAGGTTGTTTTACGCTCAGTTCCTTCTTCATGACTAGCTTTTAGTTTTAAGATTTTTTGACGGTGTAAATGGATTCCATTGACTCCGTTATTATGGAGGGTTTGCGTGAACCCGCGTGGAATCCTAATAACGGAGTCACTCGTTAGTCGGGCGTGAGCCCGTCCTGTAACGGGATTCTTTGCGCCCGTTCATCCAAGACCGAACGCATTGCGTCGCATCCCTACACCTCGATAAGGATTCAATTTCCTCTAGTCGAGGAAGTGAACTAGAATACGTGTGTCTGGGGAGTTAGTCACTCAACCGAATGTGTCTTTTGAAGTGAAGTTGAGTCTGTTGCATCCTGCTATCAGTATGATAATTTTCTGTGCATTCATGTAGGCTTGTGACTACAGTTTTAGCCAAGGGATGTTTTTTGTTTGTATTTTGTGAAATAGAAATTTTTTTAAAGACAAATTAATTTGATTTAATTCATTGGAGTAAAAGTATTGTTTAACCGGTCAGGGAAGAAAAAGTACTTGCTCGTGAAACATCTAAAAAAAACATCGGTACAACATACATTGTACAAATTTCTCATATACTAATGCGTCCTTTATTTGTCTTTTGAAAAATATGAACTATGTAGAATCGTTACAAACATCAACTTCATTAACTGTAGGGAATTTGATGAAAATCGTATGGGCCGCTTTTTCGAAAATCCAATTGTTGTTAAAAATGCGCAGAATAAACTTTCCTTAATTATTGAGCAATGTCAACTATGTCTTCATAGCTTCTATTCTGTATGATAAAATGCCTAAGTACGAGATTTCGTTCATTTTTGATCTACCGTTTAGGCTCTAGAGCCGCGAACAGACAGACATACGTCATTGCGAAAACCACTTTTTCGGACTCACACCTAAAACGTCTATTTCTGTCAAAATCTCGAGTTCGAATTTTTTGGCGATAACAATACTTTCTCAATATACGTACTTCGTATATGAGACAGTAAAAAGGCTCATCGGATGTTCAAGATCGAATATTTCGAACCTCTTATAAAATATTATAACAAAAAGAAAGTTTCGGAGTTTTCAGCCACAATTCGTTTATGTAAAAGCATCTTTTAAAATGTGAGGCATAAAAAGGGTAAGAGAAAAAATCTGGTGTTGATTATTTACGGGCTATTTTGCGGAACCTATGTTTTATTGCACTAGCATAATTAATTCTCCATACCTATTTTGAAAGAGTTTTAACATTTCTATTTCTAAAAATTTCCATCCTATTCTCCGCGCCCACGACAGATTTGTATAGGTTAGCCGATGCGATTAATGAATACATGTTACTCATTAACAATAATATGTCAAAGAGATTAATTAATTTCAAATACTTATCCATGTAACCTTTGTATTGTACCGCAAATAATTAAGTTGAGAAGCAATTTTTCAACATCGCGCAGTTGACCATTAAGCATTTAATGTATAATTACCCTCAAACTATATGTTCTGCATTCAAATCCAAATTAACAAAAGGAATTAATAGACATTAAATACTGGATACATTCTATGAACATATCCTATAATCTCAATAAAAATAAGCAGTCATAAAATACAAATTTTTATATAGTTCAATTGTCAGGATAAAAGTTAGGAAATATGTGGGCTTCAACAGTACGATCATAGGTCCGAATCCTGCACTGGGGTTTAAATTTTTATTTTCATTTCTGTTGCTTTTATTGGCTTAATTTTATTTGAGCTAGAGTGTTTCTAATGAATTGATGGTGAATAAATAAAGTAATAACTCGGAAACTCAAGTATAGTCCACTTAATTTCGTTCTTTTTCCACCCCTTTATTATTCTGATATTAAATTCACGCGGGAACTCTTCGCTTTGTGCCTTGATAAAAACTCCAAACGAAAATCCATATTCCAATTCAGAAGAGTGTTTTCAATTAGATCTAAAAATTTTGGACGCTGTCTGCATGTAAAACAAGGGCTACATTTTTCGTCAAAGTCACGTCAGAGAATTTTTTACGAGAGCTTAATTTTTTTATCTCGCGCATAAACTCACTAATTTCCTAATATCAATATTGTGGAGTTGGCAAGCAAGAGCTCTTTTATGGAACGACATCTAAGTTTATTTCCTTAAAATATCATCATTAATTTTCATCTATAAAATATAATAAACCGTGAAAATTCCAAGTACTGGTCATTTTTCAGAGCTATATCGTTGTTATTTCAAAATTGTTTACCATTTTTTACAGCATAGAATTGGAAATAGACAGATAATTTTGACTTGTAGATTTTAAGTACTACGAGATAATACCCATTTTTCTTTTAGAAAATATGAATAAAAAACGCTGAATTCGACGAACCTATTTTTTCAATTCTTTCATTGTATTTGTAAAAGAAATACGCAAAAATTTAAGGGGCATAATTCTTAAACTTTATTTGAGTTTTCCATAATTAAATATGGCATTTAAAAGCTTTCTTTCAGTATGCTGCTAGGATTTCTACGGTCTTTACATGCAATAACTGCAATGATAATAGCCCTCCTTAACTAATTATTTAAAAATAAAACATGATAAAATGGCGTTATATTGAATTTTTATCCCCCATGAACGGTTCTTAAAAATGTTATTTTATTTCAAAAATATTTCTTGTTAACTAACAAATAATTTTAAAGAGGCCATGTACGACGTTTATATATAAATATAGATAGACATTTTCCTGTAGTCCATTCATGTGTAGTTTCTGGAGTACCTTTTAGTTAAGATTTTAACAAAATTAATCATAAAAATAATCTCAAGCGTTCTTTTAATAAGATAGACGGTGATGTAATTATCCTTGTTATTTTTTATCCGTACTATGGCACTTCAACGACTTATATATCCTATTGAACTTGGTCACAAATGCTTCCGACATTATTATACCGTTACTTCCTAGGTTTTACCGGACGCACAAGTAGACCAGAGGAGACGGTGAATGCAAGACCTCTTGGAAGTGGATGTAATATTTACACGATGTGTAGGGAATGCACGCGTCATCCTGCACTCTCCGGGGTCCGTTTTTTCTTTCTCCTCATCCCCGTTCGTTCCGTCCTTTCCCTCAGAACCCCTTCCCTCGTCCCGGACGCCGCTCTTTCCCCGCCTTTTCTCCTCCGTCTCCTCCAACCGTATCGACCGTTGCTCCGCCTCCAGGACTCTCAATCCCTCTCCGGCTCCGCGCGCCGCCCGGACCCCAGGCTCCCTGGGTCGTTAGCCGCAATTCTCTGGGCACCTGGTGGGTGGATAAAAAATATAATCCCGACACCCTCCGATCCGATTCGCTGCCAAGTGTATCCTCGCGCGTGTTTAATTAATTGCACCGACCGAGGTATATCTATGGGATAACGGAGGTGGGCGGCGGCGGTGGTTTGCGGATGGGCGATTCACGGCCGACTGTTCCCCGTAAGAGTTTTGAGAGAAATTAGGGATCGTTGCCGTCTGGCGTCGAGCAGTTATGAGGAGTTTTGCGTGCGTTTTCGTTCGTGACCGGAAGTACGCTCGTACTATTTCTAACCGTGCTAAGGGATGAGAAACTTGCGAAACGGCGGAAACTTTATTGTTTCTCTAGGCTGTTTTTTCGACTTCCGCCGTAAAACGAGAAATAGCCAGTCTAGAATTGTGCTCGAGAAAATACGATTTAATATGCATTCATTGCTACGTTAATGCTTCACGGTGATTCGAAATTGTGGTTTTTGGATCCGTTAATTATTAATAACAATTTTATTAAAATATTTGTCCTAGTGTACCTGCAGCTGGCCATTTGTTTTGAAAATCTTATTATATGTTTCCCCGCTTCGGTGCTTATATGGCATAACTAAAAATTACGTCGGGCCTTCATTTTGTATACTACGTGTAAATTTATCGGTAAATTGACATATTTTCTTGTGCAAAATAATTTTTAGGCTCATGCGGAACTAATTCATGTTCCCGTTCGCAATAAAAGTAAAAGGACGAAAGGGAATGTTTCTGGAGTTTAATGCGTGCAGTTCTGAGAATAATTAAAAGTTCTGTGAGCATCTTTACAAAATTTGTATACCGCTACCAGTATTGTTTTCTTGGTCCGAGAAATTTATCCATGTCCTTCTTTGTTATAAGGGTTAACCGTTTTGTTAGGCGAGACAAAAACTAATGCATTTAGGGATAGGCAGGCGAAGCGAGCCGTCAGTTAGTACAGATCAATTTAAAGATGTAGGGAGAGAGCTATAAATTTTTTAATACCACTATGCATAGACATTTTTTTAGTATGGTTCTTCTTTTTTTATTTTTAGTATTTGTGTTAAATATATTAGTGTTTCTGCAATTATAAGTGTATTTTTTGTTTGTTCTTTACCCATGTAAACACATTAAAGGCAAAAATGTGTTTTATTATTTTAAAAGCCGCTTAAGTAAATAAATAATTCAGCAGTCGTCAAATATTTATAATTCGCTATGGGCTTCCCTGTCACATGGGTTAATTGCGGTTATCGAATCTAATTAAGGTTTCATATGCCCGAGCGACAGCGTTATGAGCAATAATCCCATTGGGATTCTTTAATGAGAACATCGTACTTCCTCGCACGCGACGCGGGACACGTTTAAATATTTAATTTCCATTTCATACCCACGTCCTGGAGAGGAAATTCAATCTCCATTAGTTTAAAATAAAACCTCAGTCACTCTAAACGTTCTTAAAATTTTATTTTTCGCCATTGTATATAGTTTTTATGTAACGTATTAAAGAATGTCCGCTTTCCAAAGGAATTTAAAAGGCAGTATTTACAAATGTTCAAGGATATTTAAAAATTCAGTGATAACTGAAGTTCACTTGTTCAATACCCTCTGAAAATTTTGAAAAAATATCTTAATTGAATATTATATCCTAGAAACATTTCCGTTAAACACCTAAATAGATTCGGGGTTTTTCTCAATATAAAATTATTATAAATAGGACATCATGTTGTATATACTTTTAATTATTTACCACAGAAACAAAAGAAAATTTTGTGAAAGTTTTTCTATCATATTTTTGATATGATAAAAAATTCCAAACTATTTACTTTTTCATTGGTTAAAATTTTAATAATTATTTATTTTGGCAATAAATATATTCATTCCGTCCCTTTAATTATTCAGATGGGAGAATTTTTTCTAACACTTTACTAGAACTGGAATATTAGTAAGTCTTAATTCGAATTTTGCCAACTCAACATTTGTAGAAAGACGAAATTTTTTATTTTGTTCATTCTATTTGTGTTTGTACCGTAGGATCTGGTTTATTATATCATATATTAAAATTTCGATTTCTGACACAAATATTTTACTTGAATGAATACACACTACTTAAAAAATAGGATATTTTGTGTCTTAAATGCTAATAGAAGGTAGAAACGTAAAATACATTTTCGCAACCATCCCTATGCATTTCTTCTCCTGAATAAAGATTTTCGCTCCTTGTCTTCATTCAGATCACTTAATCGAATTATGACTCCGCCATGAGCGATTTGTAGTAATCGAAAGAGCACGAAGCGAATGCATTCCCGTTCTGCAGTTATTAGCTTCTTAATTTTCTGGTTAAGGCGCGGCGTCAAATTGAAAATAATTGATGGCTTATTAGCCAATTCATACGACATTTTTGCTTCTTTATTTTGATCTTTTTCATCTTTATTTCTCTTCCTTTGTGTCTTTATCTCTATTTCCTTTCGCCGAGTCGCCTTTCGAATCAAAGCTTCGCTAAAATATTGAAATTTTCATTCCCCTTCTCTCGAGCGATAGGACTAATTTGAATTTCTTAGAAAATGGATTTATCGCGCCCCAGTGGATTTGCGATGGCGGCGCAGATGGGCGGAGGGGTAGAAGGAGGCATCGAGCGGGAGTTGAGGAACTTTTGGTTTAAAATGAGGTATTTGGGGGCATGAAGCAGAAATAAAAGGAGGTCGAACGATTTTTGATAGATTCGTCGAATGTGTTAGCGTGCTGGGGATTATTTCGCCTGTTACTTCGTAGGAATTCATTCCTTTTTGCATCAATAATTCATCTTTTGAATGGGCAAGCAGAATTCACTTTTAGAGTATCAAATTCACCGTCGGTTTTTAAATATGTAACGGAAAAATTTTAAGCGCCCTAAAGAATTTAATATTCCCTTGCGCTTTTAAAGAGAATAAAATGATGATGATGCCGTAGACATATTATTTGATGCTTTTACACAAATAATTTTTTCCAATTCATTTGCGTTACATTTATAAATATGTATAATATTAATTTGTCAAAACGTATAGTTACTATCTCTTAACCGGGTATATAGCTTTTGATTTTATTTTAGAACTATCAAAGAAACGATTGGGCATATATACGCAACAATTGTTTCCGTATGTAAATAATGAATTATATTGGGTATGTATATACATTTATTCATATTTAATCACATTAATATTACAATAAATTAATCGGTCGCCTAATTTTCACCCCTTGAGAAGACTCCAAAGAATAAATTCCTTGTTTTCAGAACATTCATACCGACAGGATGAAATCATAACGCCCCTTTAATTAACATCTAGAAAAGCAGAGAAGAAGAGGAACTTGTGAATTCAAGCATTCCATCACCGTTCGACGAATTTCAAATGCGAGAATTTCCAAAATTGCTCCCTCCGACTTCCTCGCGTCATATTTTCGTCGGAAAAAGAAGCCAATGTAAATTCCCGCACTTGTTAAATAAATTTTGGCGTAGCTCTGCGCAATCAAGGCGAGTGATGGAGGGGTTAAGTGAGTTGTGTGTTGCCCTTGGGCGAAGCGGTTTGAAGGGATGATGGCGGTGGGGTAGTTAATCGGGGTGATTGGGGGGAGGGGGGGGGGGTGGTTATCCAAAAATATCCACGCCTCCACGAGTTGCTATCCCCACGGCACGTGCGGAAAGATAAGGGCTTTCGGAAAGGCCTACGTGCTTTGTTTGTGTCGTTTTATTTCTCCGCCAACGACTCGAATTTCTCAGTCTCCTTTTTTGTGCGAAACGGCACTTATTATTCGTCTCTTTCCTTTCTTTGCGTCGAAAAGCGCTCTGGGAAGAGACGCGCTATGCTTAACGTCTCTTTCATCGATACCGGATACGCACACACGCAGTGACTACGTGGATGAGCAGTGCGTGGGGCGAATGCCGCCGAATGAGAGATTAAAAACGGGGGAGGGGAGGAGGAGGTTTTGCGCGAGTTCTATAGGATGAAGAAAAAGGCATAGGGATGAAGGGAAGATAGGGAACCTTGGGTTGGACAAAAGGAAAGCATGTGGGTGTAGTCAGTAGTCCGATTTGATAGAACAGCGAATGAGTCACAAATTGGCAGAAATATGGAGTTAAAATAAAGGGTACAGTCTTCACACCGTAAAAAATCGGATTAGTTAGACATTCACACTGTTTCAGGGGAAGTTATTCCTCGTAAAGGAACGATACACCTTCTCCACAATCTCTCAACTATACGAGCGCTTACTTCAGTAGGTAGTTTAAATCTTACCCAGCGAAATTTCAGCTGAAATAAACGGCAGGTTCACAGGAATCAATCCAATTTCACCATTTTCAACGCGGTGTTCATTCACTTTGACAATAACCCAAACTCACGCGACTCGGGTTTAATGGCCTTTTGGCCCATTCACACGAATTGTAATCCTAATTACGCACATCGACATCGAAGATCCCATCTTCAGAAGGGATTACAATGAGTTATTGCCGGAGTTTAACCGTCCCTGGAGAGGATTAATTTAATAATAATAAAAATGATTAAGTAATATTATTATTTTCATTATGAAAGGAGCGTATTTCATAATTTTTAATGATATTTTAAAAGACCTGAGAAAGAAAACTCTGAAAAATATCCATCTTTGTCCTTTTTCTTGGAAAGATCTATTTATTTTTAGATCTATAACAATGACGACTTTTCAAAGTATCTTTATCGCTATCAATTTTTATTTTTGTAAATAATGGCCGAAAAAATAACGCCTTAGGAAAGTAGGCACAATTTCAAGAACATTTTTCCATTTTTTTTCATTTAAAATAATCTAATTAAAAGACAAAATCGTCTTTTGATGGTCTTTGCAGGAAAGAGAACAAAACTTACTTTTACCGACGGCAGAATTGAAATGTTTCAGATTAGCCTAAAAATTGATTTGGAATCCTAAATAATGTTTATTTTTCAGTGCAGTAACCAAGAAAAATTTATCTACCATGGTCACTGCTGAACTGTTAGAAATAAGATTAAATAATTTCTCTTCCTGTTTATGGCGGATTTTTATGTATCCGTATATTCATCTTGAAATCCATGATTTCGCTTTTTTAATTACGCTTAGGAACCAATTATTACACTATCTCGCTCAAAATCACAAGAAAATAATTGTTCTATAGTTTAGATAGACAATTCGACAGTAATTGCATCATCTTTGGTGATAACACATGAAATTAAAAATATTATTTATATATATATATACACACACACACACACACACACACACACACACTACATACTATATACACACACACGACTTTATGACTGCTATTATGACGCTCGTTTTAATAGTATATTGCGTCACACAGAAGCAGAGAAAACATTATAAACACTGACAGGATAGACTACCATTCGAAAGATGTAATTGGAGCGAAGTAATGGATGCGTGCGACGAAAACTCAGGATGCTCTCAAAAACGAAAGCAAAACACTAAAGGAAACGTGTTAAATTTAGTTGGAAATAGATTAAAGAGGAATATGCTGTTAAGGAAGCATGCGGGATTTGATAAATAAAGGAAATTAATACCGAGATAGGTTTCTTGAACGATGACAAAGGCACCAGCGTAGGAATAGGGTTAAGGCATACTATGGATGGGTGGAGAGGGAGAATGAAATTGGAATTATAAAATGATGTTTCGGGAGGCGAGAGGAAATAGGTACTTTTCCTGGGGTGCCTTTGAAGGGAGCTTCTGCTCGAGTTTGACGAAGTGAGGATTTAGAGCGAAGGGAGATATGAAGACGGGAAAGGCATTTCACTCTCCCGAAGAAAGGTTCGACGTCCTCCTAGCTTCCCTTTCCCTGATTGGATTGGAGGATCCTATGTGTTCATGCCGGTCTCATTAGCAACGGGTCTTTCTTTGGAGAACACGTCTCTCCTCGTGCACTCCACAGCCTCTATCTCCTTATCCTTCTCTGTCCTTCTCTCCTTCTTCCTTTATACCGCTCTCCGTCTCTTTCGCTCGCCACCTCCGGCAACCAAATCGCTCCCTCACAAAAAATGAACGCTGCGAAAACAGATCCCGATATCCTTTTCTCTCTGTCTCTCTCTCGGATATTTCAATTCTCAGAAGGAGCTACTTTCCGGGAAATGGTTTTAATCCCTTATCTCTTAAGGTCTCGTCTTATGTCGAACGGCGGCGTATTCTGAAGTTCTTCTGTATAACTCTTTGGCTCTCTCTGTCTTTTTGTTTATTTTTTGTTTTGTTCCTTTTTCATTTGTTTATTTTCAGGTATTTGTCTTCTGTTTGTATGTTTATATGTTAGTATTTTTATTGTCATTTGTAATTCATAACGTAGGGTTAAATGTAAGAAGGGACTATGTAGTCTCAATTTCGCCCTAAATAAAGTCGTTTGTCTGTCTGTCTGTCTTTCGAAAAAAGGTAGAACTTTTAGATTAATCGCCTGTTCGTTATAGAGATTAAGCTTTTGACGCTTGAAAGTCGCGGTTAGAATAGGAGGGCATTAATTTTTACAAAGTTATTGTGGAAAATTACTTAAGCATCATTAATGAAAGGAAAAATGCCTGCAAACCACTTCGATCTAGATACACGAAGAACTTGTTAATGGGAGTAGATTTAAACACGACACTTATTGCTCTACTTCACTACTACCAATTCTATAACCTTTAGCGTAAAGTATGTTAAAAAACTTCGTACATATTTTTATCTTCCCATGGCCTTTATAGGTGGTCCATATTCTATATGTATGACAGAAATTTAAATTGCAATAATGAATTATTTGTTTGCTAAAATTTATAGGAAAAACTGCGCTGGCAGCCAAACCCAAACCTAGTATTATTTATGGAGGAAAGTGTGCCAACTATTGGTTTGGCCAAAAAGTTCGTGCTTCCTCAGATGGTTGAGGACACTTGAGTTTGATATTTCATATACAATCTCTCTTGTTATCTGCATTGGATTGAATTCGATTAGAGTGCGAATTATATCTTCGTTAATAATGGAAGGGCGTCCGGAGTATTGTTCGTCTTCCAAGCTTAAATTACACTCACGGAATCTCTTGAACCACTTTTGAGAGATTCAAATAGCTGCAGCACCTTTTCCGTACACGTCACAAATATTTTTATTGCATTTATTGTATTATAAACTTTTTATACTCATCAAGCATAATACTATGCTAATTCACTTGTTTTTCACCCAAATTATGTTTTCATGTGTTCTTTACAATGTTTACTTGCTGAGTGACCGTTTTATATGACATTTACGATGTCCATTTTTTAAAATGAAACGCCCTACTGCTATCTATTAAAATACACAGGAGCCTTTTCGCCAACCCAATATAAAGCTCTTTAAATATCAGTGTAAATGCGAATTTCACTTCACCCAAATGCGACTAAATTTGGCACTCGCAAACAACTTTCAAGATCTTCGTGAAATTTCTGTTAACATTCCAATAGACGTACACATGAAAAATGTGCGAAGAGGTGAAAAAATCTGCTATTATAGGGAATCAAACCCGGGAATTTCACTTTCCGGACTAATATTCTACCACTGAATTACCGTACGGTAGTTCACTGGTAGAATATCCCTGAAAGTGGAAATCCCGGGTTCGATTTCCGGTTATGAAATATTTTCACCAGTTTCCACATTTCCTATCATTCCAGCTTATGTCCGTCGCATAAATATGTTATTCACGTGTAATTTTTATAAAATCTTTATAAAATATTTTATATGCGTTCGTCCGATTTATTTTGGGGTATACCACATTTTCCCCGCATATCTCTTGAAGGAATGATCGGATCATAAAGAATGTTACATTGTTTGAAAATTTTTGGTTTGCAGATAGTTTTTAACCCTTAAACAATTTCGTACCTCAGCCAGAAGTTAAACGGTGAGTGTTCAAACTTTTCAAAAGTCTATTTGATTGCGGTGAGTCTGGGGGCGTTTTAGTAGCAAGAAATTGAACTACTGCATATTCACAGCAAACAGTGCCCCAAAGTTAGAAATGTTAGCTGGAACTTATTTTACATACTTTTTAATTTTTTTATAAATCAATTGAAAATATACGGCGCAAACATTACGCGGGTTCAGCAAGTTTAACATAAATTTAGACAAAAAATCCAAATATCTCTTAAACTCATAAAACATTTAACAACTCGTAATCAGTAGATGGTTCCTTTGAGAACCTATTCTTATTCCTCACGCTGCGGTAGATGTGTTCAGGGTAGAAAAGAATCTTCGAAATTTCAAAAATTTCGAATTGGGGTGCCGTGACGTAGTCGCGAGGTCGTTGGCCTGCTACGCTAAGCGTACCCGTTGAAAACCTTCTAATGTTGTATTTATTCAATACATCTTTCGGCTCCATATTTGCGTGTTTAGAAGGGAGCACGCGAACCAACGCTTCATCCTTCGGAAGAAACATAAAGCCGTTGATCCTCCTTGGTGCTTTTCAAAACAATAGGCTAATGCCGGTACCGGGTTTCTCATCTTATTTGCTTTGTGATCTAAGCTAACGAGCCTACAAGCGCTAGAGTCGTTTGAAGTCACAAAGTTCTACAAATCACGAACTTTGACATCAATCATTATAAGGAAGCGATTGAGGTAAATTATTTAGGGTCGTTATTTTTCATTGAATATTATTCATTTTCGCACTTAAAAGATGAAATCAAATAAGAATTTTCAAAAAATTGAAAAATAAACTATTTTTTCTTTATTAAATATGCGACCTTAAAAAGATAAAACTAAAAATTTCAGATTATGTGTTCGTTATAAAAGATCTTGGAGTCATGTACTTGTCATTACTTTAACTTTACGTATCATTTACGTAATAATCTCATTCCACAAGCTGGGGTAAATGGATTTTGAATATAAATGTAATAACAAAACACATTTTTTAATGAAGCTCAACCTTGAAAACCTCTATGAAAGCGACATTATTAGGAAAATGATATGTAAAGCAACAATAGTGAAAAGAATATGACACAAAAATCTTTTATAACCATCGAATAACCTGAAAATTTTCATGTTTTATCCTTTTTAGGCCGTCTATTTTATAAAGCAAAAAGATTTTATTTTTGAATTTTTTTAAAATTCTTACTTGCTTACTAAATCGACTGATACACGGAATAATATATTCAGCTGCTAAAAAACTATTCAAAAATTGTATATCCTTTACTTTCATGCTAGCCATCATACACTTTTGTACAGAAGCATATATCAGTGAAATGAAACATAATTTTCTATCTTATTTATTACACCCAATACGGGACTTCCCCTATAACGCATACAATCAAAATCAAACAGCAGGTGCCCCTGATTTTATGCCACCTAACTTGCACTAGACTGACCCTATAACTTATACCACCAAACATACACCAAGTGCCCCGATTTTATGCCACCCAACTTACTCTATGCTATCCCTGTGACGTATACTACACATATAATACTAAACTTACACCAAGTACCCCTGATTTTCTACCACCCAACTTACATTAAGCTGTGTCTCTTATTTATAGCACCAAGCTTACGACAAATACATATTATGTCACTCAATTTGCACTGGTTTCTCTTTGAATCATACAACGATGCACACACCGGAGCCTCTAAAATTATACCAGCTAGCCTACTCATGTGCCCCTGCAACGTATACATCCAGAGGACCATTTATAAGATATTTTTGGACAAAGTTGTTACCTGTGCATAGTCCTAGTTTCAACACTACGATATTGAATTGAATTCCCAAAGTTGCTAGCGGAAACGTCCAAGGCGTTCCCGACCTGTGAAAACAATATTGCTGGATAAGTCATACATGTTGTTTTATTTGACAAAACATGTAGTCATTTTTACCATCAAGAAGCCAAGAGGCAAATAGCGAATACCATTCCATTTGTTGAAAGGACCGATATTGGCATAACTCAAGAAAAGAAAGTCCCCATCTTGTCAAACACGGTTTTATTTTGCACCACAATAACGCACCCGCACATATCTCTCAGGTTTGTGAACTGACCATCTAACATTTTGGATTAGAGATGATGGCTCGCCCACTGTAATTACCAGATTTAGTACCTTACGATTTTATTCTCTTCCCGGAAATTAAAAAATATTTCTGAGGTTGCCATTTTATGTCGGATAATGAACTAAACAACGCTGTTATCGATATATTTAATAAACTTAAATCAAACAAAGGATTTTTACGTCTATGATAAATGTAAAATAAGATGAAATCAGTATTTTATGGCGGAAGGAGAATATTTAAACGGTAATGTTTAAACTTTATTGTAACAATTTGTTTTAATTAAGTTTTCTCATCGCTCCTTTTACTTTCCAGTCATCCCTCGTGTGTCGTGTTTCTCTTGTGCAGACGAAGGGATCATCCCGAAAGCTCCATCAACGTGTACAAATGTGTCTCTCCGACATCTCAGCGGCTCTCCTTTTGGTAAGTGCTCCCTGGGTTTCCTTCAACACCCAGTTGCCCTCAATATCTTTATTTACCTTTCCTCTTCCACAAGTATGTGTGTATGTGTATATCTATAGGGTCATCATTAAAGGAGCATTTTATTTTACCATAGCTTTTGTTGAGGTAATCAAATCACAGAAATAATTAAACATTAAGTTATAGATGATTTAGAAGTTTTTCTGTATAACGGAAATTTTTAATTGAAGATATGTTCAACATAGCCACCATTGACCGTAATGATCAACGAACTTTTGTGCCATCCTGCTCAACATGACGATACCAATATTTCGTGTGATTGTGCATATTTTATCTTCCAGCTGTTTTTGGTTCGTGGAAAACTTCCCCATACAATTACAATTATTAAGGCCAGGAGAATATAGTGGCCAAGACCACCCAACTCCAAAACGACCGAAGTAGCAGTCTGAAATTACTCAGTCGTGGAAATGAGTGCTTAAAATTTCCAGAATATTAGTTGAATTGTATGAACGAGTTCCATCTTGTTGAAAACATATTTCATTAAGATCATAACCCATTGAATAAGTGTTTATTATCCGGTCTATCAAGTTTATTTCACTGGACTCTGTGGTTTTGAAATGTTTGAACCTGTCAGATCTAGAGAATTTGTAACCAAACTTATGTACGTTTTAATTTCCTCCGTTTTTTGGAAAATTTTATCATAAAATGGATGCTTTCAAGGATTTTCCTGCGAATAAATGCTATTTTTCTCCACTTTTTCTCCAAATTGAGTCAATATTTGACCCTTGACGTATCATTCAACCTTATTTCCTTCGATTCTTCAATGTTGAAATTGGTATTGTTCATTTCTGCTTTGCCTCCTCTTTAATCATCTGTAACACTTGGTAATTCTATTTTATTTAACCAGTGGCCTAAGTTTTATCTGTCATGAATATATTGTTTAACTCATTTGGTTTTTCTGTACCGATGGGTTTAGAAATGTAACTGTTGCCGTATATGACTAGTTTTTGTTTTATTCTCCAATAAATTATTATTTGATCGTTAGCGCTGGATAAAACGCTAACGTGATTCGTTTGTTATTTACCTTAGTATATGCGTCTGTGTTGGAGAATATATACCGAAGTACTTCGTAAACATTTTTGCATTAAACCCCTTCATCTAACAATAAGAAGAACTAAATGTTGCCCATCGTCCACCCGTTCGCCTCTCTGCTCTTCTATGTGTATTGAGGGCACTGGGGCATAAATTAAATTTAAAAAATCTATTTTATCTTCATAGTAATTTCTCTAATATAATAATCTTAATGGGTACGATCGGTAGACAGCATTGACTTATGCGCATGTGATACTTTTCTTATTTCGTTCCGCTTTTTTTTCCAGAGTTCTCTGCACCCAAATTATTTTCTATAAGCTTACAATCTTCCCTTGAATCGGTGGTAAGCTATTTACATAAAGTGGATTCTATGTTGTTTAGCAATAAATTCTCTATTATGTTCTGTCTACATAAGAAATAAGTCGTTCCTCCAGAAAGTAAGGGATGCAGAAGTGTTAATGAATATAAATATCGTTTACCCATGATTTATTTTTGTTACGAAAACATAATCGGATTTATACGTTTTCACCAACTTATTTACGATATTCCAATCCGATAAAATGATAATATAATTTTATATTATCTTATCCGTATTCGATTCGATTGTCGGACTTCGCAAAATCTTCAGTTATAATCAACAAGAAGTTTTCAAAGAATAAATAGCATTTCAACGCATAATAAAGACATCCATTTGTTCTCGACCCTTCTCTGCGTTCTATTATATTCCAGTCTTTATCTACTTCCACCAAAATCCACCACTTTCCTCCTCCCCCTCCGCTTTCTTAGTAGCCCTCGTACTCGACCCGCGTACTCTTATCTTATCCCATTTCCTGTGTGCTCCCCCCCCTTCCCCTCCCAAAATCGTCCCATAATGAGCTCGCCTATAAACTCTCTCAACAATCCCTTCCTTGGCGTAGTTACTTTATGCTGTTCCCGGCATTCAAAAACCCACCCATCGTCTTCGTCCCTTCCCATTCCATCCTCTCTCTCTCTCTCTTCCCCCCTCCCCCCCCGCCTTCTCCTTTCTCCCGAGTCCCTTGCGCCTCTCCCTTTTGTCATTCAGCCTTTCTCCTCCTCATTCTTCTTCCCCCTTTCTACTTCATATCTTCCACTTCGTTGCTTCGTCGCTCTTCGTCGTCCGCTTTTCGATATGATCAAAACTTCTCCTCCTCCTCCTAAGTCTCCTCCTTCTTATACCGATCGCCCGGCGCAATTCCGACAACTGCCTGAATTGGAAGAAGATGGAAGGATGAAAGTTTTTTTTTTTTCGGAAAAACTTTTCGAGGAAAACGTCTTAAGGGAAAGAGAGATGAAGGGAAAACGGATGGAATTTTCAATTCTTAAAGAGTATACATAAAAAGAATTCGATTGGAGAACCGGGATGAGAGGATCTCGGACCGAACGCTATGTTAAGGCTTCGGGAGAAATATAGGTCCAAAAGTTTTGGGAATAGTTGAAGCACCAACGGGCATTAGGAGACTCGATAATGGCGATAAAATGCATGTTATCGATTGTTGGACTTCATTGGATCGTCTGATTCAAGGACAATGCGAGATCATAACAGGAGAGTCAAATGTGCACGAAACGGTTGTTAGATACGCTTTGGAGCATTGCAGCCCTTGCTAAACCCACCGCTTTGGTGAATTGTAGATACAAACGTCACGACGTATAAATTTGTTAGTTGGGCGTCTTTTTGGTTAAATACTTCGAATGAAAGGTTTTCTCGTGAAGCCGTGTAGCAAGATCAATTTTTGATGTTTATACTGCCGTGATACTTGTTGATTCTGCAAGCGGTGTCTCATGAAATGTTGCTTAAATAAGAGAAAAACTTATTTAATTCCCTGTATTTATGCGATTCATCATTCCCGTTGTTAATAATTCGAAGCTGTAATCACTATTGCAGTGAAAAATCTGCAGATATTTATGAAAATGAGGTATATCAACTTAAAATGCCTATCAATGGATATTCATTCTTTTACAAGAATGAATTGCCGAGCCCAGGCAGCGGTTTCCAAACATTACAAAGCCACGCTTTCCTTCACCTAAGAAAACTGTCTCTTTATTATATTCAATCAAAATTCATCAGCAATACCTACCGGGGTTACAACTGCCCTTAATATAACCATTTAAGAAAAATATGGCCACAAACGAGACTTCCTAGCGACTGCATATTGTATGTATCACGATTAGGGAATGCGCTTCATAGTTAGTAAATCACTGCCTAAAGGATAAAATCGTATTTTAAAACTGTTTCTCTAGTAGCCAGGAAAAGTTTGAGAGAACGAGACTCGCAAAGCAGCCGTCACCAGTGGTAATTTACCCCTAATCATAACTATTTAGAATTTACTATCAATGACCACTGCTTTGCATTTGAGGGATTTTTTAAAAATTCAGTATTCTTTATAAACTGTATTTTTCCTAAAAGGCCCAACTGATTCACTAGAAAATTTCCGAGCTCCTTTTAAGTCTAAATGCTGAAATCCAAAGAATAATCACTTAAGAATAAAAAATTAAATAAAAAACCTTTTTAGTTTATACAACTTTTATATTAAAGGCACTGAAAACCTAAAAATAAATTAAATGTTGACATTGGGTGAGTGTCATCTGTTGTGATAGCTTCTCATATTTCCATATTAATAACATATTTTGTGTTAGGATGCTAAATAACGAAATTTGAACGCATCTTATATAAAAGTTTTATGGCTTTTGTAAAGCTGATCATAATTCTACAGGAATGTTTGACGTTTGGGATGTTGATGTCTGATATTACGTTTTCCATGCTTTAGTATTTAATTTCTTGATCCATCAGATCGCCACCTATGCAGTAGCGTGACCAACCAACCAACGGACAGACGTGGTCTATTATAGTAGTAATATCTGTGATTATTCATGCTTAGCGTTTAAAACATGTTAAACCTATATACTGGCAGCACTGATGGAAGTATGCTTTTGGCACTGTAGATTTCTCGGGAAATTGTTAATTTTTGTAGGTATTTCCTTTCGACTCCAGAGGACAGTTACTTTTCCCCATAAGGTAACACGTATAAGTCGACATTGTTTCGTTAACATTTTAAAATATCTCAAAAATAAGATTTTGATGCGAAACTTGCGCAGTCATGCGGAGAAAATGATAAAGATTAATTTATTTATCGTAGAAATTCAAATATCGTCCGAAAATCTCAATAAATTGTTTTAATACGGTTTTTTCAAAATTTTTATACATTTCTTACGTATTAGGGTCCAACGAAGAATAGACTCCATATAGCGTGACCGGATTTCTTAGCTCATTATATAAAGAGTTACATGAAGATATTTAAATAAGACTAGCTTAACCATTATGAGAGTTAAATACGGCACAGATAATTATTTTAAAATTTTCAAATTATACTTTTAAATTCTAAACAGGAAGAGTCTCGGCGAAAACTTAAACGGAAATAAACCTCTGCTCCATCTTTACAGCATTCGATGGCAAGTACACCTGAGGTTAAAGTTTCTAATTCCGCCTTGGTAGTTGAAGAGAGCCTCTTCCTAGATAGAAGCTCACAAGGACAAGTTGAAGCTACATTTTGGAGCTGAAAGGTCGTTACGTAGCACAGAGAATGTTGAGAGAGGGAAGGGTAAGCCCATTATTTCCTCTCAAAGGCGAAATGCGCAATGCTGCCACGATGGCAGAGTCTTCCCCTTTCGGTGAGATATCCCATCCCCTCTACTCCATCAGTCCCTTCATTTCCTTCTTGCCCTCGGTACACGTACAGCGCACATGAAGAACATCTCTTTCTTCCGAGGCCTTTGAGAATATTTTCCTCCGCTCTCCTCAAAGAAGAAACTGGTCTACGTAAAGTTGAAGCTGCGTTGAAAATGAATAAAGTAAGATGGAAACTCAGTTATGGGTAAAATGTATATTTTTGTGATTTTTTTTGAGAATCGATGAAAGAATTCCTCGTGGAGCTCGTGGCTTTTATAAGAAGATCCATCCGGCTGAGACGGCATGCGTAAGGCAAAAGGATTTTTTTAATGCGTGGAGTGAAAAAGATTTTTTGAGTAACAAAAAAATACGATATAGTGTACAAAATCGTATGAAAAAGGCTTAACCTGAAAAAATGGTGAAAGAAGACGGAGTGACAGTACGCAGGAACGGTAGGAACTTACAGCACGTACCTAAATTCTTTATTAAATTATTCTTTTCTGCTCGAGTGATTTAATTTTTCTCCTACGTAAGATATCATGTTCCAAACGAGCCTAAGCCTTCAAAGAATCTCAGCCTTATTTTGTTCGGTGGTGCAACATGAAAAAATAGCGTTACTGTATAAAATAACACTAGCCTATACCTTCAAATGACATTAATCTCATTACAAACTCATTCCTCACCACTACCCGAATTAATGATGCAAATCTTGATACAAAGCAAGTTAGAATGCCTTATAATGATCCTTTCCTTTGTTTGAAGGCCTTTGCAAAATTAGTTAAATTAAGCGCTCTGAAGAGGGATTGATAAAACGTTTAGCGAAGGAAGGAGTTGCAAAGAAAAGAGGATATCGTGCAATGCGTGGGGGTGTATGGTTAGTTAGAAGGGTGTGGGGATTCAAACAACAGGAAGAAGCCAAACAAGAAGAGAGATGTTGAGAAGTGAAGCAAAGGGCAAAGGTGTGGGTTTGAGGAATAGAGGAAGATGGAAGTCGAAAGGGAGAGAAAGAGAAGTGTGCCTGTGTGTGTGTGTGCAAGGGAGAGATATCCTTAGACAGCGACTTAAAGGCGTCGGGTGTGAGTGCTGGGAAGTGATATTCCAGGAGAGGAATTTGAGCAACGGAAGAGAAGCAGCTGTCTTTAAGTGAAGAAGAACGGATTGTCTGTTATTAACTTAGTTAAGGGCATCTCCCACGATGATAAAGTGAGCGAAATCGATAAATTCCTGTTCTCTTAGCATAAGCAAGTTACAACTTTCTGCCTTTCTTGTCAGTCACGTGAGCGTTCATCAGGTTTAAACCTGCCACAATCAAATGAGGTTGAAGATTTTTATATCCAGGCTTCATTATTATACACGTATGCGTAAACAGAAGGTGATTATGCTCAATAGAGAATAGAAAACTCATTGTTAGTAGTAAAAATTTCTATCCGTTTAATCTCAAAACCACAATCTTTTTCCTTATCTTTCGTTTCTCATCTCAAATGAATATTTTTCATTTCTTCGACGTATGCCATCGTACAGTGATATAATATTCTACATCAATGTATCCAATTTTTAACTTAAAATTTTATCAAAATCCTCATTTTCTGATATTCATATCGCTGCCTCCATTAAATTGTTTCGATTCCATAATTATGTCATAAACTTTATATAGTGAAATATTGAGTTAAACTGCTCGCTTCCCGCTGAAAAATTCTTATTGTGCGTGATTAAAATATGTATTATTTATCAAGAATACAATTTCCAAAACATTTTCGTAGTCGAATCCTTATGATTATTGCAAAAGCTCGCTGAATATCCTACATTGAAAATCTCGTTCCCTCGACCTAAAATTCGTGGACATAGGCAGTCGAAATCCGTTCTACGGAAGAGGAAAATGAGTTAAATAGGCATTCAGGGTTCTTTAGAACTCCCATTTATTTATCTTTTCCATCTGACTGCGATTCTTTTTCCCAAATCCGCTCCTTAATCAAGCTCGTTCTTCAGCCGAGTGGAGATTGCTTTGCGGACCATTTATCACGACTTTTGTGCAAACTTTGTTTACCGGAGTTTAGAAGGGCCCAACATCTCCCTCTATTTCCTCGCGAAAGAGGAAATAATTTTGGCGTTGGATACGGATTCTGGACTCGATACAATTTGTGAATGACGCCACGACGATATTCGTCCTTTCCTACATGGTCTCATTCCACACTCTCGATCTAGAATCCTCTCATCTCGTGGCATGCTGCCACTCTATTCACGTTCAGTGGGCCACTTATCAGCGTGTTTTATCGTGTTAATGTGGCCTATTCGCACATTTAGACTTCTCTTGCGACGTTATTCATTTCGGTTGCCTATTATTGTATAGCATATCGTCCAATCTTCATCGTTCTTTAAGTTTGCGCTGCTATCATATTGTTCCCCTCCTCTCATTGTTATTCACCTATCATGTTACGCTACAATGATGATCGTTGGTTCTTTCACTTTAAGATCACCGTATAAGCGTTTCAACTTTTCCCATTTTCAGTTAAAGCTTATGTGTCAAACTAATAATTGTTTGTGGTACTGAATGCCCCGATATGCAATTTTTAAGCCGTCAGAAGTACTGAATACCTCACATCCTACAAATCTCACCAATTTATCTGTCATCTTGGACTGTTTTGAGAAAACGGAAGAATTTAAAACTCTGGATTCAAAATTTGATTTCTTAAACTGCAAATTTTGTGTTCTCGAAATCTAAGTACATCTATGGGAAATGTCACCATTATATCTCCATACTAGCAGAAATACCCGGCGTTGCCCGGGGAAATTTGGTTCAAATCCGATTGGAATTCTAGATATTCATGGTATACTCTGCCACCGTTTTGAATAAAACGGGCAGAGAGAAACAAAAACCACGTATGAATTATTTATGGGAGTCCTCCACAATCGTACTAATTTTGATTCAAATCAATAGTAGGAATTGAGAAAATACGCGTAGTTTAATCAGTCCCCGCTGTCCAATTACGGATTAGGAAGTAGTCGTTTCCCACCTTTCTCACTGTGTAAGATATAGAGCAGTGGTTCTTAACCCCTTGGTCGCGACCCAAAATTGGGTCACCAATCCATTTTCAGTGGACCGTCAAAGATCTTCCATTGCTTTCTATATCCATATATATAATTCCTCCTAACAACCCGTTCAATGCTAATAACCTGAGATCTTATTTTCATTTATTTGTTAAATTACTATTTATTTTATTACTTATTACAAGTGAGTTTTTGGAGGAAATGGGTCGCCGCGACCAGAATTTGGGTCGCAGCCAAAAAAGGTTAAGAACCACTGATATAGAGTTACCTGTTTTTTAGAACAGTTATTTTATTGAACAGTTTAGACATCAGTTCGAAAAGAACTGTTCCGTTCTTTCTGACCCATCTCTAGTGTTAAAATATTTAGCATTAGCATGCAAAGTTATTTTGCTTTTTGTATAATTAATATAAAACATTTGGGATTAAAAAGTAGCCTACGGCCTTCCTATTTGTAACGAAAGTATCTGTTGAAAGTTTGATTACTCTATCTTTAACGGTGTGGAGATGCATATATGCACAAACAAACAAACTTTCAAAAATATATAGGAGATTATCAGCTCACTATGCGTGACGCTACAATCTACGCTAGCGCTATCGATTTTTCAGAGTGCAAGGATTTTTCCTTCATTCATCAAAATACATAAATATGGACCATCAAAATCAACATTTCAGAGAGTTACGGACAAGGAAAAGTAAGAAAGGGCATAATTACACAAGAATACACAAGAAATTTTGTGTAAAGTATGTACTTTGGAAAATTAAAGACAAATGCATGCATATTCAATGTAAAATGATAATCTCTCTATATCAAGCGTAACGTGGGTTGGTGAGCGTAGCGAGCAGAGGGCGGACCCTCCCAGTCGTACCATAAGAATATTTTAGTACTTTTAATTATAAAATTAATTATTTGTGCTGAAACGATAATATTTGGGATAGGTATAATAACAATTCTATTTAGGGCCAATATTGTTGAGAATAATTTCTTAAACAAATCGCTTCAAGTCAGTGGCTTAGCAGCCTTTATAATCATTTTTATGGTTTGCCTTTCTTTCCTCCATTCTCAGCCATTTATCTCTGTAATTTTACTTCAATCTGCTATCTTAATTAGTCTCTTAAGGTTACTCATCACTCCGTCTGTTTGTCTAATTAACGACTATTCACAGACTCTGACTCGATACATAATAATTTATTACTTTCAAATGGGGATTCGAGAGAAAAAGAAAACAATAATTTCTTGGGAGTATTTAAATGATGCTTTAGTGTCTTCTTTGTGAGAGGTCACCCGACGATGCTATTAGAACTCAAAAGTTTTTTACTTGAAGAGAAATGGTAACTTTTCAACATTTAAAGAGATTCGTGACTTTTAAATATATTTTTTCGACTCATTTCAGGTCCAAAACGTGTCTCATTAAGAAAAGAGGAGATTGTTTATTTAGCATGCCTTTCTGTTGGTATGTCTTTGTTAGGAATATCCAAATATCCATTAAGTGATACTTTTGAATTTTATTTGGACAATTTTCCACTATTCGCCTTCTTACGATATTCAAATATTAATAACACAAGTAAATCTAGAAAATAACCAAAGTATTATTGAAATGTGTTTTGCAAAACTTTTAAAAATGTATTCCGTTACACAGTAATTCAAGTTTATGCATGTACGTATGTATGCACTACACTTAACTCATTAAAGCATGTGCTAATAAATTATCCGATTCTGATTTCAAATTACTATGCAGCGAAATTTACGTTTTATTGACAGGAATATATGTAATAATAATGTATATAAATTCAGTTGTTTAAATGTTTATAAATATAATTTTCATTAGTTGCACGAAATAGCTACATTTTTTAGTAAATGTAACATTCGAAATGACGACGTTTTCCTAGCACATTGCCACAGTTAACCACTTATCCTGATATGAAAATTTGCTTGTATTTTACACTGGATCTTTTTCTATCAAACACATTCAGGCATTATTTCTCTTATCATATGACCACCGTATTCCTCATACTCTATTGATAAATATCGGCAGTTTACGTTTACGAGATAGTTAAAGGGACCTATACAGATAAGAGATGAACTTAATCGGTTATGAAACCTTAACAGTAGCTGCGAGTGTACGCTTAATAGGAGCCATTTTCATCAGAATCGTTTATCGTCACAAACACTCCGTCATTCCGGAATTGTATGGCCAGTAAATGATACGTGCACTGAGAAATTATGAAGCATTTGAGGCACAATAGAGTGAATTTTAAAGCTACTGCGTCCTTTAAGAAAAAAAGAATGACTCGGCTGTCTCCCTCCGCTTGAATAGGTGAGAAAGCAGATGAAATGTGGAAATATAATGTAATTTTTTTTTAATTTTAATAAAAAGTATGAAAAGAGGGATATAGAAAGTAATCCCGTTGCATATTATATTCAAGAGTTAAAATTATCATTTATCCATATCAATCCATATCAATAATATTTTTCATGTGCTAACGTTTTCAAAAACATATAAATTTATAATTGACATTTTTCTGTCCTGTTGTTTCAGATTAATTACTTTAATATGATAGTGTATTGGCGAAGAAAGGTACAGTATTTTGTGCTAAGTCTTTTTATTAAATCTATTACTAAATTTCCGTTGCCTTTTGAATGAGTTTTACATTAACCATAAAATACCATATGCATAATTATTCGATTTTCTTAACTCACACTTTTTCAAGCAGAGTGTATATTTACAATATTTTAATGCAGGATCTTTTAAGGCGAATGTAATGGCATTTTGGCCGTTCAAATCCTATTAATAACATAATATAGGTTTACGTAATAAAAGTGCACCTGCGTCGTATAGGATATTTCCAACATTTTAAACTGTGATAGTTTGAAAATAATATTTACAATATTTTAATGCAGGATCTTTTAAGGCGAATATAGTGGAATGTTTGCTGTTCAAATCCTATTAATTTACGTAATAAAAGTGCACCTGCGTCGTATAGGATATTGCCAACATTTTAAACTGTGATAGTTTGAAAATAATAATCCCGGGTAGGATAAAGCTACCAAAGTGAAAGGTTGCGTGAAATGCTTTCCCTTTACGAGGTGAAAACGCCTTTAAAAGGACTTACAACTCACGTTATTTATTAAAACATTCATTGGCATCCGAATGGCGTGACGTGAAACATTTTGGCCTCGATTTTCTGCACACAGTTAATTTAGATGTGAGGAAATCGCATAAAAATATACACAAAAACATCCTACTTTCGCAAATTTCCCTATGAAAATATTAATCGCTGAAATTTTAAATTAAAGAAATAGGTAATTTATTTTTCTGAAATAAATCGCAGATGATGTTTTGCACAATAGATTTCATAAAAACTTTTCTAAAAATGATATAAATAAATATTCCACTTTTTAGCAATTCAGTTATAGGTATTTAGAAAATAAATTATCGATCTCCGCTTATAATCAGTGAAATTAATAACGAAGATAAGTTAATAGAATATACATCGTTTGAGAAAATTGGGCAATATTTTGTTTACGAATTAGTCGTGGCGGTCCAGTACTCGATATAATAAATAACAGAATTAGGAAAAAACCGGCTTATATGCTAGTAAAGCCCGTAATAAAGAACTAATTGTTCCTAACTTAATCACACTTAATCAAATTTTTAGACATTTTTCTCCTTTTCTATCCGTGCTACTCTTCAACCACATCTGCAAGCACATACTCGCGCAAGCACGTCCTCACTCTAGCCGCTCACCTTTAGCTCGACCTGTCCATGGCCCACCAGGGGACGAAAGCGATTAGGACACTGGCAGTAAAGGATAAGCAACCTTTGTCGCTCCCAAAGGGAACTAACTCCAGAGGATATCGCAAGGGTTTTATGGGGAAATGGTGGACGGCTAGCAAGAGCAGAGGACGCAAAATAGAGAGAGAGAGAGAAGAGAAAGACCCCTTGCAGAGAGCCATTCTGCTGATTACGTCTCTCCGCTACAGTCTTGCCTATTTCTCTCTCCTACTCTATAGATACAAATGGCGCCCGCATGATAATAAATATTCGGATTTCGGGTTATCGAAAGGAAGTCGCGAAACGTGGTTATCCTCCAGACACCAAGTCGACTTAAACATGTGCGCGGAGCACTCGTCGTCTGAGGAGTTGCATGAGTGACGTCTAGAGCAGGAGGCGAAAATTTCCATTAATTAAAGCTGGATTTTCGCCTGAAAACTCGTGGAAGGGGGTGAATTATATCGACGTTAAATTTAAGCCTGATTAACATGTCTACTAACTCGAAAAGCGTCGTTAATTAGTCGGTATCTTCGGTTTTGACCTGAATTGACGGCGAACCAGCAAAAACAGTCGAGTAATGCTCTACTAAATTAATCTTCCATATCCTTCGAGTATATTTTTTAAATAGGGTATTATGTTTATTGAACTAGTTTAACTTTTCCTATGTATGTTTTTCTTCAGAAAAAATTAAGTAATTTTTCTTTTTTCAACGTAGCTTTCAGTCGTTTGTTAATGAATGCATTACAAACCGCGCTAGACTAGACAGAATCACTGCCACTATTACTTATTTATTTATTCACGAATTTATGAAGACCCCAACCATTGATTTTAAAATAACAGAAAAATATCCTCTTGTAGTCGGTTGAATATGGTAATTTGTTTGCTAGCATAATCATGGTTGCTGTAAGCGGCAAACGTGTCTGGGTTTCTGTTTCGTTTAACGAAAAGAAATTGTGCTCATTCTATCACGAAATATAAGTTCAACTTTCAGACCGCAGGCTATAAAGATTTAATGACATAATCAAGCGCAATATCTTTTACGCCTTCTTGTCCATTTACTCCCCACCGTCTCATGCATATTCAGTTGAACTGGGAGGACCTGTTTACACATCAAACCCCTGAGATATAACTGTTCATTTGAACGAGGTAGAGCGAGAGAGAGACTCTCCATTACTCCCATAAATCCCTCCCTCTTGCCTCCATCTTTCTCTTCATCTCTCTCTCTCCCTCCCTCCCCCCTCTCCCTCTCTCTCCCCCTCTCCCTCTCTCTCCCTCCCTCTCTTTCCCTCCCTCTCTCTCCATCCCTCTCTCTGTCCCTCTTTCACATATACCATTCCTATAACTCCCTCTCGCTCACACGCTGCCGAACCGCACTGGCTTTCTCCCTATTCCCTTCCTATTCCATTATTACTTTGGAGACATAATTTTCGAGACATATTGCTTCGCTTCGCTCCGAGAACAATTCCGGGAACCTATCTCTTTGAGCAATCCGCGCCCGCATCACCTGCTACGCAGCCTCCTCCCTCTTCTCCCTTATCTTTGCTCCTACTCCAGCCTCTTCCCTCCCTCTTTCACCGCGCACCCCGAACTACACAGCGCTCCAACACCATCACACTATTCAGTCTCCTGGAACCTTTTCAAAGTTCAATTTTCGATCGGTCAATTTCGTCCACGGAACACCTGCTTCAATTCCAACTTTTTATTTCAACGTCCTGTGTTACTTTTGCCTTTCCATCCGACTTGTATCACTCCTTCGCCTTCCCAATTTCATTCTACCAAACGCTTAATGAATTCCCAGATGTCGTTTCTATGACCTTCCATTGTTTTTTTCTATCTTTCTCCTCTTGCTCTCTCTCTCTCTCTCCCTCTTTCCTATCTCCCTCTCTCTATATATGTATCTCGCTCTTTTGCTAACGGTAATTTATTTCTACCATGAAGGCGGCTCCTTTCTTTATTCTCCTGGGAGAGTTTTTTTTTAAGGGGTCGTCCCTTAAAAGGAGAAGCGGAAGAAAAAAAACTCTTCGCACAAGTCTGATGGCTGCGACTCGTTATTGCGAACATTATTTTCTTTCCTCAGTCGAGAGATAATTATACGCTCTCTTGGTTAAGCCATTCCAGTTACGTGAAATTCTGGGTTCTTTCCTGGAAAATTATCTCGCGATATTGTCGTAAGGGAAGCGTAGCTGTTGTGTTAATGAAAGCAATTTTGGTCGATGTGTTTTTGTTTCAAATTTTCGGGAAGAAAATTAGATGAAAACATTGTGGGTATCTGTTCAAAATGATAAATTAAATAGATGAGAAATTGGTAGAATTTCAGTAGACGTTTTTCAAAGAAATATTCGTTGCTCGTTAGGTATTATTCAAAATGTTTCTCCTCCTGACTATTGGATGTTGACTATAATATAAACAGCAAATTCGGTTGTTTATCTCGAGATATATGTATGTGTGTATATGTGTATACACACACACACGCACACACGATATGTATGTTTTTCAACAAGAATTGAAGAGTATTAGTTTTATCCAGAAGAAAACAGTATAACAATTTCAATTGCATTTCTTTATTGGGATTAATTGAAAGTTTGCTAAATTCCAAATTTTGTGCTTTTTACTATGGATGTATATTCATAGCGATTATATGAGCATGCCAATTGTTGAATTAAGGATAAGGGCTTCATTTTAAAAATAAATTTTATGACGTAGTAAACCATAAAAAGAAAACATATTAATCGCCTTAAATTATATATAGAGCTTTTTTTAATAATTAAAATTTCTATTGTATAGTTCAACTGTTAAAAAGTTTTGTCAGTTTGATTTCAAGTATTTAATTTGTTGATTATCTTAACAGTTATTTTAAGTTCTACGCTTGTAACGTCAATTTTATTTTCCAAAACTCTTATATATTATATATTTATAATATTTTTGTAAATCATTAATTATTCACTTATTGCTATTCAAAAATATTCTCTCCCATATTATTTACTGCTCTCTATAGAAACGTCCTGCTCCCGTAAACTCATTTCAAAGTTTCGTTCTAATCGTCCATCCATTACGTCTGGTCCATTATCATTTGAATCTTTTTATGATGACACATACAATCCCTTCTGCCTCATCTTTTTGGCTCGCTCAGCACTCCCGAGAGTGCAATGAACGTTGGATGTTTCTATTTTTCATGGCCGGTGCATTTTGGCCAACAGGGTACATGCACTGCACGAAAACCTGTAATTCCCTTAATGTATAATAAAAATGGTTGCTTGGCAACAGTCAAAATCAGTCATAAATATTAATGAAAAATTTTCAATTAATTCGGATAGTGCTAAAGTTATAATAACTAATAACAGATGTATGTCATATCCTAAATGGTGCTGTTATCATTCCTTACAACATTTCATAAAAATCTGAGTGGGAAAATTACAAGGAAAAATTAATCCAGCTATTTTAATGGAAAATTTACCATAAAGCGTTAACTAAAGACAGATCTGCGGCCACTTCACTCGTAAAATAGTTTAGGCGTGCACATATGATTTATTGACTCGTTTTTAAAATAATAATTATCAGTTAGACTTCACCCAGAATTTGAGGTTTTTATAATTAAATATGTGTCTTGTAAATCAAATGGACGTATTCAATTATAAAAACGAGTTATCTACCTCAAATTCTGGATGAAGTCTAACTGATAATAATTATTTTAAAAACGAGTCAATAAATCATATACCCATAAAACTAATTAATATACTAAGTGAGATCATAAATCACAAATCTTCCAAGTTCAGCGCTAAATCGCTAGCTTGCAATCATTAAGTATAGGCGAATTATCTATGCAAAAACATCGTCCATATTGTTCTCAAAAACTGTTCAAATCTCCCCACACGTATGTAAATTATCCACTTTGCGAAAAAAAGGACGCACCAGAGGTCGGATCGCTAAATCTTTATTCCTTTCAAAAGCACAAAGGCATTATAATAGTAACCACGCATTCATAAATCCGTGCGTGCTTTGCCCGTTTTCTCGAATTCTTGGCTGCCCTACATCGCTTAGTTTTTTTTTTTGCTGGAGCATCACGTTTCTTTACGCGTGCACACCATTCCCGGACTAAAAATGAACCAACCGGCATTTTTCATTCCGGGGTCACCTTTTCTACTCGATTTTTTTCAACTACCTCCCAAACTCTTTATCTCTCCATATCCTGTCGTCCTACCTAATAATTCTGACTCCCCTCCTAGCCCATTTAAGTAAATGGGATACCTCAGCGACCGACTTCCTTCCTTCCTTCTTACCTATATATCCACCCTTCCGCCCTCTTTTTTTCCGCCTCCCCCTCCCCGATCCACGCGCCGCTCCACTTACCCTCCCGTTCTTCGTGCAATAGCTCCCTCTATATTCAAACCGACCCTCACATTCCTCACCCGTTCACCATCAACTCGCTATCTCTACCAACATCTCTCTCTGCCTCCGTAACCCAGGCATGTCAAACGCGATGATGCATCAGGGCCTCATTGGCGCAATAGTCGTAGAAGTGCCGCATTAGCGTTGTGGGAAATTCTTAGTGAGGGTCCCTATATAAAATCACTAGACAAGCCTACGCTAGGCTTTGCCGTTACGATCGAGAAATTGTATTGCATTGGCAGTTCGACATTAGGATAGATAAAATTTCACGTTTTTAACAACTTTTAAATTAATTTACCGCGATATATATATATATATAACCGAACTCCTTATTGCCCCTTCCTCCCACCCCCATATCCTCCCCAGTGTGTCACTTAAAACAGTACATGTCTCTCCGTCGCTGTAGAAGGGCGTCAGCCCGAAAGCTCCGTATTTGTGTTGTTTTTTGTGTTATGTTTTTCGTGTGTCCTCAGCACCCCCAGCGGCTCTCCGATCTAGCTTACTCCAACACCTTGTTGCCATCTTTATTATTACCTTTCCTTTTCTTTAAGCATATATATATATATATATATATATATAT
This sequence comes from Uropetala carovei, assembly GCA_036926305.1. Taxonomy (NCBI): domain Eukaryota; kingdom Metazoa; phylum Arthropoda; class Insecta; order Odonata; family Petaluridae; genus Uropetala; species Uropetala carovei. The sequence continues at coordinate 7,140,884 of JAXCHB010000169.1, forward strand.
GCACACACACACACACATATATATATGTGTGTGTGTGTGTGTGTGTGTGTGTGTGTGTGCGCGCGTGTGTGTAGGTAAGTTTTATACACCACAAATAATTTCTAATAATTCGAGAACGGCTGCATATATTTTACCCATTCTTTCAATTTTAAAGTGTGCCGCACATAAAGGCTCTTATGTGTAATCATCGAGCAAAATAACGACCCGTGTTCGATTCCAGGGACGTTTAATTCCCCCAATTGGATAACATGAGTGAGACCTCGAATTTTTATCTCCTAAACTATAAGTCGTAATTATATGCTCTCGAAGACTTTTTGTTGTCATCTATCCGACTAAGTTTATTAATCGATATAAGGTCATATAAGGGCAAGGGAGAGTAAAGTATGGACTTTTCATTGTTGGCTTGACGGAAATGGCAACGGCCACATACCGAACGACGTCCTAATATCAACCCTTAAAAATGATTCTTACTCTTGAAGAATTTATGCGAATGTTAGGAGACGAAGTAAAGACCTTAAAATTTTTAATTGACAATAAAATCATTGAATCAAGCCGGTGGGTTGGGTTGGTGTTATACATCTTTACGCACTTCCTAAAAGTTGTTAATTAAAAAAGTTGTTTCTTATATACTTGTAAATTATGACGTGAGAAAATCGGTCACCGACTTAAGTTTATGGTTGAAGTAGAAAAATATATCGCGATTAGTCGTAAAACATCATTAAAGGTGGATTTCATTTAGTTTGATCAAAATTTGATTTTTTAACTTAATTATTATCCTGATAAAAATTAAGTCTTCAATTTTTGCCATTGTTATTAATATTTAAAATAGTTAAGAATACTTCCACTTTTTCATCACTTAATTTCGCACCTTTCTTAAAAATCAAAGAAAACTTCGAGAATTCAGTTAACATTTGAGGTTAAATTATACCCTGGAAGACGCCATAGTAAAACCCGTTGGGTTTCTTAGGAGCGGTGGAGGGGTGTTTATAGCAGTGAATAATACAGTAATAAGTTCTCCGGTCAAGTTTGCTGTAAACAATATTGAAAGCATTTGGTGTACTATAAACAGTGAAGGTTTGGGAAACATTCATGTATGTGCATATTATAGGCCGCCAGCTTCAAACGCAGAAGAAATATACGATCTAGAGGCTCAAATAAATTCACTAATGAAGAAGAATAGTAAAAGCATTATCATAGTAGGAGGAGACTTCAATCTACCCTCGATAAATTGGCAGAGTTGTAGCTTCATACCATCCGGTAGGAATCGCGAGTCATGCGAAGCGCTAATAGACATATTCAATAAACATTCCCTCATCCAGGTAGTCAAAAAACCTACGAGAGCGAACAATATATTAGACTTACTAGCAGTTAACATCCCCGAGCGTGTTTCCGAAGAAACTGTTGAAGAAGGAATCAGTGATCACCAATCAGTTCGAGTACTTTTGGATATAACTGTCGCAAAATATCGCAAGCCTAAATGGAAAGTGTATATGTATAAAAATGCCAACTTTGAGGATTTCAAAGAGAAACTCATCAAGGATTACGGCGATTTCAGCAAATCGACAAGCACAAAAAACGTTGAGGAAACTTGGAAAGCATTTCTATCAGAAATTAGAATTGGTATTAATACGTATATACCAAGTAAATTTATTAGCGATAATGGGGAACCAAGGTGGTATAATCGGCAGGTTAGATGCGCCCTCAGACACCAAAGAAAGCTTCACTCGAAATTTAAACGCATCAATAACTAAGTCACCGGAGGAAGTAATTTCAATTTCACTTAAGTACAGAGATTGTCGGACTAAGACCAAAAAGGTTATGCGCAAAGCACTAACAGACTTCAAGAAAAAGACTCTTAGTGAACATCTAAGTGAAAATCCCAAATGCTTTTGGTCATATGTTAGAGAAGTTCAAGGTCGACGCCCAACCGTAGCCCCGTTAATAAACGACCAAGGAGAGGTAGTTAGCGATAGCACAGATAAAGGAAATTTGTTAAACTTATTTTTTCAGAGCGTATTTACTACCGAAGACGTGAGAGCGAAGGTCGTGGCGCCCAAACCAGGCAAGGAAAAAATGAACGATATAGTCATATTAGCGAAAGGGATAGCTCAACAGCTTAAAAATATCAAGTCAAATAAATCTCCGGGTCCAGAAGAGATACCAGCTAGAGTATTCAAAGAGTTAGCACTGGAAATAGCACCTTATCTCGAAATAGTTTTCAATAAGTCACTTAGTCATGGCGTTGTACCTAAGGAATGGAAATTAGCCTTTATAACGCCGTTACACAAAGGTGGGAAAAAAGACGACAGAGAAAATTACAAGCCAATTTCGCTTACCTCCCTATCTTGCAAGGTTCTCGAGCACATTATCGCTAGCTCCGTGATGGACTTCTTAGATAGTCAGAACTTGCTAAGTAAATATCAGCATGGCTTCAGGAAGACGAGATCTTGTGAAACACAGCTTGCTCTGTTCGTTCACGATATACTAAGATCAGGAGACCGTAAGACTCAGTTAGATGCTGTTTTCCTCGACTTCAAGAAGGCTTTCGATAAAGTCCCGCACAGTAAGTTAGTGAAGAAATTAAATGACTGTGGAATAAATCGAAAGATAATCGAGTGGATCAGGGACTTTCTTAATGAGCGTGAACAAATAGTAGTTATAGATGGATTTAAATCAGATTCAGTCAGCGTAGCCTCAGGCGTTCCACAGGGAAGTGTAATCGGCCCCCTACTATTCCTTTTATACATAAACGACTTAGATAAGGTTATTAAAAGTAAAATCAAGTTATTCGCGGATGATACAGTAGTTTACAGAGAGATTAACAGTCCTAATGATCAATTATTACTTTCTGACGACTTAAATGCAATTCTCGAGTGGTGTAAAGAGTGGCAGTTAGAATTGAACTTAGGAAAGTGTTCCTTTATGAGATTCTGGGGAAACAAAAACATTGACACGACGAATTACACTGTTGAAGGCGTCCAGCTAAAACTAGCCGATTCCGTCAAATACTTGGGCGTTACTTTAACAAGCAACCTCTCGTGGGATATGCACATACGAAATATATGCGGGAAGGCTAAACAGAAACTAGGATTCATCAAACGCATAGTAGGTAAAAGTGAGGAAAAAGTCAAAGAGACATGTTACTTCTCGTTAGTAAGACCGCTATTAGAGTACGCGTCGAGCATATGGGATCCGTACGTGAAAGGATCAATCTCAGAGTTAGAAAGAGTGCAGCGAAAAGCCGCTAGATTCGTCAAAAATTGTTACGATAGAAACAATAGTATTACAGCCTTGATACAGGACTTAGGATGGGAATCACTAGCTGAGCGCCGATCACGCTCTAGGTTAAAACTTCTCGAAAGATTTAGAACGCATATATTCTCCAGCGATGTCGAAGAAATAATAAGAGCGCCAACTTATATTGGTAGAACGGACCATCCTCGTAAAATAAGAGAGATAGCCTGTAGGACTGAGAGATATAAAGGCTCGTTTTTCCCTAGAACGATAGCTGAGCAGAACAGAAGTTACGAAAGGAAATCAGCCGACGTAGAATGATACTATACATTATTATGCGCTTTACCTTGGTGATATTGCACCCCCTGCCACACACCATTGCGGTGGCTTGCAGGGTGAACTATAGATATAGATATAGATACTTTTATTTAGTGTGAAAACGTCGTCAGTTTGTTCAAGTAAAGTATGTAGGAACTTAAGCTTTGTAGTGACACAAAACTTGGAAAAAGTCTCTTTCTGTTTCTTACTATTTTACTTTTTCTATTCTTTTATCTTCTCTTCTGTTTTTCTACGCTTCTTCATTCCTTTTTCTCCCTATGTCTCATCCTTCTTCTATCTTCCTCACTCTAACACCAAAATATGATTTTTATCATCATTTATCTCTTCGCCTATCTCCATATCCCACGCTGTATCTCCCTTTCCTTATCTCCTGTCATCCGTCTACCTCTCTCACCCATGCATTGTGTAACACAACACGGGTGCCTTTGAGGGCTACTCTTGTGTTCGAGTCGATGGAGGGCGAAGGCGGAAGTGGGAGACGGCGACCCGTCCGATGCTGTGAAGCTTATCGCACGCGGAAGATGGTATTCACGTATCGCGTCATTTGGAGAATGGACTGTCCAAATTTTACGCCGCGTGCGCTTCGATCCCGTATATTTTTTTGTACCCAAGGGTTAAACTACGCGTGCTGCCCGTCCATTTACGGGCCGCTAAGTTTCTGATCCATTAATTCCGCGAATTGGACCCTCAGTTATCATTTCTGAGGCGTGAGTGGAGAGAAAGGCATTCTCGTTGCGAAAATAACGATTTGAATGTATTTCGGAGATAATAATTCATGGATTAAATCAGCCCGTGGCGCTTCAATCGTACAAGGTCCACTAATGGAGGGGAAATAATTTTTTTAATCTCAATAAAAATGAATATTTTTTTCTATCCCATAAATTACAATATCGGGCGTCCATCTAACATAAGGTAGGATTTCCACAGTTACAATTATATTTTCAGAAAAAAATTGCCTCAGTTGTTTACTTAGTATCTCAACAATCACTCGTGCCTGAAACACAATCACTGCTACAGTCGCTTCGCAATTGCATTCAGATTTCATCATTTTAGAAGGTTCACCCTAATGGAAAGGATTCGATTCCGAGTACATCCCTTCTTCTATATGCAGATGCGAATCAGACAGACGTGATTGGACAGATAAAATAATTATATTCACTTTGATTGTGTTACTGCGTGATATCCATTCTAAATCATTCTCAAAACTTCATATAGGGGCGTTTAACAATTCAAATAATTTATATTGTATTTCACATGGAGAACTAAAATTATTCCCTACTTTTATAAGGCACAATTGGCAAATTAACACTTAGATTTATACACTTAATTGAGCTTTATGTTCATTGGAATAAAGTAGTTTTACAAATAAGCTTTTCGATCATTAAATATTTCTTATTAATGTGACATTTTTAATTTCCGTTATATTAGTCAGGTTTATGACGCGATCCTGATCAAACTTGATCACCATTGAGAGGCGCCATGGAGTTTATGGCGACATATTTAATTAAGAGGTGAATAAATTCATAAGGACGAATTTTAGGACATATGTATCATATTAAATCATAAGTCACGTAGTCGTATAATAAATGAATGAATAGAAAAGTCCAATTGATGGGTTTCTTTCTTTTAAATAAACTCCCATCAACTGTTCTGTAATTGAACGAGTTAGAAAATATGCTCCTGCTTCGCAGCAATTATGGATGTTTTAAGAATATATTAAATAATGTAAAAATAAAATACAGATTAAAGATATATATATATATATATATATAATTAAATTATTTCCAGGCGCAGAGATAACCAGCGTCAGTTGATTTTTCATATATACAGTTTAACTGCGAATGCAGTTTCATAGGAAATATCCGGAAACCGAAGGAAAAATAAATTGACCTCGTTGTGTCGTCAATCATTTTAGCGTGAATGTCTTCCGACAGACGTTTTGCAGGCACTGCAGCCGCTTTTAGGACAGGCTTTTGCGATCACGGTCATTTTTCACCCTCAAGTAATCACTATAAATGGGTTCACTCTGGAAAACAGAAGAATCAGGTTACGAAAAAAGGCAATGGTAGGAGATATGAAAACGGATTGCGAATCGCCACCAACGCCATAAAATGTATGATTTCTTAAAAATTTGTCTGTAGTTGTGTATGAGGCTTTCTAACATTATATATTATCTTAACCCTGCCACAAACTTTACTTTTTACGCTTTTAATATTAAATTATTTTACTTAATTGAAAAAATCAACTGTCTAGTTTAATATAACGTCACATCTTTGTTTACAATTATTATAAGATTTTGAATTCCAACCAGTCCTTGAAAACGATGCATTTACAGAGTTTTTCTTTCTTTCGCGCCAATGAATTAATTATGAATTGCTTTAGTGAGACCCGTTTACAGTTCTGACGGAAGATTAGTCATTCTTGAGCAATCGGATACAGCTTTTCATCGTATTATTGTAATGCAGCGATAGATTGATCATTGATGAAATTCAAATAAAAAGAAAATATTAACTTACGATTAAAATAGAAATTAAAAAAAGGTAACTATGAGAGAATGGTTTTTCATCTGTACTTCGCCACATTAGGATAGTCGAAAAATTTTCCCATGGAGTAAAAATAGCAGAGCTCTTTCGCGCGGAATGATAAAACCTATATTTTACCAAATAAATGTGATAAAATAACATATATATCCAATGAAAAATTTAAGGTCGTAATTAGTAATAAATGGATAAATTCACTTATGAAAAGTAATTACGCATTTGTGATTTTTTATTGTTTTATTGGAAAATCCCTAGCTACATACTTAGATTAAAGAATTATCACTCAAATTTTGGATTTTTTCTTTCTGACGATACATTCGTAAAGGTTATGTTTCTTTGGCGAGCGATCAAAAGGGCAAAAGTCATTTTTTTCAATATTGGATTGTTTTACCTTTAGTTGAAAAAATTCATCTCTTTCGATCGTTATAAAGGGCATAAGTCAGTCTCATTCACATCTTCAGAGGTGGACATGCCTCTAAGTTTCTCCTCGTTCCGAACTGCAGGATTTTTTTTACTAACTTTCAGAAGCTCTCACGAAAACATTAGTTTTCGACTTGACCATTTTATCGCCAATCAAAGATTTTTATCAGGATGCCTCTAATGTTTCTTAAATAGTTATTAGAACCAATTCATACAGCTCTTTGCTACATTACAACGCTGAGATAAATACATTTTGAGCAACATTTACGGATATTTATTTTATTAAAATAAAATTTTTATCGGATAAATAGGTATCTTTATCGAATTTTAAATGTTTAAGGCGTAATGAAGGAAAAAGAAATAATCCAATCCAACGAGTTGTCATTAAAGGGATTTTCGGTTTAAAAAAATATTATTCCACGCAGAATTTTAAAAAGATCGACCGATGCTGAAACAGGAGACAACCTGAAGAGTCACCGAGATTAAAACAGAAAAAATTGAGAGGCGTTCGCTTTGGAGAACCGTACACGAAAAAACTTAAACCTACGAACCTGTATCTGTGAGAGAAACCAGGAGATTCGGAGTCGTTTCGGGCTCTTCACTCGCTACACCGTCGCATTCTCTTCCTCACACTTAACCCGTCTCACAAATCCTTCCTTATTCCTCCCTCGCTCCTTTTCCCGTTCCGTGCAACTTTTCTCCCTCCTTTCCCCTCGACACATCCTCCTCCCCCCCCCTCCCCCCACCTTTCCGAAAACGCGAGGTCGGGAACCTTATTGTTCCCCGCCTTTCCTCTGTTCTTTCGCACCCACGCCATCCGTCTCATTTCACCCTACACCTTGCCGAAACCCCGCTGCTACTTCTCAACCAATCCTCCCGTCCATTACTGTCCCCTCTAAAAAATTCCTTATACTCTCAGTATTCCTTCGCTCTATCATTCTCTCTCTCTCTCTCTCTCTCTCTCTCTCTCTCTCTCCGCCCTCTCCTTACACAGTCCATCCATTCCCTTCGATTGATCACCAAGGCGACCCCTCCCCCTCCCTTCCCTATCTCTTCTTCTATCGCGCCGCCTACACCCCATCACTTCCCCACCCTTCGCTCCATCTCCTTCACCTCTTTTTCCTTAATCTCTCACCCACGCGCCAAACGTTCCCGTCATCAATTCGGAACGCCTAGTACTTACGTCTCGCACCTATTTCTCTCCGCACACCTTTCTTTCTATCCGAAAGTCTCCTCCTCCCTCCCATCTCTCTCTCTCTTAACGCAATCCACTTTCTCTCTCATCAATTGTTCCTCATCTGTCTCCCTCCCTCTATCCTTCAACGCTCCACTGTATTCACTTAGCGTCTTTTCTTCGCCTTTCCTCCCAGATTGATGGAGCGGAATACCGCGGTTTATCGTCGAATCGGGAAAAAAATGAGCTTGTCGACGGGGAGTATCATGGGCCTCACGATTCGTACGGGATCCTGGGAATTATCGCTTCGGTTTCATTAATAATTTAAGAGTCCTTCGCGATAAGGGACGCCGGATGGGAAGAAGAAGTTGGTACTTCTTTCCGCGTGGGAGAAACAGGAGAGAAAACTGCGTAGTTGGAGTTATTTGCGAGACTTTTACCGAGGTTTTTTCTCCGCAGTTGTGCGGTGCGGTTGTTGAGAAGTTTTTTTTCCAGAGTTACGACTGGGGAATATTGAATTTTTTTTTTGCGAATATAACTCTTCAAAGGTTTTTTTTTTCTTTCTTGCATTTGTCCGTGAACTGAAGGCCTTTTTTATCGAATCTTGCATTTGTCCGTGAATTGCAGGCCTTTGTCGTTAACATAATTTATCGAATCAAGAATTGGTGTAATTTACGAGTGGTAGTAATGCGACTTTTCCAGTCTGATCGATAAATTCGAGCGTGGGTACGTATCCGAACTAGTTCGAAAAACCCTCTAGCGAAATTGGAGCGAAGGCACTAAATTACGAACGACGCCAACACGCGAGATCTGGATGAAAGCTTCTCTGAACACGGAGCACCTTTGTTACGATGTGTACATGCATAAAAAAAGGAAAAGCTTTTGCAGGAATCACGCGCGCCGAAATTACGAGCTGGTGTTGATGTATACATCAATTTTCTGTTACTCTAGTGATGAAAACAGAAATAATGATATTTGTTTTTTTTTTTCGCTTAAAATACTTGTTACTGGTTTAGTTTGTAGATTATGAGAGTCTAAAAACTCGAGGAAATGCTAGAGGAAAATGTGATAGAAAGGACGATCTTATAATAAGTTTATGATTTTCAAATGGGAAAAGTAAACGATGAACAGTCATATATAATACATTACAATTAGAAATGCAGATTTTACAGTTGTAAACGCGTCATCTATGTTTCTCGAGTCGGAGGAATGTTAGTTAATTTAATGTTTTCTTTATAAAGCTTAATTATAATCAAATTTATGATTGAATTATTCAAGTAACAACACATACGAGGTTAATAAGACAACATTTCCCAAAATATTCCTTCCCATTTCCACTTCGACATGTGCTATTATTCCTGCTTTCCGCAACCATTTCATCCAAGGAAATGCCTTCTCTCCTATCTCCCTCTATGTATAGTATATGTCTCTCTCTCTCTCTCTCTACCTCGCCTCATAGTCTTACCTTCCGGGAACTATTATCTTTTAGCCTCCATTCCTCTCCCCTCTCCCTTCACTTTAATCACCCCCTCCCCTTTTCTCTCGAACCAAATTCACCTCTATACCTGCTCCAAAACTGACAACCGCCAACACCCTCCCAACATCCATTTCCACCCACACTGACGCACGCACAGACACACACACACGGGAGCTATTCCGACTCCCTCTTCCCTCAACTCTCCTCTCCCTCCCACTCACACTTTCTCGTTCTTTTTCTTTTGAGAGTCTGAAGACACCATTTACGGAATTGCCGTCGCACGAGCATTACTTAGCGCCTCCATAAACCTACCCCCGTTCCCTTCCCCCCCCCCCCGCTCTCCTTCTCTTCCGTCTCTCCTCTGTGTCAGACATCTCCCTCCTTCTCTCTCCCTAACTCTCCCCCCAGTCCTCCACTCGACACCTTTATCCACATAAGAAAGCAATCTGCGAAACCAGTTTCCTTCTCCCCCTCCTTTCTCTCTCTCTCTCTTTCTCACGGTCTTGACAATCTTCGCTGCGCTTCCATTCTTCTCAACGCCTTCCTTCACGACGATTGGCCGAAAAAGAATATCCTCGAAAACGCACGATAACCCATTTTTCTCCATCTGAAGCGCTCGAAAACTATTTCATCCATCGTATGCATATTCTCGTTTACGGTCCTATTTGCTACGTTTATAGTTTTCCGAAAGAGTAAATCAATTTTGATGGAATATTTAGAGGCGCGACTTTTCCTGTGGCGAGGAGTTTCGAATAAGCTATAGCTGCAGCAGAATTCTCCGAAAATAAATGAAAACAGATAAAGAATATTATAATTTCGGGATGAGAAATTATGCATCCTGTTAACACAATATATATCGACATCCTCTTTTTAGACAAATCTTAGCAACTGTAAGATTAGCGTGGATGTTTACGATGCATTTTATTAAGTATGATATTAGCCATACTTTAAACACGTGCTAATTTGTTTTCATTAACCTCTTTCATTCGAGCAAAACGCGTCGATATAAATTGTAGGGATATTCTTAAAAATGCGACACTACATTATTTTAACAAGCCATTAGCGATACTTCCTCACTCGATAAATGGATTTTATTTCACTTGGATATAACTTTAAATGATTTTGTTTTACTGCGCAAAAGATGAAAATGTAAGGACTTTTAAATCTCATTATAGAGGTATTGAGTTCAGAAGTCATTTAAAATTCAAATACTTAACATTATTTTTGCTTGGAATATGTCGCACCTTTGAGTGCATTTACACCTTCTTAACACAAATTTATGCGCATGAAATTCAAGCCGGGAGAGAAAGAATTGCACTCTCATGTAATCTAATGCGCTTCATTATACTAAACCCTATCCTACCCATAATTGCGCCACAAGTGTATTTCACTTCGAACCGTTTTGATCCTTTTTTAGGCACGAGTGAGTGCCTATTCTTTTCGCTCCAAGGTCATTCAAATCGACTTTTCGTAGATCGCTCATATCTCAGAGCTCGTTTATCGGATCAAAACGATATTCATGTCAATCGATAGCTAAAAGAATGTAGTTTCGTTAGGTATAAATTTCAATATCAACAAAATAATTTTTGATTGTGAAACAGCGAGTTGAAAAAAAAGTGCCATTTTGTAACGCTATGTTTTCGCGAGATTATTCGAGAACCACGAATCGCACACACACGGTATGCACACCGTTTGATAGCTCATGTCGGGGCACGTATGGTGATAACAATAGCGGACCCAAAAAAATATTGGGTGTGTCCCGAAAAACCCCAAAAATATATCATATTCGGTGTACATGGTCGAGAGATATATCAATCGATCGGGCTCGGTGAGACGAATCAAAATATATATAGGTGTTACATATGAAAAATGAATATTTTGGAAGTTATTCGATTTCGAAGAGTTTCAACACCTGCGCGCGCTGCTACGCGGCAGTACCAGTCGGTGCCAGGCACGGCCCTCCCTTCCCCTGCCTACACAGCAATCCCCGCCGTCATGACGGCGGCGGCGATGGTGGTACTGACGCGTCAGTACCATGCCAGCCACGCGTGCGAGAGGAATTCTTTCAGATAATCACAGTCGTGATCGCCGTGAAAACAAAATACAAAGACGTGAGCGAAATCGTGAGTTGACTCGTGCGAGAGTCCGCCGTCATCGCGCCAGACAGCAACAAAATGCATACGAAACAAAATGTTGAAATCGTTACAAAAGAAGTCTGTCACGGATACCAAGGGATTACCGCACTCGATCTACATCAAGATCAACACAGCGTACATGTTAACAAAGAACATAGATCAACCCGACGGTTTGGTCAACGGAGCGGTGTGTATACTGAAACACGTTGAGAAGCGTGAAGACGGAACCATCAAACGTCTCTGGGTTCAATTCGATGATCCACGCATCGGACGATTGTTGCGTGTTAGGAGCGCCGGTTACATTCAACAGCACAACATCGATACGTCCGTGGTTCCCATATGTCCTCGCGGCCGATACCGCGTCGAGGGCAACGAGCAAGCGCATATAGCACGGCGTCAGTTTCCACTCATCAACGCGTCTGCTATCACGATCCACAAATGGCAGGGAGCATCGTTTGATCGAGTGTGCATACAGTACGAAGATCTCATGACACGGCAGTTGGTTTACATGGGATTGTCAAGAGCCCGTACGCTCGACGGTCTCTATCTATTAGTCAACGATAGGAAACCAAAGAGATTCAAACACTCGACTGACATCGGAAAAGATTTGAGATACACACGGAGAAAGAGAGCGGACTCAGCGCACCATCCGAGTTGTACGTCCATAGCATTCTCGGTGATCCGGTACACGATCTTCGTACACAATATTCAGGGTCTCGACGCTCAGTTTGCCGATATCTCACAGGATCGTATCGCCCTATCGAGCGACGTGATCTTTCTGTCGGAGGTCAAAAGAAAATATGCAGTAACAGAATTGGAAATCCCGGGATACAGACTATTCACCCAAAACGAACATGCAACCGGAGGCGTAGCATCGTATATTAATAGAGAAACAACAACCGCTACGACAATCTTTTCCATTCTTCGCAACACCGTCGATATATTTGTACCACCAGCCATCGACTATCACATACAGACGTATTTCCTCGCTCGACCATCAGTGAAAGATAGTAAACGACGGCTAGCTGTTAACATTGCCAACTGCTATTTAAATTTTGTAGAAGGCGAAGGTTTAACAGACCGTGTGAATCATTTCAAAGAGTTCATAAATTCATTCGCCAACAGTGCTACGTTGAACAACAGCCCATTGGTTATAGCTGGTGACTTCAATATAAATTTCAGGACCGCCGCGTGGAGAGAAACTATCGCTTATGCAAAAGAGAAGATTGGATTAAAAATGTTTAACCAAGTAGAGTGTTCAACTACCTACGAGAGAATCATTGATGCTAGTTTGCCAAGGGACTACCTCTACTTAAATTCTCATTGTATCCTGCGTATTAGTTTCATCATTTGGCTCTGATAATATAAATTGCTGCCAGCGAACACTTCGAGATTAGTGATAGTTAGCAGTAAGCTGACAACATGTGTTTGCTTTGTTTAAAAATATGTATCGCAAAACTTTTGTTTTCTTCACTTGTATCTGACATCAGCCAACATTCCACGCTCCCCACACATTGGAAACGCACTCGTGCCCCGCGTAGTGTTGCAAACTTGCAACTCTCTCGTGAATTTTTTACAGGGTGCGAAAGTATCAGCGGTCATATACGTACGTAGACTTCGAAGAGAGTCACGGGAATCGGCATGGAGGACGTGTTTTAAAATCATTTTTTCCTTCTCTCCCTCTCTCACCCTTCTTTTTTTTCTCTCTCTCTCTCTCTACCACCAACGACCTTTTCCTTCCTCTACATTTAGAGTCCGCTTCAGTTCACACTCTTTCCCCTCCTTTCCCCTCCTCCTTTCCCCTCCTCCTTTCCCCTCCTCCTTTCCCCTCCTTCTCTCCCCTCCTTCTTTCCCCTCCTCCTTTCCCCTCCTCCTTTCCCCTCCTCCTTTCCCCTCCTCCTTTCCCCTCCTCCTTTCCCCTCCTTCTTTCCCCTCCTTTCCCCTCCTTTCCTCTCCTTCTTTCCCCAACACCCCTCTACATTCCTCTTCAAACACACTGTCTTCTCTTTAACCCAAAATACAAAACCTACTGCCAACTCAAAGCGATACCACCGATTTTCTAAAAAAAAAGTTATTTCGGGTAAAAAAAATTGTTCAACATAGCGTGTGGCCTATTTGAAAAATTCCGCACAAGGAAGAATCCGCTCAGTGACAGAAATATTCCGCACGCCTTTCCTTATTGAGAGCCTCTCTTTTTCATTTCACGACTCGGATATTCCTTTTCATTCTTCTGACGCAGTATAGAAAGGATGTTCGTTTCGATATACATATTTCTGAATCTCGATTCGATCGTCAAACTTTCCATCATTCCTAACAAATGATCTACTTCGCATACAAAAAAGTACTTCCTCCATCCCCGACCCTCTTTCTCCCTCCTACACCTCCTTATCTCCCCTCCGAATCCTATCTCCTCCACTCAGACCGCACCACGATATTCAATGACCCACTTTCAGCCACGTCTAGCCTAGGCATTGCTCTTAGGAGAAGAGCAATTCTTTCGTCGCTATTCGACCGCCGTGCTCGCATTTCTAACAATGACATCTCGCCGTACCCGCGCATTCGTAATTTTAGGAAGAGGAAGGTTCAGATGTTCCATGGCAGTGAGTAACGTATCGTTCACCAATCTATATGTCGTAATATAATTCTCAAATATCCTCCCGTAGCTCTTTTCTCTCGGGTCCATAAATTAAGGACAGATTTTTTACGCGCATAGAATTCCATCTTGTTCATAAACCAGTAATTTCCTAAGTGGCTGAATAAGAGTCCCGGGTTCGATTCCGGAAACCCATTTTTACCTGCATTCGATTGTAACTGGAGCGATGGTAGGGTATTTATTATTTAAATTGGGTTAGAATCGAGAGACGAAGTCGAGACTTAAACTCATTTACTGACAATAGAAGTAAGTTTATTTTTATCGTTAATAAAATGTGAAACCTTTCTGAGCAAGGCCGAAAATTAGCTTAGAATACGAAACTTAGGACTCTTTTAACATTTTTAACGGTGAGATTTTTAAACTACCGTATTAACTAGCATTATTTCCACATTTCGAGCCCAGTACTTCTATGTGGGATATATTTATAATTCAGTTTCTGGGCTCAGTTACGTTGTATTATTTACATAACTAACAATACCTTGTTTTTGTATATTCAAACTATTGAAAAAAATTACTTCCGACTGAAAAATCGCAAAATCTTCAAGCTTATCAGAACTCCTTAAGCCTTAAGGCTTAAGGTATTGTAAAAATATAACTAAATCTTTATGTGATTTTGTCTACTTTATGACATCCAGAAAATGCACTCTGCCCCACGATGTTATAAAATAGACTAAATTCTCGATGGCACGAATCCGTTATTTATTTATTTTCTGCGAGTGTGATTGATTTCGTCGGAATATGGCTTAGCATTTCTCGAGGAATCAGGATCGACCTTAGCGTACGCGAGAAAGAAATAGAGCGACAGACATATAATGAAATTGATTGATATAAATTTATTGTTCCGTGACGAGGTCCAAATAAACACGATAAAAAGTGCAGTGCATAATTACCATAGTCATGCATTTCAGCATTGAGTGCGAAAACAAATAAATAGGAATATACATAGTATACATGAGGAAGACTGCGGAAAATAGGAGTATATGGAGAACCAAGTTTAACCATGGATAATCACGGACCTGTCTACGGACAGACTACCTATGATGATGATGATGATAGTATACAATCCAAAATGGGGGGGAGACAAACAGAGAAAGATAGAAGACGGTTAATAAGGATATTAGGATGCGAGAGACAGACGCAGACAGTAAGGGTCTAGGTGGGTACAAGGATCTTTCCCTCTTCTGGTACTTATAGCAGAGAAAGAGAACGGAGACACGAGCGAGGGATAACGGCGGGGTTGGAGGGTGGAGGACGGGAACAGAGGGATTTGGTAGAGGTGGATAAAGAAGGGTGGAGCATTTGGGACAAGAGAGAGTTGAAGGGGCGGAGGATGTAGTGGGGAAGACAATGCTTTTGGAAGCGAGCGTCGTGGATGCTGTCCATGGGGTTTCCATGGAGAAGGAGAGGAGTGGAGAGACATGATTGATCTCCGTTCTCTTCCCATTCGTGGCTCGGGGGCGTGGGAAATGGAAGAGGCTGGGAATCGAGCAGATCCTCTTAAAGAGGTTGCACGAGAGTAAGAGTAGAAAGTGGGGGGAGGGGAGAGTAGAGAGAAAGGGAATGAAGTGGGTGTAAAGTAAGAAAGGTTAAAAGGTAAGTCGGGGTTTTGGGGTTATTGCAGTTGCGTAATAGGTGTGGTGTGACACGGGAGAAGAGGAAATGTGTTAGTATAAAGGGAAAAAGGGGGCGTAAAGAGGTCTTTAAATGAAATAGGGAGTTCGAAAGGAACGGGAGATAATGGAGGGATTCAGATTAGGTCGAAAGGGTGGGAAGTAGTCGACAAGGAATGGGACGGAGTTGACGGAAGGTTAGGGAAGCGTGAGGCGTAAGTTCAGAAGGTTAAGGGTTTTGTGTGAAAAGGGTTTGGCGAAGGGAAGGGGTAGGTGAAGGGAATGGTCTGAAAATAGGAAGGAATGTGGGCGTGTTTGCGTGCGTGCGTGTGTACAGGGTAAAGAAGAAATTAGCTCAAGGCAATGGAATTTTAATATAAATCTATTTTTATATATCGCCACGAAAGAAATGGTGGAATTATGTGTATGGATATGAAAAAGAGGGATATTTTAGGTAACTTTTTCTATGTAGCTATTTATGTGGCAGAGATAAATTTTTACTAAGTATATAGGAAAACTTCGATTTATATAAAAGACAAAAGCTATAATACCAATCACTCATAGTTAGTTGATTAAAATTAGAATTAACGTGACAAAAAAAATATAAAGCTTTGTAAATTCCACATAAAACACATTCCAGATGATTAAGGTTTCATTGAAGAGCAAAATCAGAACGGCCATGTTCGTGAAGTATATTTTATATGCAATTTACAAAGCTTTTTATTGTTATTGTCATAAAGCAGTTGCACCGGAATCTATTACATTACAAGAATGAATGTGTTACTTTGGTTTACTGAACCGTCCCCTATGTTTTGTAAAATATAAAAGGGCTCATATCCTTGATTTAAAGACAAAAAGCAGATCAGTCCCTTTAATGTTTTTTTGTGGTTTTCTCGCGATTTTATTAGAAATCAATTGAAAATATATGAAATGATTTGAAACGTTTTTCGCGGTGAAGTTGAAATATTGCGTCCTTTATTCAAAACCAACATATCGTCGTTTATTCGAGCTCTCGTGAAGATTTAAGGTGTTATTCATCACACACAGGCAGGTAATAAATAGAAAAAGTAGCAGAGGATTTAACAAAAAGATAAATGTGTTTTCATGTGAAACAAAAATTTCAACAAACGCGGTATATGCGCGTGAAAATATTTTCCCTTGTTTACTTTTCCTCGTATATTCACACATTAGATAGTTCATAGTAAATGACAATTTTGCGGACACTTGCGGTCGTTCAGAATTAGGTGCAATAAATGATTACATAATTATTTAGTGAACTTAATTTAAAACTTGTTAAACTTATTTGTAATATCAACACGCGATTGGTATACGATAACACTTGGAAAATTTATATTTATCTATTATGACTTAAAGCAACATTTTTGTGCCAAAAGCGAAAGTTTATATTGAAAAATCTACTCCTTCCTTGTTTTCTAATATCATGTATAAGTTACTTTATCATTACCATGTGCTAATTAAATTAAAACATAAATAATCCTTAACCGTAAAAAAGTGAGAATATTTAGAGACAAAATAAACAATAAAAAGGGGTTTAAAAAAGGGTTTAAAAAATGGTTTAAAAAACCGGGTAGGGAAGGAATCAATGGAAAGAAAAACAAAAGTAACACTTACAGGTTTACGGGGGAAGAAAACCTCGCAGGTAGCCTGATGTCACCCGTTCATGCACTCATATCCTTCCCCAAAGGAAAAAAAACTTTCTTCCTCAGGAGAACAATCACTCAAACAACAAAAGGAAATAAAAGAGCGGAAAACCTAGTATACATTCACTCCTAAAGAAACCAATGTTTTAGAAACATTTATACACAATCTCTCGCAAAACCGGGAATCTTTAAATATTCAAGGGACACTAATACGTATTTCGGACACGATGCGGCCATCATCAGAGGGAGATGTTGAAACATTCATTCAACTTCGCGTCCGAAATACGTATTAGTGTCCCTTGAATATTTAGAGATTCCCGGTTTTGCGAGAGTGTGTGTATAAATGTTTCTAAAACATTGGTTTCTTTAGGAGTGAATGTGTACTAGGTTTTCCGCTCTTTTATTTCCTTTTGTTGTTTGAGTGCGTGTTTGAATGATTGTTCTCCTGAGGAAGAAAGTTTTTTTTTCCTTTGGGGAAGGATATGAGTGCATGAACGGGTGACACCAGGCTACCTGCGAGGTTTTCTTCCCCCGTAAACCTGTAAGTGTTACTTTTGTTTTTCTTTCCATTGATTCCTTCCCTACCCGGTTTTTTAAACCATTTTTCAACCATTTTTTGTTGTTTATTTTGTCTCTAAATATTCTCACTTTGTACGGTTAAGGAGTATTTATGTTTTAATTTAATCAATTCATCTCGCCGTAGTCTCCGACCTTTTTTAATTATTACCATGTGCTATTTACGCACCAATGAGCCATGGAATTTTCGTGATATTCGAGAACTCTCTTCGGTCGGCCATGTATGTTTGCGTAATCGATCGAGAGCTCCGAATTTTGCTCAAGCTGGGTGCTCATAAGCTATTAGGAAACTCGCATCACGATATCACCAAATGTATCGTCCTTTACCATAAAGGTTTTGGTGCATGCACTGGAAAGACGAAGTACATGATGTGGAGATATACGTTTGGAATTATACTGAAGAAAAGAATATTACTTTTATTATTCTCCAGTCAAGACCACAAAAAAGAAATTTCTGAAATCTAATTTAGTAGTTGAAAGTTTTAAACATTTCAGTTATGTACTTGTAACTGAAACAAAGCCATTTATCAGTTGGAGAATCCGTCTTTTATATCTTTGAATTACATATTTCGTAAACCGTATAAAATATTTCAATATCTTGAAAATGAAGTTTAAAACTATGATTTGATATATCTAGACGGGAAAGTTGAATATTTCATTTTGTTGATTACATAGTGACAGCAGTGTTCCGCGCAATCTCATAGAATTTGGTTGAGTGTGCCTCGAGGCCGTGAAATTAAAAAGCAATAGCGTAACGCAGGTATATTTTAAAAGTAATGTTTTTTAAAGGACTAAAAGTGTCGTTTACGTCTGGGATGCAAGAGTAAAGTTTGCCATTAACATTTTGTTTGAGTAGAGATGTTAACAACGAATTCCATGATGACCATAACACCTTGCGATTTAATTCTCGCTAGCCTGTGAAATACATATCAAAAGTTTTTAAATACGTTATTGTTTATTTGTTCAATTAAGTATCTATGAGAATAATGATAATGATGAATAACATATTAAAATCATTTATTTAAAAATATATATTTATAGAACGCTATTTAAGGTCTAGAGAACAATTATACACAAAAGCTTTGTTGCTTCCAAATCTATTTCACTTGAGTAAAATTTAAATTAAGCCAGTAAAAAATTTCCAGTTTTCGCATTCTATCTAATCGAAACATATGGGTTGATGCTTTCGGGAGGCACTGCGTGGACGGCATTACTGCTCTCGACGTTTCGCCTTCGCTGCGGAAGGCTTCTTCACTCCCGAAGAAGCCTTCCGCAGCGAAGGCGAAACGTCGAGAGCAGTAATGCCGTCCACGCAGTGCCTCCCGAAAGCATCAACCCACATCATCAAACGCTGCGAAAACCTCCAAACGAAGATTTGTAAACATAGTTATTCAAAGCAAAGATGTAAATTTGCACCATGTATGAAACAAAGATTTTACTAATTCATGGTATGTTATAAATTATCAATTAGATTAACCACTATCTCAAAAATCCAGAGCCAAAATAAAAACTTTCACTTTTTAAATGTCAGGAGATAACATAATATTGCCGTTTTTTATATATGGCGGTATCATCGATAATTTATACGGGATAAATATTCAATAAGTACGTCCCACCACCCACATTGGTTTAAGCACGCAGTTTCACGTAATACCGGATGTTCATATATCTCCGGTTTTGCTCGCTAAACACTAATATCCTCACCCCATAGGCCGTGTATCGTCGGTTTCCCTTAGTTTAAACGCTAGCGTAAAACCGATGTACATTCGGTCTCCACCAACACCGTTTTTGATTAACCCCTTCTTCCGAAATGCGCAGTGCTTTAGTCACCGCATGCGGAAAAAAGGCCCTGCGTGCGTTTTAATAGAAGGGTCAACATTTTCCCTCCGTTTTCAAATATCCAAAGCCCACGTTGTACCGGCTCGCATAGCGTATTCCCTGTGCAAGCTACCTCTCTCCTCTCGACCGCAAGCATGGCAAAGCCCACAAAGAGGTCCGTCCCCGTAACTCTGTTTCCGCATGGTTTGCCTCATATGGTTTGGGGTTTAATCCGTTGTACAAGCACGTGCGCCCTCCGTTGGCCCTTCTCAGTTGCCTCTGAAACCATAACTTGGGAGGGAGAAAAACGTGTCGGAACAGAGGGCAGAGGAGGAGAATAGGGGAAAGGGGTGAAAGGCGGAGGGTAATATCATAAAGCAATATACGTATGCTAGTCACGGACGTGTGATATACGTAAAAGCAGTCATCACATCGATAAATCGCGTAAGGAAATGCAACGTGGAAGGGACATCTAATAAAGCGTCAACCTTGTATTTGCCCTTTCATTATTTTTGTCATTTATATTAGATATTCTTCGGCTAATCTCGTAGTTTTTCGATGAAGGATGTTGAATGTTTACGAATTTTTTAATGAAAATGTTTTATTTTAAAGTTAAATCGATTGCCTTCTGGATTATCATGGTGAACTGAAATATATGCTTCACTTTGTTAACGCATTGCACTTAATTTGATGATCATTATTAAACTTAAAAATAATCTTTATAGAGATTATTATCAAGCGGCAAAGAATTGAATAGATTGATGGGTTTGGAAATGTCATTGGACCGAAGAAAATCAGTTTTCTGATCTCAGAGTCACTTGCTGACATATGACCAACAATATTTTCGTACTAACTTTGCAAACGACGGATAAAAACATAACATACAGAGTATTTTTCGTATTTGCGGTGATTTAAAACATTTTCAGTGCTCTATTTTCATTTAAATAAGTAAATGTACTATTTGTGATTACGGTTAATTGAACTGCTTACTGTTTGAATAATGCTTTTTATCAAGTGATATCGGTTTTCCCTAATATTTCATTTTTGAATGAAGATATATCACGTTTCGGCTAATAAAATTACGTAGGAAAATATTGACGATAATTAGCATATCCCAAGACTTATAAACAGAGAGAGAGAGAAATTGATTAGCTCAAGGGAAATGTTGCAAATGCTCGTTCAAAAACCATTACCCTCGTATCCCCATAGCTTCCCATTTATTTAATAGGTATACTTATAATCTCTAGCCTATTACTTTTTCTTTGTCATTTATCTAGCATTCTTCCCTTAAGATCCTGTTTTAGCATTCCATGCTTTCGTTTAAGCTCCCTTATTTCCTCTGTAACATAAATATGACCCTTGTAAAACGACGTAGTATAGTTTCTTCTCTGTTAAATTTATTTACCATATTCTACGAAACGGCCTCACCTTGAAAGTTCCTAATATAAGCACATCCTCTCTCTTCATATTCTTATATCCGAACCATACGATATACGGCAAAGTGTTTTTTCCCCAGGTCCTTTTCGGAAAGCTCAAAGCACTAAGCATTACATCACATCCATTCTAGATGTAAGTTCTTTTACATTATGCCGTCCTACTTCAGAAAAATTATTGGTTGCTATTTCAGACATTGAGAGATATGAGACTAAATAAAAAAAAGTCAAGATTCTTAATGCCAAGTACATGTGGCCTACTTAAAGAAGTAATAGGAATATGATTCCTTTATTTATTTTATTTATTCACATGCCTTATTTATTTTTACTGAGTATAAGGTTAAATTTTATTAAATTTAAATGCCTTTCTATGTTAAAAATCGTTCCTTTCAAAATTTTATTTATCCAAAGCAAAAGGACACACACTGAATACAGCATAATCACACGAGATCAGTCACTCAATTTATATTTATATATATATATATATGTATGTGTGTGTGTGTGTCTATATATATATATATATATATATATATATATATATATATATATATATATATAAAGTTACAAATATTTATACGGCAGTGTATTGAATATATGTTGAACGTTTTATTCTATCTCGTAATATATAACAATCATTTTCTGCTTTTCCATCTTCAGCGCTCCAATTTCCTATTCAAATGAAAGATGGCATGTAATTTAAAGTTTTCTCATCGTAAACCGTAGACCGTGTAGGAAAAGAACCCTTTCCCTTCGACGAGGGAGATAACAATAAAAAGAGAAGCCAGTTACAGGGAGGAGGAATACGGAATGGGTTATATATATTGAGAGAGAGAGAGAAGACGCAAGAACGAATATGCTGTAGATAACCTGAGAAAAAGCGAACTTAAGAGTGAGGAAGCGAAAGTAAAATGTGACGAATAAAAACTAAAGAAAAAAAAGCTTGAGAGCATGACTCTTTTTACACCAGCGCGGCAGAAAGAATAGAAAGGACAAAGGAAAAGTAAAAGGAAGGGACGAAATAGAAGGTAAACAGAAAGGCGAGAGAAAGGTGAAAGACGTGGAAAGAAGAATCGCTTACAAGTAAGGTGGCAAAAGGCATGATGGGAAAGTTATTGCGATAAAGAGGATGAAAGTACAAGAGAAAGAGAGAGAGGATAAGAAATGGAATGTTACAGAAATAGGAGGAAAATGATAAATGTATTAAAAAATAAAGACGAAGTGATTGGAGGTCGTGAGAGGGAAAGGGCGAATGGGGCAATGTAGTCGGGAGAGGGAGGGAAAGGAGGACCACGTCAAGGGAGGCGGAGAAAAAGTGGGGGAGGAATCGCTCGGGGGCAGTGGCTTTATGCTTTTTGAAAACTTGGGCAATTTCAAGCGAGTCGTGATTTATGCTTGACGCCGAGAAATTCTGCACGGTAGACTCGCACGGCAGCCGTGATAAATAGGTCGAAAGGGTTATGTGAAGGAGACGCCGGGGGGGCAAGAGGGGGGGGGAGTTGTGGGAGACCGACGGGAAAGCGGTGAGGAGAGGAGAGAAGGGTAAAGTTGGGGAGGGAGGGAAGGAGCATAGTAAATGCTGCTGAGACGAAGTACGGAGCTGATGCTGATGGTCCCGGTCGGGAAGGAGTGGTTAGGGAAGGAAGAAGAAAAGTAGCCGTCCGGGCGGAAGGCATGATGAGGAAGCAAAGAGTAGGAATGGGAGGAAGAGGAGGAAGGGGGAGAGTTGGGTGGATGATGTTAAAGGGATGGAGAAATAGGAGAGAGGTGGAGGAATACTTCTGGGAGGGAATGGGAGTATGGGAGAGGGAAATTTTTATGAAGAGATGTCTGTAATATGATTGCCGAGTGAAAGAAAGGGTTCACTCGCAAAGACTTATTCCAGTCATGCAGCCGATATTCTTTTTTTTACTCCAACTCGCTGTTTTTTTTATGCTCTACGAGTGCTAATAATTCACATCCTACTGCGTCTTCTAATTACTTGTAAAATCTCGGAGAGTAAGGTCGGAAAATTATCAGTCTGAAAGGTCTGGGAAATGCACGAGTACGATTTTGAAGTTGAGACATCTATTGAATGTCCTTGCATTTAACGATTGGGAAAGGAATAAGAGTGTTGGCAATGAAATAGAAAAATCTCATTCTTTTTTATTTTTAAGATCGCCCTTCGAAGCAAAATTAGTTTGCTGCTGTAAGTTTTGACGTATTATTCTTTTTTTTTGAATTGGTGTAATTTAACCTTCGATGTCAACTAGCGCAAATTGGGTTTAAAATTCACGTCTCTCAATCTTCCACTTGTATACCTCATTGATGAGTAAGCTTTATTATACGGAAGAAATTAACTTAATAAGAGTTCGTATGATAACAAACCATTATAGTAAAACTTAAAAGTCTTTGTTCTTTCAAGTCTATTAAAATGTTTTTTGTTATTTACAAAAATCCTTGGCTCAATTGAGATAATCATAGGGAATAAGAGTTCGTATGATAACAAACCATTATAGTAAAACTTAAAAGTCTTTGTTCTTTCAAGTCTATTAAAATGTTTTTTGTTATTTACAAAAATCCGTGGCTCAATAGAGATAATCATAGAGAATTAGACATTTTTTAAAATCTTAGTGAAAGGATACATTTTTTTCGTCTTTGAAATCTTTTAATGCCTTTTAAAAGCACTGAACACAAAAATCATGCATGGAAATCCCATATCTTATTTCATTAAAAAGTTTCGTGTTTATGTCCTCATAAAATATCAAAAACACAATCATTTCCCACTTCCCCTCCATCCTAAACCGCCATCTCCACCAACCCAAACCCAAAGGGTTTTTCATTTCAACCCCTCCCGATAGAAACCCTCCGGATTTTTTTTTCCACCTTTTACGCGATTTCTTTGCACCGAGATCCTACTTATCGCTCCGCGGGGGAAAAAAAGAAACCTTTAGGGAGTTATATCCGAGATTAAAGAAGGCGCCTTGCATTGAGAGAGGAGAAAGGAGGAGGGAGTGAGAGGTGTGATCACTAAAAGGGTCACCTGGGAACGACCTTTATGAGAAAGGAGGGTACGAAGGGAGAGGTGAAGGAATGAGAGAAGGGGACTTTTCGGTGTGTGATAGCAAAGGAAGGAAAGACATCTTGGTGATGATAGGAAGATTGAGGCGGAAGGTGCGTGAATGAAATTCACCTCCATATATCTTCCAATTTTACGTCAATATGAGCTCAGCTACCTCTCAATAACGTTTTAGAGATGCAATGGTTGACAAGAAAGGGGAAGCAAGAAGCCGTTTCCAGGGTATATTACATCGCGTATTCTGTATTGCATTCGGATATAAACTTTTTATGTGCAACCATATTATGGACATTCCACATTCTCGTTAGATCTCAAAGATAAGACCTTTGTGGCTGTTCAGAAAATAGAGTGAACGCAGTTATGATAACTTTCGTGAATTATTTATGTTGATTATTATTAGACAATCGCTAGATTCCGTTTATACCACGATAAAATTGTTATTTTATGCAAAGAATAAAATTCATAAGTAGGTTGCGTACAGGAATGAAAGAAGTAAAACGATGGATAGAGTGAAATTAAAAGATTGCATTGCTATAATATATTACAAATCGCGTCTGTAATGGTAATCGTTCTCTATCCTTACATTTGCTATCATTAAAAAAGTGATACCTTATTGATTTATAGGCAATTGCAGTAAAAGCTTTACTTACGTGATCGTCTGAAATAGATTTTCCTAGAATTTCGTGAGTTATGGGCATTGGTTAATCATATGGCACTTCGATGAATGATCATTTCATTGGGAAAAACGCGATAAAAAACCAAGACGTGCATTAGCGGAAGATTGCTGAGAATTACGATCGAGGTATGACATGCAGATGGAGGAGATGTTGTTTCGGATGTGAGAGGAAAAGGGTATAGGAGTAAAGAGGATGTGGGCGGGCGGAAGTAATAGCGCGCGGTTTAAGGAGAGAAAGGTGTATTTAGGCGGGAGAATAAAGAACAGCATATTAGGAATTTTTCTGGAGAATTTTCATAAGCTGGAGACAAATAAGACTTGGGCGAACGTGGGATATCGATGTTCATTGGAGGAAATCATATACCGAATTTAACTGTCGCATTCCCTTTAAATGTAAAATGAAAGGTATATTGGTGAACATATGAGTTCCTCAGGCACTTTAGTTCTAAAGAATCTCGTCGGAATATTTTGTTATAATAAGAATTTCATCAAGTTTCCTGGAAGTTTATTGACGCAATCTTTCGGCAGAAAGGATTGCGACATTTTCAGCGAATTATCCATAGTTTACTCCGTACCAGTATGAACACTGGCTTGCTTCATAATAATGCATCATATTTTGGTAAACAGCATAACGTTAACCATCCATTTAAACTGCGCTATACGCAGAGATTTCTTACAAACCATGCAAAATCGTTAAAGGTTTTTACCGGATTTAATGGTCATTATATAATTCACAGTTTATGGCATAACTCAATGGAATTGACCAATGAAAAAAATAACAATGTTGAAATTCAACTTCTTATTTGAAAAACACATGACCCGAGTTCCACTTTACATGGGCATCGTCAGGTTACCTTGAACGGATTTACATATAATATATAGGTAATATTGTAAGGGGGTGGAGGGTTGAATAAACCTGGATAGGTGGACGGTGTCGCACGAGGGATGAGGTGGCGGGAAGACAGTTGAGGTATTAACAAAAGGGAGGGGACGTTGGTTTGGGAAAGGCCGGCATCCTTGTTTCGAAGACCCTTATTGTGGATGAAGAATAGAGAGTGGGCGAGGAAGATAAATATGCTCGTTGACGAGCGGCACTGAGAAAGAGAGAGAGAGAGAGAGCATTCGTGGGGCGCACAATCTCCAGCTATTCTAATTATCCAGTCGATATCCTTTGTTGTGGAAGAAGCGGAACTCCGCGTCGAAGGAAGTTGGTTAATTTTGGAGATAAGGTGTTTCGCGAAGAGCGAGTTGGTGAGTTCTTCCTCTCAAAGCATTGTCGCTATTCACCCTCCCTGGTCTGGAAAGAGCGACCTCTTTAGTCTACGTAAATGTCAACACTGACGTCACAACGTGGAAGAATATTGTATTCTTCCATGGTCACACTCCGTCGAAGTTTGTTAATTTCTTGTTTCGGTTCGATCTCATGCGGAATATTTTTTTTATTTGGACTTTTCCCTTTCGAATTGTGTATTGTGAGGACACGCAAAACCAGCGCTCGGTCTTTCGGAAGGGATATTAAGAAGCGCAATCCCTTGGTACTTTTAGAAAGTGTAGGATAATTCCAGTAACGGGTTTTCCTCCTCCATTCAATGTGTGTGCGTGCGTGGTTGAGAATTTACCCTCCATGTTGGGGGTTGTGCAGTGGGTTAGATCCCCCATTTAATTAAAACTTTCTTGTACTTTTGATGAAAAAACAGGGTAATCCGTTACACAAAATAAATAACAAAACGTTGGTGAAATAACTTTCTTGGTTCATTCCTGAAGTACAAACTTACCTTAAATTTCCACGCAGGACACCATTGTAAAGCTTCATTCTTAAAAATGCCTAATTTTCCCTTTATAAATTAAGTCTTGGAGCTTCGAATTCAAAATACATGAAGGGACCTTTCACTCTTGAACTCGAAAAGCCGGAAGGAAAAATAATCAGAACGAAAGCTTTTGAGGGCATTCATCGCGTCCAATTCCTTGATGAAGTTTTTGGCGCTGAGGGGGATCCATCGAAAAAAATATTAATCCCGAGGGGTCGTAAATAAAAATACTTTTAAGGGTCCCCTTTCTTCACCCCTCCTAAATATAACCACGACACCCTTGGACGTAGAGTGTTACGGGGATATGAGAGGGAGAAGGTTAGCTGAGTTTAGGGATGAGGCGGACGTGGAAGAGAGCGAAAAAGGGCGAAGCGATAGGAAAGGCTTGTGACGAAGATGGGATTAAAGGATTATTTTTTCTCCCCAAAGGCGGTTGAGAAGGTAGAAAATGGTATCCCCGTCGTTTTGTGAACCCTTCATAAGAGTCACGCAAGTGGAAGGGTGTCGAGTCACCCTCCCGCTATCTGATTCCCGGAATTATTACCATACGAATCCATCCACAAAGCTTTTGGAGTGCCCTTACCACCAGAACCTCACGCCCTCTTCCGCCTCTCCTTGTCTCAAATCTTACCTTCGATTCCCTCTCTACTTGGGATGGGGTTACGGCGGCCTAATCCCTTATACTTCAACCCTTTTACGCCCTCTTTTCAGAACACTTTACACGGCCTCTCAAAGCTTGGGCAGATAACGTTCGTTTCCTTGGGTATCAGAGGTTCGGACAATGGTCAAAGGTGAAGTGTGACCTCTATCTCCTTCTCTCCTCGTACTGAGATCGGGTGAGTGGTGGAAAGGGAAAATAGAAGAGATTGGAATGAGAGGAGAGGATGGTGGAGGGGAGGGTTTAAGGAAAATGTATAGAACTAGAAGAGAGAGAGAAGGAAGGAGAGGTCAGGTGGAAAGGGAGAGGAGTGAGTGAAAGTGAGGGAGGGTGCAGGAGGTAAGGGAGAAAGGGAGGAGTTTTCAGTTGGAGTTGAGAGATGGGGAGGAAAGGAAAGGGAAAGGGGTTTGAGAGAGCAGAGAGAAATGGGAGAGAAGAGGTAGGGAGGTAGGACCGAGGGAGGAAGGAGGAGGGGAGAAGTAAAAAGGGAATAGTGAATAGAGGGGGATGGGGAGAAGGAAAGGACGGAGGGTGGAGAGAGGGATAGGGGAGAGTGGAGAGAGGATGAAGAAGAAGAAGGTGAGGACAAGAGAGAGAAAGGGGACAAAGAGTAGGTAACAGAGAGAGGAGATGGAGAGAAGAGAGAGGGAGGGAGAGATAAGGAGGGATGAGATCCTGGTCAGGGGAGGAGGTAAGTTAAAGGAGGTGAGGCAAAGTAAAGCAATGGAACAAAGAGGAGGGAAAGGACGCGAGGTAGGGCAGACATTGGGACGGCGGTCGGAAGGTTTCGATTGGAGACTAAGAAAGTGGGAAAGTAAAGGGTTTTGCTGACCTCGATTTCAGACCCCGCTTTTTTCTTCCAAGAAGTCCCTTTAACGTCTTCTCGTTCCTTTTTTTCCTTTCTTCCTTTTTTAACAAATCTCCTTCCCAAAAAACCTCTCTCTCTCTCTCTCCCTCTAACCGCCATCCTTTTTCTCCTCCCCTCTCCCTCTCTCTCCTCCTCCTCCTCCCCCTCTTCTTTCTCCTATCTCTTTTCGCATCCCTCGCAGCCAGGCAGAGCTCAACAAGACTCGGAGAGAATCCCTCGACGGAACCCGAAACCTCTTTTTCCCATCAAATGCGAAGCGTCCTTTATTTTCCGTCGATGCTACGAGCCGCCCCGGGGGAGTTCTCATTTCTCATCTCGATTAAATAAAAGAAGATCCCCTTATCTCTCGCGCTCTCTTTTTTTATTTACCTATTTCGTCTGTTTATTTAACATGTTTTATTACGAATCGGCCCGTTTTTCTTTATTTACTAATTTCATCATCGGACGAAATAGAAAGATAAATTTTCTTCCGTTTCTTTTTTTTTCTTAATCGTCGATTCGATGCATGAGTTGCGACGATTGTTTTTCCTTCTTATTTGCCGTTCTTTTTCTTTATATACCGTTCGATGCCTGTTTGTTTGTTTTTTACCATCTGTATATCGTTCTGTGCCGTTGTTTACCCTGCCTTTCTTCATTTTGATGTTAAAACTCCGGTTTTATTGTATATTCCGGTAGCTCTCCCTAGTAATTAGAAAACTTTTCTCTAATATACCGACATTAAAATATTTGGGAAATAAATTCGCATTCTCACTACAAAGGAACTGTAATCACCGATAGATTATTCTATTAAAAACTAGATTCTATTTAAAGTCTACTTTTAAAGAATCGCCACGGATGACGGTTGCTTTGTAACCGAGTTTTGCATCTGGTTTTTTCAAGTTTTTCCATAGCTGTTATAGAATGAGTTACTAATTTTATTTCAACCATAACGTTAGCTCGATAATGCTTTGTGTAATTTCAAGGGTGATTCAAGGGTACATTTACATGTACATTATGAATCTTAGCAAAGTATTTTAATTAACTTCCAGTGAACGTATGCAGTAAAGAAGTAATTGATGACCTTAAGAACGACAGGTTGCTTCTGCTCCATACTTTACTACCAACGGTCTCCTTTGCCGTAAGTTTCGCTTCATTTACTCCTTTTAATTTTCTCCCGTTCTCTCCTTTCCCCTCATCTCCCTCTTACTCCACTCTCAATAAATGAAAGGAAGTTCATTCACCCATTTCCGTCAGAAAACCATTTCCCCTGGCCCTTGGGCCATCTTTTCGCTCGCTATTTTTCACGAGCTTTTTAATGGCAGATCTAAGGTTTTTTATTAGACATCAGGCTCGTCGTTTTTTATTGCCTCTTTGCATATTTTATTACACTTTTTCTGAAGTACGAGGTAGTAGCTTTGTTCGGCGCTTAATTTTTTCGTCGCTGAATCAAAAAGACTATTTTTAAGGTTTACGAACTTTCTTTCCTGCTTGTGATTTTTTTTTCTTAGATCCTTTAAAGTTCAACCAAGGATTCTATTATTATTTGTGGATGGACTCAAATTTGGAGCCAAACTGGAAATATTTTTGGAATTCACTAGAAAAACGCTGGATTCGTAACGCCTCATGGAAATCAAAAGTGCCAATTTTTTGTTATCATTATTCATTTTCGAGAATGATCCCATTGCATTACTTTTAAATTATGTACATCGATGTGTGTATGCCATTGTGTTCACTTTCGTATAGCTCTCATTCTTATAAAAATTCTTTCAGTTGGTTTCACTGGTATTTCACGCGCTATTCTTGTGCGTTTCCATGCTATAGATTTTTATTTCTAAACATTGCATATTTCTCCTTAGTTATTCTCAGAAAATATCCTTATCATCCCATTTACATCTGAGTCACTATATTTATTAAATTATATTATCCTTAGTTATTTCCAGCAAATATCCTTCTATTTCCGTGTATACCTGGGTCACTATTTTTATGTCATTTTTTGTGCTTGGGTTAAATGGAAGAAGGGTCTCCTTGGTCTGAAAAACGGACGTATAATCTATTTTTGTCCCTCGAGGAATTCTTACATTATTGAAGATGTATACGCCAGCGCAGCTTTGTTTTCTAAGCGAAATAATAAAACTTTTTATATAAACAAAAATTTCCTAGGGGAAATTTTCCCTTACAAAGTGATTCGATCACGTATCTCGGTCACACCAAAATTAGGAATTAACTCTTCCTCCTTTCTCCTAAGCAACTTCCTCGGAGAGCACCTACGTGGCAAGTTTTTTTCATTTCTGGCTCGTCTTTTTGTTAAACATCATTCATACTTTCTCTCCGGCACTTCATATATCCTTTTTCTCTCTTTTTTCGTTCTTTCCTCCGATGCATAACATTTCGATCTTAATGCGATCCAGTCATTTTTACTTTCTCACATACGAAGTATATTGAGAAAGTATTGTTATCGCGAAAAAATTCGGCCTCGGAATTTTTACGGAAATATACGTTTTAGGTGTCGCTGAATCCGAAAAAGTGGTTTTCGCAATGCCGTCAGTCTGTCTGTCTGTTACTGGCTCTGGAGCCTAAACGGTAGAGCGAAAATGTATGAAACCTCGTCCTTAGGCATTTTATCATACTGAGCAGAGTATATGAAGAAATGGTTGGCATTGCTTAATAATTAAAGAAAAGCTTATTCTACGCATTTTCAACAACAATCTGATTTTCTCAAAAACGACTCTAACGATTTTGATCAAATTTCGTAGAGTTACTTAAGTTTACATCTTCAATAATACTATATAGGTCGTATTTCTCAAAAAATGAGTATAAGGCTAGTTTATTCTAGGCAACTTTAACAATAATTTGATTGTCGCAAAAAACGGCTCAAACGATTTTGATAAAATTTTGTACAGTTACTTGAGTATACGTCTGAAATAATACTACATATTTAATTTTTCTCAATGATTGAATATAAGGCTTGTTTATTCTTGGGCAACTTGAAGAAAAATTGGATTTTCTAAAAACCGGCTAATACGATGTTCATTTTCTAAAGATAACTAAACGATGCATTAGTATATGAGAAAGTTTGTATAATGTATCTTGTAACGATTTTTTAAAAAATCAACTCAGTCAACTCATTTTGAGAAAATCAAATTGTTGTTAAAAATGCGTAGAATAAACTTTTCTTTAATTATTGAGAAATATCAACCATTTCCTCATATACTCTGCTCAGTATGATAAAATGCCTGACGAAGTTTCATACATTTTCGCTCTACCGTTTAGGCTCCAGAGCCAGTAACAGACAGACAGACTGACGGCATTGCGAAAACCACTTTTTCGGATTCAGTGACACCTAAAACGTATATTTCCGTAAAAATCTCGAGGTCGAATTTTCTCAATTTCTCAATATACTTCGTATATGAGAAAGTAAAAAGGAACGCAGGATTTTTTCCCCTGCGACTCCAACCTCCCACACGCGTGGGTTCATCGACCAAAGGGCTTTCGACTTTTGACATTTCGTTGTCCTCGTCCTCTTTTTTCCCTCCCAGAAGATTTCGGTATGCCTCTCTCTTTATTTCCAATAATCCGTCATGATTAACTTAATACTGAAATTTTTTTCAGTATTTTTTCTCCCCCTCTCCCTTCGGGCTAATCTTTTATCGCGATAATTTTGCGACAAAAAGGTCCGCCTGGTATTAAATATATTCTTTTTTATCTTTTGAAGCGCGGTTTTGAATTTCGAGATGAAAAATGCGACTTCTCCCACGAAACAATATGCAAAAAATTATTGGTTTCCTATATAAACTCTCTTTTTATTTTTAAGTGTACGAAAGACTATTAATTGGTCATATGGTTCATGTAACCTTAGAAACGGAAATTGGATCAAATTCGGCGTTTTTAGCCTCGCTGGTATCAATCTCGTTCAATTGAAATGGTTTGTAAGTACAATATTTATTCGCAAGAATATACTAAAATGTTTGCACTCATAAAAATTTACCATTGGGAATAAGTAAGGGAAAAGGTTAAAATTATTCAAATTTGAAAGTCACTTCCGAAATGAAATAAAATTTTACCACCATTATAACTGCATGAAGATGCGAACACATATAACAATGAATAGAAAGTGATGTAGAGGAGTCAGTGTCTCCAAAACCAAAGAACAAAGCAATGAGCCGGAACAAAAAGTATAGAGTTAAAAATATAGATTTTGTCTCCGCCTTGATGATGATATTGCGTTGTTTAAAAGCAGCTCATAGAAGCTCCGTGACAGTGCGAATAGTAAGCAGAAAACCTGGAATTAAACTGAATCAATATAATTTAGAAATCCTTCACAAACACTTATAGCCCAGAAGTCAATGCAGATACCTCGATCAAATCTCAAAATTAATTTATCTTTGCTTTAGAACGGTGATTTTCAATCTACGGTCTGCGAACCGCACATTCAAAAGGTAGGAAAGGACATGAAACGTATAATAAACTTCGTCTACAGAAATGAACATGAAGATGGTATGTAGTTATAGTCCATTCTGGTGGGTGGTCAGTGGAGGAGAGTATATGAGAACTCCTGCTTTAGACGGGTCGCACTTCGGTATAGAGTTAATCTAAACCTGACACCACTGAATTTTTTATTTAAAAGGTCTTAAGCAAGGATCCCAGCGTTAGCATATTCTAGAGTCAGCAAAGAGCTCTGGAAAGCCACACAGAGATTCATGCTAAAGATTAAAGAAAAAGACAATAAAGGAAAATCCAGGATACGAAAAAAGGGGGTCTTTTGCGTAATTTGAAGAGTGAGGACGTTCAAAAAGCTGTGAGCACATTGCAAAAAGAGATATTCAGAGGACATTTAATGAAATCTAAAAGGAAACGAGAGACCGAAAAGAACGTTAGAAAACAGAAGGGACAGAAAAATTTCCCGATTCGCAGGGAGGCAAGTGATGGAAGTAATTGAATCAAACTATCGATGAATAGAAAAGAACTGATGATGACAATATGCACACGCACGTATTCACATGCAGCAAAGGATCAATATCCTGGCATCAGTCGTTCGGAATTATCATTGTCCAGGAAGACCTCCGTATCATACGTGCTAGAATTTTGACGCTGAATATGTATATATTTCCGCATATGATTCTATATGCATACGGTCACATACTGTGGGTCATTTCTTTCTCTCTGTTCGTCCTCAGATAATGTCTTTCGGGTCGATTTGCGGCCGAAAGGATCGCTGTGTACATTTTAGTACCCCAGGCGACGACTGTTGAGGTAACCATGGTGCTTTGAAACCGCTCTCCGCACACACACACTCCTTCCTCTCCACTCAAAATAACTGTCCTTTCTTCTCATCCGCTTCCCACTCGAACCCTCCCCTCTCCCCGGCTATTCTCTCTCGTACGACTTTCACTCCTCGATCCCTCTTCCACACACACACCCACCCTCCTCCCTATTCCTCCTTTTGTCTCCAATGTCCACGCTTACAACCCTATCCGTTTCTCTCCGACTCTTTTTCCTATCCCCTCCTAGGCCAATTTTTTTATCTTTCTCTCTCCATCTGTATCCACTCTCTTTCTGCTCTCCTACTGCGATCGCCAGCCGCACAGCTCTTTCCAATATTCGCTAGAGAGGCGTTTTGGCTTTTTTTATACTTTTCGCGCCGACGCTTTTGGATGCTCCCGTTTTTCCGTCTTTAACTTTATGTGTTAGGGATTCCCCTTATGGAAGCACATCGAGGAAACTATTTGTATTAGCTTCGTGAATAACGTACCTCCTTTTCCGGGAGCCGTTTGCGGCCAGCGTTTTTGTCACGTTTTCTGGAATCATCAAAATGTATGTACGTATGTATGTATATACACACGTACATACATACACACACACACATATATTCGGATAAAATTGCTATGGAAGCGTTCGTTCGTGCAGAAAATGTCAAGGCAAGGAGAAAGAATACGTTCCACATAAAAGTCGACTAATTCCTTGTTATTTTAAATGGACAAAAACGAAACTTCAGTTGCTTTTGTTAGATGGATAGTGTATCTTATTGCATTATTTGTTTCCTCGTTGGCATCTACCTTCTAATTTATTTGATAAAAAATCAAATTTGTCATTCTGCAGGAATGTTCATAGAAACCTATCATTTATATATCGCCAATTAAAAACAAAGTAGTTTTGGTTTAAACTTTACTAAGTTATACAGCTTTCCGATAATCACTGAGGAATTTGCTCTGTACCGATAACACTGTACTTCTCAAATTTCTACCGTAAAAGGGACAATTTTCCCAAAATTTTGAAGCATGGGAATGTTTTATTCCCCTAATAATTTTAAGGTCAGAACGCCTCTCTTCGTTCGACGTAGCGGGGGGAAAAAAAGGACGCGATCACTCTCATATCACTTCGCACGACGCGAATGATGATGATTGCGATTGCACGTACCACCAAGTTCTGCAGATGACTCCCTAATGTTTTATTTCAATGATAAACGCGAACGACCCTCCGAGCGGAATATTGCTGCGCCATCGCCTTGACCTCAAACGCGTATACCCTGTCACCCTAAAGGGGACCTCAATTACCTGTCACGGTCAGGCGGCCTTGATGTAACCCCACCTTCCCTCGTATTCTTCCCATTCCGCCGCCCAGAACCTCCTGTTCCATCAACCCCTTCCTAAGCCTCCGCTCTCCCCCTCTCTCTTTCTTCCCCTTTTCTTCAAACGCTTCCCTAAACTACTCGACTCCTTCCTCCATTTTACGCTCTAAGCAACTAAGCAGCATTTCGGAACGTACGCGAAACAAGGGAGAGGGGAAATCCTTTGCTTAATTTTTACCTTTCTTCTAGAAAACGCACCTTCCGATGGTGAGGATGGCAGGAAATCACAATCTACGCGCAACTTCTCAGAAAGTTGTCTTCGAATGATACGAATACGCTACACCAAGTTCATTAATGATGCTATTACTCTAATGTCTTCGATTTATTTTGGAAGCCTATCTATATATTCTATTGATTCAATGTGATGAATCATTCTGTAATAGGTCTGATGGCTAAATCTGGATCGTGTTTTTATTTATATGAATTTGTTGAAAGAGTTTTCTTTTCATGTTTCGGAATGAGTCAGTTTCGTAAATTTGAGCCATATTAGTTTCGTGTAATCAATTTATGGAAGATGTAAATTACATAGTAGTCAAATGAAAATATATTCGACGGAAGTACGAGTATATCAGTCAATGAAATCTTAAATTCTAGAAAATCCTTTAAAATTTGATTCTCGTTTTATAGAAAACCCTTAAATAATGCATAATTATTGCAGAAATATTTCATTTATTGGACCATTTCAACTTATGTCGCGAAACTTTGTTGCACACCGTTAAATCTGTCGCCCATAAAGTTTCATAAACTCGACAGAATCTTAGATCGTAAAATAGGAGGAGAGATTACTCGTAACGTAGAGGATAAAAATATTTTAAACGGTAAAGGTTTATAGAAGGAACGATCCGAATGCGAAAGAATCCATTTTGAAAGTAGGACGAAGTGAAGGAGAGGAGACGGAGGAGAGGAGTTGGAGGAAAAGGGGAAAAAGGGAGAAAGAAAGGTTGAATTTTCATTGATCGCGAGGTACCGCTCCTCTTCCCTGGAGCCTCACCGTGAGCCAAGTGCCGAGTGGAGTACCAGCGCAGTTTTGCAAGGATCCCTCTCTCTCTCTCTCCCCCGCATTCCTTCCATTCATTCGTTTTCCCCAGAATGAACTCCAGCCAGCTCCTCCTTCCTCTCCTCTCCGCTTTCATTCACCGCCTGCATGTGCAGCGTCATTGGGGAAATGTTTACTTTTCCCCACGTGGGCGATAATAATAACGCTATGCCGTTCTCTCATTGCCCGTTCGCGCTCGAATGGTCAGGACGCAGTTTTTCACGGACGGGTGAACGCTTAAAAAGAATTTTATTAAATTCGATCCGTTACCTTTTTTTTCGGGATTTTAACGGACAACATTTCATTAAATTTACAGAGCGCTTTTTCGGCAATGACGTTACCTCTGTAATTTTTATAAATCCACACGAACCTCTCTGATTTATTCTATTTTTAACGAACGAGAGATATTTTTTTAGATCCGATCAAACAATTAATAAGTTTAACTTATTAGTTGTTACGCAATTTGTCCCGTGGTTTGCAAATATTCGGTTTCCATTTAATTCTATTAGTGATTTGCCGGTTTTCGTATTTATAATTTTAATGCCATAAAAATATCTATAAAAATAATAATTTTTAGGCTACTTAAAGTATTTGTAAGTAGTTGCTCAAAGTACTTCAGAAAAGCTAGGTTTAATAATAATTAAACAGTTTTTTAATTAAGTCGTTTTACGTATATTTATTATTGCATATTTAGTTGTCATGTATGCCAGTATCCCAGAGTTTTAAATAATGTGTAGTTTTTCTCGCCATTATTTTTAACGTTTTCTCGTTAAAATGTTTGTTTTTTTTTCCGTGTCACTGGAAAAGTTGTTAATTTTCATCAAGCAAAAATAAACAGCGGACGTTAAATCACTGAACTCTAATGAGGTTTAGAAATTGTGAATTTTGAGAATATTCGTTCATCGTTATTTGTTCGTTTGTTCCCGAAATATATTATATAGCGAAATATTAAAATGTTTCTTGGTGCCAGGCGAATAAAAAATAAAGAATTTCGGCTGTAAGTAGAATTTTTTAAAGCAGAAAGATGGTGAAGTAATTATCAGAGCACTCCGAGGTTTCCGCAAGTACAAGATCTGTGCCCTTTGTTGAACCAACGTGGGCGCCATAGCCGAGATTGGAAGGGGAAAGAGTTGACGCAGTAGCGATTTTAAAAAATCTGTCTGAATTTCTCTATATAAAAAGTCGTTGAAATAGTTTT
The DNA here is from genome assembly GCA_036926305.1 of Uropetala carovei. Lineage (NCBI taxonomy): Eukaryota > Metazoa > Arthropoda > Insecta > Odonata > Petaluridae > Uropetala > Uropetala carovei. The sequence goes on from JAXCHB010000169.1 coordinate 7,177,857, forward strand.
ATATTTTTGTCGTGGTATTAATTTTATAAGTGACTTTATGATCAATATTTCTCTGACTGAATGGTAATTATGGATGTATTTTAGAATTATATTATATGAACGAGAATAATATTTTAAATGTTTATAAGATTATGTCGATCGACAATCGAGTTAAGAGCACCTATTAATTTTTCAAAGCAGAGAAGAAATGCGATGCAAATAGCGTTGGTTACTATTTGTAAAGAAAAGCCAACGTTAGCATACGATGTGGAAGAGAACGAAAGAACATGGCTAGAAAGCAAAAATACGGGTCAAGGTAGTGTAGGTGATGCAGCATCATGGTAAGCTCCCCTGAGGTTAGATGATGCTGAATTTCCTCATGCTATGAGCATTCTCTGCTATTCCTCAGTTTTCAATCTAGAGAAAATGGTAACGCCTACGGTCTCTGTCGCGTATAAAAGAACCTCATTTTCCTTTTTAAAAAACAGCGAGAACTCCTCGTTGTCATTCCGAGGTTGTCGTTCTGGAAAAAAATGAAAGAAGATGGAGTAGGATAAGTGCAATTACAGAGCGTTGCTCGGAGTTACTAGAGAAGTATACAACGTCCTCGAACGAACACGTTTACGTATAGTTCTGAATTTCGTCTTATTGCGTAAATTTTTTCATTATTTTCTTGTTGAAAAGAGCTAATATATGAATCGCTGGAGCTCGTCAATGGCAAGAATATTTTATCTGAATTAGTGCCTCACTCTCATAAAAGAGTAATTCGATTCAATATTTTTTTTTCGTTTCCATAAAATTTTACCTAACCCCTCAAGATAATGGAGTGTATTTAAAGATTTATTATGGTGGTTGCACCGTTTTCAAATTTAATTCAAAGTGAAAATCACCGAAGAGGATCATTAGAAGTTAATGAGAAATACTTCAGGGTGTATCAAATCCCCTAATTACCTTGCGTCCGGCACACGAAACAAATTTTTAAAAAAGTCATAAAATTCCTCCCTCCTCCTATGTTCAAAAGCGGTTGCGCGACGTATAAAAAAATTCTGAACGTTGCAGTTTTTAATGAAGGAGGGGGTTGATTAAAAACTCAGAGGACAAGCGCGCCGAAAAAAAAATATTTAGACGGGTGGGTTATGGGGTGGGAGGGAGAATGAATGAGTGTAAGGAAAGGGTCGGAGGGGAGGTGGAAGGGAAAAATGTCGGAGGAGGGGGAGGTAGAAGTACTTGACATTTAAGACACGACAATAGAGTCAGGATGGGTCGGTGACGTAAGAGTATCTCCATTAAAGGGCGCGGGATGCATGAGAAAGAGAGAGGGATAAAGGGAAAGGAACGAGGCTTCTGAAAAGGGTACGGGAATGTATTAGAGGAGTGTGAGATAGGGAAGAGGTACAAAAACTCTTCTTCTACTATCTCTGTGGAGAGGGAGGGATTTAGGCGTGTGGCTGGTATTTCTGAAAGGTCGAAGTTGGGTCATTCATTCGCCCGTTTCGATTTATTTTCCTTTTATCGCCCATTCATGAAAGTGCAGATCCTTGATTAAAAATTAAAATTTAGCCAGAGTGATGTACCTGTATATTCAGAAAAAATTTCGCTCGAAGATACATACTTTTGTCTTAATGAAAATTTCTTGTTGCAAATTTTCAAGAAAACGTAAAATCTATTGATATTATGCTTTAAATTGAGAACTACCGTATTAGCCCGAATATAAGGCGAGGTTTTTTTCAAAAATTCTTTCGGGAAAGTGGGGGTCGCCTTATATTCGGGTCCTTCAGTATGAAGAAGTTACTTTTTTTGGATTTTCTCATCGGGAAAATAAGGAGCTAATACGGTAGTTAAAATTTTAACCATCGGGACTGATTCATGAATGACATTATCAAATCGGAAAATAGAAAATAAATATCATCCAACTTGCGTGACTTGTTTTATAAAGTTAAAATTTGAAGGATCCAACTGAAATTAAAGGTGTATTCTCCATCTTGTTCCAGACATTTTGTTCCGAAGGCCGAATTTTTTTCCACCCCTTGCCCTTTTATCTCGAAACGACAAACAAGCACGCCATAATGGCAGTAGTTCGTAAAGGAGAGATACAAAGAATATCCGGTTGGGAAATGAGAGAGAGATTACCAAAGAGGAAGCGAATACTCAATCAGTCAAAGATCAAACAGACGAGACGAGCTAGAATACGTGGAATTCTCAACGGATTTGATGACGCAGACGCTGAAGTTATTTCCGCCTTTGCCTTTTGGATTTGGAAGCGTTACACTCAATCAGCGCGTTCCCACAGTTTGAGGTACTACCGCAAGTTCTGGCTTATTCATATTCACCCGGCGGCTGAGCATATTCAAGACGCCACGTGAAATTCCTTTCGCAATTTTTTTCCTTGAAGGAATTGTAAGCTGCGCTGCAGTTATGCAAAATGTTGTTTCGGGAAATTTGTATTTTTTTTTGATAGCCGTTGATTTTTTCCTCATGTGTGTGTCAGCATAACATTTTTTAAAGAATGTTCCCTAAGAAGTTTCTAGTTTTCCTTTAAATATTGTGTTTCCTTACTTAATGTGTGATATCGTCGTCTTTATGATTTCGCGTTAAAGTTCTTGCAGAAATTTACGTCACGTCTTCCTTCAAATTTCTCGTAGCTTCATTGTAAATATTAATTATTCTTCTTCGTGAGTTTTTCCGTAAAGAAAAACTCATATCTCACCTAAGTTAACGACTTAATCATTGATGATCTAGCCTAAAATTATTGACGTCAAAGTAATAACTACTTTTAAATTTAAAAACCACATTTAAATGAAAATTGAATATGCACCTAATAACAAGGCATGGATGACTTCCGCTATCTCTCAACAATAACTGGAACAACGAGTTAAGGAGAAAAAATAGAAAATTTTTACTCCTGGTAGATAACTGTCCAGCTCACCCTCATATGCAGGATTTATCTAATGTAACACTGGTGTTTTTGCCTCAAAATGCAACTTCTGTTTTTTAGCCAATGGAGATGGGCATAATTAAAATCTTCAGGGGTGATTTCAGGCGATTTTTGGTTCTCCAATTGATTGGTCGAAGGGAACGAGGATTATATGGCAATGTGTCTGTATTGGATTCAATTCGTTTGATGGAATATGCATGGGAGAATGTTACACTTGCAACGGTCGTAAATTGTTTTCGAAAATCTGGTTTATCATAGGGAGAATTTTCGGTTAGTAATCAAAACGTTAATGAAGATGATCTACCTCTATCAGAATGGCTGAAACAAAATGGAATTACGAATTTTGATCATTTAAATGACATTGACAATTTCGTTGTTGTTGATGGCGATTTGATAACTTCTGGAACTCCTACGGAGAGTGATATAATAGAGAATATGCTAAACAAAGGAGATAGTGACGAAGACAACATTGTATGCGTTGAAGACGCAATTCCTACGAAATCCGTGCCAACTTACTCGCAAGCTCAGGATGCCGTGGAAACGTTAATTGATTTTTTTAAAACAGTGACACTTTCGATTGTTTTTAATGCACTAAGTGTAATAAAAGGAAATCTAAGATACCTCAAAGTGAAATCTATGAAACAGGCCACAGTTCTAAATTATCTTTGTAAAAATGGGAGTGATTAATGATGTATCTGTAGCAACTTTCTTATATGTTTACTTTTAAACTTTTAGTTTATGTATATTTCTGTTTTTTCATAAATATGTTAAACATAATCTCTATTTATATGCACTTTTACTTATTATATCTTTACTTTTACTATGTAATAGATGCAGGTTTTTTGTTTACGGGTCTTACGAATAACGGCCATGTCGAGCGAAACTAGTCAGTCCTGTGGCGCTCGTTATAACCGAGTTCTACTGTAATTCTATGGTAAACATAATAAGGTGCAGGAATAATCCATGACTCAAAAACTACACATTGTTTTCAGAAGAATTATTGACTAGTCTTTAGATATAAATAACAAACCACTAACATATATATTATAGTTATGTGAATTTTTAAAATGATTACAAAGATACAATTATGGTCGACAAAATTTATGTATTATATACTAAACTGGAGTAATTGCGGGTAGATGCTTATATTAATTACTCATGTTCAGTCACTATAAAGAAAAGAAAGGAAAATGGCAAATATAAAAATTACGTAAAAAGACAATTTAAGACTTCTTTATTGAGGTATTTTTGCTATTTGAACCGAATAACTATCCGTTAATTAAATCTAATTAATTATCCCAGTTAAAAATATATATTCTGCATGGAAACTATGACCGGTTAAATGCGCCTTCTCTCATAGTACTATCCAACGTACATTTGGATAGCAATTAAATACGATGCAAACATAAATGCGTTTTCCTCTTCTGAAATTAAACTTTGAATGATTTTACCTCCAGCAACATAGTCATTTAATACTCACATTCGACTGAGATATTACCTCACTTTTATTAAGCACAAGATCTTTTTGAAACCTGTCCTAATAAAATAGTTTGACTGTCATATCGTTTTAAAATCTCGCATGGGTTCCACATAGGAAGATACTTCCAAAGGTTCAACGTTTTTTGCGTGCGGTAGATGGATGTGATACGTCCCCGATATGCCCAAAATTCAACGCATGCGGAGACATAACCACGTTAACCCTCGACCTGAATTAAAATCCTTTTACTCTTTACGGCACTCTTGTAACATGTGGAAGGAAATTTACGAGGCATTCTCGCGTTTTTCCACTTTCACTTATTTTCACTATCTCACGTCATTCCTTCGCCTATTCTTCCCCTAGATAATATTTTCTTATAAAAAGTAGCGTGAGTGACTGAAATACATTTTTACCTCTTACAATTAGTAGGATCCATATTTACTTCAACATGTTGACATTCCCAATTTGAAATTGTTTTAAGAAGTTCTCTGATGATACCCTACCTTTTTTGTACTCACAAAACATTGAAAATTTATTGCTATTAATAATAATTTAATAATTATCTTATTTTACCGAAAATTTATATAAATTCGTAGCTGTAGCCCATTCACTGTATAGAAGTACTTTATAAACTGTTTCACACATTAGATTTTCTCTCTTGTGTATCTTAAACATCACGTAAATAATATTTTAGTAACATCAGGCAATACTTCATTCAGCTGCCTTACGTATAAATTCTTTCGGCCTGCGCAAATGAATAACCAGACAGACACATATGGTCCATAGGTGATCAATTTTAACTTAAAAATAAATCCTTTTCTTTATTAATCCGTTATAAAAAAATTCAAAAATAGCAAATACAACTTTGCATACAGCGGCTAACTTTCAAAAAAAATTAATTGCTTGTGCCCTTGCATCACGTCAGTCATAACGACTTCTTTAACGGGTCCATTCGTAAAGTATTTTCCGTAACATATTGCCAATGAGAAAAAGAGCAATTAGGTCACGAGGAATTATTGTCTCGTTGTACGCTGCTCGCGGGGACGACGCGTTGACTTTTCGATTATGCACTCCCATTTCTGGACGAGCGTCGATTCGCATCCAAGGGGAGAGGTCAAAAAGCGAACCAAACGGCGCGAGAATTCCCTCTCCCGCACACAGAGAGCCCTTCTGTAACATTTTGCGAATTCATAAATCAGCAAAGTCATTATCCGTGAATGATTAACGAGGCTCCTTTCATCTCTTTCGCCGGCGGGGACGCAGATGGAAATGGAAACAAGTGAATCACGCGGCACGTGCGCATTGCCCATTACTCTCCCTGATCTCTATAAAGACAACATTTCCGCCATAGCCGACGGTCGTTAAAAACTCTCGCGTTTATCCCAATTAACGGTAGTTAATCTTCTATTTAAATTTTACAAAAAAGGTGGTGCTGTTCATCTTGGTAATTATTTCAGTTCAAATATAAATGTTATTTATAAGGTTATCGTTTGATTTAGGTCGAATGTTAGTATGGATTTGAACGTGTGGTGAATTATTCCATCAGAGATAGTTTTGTGTTTGAAGCAAAGCTTCAAAAATGTTCTTATTAGACTATAAGGGCATTTAAACATATCCCGGAAGTGAATCCGACATTTTACTGCAAAGAGAATGACACTATAGCCAATGCTGGCTAGACTGACCCGAGAGATCGAAGCATTGAGCCTTGCTTACATCCAGTTCTGTGCTCCTAAGCAAGAAACCTATTTGTTTCCGCAGTCATGCATTTGACTTAGTTTAGTAAAGTTTCCATTATTATGTGATTTAGTGTAGGAAATTAACTAATAAGCATTGGTCAGATAATGCCAAACGTCTGATAATAAAATCAGATATGAGTATAAGGGAAAAACTCGTTTCTGGAATGACTCTATTAAGGAATATCTACAGGAGACCGGTTTTCATATTCTTAATTGATGCTATGCGCCAACAATCATCTCTCCCTGAACCACGATGACCAGGAGGCAAATAGTGTACGGTGATTTTTTGTGGAGCGGAATTTGATATCAAATGTGATAAAAATTTAAGAAAACGTTCGGAGAGGAGACACCCCTGTTAGATTTCTGCAATAGATCGGGATAATAAGTACTTGCAAAATTGACCACAAAAAACAAATTATCATAGGAGATACAGGTTCATAAAAAAAGGTTATCTTTTAAATTAAAAGTAAGTTGAAGTTCATAACTAGATTCATTTTTAATTGTAGAAAAAATTCTTTTCGACTTCCCGAATTAGGAAAGCTTATAAAGGTGGCGGTGGCTTATTAAAGAACGAATAAACATTATTTGTCTTCGCATTGCAAATTCTGGCCCAAATGTATTCAAAGTTTTAAGTTACCAATGCTAAATTACATTACATCCGTGGTTACATTTCTTCTTCGTGTGCTGGCCGTGGACCGTTCGACTGTGATATGACATTCATTCTATAAACCTAATACATTGAATTAATGGAGATTTTTCCTCTGAAATACTGCGTAAATGATTTGACTCGTTAAGTAAATTTCCTCCAATTCTCCTAGGAAATTTTAAAGTGTTTTCGTACGGAACAGTTTCACTTTCCTTAATATTTATTTTTAACATCTACTTCACAAAATTCAGTCGTCGCATTAAAACAAAATTTCTAATAATTACATCGAAAATAATAAATATTTTGAATTTCAAACTGATTTCGCTTAAGACGTATTACGTAGTATATCATTCCGAAAAATAATATCACAAATAACTTTTAATTTTTTTTCGTTTATTCATCTCATATTGCTCCTAATGATACGAAAATCTTCTGCAAATAACTGCATTTTTTATGCGAGATTAAAACTTATAATCTAAAACTACTTTTAAAATTGCGATTTTAATTATTTAGAAATAATGTTTTAAGCATAACTATTCCAAATGAATATCTATATTTTTAAGAATCATTGTCTGTCCGTTTCCTTGACAAATAACCCCTTAAGTTATTTAATTTCCAGCGCGAATAAATACCATCTCCATCTAAGGAATGATATTTCCATATTTTCTTACACGAAAGGATTAACAAATATCAGCTCCGATAAAAAAAAACTCCTCTTTTCTGGCGATTAAACAGAAAAATCTCGCTCGAAAACACATAATGTGGCGAAGAAATCCCGCATTTTATTTTCCTTAAATCGCATTTCCTGGGAATATAGATCGCTGTTTTCAGCTACTGCTCCTCCCATCCCCTTTTCCTCTCCTTCCATCCCTCTTTCCCCTCCTTCCACCCCTCCTTCCCCTCCTCCCATCCCTCTTTCCTCTCTTTCCATCCCTCTTTCCTCTCCTCCCATCCCTCTTTCCTTTCCTCCATCCCAGCCACATTAGGTTCTCAAGATGTGAGACGGTTTGAAGAGAGGATTTTGGAGAGCCAGAGGTGAGGCAAGGAGTCCGCTCGGGGGTGTGTGCCAAGGGAGAATGGGGGAAAGGAAGGCGCGGTGTGAGAAATAAAAATTTTCTCTCTGATGGGGAAAAAAAACGCTCTCGGCTCCATCTAGGGACTATTTGAGTAAAGAAACCGGGACGGGATACAAAGAAGGGGACGATAGTACGAAAAGAGGAAGAAGGCAAAGAGAGAGAGAGAGAGAGAATCTGGCGAATTTCTACATTCTTCGGCAATAAGGTAGAAGAGTGGGGGAGAGTATAAAGGCGGCGTTCTCATCGAGTTCAGAGAGAGAGAGGAGTCTACGGAAATGTCGTGTAGGTTTTTCTAGAAGAATTCCTCCGACAAGTTTTGCAACATCTTGATCTTCTCCTCTCTCTTCAAAATCTCTCTCTCTCTCTCTCTCCCCGTTCTGTTCTGTCTTTTCTCTATTTCTCCACATCCTTCGCGTGTTTTGAGTTCTAGTTTGAATCGCGTCGATTTGATCGATTTGTTCCTGGGTTCATGCGAGGGTGAGCGTATACTCTATAGGGACGAGCTTTCCTATCGGCGAATATAATTGGACTCCTCCTAGTCAGACGCGTTCCTAAAAGTCCTCTATCTTTTTTATCTAATTACCATTTATTAAATCAATTTATGCGTCCTCTTGTCCTTTCGACCTCTGTCTTCTATTCCCTACCATCTTCTCTATCGAGGTATAAAACTCTCCGTCTGCGTCGTCCTTCAACTACTCATAACTCACTCTTATGAAAAGACTCCATCAGACAAAAATGCTGCGAAAAATGAGTAATCTAAGGATGTGTGAAGATGCGGCAAAGTCTCAAATGATTTCAATTCTGTCTGACATCTTCATTCTGGCGGAGCAGTCAGGTGATTATTATAGCAGGAACTATATAAAATTACAATTTAAAACATTTATGCATGCATACATAAATATAACATTTTTCACCAAATCAGTGGTTTTTATCATGTCATGTCATTTGTCATTGATGCTTTTCTGCACTGTGTTTATTCTGCAATGACCAATCTGGATACTTATAGTTCTCATCTCTTTGAGTTTTAACGTTCATATTAATCTAGATGTTTTTTTAATATATTTTGGCCTTTAATATGAAAACGCCCAAATTTATGCCTTTCAAATTACATTATATTTCCTTATCTGTTAAATCCAGTTCATAACGTGTATACATGCTAGAGTGTAACCTCCTTTTTATAGAATTTTTCATTATTTGTGATAAGAAGGTCATTATATTATTTATAACGAGCAATATATAATAACGTTTTCATAGGGGACTGAAAAACGCTTCTTGTAATCATCATTCTATATCGACTCTTCTTACAGAGGATATAGGAGATAGGATATATATATATAGGAGGATACTAATGTCTGGCCCAAACTACTATAGTTGGAGAGCTGAAATTTAATACCGAGGTGAATAAAGAAAAATAATCGGAGGAAAAATTGCGAAATTGCAACAATGTGCATTATTTTGGCCGCTAAAAATTATAAACAATTTTACTAACATTTCATGGTTTAGGTATTTCTAAATGAGCTATCAAGCTGAAATTTTTTCTACCTGTAGAATTCGCCAAATCATGAAAACGGGAATATAGAAATTTGAAAATATTTATTCGTTCGGCCGTAATAAATTCTCAAATGTTTAACAAATTGACTTATGTTTATGTACTTTCTGTAGATGCAGGAAGCTGAAAATTTTAACAGAGTTTAGAAATAATGTCCCGGTGGTAAATGACATTGAAAATTTTGGAAATATGTAATGCTGTGGCTGTTAAAAATTAATAAAATTTAAACAATGAAATTCATATAAATGCACTTCTAGAGGTGTTACATTGATGAAATTTCGCATAAATGTGGGGTATTCGTAACAAATGATAAAAACCTTTAAATATTTTATAATTATAAATTTTAGGGGTTGTTTTTACCCGAATATTTTCAAAACAGAAAAACATGTAATTCGGAGTCGAGATGCAACTTTAAGCATTGAAAATTATTTTTCAGCTTTTATTTTTACTTTAAGATGATAGAAAATGCAAGCACACATTTACTTGTTTTATACTATCGATATTCTACTGTATATGCCTTTGTATGCCAAAATAACGAGATTTAATTCAGTCGGGGGTGTTTCCGTGTCATTCCAAGTTGCATTTGAGGCAGGAATTTACGGTATCAGTTTCTCAGAAAAAATCAACCACCACTGTCGTAATAATTCTCCTTTTCTCCCTCTTTTCTGGCTCTTCCATCTCAAACTCTTATATGGCCTCCTGTCATTTCCATAAATAAATCTTTCATCCTTTCTCCCTAACGTTCTCTTTCTCTCTCTCTCTCCAAAACTCCTTTTCCCACTATCTCTCCCTACCACTATTCTGCCTCATTCCTCTCTTCTCTTGTTATTATCCTCTTTCTGCCACTTCCTCTGCCCTCCCCCTCCCTCCCCCCTCCCGCATACCTTTCTCTCTATCATTACCTCTTGACTCCCGGCTTCACCCTTTCACTCCCTGTCAGTTCGCCTTCGTCTCTCTCTCTCTCTCTCCCCATCCACAACCTAACCTCATCTTCTTCCCTTCGCTCCCCTTTTCCTCTGCAGATCCTTGGTCGAAAGCTTGGATTTTGGAAATCGCCCGCAGTTTGAATACGCTCGCGGGTGTCTTCTCCTTTAGCACAAATCAACGCTTTTATCCAATTTGCTCCCCTTCATTGAAAAGCCTCACCTTCGCTCTCACCTCCCACATCCTTCCCAGTATATTATGACGTGCCGTATACGTTCCTTACACGTGAGGAAATCGAGTTTTCCTCTTCAAATTCGGATTACAAGAAACGATATCCGCGCTTAATTTACGCTAATGACCCCATGAAATTCTCGCTTACCTCTTTCCTCCTGTTTCGCAACGGCGCCTTTTTTTTTTAAATCCTCCTTTCTGATACAATAAAAAGGACAGCTTCTTCTCTTTCATTTCCTTCCACGTACACGCAATACGACTGTAGAAGTCCCTCGATCTCATCGCATCCTCATTCGCACGTAACCCAATTGAAACAAAGCCTTCCGGCAGGATGTAATCCTCTCTGCTTTTCTTCACGTTCTCTGTGAAATCTAGGCCGACGCAACTCAAATCCTAATGTTCTTACAAAACGCTCCGAGCGAAGGATTTTCTTGATTCCGCTGTTGTGGTTCTGTCGTATTTTGGGAGGCTTGTTTCGGTAGAATGAGATGCGCCCTTTGTGACCTCTTAATGAAGCAAACTTCGCGCTCCTTCCGAAATCATGAGTATAATTGTGTCAAATGCAAAGTGGTTACGGATACTGATTGTTGACGTCATACCACACTGTGCAAAATGAACATCCATTGAAGAAACCTACTCAGTAAAATTTACGCCTTTATTTCACTAACTAGCCAAGTCATTTCGATTTTATTAGCAGGTAATGTTATGAGCCTCAGTAGAATTTCACTTGTTTGGAAAACAGAATTACTATGCACGAGATATTCTAAAGCAATTCGTTTTCTGATAAGTTTTAATTGAAAATGACCATTATGATACTTTGATCGATCCAAAATAGTAAGGATAAAACCAGACAACACGAAAGCAATATTTAAATAGGACAAGTATTATTATTAATTGATTCATTTATTTTCATGCAAAATATTTACTGTTACAGAACAATATTTCACCGTTTCAACTCTTACTTCGGGTTTGTCGGATCACTAATAGCTACAGAGAAGAAAGAGAAATAAATACGTAAGTAAGACATTAATTATCTTTTTTTTATTTCTTCACATCAGTTCGCACTTTATTTTCCCCATTCAGAAAATAGAATGATAGGTATAAGGTTTTACAATCATTGATAATATAGTTGTACAATAATGCTGCATGTAGCTCTTTACATTATGCTCGTAATTTTAACAGGAACGTAAGCTATACACTGGCTAAGAATATAGCCATTCAACTGGCTAGTACCCGTGTGGTGTGCATCGAAATTTTTTTCGTCCACCCGAAAATAAATTTCATCCTTCGGAACTAAAAACAACAATGTAATGTCTATAAAATATCCCACAGCATATATTGCACCCATTTCTCATTCCTTAAGGCGGAACTCAAAACCAAATTAATATTTATTATATTCAGTTTCCTCATTTCCGATATCGTCAAAGTGAATCATATCAAATTTGTTTACTATGGATATGTTAATTACAAACAGTTCGAATTGGATTTACAGCCGAAGTTTAAACAATAATCAAATTCATTTTTATTTTAAATATTAATGGATGAATTAAAAATAAAACTTTTAAGTTGTATATATATATTTACATTTAATATCACCATCTCTTTTTTGAGAAATAAAAACATTTTCTCTTCTATGTTCTTACGTAAAATTCATGTCCTGGTGCATGTATGCGCATAAACATTAACGTTCAAAACAAAACAAACGAAAATGTTGTAGTAATAAAGCAAACTATACCTTAAACATCGTACACTCAACATTTTTTAAATAGAAAATAATTATATACCTGGAAAAAATACATTTATATACCACTATTTCCATCGATAATAATGATCTGCGGTTTTGATTGCATCCCCAACCTTTTCACATACAGCGTTACACACCAAACAGCAGTGACATTTGAAAGCCCTTTCGGCGTGTCTTACAGTGAAAGTGGAGAGGGGTAACAACATTTCATTCATAAGTCTTTTCCTTTTTTGCATTTCAAAAAAGCCGAGCGTTTTTTTTTATATTAAGAACCCACCTATAGAATCCAGAGAGGCTTTCTGTAATGCAAGGTTTCCTAATCGAGCACGATATTTCGGAGGGAACGGGATCTCATTTTTTTTTTTTTTTTTTTTTTTTTAGTTTTCGAAGCTGAGAGGTCTGTAGGTTAAATGGAGGAAGAAGAGAAAGAGGTTGGGATGCTAAGGAAGTTGAAAGACTTGACAGTGAAGGTGAAGCGTAGAGGGGGGGGGGAAGTTTCCTTCTCCTCCGCTAGGGGTGGCCCTTTGATTTCTTCGGTCTAATTAAAGTTTCGAATATTGCGACGGTGAATGTTCCCGCACCTCGACCCTTTGAAAGCAATTAGCGGGGCGCCCTCTCCTCCTCCCCATTTTCCCTTTAGTTTCCGTTCGAGGAAGAGTTCATCTGTGGGAGGGAGGGAGGGGGAGGACGAAAATGGCTCCAGAGAGATAGATAGAGAGAGATACAGAGTGAGAGATAAAGAGAGAGAGCACACACATCACGCTATACTATAGCGATATACCACCTGTTTATTTTAGATTTAAGGAGATGTAGCACGCATGGATAACGCATTGGTACCGACCCGTGATAAAAAGTGAATCGTTAACGATTTTGGACAGACATCCTAATGGCGAAAAATGGTGATAATTTTAACTGGATCTCCCGACAAAGTTTACCGTTGAATGGCTTTTTTTTTATCTCGGCTTAATGTTGTGTAGCTCTGCCTTTTGCAAACAGCGTATCAGGTTTTTTTTATTGGATTGTCGTTTTATTTCGAGCGATAATAGGTGGACTGACCAATGCGGTACTCAAAGTGCAAAATCTCTGCAGTCAAAGTTGAAACTTCGATAACTTTAATAGAAAGTAGCTTAGTAGTGAAGTGACTTATAGATTTGTTTTCATAAAGAGCTATATAAAAGTAGTTTTACTTTTAACTCAGATTATAAAGATAAATGATTTAAAATGGCGACCCACAGAAAAGAGTTAAATACGGTATACGATGATTATTGCGAATATCATATTCATCCATTGAATGTGCTTTTGATCAAAAATAAATTTATTGATAAATGCAATTGAAAAATCGTATATATTTTGGTACTTCTCAGTGTATTTACCCGAGTATTTATCATAAAAACAAATGGTGATTTAAGTGGGCTCCGCCATAACATCCGTAAAAGATATCGAAGTTTCTTTTTTAAACATCTCATTACATGCAATATCAAACATCACAGTTTCACAGATAGTACAATTTCCATTAGCATGGATTAAATGTTTCCGAGGAAACTTTCCATTCATCATGGTTCTTAGCGTTTCCAAGGAAACTTGAGAATTACAGTCGATGGACGTACAAGGCTAACATCTAACAGTATTCTCACATTGTTAGCACCGGCAATTTAATTCATGATATAAATGTTTTGAGAGTATACAAAGATCATATCTCCGTATATCAGCTCTAGATTAAAAAAGATTCCATACAACTCGTTACATCCAACCCCTTACGCTCTGTAGTAACCTAAAATTTCGTTTCTTATCCATTGAGAACCAATTCGATTGTTCGTTTCAAATCTTCCGACCTTTAATTGATGACCATGCTGTCATATTTACAAGTTTATTAAAAAATATCACACTTTTCATTTAAATTTGATTTTCATACACACTCCTTGCCATCATGGATTCGCACTTATATACAACGTGATTAGGGTGATTATAGATGAGAATGAGTATATCTCGGATGAAAGTGATGCTTTTTCTAAGAGAGCTATTTTGCATCTATGTAATTCTCTACGTATTGCCTGCCATGCCCTTCGGCGTATTAGGCAATTTAAAAATTTCTGTCGCGCAGTACTTTTCCCCTCTACGTTGGTAAACGCGTTATCTTAAAATCGTAAAAAAATTATTTTTAAAAACAAAACGACTCAACTAAAATATTGTATATCATACATAGTTACACGCGAGATTATTCATCTCCCTAAAAATGTAAAAAACAGAACTCACTGACATTTACATCCTACAATATTTTTTCTCTCGAAAGTCCTCTTCTCTATAACTCCGTCGCGAGATGTCTGTTGGTGGCACGTCCTTTTCTGTTAATATCCAAACACTCGGCGAAGTTCTCCTCGAGGTCTCGTAAAAAAAAAAAAGCAAAGTTAGGATTGCGGGATTCAGCACACTCAAAGAAGATACGTTGGACGTGAGATGTCGTTTTGAATACGCGCGTCCTTCAAGCGGCGTCGTTAAAAAAAAAAAAACTTTGACAAGGAGAAATAGATGGATTCCTTCAATTCTTGATCACCACCTCGACAGAATCTCGTAGAAAAAATGACCGCTGGAAATGTCGCCGTTCTTCAAAACTACCGCACGAAATAGAACGCGCTCGAATGAGACCCGTTGTGTCGCGTCTTCTCCTCTCCGGGGGAAAAAAAGATCGAGTAAACACTGCCACCAGCACATCGAGAGTCTTAGTTTTTACACGTTTCGTACAAACTCCTCTTAAAAGCCCATCTATTATTTACAAGTACATATTTACATAGAATTATTTTGTTAATAAACCCGCTTTTTTATATTGGTTCTCTTCTCCTTCTTCTTCAGCTCTTGTCTATATTTTTTATTGAAAGCACACTTTGTTTTCCCGTTTATGTAACGTGAGACGAGAGGAATGAGAGGAATTGAGTTAAAGACGGAACGTTTGGGGGGAGAGCGAGAGAGAAGGGGGAAAGAGGACCTTTGTTTTCTTATCATTTTTTTCCGTTGCTCCTCCAAAATGGTTCCTCGGCAATTATATGTGAGCAATTGAGTGCACCATCGAAGATAAAGCAACGGAGACTTCCCGCGTCGTCCCAATTACGAGAAGTTCTTCCTGTAAAAAATAAAATATAATATCAACACACATGTGCTTTATGCACAACCTATTTACTCTATCGATTTTATTGTGGTGTCAGGTATTTTTTCCTGAAGGAGTAAATTATATCGCAGTAACATTCAATTTAACGGAATTTATATTTTAGACGTAATTCAAACACAGAATAGCCGAGGGAACTGTTAGTCCGACATAAAATGTTACCTTAATAGGCAACTCAAAGAGCTCAATTAAACTTGCGAACAAACTAACGCACTTCTGAATTGAAATTTAATGAGAAATTTCCTCGGAACTTCCACGGTTAATTTGTAAACATATTATTAATTTTAGCGTGTAGGTAGAATGAGCAAACATTTTGTTTATTTGGCTAAATTGGTTCCAGTGGGCAACAGAAGACCCTGTTCCCAGTCAATTAATTTATTTTTCAACATATTTCAATCTTTTACGTCAACTTATTTCCTATCACTCAAAGATTGATTCTATAATAAGAGTAGGTTTATGACACACGGAAGAGTTATCTACATGGTCTCAAACAAGGAAGTAACAAAAGCAGAGGCTGAAATCAGATTACTTTCCACTTGTCCTGATTGCTCCCTTTCTCTATGAACCGTTGCGACATGACGTCACCCGATTCTTCAGAAAATGGATCACTCAGTGTAAAAGCACACTTTTTCATCTCCTCCAATTCTATGTAATCTTGAGACGTATTTAATCAAATTTCGATTGGTCGTATTTTTCTTATGATGATTGATGATACTACACTGCTGTGGTTGCATTTTTCTTCTAAATTAGAGGAAATTATTAGACCGCCGCATATTTATGCAAATAACGCATAATTTTCAGTTGAAAAATCGCAGATAAGAACCATATTTATCGCCAAATAGTTTGAAGAATAGCTCCTTAGTCCTTTCCTTGGAAGTGACGTCGTTGCACTCTTTTTCTACACCATATCTCGAGTGACTTACAGTGAAATTATCAGTAAAATCTGTATTAAATCAGAAAGCATTCAAATGCGCTTCCACGGAAAGGTATAAGTTTTGTATCCATGATAAAATAATCAAATCCATTGAAGTCATACGGTTTATTTATACTGAGTAATTCCTTGTAATTTTTCAATAAACTTTTACCCGTTTATTTTATATTTAGGCCACAAATACGTAATACATTACTAACAGTTTTGTTAATCGAGTCATTCATTTGTTTCTCTGTATTTTAGGAAAAGTGCCAAACCGAACTAAATAGCTCTAATTAAAATGGAAAATAAGATAAATAAATTCACAGCGATCTTAAATTCGTAGAATATATAGAATCGAATCTTGTTTCATCAGCAGTATTTTTACGTTATAAACGCTTTCTCAAAATTGTTCTTTTATTTGGCTATCTCACAGGTAAAGGTTAGAGAATTACAGAAGTAAATTAGAGAGAAGGAAAGGATAACTCGATTAAAATTCCGCAAAAAACAAATTTAAACCCTCGAAACACTCTTCGCTGGTATTGATAACATTTTTTGACGAAACTACTTCGAGTGCGCTAATTCGCTTTGGAGGAAGTGGGGTAAGCAGGCGTGCTAAGTTTCTTCGTATGACGTCGAGTTTTCCCGAAGGACTGCACGCGAGATATAGTCTGACTGACCTATAGATGCTTCTTCGGTTTAAGATAAAGAGTGGGGTAGGATTAGATGAATGTAAGGTACGAGCATCACCGGAGCAAGAATTCCGTGTATTTCCTACCGGAAGTGTTGCGGTCATTCATTCTCCTCTAAAAATAGCATCTAGAGAAGTCAAGGCGCTAATAGTAAGAATCAGAAATAGAAACGCGATTTCTAAATAGGGCATCGAATTAAGTCACGAACTCAAGCGACTTCTATTTCGAAAAGGCTTATTTTGGTAACATTGCTTTACGGCGGCGTTTGCTATACTCAGAATTTCCCTAAAAGTTTGATGTTTTCATCACTCGCTCATCATTACAAGGTGAGGTTTATTATTATCCTTTCATCGGTATAAAATATTTAGTCAAGGTTGAATCACACTGTTTCATTATGTATAATAATACAATGAGATAAATGCGTTTCGTTGTTAATATATGATTTATGCGAACTTTAAACACTTGGACATAAATTCTTCTCTCGATTGTTACTGAAAATTTATAAATCCTGAGTACCTCATACATATATATAATTTCGAGCGTACTATATTGGAAGTTTATGAAATTCGTAATATTATTGTAAAATATTAATAAAAGTTTGTTTTTATCTTCAGTTTCTCCTCTCGATTTAATGACTTTAGTTATGTGAAATACAGGCAAACGTTAATTCAAAGACTTTCTTTTGGGGTAAGCTTAATAAATAAGTTGTCTATGAGTATGTTACGGGTGTCATTAGTCTCTCACAAGATATTTATACCGAAAGAGAGATGATTTAATGATCTTTACTGTAGTTAAATGCTCTAGACAAAGCGGAAGTAAAATACAATTTTTTTAAAGCTCTAATATATATATATATATATATATATATATATATATATATATATATATATATATATATATATATATATATATATATACATACATACATATATATACATATATATACATATATATATATATAATTCTTTATGATACTATTAAACAGAAATAATCCAAATAATACAGTTTTTATTCCCGGTAACTACGATAAAAGTGTTACGCTGACGTGTTTCAAGGGAAGAGCTTATTAATTTTTTTAAATTCAATCTTATCTCTCATAACATTTATACACCCTGTTGGAGTGGTCCCACACTCTTAGCAAAACCCTTGAACACGTCACTCGAGCCTTTATTTTTTTAAATCAATATTTTTCTCCAGCTACCGTTATTTCCGAGGCATTATTCACCACAGATCGTACCTCACCCCGTTCACTTTACTGGGGGTAAATATTTGTCCTCTTCCGATGTGAATCCACTCTTTCATCCTCCTCCCCCTCTTCCCTTTCCTCTCACCTCCCCCGCCTCCTCCCCCCCTTCCTCCCTCCCTTCCATCCCTTCCTTCTCCCCCGAGAGATGTTCCCCTAGGAATCTTCCTGTTTCAATCCAGCGGATTCTCCCAAACAGTAGAAGACTCCTTCCCTCCCTGACTTCCCCCTCCCCCAGTTCTTATTGCGTGCGTAGGGAGCTCCCCCAGGGAAACGCTGCCTCGTCCGCCGCCGTTTAGACGTAGTGGGTAGGCACGGAAGCCTTCCAGAATCCCCTTCCACCTCCCCTGCTTGACCTCCAACCGGTTGATCCCCAGTACTGTCCGTTTTCGTCTCCTCCGCGGCACCAGCACGTCAGGAACACCGTTTGCAAAGTGTCTTTGAAGGCCTCCCTGAAGTCCCGGTTGAAGTAGGCGTAGATCAGTGGGTTGAGCGCCGAGTTGGTGTACCTATTCGTTAAGAATACAAAAAAAAAAGGTTTCGCAACTTTGTGCAAACAGGCTGTGGTGATCCTTAAATAAATACCTCTCAAGGCACTTTGTTAGTTTGAAAACAACGGTTACCAGTGGATGAGTTCCTTCTGCATATTTGCTCGTCCAGATAATCGAATAGATTCGCTCAGTCTATCCATAAAGTTTTGTGTCTTGAAAAAGTGGCGTACATTTAGTTATTTTCGCCGATGAGGGAAGAATCTACGCAAATAAAAGTTTCAGAAGCTAACCTCTACCTCATATTAATTAGTACGACCCGGAGAGTGAAGTAATTTTTATAGCAGTAATGTGAAATGTTTTCAGTTTTTATCATTTATTATTTTAAACGAAAAATTGACAATTCCATCGTTTTAAAAACCATTCGTAGCTAAATATGGAGTATATTGTTTATAACTTACAATTAGTTTTGGTACTGTTTCTCCTATTTATAAGGATTCGTAGTAGCTACTAATTTTGTCATTTACATTCATAAATTCTTTAGGAATGCAATTTCTTTTTTTCAAAAACGCGACGCAAAAACATTTCTTAAATAATTTCCGATCCTTAACAATCCTAGCGTTAAAGATTCTAAAACTTTAAATGCGATTAAACGTTCAGAAACTGTGATTCTATCGGATTTTGTTCCATAAGACCAAATAATTAAAGCGTGAATGCATCTGCATAGAACCTGTTCGCCAGAAAAATAAAAGGCATACACACACTTTCATTTTGTCATTAAAGGCTTTGCTTGTTTTTGTTGCAGAAAAACCTAACAATCGATCGCGATCACTTGTAGATATTATTGCATGTGTTAACAATTTTTTATTCATTCGTACTGCGTGCTATGAATACCCTATAATGCAGGGCCTACATAGTGCTGTGACAAGGACTCCTTGTCTATGGACTTGTCAAAAGATTTATTTATTTAAAACAGCTCTTGATCTTTTGGCATCATTCACATTCATAACTACTTTTAGAACGTTGTTTAAGAATAAATACTGTCAGTTATCGGTAGAACAATTTAGAATTGTATACAATAAGAAAATGAGAGAAATTAGTGTGCGATTTCATATGTAGGACAACAATGCGTGAAGTAGCCATTTTAGTTAAATTTATCACTGAAATTACACACTAGTATTTTCGGTAAATCCGCTTTGAGTATTTGCTTGGCAATTATATTTTGCGTAGTTTACTATGGCCATATTTGGGTAATCCTGAAGATGGCCAGCGTAAACTGGCCGAAGGTCATTTTGAAATGAACAAACAAGGATGTTTCACCGAAAAGTCTGTTTCACTTTACTCCAAACGTAAAAATTTATCACCCTTTAAAAATCAGTGTTTTTTTTGTTACAAGCTTAGTTTTAAAACTTATTCCAAATGAGATCTAGTTTCATTTTATTTTTATTAGCTATAAAACGTTATTCGGTTGGGTTTCTAACGTTTAAAGTTAATACATCGCGATCTTCATCTTTTTTAAATTCAAACACAAAATTGTCCTTCATAAAATAGAATAAAACTCGTGCAATCAACATCATTCTGTTATTATTATGGATAATGAACCGCATAGGAATGTAAGATCTTTGACATAAAAATGATTGATCGATCATCACAATCGAATCCATGGTTCTTGCCACATTAACAGATTAAATTAATATTAGAGTTAGGATTTGGTATTACTTTTAAAATTTTGTTGGCGAGGATAGATTATAATAATTACGTTTTTTATGAACTGTACCACGTGTAAAAAATATTCAATTTTACATGTTGCCTTTACGTTATTGTGACTACTCACGTCCGACGTCTAATGCAACCTGTACGGAAATTTCGTGGTTTCGGCAGTTTTTCTTTCGAAAATTAACAATTATCCCCTCTTTATGCTTCATCAAGTGCGTTAATTAAAATAATGACAAGCACTTCCGCTAAAAATTATAATTATAAAATTTAAATCAAACCTTTGAATGGGGGAAGAGAATTGCAGAATTGTCATAGATAATAGGGTAGAAGAGGCCATGATCTACATTTATAACAGATTGAAGTAAGAGACTGGTTTATAAATTGTTAACTATTATAATACTTATTTTAATCGAAAACTTACGTAAGGGATACATTTCTTTCTACTTCGATTAGATGAGTTATTGTACTTTTGAATGGTTATAATACTTTTTCTTATTATTCACGATTTCTTACACGTCTTCAACGTATCCGATGAAATGTTTCCGTATCTCTTGTATTGGCCGAAATTTTCATACCAATAGAGCTACAACACACATAATATTCACCTCTTCCACGCTTGATTCATTTGTTTGCTGAGTGCTAACACACACGAGCAGTCTAGGATAACGATTTAGAACTTACGTTCACTACAGCCGTAAGCTGGCAATAATTCACACACTCAGTGTTATGGCGCGTTCTTTTCACCCGCGGAAAAGTCAATAAACTGCGTTCTCCACGGCGAGCGTTGAATCCCTCAGCGCAGGAGAATTTACGTCGTGCTCTATCCAAAACGATAAAAATGCAAATAAAGGACGGTGAATTGATTCGTTTAAAAAATTAGCAAATTATGGATTTCCTCTTGTAGAAATCATTCACATAAATGAAAAATCTGATGTGGCCAACACATGACTTTCTCCATATTTGGGGTATATATATTTAAATTATTATGAATAGCATTACAAGGCAGAATTATTATTTCGTATCGTAAAATAATACAGTCGTCATTATTGCCGTAAATTATATTTTAAATATGTTTACAGAATTCACCTACGTGGTGATGGCTCTGTATACTGGAAATTAC
The DNA here is from genome assembly GCA_036926305.1 of Uropetala carovei. Taxonomy (NCBI): domain Eukaryota; kingdom Metazoa; phylum Arthropoda; class Insecta; order Odonata; family Petaluridae; genus Uropetala; species Uropetala carovei. The sequence continues at coordinate 7,199,480 of JAXCHB010000169.1, forward strand.
GAAAAAGTTAAATATCTCCGAAATGGATGGTTCTACGAAAAATTGTTTCAAACAAAACTTGGAAGAAATATTACCAATAACGATGTTTTTAAGAAGATATTTGACGGAAACCGAAAAAACCTATTATCTATAAATAATTCTTAACAATAACCGCTATGGAAAATTGTTTCAAATGAAAGTTGTGGGAAATTATATTCTCTATAACCTTTGTATAGAATTATATATACAATAATGATTTTTTAACGGAGAAATATCGCAAAAACCGAATCGGGTTTCGAATAAACCTCGACTTCCGGTTAACCGTTATTGTCCAAAACTAATCAGTTCTTTGTGCTCATGCTAAAATATTATATATGAAATTTGGTATTAATATGACAAGTACTTTTTGAGTTAGAGCGCCCACAATCACAGATATACACACACGCACACACACAGATATCATTCCGAAAATAGTCTAAACGTGTTCTAGAGATCTGAAAACGTGTATTTCCGTTGAAATCTCGAAGTCGATTTTTTTTGTGATCACAATACTTTCCTTATACTGCGTACGGAGAAAGTAAAAATAGAACGAGGATAAATCTCCACGCAGATTTTGGACAGCATATTTCTATTTATTTTATTTCTGAATAAATATGTGGAATTTCAGATTAAAAAAGAAAAAATAATTTCTTGTCTGAACCCTAGCTAGCCGTGAAAATAGTATTTATTTTGCGAATTTAATCGTGAATCGTCGTACTGTTTGAGTTACGTCATATCCCTAATTATTATCACGATCCATCCACACGTGCACACATACATCATTCCGAAAATAGTCTCAACGTGTTCTAGGAACCTCAAACGTGCATTTCCGTTGAAATCTCCAAGTCGATTTTTTTCGTGATCGCAATACTTTCCCTATACTACTTATGGAGAAAGTAAAAATTTTGAATTTTGTACTATTTCGTTTGCAAGGTGTTCGTCCTTGAGGGGTTAACTTGATCGAGATAAGTAACCACCGACATTTTCACCACAATTTCCGTTTACAAACAAATATCGAAAGAGATTATGGATTTCGACGGGCGGAATAAAGATACAAAGTCGAAGAGAACGAGATTTTCGGAAAAATAATAAAAAACGAAGAGAATAGGAAATCGTTGAATTGGCACGCACCCGATCCAGAAGAGGACTGAGACGAGTAGGTCCGGGCAGTGGCAGGCTTCCCCGCAAAGGGACGTGATGACGTACCAGAGGAAGAATGGAAGCCAGCACAAGAGAAATGCTCCCATTATGACGCCGAGCGTCCTCGCCGCCTTGTGTTCCGTCCTCCAGCTTGTCTGTTGCTGTGTTTGTTGCTGCTGCTGCTGCTGCTGTTGCGTGTTCTGTTGGACCTGGATCGAAAGCTGTCGCTCTCGAACGGAAATGGTGGTTCCTATAGACGGGAGAAAGGAATGCATGAAAATCTGTGCCAAAACGTTCTAACTCCACTTTTATTGGGATTTTGTCTAGGAGTTTGATGGATATTATTCACAATGAAACCTGTCGTGAGTGAAAATCATATCTTGTGGAAAATTAGTTTCATTATGAGTAATGTATTTTTTTAATTCCACGAAGCCACGCCTGAGACAGTTTGATGGATTGATTGTTAAATAACTCAACTGCAATAACAATCAACAAACATGATCGAGTATGTAAAGTATTTCCTGAGAGGCATGATAATGGAAATTGATGTTTTGATCTTCCAGCCGCGCATCTCGCGACTTTAAGGTCTTTAGGTCACTGAATCCCGCGATTTCCCTGTTCGTGCTTAGTGCCTTGCAGAAGTACAGCAGAAGGAATTCACTGATGTAAAAATACGTATTTTTTTACAAGGTTCTCATTTAAAAACATCGAAGGGTACATGGTTATTACTGCAATGAAAACTGAACTTTTTTAATGTTTTAATTAATTTCTGTTCATTAGGATAGGTGTCGCTGAAACACTATCGATGACTTGAAAAATGTCGTGCGGAAATTTTTTTTTGTTAAACCAATCTATAGTTGATATTATTAACAGAAAATATGTTTCCGCATTCCGCTTTTTAACCTACGATATTAGCCGTAGGATTATTGCCCAAAATCTTCGTCAGTGCGCATAAACGTAAGGTGATGAAGTGGAGAATATAATTTTAATGGATTACGATCTATATAACTGAGCCGGTTCCGTCGGTTGATGAATACACTTTTGCTAGTGTGTTTTATCCTCTGGGATTATCCGGTCAGTGGATGAAACTAAATTAATAACGTACCTTCTCTCTTTACTTTTAAAAATCCCGAACAAAAGGCGCCATTATATAACATTACATGTTATTCGGGCCCTTCATCCCGTCAAATCACCACAAAGAGTATCCGGATTTACAATTAAATATTTCAAACAATTCGCTGGCGTCAAAATGAATTCAGCTTGGATATGACGTTAACGTAAAAGCCAGCGCGTAGGTATTATCCATCATTAATCCTTCTAAAGAAAGAATAAAAGTTTTTCGCCTCATATTATACATACGTATGTATACACATACATATACACACAAATATACTCATGTATATGTATATACATGTATATTTATATGTTATGTATATATATGAGTCCAAAAACTTTTATTCTTTCCTCCTCCACCTCACTTATTGGTAACAAAAATAAACCTATCTATTCTGTAGTTCGATCCGTTCCTTTATTTATTTTCTAACCAAACGAGATCCTTCAGTCTAGGTCCGTTACCGCGCGTGGCGCCACAGTCTTCCCCTTCAGAGACAGGACGTTCAGAGGCATACGCGCCAAATGAAACATAACTAATTTTCTCCCTAATCCCCGCCTACGGGATCCCGTTTTTGACGTCTCATTTGATGGGTCGTAACGTTTCGATGCTTTAGATGCAGGGCGCCACCTGACATCCTGCCACGCCCTCTTCTTCTCCTTCCCCCTTCTCGCCCTTCCCCTATCCAATTCCTTCCATAGCCCGCCATTCGGGGAAAATGAAAGAAAAATTAATAATAAATCCATTTCAATTCCATTCTCCCCTCATTTTCCTTCGCCTCACATCCCTCGGCCCCTTCATTTTTTTTTTCGTCCTTTCTCATTCTCGAACCGTTTCTTGTTCTTTAGAGTGAAAAAAGCACTCCTTTCTCTACCTAGATCATATTTTGCCGCTTCTCTTTCTCCGTTTTTTTGACTTTCGAGAGATCTTCCTCTCCGTTTACAGCACTTCCGCATTCCCTTTCTGTTCAAAAGAGCACAATTCTTTTTTCCTCGAATTCCATCCGAGTGTTCTTTTCTCCCATCGTTTCTCTCCCACCTGTCACCAGGGAAATGAAAGAAATGCTGTTTTGTTTTTCCCTTCCGATTCCAGGAAAGTTGAATTTTTTTATAATTCAGTTGATTTTTGATCCCCTATTTCTTTTGCCTTTCCCTCTGTTATCTTACTTCCGTCGGCGAAAATTTTCCCTTTCTGTCACTCAGATTGAACCATTAATAGACAACTGAGATACTGCTGCATCGTACATGTTAGACGGCATACATATGTTACTGTTGTAGGAGAATGTTATTTTGTCAATCCATATTTTATCGTGATGCTACACCACTTCTGTCTCTGTTGAATTTGAAGCCTGCCTCTTTTGGTTACCTGTATCAAAACAGCCTTAGATTCAGCATATAAAAATTACTTTTGTTGCGAGCTTTTCAACTATAAATAGCAATTTTACATTACTCTTAAATAATTATTTATGCTATTAATTGAGCATAAATATTTTACTTTGCTTTCCCATTTGGTGAAATTGTTAGTTATGTATGCGTACCTGGGGAAAAATATTTTATATCACGTTTTTATAAAAAATATCATTTAAAGCTTCAACGAGATTTGTGGAATTAATACAAGCTATAAATGTATAAATCAACAATACGTAAAAGTTATAAGTTGTTTGCTTAAGTTTCATTATAGAGAGAATGTATCATTAAATCCTATTACATTGCATTAAAATAAATATATTCATTGACTTAGTATTGTGAGATATAATTATAGAAAACTTTTTAACCATTACATTAACATTTCCGAAAAGGCGAATGATTACTAAATCAATCATTGGCTTTAATATTTTGTTTTTAAATGCTGAAATGCGCAATTTAATTGAATATTTTAATTGTGGAAACTGTTTAATGTACGTATAATTTAATTTTTTTATAAATGAAAGTACGAATAAAAATCAAAATGTGAAACAGAGCTTTTAAAATCGAATGTTTTGATTTTGAATATATCTCTTTATTCGTTTACATAGTAACCACATAAATATGTGGCTATAGTAAAAACTCTGGATATCGGAAATTATGGACACTTTCTAAAGTTAAAAATTGCCTGAAATTCCACCTGCATAATGTATTTCAACTGAATGTGAACTTTATTTCTAATCATTTTCATCTCTATATTAATCGAAACGGAGATTAAAATTTTTAAATATTAAAGAACTTAACGAACCCTTGAGTAGTTTATCATTCAAATTAAAATAAATTAGAAATGCTAACACTCTACCGCAAAAAAAGGAGAAAAAGTACTCGAAAACGCCCATTTTAATCCTCATCCGCCTTAAGGTTTTACAACAGCATTCAGAATATTCTTCAGTAGGGCCTCTTAATGAATTTCGCCTCACGTTTTAAGCTAAACCTTTGTTCCTTTCAGTCTTGAACATTTTCCATTTCATTATCTCCCCTAGCAACGAAAACGCTTCATTATTTATCCCTCCAACGGTCGCCTCCTCCAGAGAAGTGCTTCCTGAAAATTTATCCCGCCAATTAACATTATTTTAGTCACTCCAGATTGAACCATAGAAAAAGAAAAACTCTTCCCGTTTTCTTGAGATTTATTCGACAAAGTATAAAAATTTAAAACTCGACGTTTATTCTTTTCATTGAAAATAACTCACGCTTTGCTTATAATTATGAAATTGCTTCAATAATTAGACTCCTACTAGCCCGTACCTAATACTTACACACTTTCTTTAATTTTCCCTGTATCGATCTCACGATTTTTACTTTTTGTGCTCATTCTCTTTGGATACTCTTTTTATTTAGTAATTGGGTCCAATTATCTATTCCCCTTTGTTTTCTCGCACCTGAGTAGCCAATTAGAGTTCATTACCATTAATGGCTCTTCGAAAGCAAAGGATCGTTTAAAAAAAAAACTTTTTAATGAAACTTAAATTACATTTCAAAAGTATTTTTCTTGACTTACACATTCTGTTCAATTACCATTTCTGCCATTAATCTGGCATCTAATTTCAACCCTGAAAAATTAATTACTAGGTAATCCGTCATCGAGGTGTTGAAAACACTATAATTTGACAATTTAGATAAATAAACATGCAATATAAAACGTTAATTTTCATGATTAAATGTTGAATTGGTGGCATTCAATAACTCTCCACGTTCTCATTTTTAATGTTTTCATGAGTGCCGTGAAAGCTGGCAACACGCCGAACTTATTGTAATGCGGGTTGCTGGCACAAGGATGATTATTTGCTTCCTTATCTGACAATGAGACATTTTCCTCTGTTTCTTTGAATCGTTTCTATCGTAGAAAAAGGAAATATGCAAATGTTAATAGGCCTGTCAGCATAGTTATTGTTATCATTGTAACGTATTATGATAAAGTTTATAGGTTTCTATATACCTATGCTAGGAAAATAAATTGATGTGTCCAACACATGACTTTCTCCATACGTAAGTTGTCAACTAAAATTAAATAAATACGGCGATAGGAACAGTTCAACTTACACGCTTCAGCGCTAGCGGTTCAATTGTATTCATTACCACGCGTGCGAGCTGCCCACTAACCGTCATTTTTGAAGAAAATTGAATATGTCTTGAAATATTCCTCATATAAAAATTTATTTCAAACAAGAGTTGTAGAAAAAAATAATATCTACAACTTTTATATATGTATATATGTTACCAAAAATTCAGTTTTAGGCGAAATATTTAAGAAAAACGAAAATTTGATAGGGGTAAACCGCTACTTCCGGCTGACCGATTGTTATAAAAATATTTTCAAATCTCAAGAATATATATATATATATAAAATCACAAATATAGAATTTCATGTTGATCTGATGAATAGTTTTTGAGTTAGAGCGCCCACAAAATTTCTGTCACACACATACGGGCATACAGACACACAGACATAATAGAGAAAACGGTCAAAACATGTTCAGGGGACCTCAAAACGTGTGTATTTCCTTTGAAATCTCGAATTCGATTTTTTCATGAAAACAATACTTTCTCCATACTACGTGTATGGAGAAAGTAAAAATGAAGAACTTCGTATACGAAACCCGTTGCCTAGGATAAAGGGTTGCAAAAAGAAGTGCTTTAATAAGGATAGACTATACATTTTCTTTTTATGTGTAGAACCTGTGCGCATATACGAGTATAAGTGCTTCCAAACAGACTTGTGCAAATAGCTGCCATCCGTCGTAGATTTGAATAGGATTCTTTAGGAAAGCATTATAAAAATTTGGCAGAATTTCCTCCGTAAATTTCGACCTCAGTTCATCATTACTCTGAAGATCGATGAGTTCGAGCTGTAAACTGGAATCAGCCTCTGCATATGATGCTTCGAAAGGGTTCGCAAATGTTTTTAACAACGTTTTGTTCCGCTCAAAGTCTGTAAATCACTCACTAAATGACTGCTGGATACGTTTTAAATGAATGGCATATTTTAAACTATTATAGTTTTAAAATATTTGTTGGCAGTTAGGCAAGCGGCAGGTATTGTTCTTCAACAGTTGCTCTCGAAATAATGATAATTTAATTTGAAACGCTGACACATCGTTAGCAAGTTCAAATATCAGGTGGTTTTTACCTTACAATCTCAGATTCAATTCGTTTAAATTTGCAGTAATATCAGTTAAAATGCCAAGGCACCTGCCAATGTTGGATGATCGAGATGATTTATTGCTTGTCCTTTTTCTGTCAGAAACATTTTTATCTCCTCGGAGAGCGATATAAAACGTTGCAAAATCTTGCCTCTGCTAAGCCGCCGGACTTCAGAATAGTACAGAAAATCGCCATATTCAGCTCCAATTTCCTCGAGAAAAGCTTTGAATTGTCTGTGGTTTAGCGCAGGCGATCTGATGAGTTGACTGCATTTAAAACATCAATCATAACTTTACTAAATACTAGATCCTTCCCAATTAGGTTTTTCTGATAAATTATGCAGTTATATTTTATCAACTCATTTTTGAGTCCTAACTTTTGGACATGTTTGGACAAAAGAGATACCATCCCGTTTTGAGAAGTTGTCATAGAAGGAGCACCATCGGTAACTATCCCCACAAGTTTATTTAGGTCCATACTATGCTTGTGAAGACTTTTAAGCATTCCCTCAAACAAATAAGATCCTTTGGTCTGATTTTTCAACGGATAGAGCTATACGAGTTCTTCATACACTTCAAAATCTGGTGTTACACCACGTGCGATTATACACATTTGCGAGGTTGATGTGACATCTGTCGATTCATCTACTGCCAGTGAAAAGTAAATACACTTATTGAATAGTTCCGAAAATTTGTTTTCAACATCACGGAAAATATCTTTCAGTCGCCGTTGCACGGTCATACAATTTAAGCTGGTGGCTTCAAACTTCTTAATGCAATTTGTACAACAAAGCTTTCATGACACAATACTTAAACATTTTTTCACAAAATCACCATCAGTAAAGGGTCTCGAAGATTTAGCAATCACTTAGGATATATCAGAACTAACTTCGACAATATGCTCTGAAGTATCCGAACGCTTTATAAAAGCATTTTGTTGGGCTCTCAGTGATTGAATCAGGGAAAAAACTTTTGTTTTCTAAGTTCCCCAGAAAACTTTTCATTGAATTCTGGGAGCTTTGTTTCAAAATGCCGTTTTAAGTTGTACTCTTTTGATACGCTTACAATTTGGTTACAAATTAAACAAACAGTTTTATTTTTTTGGGCCACGGAACAATATCTTTCAGTCCGATATTCTTGGAACACTATTTATTTTTCTTATAGGGTTCGTTTCTCCGTTTTTTTATGTACTAGTCATTTTAACGAAGTCAATTGGAATAACTGAAAAACATTCAATTAAATGAATAAACGAATATAAAATACGCCATATTTGTAAGCAAAAATAGATGAAAAAGAAAGAAAGTAAACGATAAACCGCAAATTCAGGTTTCTGTTATAGATTGCATTTGTCATGGAATGCGATGCTCGAGAAGAGGGAAGACTGACTTCACGTTCGGCAGTTGTATGCATACCAAAGCAGTGGGGAGGGCAAAGAAACACTCGAGAGAGCTTATAAGTCTCAAAACCTTAGTCTTCCCTCTGAGACGTGCTTCCAACACTCAACAGAAAAATGAAGCGAGAAATGAGTTTTCGGGATTTATGAATTTCATTGGGCTACCTAAACTGAAAAGTTCGGGTTTTTCGTACATTCCTCAACTTTATATGTAAGCATGAACCCGCGTACCTAACTTCAGCTCAGTAACTATTATAGTTATGAGTGAGAATTTTGAACCTGGTCTAGAGATTCTGATTTTTGTCTGTTTTTCATTTCTCTGGACTCGAAAAATTTAGTGAGTTTTCAAATTCAATGAACCAGGAAATATAATTTAATAGTTTTATTTATTAAAAATTTAGTCAAAGGAACTACTATATAAACACACAAAATAAAAAGTTATAAATTATAACAATATTTTATTTGTCCGACATACCTCAATATTACTACTAAAAATTAAGTCCTGTGACTGTGACTTCCAAACGAAGATGCGATCGCCAGTACAGGTACAGTGTGGGCGGCAAGCAATTGATTATATTTATTCCTGTACTATACCTCGCAAGCGAAACCTACAACACGTTTGTATCTTAATATCTCTCAAATAAAATTTACAAGGAGACTCACTCAACACTTGCATAATTTATCGATTCAAAGGGAAAATGGGAGAACCGCCGACAATCGGTTGAGCGCCTTTTGATATTCGACGCCCCGATACATTGCTTACCTCTCTTACCGCCTAGAGCTGGCCCTAATTATAAGGCTCGGTCGACCCGACAGTCGTGGGGTACGTTATTTCTGCAGTGCAGCGTGTATGAATCATACGGGCTTGATGCCCACTTCGGGGTTTAAATACAAAAAATCCAATTTAGAAAAAGTCTCGAATGAAAATTTCCCGAGACACGAGACAAGAAATCCTCCACCCTCTTCCCTGGAGCGGAACGTAATTTATGGATGATCCCATACAGATTGGGTTAGTTCCCCCAAACTATAAAAAAAAACCTGTCAAATTTTTTAAAATTTACAAGTTTACGTAAGCGGCCGCGGGCGGCACAAAACGCCTTGGCGGGCCGCGGGTTGTGCAGCACTGGTGTAGAACTTTTCCCAAATATAGATATGGAAGTTTTAAAACATTTTTCTGAAATGTAAATTCATATTCTTTACAACTGTAATATTTTGCCGAAGTGGTGTATCCTGTATGCAATAGGACCGGGTGCGAGTATAACGGCAGGGCTTCTCCTCTCATCTTACACATTTTCGGAGCACACTATATGCATAATAATAATAACGGGGCAAATGCCGGTTCAAAGAGTTCTTTGTGCATACGCACCATGTGAGGATAGTGTACAAAAACTTGTATTCTTGGGCTGTGTTCACTTCAGCCTCTGTACATATGGAGATTCTGCTTCCTAATATATATAAATTACGAAATAAGAGATAATTAACTTATGTTACGAATAAAACCTATAATATTAGAATGAATGTTATTACAATTTTTTAAACGTGCGACATTATAAATAGTTCTCAAAATTTTAATTCTTCATAGTTAACTATACTTATATCACATCTAAGTAAAACTTTTACTTTCAGCACAATTTCGCTTCTGATGCCTAATCGCCGTTTGTTACAAGTTACTCTGACAATAATATCATATTTCGGAATGCAGTACATAGCTTAAAGAATGTCAGTTCCAGAAAACGATTGTACGGAAAGAATTTAACAGTGACTTCTATCGAATTTTCTTTTTAAGATTACATTTACGACTCCGTTTAAATTTTAGCTTAATTTTATGTAAACTTTTTGTAAAACTCTGAATTGACCAAACTCTTAGCGTTTATTTTCGTTTATATTTTACTTAGTTTTGTGATACATGAGAATAAAAAAATCATACTTTTTCTCATAACCATGTGAAAGTGGCGAATATTTTTAACATATAGGTATACTACAAGCTCCGTCTTTCAATTCATAAAATATTAAAATTTTCTCTCGTGCCGTTTCCATACTCCTATTCACTATCTTTTTCTATTCACTTTTTTCTACAAAATTAACTTTTCCAACGTAAATATCTCCTTTTCCTCTTACATCTTCGTTCCCATTGTCAGAACCGTGGTTAAAAATGTTTCCTATATGATTTCCGTAACTTGCAGGAAATATGCCACAACTCGCAAAAAGGGACGCACCAGGATTCTCCCGTTCAGCTACCGTAACCGCCCACACAGATATACACGAAGCGGTCGCGTAAAATATTTAACAACAAGTTAGGAAAATGTACAGCGTATCACAAATGGTCGCGTTTCGTGCAATTTGAAAGAAATTATATACGTGTACGTTAGAAAATAACGTTTTAAAATTCCTTTCTTCATCATAAATAATCCATTTTATTCCTATTTAAAAATATTGCATGCACACCTAAGGAAATAAACGTTTGTTTGTGAGATGTTTATGTTAGCAACAATGAAGAAGTAACCATGCAGGAAAGTTTCTGTTCAACTGGAATTAAGACATTCTTTTTTATTTTCTTTATAACGACTACTCCGACTATAAAAATGTACATGAAAAGAAATACTCTTCTTTGCTAGCTCTACAAGTTTCATTTGAAAAATATTTTGATATGACCAATACTTTACGAGATGTGACGGAAAGTTCATTTTTTGTCACCAGTGAAAAGAAACCCCTGATTGCCTTGCGTGATTCATTTTTGCGATTTTCTTATTATCTTTGATTTTAAGTCCTTAATATCAAATTTCATGAAAATCCGTTCTGTAGGAGCCGAGAACGAACATGCAGACGAACGGACAGACAGACGGACGGACAGACTGACGATAATAGGGGCTCACGCTGAAAGCGAAACGCTCCTAAAATATGTTAAAAAAGCAAAGGTAATGAAAACGATGCTGTGCTGAACAAATTTTGATTTTTCTGCAATTGGCGTGTGAGTGACAGAAAGCAAAATATATTACACGAAACGGACGATTCAAATTTCGAAAATATTCCACTTTATTCAGACATAGTACTGGGGTTATTTCGGCAAGGACGTTTTTTCAATAATTAAGCAATAAATTATCTAGGAGATATGATATACGGGAGTGTAACCAGATTTACCATTTTTTAGAAATTTTTCGAGGTTTTCTTTGTTATGTCCATATGTCCAGAAAATGGAGGGCATGACACATGGCGCAAATTTTTTTAACCACTAAATCATATCCTCAGAAAAAATTCCTGTATCCATAATTTTTTAAATGTTGACGAATGGCGGATATGCTACACAGCCAATAGAGCTACTTACTTATGAACATGAATTACATACATATTTATGTGAAACTGGGTTTTCTGTGGTTGCTGATATTAAGATAAGAGATAGGTGTCAGTGTTTAAATTCGTGTCTTGTATCGATAAAATGTGCAGTGTTTCTCATTAGTCAGGTACGTCAGCTGTAAAAATTTTCGGTTAATATTCCCATTTAATGATTAACAGTTCTTTATAATGGAAATGGTTCCTTTGATTAAAACTTCCGTTTGATTTTATTTCAGTAATGAAGGAAGGCGTAAAAAAGTTATACATCTTCCGGGGAAGCGTTGTTCTAGAAAGTTTGTGAACCACTTTTCTAATGAATGACATATCTAATAATCTATAAACCATGAAATATATGCAGCTAAATACAAATAATTCGCAACAGTATCATCAAATGTTGAGTAACCATAATCAGGCTTTCTAAAGTTTGAGTTATTGCGACTTATTAATGCCAGGAATATTACATTTTTTATCTCCCACACAAAAAAATCTCTATTTTACACCATCATAAATTCAAGTTTATTTCAGAATGAAACAAAGGAAATGCCCACGTGTAAGCAACATCTAAAAAAATGTTAAATCATAACCTTCTACTACATTCTATATTTATCACAGACGATCCAATATAAAACGTTTCGGGTGCTCAGTAGCAGATTGAATTTCAATGGGATGATTCTTTAAGTATCACATTATTCAATGATCACAACCTATACACAATCACGCGCTATTTCCTTTTCCCCCCGTAGAAGGAAGCCAATATATCCTCCTCCAATATCCTGGAAATTCCACTCCAGATCCCAACTCCTTAGGGTCCCTCAAATAAAACCTCTCTATCACTAACGACCCGAATTTCCCCTCCAATCCTGTACGGATTCCCATTTCCTTTCCTGTCTCGCCGAATGCGAAATAATCTGACTCCTTATTTTTTATATTAGAAGGGCATATTTTAACGAGAACACAGTTTTTTACTTAACCATCGAGAATGGGGGCAGGATACAAATTACAGTATATAGAATTGCTTTTTAAATAGGTGATATGATCTGTTTTCAACAAACACTCATTCGAACGGTACATTCGGTCTGGTGCGACCCCTTCCGAGAAATTTAAGGGTGATACTTTCATCGCCGTAAGTTAGGAACCCCATTTAATCTCCTCCCTCCCCATTCTCCCATTCGTGTTCCTCTTTGCCATATAATTTCTCCGTCTCTCCCTCACATTTCTTCTTTCCTTTCCCCTCACTCCCTCTCCTCTCTTGTGAATTATAAATTTTCTTTCATTCCCAAAATAACCTAATGAAACTACTTCTTCCTCTTCTCCGCCATCGTTCTCAATGAACCGCACGCTGAGTTTATCCGGCACTCAAGCCTTAACTGCACGTTCAAACCTCTTTCATTTCCTTAGCGTCAATCATGGCTCCACGCCTGGAAGTTATGAACCCGTTAAAAATAAATAAAAGCTGCTTCCTTTCCTCGAGTCTCGTTATTCTCCGATTGGGAATTGTTTTTTTGAAACCGTTGCTTTACCTTTCTTAATTGAGTTTTCAGATAAACATTGATTTGTAAATGCGTAATTATGTATGCACGTTTTATATCAATGATATACGTGAACAATAATGTTCACCTATCCTAAATATTTACTTGTTGATTTTTACTATTCATAACGGTATTCATTTCACTAGAGTAGGCATTTAATTTGGAACTTTCTCTTCATCCTTGTTCCCTTAGCTAAACATCTACCTATTTATAATACTCTGGAGTTTATTTAGGTACTTTTCAACCTAAACACGAAACTACGCCTTTAAACGTATAAACCAGCCTCGGATTTTTTATTTCAGAAATCGTTCCATTTTTCCGCGGAGCATCCGAATAATGTTTGGCTCGTAATTTTCGTGAAGCGGGTAGAATCATGCGCGAGTAAAAACTCAATTCGTTCCTCTCAAAACAGTGCCCGACTCGTTATAACCCAACCGAAATGCAACGAGAGATGGAAGGGAGGTGAAAAAAATATCTTTTGTTGCCGACGGCGGAGCGACCGAGGAACGAGATAAAAACTGCTTTCAACCTCCTCGACGATTAACGACAATTTTTTCGGTATTTTTATATATTTTTTACTCGTCAGCGTCCTCTTTTTTTCCCATTTCGTTCCCTTTCGCCTTATTCCGAACTCCCCTTGTGCATTTCTCTCGCTCACCTGTGATATCACCTCCTCCTCTCCCTACACCTCTCTCTCTCTCGACCTAACCTCCGGCGTGCCTCTTCCCGTTCAATTCTCTCACTCGCTTGGCAACGGCCTCGCATCCTTCCCTCCTCTCGCGTTTTATTCTTCTTTCGAATTCCTCCCATAAAAAAAACGTATAACCGTCACTTCGTTCCAAAAATCACTCTCACTTTCTACCTCTTCCTCCCTCTTTTTTATATCGCTCGTCATTCTCTCCGTCTTTCTTCTATCTCCATTTACGACTCTTTGCACGCATGCATGTATCAACACACTAACTCAAGCTTTTCTTCTTAGTTGTCCTTTCTACCTCTCTATTTCATTTCTCCCTCTCCTTTTTTTCCTCTTTTTTCCATATCTCCCTCTCTCTTGTATTCTCCATATCTTCCTCCCTCTCTCCCCCTCTCTCTCCCTCTCTTCCCCTCTCTCTCCCTCTCTCTTCCTCTCTCCCCCTCTTATCTTTCTCTCTATATCTCTCCCTTCCCCTCTCTCATTCCTTCTGTCTCTCTCTCTCTCTCCCTCTCTTATCTTTCTCTCTATATCTCTCCCTTCCCCTCTCTCCCTCCCCATCTCTCCCTCCCTCTTTCCCTCTCATTCTCTCTCTCCCTCCCTCTTTCCCTCTCTCTTTCTTTCCCTCTCTCTCCATCGCTCTCACTCACACACCCTCCTCCCCCTCTCCTTACCTTTCCTCTATCCCTCCCATGTATTTCCTTCCACCCTTTGTCTGTCTCCCTTTCTCCCGCCCCTCTCACTCACCCGCCGTTCCTAATCTCATACGATCACTGGCCAGTGGTCGCCGTAATTGAGAGATCCCAGGAATGGTTTGGCATGCGATACTAAGCCCCGGGGCTATAACACCCGACCGCGACTCTCCCGCAGCCGGTTGGAATTCAATATCATTATATAAATTTATGTCTCTGATAGGGCGAGTTCTCTTTTTACGCCCGGCCTTTAAAAATTCTTTTTATTGTTTCATTTTTCCGTTAAATATTTACACGGCTATAAATAGGGGATTAGTTCGACTGCCTTCAAAGATTGTGTATTCCTTGTGTCTTGTATTCCTCACTTCGCTACCAATTTTATATTTTTGGAATCTAATTTTCTCTCAAATACACATATTTACTGGACATAAAACGTAAGTAGGAGTTCAAGAGAAATAACAGTGAGACACTTCAAAATGAAATGCTTGATTATATTCGTCCCACTAAATTATCTGTCTAGTTGGGCACACGTCATTTGTTTGTGTGTGAATAATTACTGTACTTTATTAGCTATAGTGCACATTTTTATATTGTTTAAATATTCAGAATCAGTTCGGAATTCGTGTCACGCAAAAATGACTTTGCTGTACAGACGTTCGTTCTAAAATAGAAAAGATTTTTCCTCATGATTTCTATTAATCTTTCATGTTTTTTAAAAATTATTAAACAATGATAGCATTTTCGTATCATTTAAATTAAATTATTCTCTTCACGTAAATCAATTTTAGTACATACATGCAACTTCTTGTATCACACCTTGGTTATACTTTCTTACTAGCTCAATGGACTGTATGAGAGCAACGATGTACTTAGAATTCATTCTTTTAATTTATTCCAACACAACCTGCTCCTTATTTAATTTTGGCTACTGGTTCTTGTTATCTACATAAACGAGTCCTATTCATGTTTCCCATAAATCTTGACCGAAACCTGAAAACCCTCAAAACTCAATCTCTTAACGTCTCCCAATCATACGTCCTACACTTTCTAAATTGTAATTGCCTCATTGTGCACCATATGATCTTTTTCTAAAAATTAATCCTTGGTCGATTGCCGTAAGACAGTCCTTTCGTCGAGTTTTGTTTCCCCTCGGTCACATTTTGTTTTTATTTTCCTCGAAGTTGGAGGGTAAAGTTCTTTCTTCGATGGGACTATTTCTCGAGCGCTTTGTCAGATTTTATCCGATATATTGAGATCAGGAGTAGATGAATATGGAAGAGTTTTTTTTCCCCAGGAAATTGAATGATTTTAACATCTCCATTCATGAGTAACTAAAAATAAAATTGATAATAAACTGTGACTTGCTAGAAAATATTCACGAATCCGAAAATAAACAATATAATGTGTGTATATAAAACGAAAGGAAACGTTACTTAGTTTGTGACTAAATAAAAATGTAATTACCGGTAAACGTATCGTATCAGTACGATAAAGGAGTTATTCTTTAGATTGTAGTCACAATTATTGAAAAAGTTTTTAAAACTAAAAATATTTAAATAAATATTTTATCATTTGGAAAGCGAAAGTCACATTCACTCTCGTTCCATTGTCAAATCTAGAAGCTCTCGTACCATTTCAGGACTTCCGAGAATTTACTTTCCAGCGAAACGCAATATATTTATAAATTCAAAGAGAATATTCCTCTCTTTTTTCACGAGCTTTCCAGTATCATATACCGAATCGAGCCAAGAATTCGGGTTGGCTTTCGCCGAAACAGGATTCCTAGTAGCCTATCTTTTTAGATCGCCTATTTCGAATTCCATATAATTAAACCCGTGATATGCGTTTCGTTTTATTTTGAATGAACTTTTTTTCCCTCCCAATTCTCCCATTTTCGAGAGTCGCCACCTAACGAAGTACCGGATGTTTCCAACAAAAAGGAAGGAATAAGGCTAATTTCGCCGTGCCTCTCCTCCAACTCTCTCCCTCCCTCAGATACCTCTCTTCCACGGCTCTCTCCTCCATTATGCCCCGCCGAACTCTCTCTTCTCTTCCTCTGCCTTCACCAACATCAACTCTTCCCTCACGCACCGGTAATGGTTAAAGAGTTCAGACTAGATACCAGGCTGCTGCCAACCTGGAGACCCTATCTTCCCATCTCTCACCTTTCCTCCCCTCACCTCTCTTCCTCTACCTCCTCTCCCTCACCCTTCCCTCTCTCTCTTTCCTCTCTAACTCAACCCTCTTACACCCTCCCCTCTCTCATTTTTTGGTCCCCCTCTCAAACATCACCCTCCCTTTTCCCGCCCTCTTTTTTCTCCTTCCTCTTTCCCTTCCTTCCCCCCCCCCCCCCTCTCTCTCTCCCTGTAAGAAGCGACTATGTAGTCTCAATTTCACCCAAAGTAAAGTCGCTTGTCTGTCTGTCCTCTCTCCATCCATTCTCAAACCCTCCCTCCGCCCTCTCCTCTTCTCTCCCTCCTCCTTCCTTCTCCTCTCCCTTCTCTCTTTCACTTTACCCATCCTTCTCTCTGTCCTTCCTCTCCCCCTCCCCCCCCTTCCTTCCTCCTACCGTCTCGCTTTATCTCCGGGTTCATGCGAAGCCCACTCACGGACACTTTAGAAT
This sequence comes from Uropetala carovei, assembly GCA_036926305.1. Classification (NCBI taxonomy): domain Eukaryota; kingdom Metazoa; phylum Arthropoda; class Insecta; order Odonata; family Petaluridae; genus Uropetala; species Uropetala carovei. The sequence continues at coordinate 7,216,613 of JAXCHB010000169.1, forward strand.
CCATGCTCTCGTCATGTTTATTCCACACGGTCTCCCTCCCACCTCCCTCCCACCCCCTCGCTCCTCCGCGTCCCTCTCTACGCCCACGTCCAAAACTCGTACACATCCGAGCACGGACGTAACCCGCGAAGAGAGAGAGAGAGAGAGGGCGTAATTACGCCTCCCTCCTCCCTTTTTTTCATCCTGACTCAACGCCTCCGCCGCAAGTTTTCATCCATTGACTTTTGCAGAGGCGGCGCGCGGTGCTCAAAGGATAATTTCATTCAGTTCCACGAATGGGAGTGAAGGGAGGAGAGAGAGAGAGAGAGAGGCGCATCTAATGGGAAAGAGGAGGAGTGGGTTTGTAACGTGTTTGAAAGGGGTACGGAAGCGAACTCCTTTAAACTCCCACGCATATATCTCTCATTCCCTCTTCATCTCTCTCTCTCTCTCTGACACTTTTTCTCTTTCTAACTCTCCTTCTCGTGCAGATAGTTGAGTCCGGCAATTTCACGTGACCCTTATTGAGATTAGCTTTCTCGCGCGAGGGTTGAATATTAAATGGGTGCACGCCCTTGCCGCTGTGAGGAGATCTCTGCTCCCTAGTAGGAGTAGGGGGTGATAGGGAGCACCGACCGTTAGATGGTCATCCCGTATTAGTGTGCGTTCCCAGGGTTACCTATATATAGATGGAGACCTCGGTTACCCAAGGTCTTCATTCTCCGGAGCTCATATGCTATTCCATTTAGTCGGAACAAATGCCCTCGCCTATCAGAACAAACGAGTTTAAAAGTTATAACGAATTTATGGGTTAATCACCCTACCGCCGGTATTTTTTAGAGCGCAACTATAATGAAAATCGCGTTGCTAATGGGTAACGCTCCTCCCAGGACGTGTATTCCTAATACGGCGGCTAATTAAATTTGCAACTTTTGCTCTTCTCCGTACCGTGTTCTCGGGGGGGCGGCAGCCGATTAAAAAAGCGCTAATCCTTTTCGTATTTAATTTGGGGCTCAGATAAAAAAAATAAACGAACCGGTGGATTCTGCGCGCAATCCTCTCTTTTTAACCGGGAGGAGAAACTTTAATTAATCCTATCTTCCTCCATCCTCTTTTCGAGGGATCTCCGTGAATGTTGGAGAGCTTCCCGCACGCAGGGCCATCGAGAGGATCCCGAAAGAAAAGAAGGAATTTTCGGGGATTCGTAACAAAGGCAACGCTCCTTTCCGGTGGAAACCCCCTCTTTTTTTATTACACGGGGAGCGTTAACGCCGCAGCACGCGAGCGGCATTTGAGGGGCGGCGGCGGCCGTTAGAAAGTGCGTGAGAGGGAGAGAGATAGGAATATGAAAAAGAGGCGGATAATGTGCGGAGAGGAGGAGGAGGAGGAGATGGTGGTTTCGGGGGCCGAGGAAAGGGAGAGAAAAACGCGAAAGCCGAGCGAGAACGCGTGAAGCATAATAAATAGGTCGATTTAGATTCGACCACACGCAGGACTGCAAGATGCTTCGGGCGTCGACTCTTTTTGCATGGAAGATTTTTGGTCGCAGTGTGTTCGGCCATAAGAAAAACCTCCGCGCGGGCAAAAAAATACATCGGGCGTTTTAGAGATGTTATTTTTCAATACGGAGGTGGAAAATCGTTTTCTTCTGACGGAAAAGAAATGATCCGAGACGATTTTGCGCGAACAGCGACAGCTATTCTTTATGTGCTTGTGCCGAAATTCATTTTTCTTCGCAGGAAACCGTTTTCAAACAATCGTTCCTTTTATTGAGCAAATTATTAAAGAAAAGTGACGCAGAATTTGATTGTGTATTTGGATAATCTATTGATTTTAAGATACTTAAAACAATCTGCGGCATAACAGATCTGAAGCATGAACATTGTAATGGAGTTTACGTTGTATTTAAATGTATAAATTAGTAATCATCCCGTTTTTTTAATCCGCTGCTAAAATAAAATATCTCACCGGAGATTAAAAGTGAGAGTATTAGTGAAAAATTAAACTACATAAATTCAAAATAAACTCAACAACTCGACTACTGTCGAGGTTATCTAAAAATGAAATAAATATAACTTTAACTTTTATCTTCAACTATAAAATTAACTGATTCATTACGTCGTTCCCTAGCGGAAAACCTTATCTTAAAACCACTGTCTGTAAGCCATAAAAATATTTAAGCATTTATACAAAATTAGATTTTTCCTTGCATTTAATTCGTTGTAGCTTCGTTTTCTTCTATGACCAGACATAAATTTAAGGAATACTTCAATTAAAATTAAATTAAACTGGCGCCTTATCCATTTTCTCTCCGGTATATGCGAGACTTTTCTTTGGTTAAGTACGCTGTAATCCAAGATGGACTAAGGAACGAGATACTAAGCGGAGTAATCCGCAAAGAAGAAGAGATTATAGAGAAGGGAAATCCCCGTGAGAGAGGAAGATGGGTGGACTTAATATTGCAAATGGAAGGTAAAACATAGACTCGTAATAGGTTCATTGAAAGTAGAACTGAATGGGAACAAAAATAATCCTATCGCTCCCTTAAATGTGAAAAGGAAATGCCACTTCGGATAATAAAGATAGATTTAGTGAGCCATAATAATTGAATGGGGCTGATGAAATTGGTCGATGAGGTAGTTAAAATGTATTCGGAGATTCTGGTAGCGAATCACAGTAGAAAGGATAAGGAGAGAGGAAAAAAAGAATAAAAGACTATGACGTGAGGAAGAGAGAGAATTCAAAAGTAAAGAAGATAAGATAATCGATTAGAAGTAAAGAGTCGAGTATGAATAAATTAAAGGTGGAAGGAGCGCTTAACTTTGGAATTGAGGGTGATAAAATCATGGGATGGCATATTTTATAGGGGATTTTGGGAGGATGGAAAAATAGGAATGCAAAGAGATGAAAAGGCATCAGTAAACAAGACATAAAACGAAGGGCTTATCAGAAAGGAAAAGGGAATACGATAGGGATAGTCGCGTAGCTCCAGATGCGCAGGCCCCGGTGCAAGCATTAATGATGCCCTTCCATTGTTTGACAATGAATGAAGCATAAAGGAATATTAAATTGTTATAGGAAAAAATTTAGAATTACTAATGCTTATTTTGCCATAAGTAAACGTAGACTAATGTTTTATGTATGTGCATTAAAAAGATACAGGAATTGATCATTTTAGTCTTATTTATAGCCTTTCCTTCCTTGACGCATAAGCATCGTATGTTGTTTTCCCATTCCCTTTTGTGATTAGTTCTTCATCTTATGTTTTGTTTACCTGTACTTTTTCATCTCCTTGGATAACTACACCACTGGTTAAGGAGCAGGAATTTGTAAGGAAGGGATTTATATTATTACGCTTTTATGATAAGCAATAATATTACATTAAAAATTAATTTAAAAAATAAAGTGTTATAGAGTGAGTTGTATCGTATAGAAAATGTATTTATTAAAATAATAATTTTCTTCATTCTCTACCTAAATATCAATAGATATATCAAAATATACCAAATCAAATTATTCATTTTTATATTAAGGTCTGTTTTTTCATAATTTAGTACGAGTATACTATGTATTACGCCACTTACCCGCACTAATTATCATTATTCGATTTATTACTATCCACATTGCTGTATGAGTAAGCGAAGGACGTTATGCTGTGTGAGACGTCATTAGTATTCCACGAGTATTTAAAATACTTAAATGAGCAATTTAACGTTTTATTTCCAACTATTCCGCAAAAATATGACACTTAAAAATATAGAATTCAACATCCATCAGAATGACATAAAGATTGCAACACGACAAATATATTTTCTTCATGTTACTAACAGATTCTTAATTATACGATAATGTAATTAAACATAACTTGCTGTTTGAAAAATACGTGCGAATTAATCTCCCACTCTGGATTTACTAAATTGATAAACATATAGATATACAGTAGTAAATTTGTCATAGATTCCGCTTTTTGTGAGTAAATATCCGATCTAATAAAAATCAAAAAATATTTTTTCCCGAAATTTTATCGACTTTTTTTTATGATTGGAATGAACCCCTGCCGCCTCCCAAAAGCCTCGTCTGAAATGCGCTTATTGTCGATCTTCCGTCTCTTTCGGTTCCCCGTTGATATTTGTGTGAACGAATCGAAATTCGGGAGGAGCCCAAAATATCGTACGAATTGCCAAAAAAAAATCTTTTTTATTTTCGGAAGGAAAAATAGTCCGAGAGAAACGGCACAAAATTTCGGGGACTTATAAACAAAAAAATAATTCTAGAACATGTCCAACTCGTCGTTGTCGTAGAACCGGAGGGATGTAGTGGTAACGGAGGTAGCAGCAAAATAAAAACGAGATTTAAAAGATTAGATAGTAAATATACAGAAAAAGAGAAATAGAATAAAAAAGGCAAAAGAGATAATATAAAAGTTGTGAAAGATTGAGTTTTATCTGTCGAGATCATGCGATGGAGTGAGGGAGAAAGCTAGTGCGAATGCAGATAACCGCGAGGGAAAGGAGGAAGATGGAATAATAATTTTAAAAAGTAATAACGGAGACGAGAGACGTGGGAGTCGCGCATTCGCTTCCATTGCTCCATCTCGTGCTCCGTATGTTTTGAGAGTTGGAGAGGAGGAAGGGGAAAGGGGGTTTGCCTGGAACTCGTGCGTCGCTGCGGTGGGTGAAAGGAATCCCGTTGCCTCAATTTCTCTCTCTCTCTCTCTCTCTCTCTCTCTCTCTCTCTCTCTCTCTCTCTCTCTCTCTCTCTCTTCCCCCCGATTTTAGCCATTGATTAAGGTAAGCGCACGCCGTGAGAGAGGAATGATAGGAGGCGTCTCCACGCTCACGTAAAATAATTTATCCCACCGAGAATCCGAAGTCGATTTAATCTTCCCGAAAAATAAATAAGAATCCTCGAAATAGTTTAATTAATGCCTTATTTAACGATATAGGTTAGAAGACATTATTTAAAGAAGGAGATTTTATAAAATAAGCGCCTGAAATATCCCTTTTAATTATTTTTCAACTTGGCATTGGATAAATATGAAAAGAGGCTTCGAATTCGATATGAAAACTGTAATCGATTGTGTATCTATAAAGTATTCTCCTAAAGAATACTGGAGAAATTCTGTTTCTCGTATTATCGATTTGAATGAGCGAGACTAAACAATAACGACAATTAATGAGGAAAACCATGCATAATACAATAATTTGCTGAACCGTGTTACAATATGTCCAACTCTCTACCATTGATATGCTACCGGTGGAGATCATATTGACGAGCAGTCAAGAAGTTCTGAACCTTTTCTTCTGTAATTTCACGTTTCCATCTTTAATAACATTTAAATTATTAATGATCAAATTTATATTTTTATTCTATGATATTTTGGCACTAAAGCTAAAGCTTATTAATTAATTCGGCAAAGTGCGATTTTAGGGGACATTAATGCTTAATATTTCCATTTTTAGCGTATTTGAGTGTACGTATATGTATGCTTGTAATTTTAAAGATTAAAACTTTGAGTCGGATTTCGTTTAACTTATCAACGCCATCGTGGGAATAAAAATGAAAGTTAAAGTCGGAAAAAAGCGAATAAAAACTTATTGTGGCAATGCTGAGCTATTCTTATTCCCATTAACCATTCGTAACGGCAAGGGAGTAGGTATAAGTGTATATTACGAGAATGAATAGAGTAATTTCATGCATCCAGAAACGAACAGCTATTCGAACGTTAACAGTCGGCGCACCTATCGCATGGATGAAATTGCCTAAGCAACTGTTTCTCTCTCGGAGGAAAATGGCTGATATAATGATAAAGACGATAGGAGACAGAAGTTGGCACGAGGAACAGAAACGGGGGTAATCAGATTTAGAAGAGACACCGATTTAAAGAGGGAGAGAGGAAAATGAGAACGGAAGGTGAAAGGCAAAGAAAGGGACGAAGGGAATTGAAGGAGAAGGGAGAGAATTTAAGAGAGTGGGTAACGATCAGGAGAAAGAGGGGAGTGAGGAAAAGGAAAGAATTGAAAGGGGAATAAAAATAAAAAGAGACGGGAAAACAGCTTAAAAAGGAAACTGAGAGAGAAGAAATGATGCAGGCGAAGAGAAAGGTAAAGAAATGAAACGGGAACTTTTCACGCGAGAGAAATTTTACACCTGAATTTCGTCAAGATGGATTGGATTTTCACCAAGTCTTGCTCGCAAAAATTCGCTCACTGAATGGCTTACGATTGAAGAAATATTTCCGATAAAATCTGTAAGTTATTTTTTACCGTCTAAACATGTCGCTTTTCCGAGATGCGCAAGCAAAGTTATATCGGAGAAACGTCGAACGTCATTTAAAATCTCCATTCAAATCTGCCATAAAAATTCTAATATGAAAGATATCGAAGAAATGTCAGCATGTAAGAGGAACATATTGACAACTCACCAAGCATTTTAGACATTTTGAGGTAGCTGTTGAATTCTTCCTCATCAAAGTAGTGTTATATAAACTTAGTAATTCAATGTGTTTGTTGAATTATTTATTTAAACTGTGACTTCGGTGAACGAACGTAGCTAACAGCTAGGCATATCAAAATCATGGATCTTTTGCCAACAACATATACAATTAAAACAATAATCAAAGCCATTATTTCGTTTTCGATTGCTCCGCTCTCACATTGATAATTACTGAATAGCTATTTGAGATCGGGAGGACCATTATCAAATCATCATTAAAAGTCACATTAAGTTCCCTAATTCATTATCAACAGACACAACCGGAGCAATATTACATATATATGACATTAAAATAAGATTAGATAATGTATAGGTTTCCTTCAATTTAAACTTGCCCGTTTTGCTCGACATCTTCTTCCAGTCCACAGAAAACTATAAAAAGAATTGTTATGAACCGCCGAAAGGGAAGCAGTGAAGGAAGAGGGAAGGAGGATTTGAGACTTTATTCCCTCCTCCGATGCTGACTATACCCAAGAGATGAGCGAGGGAGGAAGCGCGGGTCTCAAGGAAGAGGTTGCGCGAGGCGTTGAGAGGCGGAGGAGAGGCTGGCAGGTGATGGAAGGGAAAGAGAGAGGGATAGATAGATAGGGAGCGAGTGAGGGAAGAACAGAACCGGCAGATCTTCTCCGAGAGAAGTAAAACATTTATAGGGCCGCGCGGTTTTCTCTTCCGTAAAAGCCTATCGATTGAATCGTTCGAGAAACTCGAGTCACTTCGTTAAAAAAAAAGATCTTTTTAACGTTTGGAACGGAAGTTGTAAAAGTATGGGTGGAAGATTCGAGAGGTGGAGTGGTTGAGGAAGAGAGGACGCGAAAGGAAGGAGGGAGGAGAATGAGACGAATCCTATTGTGTTGGTTGTCCTTCAACACACGAACTCCCTCGTAAGCTCTCCTCTAGTTCTCTAAGTTTGTATTCGCGCGCGTAAACTGTTGAAAAGGGAAGATTTGTGTGTCGGGGAAAAGGACGGATGGTTGTCCATAGGAAGTTGCGAGGGAGTCTTTGAGGATTGGGAGGTGAGTATTAGTGGTTTTTGGAGAGAGTAGGTTGTCGAGGGATGCTGGTCTAAGGGGGGAGGGAGGAGGAGGGGGCGAGCCAAGTATCCGCCCCTCCGCCCCCAAAACTACTTTTTCCTCTTCGGGAGTTTCTAAAGGGAAAGGAGTAGTCTGGTTAGCCGCGGGATGAAAACATGAGGGAGAGGAAGATGGAAAGAGAGAGAGAGAGAGAGGGAAGGTGGGAGGGATCAATAACTCTACAAGATAATATAATGGGCGCTAACTTTACCGACTAACGAAATGAAAAAACTGCTATAATTACCTTCACCCCTAGGAACTTTGATAAGAAATTATAAAGTTTATTGTTTCGAAAGAGAGCGAGTTTACAGGATAGGGGGAAGAGGGGAAATGAGAGGAGGTAGATTCCCGAAAGAGCCTCGCCGTAATTTCGGGAAATTGTGTGTGCAAAAAAATAAAGGGGTGAAAAAAAATTGGGCGAAACGGTGGATAACGCGATTACCTTTTCACGAGAGACGTACGGGATCTCCATATTTAGCCGCTCCGATGTCAAAATTTGCTCTCGCTTCCCACGATCGATGTGCGTGTGTCACCAAAAATAAATTTTGCGGCCGTCCAATTCCGTCTGCCTTTATTTGTAATGCGTCGTTTTTTTTTACTCTTATCTGTGGTTATTATATGCTGCTATCAGAAATTACGAATATGAACGCCATACTCATTATTACTAAACAAATAGTTTAGTTTTGGACTAAGGTATTTTATATACTTATTATATTGCGAGAGAACTTCCAATAATTATTACATTATAATTATTATATTATAATTATTATTATTATATAATAATTATTATAATATAATTATTATAATATAATAATTATTATATATTAATCGATAACTATAAAAGGCTAAATCTCTTATTATATTATAATATAATAATTATTATCATATAATAATTATTATATATTAATCGATAACTATAAAGGCTAAATCTCTTGGTCACTTGGTCATCATTTTTTGCGTAACGCTAAATATCTCAACATATCTCGGCCATGTCTTTAGCCAGTCCAGCCAAATTCGGTAGGATTGCTATGAATACGTTCAAAAAGCGAATGCTATAAAAATATGTTTTTAAAGTCCCGGGTTCGACGCCAGGAGAATGTTTTACATTCCATATGAATCTCATATCTCGGCCCATAAGTTTACACGCTAAAATTTAATTTTCAACGTGCAGAGTTTTACTCTTTTGGAAATTAAAATTAGAAATAATTGACCTACGACCTTCAAATTAGGACCATTTTAAAGGAAAATAAACGGGCCGTTTAATTTTGTTAGTCTTTTCTCACCTAAATTTATGTAGCCATAACTAGAACATGTGGCAAACATAATTTGAAATTTTGGGTTAGGGATAAAGATAATCAAGGGCAATTGCTGTTAAACGAAAGAGTATTTACAAGGAACGTCGTTATAAGAGAGCTACTGAATAGCTAAAATAATGTTATTGAGGTATAAGACTGTTTTCCTCTTAATTTTTTAAAACTATTCCTTTGTTTTAATTTGTAACCCTTTCCAATCTTATTCGAATATTATAATTGTATCATTTGTTTGTTGGTTTTATTTTTATATTGTTTGTTTTCAAAGGCCGTTTTAAACGGACTCATTCGTCTAGTACTTATAATAACCAACATTATAGGTGAAAAATGTTCAATTTTTGTTATCTACTCTATACAACCCTTAGTATTTACAGTCTTAATTTATCAGGATTTTATTCTTAGTTACGATTAATTAATTGACATTGAGCATTATAATCTACCGAAACTTTACCGCGACATTTTATTATTCTAGGCAACTGCAATGTTTACGATTGATCTTTATCAATGACCTTTTTCATCCTCTTATTTTATACAGACCCAGGGGCTTTCTTTTCGGTAATCTTCGATAAACCATGCATCATCATTAACTTAACGCTATCGAAAAAAGTTTTCTACGGTACATTATTGATATTGTCGATATGAAACTGAAAAAAACACCGGTGGCGGATTTAGACATTCTGAGGCCCCTTGTACTAAACTATTGGGGTCCCTTACGCTAAATTATTGAGGGCCCTGCAATCTAAGTACATATACTGAAACCTCACCTAAAGATTTGACTCCCCATTTCAATAGATTAAGTATCGCAGTGCAAAAAAAATAAAATTTCCTTCATGGATTTTAAAATGAGATATTTAATATTCTGAGATTATACATAAAGACATTTTTTCGGGGCTCATGGCGCGCGCCACTGAAAAACACAGTCATTAACAATATGCTGAAGTCTTATTAAGTACGAGTTAATATAAGCTGAAAATTTGTCCATTTTTCTCGAATTCTATCTAGTTTGTGTAAATAGAAATAGAACAAGGTGTCTGTAAAAAATGCCATTGTAGTGAGAAATATTTTCTGCGAAATATAATATTATGGCTAAATGAAACGTTGCTGTATTTTCTCCTTATATATTGATTCTTTTACGATTAGTTCTGTTATAATTCAAGAAAACTTAATATGAGCAGGCTTTAGAGGTGCGTTACTCATATTAAATAGCTATAATCTAATATATAAAAATGAATGTGTGTATGTATGTGTGTGTCTGTATCATAATTTTAAAACTCGAAAACTACAGTTCGTAGAAGTAACAGAAAGGTATCATTTTAACCGGAATAGAGAGTAGGGTGGTATAGTAAAGTTTTTATATAGATTTGTTTGACCTGTCTAATTGTAAAAAACATTTTCTTTTTTATTTTCTCCATTTGAATAACATAGGGACGAGTGCAGCTTATTTTTCGTTTAAATTTTTAAATTACTTAGAAACATGGTACAAACTTGAGACTTAAATGGTTCTACGAATAAGAGAACAAACTTTATTTTTATTGAAGACAGAATTCGAATCCCGATCGAATTAGCATAAAATGCATTTAGAATCAATAAAATACGTGATTTTATCAGTTTTATTACAATATCCATTATAAGCTACCATGACAACTCCCATGTCGCCGAAATTGAGAGTTCAATGCATTTATATGGGAGAGAGGGGGAGGGAGGGAGAGAGAGAGGGGAGGAAGAGAGAGAAGGGAAGGAGAGGGTGGATGGGAGGGGGAGGGAGTTTATACGTTATTTTCGTAAGATTTTCTTCCTTCATTCATCTAAATAGAAAAATGCGGGCAGTTTTCTTCATTTTTGCTTTATTCGACGGGTATAACTGTGTACTATCTTATTCTTGCGATGCTTACATGTTACACGGTCGAAGTTTTAGATTCATTAAATCCGTTGAAATTCAACGGGCACTTCTGCTAGTTATATTTAAAATACACGGTTACACAAAGAGAATCCTTCGCCATCATTACCTGATGATAACATTGACTCATTGGAATCGATAGAGATGTTAATAAAAGTTTTGGAAATCAAAATAGTTCAAACTCTTAAGTATTTCCATACTCTATTAAGGAGTTACAACATTGATCGGTTTCTTCGGCGAATGAATTTATCTTAAGGGTTCCCTGGCGTTCAAGCCTATAATCTATTAATTTTTCTCGGATTGGAATAGTATTTCTAGCTAAAATTCCACCAAAGGGAGCAAATATTATAAGATCTCTCGTAACAATCGCTCCACGACATAGCTATAACCTTCCGTTCTTAACTTTTACCACTAGTGATTTATTTTTCGTCCTAAAATAATAAATAAAACGACCCCATTCCACGGGAATAATGAAGTTTACTGAGGTATCAGAGGAAAATTCAAAGCCATTTTTTCCGCGTCCTTTGTCTGAGCATGAGAGAGGTGGGTGGGAAAGATACTGGGATGGAATGTTGCCTTTCCATCCTCAGCCATTATTAGGGGGTTTTGAGCGGTTTCCGCGGGGTTGTGGAGAGAACCCCCTGCGGTTCCATTTTTTAAGTCCTTTTTCCTTTGCCAAAACCCCGTGACACGCCCATCTCCTCCCCCACTCCCACCTCCCGAGTTTCATCCCAGGCACTCAACTCCCGGCTCCTTTCTCTCTATCTCACCTTCCTTCTCTCTCTCTCTCTCTCTCTCCCCTTTCTATTCTTTTCGAGCGTAGACAAGCGTGCCTCTCTTTTTTTTTATTTTTCCTCCCTAAACCTCTCCTTCCGCGAAGACTTTCGTTGGGATCACTTTAGGGCAAGTTTCTCGAGCCATTCCTTCGGCGCTTTCCCTCCCTCCCTCCCCCACCAACCTTCTCTGTTTCGGCTCGGAAAAGAGATTCCCGGGATAAGGCGGTATCTCGGACGGTTTCCGACCTTCCACGGAGATTCTCCACGGCCCGAATATACCGACATCTAATCTTTCTATCCGCGTGAAAATATAAGGCCAGGAGGGAAAAGAAGGAATGCGTGTATGAAGACGTCTAGGAATACTTTCGGAGATGTGCGACTTTCGTGACGTATTTACTGGTTTTTCTGACGTTTTCTAAAATTTAGGGGAGGATCCGAATTTTTCCGATGCGTAAGACTTTTTTACATAAAGATGTATTAGATGTTATATTTAATGAATTCTCGTGTTTGCATTGGTCGATATTATACGGGCCACATAATTTTTAAGGCTTCGGGAAGCAAAGGCATTCAGATGGCATCGCCGTGGCAGATTGATCTCGACGACTTTCAGAATATAAGTATTTAAAGGGAACATGATTTTTGTAGTAGTATTAGCTGAATTTATTGAGTTCTGTCACATCATATTCTTCGGCATGTTTTGTTCTTCGGTATAATTTCGGATATGGTATATATTTCATCCTTGGGTAATACAAGCGATGATAGTAAATCTTTTTAAACAGTATTGCCTCTCCCTCGCGAAAAATAATTTTAAAGGGGACTGCATGAATTCGGCATAGCCACTGAGGTAAAATATTTGATAAATATTCTTATTTGCCCAAATAGGGATCTTAAATTTTAGTTTGCTTAATGTTTTCTCGCGCCATATTTTAAAACCTCGTCTGACTGCGAAAATTACATTTCGTATTTTTACTGAAATAGTGAAATATGGAACTAGTTTGACGCTGTTAATTTTTAATCCCTACGATTGTGCACATGCAATATTTTAATGACACAAAAAGATTTAGGTAGGTCCCTGACTAAACAGTGTTTACGCGAATAAGATAAACTTTTCGTGTACCTGAATCTTTTCGGTTCCTTTGCTTTGCATCAAACGCCGAAATGGCATACCACTCCCTCGAGTACACTGCCTGAATTCAGAGACCTGTACTATCAACTTCTAGTACTCTCTCTCTCCCTCCCCCCCCCCCCCCCCCGCAATGCACACAGTAGAGGAAATCGCTTTGCTTTACCCCTTTCCATTCCTTTTTGGGTCCTGTCTGTCTATCCAATTGTGTGCTCTATCTCTCCGTCCCTTCTTCTCATCTCTGCCCTTTCTCTTTTCCTGTTTTGCCCAGCTTTTCTCTCTCTCTCTCTTCACGAAATTTTAATGAGCATTCACGACCTCTGCTCTTTTAAAGCAAACACTAGTTCAAATGTATTTAACCTATGTGTTTAAGCATTTATAAATAAATAAACTCCCAAAACGTGAGCGCAAATATGCAAATACGACTTCGGCTTATTTTTAGTCGTTCTTAAAGTTTGAAATGTGAAGGAAAAACGAGATTTTTTTAGCGACAGATATATGTTGAGTTGAACACGAATTTTAAATAGATTCTATTTATTTGAATAAAGCATTTTAATTTTGATATTTTGTTGTTAATTCTCCTCATGTTTGGCACTGATAATTTTTTTTTACTTTTTGTTAACATCAGTTGCGATTCTGTGCATGTTGTGGTATAATATCTTGCGTCAATGTCACGTAGCAAGTTGTCAATATTCTGAAATAGTTGTTGTACTACTTGAGATTCTGGCAATAAAATAATTCATGCCTAATAATAACATCATAGGGATGGAGAAAGAGTTTCTAGCCACTTTTATTTATAAATTCTTCAAGTTTCACTTTCCCGCCCACCCGACTGTCATGTATTTACTTAAATTAAAGCTGTGATTGAACCAAAATGATAGTTAAGTTGTTCTTATCTTTCCTACTTATAAAAGAGTATATTACTCCTTTTCGTCAATGTGAAATAATTGCATCCAAAACACTTCAGATATCACGAACTCCTTTGTATGCAATCACTTCCTGAACTCCATGTAAAGATAGCATAAAAAACTGTTTAATAAATATGCCTATAAAATAAAAGAGGATGGAGAGGATTCATAAAAAATAAATACAATGATGATTTATTTGCCATTTCATTAGAACGCATTTAAATAGAACGATATTTTTTAGAGGCCAAGAGATGAATTTATGGAATAATAATCGATTGTCAGTGAGCAGCAAGGTTAATTTAAGGATAAGGATAAGTGATAATATTTTGAAGAGACCTTTTGTGCAGGATAGCAAATATATAGAAAACTGTTCTTATGAAAGAGGCACGTAAGGATGGAACGTTCGTGATGGAATCATTAAGGAAGACTGTCTAAGATGGCGCACGGAGCACAATTCCATTGGAGGAGTAATTATAGAAAGAAAAAAGATGGATGGGCAACTGAGTCATAGAAAGGACGAACACCTACCAATCCGGATTCGGGAAAAAGTTTATTACTGAATAGCATAACATCATCATAAATTGGAAAAATGGTTTATTTCATTATATATTTAGGGTGTATGTGAATAAATGTCATCTAATAAAACTTTCAACATCAAACTGAACAATGCTTTTGTAAATTACGTTTTGTTTCAACTTTATGCAACATGGAAAATATACAAATTAACATGTTGATTCTTGAAAAAAGGAACACAAATACACTGATCTTATGCATACATAAATTTTTACATTTCCAATGTGTTCGTTAGACTCTCTCATTTATACATTTCAAACTCATCGTCATGAAGTGAATGTAAGAAATATAATATCTATTTTCATATAAATCTGGGAGCTAAAAGAGATTCACGCGAAGAAATAAGTTTGAGGAACAAATATTCATTAGAATATCGTGAATCACAAAAGCACCGCAAAACCTTTTATCATTTATATCCCTGGGGCATTATGATCGATCAATTTCCCTTAACCAAGATAAGTAATCGTTCCATATCGATACCGGTCTTTGTATTTTTTATGGCTTTTCCAATTCTGTCGTGATCATAATCATACCTCAAGGTCAAGTAAGAGTCTTAAGTTAAAATGTATCATAATTATTACTAAACGTATACCTTAGAAATTGAAATGTACATATTATTATTTTCCGCGATATAAGTTTATTTCCTTATCGTTTTACATAAGTCACACGTTTATATTTACGTAGGAGGGCTACAAAACTATGTTGTGAAAGAAATGTTTTATTTTGGGTCTAATTTTATGGGCTAATAAAACGTTTTCAGCCTCCGATGTTTATTATTATTTTCTATTGAGTTCTGCGATTTCGCGTAACACTGACAATGTGACAAACTGCTAAATTCCACGGCGTGAATTATTTTTGTTACCTATTTAATAATTCCCGAACCCCTTCTTTAGAAGAAACTGAAACTCGAGGACAAATAAAGCCAATGACTTGTGAAAAATAATTTACGCTTTCATCTTTTTAAATAATAAATATGTTCTGCGTATACGTATATATTAATCCTATGCATGTATATAATATACATACACATACACTGACCAGTTTTTCAGTCAGCCACGTTCTCAATATCATCTCTCTCCTTTCATGTGTCTCTTTCCTCAACCATTCAAAGGACGACTTCAATTTCAGATCGGCTTGGAGCCTTTGCGGCCGGTTCGAACGGATGGCGGTTAGATCCGTCACTTGTGCTCAACGGGGAGTTCGGAGCCGGACATTTTAAGAGTACGTCTCAAGCAAGATCTATGGAGGAGTCCCTCCTTTCTTCTGCCAGCTAGTCATCTCGGCTGGATTACAGCGGAACAAAAGGTACGTTCTCCATTTCTAAGATGATACTCGTCGCTGGGACGAGAATAGTAGCGAAGGGAAAAGATTAAACGGAGACTAGAGAGAGAAAGAGAGATGTAATGAAGAAAGAGGAGGTTGGGAGAGGAGATTGGGAGAGGAGATTGGGAGGGGAGGTTGGGAGGGGTTTTTAGAGTAGGAGGAATGAAAGGGAGTGAATTACTCGCTGCACATAAAGCTTTCCTCCTGTATCTTCATCAACTTCTTTTCTCTCCTGTGTCATGTCGCGACGAGAGTAGTAACTGCCTCGACGAATTAGCCCTTTTGAGCGTCGAGGTGTAAGCATTGCTCCTCTATCTTTCTGAAAAAGACCCGATTACATTCTCGAGGGTAATTACGTACTCTCCCCACGAGGTTCGTGTCGCGTTTTAAGGATATGATTGCATCTCAAAATGTTCGCTGAAACATAAGAATGGAGAGAATTAAGGTATGCGGTGTGAAACATTAGAAATGTTTATTCTCGTTTTTCATTTAATTATAATCTCTCGTATCAATTATCAGATTTTGTTAATATAAATATAATATAAAACTTTAAGCGATATTCTGTACAAACTTGCTCGAAAATCCCGTAGTAATTTATTAAGTACCTTTCCTATAGAGGCGATAGTATTTAAAGTTGACAAAATAGCAATGTAAAACAAATCCAAGAATAAAATACATTAATTAGCAGAAATTCACAAAAACTAGACATTTTATGCTTCTCGCTTACCGCACAAGAAGCTCTACTATTGGTGCATATTCCCCAATTTGGAACTGATGTTGTATCTATTACTTCTGTTCACCTACCGAATTAGTGTAATCATTAAAATTTTAAACAATATGCTTAAAATTTAGAGATTCATAATCAGAAAGCAAAATATGCTTTTGGGTTGGGTACTGAAAGTTCTTAGCTTTTTTTTAGTTCCCTCATCGTTTAAAGAATAATAATTAAAAGAATAGAACAGCAGATGACATAAAAATTGAGAATCTATGTTCACTTCATACCAGTTAATTAGTATTTATCGCAATTTTTAGATAGGTTTATATTTATTTGTGATAAACGCTATTCCCATTTGAAATTTACTATTTTTGGGTGTATCGATTACAGCAATTGAAACTAAAGAAGACTTTTGGGGATATTTAATTTGTTATGGTTGAAATGTATCTTTTAAAATGACAACATTTCAACAATTTTTGCTTTTTGCGTGTTTTGCTGTCGATCGCTTCTATTTGTGTTTCATTCTCACTTTGCTTATTTGTTTATCTCTCTGAACTAAAGTTCCACTCGTTAACATGCTCTCTCCCACTCCTCTCGCAAGAATTAAATTAAGTTTCTTCCTTCTCAAAGTTTTTCTCCGTCTTATTTCGTGGAAGAACGCAGACGGGAGCCAACTAACGGAGAAAACGGCTCGAATAAAGACTCCCATAATTCCCCCTCCTCCGAACAATATGCTTTCGCTCCTGGAAACATTGAGTAAAAAAGTGATAAAATTTGTTTTCTTTTTAATGCGACAACTCGGGGCAATTTCGAGAGAAAATCAATAAGACTCGACTACTTTTTCTGTAGCAGTGTTAGTAATTGTAAGGGAACAATTTTATTAAAATGTTAAATTATTTTTGTTTCTTAAAGTTTGGTTTAATAGCGTAAAACGCTTTCAGTGTAACAGATGTTTAATTTTTGTTCTTAGTTCTTATTCTATTTTCGCTGATTTTTTATAAGAATATGCGAGATTTAAACCTGTAGGCTTCAAGCTTCAAATCGCGATAATAATTCATTCTAGTTATTGCTATAGAAAATATTTTTAAAGCAGCGCAGCAAATTTTATGCAATTACAAATGTCTCGGAGGCCGTATCTTTCGAATTTAAATCTGCATCTAAAAGTATTGTGGTATGATAGAGATAAAACGCTCTTTTCATTACAACATTACTCTTAGCAGTAACGATTACTACTCAATTTTCATGGTCTTTCTCTGCGCGAACTGCCATTATATAGAGAGCACAATAACTGCTAACGGTATTCCGAAACTTCAGCCGCTGAGGGCAGCGGAAGAATTTTCCATCACAGGCGATTAAGTAGCTCCTTCCGTTGATGATAACGTTAACATAGATGTCTCCATTAATGAAAGCAGGCCTGACAGTACCTAAGCTCTCTTATAAACTTGCTCGCTACCAACTTCTCTTGTGGCAAGCTAAACTTTTCTTTTTCTCAGAACTTAACTGCGTATATCCTAGTCTCAAGGTAAGAGTTAGTTGTTTAGAAAGTTATGAAAATGTTTAAGATGATGCTGTCACCAAAATAATTCTCTCACTGCATTCTCACTGCATTATTATTATTATTTGTGCTCATGAAAAGCAGTAACTATGTTTTAGTATACCTATTAACAGAATATAAATTCATTCCTGAGCAGCTTACCGCGTTCTCTAGCTATGTATATACAGCCAACTAGCATGTGAGAGAGGAATTTTAAATTGCTCGTGCAGTCTATATATTTCATTTTTTAACAATTTAACATTAACAATTTATATCTCTTGCCTTTTAAATGGTATACATATACAGTTGAATTTTATAAGTTCCAATTCTTAGTAGGATGACGTTCTTATAAATTCGTAAATATTACTTCTTTCTAAGCGCATTATTGTAAATTTAAATTACTCATTTGCTATTATTTTGTTCAAACTGCGGTAGTGTACCGATTACAACGACATTATTTGTAAGCGTGAAGTCATGCATGTTTGAAAATTAATGAGACTCTCAAATACATAAAAAATAAACTTGAGCTTCATATAAAATAAATTCTATTTAACAATGGCTTCGACGAATTTAAAAAAATACATTAAAACGCATGGAGAGTCAGATATGAATTTCATCTGTCTACTTTCTTCCCGTAATTCAGGCACGCTAGGTCGCTGGGTCAAGTTCATTTCACTGTGAAAATACAAGAATTTTTGGTGGGCAAGTGGAGCACGGCTCTTTTAAAAGCGATAATTTTAATCACTCTTAAAAATCAAATGCTTACAACACGAAATTGCATGGGCAGGCGCTCTTTAGTTCGTCCGTTCTTTTTACACGCGTGGTTGCGTGTTGGGCTGCGTTTTTTTATATTTATACACCAACGATGAATATGTAAATTCGGTCCGCAATCGCGTCCCGTCCACTCGAAAATGAAACTCCATTCACCATATACCACACGTTTAGCCTTTTTCGCTCGAGAAGTAAAAAATAATAATAATAATAATGCATCCATTCATCGAATGCTTCAACCGTACCGTAAAATTGTTTTAGCGATCATTTTTCACGAAGTAATACTCTCAAAGCCCGGCCAAAATTACATCCGAATGACTCATCGATCGGTTTTTTCCATTTCCATAGGATAAGCGATAAAAATAGCAAAGAAAAGAATCCGACCACCCCGTTGTTTTCCTTATCCCATTCGCGTGGAATAAAACCATAACCAGTTTAAAGCGCCGTGGAAATATTCCACCCGCAATAGGGAACGGGAGTGACCCACATTTGAAGGGAGCGAGGGGGGGGGAAAAAAAGTCAGCCCTCTCCCTCTCCCTTCTAAACCTCAGACGCCCTCCTCCCTCTCCTCCGCCACTCTCCCTCCTACACCCTCCCACACCCTATCTTCCCCTTCCAACGTCGCCTCTCTGCAACCTTTCCCTCCCGAAACTTCCTTCTATTTCATCCCCAGTAAGCCACAGCGGTCCCTCTGATATTGATTTTGCCAAGAGCAACCCCCTAGCGTCGAATTCTATTCTCCCCTCTCCCTCTCCGTGTCTTCTCTAACCCTACAAAGTATGTACTCGCCAACCCCCTTTTGGCCTTAACCCTCAGTCGACGTTAACCCCTCTTCCTCACCTCTTTTTCTCTCTCTCTCTCTAAAAAACGGTAACCTATCCCCATTTCCACACTCCACGGCTCGGAATAAACACTGAGTGTTCTTGATATTCCGTTGACGAACCACGCTCTCTTCACGTCCTCCCGTTCTTTTCGGATGACCCTATCCATTTAAAGTAATTAACGTTCAAACGTAAAAAAAAAAATAAACGTTAATCAGTAAAGTCTCGACACGGCGAATACCGTTGCAAAGCTAAATCTGCGAAATCGAAAATGCTTTTAAGCCGAATTCTCGTATTGGAATTGCGTTGTAAATGTCTATTTTTACAAGAAAGTTAATTGGACTTTAATTCGTAATATTGCAAACTAAAATTTCGTATTCGCCACATTCAAGGCGTGAATTGCAATTTATTTTTACTAAATGTGCTTCAAAGATTTATTTAATAATCGGTCTTTTGTACAATAATGGGTATAAAACAGGATATAACTGTAATGAATTTTCGTTCGAAATAACGAAATACAACCATAATAACATCTGTAAGATGCAAAACCATTTTTAAATGATAAATAAAATTTTATTGTGAAAATAAGACGAAAAAAGTGTTCAAAAATTAGGCAAAGACATTAAATCGATGTATGATAAATAAAAATCCTTTCATCCGTAAAAGAATTACCTCTTTTTCCCCTTTATACATTCGGGCACTCGAAAAGAGACTCGCCGTGAAGTAGTAACGATCACGCATCCCGATGTGTTATCCAATCAGAGGAAGAGAGAAAGAGCGTACTCGCCGCCAGGACTGTTCCAGATAGCGTCCGAAACCCAGCCGTAAAGGTGGAGGAGATGATGATAATCTTCATTTTCCGACTTTTGGGCGACTTCTGCCGTTTCCTTTCCATTCGCGTCGCTAGCCTTCGTTCCGAATCCCTATCTACTCTTCTATCCAACTCCGTCTCTCTCTCTCTCTCTCGATATCCTTCCTTCCCATTTATCCCCGCCCCAGTCACGAATCCGCTCCTTATCCATGGTCTGAAAGCCCATTTACTTCATCCCCGGAATTTGGTTCGTACTTTTTTCCTCCGCGTCGTAGGGTGAATATAGGGCGAGATTTTCTGCGGGAATTTTTTATTCTCGCGTTTGCGGCGCATAAGAAAGGACTTTTGTCGGTGTATGGGCGAGAGAGAGTCGTGCCGGAATCACGTAGTTGAATGTAGTACTACTGCTCGAACTCCTTAGCTATTTCTCTCTATGCTTTCAAAGCGAATGTGTGGATGTGGATCCGTCCCCGTGAAGTGTGTAGCTTACGTAATGAAAGCGCCTCTCCCGCAAAGTAAATCCGAGCGAGGTTTTCGCGTTTTTTTTTTCTATTAACCTTCAGAAATTTTTATCGCAATATGGAGAAGATGCGGACGGTATTTCCGGATAAAAAAGTTCGGTCATTTTGATTCGCGTGAAAAAGATATGCGAAATCGGCTCGCCAAAACTTCGTCCTAGTGATGAAATCTTTGGCAAGCACGTCTTATAGTTTCTTTTTAAAGACACTTTTTCGTTTGAATTTTTCGTCCTCAAAGTATTCGAACGATTATGTAGGAGTTCTTATGTGTTATTAAAACTAAAGCAATTACGAATAAATTCATTTGATATACTAATTTAGGAAGTATATAAACTTTTTAAGCAAATCTCCATTGTGCTTAGGTTTACAAAAAAGAACGATTTCTTACTTAAATTTGATCGTTATCATCCCATTCCCATATAGTTGCTAAAATAAATATTTCCCTATAATTGCTCTAAAATTTTCAACGATAAAGAGTTTTTGCAGCATAGAACGCTCATTATGTTATCTCTATTTCCAAAATCGGCTTTCAATTGTTTCATTTCCGTGCCTTTTTATCAAAATTTATTTAAAAAACAGTAAATGGTTAAATCGTCGAGTTACATTTTGAAATAAATTTTAACAAAATCAAATTTAATTCCAGCAATTGATAAAAGTCTTAGAATAATCATTTATTATTATATTTCCCAATATATTTGCATGAAATTGTTTTTATTTGACCTGAAAATTCAGGAAAATAAAGCACAATTTTATTCAACTTCATACCGTTTGACGTGTATAGTTCTTCACTGTATCATTTCCTCTGATTTTGCAGAAAAATAATTCATATCTAAAGGAAACTTGGAAAATATCTTAACCGAAATAAATCAGTAGTTGACCAGTCAGTAGTGACTCAGCTTCGGTTTATAAAATGCCTATGTTTTGACATTTCAGTAATGAAATGAATGATGAATGGCGTTGTCAGAGCCAAAGGAAGTAAGTGCTATATTCTGTATTTCGAGCTCATTTTTCTAGAACTAAGAAGAAAAATATTGTCACTGTTTCTCCTCTGTCCATAACACTATTATATTTATGTTTTATCAGTTTCCACTTAGCAGCTAATCCGTGAGAAATTCTGTATTTTTTCATGCGAAAGGATATCAAAGATTTCAATTTTCCCATTGCGTTTCTGTCGTAGGGTTTTCCTTTGCTTCTTAGCTTCAAAAAGACTTCATTTCTGTCCTATTTAAGGGAATATTTTGTCTCAGAAATGTAAAATTGCTTTCTTCTTTCACGCAAATGTCTTTACAGAAATCCTTCCATCTCAGCATCTCTGAGACTTCATATTACAATTTCTTCCCTATATAGTTTTTTATTCGATGTTTCCATGACCACTAATTTGGGCCAATTTATTAAGGGAATTTTCCTAATTATTTTGGACTTTCAGATGAGCTCATGAAAGCTCTTTGGGTCTAGTATTTCTCCCATCCTCCGAGTTCATTTTTTGCTCTCACTTCTAGTTTCAATCGTTTATTTTTCAAGCTGCAGGCTTTTCAATTCTCGTCCTTTCTGCGAAAATTACCACAAAAATCATCCTCAACTACTTCGGTAATACAGTAATACCTCGATATACGAAGTTTCGCTATAACAAACTTAGTATTTATGACAATCGAGCCGATTCAATCAACGCCTACAATAAACGAAGTCTTCATTTTGATGGAATAACTTCTGACTTAGAACTAATGAACACATGACCTTAGTTAGGCAGTGAATGTCAGATTCAATGCAACGCAGTACATCTACTTTTCTCCAGTTTTGTTCGTTTCGTCAAGCGTTCCATAGGTATTGACTGTTTTCAAGTTATCTTCGTAACGTCATCTTCGTTGTAAGAATTCTGACATTGTGTTGTTTTTCGCCACGATAAAGTGTTTAATTTGCAAAGAGTGACTGTCGTTAACCGAAGCATGTTCTTTTACCTCAAATGCCGAAACTAATGAAACCATGTGCAGATGTTGTTGGAGCACTCATAAAATCTGGGAAAGTTATCTCGTTAGCACAAAAGCAGTGTTGTAAGTGAAATTTTACGTACACTTTTTACTTCTAATATTGTAAGATATCGTGATTACAATGTATGTACAATAAATAGTATAATACTACTTTAAAATACAATCTATTAATGTTATTCGATATACGAAGTTTCAATATACGAACGAAGTTTCAGGAACACAGCTATATCATATCTCGAGGTATTACTGTATTCAATTTTGGCCTAAACTTTCTGCCGTATTAAGTTTTTGTTGGTCCTTGGTCGACAATGTGGTTTTCAATATATATATTTTTAAATATCTTCATTTCCCGCAATTTTATCTATACTATGTCTGTATCCTCCTTTTTCGTTTACGTTTTATTTCAGCTACTACTCCGTATTTTCCTGATATTTTTTTATCTAGGCAGCCTCTAGCATCTTTATGTACTATAAGTTTTTAACCAAACGGGTCACTGCAGTTCCTTCGTTGCTTAATTCGACGTTAATACAAGTAAAAATTGAATAATTCCCTCTAAATACAGCCAACTCAACGTGAAAATTTGTATTCGAGGTGGCGAATGTCATTTTATTATGTCGTATTCAATGTTTAAGGTCCAATTAAGGACCGAAATCGGGACTGGATTAGATACCAGAATTATCTATAATTGTCC
Source organism: Uropetala carovei (assembly GCA_036926305.1). NCBI lineage: Eukaryota > Metazoa > Arthropoda > Insecta > Odonata > Petaluridae > Uropetala > Uropetala carovei. Next base: position 7,239,913 of record JAXCHB010000169.1, read on the forward strand.
CACGAAGTTTGTAATGTTACTGCGGCCAAAAGAAGTTTATTTGTAAAAATGCGTTTTATATTGATAAATTTAAAGTAAGTAAGCGGAAAAGCGCCTCGAATGAGCGGAATAGCCTCGCCGTTTCTATCATATTCGATTTTTCAATAAATTTATATTCTCATACATTGTTCTTCCTGTATTTCCCTTACAAAACAATTTTTCTAAAAAATTGTGCATAAAGTTTACATTTTTTATCAAAGTTGAAACGAGCGTAAGAGCCCCGACCTACCTTATAGTTTAAAATTCTCTCTCGAGCTATAGATATATAACGAGCGACTTATATAATTTTTAAATAAAGACTTTGTTTCACCAGCTGGAAAAATTCACGAGACAAAAAAATAAAACATCCTAGGAACTAGAGCCACCATTAGAAGTTCGCAAACTCTTTACGGTTTATCGGCTCGTGTTTCATTTCCCATATTCGCGAGAGGAATTTATAACGGCGGTTCCGGTAATACATATAAACGCAAGATATTTTTCTCCCCTTTGGTCTTGTTTTGAAACTCGATGAAACGGACGAGTTATGGCGCTTCCCCGTCACCTGTCTTTTCCCCTTTAAATATTCCCTCTCCTCCCATTCTCCGTCTCATCTCTCTTTATTACCTTCTCCCATCCTCTCCTCGTTCTTCCTCTCGTCTCTTCCATCTTGTCTTCGTCTCATAAGCCCTCTTTGATGTTCTCCCAACCTCCGTTTTTCACCTCGTGCCCAATTCATTTCACCGTAATGACATTCATATATACTGTCGAAATTTTCGCGTGAAATTCACATTTTTTTGCTGCATGGCCCAGTCTTTTTTGTTACGCGTGCGGAACTATCAACATGAACTTTAATGTGTGAAAATTTTTCTTGCGGTCAAACCCCTTGGAATTCCTGGCTTACTTTTGAATTATGCATGTTATAAGCTTTTCTTTTAAACTTTTGATAACGTTGGAGCTTAAAAAGAACGATAATAGATTTCTCTTAAGTGGCGAAGAGAATCGGCCAGAGTCTACGCAAACAGATTCTTTAAAAGTGATCTATATATTATTGCTGAAGGATTACCTGAGGTTAATGGAGGAGTGAATAAATATAAGTTATTTTCCAGTAGAAGGGAATGAAAATGGAATACTTTCGAGGTTTCGCGCTTTTTATAACAATTTGTTTTTGGAATCATTCCGCATAGTTTGTGGTATGTTACCGCTTTCTCAGAATAATTCCTTTGATGTAACAAAATATGTCAGTCTGATCTAACTGAATGAAACTTATACAAGAAATCAATCCGGTAACATCCTGAAAAAGTTTGGTCTATCTAAAGACCTTTGATTTGTCAGACGTAACGAGAGAGTGGAGAAAGAAAATGGTGACATCTCAAATTCCATTGAAAAATATTCGGTTGTCAAAAGGTTCCTATACAGTGCTATGCATTTGAAATTCGTCCGCATAAAAAGCGTAAGAACCTGCAAGCGGCTAGAATTTCAATTTCCACCCCGGGCTCAGCGTTATAAATACAGCGCTCAAACTTATCTTCAGAGGCCTTATTTATGTGCTGAAGGAATTCCGCCGTAAAAAAGCAATAAATCGAATAAAATCTAACGAGTACTTCTATATTCCTCGCCTAGAATTCCTGTGTAGTTTAGAGATTTTTTTGTGATCCTAAGGTATTGTCTTCGGCGAACAACGTAATATTTGATCATTGTTAAATCTAAGCCAAACCTTGTTTCCATGTTCCAAGGTCATATACTCTCCGCATATTTTTTCAGTTTGGTCATGAACAGTCCACTCGTTTCCTTGTACACAAAAGGATGCTGCAGACAAAGAAGAATGACGGTGCAAAGCGGCGCTCTCATTGTAGGTACATTCATTTGTTTGAGTTAAAAAAATAAATTAACAAAAAGCGAAATAATGAATATTAATAACAGCGAAAGTATATGAAACGAAATGAAGTCAGAAATTACAATGGAGGTGACCGTATGGAACGAAATACGTAATGACATTTTACATATCGCAAAACTTATTTTTTTATTTAGGAGAACTAAATTTAAATTCCTCTCACCGCTTTGATTATAACTTACGTAAAGTACAATATTTCACTCGTTTGCGCCATTCGCTGAATTAGGTCAACATCCTAATGCTTTCCATAATAGGGTTTCAGGTAAAAAAAATTCGAAATTTATGGTTAAAAGGATCCGCTTCTTCGGAATAACTCGCAAAGCCATAACATTAACTCAAAATTTATTCCGGAGATGAAATCCGTAAAGATCAATATCAGCCATTTCTCTGGCATCCCTATTTACGCGGTGGATGATTCATACGCTGAAACGCATAATGTCTGACGAATGACCGTAAACACGAACTTAAAAAAAAATGCTCGGCGTAGGAAAAATAGCCGAATTAATGACGAAACTTCAACTTTAAGCGGAAGCCCATCTATCATCATATTATTCCGCCGCACAGGAAATATGAGAGCGTCTGCAGTTTCCTGCGGGTAATTTCGTAATCCAGCAGTAATTTTCCGGAATAGCTTCGTACCGCTAATACTCCTTCCCTTAGACCTCAGCCATCCATTTCTGCGCTAAAGCGATACCATTCCGCAAACTCATCACTAATAACTTTAATTTATTCTAGCCCGGTTAAAACCGCATTCGCCTAACTCCGAGATGGAGAAGGTAGGATTTAGTTTTCATTGCTTGTTGCGAAACCACACGCTAGTTAACTAACCAAAAGTTTTGCCTTTGCACACGTGGATTCCATCGCAACTTCTGGAATGGGAAAATAAATATCTTCGAAATGACAACGTCTCGAAAGTCCTGGATATGTCCTAAATTCTACCAGCCTTTCGACCTTTTGAGCTACACAAAAAACTACCGACACGCCAATGTTTTTGACAACTGAAAGACTGGTTTTACGGAAAAAACAACCCTTTTTTGCGATATAGCAGAAGTTTTTTTTTTAATTCGCTCAATTCTAAATTATTCTGTCATAAAGTTTTACAGGATACAAAATTGAAATAAAATAATTCTCCAAAACTGATTTGTGACTCAATGGATTAAATCTCCTAAGAAATGTGGAAAAACCACGAAAAGGCCGCGTTTTTTCCTCCTCCAGACGGAACTTGAGAGAAAATCAGATTAGTGGGTTCTGCCAAAGGAACCCATTAATGTGGAAGAAAGATGTTTCTTAAACCTTATAATATTCTAGTTTTTATTTGTTCTCCCAATTGGGACGGCGCGAGATACGATTTCCATTGCGGCCTGAGAAAGTAAGAACATAAGTCCTCTTGATATTTTTACAAAATAAATATTTGATGAGGTTAACCCAATGATAAAAGGGACCTTTCGATAAATTTCATCATTTACAAAAGTATTGTTCTTTCTATTACAATATGTAAATTCGTCCATCTTTACACGATTTTTCGCCATAATACCATTGTTAAAAATTATTAACAATGTTTCATAAAAACTAATTCATAGGTGTTATATGCTATTTTAATTTGTTTGTGTTTATAAATTTAAAAGACAGCAACAACAGTTGGTAACTTACATTTTAAAAATTGACAGAATACAATTTCATTGAGAAAGCAACATATCACGGAAATCAGAAAGGTAACCAAGTATCATTCTCAGTTTTATTATTTGGTGAAAATATTTGCCTAAGAGCTAAATGTCGCTTCACCAAACAGACATTTACAGAACAGTTTTATATGTAGTTTTAGATTCGACGGATTGGTCTCCCAAAACAAATGAAACTTTATAAATGCAGATTTTTCTTAATCTTTCCATGTTCTTCGATAGCTTCCTTCATTCCTTAAGTGACACCGTATGAAAATCCGTATTCTCTTTGTAATAAAACCTTTTAAAAAAGTTTAACAGACAGTAAGAGAAAGGATATTACAAAAATTATGAATTTCATCGAGGGTGAGCGATAGAGATAGAGACCCAGAAGGAGAAATAGACGCCCATTTTTGGATATTCCCTTTCCATCCTCTCCTCGACCTGAAAAAACGGGCAACTCCACATTCCTTGCGATGTTGAACAAGTAGGAGGCCAAAGAAGCCATGGTTTCAACAGAAACAGTGAAGCGAGCCTTCCATTTAAGGAGGACTGCAAGAGGCCAAGGGCGACTCTAAGAGATGGTTCTCAAGGAGAAGCCTTGTGCACTGTTTCCCTTCTACTTCTCCCCACCACCCTCCCTTAATGTCCCAGTCTCGACCCTTTTCCCACTTTACCCTGCCTTCGTAGCTTTCAGCCTCACCTCTCCCCCCCCCCCCAAAAAAAACCCCCACACGACCCCTCTCAACCCCTTTTTCCATTCTCCCCTTCCGTCCCCCGACCACTACATTCATAACGCTTCGCACCGCCACCCCCAAACTCACCCAACCCACCCTCCATCTTGCTGCTTCCTCAACCCCATTCCCATAACTCTATTCCATCCCTCCATTTTCCTTCCCTCTCTCACACACACACACACGTATACCCCGTACCGCATCCATTCCCAGCGACTCTTATCGATTCCGACGAAACCTCCCAGCGAGTTCTAAACCACCGCCGCCACCTCATTCCTACTTCGGCATACCTCCGCTTCTCTCTTTTTTTTTGCCTCCAAGAGAGACTAAATGTCAGGGTTCCGGATTCTTCGTGCTTTCAAAAGCGAAGACCTCGGTCAAGGACGTAACTCTCATTTTCCTGATGATTTACGCACGCCCTCTTCTTTGGCTAATATTCGGTAATCCTCCGGTAATGGACGGAATTTCATGATGAGATATGGTAGAAAAGTTTTCATCTATTCGATTCTTCGGCTAAATTTCTGTTTATATGCTCTTTTTCGAGTTTTCTTCGTAGGCATAGAATCTCGATGGCAATCAATACTGCGTTGGAAAAATACTGTACGAAACTGTAAACACGTTTTATTTCAAAAATAATATTTTAAAGATAATTATACGGTTGTTTTTAACTAGTAAAAAAATCTTTATGGATATTTCTTTATTATAAGTTTCCACTGAAATCAAATTCCAAGTGTTGTTTTGATTCTCAAGAAAACCGTTCGGTATATCTTCACTTTAAAATTCAATATTGTTTTAAAATAACTTCACGTAAATTATTCATTGTAAATTCGTCCTATTGAATGCTTTTATATAATTGAAGTTTTTCCATAATTCGCTTCTACGCATAAAAACGTGGCATGACATTGAATGTATTGAACGACGCAAGCCAGCGAAACCTTTTGTTCATTCGCCTCGGATTTTACGTACTTATTAATATTACTCGCTTTTTTTTATTATTTCGCTCTTCCATTGTCTGCAGAGTCGTTACTCACAGTATAACACGACGGCTGCGGAGCGTGATAGAACTCCGGAATATCCGCAAGGAGCGTCTCCGTGACAACCCTTTTCCCTCTACATCTCTCATCCTCCTCTTCCATACCCTTTTCCATTCCTCTGATCCTTTCCTCGCCACCTCAAAACACACACACACACACACCCTCCGCTCTCGTTTCCTCGAACAAAACCCCTCCGCATCCTCATCTCTCTTCCCTCCGTCTTTCTCCGCTCAAAACATCTCCCTCTGTCCCCTTCCCACACCCCCCACCTCTTTATTTTACCTCCCCCGCATCCGCCTTCCTTCTCTGCCTCAATGTTCCTCCTCCTGACCCGTCCAATGCATACCAACACGGATTCTCGATTTGGATAAGGTCGGCATCCATGTTCGCCCATCAAACATTCCTCTCCCATACCATACCCCCTTCGTTCTCCTGTCCCTCGTGTATTCCTCTCCTCCGCCCTTCCCCCGTGTGAGGTGGGGGGGGAGAAGCTCCCTGTTGTATAGGGAGGGAACCAACTCTCCACCCGTCACTCTTACCTTCCCTTCACCACGGCAGGTTCCCACAAGGAGAGAGAGAGAGGGAAAGACAAATAGAGTGAGAAAGAGGGAGGTTTCCCGCTGAAATCCCCTTACCACGTTGGAAGGTATGGTGTTTTCCGAAAGGAATCTTCCTTAAACCTCTCTTCCTAGGGAAGAATTCTCATTCTGTCTTTTAATTCCCTTGTGGCTGACGGTTTTCCCATGTTCCCGGATGTCTACGATAGGAGGTTACCTTTTTTTTAAAAGAGAACCTCATCGTGCGTGTGCGCGCGAGTATGGGTGGTTATGATCGTGTCAGGACGCTTGTCGTTCTTTTTTTTTTCGATCCATCGCTTTAATTTTTGAGTTCGTGTCGTTCGATGCGGTCACTTTTCTTTCGACTCTGTTAGTTATGTCGGTGAAATGTGTAATGACTCCTATTTTATTCTCCGTTTTTATATTGACATTATTACTTTTGAGTTATAAGCGCTCTTTCCGCTTACACGCCTGTGATTACACGTTAAACCGGGTTCTCCGCATTATCTTTTCTCGAGAGAATTCACTATGGCTAACCATACATTCAATTCCAGTGAAACATGGGATTTGTTGCTTTCCATATCGGAGTAATGTAGCCTAAAGTTATTTTGGTTACCTACCAAACCAACATCATTTTTTCTGCGTTCGTGTTAGTTTTGTGATACACGACCTACGTATCATGTCAGCAGGTGCGTGCGATATATAGGCTTTTTTCTGACCTAAGATATTTTAAGTTATCACCTCCAATTCCTTATGCAGTTGCTGAAGTTTGGGATGCGTTGATTTAGGTTTTTAAGAGTCATGATTTGGGAAACTGTTGTAAGGAGCGGTAGTGGTGGTATAATCTTCGAGGAAGCTAAGCATGTTTCCTTAATGCGTCTGGCGGTATTAAATTGGCAATAAACTTTTTCAAGAACGTAGACCATTATTCATACATCTTCGCAAATACTGCGTCAAAAAACCACGACCTCATCTCTCGTCCACGATAACAAGAACTTAGTTCGCTTCGGGTCAATTTGGAGCCTCCATTTCATATTTTAATCTAACTCTACGGAATAGAAAGTCTCCACTTCAGCATATAGTTCCTATCTTAAGATATAGAATTTAAACAGGAAAAAAGATTAAGTAAAAATATCACGTACAAATTCCGGAACAACATATTTAAATGTTTAGATAACAATCAATATGTTGAGCTGCATTACAAAAATCGTCACTCGTTTGCTTTCTCAATTTATCAGGTTGCTGGAATAAGCTTCTTGCCTTTCACTGGGATTAATTGAATAGTGTGAACATCCAGTCACACCCTAAGAACATAAATTGGGTCATAAGGGCTACAGTAATTCGAAATGAATTCATTACAGCATAAAATGATTTTGCATTCACTCAGTGCCGGCCCTAGAAATTTCGGGGCCCAATTAGAAAACTTTTGGCGGGGCCCCTATATCTAAAAGGCGTAGACCGAAGCAACGAGGCCTAAAAGGCCGAGCCAGGGGATGAGGATCCGAGCTGGATCCCAGCCCGTCAACGCATTTCCTGCATTCTGAGAGCATCAGATGGCCTCTCATGAGACCACTTGGGTATGGATGGGACTATGGGATAAATCTAAAAGGAATCATCACCAATAGATAGCTTGGAGCCCCTACACCATTGCGGGGCCCCCTTAGTCGCGGGCCCGATTGGGTCCAATAGGTACAGTTCATCATGAAATTTTAGGCATAAGAAAATAAAATACCCGGAGATCTGTTTGCAAAATTAATGTCTATCGGTTTGAAATTTCCTTTACAAATATGTAACCAAAAATTAGATAAAAATATTCTAGCATTTGTTGAATTATTATGTTACTAAAATTATGACTTCAATGCAACTTCCGAGCTCACACTTTAAGTATAAAGTAGGAATTAAAATTGACATGAAATTGTAATAGTTCGTAGGATTTCAGTCATAGAAAGATAGCCAATAAAGAGAAATCTAAAACGACTTATTTTTATTTTCTCTTTTAGTACTCCTCATTCATCTTTAATCTCTCCCTCTTTAACCATCTTCCGATTTATCAGTAAAAAACAAACAATGCCCCAGGAAATCTTGTGTGCTTTTCCTTCCAAGTAAACGGTGTTTCTCAGCCCTTAGCAAATATATACCCTTCCTACGACTCTCCTGCCAACCCGTTTCTTTGCCTCAGTAACTATGGTAAAAATTTGGGTTCTCTTCGGTTATCCCGGACCCCTTTTGAAAAATAATATTTTGAGATAACCCTTTCACGCAAAACGAAAGCTGGAAAACCCATAACTGATCTGCCTGTGGCGACATTTACCCACAAGATAACCGGCCAATGGTGAGGGATAGTTTCGTTCCAAAGAGGCGAAGGGCGCGATAGCGCCCGGAGACGGCTACACCCGATATAAAAGGCAATATAATCTCAGAAGAAAGCGAGCCGAAGGTTCGCCAATATCCTCGGTTACATATAATTAAATTTTTTTTGACAAGTTCTCATTTCCTTAGTTTGCTTTAATGTTTTCCCCGGGAAAGGGTTATCGCAAAAAATATTTTCAAAAGGGGTCCGGGATAACCGAAAAATACCAAAATTTTATACACTTTATTATAATGTAAAAGTCTTAATTCTTACGTCGTATCCGTTCTGTTGTTTTTATTTAAACAGTTTAAAGAAAAGCTCAAATTCAGACCCTTGGTTTCCCTAATTAATTTGCCTCAAAAATGGATCTTCGGGGATTATTCTCAGAAGTGCGTTGTAGATGCTGTTTCTTCGATCATATGCCTCGAAGTATGGAAACTCAATGCCCTACTCCTTTCCTCAAAATATAACCTCTTAGATAAACATTTGTCCCGCATTTTAGCGTCGTATAATGAGTTCTACGTAAATAGAGCTAGCCGTTCACAGTTAAGTTTAATTATGGCAGTAAAAAGGAAACCTAAAGAGTTGCGTGCTCTTGTCTGTCACCACTTAATAACAGTTAAGTAATAGTTTTGCGTCAAATCAGAAAAGTTATTTTTAAGTCATACGGATTTATGCAGTGGGATGAGGAAAGCGTCCTTGAAAGTCTTCTGTTTAAGAGGCGGATTAAGCCGTATGTTCCTTAATTTCTTTTATTTTTGTACCATTAATGGAAAATAAATAAAAATAAAAGCAAATTTACTTATTTAAATTATCTTTTGTATTTCATCGCACTACAAAGTAAATTATGAACCTTTAATTATATTATCTGTAGATTATTTTATAGGCGCGGCACAGTAACAATTGTGTGAATGTCTCGCCTCTTTAATAACATTAGAAAAAGTTTCGTTAAAGAATTCCTCTCTACTTTTAAAAGCGTTGTAATGTAAACGTCGTTTAATAGCAAAGCTATTATTTTATTTATTTCTATTTCTTATTTTTTAGTCTTACAATTTATTTTTTGATTTTCGTATTTTTTCTATAAAAAAACCAGACACTTCTTTGAATTTCCTCATATTTTTTTCCATATTTTCAAACAATAAATTACGAATTTTTCGTACTTTTATACTTTAAAATTAATTTGATAAACTGTTAAACAGCGTGTATATTTCTAAATGTTTAGGATTTTGCTTAAAATGCTAAAATATTCTTAAGTTGTCGGTATCGAAAAGTTTTCAAAATTACACTAACATTTTCAGAAAAGTATTACATTTTCTAAAGCGTTAGTAAAAATTTTTCGGGGAGCGTATATTATGTTCACTACATCATATAATATATAATTTAACAGGTTTAATACAAAGGACCAGCAATGAAGGAATTTAATAGACAGATGCACAGTAACAGTGAGAATGAACAGCGAATTACATGGATATTAAGATAATTTTATTAAGACAATGTTTATTCACATAAATTAACAACATATTTTTAATATCCAGTAAAAATATTCATTATAATAACTTTTTCCATAAAAAACATGTTAAAGTGCATATTAATAAAATAATTCATCCGGTATAAAGTTGTTAGTTTGACTATACTTTCTGCAAGATCTGAAATACCGCTATATGGTTTCTTTATAAATATTCTTCTTTTATCAAAGCGAATTTAAATCCTATTTAGTAAAATATATGCTTCATTCTTTCGATCATTTAAAATTATATTTCCCGAGTTCGTTTAAAATCATAATTTAAACTAGCTACAACTAAGAGGAGATAGCGACGTTCATGAAGTCGAATTCATTCATCTAGGAAATAATAATAATAAACGCCGAGATGATGAGCTTAATATATTTTTTTAATACGGGAAAAAAAGCCGTGCTAATGGCATGGGTAGCTTTCGTTATATTGCGAACAGGAAGTATCTACCACAGGATGCTTGCAATTAAATATACACGGATATCCGTCGGCGGACGGATAAAGGGCGGAAATTTAAAATGTGTATATATATTTTAATATTAGCTTACTGCAATAAATATAATCCTAACTCTATAATAAAGCTATAAACCTTTTTAGGGATATCACGAATGCAAAGAGGAAGTTGTTTAGAATGTCTGTTTGGATTGATAAGGCAAACATTAATTGAAGAAACATTCGCTTTACGATAAGAAGCTGAGCTAATGGAATTATATGCGCGAGGAGAGATCATTCATTAACCAGGATATTGTTCCTTTCATTTCAAATTATACGCTAGCAGAAACAACGAAACGTGAAAAGCGTCTTCTATATGTTCTTTGTTCTGTTCGAGCTCATAAAAACGAATCTTGGATGGGAATCTTTTCCCGCGCTATTACAACCATCACAGACTGGCTTACATCACTAGAAACAATCTTCTATTACAAACGCAAAAACAATCTTCCATTTACAATTACGTGAACAAATTCTGTGACTTTGTTGAAAAATAATATACCGATTATCACCATGTAACATGTTGGTTTGATTTAATTCATTTGAGTAAATTGGGAAAGTATATCCAAATTCGTAATTAACACTGTTGGCCAATTTCCAGGTTAAGTATAAGATGCTGAAACAGAAATCGAAACCGTAAAATTCATTAAAATATTAGCGACAGTGCTGTTAGAAGGTAGTGTTACTCATCAGCTCGGTGAATATCACCAAAACCTCGTGATTTACAACAAAATGATTGAACCAACATTGGGAATGACGTTAAACATTTAACAGTAACTAAATCCATTTTATTTTATTTTCTCTCTAATTTTAGTGTGATAATATTCATCTCCAAAAAAATCCTTGTATTTATTTTTTTATCTTTCTCAATTTCATCAATTTAATTGAATTTACAAGTTCCATTTAATATTTTTAGTACGCTAAAATATCCCGTCCGCAGCTGTATTCTGTGTAGGTTATCCTCAAAAGAGATACCAGTAAACAGATATGAACGGATTAACTTGCCTTCTATGTCACAGTAATCATGGGTTTAGTTGGAGTTCACTTATCTCGTTCCAAGTTCTAACTATTTCGCTCCTTCTTCTAAGATCGTCAATTACGCTATCGCCACTCCCACTACCATCCACTAAACCTCTTATACGTAATTCAACTTCCCTTAACATGCCATACCCCCTTTTTGCACTCCGAAAGTTCTCGTCTGTCCTCCAACTCTTCTTTATCTCTCTTCTTCCTCCCTCTTCTCTCTTACCCCACCCCCCCCCTTCTCCATATCTCTTTCAATTCTCCTCGCAAGACTCCTTTAGTCCAGTCCCATCATTCGCTCCAAAGGTTTCGAATCACTCCCATGACAAACTTCGTATTCTATACCCGTTGCATTTAATCCCCAAACAGCCCAGACCCAGATCCCTCACTCATCCCGCTCCTCTTCGAGAATGACGTCACATCCATTGCCCCCGCACGGGCTTTCCCTTCTTCCCGCGGAGGCGCCCCTTTAGATCTTTTCGGCAACTTGCCTCTGTTTCCTCCTCCCCCTCCTTCTTCCTCCCACCCGCCTCCTTTTACTTCAACCTCCCTCCGTCTGTCTCTCCCCATCTGCTTCCCTCCATCTGTGTAAGTCTCCGCTCATTTCTTTATGGTTTGATCGTTCAACTCCCCCAGGAAAGAGAAGAAACATAAATAAAAAAGAGTTTCCAAATGTCTTCTCTAAAAGAGAACAATAGGAACTCGGAAACAGCCGCGACGTAGGAAGACGTTTTTCCCATCCATGCCTGGGCCTTATGGTATTACAAAAGAATATATTGGATCAGACGGAATGAGTTTTTTTTATTTCAAATGACGGAAGTTTTATCATTAAAAGAAAGCGTCCGCAAAATACCCGGTTGTAGAAAAAGTATGTGAAATTTATTGACAACATTCCAACGCCAAAGGCTCGTCGCAATTTCTAAAGAAATTTTTAAATTTCTACTTTAATCGTACAGTTCGGTATAGAAAGACGTTGAAAGGACGCAGTTTTGAGAAAAATCATAATTATGTAACAAATATTCCGACAGTCAATCGTCCCGCAAGCTCTGGAGAAAGTCCTTGCTTGCTACTATGGATGAGAAATGAAAACAAGTAAGATACCCTTGCTAATGCAAAAGATAGAAGCGCCGTTATCTTGAATGTTTTCAGGGTTCTGGTTTGCCTCCTGCTTTTAATTCTCAAACCCGCACGGTTAGAATGTATGTCCTCGTCCCTGAAAATTTCTTTCAGTAGTTTGGCTACAACACGTTCAAAATTTCGAATCTTCCGAATATGAAGCCACCTGGCTAAAAACTTATGAACATCTTAGAAAATCCAATCGGTGAAAAATTCATATACCTATTGATATGAGCTATTTCAAAAGAATTTTCCAAATATCTCTTAAAAATAAAAATTTTAATGTCTGCAGACGGACGGACAGAGTGATCACAATGAACCCTTTTTGCATTTAAGAAACCGTGATAAACTCATTTTTCGTGTGATGACCATATTGTATTTTTAATGAAACTCTGTAAAGAGAAAAGAACGAAATTTTTCATATACACATAGTTAATAAAACTAATATGTAACTCCACAAGGGCCTATTTAGCGGCCTTTTAGGTTTAATATTTTTGTTATTTTTCTCTTATATCGCGTCGTCTTTTTCCCCATACGTATCGTTCTGAATTATTTCCTAATAATTGTATTTGTTTACTTTTGGTAGAAACATAATGTTCATTTAATTCCTTAATGCACTATACATTTCTTTTTCTTCTTCCTTCATCACATCCTGATCATGCGTCCCATTATTATTCCCCTAGATCAGCGTTTTAATCCTTCATCATTTTTTATGGGTTTATTTTTTAATAAAATAACCAGTATATAATATGCTTGAGATCGTCTTTAATTTCAAATCGATTCATTCATTCACTTTTTCCTAGATCGCTTTTGTACTGATAAGTGTACTATGACGGGCATTCCAGCTGGTAGGTAACAAATGTTTTCCTGAAAAGTTTGTTCTAGTGCTCCTCCTAAGTTAATGAACACCTCTAGATGTTCCCCGGTCTATTAAACGTTGAGAAACACCGCCTTAGATAACCGTTTTCCTGATGACTTTGATTAAAAGGAGGGTCATATGTAATATCAATGTTATAGCTCTCTTATAAATGCTTCCAGTTGTTGCAGATACATTTTTAAAAGTGAGTAAAAAAATTATTTCACTCCAAGTGATATTCCTCCACTCTCGTCTCTTCAACTAGCAGTATAGTCGCTGCTACATTCGTGCGTTTATTCAAAAGAGTATGGGGGCGGGTTCTGTCGTCCATATTTATGGCCCTCGACCTGGCTTAAAGGGCTTCAAGGGCTGTAACTCACTAAGATTGTTTTGCCCTTTCGAATGACTTATAATACATGGTCCCATCATTTATCTTTTAAATGCCTTCCCTTCAACTCTGTAGTAACTAGCAAGCTTGATAACTTATGACAGAGCCCGGACTGGTAGAGAAGTAATCATGTGTATCATCTTATATTGAAATACTGCAAAATAAAGCTCACCTAAATGCCGCCAATCGTTTAATGATCTTTATAATGTGTGAGCTCGATCAAGGTAATTTATGCTCGAAGAAAAGCGAATCAGTTCCTTATCCTGTATCTTATGCAACCATGCCAACACATCACCGTGGGAAAAATCTGTACTTCATGAAAACGTAATTTTCTAATTTCCTGTATTTCCTGCCTTTAATCTAATCCTAGATTTGCTCATTCATTCCATACCTAAATTAATCTCTTCTCCATTTATCCAATAAATGTTAATCCTCTTTATAAAAAAACAACCTCACTGATATATGTAAAGCACGTCACAAATCTACCGGTAAATCCTACAACTTAACTCTTATAAGCTGCTTTTTTCCTGATGGCGGAATAAAAAAAACGAAAGAAGATGCCAGAAATTTCCTAAAAAACAGAATATCTCTTTCTCCACTTTAATTTCTCAAAAGCCGCTGCCAAGAGATGCTACTGCTTCTCTCGGAAATAGAATCGAATCTTGTTATTTTAAATAAACATGCGAGAATGTGCAGGCACCTTTTTTTCCGAATTTTCTAAGAACTGAGTGTGTATTTCTATGTGCGTAAGAGTGTATTTATGTGTGAAGAATTGGGTGAGTTTGTGGGGATGTGTATCCCTTACTATCTCTAGGATCGAGAGACTCGTTCCATTCTTGAAAAATAGCCAATAAGGAGCAAGCCAAGAGTTTTTATCGTGTACTTAACCTCACTCTATCGCAGTAAGAGTAATAAAAGGATCTCACTTCAATTTAAGTAAGAAAGGGGCGAGTCAGATAGAGAGAAAGAGAGCATCGTGGGACCACATTCTCATAATTCTCTTCGTGACCTAAATCGTGATATCATTTGTGTGAATCGATCGTAGCTTTACGGACCGCGGTTCGAGTGTATATATAGGACCAAGGCGATAAAATTAGCCTCGGGGTAATTTCGAACGAGGTTTTACATAGGACGGATTCTCAAAATAGACTTGTTTGAAGATTATCGCGGATGATTTCAAGAACTAAACTGTTATTGCCCAGCCAAGTTTATCGTCGGTTTATGCGTTTTCCGAAGAGCCCTCACATGCAGAGTCGGCCAAGCACTGTAGGGGGTTCGGATGCGAATATCAATGGGGGGCCTGCGATATTAATATTTATAGTAATAACGGACGATTTATGGAGTCCCAGTTTAATATTATAACTTTTGCGGGGTGATTCTTTATTTGAATCAGTTTTCAAGTGATTTTTAGTAAAAGTTTTTGTAAAAATGTACATTCGTTACTTGAATAATTAAAACTTCTGGAGTCCTCATTATTCTGAGGCCCGGATTCCTCGCATCCGCCGCATCCCCCCTTTGGCCGGCCCTGCACACATATACTGGAGAACTTTAAAATATTTACATCACAGTGTAGCTACATAATGGATAACCTCATGAGAGTGCTGGGTGTAATAATCCGATGTAACGTAAGGTATTTTATTACGCATTCTTTGGCCATGTAAGAAATAAGTTTAATATATAGCAAGGATCTAATTTGATATCGTCGTACTAATCAGTCATATCCGTTTATTTCTGCTACAATTCACAGGATAACAAACCGTTTTAGGACTGGCATCACTTAAATTAATCTTCATTAGTAATTTCAAATTGAATTAGCCAAATATGTCCTTTTATAACTAGTAGTAAGAAAGTAAGGTATGATGAAAATAGTGATTTAAAATAATTTTGATCGACTTAAGATTTGATGTTTTTTTTTGGTTCTTCAAGGCCAGTCAATGAATTGCCGCTGGTATTTTAAATACTTAATTAGAAGCAACTTTTAAGCCTCGCATCACGTTAGATATTTTATAATAACATCAGGAATCCTCGTCGTACTTCAAAATTGTCGGAACAATATTTTTGATGTAGTTACTCAAGCTTTCTAAAGCTTTACAGGCCATATATATATATATATATATATATATATATATATATATCACATCCTTAATCAAATTCATCATCAAAACAGTTTTAAATTTGTCTAAAATAAAAAAATGTAATTTCTCGATTTTATTCCTTTATTATAGATATTTTAATGTGAAAGGAATGAAAATAGCGAACGGCATCGATTGAAACATTTACTCACGATTTCTTTCACGTTTAAATTTTCCCTTATAGAATGGAACCATGAAAGATTTCTTCGGTATCGAAATCCCTTCTTGCTCCGAAGAAGAGCTTCGATCTCATTGGTCCGATGCTTAATAAGGCTCACGGTTCCCTTATTGAGACAAATGGATAGCTTTAGCGAGAGTACCTAATTCTTTAACAGGTCCCTACATATCCCATGACGCTGTTGCTTTTTAAGATACAGAGAGAGGAAGAAAGGGAGAAGTTTATAGGAGAGTGAGAGAGAAGAGCACTTTTAAAGGAAGAATTGCTTCGAAACGGACGTAGCGGTGGTTTTTAGTTTCACGCCAAGCTCGTAAGAGGCGGTCGCGTTTCTTCAGCTGTTTTGCACGCACTAATCCGGGACTTTTCTTCAAGTCGTAAATCGTCTTCTCCCTCCCTTAAATGCTCTTTTCTCTCTCTCTCTCTCCTCTATCGCTCTCTTCCTTTGTCGCTTTTCACCATTGCCAATTTACTCAGAAATAGATTTAGTTTATAATTGGTCCATTTATAGAGATTAATGTCATAAACAGTAACACTATATTTCTCAAAACATATGTAATATATAGAGTTCAATGGCATACTAACATGTCGTGTTTTGCACCCAGCTACCGCCAAGCCCTCCTCACTAAAATCAGTGTAATGCGGTGTATGTTGTGCCGATTTGTTCTCGAAGTTTTCGATAAAAGCGCAAATCCAAAATCGGTACTTGTTCTCCTTGGAAGGTCGAGAACATTTAAATGTAATGTTTTTCTTTCGCTCAGTGATGGCACATCATGATATTCAGATGTCTCTTTTGCGTCCTAACGTTTGCAAAATTGTCGCCGACATTTTAGCAAAGTTTTGGCGCCCCTAAAAATATCCAATTTTCAAAATAGCTCCGTCGTACGTTTGAGGCACTCTGCCTATCCGAGATCATTTGCGCTGACTAGCTCATCTCAACGACGGTACGCTCACTCGCTAACGACTTGGAACGAGTCACGGAAGCTTGGTTACTCCACGGTGCGCTATGCAAAATGGGAATAAAATTTCTAATTCTGGGGCGGATTCTGCAAGATTGCATAAGCGTAGGCGTCAGGTCTTAAATGAATGAGGCGATTTCGCTTTGGAAAACTAGAAAAGCTTCAGAGGCAGAACGGTAAAGATATAAAAAAACGTCCCCTTTTCTTCGAAGTTAAGAGGATAAAATCTCTCTTGCACGTTTTCATTTTCCTACCACGATAGTTTCGTCTTTGCTTTATATACGAGGTCGATTTGTATGTAGCAAACGATACACACGATACTAAACCGAGACGAATATGAGAAGATTGGATGGTAGCGTTACATTAGGATCTAGATATGAAAATAGTTCATTAACTTAGATGCTGAGGTGTTTTGGTTCAGTAGGTCGAAATAGTTTCTGAACGCGGTCAAAAATACGGCTTTCCAAAATCTGAAATAACGGGTAACATTACATTTTGGTCATCACCTGCTGTGAGGAAAGTAACCGAGGCGGAGTGACCCAATGAGCAGGAGTAAGGTTTTTGTTATGATGCATTTAGCACTCCATTTCGATCAAACAAAGCCATTCACAGAGCCATTCTTTAAATTAAAGATCGCAAAGTGGAATCCAAAAAGAAAACATTACATTTTAGAAGAAGAATAAAGCTTTACGAAATTGAGGATTATTTTCATACTCACGTTATAATAACTTTTAAAAATTTTAATAACTTATCCTCGTTTCTTGAGTATGAACTCGAGAAAATAAAAATATTTTTTCGTTATGAATAGGGTTCCCAGATGTACTACTTTTCGTAGTACAGTACTTCTTTTTCGCCTTCTGTACCACCTTCAATTACTTTTGTACTACTTTTCGGATCTTTTGGAGAACAGTAGAAAGTGCTCAGAGATTTCTATCTTTCTCCACCCCTCCAAAGCTGTCCTTCAACATTGTGGTTCATTGACAATGAAGCGAAGCCTCTTTCGCTGATAACTGGAGTGGAGTTCGTAATCTTCAGAGCAAATATATCTTTATTTCAGAGAAAAATCAATGAAAGGATATTTTTAAAAATGGTGCAAACCTTATGCAGTGTTGTAAACTCTTAAAAGATTCAAATACAACTGTTCAGTTAAAAAAAAAAGAATTTCTTGAATTTTATTCTATGGTGGTTAATTGTATACGTTCAGGAGTAATGACTATCCTTCGTCTATTAAATGGTTAATGTTTAAAAGTACTGAAGATATTCAATAAGATGAAATTTGAAAAACGGCAGAATTTTTAATTTCAGAAATCACTGCAAAGGATTCTTTGTTTGATTAAACGACTTAATTGATTTGATTCCTTATAAATATGTACCTCAAAAGAATTTAACAAATTTCCATTTGATAAAAAGTAGGCCACTTTATTTAAAATTGATAACTTCGTAATTCTAAAGAAATTAGTGCACATAATTTTCGAGATTCCAACATCGAATGCTAATGTTTAGCGAGCTTTCTCTTTGTGTAAAAAAAACATGGACTGGCAATAAGAACAGACTGAAAATTGAAACAGTTAAAAGTTTGCTACAAGTGAAATGTAATTATGCCTTGATGCAGTGATATAAATTTATAAGTGTACTACTTTTTGTAAAAAATGTCAGCAACAAAAATATAAGACGTATTAGGCAAAATTTCATTATTTTTTTATGTAATCTTTAAATTTCTGACCCCATAAATTCCGTCGTATCAAAATTCATCGTCCTAAAAATTTATTTTTTTTAAATCGAATAATTTCATTTTTTTTAATTTATGGAGAATCTTGCCAATGCAGCTAAAAAATTATGACCTCAGAGCATCCACCGTAACGGGTGCCATCGTTAAAATTTTACACTTTATTTTTTTGCAACTTAAATTACACCGAAGCCTTTAATCTTTTTTTATTGACCGCGTTATCGCGCCCGCCCTTGATTACGGGAATTGTATATCGTTATTTTTATTACCTCGTTCTTGCTTCGCATCCCTTCCTCTCTCCAGGACACCCGTCACCTAAACCATCCCAACCCAGAACCCTTACTCCTCTCCGTCTTTCATCGTTAGCCCCTTTTCTCCCCCTCCCCGGCTTTTTATCATACCCATCGTCCAACCCCGACCATCCAGAAGAGCGTACATAAAAACAGGCGTAGGCGGGTTCGTAAGAACGGCTCAGAGAGAGAGAGACACACAATTCCCCTTGCGGACATCTCGCACCATTCACCAGAGAGAGAGAGAGAAGCTGACCCTATTTCTTCTCTAAAAACACCCACCTTGCCTACGTAATCCCGGTAGATGGCACCGCAGACGTTGCTTTAAATACCTGAGAGGAAGGGTTTCGGTGGTGCTATTAAGGGAAAGCGAATATGCTTAGGGTAAGAAGGAGCAAGAAGGATACGTAATGGGAAATGCAGTGGGAGGAGGTGTGTAAGGACAGGTCGGAGAGAAGGTTTAACTGTGATTGGGATGCGAAAACCCTTTTGCTTCCTCAGGGGACTCTACCTCCATCACCGACCCGGATGGCCGAGAGTTTTCCCTTGAAGGGGGGTAAGGGGTCTGCGAATTGGAAATTATTTCCTCCATTACATGGACAACTCGACTCTTGACCCTACTTCCTACCCAAGTGGGATGTTTTAATCAGTGAGAAGCCTCGGTCGATGGGTATTTTCATCTAGAGAAATGAGTTACATTTTATAAAAAATAACATATATTTTACATTCCGTATACGTATGCAATTAAAAGAAAAGGCGAAAAAGTAAACTGGCAACAAACAGAAGAAATAACAAACGGACACCAAGTAACGGAAAATAAAACTACTTTTAGGGACAAGTGTTATACTGGAAACAGTTGGAGAGGAAATAGGAATAGGGAGAAAGGAATCGGAGGTGGGAAGAAGTTGCAGGTTAGAGATAGCGTAGGTTAATTCCAGGCGGAGGGAAAGAGTTAAGGAGGTGAATGTGGGCAAGTTCCCACTGGCGGTGATGTGGGTTGGAGGCATCATCGGATAGGGCACCAATGGCTCCTTACTATGTTTTGTTAAAGGGGTATTCCTGTTTCCTCACCTAACCAGTCTAAGACATTTTCTCTAACCACCGTTTATTCTCCGTTGTCATTTATTTTGTGTGATGTTAATTAGTGTTGTCTCTTGCTGAAGAGCGTAGTGGTCCGAAGATTTAAATCATCTTACCGGTTCTTCTTTCCTTACTCATATGCACGAACACGTACATACATTTGAATATACATCCGATAAATTTTATTTTTTTATTTTTATCTTCCTTGTAAATTATGATTCACTCGATTGTTTCTAAAATAAATTTGAATATACATCTGATAAATTTTATTTTTTTATTATTATTTTCGTTGTAAATTATGATTCACTCGATTGTTTCTAAAATAAATTGTTTACTTATAAATCCTTCGTCCGTATATTGCTCTAATGATCACATTTATCTATAACTATCCAACACCAAAGATGACAATGATAACTTTACTTGGTTCGTTAACAATAGTGTTCATAATAATAAAGTATAAACACGGAAATTTCATCAATAATTCTGCATATTACACATTTCAGTCTAACAAATTTTCTATCAGTCTCATTATGGAAATAACAGTTAAGCCAACACTTATGCTCTCAGTGTTAATATTGATTAACTCTTATAACTAGCTCATTAAAGTTGAATTTTAACAATGATTGTAGTAACTATAACAAATACGAATATATGTCATCATGTTATCGGCAGGATTCGAACCTGTGACCCTATCATTGGCAGTCAAGCACACTAATCATCCCTCGACCAAGACTGAAAATGTGGTTCACCCGCACAAACATTTTAAAAGATTAAATTTAAGTCAGCTTCGGCAATGCTAATCTGTAAATGTTAAACAGGCAAGATGTTGCGATGCTCGGTTTTCCCTAAATATATAGTATCTCCTCACTCTTGGCCTAGTTGCGATATGGAGAGGGTTTTGCTTTTTTCGCATTTAACATTCTTCCTTTGAAGAGAAATAGATTCTAGCAATAGAGCATTATTATTCAGATAATTGCACTTCCCTTCGTTGCGCGGATGAAACTAAAGCCTGATTAATCTCATTACATCACAGTCCCAAAAGGTTCGACTAATTTTTCAAGGCGATCAAACAAATTTGTCGGGTTTAATTACGATACTGGTCCAATTTTAAGTGAATAATCGCCTCTTAACGTATCCGTAGATTCAATTTATCTTGAATACGGGTTCTATAGAATCGAAGCGCCCACACTCTTCACACTCCTGTACCTCCTTCTATGCTCTCATTCCATTTTCTCCCGTCCGCGATATAAGCGGCGCGAGCGGAGAAAACGATAAAGAAAAAACCGCCATCAATGAGGAACCCAATTAATTGGAAAACTATGGGAGTCGGGATCCAGCGTTAATGCTTATCGGAAAAGTTTACATTCGTTTGTTTTGACAGTCTCAAATGAAAACGAGTCAAACTTCCTCTTGCAGAAATTATTCTCGATAGTAAAAATCTGATGTGGCCAACACATGACTTTCTCCATATTTGGGGTAGAGATATTAAAATTAATTATGAATAGCATTATAAGGCAAAATTATTATTTCGTATTGTAAAAGAATACAGTCGTACTTATTGCCGTAAATTATATTTTGAATATGTTACAGAATTCACCGCTACATGGTGGTAGCGCTGTATACTGGAAATTAGGAAAAAGTTAAATATCTCCGAAATGGATGGTTCTACGAAAAATTGTTTCAAACAAAACTTGGAAGAAATATTACCAATAACGACGTTTTTAAGAAGATATTTGACGGAAACCGAAAAAACCGATTATTTATAAATAATTCCTAAACAATAACTTATATGGAAAATTGTTTCAAATGAAAGTTGTAGGAAATTACATTCTCTATAACCTTTTTATAGAATTGTATGTACAATAATGATGTTTTAACGGAGAAATATCGCAAAAACCGAATCGGGTTTCGAATAAACCTCGACTTTCGGTTAACCGTTATTGTCCAAAAACTAATCAGTTCTTTGTGCTCATGCTAAAGTGTTATATATGAAATTTGGTATTAATATGACAAGTACTTTTTGAGTTAGAGCGCCCACAATCACATACATACATCCATCCATCCATCCATCCACACACACACACACACAGACATCATTCCGAAAATAGTCTAAACGTGTTCTAGAGACCTCAAAACGTGTATTTCCGTTGAAATCTCCAAGTCGATTTTTTTCGTGATCACAAATCTTTCCTTATACTACGTATGGAGAAAGTAAAAATAGAACGAGGATAAGTCTCCACGCAGATTTTGGACAGCATATTTCTGTTTATTTTATTTCTGAATAAATATGTGGAATTTCAGATTAAAAGAGAAAAAATAATTTCTTCTCTGAACCCTAGCTAGCCGTGAAAATTGTATTTATTTTGAGAATTTAATCGTGAATCGTCGTACTGTTTGAGTTACGTCATATCCCTAATTATTATCACGATCGACGGGATTAATCATTTCGTGGTCGTTGGGGTACATACTTTCCATTAAACTATTTATATAACTATAGTATCATCGGTTTATCAAGCGATTATAAATCTTCCATGTTGTATGATGCCATCTACTGGGGACATTTAGGAAATTGGAAAAAACAGTAAAATATTACTCAACTTTTTGCTTATGCTAAACGATTATTAAGCTGAAAGTTTGACATTTCCAATTTCCAATTTTAGCAAGTTATCATGACTATATCCAAATACTTTATTGAAGACTATAGTAGTTCCTGTTCTAATTCATAATTTTTCCGATTGCTATGTGTAATTTTTCCAAGTGTCAATCTTTTAAAATATTTTGTAATGTTTGGTTTGTATGTAATATGTCGTAAAGTTAGCGCATTCATAACATAGACCTGGGTTTGGCAACCTTTTCTGCAGGACGCATTCGTAGTTGTGAATGCTACGAAGAGCCGCATTGGAATTCACGAGAGCTTTGGCGGGCTAGATGAGATAGAGATTCTATGGTCTCAAATGAGTTGAAATCAAGCCAAAGTAATTTACCGGTGTTAATACCAAACCGGAAAAGTCTTTGGGACTATAATTTTACTGAATAAATATGTTATTGCATACCTATGTTAAAATTTGCCAACCATTTCACTGGCTCTATGAAGCGGTCTCGAGGGTCGAATCTAGCATGAAAGATAAAATCCACGAATATTCACAATAACCGATTAATATCAACGATGAAAATTGCTCATTTTTCCTGAATTTACATGAAATTAATAATTCGGCCATGAAAGCTTATTAGGGAGACCTTGGAACTCCATCTAAGGAAAATGAGACAACGCTCCCTCTTGTTCGCGGGGGAGCAGTTTCGGGCGTCTGAAACTTTCTCCTCGCGTCCATATTCTACCATATTAACACTTTCTTGACACCCCATTTAACAACTCACGCTCGGTGTACACGCTGTGGCCGTAACAAAGGCTACACAGACTGGTCAAACTCCATCTCCATCCTTCCCTTATTCGCAATCTCTTGTATATCTTTAGGAAACCTTTCCCCCTCGAAATACGCTATCACGTTACAACATCGTTTACCCTACCCTTGTCCCGAGCAACCTCTCTCTCTCACCCTAACTCTTTCATTCGATCCATGAGCGGCACATACACGCATACCCGACGGTGGCTCCTACCAGCGGGCGATATCCCTGCAGCGCCCTGCCGCGACTCGAAAAGCAAACCCACTTTACTCGACACCTGTCCCATCGCGCCATATCCCACTTGTGTCAATATTTCCTCACGTACAGCCTCTTTCCCCCCCCCCCCCCCCCCTTCACTCTCCGGATAACGCAAAGAGAGAGTGAATTTTCCCGTAAATAAAAAACGATAATACAACATTTTCCATCTCGCTGCAGCCTCTGCCGCCGTGTTTGTCGCTTACATGTCTCAAAGGGAACATATATTTACAGAGTTCCTAAGAACATATGCCGTTTCTCGCGTTTGCGTAGCGAGCCGTTCTTTGCGCTGTCCTTGGAAAAATACAAATAATATAAAATTATTTTTTAATATAGCTTTTATGTTGATATTCATTTTATATTTATGGTTTATTATTATCAAAGGTTTAAAAATAAATAAAAGTGTATTTACAGTGGAAGGCACCTCGATTTTGGGATTCACTAGTGAGAAAAGGTTTTGTAGCACATTTGAAACAGTGATTATTGTCGAGTTGAGTTAATTTATGCAATATTGGACGGTTTCAAAACACCTATGTAAATATGGGAGTATATTTAATGTAAAGTTTATTAAAAAATGAAAATACATGTTCAACGTTAAAATGAAGTAAATTTATCGTTCATGACATATTTAATAACCAAGGGGTCTGAATTTTTCAAACTTTACGCATTATTTATTTTGACTTGCTAACTGTTGATTTGCCTAAATGAAAAACAGTATTCCAGGAAAATTATAATTCTGCATTAATTAAAAGCCATAATGAAAAGCGAAACTGATCTTGCCCGCAGTACGGTATTATCTATCTTCCAAGAACATATTTCGCGCACGCTTCATTCATAATCAACACATAATTTTTGTATATTTTTTTCTTATATGAATTTCATACCAATGGAATCGGATATCAACTTAAAATTTCCTGCGAAAAGAACACACGGGCTGTAAAGTTTTGACAAAAAGAAATATAAACATTAATTCTCAGCGAAGATAATCCCTGGGATTTAACGGAAATATAGGTACAAAAACCGTCACTTTCGTTCCATGTATATTTTAAACGGGAAATCTCCCTTTCATTATACCACCATCTCCGTGGGCACGCATAGAGTATCCCAGTGAAAAAAAAACGGTCGCACTCGGAGATATTGTTATGCAAATATACGTTTCCTATTTCGAATCTTTTTTGGTTCTCTTTTTCCCTAGCATTTCAATTTCCGTCTCCATACTCGTTTCCGACTCGGCCTCTTATTTCTCCGACTCGGTCTCTCTCATTCTCTCTCTCCCATTCACTCCTTTCTCCTTCGCGACCTCCCCCCCTCTCCTCTATTTCTCTCTCTCCCCCCTCTCTCTTTCTCTATTTCTCCTTCGCGGTCTTTCCCTGCTCTCTCTTTCCTCTTTCTTTCCTCTCTCTTTCTCTCCTTTTCCTCTCTCCACCCCCCTCTTTCTCTCTGTTTCCCTCTTGTCTCCCTCTCTCTCTCCCTCATTTTTTCGCTCTTTCTTTCTGTATCCCCCTTTCTGTATGCCCCTTTCGCACTCTTTCTCTCTCTCCCTCTCTTTCTCTCTCTATCTCCCCCTCTCCCTCCCTCTCTCTCCCTCCCTCTCTCTCCCTCCCTCTCTCTCTCTCCCTCTCTCTCCCTCCCTCTCTCTCCCTCCCTCTCTCTCCCTCCCTCTCTCCCTCCCTCTCTCCCTCCCTCCCTCCCTCTCTCTCCCTCCCTCTCTCTCCCTCCCTCTCTCTCCCTCCCTCTCTCTCCCTCCCTCCCTCTCCCTCCCTCCCTCTCCCTCCCTCCCTCTCCCTCCCTCCCTTCTCTCTCTCCCTCTCTCTCTATTTCCCCCGCAAGCACAAACTCTCCTCAACAATGAATCAGAAATCCACTCGCTCAAGTGGCGTCCCGCGGCCCTTGTCATGGAACCGTTCAAAAGGGTGTGACGGGAGGATGTGCCCTCGAGAGTCTCTCTTGAAGAGTTCCCGCGAGATAACGTAAAAGTTCCAAGAAGATGGCGGGAGATATGTTGGGAGAGAGAAAATTATTGGAAGGAGAGGAAAAGTTTACACGAAAATATTCGTATGTGACAGGCGACGATAAAAAATATAAGATTTCCTTCTTAATTTTTCCAAGGATAAAACTCTACGACGACTTCTTCCGCGAGATTCGTCCTCCCTCCTTTGCGTCAGTGTTCAAGTGACGTGGAACTAGCCTCAGAATATATTATTTTTCCTTTTCCTCTCCTCTCATACAAGCTATGATCAAATTTTGGAAAACTTCATTTTGGAACTGAGGGAATTTTTTTAAACCTTGATATGATGCTTTCGTTCCATCTTTGTTGAATATATCAAAAGGTCGAGTAGCTTTTCCGGCATTACTCAAACAAATTTATTTTTTTCGGACGCAGATACATGATTTATGTTGAGAATGTCATTTCTATTTAGGTTGAATAGAAATATTTACAAGTTAACCTTCTCGATTAAATTTATTCTGCAAAAAATGTCTTTAAAAGAATGCGGAATAAATAGAACCATTTTATTTCATATTAAAATCCGTTTCTGTCTTATTTTCTAATATAAGAATTGTAATTCATATGAGTTATTCTAATATGGAGTTTCAAAAAGTAACTTCATCGTAAAGGGAAGACTAGAAAGACTAAGACTAGAATTATAATCATCAAACGAATAAGTCATACGTGTTATTGGTTAGAATTCGATGGAGCCTGTCTTGAAATTTGTTTCTTTTATAACTATAACTATTTTCTGGAATCTCTTATTCCAAAAGTAGCAAGATAAATACCACGGCATATGATTTTCAGGCCTCTCTTTAACCTCAATCATTTCTCTTTCCTCCTTTCGAAATTTCATCCACTGAGCGCTCATTGTTTCATCGGGATGGATTCCCATTCCGTCGCCAGTTTGAAAGCTCCAATTAAATAACCAAACTCCTGTTTCTGTTTGATTCCAGTCGTTCCTTTTTCCCATTCTTCATACAAAGCTCAACACCGAATCTACGTGTTCCTCCGTCTTGCTTGAAGGTCGGTATGTTTGAAGAAGGGCAGTATACGCAAACCTAAAGAAATGTTTTGGATCGACTGGGAATGTTCGATTTAAAATTTCGATACATTAGTTCAAGCGGACTACGTTATACTTTTAATATCTTTTAAAATTTCTCTAACGCAACTTTGGGACGGCATTGATGTCTGGCCAGGTGATTTTTCATTTCAATTTATATGTAATAATGAGAAAATATTGGAATTATCCCTTACCCAACGTCAATAGAACGTTGAATAGATCGGTTTTCTTAATTTATTTTTTGTTAGTGTATTTTTTCGGCTTCAAAAAAGTTAAAGAAGCCGTTATAAACGATTTAATTTTAACCATTAAAGATTTTTAACAGTAATTCTAAAAATTTTAAAACAACTCTTGATTATTTTAAATAAAAGGGAGAACTTAAAAGATAACAAACACAGTACGAAGCTTTTTCACAAATTGAAAGATTTTCCTGTAATGCTCGCGACAGTGAACAATGAGAATACACCGTAGTGTATTGTTAAAGGTGAAAAATCTATAAAAATGTAATTTTTGAAAAAAAAAGATGAGGGAATGTACGCATAAATGAGAAGAGGATGGAACATCGAGATAATGAAAAGTGGAAGGTAGTAAAAGTATAAAAAAATGAAAAACAAAGGAGAGAGAGAGATAAGACGGAAATGGGTGTAGGTTTATAGAAAGAACACGGAAAAACTAGACTCGCTCGATTTGACGCCTTCGTCCAACGATTCCGATTTCCTATTCCCTCGAGATGAGAAGAGAAAAAAGATAAAAACGTTAGAGTGAGGGAGAGACGAGAGGAAGTCGACGGAAGATTGTTCGCTCTCTCCCTTTTCCTCCCCTCCTCCTCCTCCTCCTCCAATGCCCCATTTTTCCCATTATTTTTTCCCCTCCCTTTCTCACTCCAGTTTCGTAGTCTTTAACGAGGATTCGTATGAAATAACAAAACATGATAACGTATGACCGAAAAATTTTTGAAGCGACAAATGGCTTCAAAAAGAAGAGAGAAAATAATTTCGGATCCGAAGAGCGAGGATTGAACACGGTGTTGGACAGAATCTTTTTTTTTCTCCTCTCGTCCCCCTCTTACAAAATTCATTCCTGCATTACGGACTGACGAAAAATTTCTCACCGTTTGCTAAAAGGGAATATTTGATTTCAATCGGCGCATGCTAAAATAAAGCTTTGATGTATCATATTGACACGAAACTCATTAAATTGTTTACACCGTTAAAAAATTTATAGTAGAATGTTTTTTTTCAAAGTATCCCCATAAAGTGGTGGTAAAGTATTCATCGCTCATGAAACACCGTTTTATGGAAGAATGTAAAAAGTTATAGTTTAACTTTTATTTTGATTGATTAAAAATGAACTTACTTTTTGTACCCGTATATTTACAAATTTTATAAGTATTACTTAATAATTTACCGCGCTTTTATTCATTTAAGGCAATGCATACGACATGATAAAATTTTAAAAGGTTTTATTAGATGATGTCGGGTTTAAGTTATATGTATTTTTTTAAATCTCGCAATGAGGCGTAGTTCATACTCCCTCATTAGCGAAATTAATGAGCGGAAAACTTTGAAAAACTCATTAAAAACCAACGCAAAAATCTTTGACACTATTTACTTTTTGGTTACCTCATGGCCCCCTATTTTGGCGACATTCGGTTCGCTTCTTTCAACAACTTTCGTTTTAATTTTCCTCGGTAATTAACTCTGTCGTTTAATTAATGAGTAACTAATTAAAATATGTAATCAGGCTATTTATCAAATAAGTGAATGGATCAAATTTTATTAAATCCATTCACTCTTGAAAAATACTTACCAGATGACTTAATTATAACATGGCCACCAACAAATAAAGGCGTCAGAATACGCTCAAATCATAATTTCAGCATGCCTAACAAAACGGTAACTAACGTGCGCAAGATACGTGCTGACGAGTTCATAATGACTTACAAATGGTTTCATTTTGCATTTCGTCCTAAATGATTATTATTGTTGTTCGATGTTTTCTTTCTATCAGAGTTATTGTTTTAGCTTTATTTAGTTATTGTTTTGATGTATCTTTGTGAGTTTCGTATGTATATACACCCCCTATAGTGACAGTGTTTGCTTGTAATGTAACTATTTGATCTTTTCTCTGTTTCTTTCTTCTATTTTCTTTTCTTTCTTTTTCATTTATTCTTTTACTGTTTTTTTAGAGAATTTCAGTAGATGTCACAGATCCACGCACCCCTTATTGTGCAGGTTCTATCCTGTAGTGTATTTATTTGTTCCCTTTTCCATTTCTTCGTCCTATGTATGTTATAGTGCAATATATGATTATTTGTTTAGTGAATATTAGTAGGTTTCGCAGGTTTTTCACACACCACTTCTATATGGGTGTTTTCCTGCGGTGGGTTTTTTTATATGGATGCAATAGTCCTTATTTTCTACACAAGTATATCTTTTTACAGTATTGTATATTATATTATTATTAATTCTAGTATATAATATTATATATGTATCATGACGAGGGGGTTAGGTGGAAGGTGATACTTCATAGCCTCAATCTCGCTCCAAATAAATACCATATCTAATCTAACCTAAATGAAGGGTTCGATCACATACGCCTAAAATCCCATAACTCTGCCACGATGAAATATAATTCGTTTTTTAATATTTACCGTAGATCTTTCCACTTAACTTGGCCTTCCCGAATTTGCTAATTCCGACAGTGTTCATTTCCATTCGATTTGTCATTCAAAACCTAGCAAAAAGTCAAATGGCAAAACAATAGGCGCTTTAGCGAAAGGGAAGGAGATGGAGAAACACAGAAAATGACCTCAAAAAAAAAGAAAAGAAAAACAACTCCGGAGCATGTTGTCAGGGTTTATGGATGCTACACGGGAGGATATCATGCGTTGTTATGCTGCTGCTCCAAGGTCGGCGGAGATTGTTGGAACTACGTTGCAACATCTCTCTCTCTCTTTCGTGTGGGAAAAATCTTTTCGTCTCGATGAATAGTGCCGAGAGGAGGAGGAGGCTTTTGGCTAGGCGCCATATGGGTCGACTCATGCATGTGTTCTCATATGTGCTTGTGTGTGTTTCGGGTCAAAGTAGGACGAAGGGAAAACGGGCGAAGGTTTATGAAGGGCAAAGGTAGAAAGGGCATACGAAAAATAAGGGTTGAGACGAGTTGAGGGGAGGTAAGGGGAGTTGGAAACACAGGTGTACGAGGGATTTAGGACGCTCAAAAGGCTCCACGGTAGAAAAAATAAACCCTCAGTCGTATACATGCACACGCACACTCTCCCATTCTCGGATTTTGCATGTTCTGTCTCTTTGAACCGCTCTCCTGCGCCCTTGACGACCTATTGTGCACCCATGGTTACGGGCTTAATCCTTAATCTGTGGGATCTCTAAAACACGTGCAATATATTAAATATCGTAAGAAAGATATTTAATGAATGAAGATTTTGAGCAGAACTTGTAGGAAGGAGGATTATAAGTGTCGGGGGTCGAATCCTGCGGAAGGCCTGGTTTTAGTGATCATCTTTGCTACTGTTATTAGCCTCGCCGTAAAAGGCAGTTTAAGAGCTACTTTAAATAAATAATGAATTCCTGACTGAATTTGCCATTTCAAATTCACAATTCGCCAAATTTCATTTAGTCCAGTTTTGTTTTATTGTTACTTTTTAAACTCTATCACTACATATGAGGTTGTTTGCATTTATATTTGTATACACTTTTATTGATTTTCACTTGGATCTTGTTTGTCACCAACATTTAAGATTGCCAACTCACTTCTTTCTAACATAAATTGAAAATTTTCAAAACAAATCGAATTTTGGCTATATATGTATTAGATAATTTTAATAAAAAGACTAAAAAGTATAAAATAAAACAAATTAAGAAATTTTTTTTTAGTGAATACACTTTTATGTGAATTAAAATGCGCTCAAAAGCAAAAAATAATTTTTTTCTAGATAAATATTGTTATTGAAAATTTTGTTTATTCCTTTCTTGTTGACCCGCTTGGAAATAAAATTATTTTTTTGGCAAAAATAATTACCGCTGATTTGCGCGAGAATTCAATACATGCTCTATATCCGCTTAGTGTGTAATGTAATTCTTTGGATCAGTATCGTATGATTTAAGCTTCAATGACGTACATTTCCATAAAAATAGTGAGTAATAGTATTTAACTTTGAGAAAATACCAGAATATTGAATATATATGCATGATTTTTATTGAAACCTGTTAAAATTTTTATATTTTGATAAACCCGTCTCGCATCAATATCTTGGATGAAATAGATTTAGAGAAATAAATTTAAAATGAATGAAAATGAACGTCGTATTTCGCCGAATTTCTACGATTTGTTTTAAATGTGAATTCACATCCGACACGATAAAGTTTACTTGGGTAAAGTGATCTACCGTATCGTTCCCTTTACAAATGCCCATTCACATGATAGCGTGTTTAACGTACAAATTAACACAAAATCAAAAATAGACTCGTCTCTTACTCTCTATTATGTCAAAATATAATTTTCTGAATGACGAATGAAATCCCTCTCCATAGCAACGGTAACGTTTTTTCGTACTGCTACCCGCAATGCAGATGACTAGGATTTCAGAGAGCAAATATTTTATATAGCCTTTAAAAAAGTCCTAATTCACGGCTGCGTTCTGTTCACTATTAGACGAAAACTTATGAATGGTCGAATTGAAAAATCTCTATTTTTTTCTGAAACTTACAGCGAAGTAGGGATCTTCCATATTAATACACCGCCTTAGGCTCTTCAACTGCATTCAACATGAGCTTAGTCACTTGTTCAAGTTTCTCGAGAGTAGAATCCCAATTCACTCCAATAGTCTTAAAAAGGTTAGGAAAACCAAATACCCATTACAACCACAAAGCAGCCGTCATCATTGGCGGTTCATCGGTGGTATATTATAATAACCATAATGATAATGTTTTATTATAATCTACTATAGATGAATCATCGCTGATTACAGAGGCTCTATATGCTTAATCCTTTTATGGATATTTGAGAGACACATTGTCATTTTGATTTTAGCCAAAGTCAAGCTAGATAAATCTCTATCGCACGAAGCATGAAGGAATAAATTCGACGAATGCATCCAAATTTTCAACCTGAAAAATCAAGATTTAATATTAAACTTCTCGCGTCATAATACCCTTCCTCGCAAATAATTTTACTAACGTAACACCTTTAAATATATCCCGGTCACTCGCTGATGAAAAATTAATCCTCTCTCGTCTTACCCTTTAAAAAAATTCTTTAGGGCGCCATTTTTTTCCCTCGCCAAAAGACATGAGCCCATCTCATCCTTTAGGTTTTCCAAGAGACCAACTTTTCCTCTCTATTTTTCCAAGAGAGAATTTCCCATCAGCCAGTTCCCTTCGCATCACTGGGAGAAAGAGAGAGAGAGGGAGAGAAAAAACGCGAGGGAATGTCGGTTACTCTATGATTGACGGCGAGAAAATGCCTTTTCCCGTTACTCTCTCTCCCCCACTTTCCTTCCTCCCTCTCCCCCCCTTTACTTCACTACCTCCTCTCCATTTAACACTCCCCCCTCCTCCGCCATTCTAATTCCTATTTTCCTTCTTCTCCCCCTCAATTATCCTCCCCTACAAGAGAACTTTTCGAGTTCTCCGGGGCGAAAGTGGGCCCAAATTGACGCTTACTTTCGCCCCCTTCCTCCCGCTCCTACCACTCTCGTCTACTCACCTCTCCCCATACAAAACCACTTACCTCATCTTTTTAAACTCGCTCTTCCTCCCCACACACACACGCACACACAAACACTCTTCTCTTAAGAGACGCCGAGGCCTTCTTCCTTAAAAAGTCAACCTTCGGCCCCTACAAAAATGCGTTCCATGCGCTACGAATCTACAAAGTTTTTAAAGGCTTGGGGAAGGTGAGTCATACCCTTTCTCAGCTGTTTCTGAACGTATTTATCGCGGGAACTGCAAGGCGTTCGCTCTGTTTTATATATCTCTTTATATAACTCGTTCTTAGGAAACCACAAGATCCTCCGGAGTACGTTTCCCTCTTTAAAAGCTTTTTAAGGTCTCGTTTTCTCTATCTCTCGAGGGTCTCTTTTTTTATTATTATTTTTTTAATAATGGCCAGACTTCCCCAGAGCTTATCTTTCACTCGAAATAAGACAGACGGAAGCGAAACTAGGGTATATTAAGTTATTTTCTGCTCTTTTTCCGGGGATTCGAGAATGGGAAGTTTATTGACGCTGTATTTCAGAGGCGCCTACGCTTTAAAAATGGTATCGCGGCATGAAATGCCGTTATTTATCTCTAATTGTA
Organism: Uropetala carovei; assembly: GCA_036926305.1. Lineage (NCBI taxonomy): Eukaryota > Metazoa > Arthropoda > Insecta > Odonata > Petaluridae > Uropetala > Uropetala carovei. The sequence goes on from JAXCHB010000169.1 coordinate 7,272,927, forward strand.
CGAAAATAAACGTTAAATTTAGCGATCGGTGACTTTAAAATTACGTTAAAAATCCACCGTTTACGGATAAAAACATCTTGCTTGATAAATTTTATTATTGTGGCAGTAATATCGAGGCGCTCAATAAAAATTGCTCGTAAATTTAATGAGAAAATATGCTCATAATATTTTCGTTTCTCAAGCAAAACTGCTTTAAACTGTATTAGATCAAACATTCAAATATGCGATGTTTAATTTCTCCCCCGCATCAAAATAATCTGAAACGAGATAGGTGTAAACATTTGTCTTTCACGGCGTAAACATTACGACGACTTTTAATTTGGCACCAGTTGATTTTGAATGCAAATATAAATTCAATTATGTCCGTTAAAAAAGTATCTTGTTATGTTTACAACATATGATTGCGTGAAAGGTAATATCAGGAATATCATATCTCTCTTCACCACTTTCCATATCTCTCATCCCCTCCTCGCGTCACAACACGCACTCGGCGCCGCTGCTCCCCGCAAGCAGCGTGCTGCGCTCGCGAATCGCGTGATCTTGTCTCGTCCGAGGGATAAATTCCCCACGGATTTTAATAGGCCATTTTCAAGGCATAAATTAATGTCTCGCGCACCCAAAGTCAGTGATTATTCTCCAGAGGTGACATAAAGTTCACGCAAAATCGTTTCTGCGCAAGAGTAACAAACATTCCCGTTGAAGACCGTTTAAAAAAAAGAAAGAATGCTCTCCTGCCGGTCAAAACGTCTCTTGACTTTATTTTTTCTTTTCACACCTATCCCATAAAGCTTTGGGTTTACTACGCCCTATCGTAAAAACTAATGATTCGCGAGGGGACGCGGTGTTTGGAAGCGGTCGGATGAAGAGGTTTATATCACCGTAATCCACGTTATTTTCTACTTACAATTAGATAGTCTAGCTACAATACTGCCATCGTGAATTGGCCAAAAATCATGTTTTGATCTTATTTTATGTCTACCTTTAGGTGTTTTGAGGGTCATTTGCATGTATATGCGTGTAGATTTGTCCTATTTTTCATTAAAGATGCCAGACAAACTGTTTAAATTCGGGAATAATTTGAAATCAGTAAAAAAATCTGCCAACAGGAAATTGAACCCGAGTCTTCCACTTGCCGTGCCACAACTGAATTATCGTAGCAGACTGATTCTCCCATTTCTGAACGCTGACGTGTCCTTCGATAGATACATCGAAGAAAAACTCCTGCCTTTTCAATGGTAAGAGTGCCATAATAGTAAATTGATGGAAATAATTGTTCACAAGGTCCCTATGCGAATGGCACAAATTGGAATTTGCAAGACTTATTCTCCTGATTTTAATCCATTCCCGAATTCATACCATTCACATAGGAATCTGATGATCCATTATTTTCATCAATTTGAAATAATTTTACATTCTTCGAAAAAATCTGCTCTTATAGTAAGGGGAGTAAACCCAAAACTCTCGGATTATATACCAGAATAGACTGCCATTTTTTTATAATTGACACCTCTCTACTTGTCCATCATTCGCTTCGCATATTTTTTCCTAGATGATGTTCGCGTAGGCACGACAGAAATCGTGGCAGCGAAGAGAGTTTTCCTCCTTCCTTAGCGTTCAAAAGGAGAGAGACGGGCTTTCCCGTGAACACATATTTCATATTGTTTCGAGAGCAAATGGATCCATTATTTTTATTCTCTCGTGTTTAATTTTCCTTTTCGTTCTCGCCAGATTTCTAATATATATATATATATATATATATACACATATATATATATATACACACACACACACTCACACACGTGTGTGTGTGTGTGTGCGTGCGTGTAAGTGTGTAAATACAGCGCCTCGAATAAAATAGAGTGCTACACCTTCGGAGGCATTAAAAAATAATACAGTCTCGCCCGGTATATATAAATAAAAAATATACAAACTCTCGATGAAGTTTCTCTCCATCCCAGTCCAACCTGTTCTCACTTCCTATTCTCCCTTCCGTCTTTTCCCTCCCTTTCCCATTCCAACTCTTGCCCTCCGCGCCGCCTTTTTTATTTTATCCCTCACTTGGAAGAGTCTACCTCTTCCTCACCCTCTTCCCCTCATCCCACCCTCCCAGCCCTCTCCCCTAATAGAAGCGCTGCAGGATTCCGGTGGCGCTGTCAATTTCCGTCGTTTTGATGCTCAGCGGAGCGACGAGGCGAAATTTATAGTCCCCTAACAACGCGACGCGACGTTCTTCAAACCAATTTCTCTCCTCCTCCCCTCACACTTCCCTATCCCCTCTCCCTCCCCCCCCTATGGCCCTTTCCTTCCTCGGAACTCACCATCGTTTCTCACTAGGGACCACGCCCATCCCTAAAACTCTTCGCCCTCCACTCTCGTCCCACCCTCTTCTCTAGTCCTTAAATCCTCCCCTTCGCTCCCCTCCGACGGTCCTCCCTCCATTAATTCCGGCCCCTGATGTGGCGCCTCTTATGGCCGCTCATCCATCACACGGGAACCCCGCGAGCGAACCTTTCCCATGCCTCCGCCTCGGAGGATGGAGTCTTTTTGACTTACCGCGTGTGAGTGGGAAATGCTTTCCTGGTGGGGAGAGAGGAAAGAGTAGGAGTGCGAACGGGCCACTTCTCCCGGAGTAGATCCCTTCCTACCTCTCTCCTTCTCTTCCCCCACCCTCTCTCTCTCCCTCTCTTCCCCCACCCTCTCTCTCTCCCTCTCTCTCCCTCTCTCTCTCCCTCTCTCTCTCCCCCCTCTCTCTCCCCCTCTCTCTCTCCCCTCTCTCTCTCCCCCTCTCTCTCCCTCTCCCTCTCTCTCCCTCTCTCTCTCCCCCTCTCTCTCTCCCCCTCTCTCCCCCTCTCTCTCTCCTCCTCTCTCTCTCCCCCTCTCTCTCTCTCCCCCTCTCTCTCTCCCCCTCTCTCTCTCCCCCTCTCTCTCTCCCCCTCTCTCTCCTCTCTCCCTCTCTCTCCCTCTCTCCCTCTCTCTCTCCCTCTCTCTCTCCCTCTCTCTCTCCCTCTCTCTCTCCCTCTCCTTCTCTCTCTCCCTCTCTCCCTCCCTCTCTCCCTCCCTCTCTCCCTCCCTCTCTCTCTCTCCCTCCCTCCCTCCCTCCCTCCTCTGGCATTTTCTGCGATGGTGTGTGTGTATGTGTGTGTATGCGAAAGAGGAAGGAGGTTATGGGAAAAAAGGTCACGTCTCCAGAGAGCGAGGTTCATTTTTACCCTTAAATTTTCGGATAATCGCGTTCGGCCTTCGAAACGTAGCTCGGAAAACCTATGAGTGTTTATACCGCCTACTCTCTTTAATATTCTGAGATAAACACGCCAACACATATCTTGTTCCTACCCGTTAAAGGAAACAAAAAGTTTCTTTCGGCTGTAAGTTTGTGTGGTTTTAATGCTACCGATTGGATTAAAGATTTGTTTGTTGGTGTAATTATCACCCAAGAAATATGGATCCCTCAGTTGCAAACAGTTTTTAAATACCAAATACAAATGTGTTTACCTAATATAACTGAAAAACTACAAAGCGCCTCACGTTTTTCTATTGTTTCACATTATGCTCCTACGTACATTCGCTTTTCGACAGAATGAAAACAAAATATCTCTCATAAACGTATACTTTTTTACATTTTTCTCAATAACTGTAGATGCTTCCATACGAGTTAAAAAAATAAACATGGATTCATATTGGAAAATTAAGGTAGTTTCAAAAGGGTAGAAATTCAGAAAGGCCAAAAATCGATGCTCCAGCGAAAAAAACTTTAAAATATCTTATATATATATATTTATGAAAGTTTGTTTGTGCATCTATACATTTCCACACCGTTAAAGATAGAGCAGTCAAACTTTCAACAGATACTTTCTTCACAAATAGGTAGGCCGTAAGCTACTTTTTAATCCCAAATGTTTTATATTAATTGTACAAAAAGCAAAATAACTTTGTATGCTAATGCCACTTTTAATTGAAGCAACAATTTTTACTGGATGTGCAAAAGGAGAAGACGTTTTCATACCGAGAATTCCAATGATTCCTACGGATATGCCATTTGAATTCAAGAGATTACAGTTTCCAGTTCGGCTTGCATTTGCTATATCAATCAATAAAGCACAAGGGCAGTCACTTAAAGTTGCAGGAATTGATTTGCGGGAAGATTGTTTTTCGCATGATAAGCTGTATGTTGCAGCATCAAGAGTTGGATCGGGAAAAAAACTTATATATGCCTATAAATAATCAAAAAACCAAAAACATTGTTTACAACGAAGCACTGAAATAAAACATTAATTTTTGTTAGAACATTTTTTTGTGTTTTTCCCCGGGCAACGCAAGGTACTGTAGCTAGTCATTCGTAAAGACGATATCATATGCTTCAATCGACATTTTTTTAAGAAACGTGATACAATCAAAATATGTTTATATGCAAAGAGGAACACATTATCTTCTTCGCTGCGAGGGCGCGTGAAATTGTCCTTTACACGACTGCAAGAAACGACCTTATAGCGACCAATGGGACGCGAAACCTCAAAACAGCTGCTGTTACACTATAAATAGAGCAATGTTTTCTTTTTTTTGCCACGAGACTTTATATTGATCTTCGACGTAAGCTGCATTAAACCGGCACGACATTCGAATATCGTGCAAATCCCACCGTGTTTGTGTAAATTAAATTTATCTGCCGACTGCAGAGCCGAATTCAATTTACCCATTTAAAAAACATTGCTTATGGCTTTCTTCTAAGGGATTATTCACAAAATTCCGTTGAAAAAATATCTTTTCAATTCCCGTAATATATAAACCATTGTTTATCAATTTTTCTTCTTCTATGATCCACTGACTAAAAGAAAGGATTTTTTGTACCAAAATATACATAAACTCGTAATCTCGTAATAAAAAGCGATTTACGTTAAATTAAATCATTTGCATAACGCCATATCTTCTCCCTTATTTTTTATATGTATATTTCTTCTTTTTGTACGTTTAGTGCTTATATTTTCTTACGAGTAGTGGGTCACGATCCTTACTTTGAAAAACACACATTTATTGTTTTAGAGAAGTAAAATAAATGGAAAAACTAGTAAAAATTAAAATTAATTATTCATTACTTCTTACTTGGAAATATATTTTTCAATTGTTTATTTATTAATATTAGTATTTCGATGATTCTGATTACTTTTACAAAAGTAATATAATCTCTCATCAGTATTGCTTTTAGGTTTGAAATATTATGGTTTCAATTGTGAACTGGGAAATTTGAAAACAGAATAAACAATCTGTCATGGCCGGTAATCGAACCTTTCCCTTTCCTGACAGATATTCTAGCACTAAACTATCTTTTTCTCCTTTTTTTAAATTTCCCACGTTCCAGCTTATGTCTCCTTGCAAAATGACCTTCGATATATTCATTCCATCAATTTTAAATGCGATCAGTTCATAATAAAATGAATATGTTGATGTACAAAAAATACTATAAATTTAATCATAACATCGGCTATTTAACTATTTAAGTGCCGATTACTTCTATGTAAAACAGCCGGAATTAATAGCAGATTCGAATTTTGATGACATTTCAAATGGCAAGCGCATAAATATTCCATCGGTTGTAGATGAGTGGACAACGACATTCACTCTCTCCATCCCGCCGCCCTCCAAATTTATTTTTTTACCAATTCACGTGGAAACAAACAACGCTCTGGGTGCAGCCCACCCTCCGTGTCTAATCTCCGCTTTAAAAAAAAAATGCCCTTCCGCATTCGAAATGGTTTTGCTAACAGGTTTTAAAAGGGCAAAGAGGGGCAGGAGAAAAATGAGCGAATCGAGGAAGCAATTTCTTTGATAGCTCCCGCCGTCGTTACAGTAACCTCTGAAAAAAAATATATCTTCCGCCGATGGTTCCACCTCTCCGAATTCCCCCCTCCCCCCCCCCCCCCCCCCTCTCCTCCGTCCCCGACAATCAATCTCACCCCGTTCTGCCGCCGCACTCCTTCCGCGCCCACGCCCAAATATTCCATTTCCCTCTGGCCAATTTTATCCCGCGCCGAAATAAAAAAAATAATAAATTTTCCTTTTCATCCATTGCCCCCGGCGCGTCTCTTATTCCTCCTGCCAGAGAAGAGGCCTGGGCGATCCCCGTCCACGCACTCACACCCACTTGCCTCCTCCCCAATGGCATCCGAATCGTTGACGCGAGTCAGTAAACCCTAAGAGCTTCGCAGGTCACGCTCGCTTTCGCTGCTACGCACGCGATAGCATCACGCATCCCGTCACGGATTTCCAACTCCCTTTCCCCTTCTCCTTTCCCCTCTCCCCTTCTCCTTCCCCCTCTCCCACTCCCAAAAGGGCGTGGTTTATCCAGAACGTTTCCGAACTGAGCGGTGTATGTGTAAGGGGAACGGAGGAATGAGAGATTTTCCAACGCCTGGTTTGCTTCGAGATTACAAAGGGAGAGAAGGAATTTTTAGCGTCGAAATGGATTTGCATCCTAAAAATAACCACTCAGGTTGTTTTTTATCGCCCGGAAGTTTTCCAATCTCCGCGAATCAACCGAGTAGGCCCGTACGTTTTTTTTTTGTTTTTTGTTGGTCAATTAGTCAGTTCCCCAAATCGCATCGGGTAAACCTTTTTGTTAAGCAATTAGATGACGTATTTGGCGGCAAACAGTCGAGTTTAACGCTCGTAATTCAGGTGACTGCGTTGTATTTTGAGCGCGTGCGGACGGACGCCAGATAAACATTTCCTTCGAAATCCCTTAAAATCAAATCCGGATTTTTAACTTCATTACGAATTGCGAATTATCGCCGTGCGTTGCTCCACCTTGTTATTTTTTGTCAATCGCGTCCGCGAAAATTGCACGTATTACGATTATGTCCGAACAATGCGATTTGAGTTGAAGGGTTTTGAAATTAAATCGGCCGAGGAGGTCGAAACCTGGTGGAATATCATTACAAACAAATTTTGTAATCGAACTTGATTTTATTTATGAATCCACCGATGAAAACCAAATTAATTTCCGTTTACTTTCAACAACAATTGGTATGAAATGTTATTACATTTGTTTTCAGTCGCTTTTGGTTTCTAATACAAAATATAATGATATATTTATGACCGTGTACTACTTTTTCCATTTCTAGCGCTCTTCTTCTAAACAAACTCGCTTATGTATTCGGTCTGTCCGTATGTCCGTAAATAAGCTGAATCAAAAATGACGCAAGTTAGAATCGCGAAATTTCCAGGATGGTTAGTTCTACATTAGGGCTATATATGGTATAAAATTGGTGGATCTAGGATGAGCTTCTGGGGAGTAATAGGAAAAATAAAAAATCGCCAATAAGTGCACGCTCTACAGATGTAGGCAACCGACAATACATCGCATCTGCTATTTTTTACTCCAACGGAAAGATAGCAGTCGGTTAATAAAAGCGCCTTATTTACTTTTCTCTGAAATTCTTCCCTCACTTTTTACTGTTTCATTTAATATACTTGACATTTAAAAAACTAATTGATAGGTTATAATCACCTTTTGAACTGGCTAATTATATGGTTTTATATCTGTGGCAAATATTTTAAGGTTATTTAAATAATTATTTCACAATATTGCTGCATAACATTCATTATATTTATCGATTAAACTTGACTATATGTTAATTTAATGCTCCTCACGTTAATGAACAACAATTAGCTAGCCGTCATATTTATAAATTGATATTACCTTTGCGTTAAAAAGTACTCATTGCTGTGTTTTCAGAAATTGCTTAAATCAGTTTGCAAACACAGACAGCGAAAATCAAAAATAAAAGACTAACTTTCAATTAAAAAGAAATAATCACAATGAAGATATAATAAAATTTGCAGTCAGCTAACAGTGAGCGGAAATTATCAGAATAAGAAAACACAACATTTCATGTTTACAAGTTCCTAATTAAATTTTAAAGATTTATGCAGAAATATATGCAAACCTTTACTCATAGTTTTATAAACATTCACAAATTGATAGATGCAATGATTCTGTATTTCGGCTTCTCCTTTCGTCTGAAACAAAAACTAACTTATTCGCCAGAAATTAAAACAGAAAAGTAATATGTAATCGCAAGATCAAAAAAATTTCAACTTTCCAATAAACGACGATTTCTTTAACGCCAGTTATTTACCGTGGCAAGCGTAAAGAGATAAGAAAGAATATCGCAGGGAATTAATCGTGTCCATTAACAGGGAGCGCAGTTAAATCGAATGGGTGGGTCGCATGGGCTGCCTAATAATATTCCGCTAGAAAGGAAAACAAACCTCCCCCCCCCGGCTTCAGATCCCTTCCATACTCTCTCAGAAATTCAGAAATATTCTTAATTCTCTCTCTTATCCGACCCAACTCTCGGGACATCGATTGGTAACCCCGCGTACGAACACAAAAAATGCGACCAACTTCTCCTGGCTCATTGGTTCGGTTTCGTGGGAAGGAAGGACTAGTCCAAGGAAGAAGAAGGAGAGGAGTTTTGCGGACCGCCGAACGCTTACGCGATTACGGAGAGAGGAAGGGAGGAGAAAGCAGTTTGCGGAGGAGGGATTAATAGGGATGAGTTTTAGGGGGTTTGAGGAAAGAGACGAAGGAGGTTTAAGGAGGGATGGCTAAAGGAGTTTTGGCGAAGGAGAATCGGTGAAAGGAAGAGGAGCAGAAAGGTATTTTAAAAAATTGGCCGAAGGAGACGGTCCGTTTGGGTGAAGGATGGGATGCGTGGGTGTGTTTTGAGGAGGAACAAAGGACAGAGAGGGACATAGCGTATGAGAGAGAAATAGGGAGGAAGAGGTCATATTAAGGTTAGAGCTGGTAAATGGGCGAAGTTTCTCCATCTACTATTTCGTTTTCTTTTGCCCGTCTCTTTTATACCAACTTTTAATTGAACTTCGCTTAACTATAAATATACATCTAGTGTATGCTCCATAATAGGTATAAATAATGCTATTTTACTAATCGGTGACATTTCGGGGCTAGAAGTTTTTCCTATCAACAAGATCTTTCTATTGGATAATCGCAACGCCCATTATGAATTTCAATTAAAATGCTTTTGAGTATTTTCTAATATTTTGTCTTGGGAAAACTTGTCCCTAAGAATATTTCCTGCTTCAAGAAGTTTCTAGAATTAAATTTCAACGTTAAAAATACATTATGCCACGAAGTTCTTCATTAAAATCGAATTGTGTGAATTGGAAAATGTTTTTTTTTTAATATTCATCGCACAGAAAATATTTTGTATTGCTAAAAGGGAATATTTTAAAAACGATAAAAATATTTTTTTAAATAGTACGGGAATTGAAGATTAACGATAATTATTCAGAAAATCTAAATTTGTAAATATCTTGTAAAGGCCGTAACGGTTTTTGGTTTAGTAATGACTAATTTATGAGACATTCAGCTTCTAGTCAATAAAGTGTAAAAATTTTAGAAGATGACTTTTAGACTTTTTGGAAGATTTTTATTCACAAATGTAGAATTTCTGAATAATTAACGTTTTTTTCGGTCCACATATTAATTTTTTGCTTTTTGTTGCGTTCTGAAAGTCTTTTCAAAAATATATACATTTTTATTGTTTTTTTTATTTTCCCTCTTATTACTTAAAACTTACACACCAAGGCAGGGGCCAGGAGACACGGTTTTTCTACTAAGGAAAACTTTGTTTTTTCTTCCTCTCTTCTCTTCCCACGCATCTCTTTTAAAAACAAAAACTTTCTCCGTGCGTGATTCGCGGAATTAAAAGAGTAGGAATGTTTTTATAGCGGGGAATGGAATTTTTTCTCATTTTGGAAAACACTCCGGTAGATTATTTTTTACTCCAATAGTCTCCGTGCTTTATCCTTACTTTCATTTTCTTAAGGTGGATTTCACACAATTTTCCGAATTAAAAACACTTTCTGTCCAGCATTTCGCTGCACGAATGTGAAAGTGAAACCAAAACAAATTAAGAATTCTGGAAATAAATTTATGTTAATTCAATTATTGGCTTTAGTGGCAAAAACTGAAATTTTTGCTTTTAAATTAATGCTCATTAGAAAAACTAATATTTATTCGTTAGTTATATAGAAAAACTAGCTGGAGTGACCGTTGAATTTCAACGGATTTAGTGAATCTAAAACTTCGACCGGTAACAAGTAAGGAAGAAAATCTTGCGAAAATAACGTATAAACTCCCTCCCCCTCTCTCCCTTCCCCTCCCTCCCTCCCCCATGCTCCCTCTCCCTCCCCCTCACTCCCTCTCTCTTAAATGTAAGAAGGAACGATACATAGTCTCAATTTCGCCCTCAATAAAGTCGTCTGTCTGTCCTTCTGTCTCCCTCCTCTCTCCCTCCCTCTTTCTCCCTCCCTTCTTCCCCTCTTTCCCTCTCCCTCTCTCCACTCCTTCCCCCTAATTCCCTCTCTCTATCTCCCCCCTCCGTTACTATCCATCTCTCTCTCTCTCTCCCTATCTCATATTAAAAGCATTCAAAGCGAACAAACTTATAAACATTCTCCTTTGTATATTAGATTAGAAGATAATTCAATTAAAAACAAAAAATTTTTGGTTTCTATGTAAACAAATTAAAATCGTACACAGAAATTGACAAAAGATATTACGTTAAAAATTTTCCCATATAAATGCATTCACGGTTTCGTCTTTCTCGGCTGTCTTAGGAACCTATCACCCCCCTGGTGGTGAGTGCTTGATACATTTGAATACTCCTAAGCTGTAACACAAAAAAAACACCATGCAAATTCTTCGAACAAAATTTGTCACAGCCACATCTATTCCTCACGCATTTCCCTCGGATCAGATGCAAATCCATGCGAATATATGTTATACAAATGAAAGTTTCCCGCAAGATGATTTATTCATCCTTCCTTAGAAGCGTCGACGGGAATGTTACTCATATTTCTTTAATGCCGCTCGAGAAATTTTCATATATCCGTAGGTTTTCTCGCGGGGCGATATTCACTTTTTTTTAATTACTACAAAATTCTCGGTTTTCGCAAAAGCTGTAACGGATAGGATACGTATTAGGACGAAAAATGAAAATCGGTATGAGCAGTTAATGGAACGGTTCTCGGACAGAAATCAAATCCAACCTTTTGGGCGATTCGGTAGCTAAATAAAGATGTCGTAAGGGTTCCAGAGAGGGAGGGTTTTGGGAATGAGATCGGAAGGGTGTGGGGGGAGGGGGGGGGAGGGCGTGCATGTGTACGAAGAGGTGGTTGATGTTCGGGGAAACGTTGATGCCTGGGCGAAGTGGAGTTTAGGTGTGCTACCGAGAGGAGCTTAATCGACTGGCATTCAATTTGTTAGTCGATAGGAGAAGGGGGATCGAAGGTGAGAAAGGGTCACTGAAGATAGGAGAGAGAAAGAGAGAGAGGAGATGGAAATAGGGAAGAGGAGAAGGTAGTGAAAGGAAGACAAATGGTGGAAAAAGTAAGCTACAGATGTGGAAAGAGGGAGGGAGATGGAAAAAGGGGGAAAATAGGGGAGGAGAGAAAGGGTAGGGTTTAAGAGGGAGGGAAGAAAGTAAAGGAAGGGTCGGTGAGGGTAGAAGAGATGGAGAGAGAGAGAGTGAGTGAAGTAGGGAAGAGAGGTTGACAGGGAAGTGGAAAGATGGAGAAATGGGGGGTAAGGAAGAGAGATAGAAGGAGCGGGAAAGGAAGAAGGACAAGAGGAGAAGTCGGGAAGTAAGGGAACGGTGGGAGGAGGGGGGAGCAGTGACCGCGTGGGTCGGATTTGACTAAGGACAGAGCACGGTTTAATGCGAAGGGCAACTTTTGGGAAGTAGACGGGAGAGGATTCAAGACGACTGATGAGGAGCTTTGGCCGAGTTCATGTCCTCCAAACAAGTCATCTCCTTTCTCCCTCTCTCTCTCTTTTTTCTCTCCTCTCTTCTTATAAATTTTTACCTACAAATTACCTTTAAATCTGTTTATGAAACTATGTTTGATCAGGCGCGTAACTTGGGGGGCGCAGGCCCACGCAGTGCGAGGGAGGCCCAAGATAGGTAGTGTGCCTGCCTTCTAATCCAAAGGTCGCGGGTTCGAATCCCGCTTCGGGCGTGGATGTTGTTATTCGTCTTGGGGTTTTTGCCCTACCTGCATACAAGCCTAAAATTGGCTTTGCGGGGAAGGCATCATTAAAAAAATATAGAATTTTTCCAGTAATCCTCCGTAAGGTATTCGAAGTAGTTATATCCTTATGGCAGGGGTCCCCAAACTTTTTATTGAAAGGGCCACATTAGGCTTTATGTACGACAGCGCGGGCCACTTGAGACTTTTTAAATGACTGATCGGGCCGTGTTAAAACTGCAAAGACCAAGTTTCGAGGGAGTGGGGGAGGTGGTTATCGAGAACTTTCACCGTTAAAAATTTATTTCGAGGGGAGGAGGAGGGGGGGTGGAGGTCGGTTGCGTTGAATTGGGTTGGGTAAGGCAGGCGGGTCGGATTAAATCCCTGAGCGGGCCGTAGTTTGGGGACCCCTGCCTTATGGGAATGAAAGATTTCGTCGTTCGAAATACCCATCTCAAGTGTTCCGAGTTGTTATGCCCTATCCTTATAATGTTAGAATTACCTATAGAAGTCTCACTGTATTTTTGGAATTAAAACGTAAAAAATACCAATCAAAATCAAAACGGTGTATCAATTATATAAATGGGGTCCCCAAAAACTTGACTTGCGTGGGGGTCCCAAAACCGTAGTTACGCTCCTAAGTTTGATGCTTATATGTACGTAACCAAAATATTGACATATAAATATATGTATGCCTTCTAAGTATGAGAGCTCATATGAAAGCTTAAATTCAATTTATAATAATTTTATTTTGTTTCTCGATTTATTTAATTATTCATTCCTACTAGATATAATTGCAAAATGCAACTGTTCATTGAAATTTCTGTTACCAGAGTTTATTTAAAACTTCTGTGTTTGGTATTTATACTCTTCTGCATGAATGACGGATGGATTTAGGTGTAAGAGGGGGCTTAACAGCCTCAACCTCGCTCAAGTAAAAACAAATATCTATGCATCTATCCTTCCTACGCTACTTCTTTCTCTCTCTCTCTCCTCACTTTTATTTATCTCTCGGATAAGTAAAAGTGAAAAATATGACCAATAACAGGTAAATCAAACTAGTTTCACATGGTACGAAGAGGTGAAAATGGAAGATTAGCTTGGCAGACTATGTCTACGATGTATTTTCGCTTTTACATTATGTCCTACGCATAAAAATCTAAATTGTAGAGAACTTTGTAAAATTAGCCACGGGTAACAAAGTCTTTGTTATTTATAGAAATTTATTGTACGTTATTTTTAATTTTTCGCTACTTTTCAAGTAATAATAAATGGGATCTGTTAGCATGTGAACTTGAGCACTCTGGGGAATTACGCGATATAATATGCCGTGGCGGGGAAATTTTTCTCTTAAGATGGCTGGCCTTCCACTTTTCGTGTCAGATGTCCCGTATTAACTTTCTCAGCATAGAATTTATTCAGAGTGGAGTTAATTAAGAATAAGTTAATATGAAGCTGCAAATAATTTTTGTATCTCTTCCGTGACAGATTTTTACGCAACATCGCATTTCCCAATTCGATCCTACATATGTACTGTCAATGTGTATAATGAATTCAAACAGCATCGCAAAAGAGGTACTTTAATATATGTGTTTTGGTTTTTCAATGTTAAATCTCTTTATTACGCCTTTTATTGTACAATTTCGATGTAATACCAGGGAGTTTTTATAATTTAAGCTTCTTCTCCCGTTCCAGGTCCTCGCTATTGTTACGTCCCTTTTCTCTCTACGTGAAAGCATCAGTGATTTCTCAATTCTTCAAGCTTCATCATACCCAAAGTTTTAATGTGATTATTAACAAAAGTGCTGGTGAATGCTTGGGAGTGTCTGCCAAGAGGAATTTCCAAGAAGGAGAGCGGAAGTCTTGCGTCGTGAAAGGATTTTGTTGCAGAATAATGTAAGTTGACGTCGGTAATCGCGAAATCCGCTTTCAGATTTTTGCTTCCAGCTTCATTTGAGTATCGAATGTTTGTAATGTTAAATAGGCTTTTTTTTAACGTAAACCACTGTTAATTATTTAATTTTGTGAGTCGGCTGTTAATAAAATTGACGGTAGTTGGCATGACTTCGTGGAATCGTTCCATAATGTTCACAAAAACACTTCGTAGTTTCCGCTGTTTTATTTTTAAACTCACATAAAATAAAATAGTAGCATTTTAAAGATTTTTCTTTCTGTACCTAATCGGCGTTTAAAAAATTAAATTTTAATGTAGTCCTACAGTTTGTCTGTCCAATCCCACACAGAATGTCTACCTAGGAAGAAAGATTTGAAGACCCGGAATCTGAACACTGCCCTCACTCTGTGTATATACAAACACAAACATTTGTTCAAAAATTTTTCCTTTTTTAAGGAAAGAGAAAATTAATCAAAGGAAGGAATTCAAATAAAGGATCAAAAGCTAGCGTAAACCATTTTCGAAAATCCTCAACACGCGAACACCACGGAATATGAAGGATAAGCATTATATGGCTTCTTCCTTTAAAACAAATCCCATTCATGTTTTCACACACGCGCGTTTTCTCAACAAGAATTAATCTCGTGGGCGTGTGGGTGAACGCGAGTGAGCGTCGCTTTACGGAGCATAAGGTGACGTTAATGATTCGAACTGGAGTGAGAGAGAGAGAGAAGTTAAGTGGGATGAACAGCATGAGGCATCGTCCTCTGCGATAGCTTACAACTTCTAAACTCTCCCTGATACGTGTATAACCCATCGCCGCCATCCGCAGCAAAATCGCTTCATCTCTCAATACAAACGCCCGCGCGCTCACCAGCACAGTTCAAACACACCCACACTCTCAAATCCCACACCATTAGATTAAAACACACACACACATACAAGAACTTGATCCCTTATAGCCATGCGAAACACTAATTAACTCTGTTGATCTCTGATGGATTCCCTATCGCCTCCCAGAGCCTAATCAATTGTCGGACACAATTTTCAACTAGCGAAATCTGATCCTTTAATAGGTTGCATAGACAAGGTAACTGTCACAGTTACGCTGGAGGTGTTAATTGGTTCCATTAACGCATTTAGCGTAATAATCACAGCGACACAATACGCTGAGTGAAAAATTATGAAAAATGCGGTTCGATTTTTTTCTTTTGACTATATGAATAAAATCGAATCTAAAATGTCGGATTTTAAAATGTTTAGAGCTTTTTCATTACTCACTAAAGCACTCAAACGATGGGCATGGAAACTACCGCAAAAATATGACTAATTTAGATGTTATTGATTTATTATTAGATAGCGAATCCGGTCAATTTATGTTATTTGTATTGATTAAAAGGTGATAATTTCAAATTGACTAATTGATTGGTAACGGTATAATCCTGTTACAAACGAATGTTTAGAAAAATACTCCCAGTTGGAAAAGTTCTCCTGTTCACTTAATTTAGTAATTGCAAAATGCTTTCATTGGCGTGACCATTGGCTTCTCTTTGTAAATAATTCTTTGCGTTTCCCTTATACTTTCACTTTATAATTGGTTATATTGATGCTCCATTACGGAAAGCTAACAAAATAGCTATGCATTTTCAAATCATAGAATTTTTTGTTCTCAACATTGCTGTATTTTTAATAGGAATGACTTTTTAAAACCATCTATAAAGCAGTTGGTTATAAATTTATGCCTTTTATGACTTTATTTTAACATGGTATGAACTTGAGCTAAAACTTTTCGACTCGTTTTGAAGCCAGTATTTTTTCATAAAAATATTAGGTACTATTTTTCCTTATGTTGTACTAAATGTTGTACGTGCAGTGTACGTATATACATACATACACATGGGCACTTCTATGGAGGTACAAGGCCGTCCTCTTGTATATAGTAATTCTTACCAAGTCCGCGGTTTTGCGTAGATATGTTGCTAGCCTATCATGCAACCGCCCTTAACCATAGGAATTGCATTATACACCCACACAGAAGAGAGGAGGGAAACAGGACGCAGGCACCAACGGGGACAACAGCTTAACGTCCATTTCAAAGGACAAAGCGCTTTCACTTGAGTGTTCTCCTCAAGACACACAAGTTGGGATGATTAGTTGAAAACAAACCGACTTCAATCGGATTTGAACTCGGACCAACAGCGTGGAAGGCAATCACCACTCCTTAACTGAATATTGCTAAATTTGGAAGTCTTCATTTTATTCTAAATAACCAATAAAATCAACTATAAAATTTCGTTCTTGGTTTTCTCAAAATTTTCTAATCACATTATATTTATTTAATTTATTTTTGATAATTACATTCACGGATGATAACGCGAGATCCGTCGAATTTGAACAGTTAATTTGAGCTCCGAATTCCAAATTGACGAATTGATCACCGCGAGCCCGTGCTAACGAACCGAAGTACACCTTTTCTCCTCTTTACAAAAGTTCGTCCGACGCGGCTTATTTTAATCTCGTTACGTTTCCACGAATTTCGAAAAAGAAATTCCGATGGCCAGAGGGGCGCACTTTTTTCATGGCTTCGTGAAATAACGCCGTTTTTTTCGATCCGGGTTCTCGCGGGCGTAGAGAAAATGGAGCGTGGAAATAGCGTAATTTTCCACATCTTCCTCCCACGCCACGTCATCTCTTTCTCCCGAATTCCGCCGCCGTCGTCTCATCATTTTAGTTTTTTTTTTTTAACGATCGATTATCGTTAACGTCGCCATCATTGTTCCGATTAATCTCTAAAGAGCTCCCTTTTGAGGGTTCGTCTCTTCGGCGATGCGGATCTACCTCCGACCGTCGGACAGCGCGCATTGTGCCGTAACATCCACTCGGGAAAAAATATGACCGTCTCCTGTTCCTCCGACGCCGCCTCCCGTGCACACGCATCCACACCTTTTCATCTCCGTACACAATCTCCCTTTCTTGTCTGCAACAATCGCGATCATTTGCCAAGCGATCACCCTCACGCTCTTATCTTACGAATTTTGGCGTTTCCCATTTTCCCCTCCGTGTGAATGATGGATAAATTTTCATTGCTCTCCCGTTTTGACAACGTAGAGGAACTAAAAACAATGAGAAATTTACGTCAAAACTGTTTGGATACAAAATTTTCGCTCTATCTGTTATGTGAGGGAAACATTGATTTATATCCCCGTTGTGAAAAAATATACACGCCTAATGATTTTTTCACTGTCAAATTGCTATGATTTCTGAATGACATATGATAGTCATATTCTGCATTATTATGTTTACTGGCTTTAAAACAGTGCTAACTAATATCACTATTGACAAAATGTAAACTTATTACTAAAATATTGTGAAAATCTGGTAACACACCGATCGGTTTAATGAATAATTTAACGTGATGAAAACCTTCTTTCGGTTTTTTTTACTATAATAGCTGTTGAGATTACCTGTATCTTTATAGAGTATTGCCATTGATCCTTGATGAAGCAGAAAAATATACATGTATATAGAATTTTTGAGACTTTGTTTCATTTAATATGAACAATATTCGTAGGCAGTAAAGTCTCGTCAATTCTAAATACGTATACAATATGCTGGTTCATAACAAGCATACGTTAGACCTTTTCAAAAGCGTATTAAACTGAACTTATCGTGATTAATATAAAAAAGGAAATTTAGATAATCATATATTGAAACGTGCGACGCAAGAGGAGAGTCTAGTCAAAAGTTTAAACGCATCAAATCAAATGATGAATTGAAATATTTTTTGCAAATTGGTTTTTATATTAAATCTCGTTATTACAAACATCTTTATTACGGAATATAAAAATATGAATTTATAGCTTATAACTTAAACAACGCAAATAAATTTGTTTGCGCCTCGGAAATAAACTTTAAAACTTTATTCATGAAAAGTTTTGTGCTTCGCGAAATTCACCTCAGTTCACCTTTTAGTTTTAGCGAGAGGCTGTAACTTAATAGACGGGAATTTATGAAGAGAGAGAACTTTACGGAGGAAAGCGTTTAACTGCAATGGTTATATTACATGGAAGCCTCCTTGGATGTCAGAAGAATGCAAATTTTAAGGATCAATGACGTAAAGCATATAAGTTTTACATTCTTTTATACGATTTGCCGAACAAAGTTTCATGGCATGTTATATAATTTCATCTTTATCGATGCTCGACATTTCCAGCAGTCGTCCTCTTTCTACGGGTCAGGCAGACTGACCAACACTTCTCCTTGGGTCAACATTTTTTTCCTCTTATCCACATATGTCCCACGCAAATATTTTTCCCTCCAATATCCTCCGGCAAGATGTAAGCATTATCTTTCTTTTCCTTCTTCGGAAGAATACATATATTTGGCTTTTTCATCTCCTCTTCTCTCCTTTATTTTACGTATTTACCGTCTTAAAGCTTTGCACTGCTGCGATTTCCATCCACCATCGGTATTTGTTTACTTCTCCCTTTATTTGCTGTGAAATCTTGGCGTAACGTATAAGTCAGAGGACTATGGTTTTCTTAAATTTATACCGAAAACACGTTATACTGAAAAATCTTTATTAGATACAATTTTTAAAAAATAGTCACCATTCTGTACCCCCGCCTTAATCTCGTGATTTTTTTATATTTTCTTGTTTTTTTTAATAAAATCATTTCAGAAAGTACTGTGAAATTTTGGAACTGCGTTTTGGTGATAATTAAAGTTTTAGGTGTGCCTGAGTCTGAAGATGTGTTTTTTTTTTTGCAATTCCGCTTTCCTTTAATCAGATGTCTTTGCACGGCTCTATAAACTAAACGACTCGACATGAATGGAAAAAATCTCGTTTTTACATATGGTATGGCCTGAGTGATTATCCCTGTCGAAATTAATTATATCGCGCAACAATAGAGTGTAGTTTATTGTAATCGATATTCACAAAATGTCGATTTATTAAAAAATGAATTCTCATTTAAATATATACAGCTGCAGTGTATCCTGTTATGAACAGTAATACATAGGTTATGTATCTCAAAATATAGCGTACGGTGACATTACAATATATCGAATATTACTCGCATTTGCCTACTGCTAAGCTGGTCATACAATAATGTAATGTAATTATATGGACTTAAAGCGTGCGAATAAAAAACTACAATTTGCGTCAATTTTTTCCGGTATAGGATTTCAGTTTCCCCTCCTTTTTGTTCACCGCGTTTCAGCGAACGTTAATAATTAAATATTCAACGTACGACGTTACTTTTGGCACATAAATACGTAGTAGTACAGAATATGGAATTGTAATCGTCTGAATTCATGCGTTAAAATGAAAACCTCAGAGAAATACGTTATGCTGAAATAATTTTACGCTCTATTTATAGAATATTCGACGGGGATGAAACTAAATCTTAATGGGACGAAAACCTTAAAAGAACGTGAACATCGATGGTACGTAAATTATTCTTTATAATAACGTCCTTGTGAGGTTCGTTATAGCGACATTTTATTTTTCTACTTCCTTTTTTCCCTCTCCATATCATTTCTACCTTTTTCTCAGAACTCGCTTTCGCGCCCTTAAACCCTTATGATTCCTCCATCTCATCCCGCCTTCGGAACCCTCAATGCATCGAAGGGTTACCCACTCGAAATCCTTCGTGATCTTCTATCCTGACACATGCCTTCACATTCTCCCGCAAACTTAAACCTCTCTTCTCCCTTTACCTCTCCTCCGATGAACACCCACACGACAATACAATATATATATATATATCGGCCGCTTTTTAACAATTCCGTTAACCGCCCACGTCTATCACCGGAAAGCCAACCATCATCGCCGTCTACCTTCATAATCCGCTTCCTATCGTTTTTTTGTACTTTTTTCTTCCCACCTCCCCCCCCCCCCCACCCTCCCTCCCAACACACCCACTGTCCTTTTATCCCGAGCCTTTTCTCCTCCTCCATCCCCACTATAACAAGACTCATCACCCGATTAAGCGCACGCTCCCTTCCCGCGAAATGTCAGTCAATATATACCTTCCAATATACGCCTCGCTTTCGCCCATAGTAATTTTTTTAACTCCCATCCAACCGCCCGCGATATTAATCCTCAACTTGGCTCAAAAGCGTCCTTTTTTTAAACTTTTTTTCCCACGCTCTATACCCCGTCGGAGCTAACCCTCTCCCTTTCCCTGATCCGCTCTCCCTCCTTCCTGGCTCTCTTTTTTTCACCCCGTCGGATGCGTGTTCGGATCTGTGATTAAAGGAAAGGCATAAAGGAAAGGTTCTGTATTATTGGACAATATTCAGCGAAATTTTAATATTCGTACGTACAAAATTACTATGGAGAAACAGAATTGAAATGTGAGATAAACTGTGTCGTTTATTATTGTAAAAAATATTGTTCAAGGATATTTCAAAATGATTGTACGCTCCCTTAACAGATAATTTTTGTAAAATAGCTACAAAATAATGGGAAAATATTTTAATTCGAAAATAAAACCTTCATTCCGTGCATTTTACTTTCGCTGATCTTAGATTTTCTTAAGTATTTACTTTTAAATTAAAATAAAATGAGAATTGATAAACTAGCACAGGAATGGCAAATGGTTTTTGTGTCGCGTGCCAAGAAAATAATGTGAATCAGAATTTTTCGCGTGCCACCAGTTTATATCTTCTTGAGAAGCTGCGTACTTTATACATAAAATGCAAGCTTACGCGTGCTACGTATCTGCTATCCCTGCGCTAGTACATCCAGCTATCCATATGAAACAGATCGACGGCGTTTTTACGTAATGTGTTTATTTATTTTTTTAACTCGTCGCATTTCAATTCCCACATCATCCAGACACGGAATCATGTCTGTCAAATTCGTTCGATAATTCCTATTCGAATTCACACAAATTACAACGTCAGTAATGTTTCCTTTTGTGTGTTCCTGTCACTCTCTCTGTCTCTCTCTCTCTTTAATCAATTACTCTCTCTCGCGCGCGCACGACGAAATTTTATCAGCCGACACTCGTTCTTTCAGTCTTTCGTCTGACTCTGATTAATCGACTCCACGCCGCGCCATTGTCACTCTAGAGGCGTCCTCAACCACACCAGATCCTCATGGAAAAGTCTTCCATTCGCCAAGATGGGGAAAATATTTCTGTACTAATCGTATCACCTCTTGAGGCAGAGCTAACCCGTTCGAGATCTTGCTTGATTAATATGTCCCAGAAAAAATACTTCTTCCGTCTTAAATATTCGGCGATACAGGAGTTTTTAACAATAGTGTTTTAGATATGGATGATTTTTAAATGGACCATTTCATTTTGGAAAATTTTATACGTGGTGTCCAAAAATGCCGCGAAATTATGTACAAATGCAATTTCCTAGTGCAGTTATATAATTTACGTAGGTTTATAGACTTCTTATTAGTATCCTTGGAATTATCGAGTGACATGAAAGCTTTTGTCGTAGCAGCTGCCCTAATTAAAGTTTATATTCATAAAAATGTGCTCAAAGGGTCTTTCTTTTGTAAAATCCCATATAAGGAATGTATAACACACATAAAAGATGGGCGGATATTGACATTCACGGAAACATTTGAGGTTTAATAGAATGCTACGCATTATAAAAAGTTTTTAATAGTACAATCCCCTTCCTGAGGATTTTTTTAAAAATCCGAATCCGTCCGTCATTCATTTGCTCGCCACCCCACTGTCCCTCGTCAAGTAAGCCCGCCTCCTGACTCAAAAAATACAGGAAAGAAACCCAACTCCTCAAATCTTTCCAACCCAACAACCATCGCCGCACGCTATGCTCCTTCCTTATGCACCGTGACAACCAGGAGCCGATTGGTCGAGTGGTCGGGTCAAGGTCTCGCTTCTATTTTCACGGAGGCTCCCCTAAGGTGAAGTATCTCACTCGATCAAGTCTTCCCCTTTTGCCCCTTGCCCCCGGGGGAAAAACCCACAGCCCTCCTCTAACGATCCTGCGCCTTTATCAACAAAGACTCGGTTGGATGTTTGCCACCCGAACGTTTATGTACTATAATTGCGGACGAAAAAGAGCCCGCGAGCCTTGTATGAGATCAGATAAAAACATTAGCCAGTTCCCAAAGCAAATCGTGGAATCCACCAATCTCAATGGTCGATCAATTATCACTCGCCGGGAAGTAGGTGGAAAATAGAATCCGAACAAAACATTTGGAAATTAGCGTAAGTTTTTGGTACAGATTAAATTCTTTAATTGTTTATTAGGCGTTCGTTAACAGGATGCGGCCTTTTTCCTTTGTCCCGTCTTCTGTTTTCAAAATTCTTCGCCAGGTTTAATGAAACTTGCGATATTGTGCGCAAAAAAATGCATATTTTGGATCGTATAAGCAAAAAGGACTGCCATATTCTCAAAAAATAATTTCAAATTGTATCTCTTAAATCTTTTTTTCTGATTTTTCAGGAAGTTTAGCTTTTTATAACTTTTATGGAATAGTACATAAACAGTGGAGCATTTAGATAATGCCACGGAATTGAGACAGAAATATTTATGGAAGCGACAAAGTCCACTATTTAACGTACAATCGTATAAACTAATGCTTTGAAAATCAAAGGCTAGATGTTGCGTTGAGAGATAAGCTAATTTGCCGAAAAAAACAGGTATCTCTCACTGCTATCATTTCGGCATCAAAGGTTTTTGAGACAATGACTAATAATGCTAATCGGAAGTATTCAATTCTCTTTCTAAATCTTCTATTATTTAAATTTTCATATACCAAGAATTGGCTTTCGTTCGTTTGGGTACGTAAAAGAGCAAAGATAATTATTACATACATTTGAGCAGTTTAACATAATAAAACACTTTCACATATTCCGGCTACTTATTCTGTTTCCATTAAATCTATAAACAACCATTTAAAAGCTGAGCAAATGCCTATGGATTTCTCAGCCTTACATCCGCCATAAAGAGTATCATCCGTAACCTAATTTCCATTTCTGCATTGATATGCTCTTTTCGTTACTATAGATGAAAACATTTAACATTTTTATTTGAAATATTACTTATTACCATTATTCTTTACTTAATTTTAGCTAATTTTTGCTTTTGTATCGATCCATTAGTACTGAGAAGCAAACTGTTGCTCTAAAAGTGAGCAATTCTGTGCAGTATCAGGTTTGCCACTCTGTGATTGCGATTCCAATGCGTTAGCTGCAAAAATGGAAAAACACTTCTTTGCATTTTGAGACTTAAAACTGCCAACAAAAGTTGTAATAATTCGTACCAGATAGACGCATATCAGCATGATCACCAGAAAATATTCTCCAGGTGAGATTCATGTTCATAAATTTCGCAGAGAAGTCGACCAAAAAGGCAGCTCGTAGTAGTAGAAGTATTGAGTACTTTTTTTGCATGTACTTATCCCATCGTGTTGGAATTATAGTAACAGACCAGTAAACCTCAAACCGTCCACCGGTTTACTTCATAGAGCAACAGGATCAACGGATAAGAAATAATTCAGAGTTAGTTACAATAAACAAGCTGAATTTTTCAGCGCACCCGATATTAATGGCATTTCTCCGTTGAATAAGAAACGTAAGGAAATTAATTTTTATAACTGACGAAGTTACAATTTTTAAAGGGCGTAAGTTGGTTAAATGGGACTGTTGAGCGTAAATAATACAAAATTTATACCACGTAATCAATTTACATTTCGCGCTAAAATTCTTTTTTTTCTCGTAGTCGTCCTTGATAGGAACGCGAAGATTATTTACTTAAACTTTTTTTATGTTTTTCATGTCCGCTTTACATTGACACTTTTATATCAGTCCTCATAAAAGCGATAAGGTAAACGATGTTTACGTAAGATTGCCCTACTGTCGTCCACTGATGCTTAAAAATTTAGAGCGTAAATCCCTCTCAGAAGCACTGAAATCAATCAGACATATGTGCGCGTTACATCATTTTTGTGCGAGTGTTCTTTTATCAACGTGTAAATTTGTTAATGTTTATGCCCATAATCTTACCTTCTCTAATGAGCTAGTATATCACGCGCCTCTTACGAGAAGTAAACACGATTCATTCGATAGACCGTTGATATCAATCGTTCCGAGGAAAAAATCCGGGAAATAAAAGATAAGCCCGCTGTTTTACCAGGCACAGATCCTCATTTCTGCTTCTCTCTTTCCCGCACTCCCTCTCCACCCCTTCTCTTCTTCCAAACACGAAAAAAAAATTCCGTCTCCTCTCCTTCCGATCTATCTCGAGACTTCAATCTCGAAAGATTAGGAACTCGCGGAAGCTGCGTTCCTCCGTCGGTCTCCCGAGGTTCCCTACATATATCTCTCTATATCTCTCTCTCTACTCCCCTCTCTGTCCATATATCCATCTCTCATTCTTTTTCTCTCTCTTCCTCCCTCTCTCTCTCTCGATTTCCATCTCTCTCTCTCTCGATTTCCATCTCTCTCTCTCTCGATTTCCATCTCTCTCTGCCTCCCCCTCTCCCCATCTCTCCCTTTCTCCCTCTCACTTCCTCCCTCTCACTTCCTCCCTCTCACTTCCTCCCTCTCCCCCCTTCCTCTCCCTTCCTCCCTCTCTCCACCCCATCTTTTTACCTCAATATTTCCACCACTCTCCCTCCCTACATATCCTTCTTCCTGCCTCCCTCTGTCTCACTTCCTCTCAATCCACCTCAACCGTCTCTCTCTCTCCCTGCTTAGCTTTTTTTCCTCATTTTAACCAACCCCTTCTCTTTCAACCATCTTTCTCCACGTAAGAGCGGCGTGATCCCGAACTGATTGTTACGTCGATAGGCAACGGTGGCGGATCGCGGCGCGGGACACGGTGCGAGAGGTCTCTTACTCCCTCTCTCTCTCTCTCCCTCGATCGCACAGCCCAGGCGCCTGGCCGCCGACTCTCTACTCCCAGCTCCCCTGCAATGCGGTATCACCGCGGGACCCAGGATCGCCCTTGCTTCCCCTTGTGGTGCGCCTCCCCCGCCAGAAGGGGATGATGTTCTCTCTCTTTCTTTCTCTCACCCTCTCGCTCTAGCTCCGGGAGGCAAAAAAGGGTGGTAGAGCAAGCAAGCGAGAGGACCATTCCCATCGTAAATATCCCCCATCTGTGTGGGTTGGCAGGGTGGGAGAGACTCTGTACGTGTGTGTGTGTTCGGAGCGTGTATGAGAGGGAGTAGGGAAAGATTGCGAGGGAGGATGGGACGGGATTTGATTGGTTGCCAACCCAGACAGCGGTGTCCCACCTTCGACTTGGGAAATGCGAGAGAGAGTGGGGGGAAGGGGTGGGGGGGGGAGGTTTAGGGCAGAAATTTATGCGTCTGAAATTTTTTTCGTTTTTTTATATATTTCTGTAAAGGTCATACTTTCGTTCGGAAATGCTCGCTTTTGGATTAGGCCATTTGTCATTGTTTTTTTTTTTTTAGTTTTGGGAGGATGGGTCTGCAGGTTCTTCGGGATCCCAGAGCGTTTTATTTTATCGCTGTAGGAGGAATTAAATTGACGAGCGGGAAACCTACGATCGAATGAATGCAAAAACAGATTAAATTATCCACCTTAACGAGAGCTCGAGCGCTTTGGATTGCTTGGATAACGAAGAATGAAATAACCAGAGCCGCGAGTGATAGGGAAGGAATTTTGTATTTTTTTTAAATGTTCATTTTTCTGAACACCGCGTAAAATTCTGAAATTTAATTTTCTCGAAAGCGATTTCGGGATATTCCTTAAAGCTTTATCGAATTAAAATTCAATTCACCTGGCGCGTTATTCTTAACTAAGTTACTCGAGATGTTTTTTTCGAATGAAGTGAGAGAGTGATTCAGAATTATGTAAATTTCGGTATTCCGGGAAGCGAGTCGAAATTTTGGCGAAAACTTGCTCCGTTGGCTTATAAAATTCACGCCATTTATACCGGTGGCACAATACGATCGACGTAGGATTGCATTTATTATTCTTCGCTCTTCCGTGATTTGTTGGGTTTGGGATATGTAAAAATCTTACCTCAAAAATTCATATGACTGCGTGCCGAATAAGACAATAAGTAACCGCATCACGTTAATAATAAACTTTTATTATTAAATAAATCTATGGCATAAGGTTTCTTTCGCGTTTAACTTGTCACGTCTGAAAATCATGAGTCCCCAATAATTTATACGCTTTCAACTAGAAGTAATGAGCATAAACTTAGACTGAACGAGATGATCAGGAGAAAATTTCTCACTTGACCGGATATCGAAACCTGGTCTTCAGCTTACCGAACAGCTATTCTTTCACTGCACTGTATAAGCAAACTAATTTTGTTTTAGATATCGGAAAGTCCATTTTCGTCAGAAAATTGTATAATAATTTCATAAAAAAACATTTCACCTATAAATGGATGCAGCGATGCTGTATTTTGTTGTCACTCTTATAAAAACAATTTTAATTAATTGTTTTAGCCATCTAGAAACAGTACAACGGCGATAAAATTATGATACAACGGGGCATGAGGAGTGTAAAATTGTCGGTGCGATATTCTTGAAAGACAAATAATATTTCCGCGTATATTTTGAGCAATAAATATCTCCGATATCAAAAACCCATTAATATTTCCGATAACCATGTATTGGCGTTTTTCTGTGAGCTTCCCACCAATTCAGAATCAGTAGATCTCACAAACTATACGGTATCTAATTTTTAAAAATAAAGTTTTTTCATGGATAAGACCTTAAGTGATAAGATGAAGATTTTCATCAAAACGTGATATTTACAAATGTTGTGTGATCGATATCACTCATATTTCATTCGAGTGAACATTTATCGTGCTCTTCTTTAACTTTTCAAAGAAAGTATTATGGATACCCTAATAATATTTGTTTGGATTTCAAACCAATGTTTACATAAACGACGCAACCACAACAGGCATGGAAAACAGAAACAGAATTTCCGACACGCACTTCAGCGATAATTCAAGATTTTAAGCGTTTAATCCTGATACGTTAACATGTTTAAGACGAGGATCCATCACATCCGAGCATGTCGTACACACCGCCGACATCCTCAGAAAATCGTCCGGTACGAAAGCCAGTCCGCGACGAGTATCGTTAACTGTTTTCATCCATCAGCGCTATTTTTGAGTCGATCCCTCACGAGATACTTTTTTATCTCCCTTTTTTCCTCGAACGGAAAACATCTGACATCGATCGTTTTCGATTCTCCGATCTCTCGGAGTCACGAACGTTTCCCGAAGTCGTCGCTAGGAGAACTCCGTCAGGAGGACGAACCAAAGAAGCGGAAGAGAGAAAGGGGGAGAAAGACAGATATAGGACAGAAGAGAGGAAGATAAAATGTTCAAAGTTACTGGGTGAGTTAGAGGGAGGGAAGGGGAGAGAAGGATATATATCCTCGCGAAGGTCGCCTTGTGCCGAGAATCGATCGGAGAAGGAAAAGGTTTAAGGTGGAAGGGGGGGCAGTTCCATTTCCATCTCCGCTTTGCGTGCTGGAAGGAACGTTAAGGAAGAGGGGATGAGGGGAGAGAGGGAGGGAGGGAAAAAAAGAAACGGAGACGGATGTGAGGGAATGCAATAAAAATAGTGACCCGTAGTTATTGGCGGGAGTGAGGAAAGCTTTTTCGATCTCGGTCTGAATAGCAAAGCGGGAGTGATTTGTTTCTTACCTGTCGAGTAGAAGAAGACATCAGTTCCTGTTGGCCTATAGACAAATGCGCATACCAATGGGAAGAAAAGGGTCGATAGCGCATACATACGTACCTACATGTCTATGTATAGTTATATATTCGAGAGCATATTTTATGAATATTTATGTTTGTTTATAGCCCGTATATTTACTTATTTTTCGTGCAAAGGAATTTACGCTAGGAGTGGAATTTTTCTTCGGTTCGGCTTTTTGTCATCGCTAAAAACAAACGATAAATTAGAGGGAAGAAAACCTAAATAGAAATAATAGACAATAGATGAGTGTATGTCTACCTATATGTTACAATTGACATAATATCAGTAAATCGCCGCTAATGAAGGCTGCTCTATTAGCAAAATTTGCAATTGGTATTCCCGACTTTTTATAGCTATTGGAGTAACATAGTTTGCCAAATTCATTTTAGCCATAATCACATCTCGATAACTCTCTTTGAAAGTTATAATTTTATGATTAGTCTTCATGATGAGGAGACAAATACTTGGATAGTTGCAAATCAAATTTCTACTTAAAAACTCTAAACAATAATAATGTAAACGTAAAAAAGTGTTTTTATAATCACAGTTTATATCATGCTATATATTTATATATGTACTAATTTGGAATAGCCGCAAAAGTTACCGATTAAAGGATAAATAAAGTTCTTGAACACATTTTATGCGTCGCATTCATTCATGGCCCGACGTTTTGGCTGGTAGAAGCTAATTTAAAGTCACGGAACGAATTAAAGTTTGTCACAAATTTTGCAATTTTGTGAATTTTATTATCCACCGAAACCGGTGTTTTCTAGATGTCGTTCTAACTGCAAAATTTAATTTCGGCTTTGTTTCTAGGGGTAACTCTTCGCGACTAATTGCGGATCACACGAGTGGATGGCTGCGGATATCACTTCTCTGCCGGATTTACCAGTAAATTTAAAGAAGGATGCAACGAAGCCCATTGTACGTTCGTTCGTACTTCTGATACATCCTCTTTTCTAAAACCCTCAAAAGCGTACCACTTTTTTTGTGCGACGTTTTTTTCCCATTCGGTCTCGCCGTTTTCTGTTAGTTAAGTTTCGTCTCTTTCAGAAGAGCGTTGGAAGTAGACGCCGTGCCTACACCTATAGCTTTTTTAAGCTCTCAAGCCGAAGCCAAACATCGTAGGATTAGGGTCAGGAGTAGGACGAGAGTGGAAGAGGAATAGGAGGGAGTGAGGGGAGGGGGGGGGGGGGGGGCGGAGAGAGATTGAGAGAAGGGGACCTTCACGTGCTCTACCTACCTCCCTCTCTCCACTGGAAATTTTAAGGCGCCCTTGTCGCTTCGAGGAACAACGGCGGTGTCCGTTCGCTCAAGATACTCTTTTCGTACCCGTAAATCTCCTCAGGGCTACACGAAATTTCGAGTGTGTGGGTATGTCTGTATGTTTGAGTGTGCGCCCTCGTCCTTCGCAATCACACGCAAAAAATAACACAAATTCCATTTTCTTCTTGATCGCTTTATTCGCAATGGTCCTGAATAACTCGTGGGCATGTGGTGACATTTCGACTCTTTTTGTTTGTAACGAAAAAAATGGCTGTGAACACATCTTTCTGGGAATCAGAATGGATGGCATGACAAGATGGTAATATAAAATTCATCCGGAGACTAAACATTACGCCACGCTTCAGTAAAACGTTTTCAGTGATTAAATAAGAATTTTGTGTGTATTCATTCACAGAGCAGCCTGAATACATAGCTATATTGTTATTTGTACATTAATGTATTGATCATATTAAGTTTAAGCGTGACATTAATGTAATAATAATAATAATAATAAATGCACTGGTGGTGTAGTGGTTAGCGTGTCGGCTTCCCATTAGTACCAAGTGCCGGGGTTCTATCTCCGCGAATGGAGGTTTTTTCACAAATTTAAAAAAACATCGGTGCATGGAAGTAGGCAGCAGTACTGTCAGTATGGTATAGAGCCGAAAACAAATTATTCTGTCTGGGTCTATATCCAATAGAGCTGTAGGCGTGGTCGTGACGATTTAAACTGCTACAGTACTGCAATGTGTAAAGCAAGAGGTACTATCCACATTATAATTCCCTAGTAATGATTATATGATTGGACAATACGAGTTCTCTCGAGGTAAAACATTCCGGAGGTAAAATAGTCCCCCAATCGGATCTTCGGGCGGGGACTACCTTGAGCAAAACATTTGTCGAGGGTAACTTACGCATAGGTACTTGGAATGTAAAAACCATGAGGAAAGCAGAAAAGCTAGAGAGCCTGAAAAAGAAATGAGAAGAAATAGCACTGACATCATAGGGCTGAGCGAAGTTATATGGGAAGGAGAAGGGCGGTTGTAGTAATAAATGAAAGGGAACTTCATTAAATGATAAATAGACTAGTAATGACAGGTAGAAAATACAGTACGGAAATAAATACAGAAAAATCCAAGGTCATGTGAATATCAAGTAAAGAAGAGAATTTGAACATAAATATTGGAAGAAAGCCATTACAACGAGTTTCAGATTATAAATACCTTGGAAGCATCATAACAAGAGATACAAAATGTACCGCTGAAATCCAGATTAGAATAACGAAATCAAAAGCCGCTTTCAGAAGAAAGAACCCCCTACTAACGGGATATATAAAGTAGGGTATCCGCAAGAAGTTGATAAAATGCTATGCATTGAGTATAGCTTTTTATGGAACAGAAACATGGACGCTAAGGAAAAATATTAAATACTTGGAAAGCTTCGAATTGTGGACATGGAAAAGAATGCTGAAGATAAAATTGACAGATAGGTTGAAAACCGAGGAAGTACTACGAGGAATAGGAGAGAAGGGAACGATTATACAGACTATCAAAAAGAGGAAGGCGAACTGGATTGGACATTACCTGAGGAGATAGAGCATGATTAAAGAATTGCTGGAAGGAAAACTGGATAGAAAATGAGAAAGGTAGGAAAAGTTTTCAGCTGATTGACAACTTTACAGGGAAAGAGATATATCAAAACATGAAGAAGACTGCGGAAAATAGGAGTATATGGAGAACCAAGTTTAACCATGAATAATCACAGATCTGTCTACGGACAGACTACCTATGATGATGATAAAATAATAAATACATGTGGCACATGGAGTCGAAAACGATGAAATTTCTGAAAACTTCATGAATTATTCTAGCATCTATATTTAATAAAAATTTTAAATCATGGCAACTTTTTTTTAAAACCTTATTATCACGTTTGAAAGATGTACTATGGCTTTAAAGTGTCGTATGAAAGGATAATACAAGTCTCCAAGCTCTGAAGCTGTTGGGAGGTGTTATGCATCGACTAACTGTTTTGTTGATCCATTTTATGCAATGATTACGTAGATGTTTTATTTTTATTTAAATATTATATAAAATTCGAGAATGTTATTACGAACGAGAAGTAATATTTTTATGCATGTTTTGGAACATTGATAAGCAGAGCGATTTGATCTAATCACAGTCATTTATGTTATCTTTACTGCGAAGGTAACTCTGTGGAAAACAACTGAATAATAATTTCGTATCCGTGCAGGATTCCATGTTGACAGTATGCTACTGATCGGATGCATGCCTGATATGAATCGATAACTACCTTTTAAGATTGAAATGTTCAGAGATTTTTTTAATTCAAATGATCCATCTCATTAAAAATACTTCAAGAATTTCATAATACGAGACCTGACTTGATAAAATAACCGATTAGTAAAATAAAACAAGGTCACTTCTACAGATAAGAAAGATCACGCCAGTCCACGTGATATTTCTCTATCCCAGTGACACCCACGTCCACCCAATTCCTCTCATCGCCTACTTATTTTTTTTTAAATTCTACATGAACGTACTTGATAAAATGAATCGTGAGAAAGGGAAATTTCATATATGAAACGCCTGACACGGCATAAAAAGATTATTCAACATTTTTTTTTAAACCTCTTCACTCCGTAAATAGGGCCCGGATGATCGAGTATCTCTTCGTTCGAGCGATGTACTCGCGACGATAAGAAACGTCCCACGTCGGTATGAATCGATGTAGGCCGCCGGGCAGAGAGAGAGAGAGCGAGAGAGATAACGTCCCAAACGGGGCAAAAGGAGATAGTGCCTGACCTTCGGTCACACAATCAGTCGGAAAAAGCGTTCCGAAATTAAATCCTCGCGACGGTCAAGTTAGGATGAAAAATTCGGGAAAGAGAAAGTGAAAATAGTTGAAGAGACAGAATAGGGAGATAGTGTGTCTTTGAGGGATGTCTTCTTTAAAGGCGTGCTTCAGGTTGTGTGGGATGAGTTACGTAACGTTCAAAGAGCAGGACTGGGAGTAATCAGTCCGTCTCTGTGGTCGTCCATCCCTCTTTTGCGTGGTATCTCTCCCTATCTCTCTCCCCCTCTCTTCTCTAGACTAGGCTACAGCTCTTAGCTTTTGTCTAATTTGGAAAGTGTGCTCCCGTCAACCCCTCTCGTTATAGTGCTCGCGTCATGCTTTTCTGTTTTTCTCTATAGCCCTCCTTAGATAACGTCAAATGGGAGATAGGTGAGATATATATATATATATATATATATATATATATATATATATATATATATATATATATATAATGCCGGACTATGCTACAGAAAAATCGCGTTGCCTCACAGGATAGCAACTATTTTGTTTTATACCGTTTTAAAATCCCAAAATTTCCTAAAAATAATGGCAGAATTTTATTTTTATTGTTTGATATTTAAGTCTTGATCTAATATGAAAGTGAACGACGCCATTTATTTAAGTTAAAGAAATTAGTATGGAATATTGATCAATTTTCGTACTATACAGCCCTAAATAAAGTTACATATTGAGAAGAACTATTATAAAAATATATGATATAGAATATATGAATTCTCATTGTCGTTTGCAAGATTGATAGTCATATGGCTAGTATTAAGGATGATTTTATGTACAGACCGATGACGTGATCCTCATATCACGTTCATAATGAAGTTAAGGCTTCCTTTTGAAGACCGTATTTTTTCCAGGTCATAATGGCCGTCTAGATACGTAACTATGTCTGGCCATAATGGTTTTTTCTCTGTGTGAACTTATGAAACACTTCATAAATGAAAGGGGAGCATCAGTGATGTGATGAAGAATGAAATTCCACGATCTCACAACTTTTGGTATCTATCATAACGGTAGTCACATCACTTCAGAACATTATCTAAATAATTTTGCGTAAAATAATGTGCCAATAATAAAAATATTTATTTCCGTTATCGTCAAGAGCAATTGGAATTTATTTTCGTGATCCTCGATTAATTATGTAGGATTATTCGTAGGCTTGTCACGCTAAATTCTCACTATAGCCTGAGAAGAATAAACCATTTAATGACTTTCTAAAGAAATTGCTTAAAAAGTACAGGTCTCTAAAATGGCCATCAACGAAACTGATGGACCGACATTGTGCCCATAAGGAAAAGAGCTGAAAATACGTAAGTGCCGAAACAATTCCCGAGAGCAAATTTGGAGTTCGTTCAACGCACTAGAATACTAAAGAAACAAATGCTGCCATCACATGACATCCCACCAAGCCGGTTCACCAACCCAAAACCATCAGATCAACCCACCAAAAATAAAAACATAGAACCAATCGTACCGAATGAACAATACCAACCACAACGAAAACGTCCAAAGCAGAAATTCATTTAATGCGAACATGTTACTGCGAATTGATACTGTCCGCATTTTGGTCATCGTACCCGTGGGCGTCCCACATTCGAACGGGTTCGAAAACGAATCGTATCTATCCGTCGATCAACGATTGATTCATAAATCTTTCCCCTAAGAAAAAGACCCATCGATTCATGCGACCCTTTATTTTTATTTTTCCTCGCGATAACTCTAAAAAAAAAAAAAAACACAGCTTCGGGGCGGGTCGGATGGGGGAAGAACAAACGGGAAACGACCGCGTAAAACGGATTTCCCTCTCGCCGTCGATTTTTTTTTTTTTTTTAATCGTTAAATAAATCATCCAGATCTCCGGGCAGTTTCCCTCTCTTCCTCGATTATACATACAAGGGATCACTTTCCTCCGCGCCCGTGGTTCGACTCCTCCCTCCATCTCTCTCTCTCCTCTCCCTCCCCATAATGTATTCGTTTTCGCCGAGCGTACATCTCGTCCTGTCATCCGCAGCCTCGCTTTATTCGCCTCCCTCCATTCTCTCCTCCGCCTCCCTTCGATTCAACACGCAGACACGAACGCGTACATTTAGCGCACCACTCGTCCTCGCCCCTCATTATGCTCTCTCAAATGTCAATTTGGCACCGTTACGAGATTGGCAAGATCCGCGCGAATATACAGTCGGAATGGACTCGAGAGTTTGAAATGGCAGGGTCGGGCGTCTAAAAAAAAAAAAAAAAAAAAAAAAAAACCGCGCCCTCTACAACCCTTTTGTGGCGGACGCCGGACTTTTCGGGGGATTTAAAAAAAAGGATTTTTTTAATCGGACCGGAGGAAGAGCATCGGCGCACGTTACAATGAGCGGCCCTTAGTACGCGCGCGCTCGGTGTTCTCTTCGAATTGCCCCACGAATTTGCGTCGGACGCTTGTCTAGTTCGCCGTATACACGTGTTGCGGAATGTTTGCCGGTAACAATGGCGCGACCTTCGCAAAAAGCGTGGGGAAAGGCAAACTGCCATTCGGCCAATATGAAGATGGCAAAAAAAAAGAAAACTTCGTGTTGTGACGTCGTAAATGGGAGCGGGGAAATGGGTGAGATCCGTGAGTGAGAGATTGAGATCAAAATTGTGTTACGGAAATGCAAATGCATCGCCAGGGTGGAAGTTGAATGCGATCCAGTCCGAATGCGTTATTAAAACCGAAATGAGATACGTTTAATTGCCGCATATGTCGCGCGATTCCCTTAAACGCCGAAAAAGCGCTCACAGCTGCATGCTTAAAAGCTGTTGCGAGATTTTTATTAAAAAAGTATTAAACATTCGTACGAATCGTTATAGCGGCCATTCGATACCAGTGCTGCGATTTTTAAAAGTGAAATTAATAAAGCCTGGAACATACTCGCAAACCAAATGAGGTCGTTGAAATAACGTTTCTCAAAAATTCAGCCCCGAATGTGATTACCGTCAAAATGGATTACGTCCGAATCATTTTGATCGTCATCTCGGGAATTCATTTTCATAGTTCTCTTATAAAGAAACGATATATTGTTTTAATTGCAGAAACTAAATTTTCTTTTCCCTATCTGCTCGTATAATGTATCATATCTTCTGGTTTTGGGCACCTATTATCGATAGAGAATATAAAAACGACCGCTCAAGTGTAAAAAATAAAGATAAATCGAAGTATTTTCATTTCGTCCATTACATTAAAGAATATAAAGCTGATAGGACGCAGAAATTGAAGGAGAAAAACTCAAAATATATAAAAATAACACTGACCATAGCGTCCTCATTCTTTCTAAATTCTCATCTAACCCATGAAGCCATTATTCGGCTGCATTTGCTCCATAAATGGAACGACGACACACTTGGCGTCGGCGATTGTTGAAATGATACTGCATGGTTCTCGATTACTCGGTTCCGGCGACACAATGATAT
This sequence comes from Uropetala carovei, assembly GCA_036926305.1. Lineage (NCBI taxonomy): Eukaryota > Metazoa > Arthropoda > Insecta > Odonata > Petaluridae > Uropetala > Uropetala carovei. The sequence continues at coordinate 7,308,140 of JAXCHB010000169.1, forward strand.
CCTCCGACACATTCCGACATTGGCATCGCAACCAATCTCCCCCTCTTCACCACCCACACCTCCAACTGCTCCCTTATGCCGTACTCCCCCTTTTTTTTTATATATCAGCCTCTCTCGACGACTATTTCCTCCCTGCCTCATCTCCTTCCCATTTTATGCCTCCTTTAACCCACCCCTACTCCCTTCGAGGCCCAAATGATAACTGTGGGTATGAACGCCACCTGGGCCCGAGTTCGTAAACGAACCGGCGACACATCAGTTACGTGTCTCACTTTATGAGAGAGCTGAGAACGGGAAAGGCCCTTTCCGAAAGGCGGATACCGAGAGTGTATAACCTATATATATGTATATGGCTATATTTATGCGTGTTTTTTGTGTGCGGAAGAGAAGTGAAAAGGGGAAAGAAGAAGTAGTGGGGACAGAAGCTGGATGAAGGAACAAGAGTAAATAGGGGGGGAAGAAGATATCGGGAAGAGGGGAGAGGGAGAATAGTGGGAATAAAGAGGAATACGAGATAAAACACATCCCTATATGCATCGATAAATATAGGTTATTACAGGGAGTACGCGTATCGCCACGGCTGGTTAATGATTTCGTAAGGGGTAAGCAAAAAAATAAAAGATAACGACTTTTTTCTTCCTCGCATCAGCTTACATCCATAACCGTATAAAGTGTTGAGATGCTGCAACTATCAGTAGCGTCGTAAAACCGTACGCACGCCCTTTATATGATACAGTGGCGTCGGCGTCGAAAAATGATTTCGGTGTTCTCCGGTATCTCGTGAAAAACATCGTCCTAAACTCTAAATAAATTTAACCCTCGAGAGTTTGTTTTTTTCGCACAGAATCGTTTTGGCCGCGTTGGAAAATATATTTCCAATAACCTTCCCAGTTTTTTCATTTATTAACTCGAGTGACGCATTTAACAAAATATTGTTCGTTAAAATAGTAATAATACACACTTTTAAATATGCTAGGGAGTAAGACGTTATTTGATTATAACTAAATGGGGCACATCGTTAATAAAAGAGGGAGATAAGAGATAACCAGTGTAGGTTCATTTAGATGCTGATAGATAGAGGGATAGGGGAAGTGGGGGAAAGAGAATGGAAGACAGAAAGAGATAAAAAAAAAGTAAAAAGGAAATGGGAAGAGGTAGGAAAAAATGGAGAGGGCGGGAAGGAATAATAAATGAAGAAGAGTAGAGAGGGGACGTAAAAGAACGAGGGTGTGTGAGGGAGCGGGTTCAATTAGATGCGGAAGGCGAATGAGGGAGAGAAAGAGGAGCCTGTGAGAGCAATAAATCCTCCATGGTCTGTTTCCAGCGCCCGCCATCGTCGTTTTACCTCCTCCTCCCACCATCCCCCTTTTCCTCCCTCCATTCCGCCTCCTACCCCCTTTTTTCAGCTCTGCGGCCGCCATACAATTGGAACCTTTGCCAATACTAGCGCCGCCATATTCCCTGTATTCACTAGGTCAAGGGTTTGGGTCACTCATATGCAATTTGGGTTTTTTTCTCATGTAAGGCCTTTTACTATTCTCTCGAAAGCATCTTCTTCTATTTTTTCGCCAATAATCTGGAGGAGCCCACGGAACGCCTCAGGTGAAGTGCATTATGGACCGGGTTAAATCTACCGAAAAGAAAAGAACCATTTTACGGACGTATTTTCATCCACCTCGCCCCATTTTCGCGCATCATAAAAAGTCATTTGGCTATGATTTGGCGTTTCTTTTGTGGATGTGAGTGGAATTTTGCCATTTATTTCCTCTCTCGTTCTGCGAGATTTTGTTGCCAAAATATCGTTTTATCTTGCGAAAAAAATACATCTAGCGTTCAATTACGCCGTCCTTTCCTTTTATTTGGCCGGTTTTTGTGTTAATTCGGTCAGTTTTCCGTCCGAGCCGAGCCGATTGCAAAGACAGCGTGCCATGCGAAACGAGGCCGATTGCACACGAGTTGACGAGAAATGGATCGCCGATAAAACGAACAGAGATTTCCATAAAAACTCTCGGCTCCCTCGCACCACACACATTTCAGTTCGCCAGACGCTAACATACTTTTCGTCTTTTCTTGTCCTTGGATTGCCTTCCGAAACCCTGAACTATTTATGTATGGTAAGGAGGTCTAAAAAAAATAACCTTCCCTGAGAATTGGGTTACCACGTGCGTACACATGCATATTCACTCAGAAATATTAATTTAATACTGCTAACTTCCATATGCTTATTCGACTAGCGCACGTGTGCTTCTTAATAGTATTGCAACCAAAGAACCCTTAGGGATGTCATTTCATCTAACTCAATTTTAAAACAGGCATTTTTTAAATTTCTTAATAAAGTATATTTCCCCGTTTTTAAAACTAATTACTCGAGCGTACTTTCATTCGATTCAGAAAAATTCTGATGTGGCCAACACATGGCTTTCTTCATATTTGGAGTATAGATATATAAATTATTATGAATAGCATTACAGGGAAAAGTTATTATTTCGTATCGTAAAAGATACACACAGACACCATTCCGAAAATAGTCTAAACGTGTTCTAGGGACCTCAAAACGTGTATTTCCATTGAAATCTCGAAGTCGATTTTTTTTCATGAAAACAATACGTTCTCTATACTACGTATATGGAGAAAGTAAAATTTGTCGAGCTCTTCTTATGACTTCATTCAAATGGAAAGAGGTTTCCATAGTGATGAAAAGGTTGGGAAAACCAGATGCGCATTTCAGACATAAAGCGGACTTCATCAGTGGTAGTGGCCTCTAAATTATCGGCGAATCGCCACTGATGGATGCTGCGTCGAGCATTTAGTTTTCCCAGCCTTCTTTTGCGGATATTGGAGAAAAAGAGTTTTTCAGCGTTGCTCCATGATGGATTTTTCCAACTAAAGTATAACCTCCCACGTGATTAATCATATTTTTTTTTAAACTCCCAAATCTTTCTCTTCCTCTTCGAAAAGTTCTACTATTTTTTCCTCTGCCATTCCAATCCTTGCCAAATTTTGGTGCGCATTCGGCATGGACCGTAACTAAGGAAATCATTAATAAAACTGCCCCGACATTCTCGTAACATACCCAGCTTCGCGTTCCAAATACCCAAATCCATTAAGATGCAGGGATATTTCGGAGGCTCCCATCCCCAGAATTTCAATGGGATAACGTTAGCATGGAAATGCAATTGTATCCTCGCTGGAATGTAACTATTTTACCTCTCCTATTTACCAGAGAATGTTGGTTCATTTCTCAAAACCAATGGAAAAATCAAGCCAAAATAACCGCTTGCGTAATTTCTTTAATCTATTTGCTGAATAAAGTCTTTATCTTGGTTTATTGTTAATCGTAAACATTATTACCTCAGAGCAGGATTCTTGGAAGAACGTTCAATTATTTTACTTAATTCTGGAATCTTCAATAGATACAAATTACAATTTCGAAAGTAATAATCTACCGGTCAATAAGTTAATTTGAGACAAATATGTCGATTATGGCATTGCTGTCGTCGAATCTTTGAATTTAAGCCAACTTAGTTTATGATGAAACTCCTGTATATAGGTACATTTATCATCATAAAGAAAAGAGCATGCCAGATTTTAGGATAAGCAATTTAAGTCAATTTTTATGGATAAATAAGTAAATTAATGCAGCGAAACATGTACACGTTATGGCAACTATGTTGAGAACTTTGCGGTTGAAGGAGGAAGACAAAACATACAAGATGTTTTCCATTAGTAATCACCTCACGTAAGACGCTTTGTCGGTGATTTTTTGCAACATTATACTGAATCTGTAGCTTTTACATAAGTATATTTTTCTGATACACTTTAATTGAGGTAAAATTTAAAATCTGAGCAATAATGAAATTGCTTTGATGCCAAATTATACTGTCTCTAAAGATGAAGCAAAAAAATCCAAAAGATTTCTTTTTTATTTTCCCCTTCTATAAAATTATTCAAATAAAAACAATGCCACACGTTCTAGGAGTTCATCTTTCACGTTTTACATATATTGAAAAGATTTTCCCAACTTAGTTAATTTTCAAATTTCGAACTGGAAAAGGCGATCATTTTCAATAAGATTTGACAGCATTGAAAATGCAAATTTGCATTACCTAAAAGTAAACGTTAGCGATCATTTGTTTTATGTTCAAACGTGCTTTGAAAGATCTAATCATCCTTTTAATAACATTTTAATTAAATCTCTCTACTACTGCATTTTTATAAGAAAACAGGACTACACGTCTGGTAAAGGAAATTGCGAAGACAACACATGATCGACACACGATCTGATACTCTCTCCAACTCACTCACTTGTACTGACCAATACATAATTTTTCAACTTTAACTTGAACTTGATACATTACTGCCATATTCTGTGGCAGTGATTCAGCGAGAAATTAAATCTGTACGTCATGTTTGTAGAAGGAGTCCGAACGTAATCAACGGAGCAAATGAGTATCCCGAGCATAACGGATTGTTGGATTGTTTTCTGATCAATTAAGAAACACTGATTGATCTCTACCTAACTCATTTAATTTAGTATCTCCTCGTTGCCATTGAGAACTAAATCTCATTTCACACCCGGTGAGTGCTGTAGCGAACGGTGTCAGAGACATTCGATAGTTTATCAGATCACGTTGTTCTTTCTCATCTCTCGCTAACGATGACACTGGCACACATACAGAGATACTCGTACTTCAACCTTCGGCATCGGCGTCACATGGAAATGGGTCATCCCGTATAGCTCCGACTCCGCGACGAACAAGCCAAACAACCGCTCAGTGGTTTTACACTAGAGTTTGAATATATTCCTATACGCGTGCGTGTTATCGGAAGAGCGAGAGGCATAGCAGAAAGTCTATCTGTAATAAAATCAGTAATATTGGAACCGTTCGTAAGTTCTGCGGAGAGCATTTGCGCCGTAAAAATTTTATGCCGATTAACTTATTAAACTCGCCTGGGGTTAATTCGTGCTTTTGTAAAGTTGATGACATTTTCGAACACAAAATTTTAATTTAATTTGGAATTGATCTAGTTTGTGCAACTTAAAACGTAGCTGCGCAAATTATCCAATATAATTATCTGACAATTAAATGATTTTGGAAGAGGGAAACTAAAATGCGTCGTTGCTTAGTATTAAAATTCCTATGTGCAAAGAACAAAGAATGTAGCTTTTTGTTGCAATTATTGACAAAATTTTAGATAAAAAATAAGAAAAATTAGAGCATTTAAATAGACAAGGAAGAAGCAAAATGCCATTCACAGAAAGCAATCTTTATTAAGAAGAAATACTGTATAACATACACGATTACGGATACTTAAAATATCTGAAAATGCAATCCAGCAGGCCGGCAAACCAAAACAATATATACTTCTATCTCATATATCGACGTCTTATCATATGAAGTCGATAAATCAATAATATTTATCTGCCACCAAGCACAACCAATGCTATCTTTATCGTTATACAGGTTTTATCCTCATACAAACATTCCGTTCTTCATCTCCCGTTTGTACGAGAATTGACTTGACTCGGCGATCATTCGTTATATTTCACAAATTTTCCAATGTTTCATCCAGTTCTTTTTTTTAAAAAAACCTCACTTTATACTCTCCTATCTTTCACAGTGTTTTTCTCTTTCTGCTTCAAGACCTTTTTTCAGATCCGCTCGGTAACCGGTGTTACGTACTTAAACAAAATCTTATTTTCTTAACATTTCCCACTAATCCTTTTAGCTCCCTTTACTATTTCCCTTCTTCCATGCCAATTTCATCCCTTTTCAGTTACTTTTGATGTTACGTAAAGAATTCCCTCATCTTCATCGGCCGTCTTTCTCACGTCTACATTTTTGCATGTGTTGTTGAGCAGTAGAATGTTCTTATCTTTATCTGGAACTGCTTTGGTATTTTATGGTCCACCAAATCATGCACACTCTCATCGCTGTCGATAAAAGGCAGGGACATCGGTGGTGAAGGAAGCGGCAACGTTGCTCTTCAGTGATTGGCTGGAGTCCTTTTTGAGTGCACCCTCACTCTGTTTATTTCCACGTAGTCAAAAACTGAAGTTAGGTTTGCCACAGCTGCCTGTTTCATCTGCAAGACTAGCGCTGATCTATTTTGGTAGTCTTTCTTCCTTAAATAAATCATCACCCAAGAACGTACGATTTGATTTATTATGTAATCCTCTCTTCGTGCGCTGTTATTTATCGATATTTCAATCGTTTAACGTCTTGCGTCTGGACTTATTTTCACCACATTTTTAATTATTCAGGTTAAATTTGTCATTTATTTCTCACCTTCTCTCCTTCTTCCCAAGTTCTGCGATATCTGTAGACACAAGCATCAATTAAAAAACCTCGGATATCCATGTTGACTCCAAGAAGAAAAAACACGCGCTTAACGCATCGACGAAACTCCCTTCGGAAGTCATTAAGTTTTAATGACGGCGACCACTTCAGGACATGAGAAAATAAAATTCTTATTTACAGAAACGCATTCCGAAATTAATTAATAACCCTCTTTAGGATACCTTCTTAATCCACTAGAACTTATTTTTTTATTAGAACGAGCGGAGATTAAGAATTTTCACGGAGACGTCGAATCAGACAGCCGAAAATTTCGATGATTCTGCACTTCCGGTCGCCAAAACGCCATTATTTTCTCCCGCCAAGAGATACCTAAATTTAATCTTTATCCTTCCCTTCACCTCCTTTCTCTCTCGTCTCATTTCCTAACCCCTTACCTTTCCTTCACTTTCCATCCTCTCTCACTATCGCCTTTCCGATTTCCTCCATTTTCTACTCCTCCGTATCCCTCCACTCGCATCATTATTTCTCCCCATTCCTTCCACTCCCCTTCCTTCCTTCCTTCCCCTCCATCCGTCGTCGCCACCTCAGGGTTCCCTCGCCTAGTCCATCTCCGCTCTCGTACAAATTCATCTCACTTTGGCTGTCTCTCTCTCTCTCTCTCTCTCTGTCTCTTTATCCATCTCTACCACTCTCAATCTCCTCCTATACTCGCTGACGTCTCTCTTAAAATTTTCCCTGTTTCTCCTTTCCAATATACATCTCCTGTATACTTCACCTTTAAACACCCGTTTCCCTTTACCTCTTTCACTTCATATATATTTCCTTCTCTGGTGCTATCTTTCTCTCTCTCTCACAAACAGACACACACGCAAAATATCTAGGACAAATGTTTTTACAATTTTTCCTTCTCTGTTGACAATTCACTGCTATTGCCATGGGTTTAAAATAGGTTTAAAATGCTTAACTGTTTGGACGCAGCCTTATTTGTGCACATGCGATTTTTTTCTTTTTCTCTTACGACATGTTTACGTCTCCATCCTACGTACATCCCTCATTTATTAAATTAACTCTTTTCCAACTTATAATTTTGTTTTACAGATCACACACACACACTAATATGCTATTTTGCAAATGGCAGTTTATTTTCGGATAATTATAAAGCACATTAAAACTTACATTAATAAACTATTTTTATGCGTAGTCCTCTTGGCGGTTGAGATATTTGTCATAACGTTAAATCAAATTACATTTATAATCGAGGCTTTATGCGCTGAGCCGAAAGCGAACTTCACGTTGAAGCTCAGAATCCAAGTGAAATCTGCGACCAACAACACTCAAAGGTGTAGGCTACATCAGCGTAAGTTTGCTCAACGACGTGAATCCGTGTATTTGTTCATGCATCAATAATAGCTCTCTTCTGGCCAAGAGAGTTTTGATCAAATTTGGTTATGAGCTCGGATTCAATTTTGTTCCGCATTTTTCAATTTGGATTACCACTTCTAAGGGAGCACATTTTGCTTGGAAAGCTTGGTTAAACATTATATGTGTAATACTGATATAAAAGAAAGCGTACAACAATATTTTTGCATTCAATAGACTAATTTAATGGAGAGCTATGGAGATATTCTAATGGCTGAAAACAAATTTAAAATGTAAGAATTTCATAATCAAATACTAGGAAAATAAAGATTTATCTTAGGCATCTCCAATAACCATAACGCGGTTATGAACAACGTTTTCATGACTTTTGGATATACCCATGATAAGCACTACTCTCAATTTTATATTCTTAAGTGCTTTTTTTTTAATGAAATAGACTTCAAGCCATCCACTTTATAGCACGCAGCTCGTAAACCGCCCTTAAAGAAAAAAATAAGTATACAGCGAAGCAAAGCAAGTCAGACACTTTTTATCCTTTTATAATTTTTTTGAGGTGCTAAAGAAAAAAATAACTTCCAAATCCTAAAAACAAGCCATGAAACACTTTTGATTTACGGCAGGAGTCAAGATGAGCGCGTTTACACAACTTGTTTCAACCTCGTATTTCCCGTCAATAAAACCCGATTTTATTTATTTTCTTTTATTTTTACTCCCGTTAACGCTCTATGCTCTATCGGAATCCTTCAATTTTTAGTCTATGAATGTTCCTCGTCATGAAGTTAGAATAGGAACCTATAAAAACTACTCACTCGCGCAACGTGTCCGGCAGCGGGAGGGAGAGAGAGAGAGTGAAAGAAAGTGGGTGGGAAGAGAGAATTGCGAAACGGGAGACCCGGGAAGAGATGAAGAGAGAGAGAGAGTGTGGAGAGAAAAAAGCCAATGCTCCCTCTCTCTCTCTTTCAACCGCAGTACCCCTTAAACTGTCCACCTGCTTACAAAATGGAAGCATCACGGCCGAACCGAGCTACTGATTAATTGATTAATTCATACTCCAACCATTCAAACCCTTCTCTGAATGTGTTTACCGATCCTTTCTAAACCTATGGTTGGTTAACTTTCCTGTCACCGCAGTTTATTCGAGACAAGGTCGATAAGTTCTAGAAACGTATATACCGTCGCGATAGTATCATTTTTAGTATTATTTATCAGTGGGTGTGTTAGAATCATATATATTATGTATGTGTATATACGAGTTGTGTGTGTGTGTGTATATATATATATATATATATATATATATATCTCGAATTCGGTCGACTATTTTGAGGCAACGTACATGTTTTCTCTCAGAGCTTGTCCTATAACTAAATACATCATATATGTTTATGAAACCATCGTACCAGTTGGGAGAATAACAATTATATCTCGATGTTTTTTTTAATTTTGCGTATTTTTACTGAAAAAGTATTATTTCATTCATCAGGAAAAACTTGAAATTCTCTCGTGATATTTTGCATGCATAAGAGAACGTTTGTGTTAAATAACTGATTAAGGCGTATTATTCGAAAAAGTGCCACTAATATATTCCACGCATTTTCTTAGGTAAATATTCCTTACTTTTTCGTTTATTATGCGGAATCTTATTACTTTTCAACTAGATTTGTATTTATGTGTGAATTTATAAACTGAATTATATTTCCTTGCTCATTTATCTTTAACAAAAACAATTACGCCTGTGCTGAGGTCCGATGATAATTTTCCTTTGGTGTTATTAGTTTAATGACACGTTTTTATAAGCCCTTTTGCCCACGCGGTATATTTATCGATTTTACATTTTTACAAGAAAATATCAGAATAAATCTTTCTCATCATTTGCATAATGGGAGAGATCACTAAAGCGTATATATAATATGCATCATTCTTGCAACTATTGGTAAGAATTTTTACGCTAACCCTGCAGTGCTGCACGGAAGTCTTTACTTTTGAACTCTGATACCGCTGAGGCATAAATTCTCGATTTTTATCTTCCTCTTTCAACGATCCAGCTCGCGTAATATGGGCTCCATTCATCTTCATACATCTGATCGTAATAAATCCCAATTAATTAACGCATACCCATTTAGACGCATTCCGCAATTATCGATTAAGTTCATCGCGTTAAAAAAGGAAAATATACCTTTCCGCCATTTTATGTTTTCATTCACAGCGCCTCCTACATTCCTATTTCGTTCAAAATATTACGCATAGAGTGAGTTGGTCGTTTGGTTAGGAATCACGTAACAGGGGACGCTCGTCCTGGGTGAGGGGAAGGGGAGGTGATTTTGAGGAGGAGGGATTCTTGCTCGTCATTTCCTGAGGGAGAAGGACGATTGGGCGCCACCGAACGGGCGCCGAAAGACTGGGCGCGAGAAGTTTTGAAGGTGATCAACTATTAACGCAAAAGTTTGAATCCGCCGATTTATTTTACATGTGTGTGCTTGTTTTATGTTTACGCGAAATGCATTATCACTCTTATACTAGTTTTACCTTTTCATAAACAATTCATCTTATGTTTGAATTTATTTTTATCATTTATTAGCAAATATCAATCATTTTTTTGTTTTTTTTATTTTCCCATGTTTGAAAACATTATAATTTTAAAATATCGTAAAATCTATACATATCTATAAAGTAAGGTGTTTGTATGTATGTATGTTCTGCTAAGGCTCAGAAACTACAACACGCAGAAAAAAGAGGAAGGTGTCATATTAACCGTTATCATGTGTACGGTGGTGTAGTAAGGTTTTTAAACCGATTCGGTGTACTATTTAATTATAATAAAATATTTTCGTTTATATGGGATTTCCATTTTAAATTTTTTCGTAAATTTCTCGAATTTTTTAACTCCTTACATATATATCGCAGACATATGCTCTCGCAGACTTTTTTGTGGTAAATTATCTCCTCTTTTGGAATATTTTTTTAAAAGAGGGGCTTACAGATCAAATAAGACGAATTGAAGGGAAAATATTATTTTTCATTATTGCTCAGCATTTGGATATACTTAGCAACCGATGTAAACAAATTACGTTTGAACTATAAACATATCGTAAACGTAGAAATAGTTGATGAAATATTCATTTAATATCTTCTGATTTGATTGTATGTTTTTCTTTCATTATCTATGGTCTTCTATACACAGGTTAATTCTGCGAATAAACATTAGTGAACTGTTTCTTTTTCTGTAATCGTGTCATTCACATTATAGGTATGTTTGGATATAAACTAAATTGTTTTTATATGCCTTTTGTCTTATTTTATTTCATATTTTGTTTAAGTGAAAATTACTGAAGATATATAATACAATTACTACGTTAAAGTTTTTGTGTTTTGTTTTATCAATTTATCAATAAAAACTGAATTGAGCATTTCATGCTAACATGCAAGTTTTTTCCTATGCTCATCCATTTTGCGTTTCAATAATAATTAGATACTTTTTTGTAATATATAATATCGTTTTGAATTAAAAGAGAGTTTTATCAATTGGAAATAAGGTTCACTCTTGAATAATTATTTTAATACGAGAACTAAATTAGATTAACATTTTGAACACGTAACGCAATGAATTTCGAAAGATTTTATTTGAATAATACTTTTGTTGAACTTTATTGTCTTCTGAACTAAAATTAAGAATTCGTGTCTGCGGTTCCATGGGTAAAATGTAAACACTACCGATACACTCACGTAATTAATTACATTAGAAAAGTAAAACATTTTACTACATTATTTAAAATCGATTCGTTCGAATATCTCAATCTATTATTCAATTAATTACGATGGAAAACACAATTAAGATCAATAATTTTATATCTATTTAGAGTAATAATAGGTATTCTTATTTAGTTTCTCGTGTTATTATGTTGACATACAAACTCATATTCCGCGTAATCAATATTTACTCATCACTACGACACGCTATTTTGTGATTGTTGGTTGTTTATTTAGCAAGTGAATAGAAAGCGTCAGTCGCCATCATCAGAGACATTGAGCTTTAGGAGATTATTCGTTGGTTGGTTTTGGTTAGTTTGTTGTTTTCATTTGCTTTCGTTTCGTGTCCATTTTTTGTGTTCTTTGTTTTCGTTCTTAGTTGTTCATTTTGTATTCTTTGTTTACATTCTTTGGTTGTGCTCTTGATTTTTCTTCCTTGATTACTTATTTGTCGGTTTACACCTTTTATGCCGACTATTGGTTAGCGTTTAATTCATTTCTTTTTTCTTGGTGGTTTTTGTAGTTTTCGTATTGGTTCGTTTCGTGTTCTTTCCACTTTATTTCATCCTAATGTAGTTTACAGAAAGGAGAGGAGAAGTTTTAGTATGTATCATTTTCCCACGCTGCCTTCTAAGCGGGAAAAAGTATAACTATTTGCAGTTCGAAATGCACCCGGGCGAAGCCGGGTACGAAAAGCTAGTAAGTTTCATAAAAAGGGGCGATGTACACATCGGCTAAAATAAACTACGAGCATTTGGCTCATTCTTCTACCATTTATTATTTTAAAGAATCTCTTCCCATTTATTAAATTATTTTTTCAAAAATTCTTTGATCAAAATTGTATTCGTGTTTTAAATTGCACGGACTGCACATAATCTCTTCAGGACTACAATTCATCTTCGTCCACATATCTACATATCTCACTAAAATTTGGAGCTATAAATTCGCTGCCAGTAATACTGTCGCCTAAAAATATAGCTCCTTGAATATCAGAAGCACCAAATTCTTCTCTCTAAAACGCAGGCTCATAAAACCATAGCCTCTGAAAATCTGAGCACCATCAGGACTTCTAGCGACCAGTCGTTCGTCAGCCATTTGTTCGGCGCCCAAACGGCACGTACCGTTTCGTGAGAGGCGTGAGGACTAAGCGCACGCCGCCATATTGTCATCATTTAGATTATCTCTTCATATCTATTCTTCTCTTCCCACATACCTTCTTTTGTCCTCCTTCTATCTACTCCGTCTACTCATCTCACTCCCCTCTCTCTTCCAGTGAGACATATTCGCAAAAATTTTGGCTGATAGAAAGTCCGCATGTTTTGCCTTCTCCGTTTACAGAATTCGGAGCACATACGCGAGCAAACCGGCTCTGCCATCGATTTATATCCGACGGGCTCTTTTTCATTTCGGTCTCGTCGTTTAACCGCCTTTAGCAGTAAATCAAACAAGGAACATAATATCGTGAGCTTACACAGCCATTTTCCATCATAGGGATAAGCTTCTTCGCTCATTTTGCTGAAAAATTGAGCTCTTAACCGATGGTCATAATAGTGGCTTGATAAATGTGCATTATTGCTTAACCAAAGTATATTTTGCCTGAATAAGAGCTTATTATCCGGTAGCAGGTAGTATTTTTTCTCTCTGGACCTGGTTATTTGTTTGCAGTGATTACTGTAAAATTTCAAATATATTTTTTGAGACAACTACCTACAGTACGTTAGACATTAAATGAAATGCATTAGATGGATTTCTTAAGTTTTACTCCCTCCGTGTTTTTATCCACACAACTAAATTATTTTTCATACTTTTGCTGTACTTTCACGGTCATACCAAAATTGATTCATTTCATATTTCATGTTTCAGATAACGAAATCGATACATTTCATTAAGATAAAATACTAAATACCTTATAACGAAGGTTGTGTATAAATTATATTCATAGGAATGTATTGATTTTAACGTTCAATCAAAAATAATGCTCTAATGTGAAGTTTTTCACATAATTTTAGGATACTTGATTAACTTTTTGATAAACATAATAGTTTTGCAAAAGGGGAAATTGAATTTATATATATACAGGTTGTTTTGCATATACGTCTCCAATCAATTAAGGAATATGTTTCGCTATAAGTTGTGTCGCTTCTCATATACGTCGTTTGTGAAATACAATACTAAAGCAAAATTTCAGAAATTCCAATTGCGGTGCATAAATTATAACTATAAAAATAAAAACCCTCTATTCGGCTTTTAATTTCATGCTTATTATTATTTATATGAATTAATTTAATTTCATGTTTATCAAATCGTGTAAAATCATACTCAAAATAAACATTTGCTGGCCAAGTGTTTGAGAGATCACGATGGGTTATGTGGTTCACAAGTCACACAGGGGATAAAAGGGGCTATCTCAATTTTAATGACGATGTGTAAAAACCTATTTCTGAGCGACAGTTAGCTATAACAGTTCTTTCTAACATTTTGTGTGTCCTTTCATTGATATCTCATGAGATATTGGATATACTTTGGATTGCGACATCTACTTGAAAAGTACTTTAAAGTGCATATCAGTGTACGTGTAAGTAAAGAAACAATTTTTGTGCTCCATCACACTATAGACAAATATTTTCGGTGATTTCTGAATTTATTATTGCAGTTGGTTACTCGCTGTTACCATTAAATTAATATTAAACCTTATTAGCAATGAGCGGTAAACACATAGTGGTAACATAGTATGTCTAATGTACTGTATTGATATGTATTATTTAGGACACAAATGTGTCACAAAATATCCGCCAGGAACGTAACCCCTACTTTAATTTAGTTCTTATGGGAATCTTTGTTTCGGTATACGTACGTTGTTTCGTTATAAGTCGCATTTTTCAGGAACGCATCTCCGACGTATAGCCGGGTATTACTGTATAATGCTATGGTTGTTTGTGTGAGAAAAGAATCACGTAACTTCTCTGACATAAAACAAGTTTATATATGAAACCTTTCATAAGGCGATTTCATTATAAATTTTTTAAATAAAGTAAAGTACGAATGACGGGAAAAATGGCATAATTTAATTGACATTTGTTCAGTTATTTTAAAATACCTTTGTGGCAAATTCATTTTTCCATTATGTGATTTCCAGTAAATAATGGTTATATTTATTTGCCGAACGAAAAAATATATATTTATCCTTTTATTCTTTAACAATAACGATGCAGTGTTTGATTAAAATTGGAAATTATCCCTTCCTTTTGCGTGTAATTTAACTGCAGTAAATTCAAATAATCGTTTTCACTGGTTCTATTCGTAATTCCATTAATAGTTCACATAGAAGCGCAATTTTAAAGGAAATAATCCGAATTTACACTGCGGAATTTCCGAGAACCGTTAGAAATTTTACATGCTGATATGTGTGAACGTTAATAATCAGCATCGAACTCAAAAATTTATTCACGAACATGAAATTATTGTATCAAACTTTTATCTATAAAATTTATTTCTCGTCGTTGGTTTTACACCCGGTTTCATTACTTTCGAATGATTGAAATCCCGCACTCTTGGTAAACTACATACCATTGCCCATTGGGAAATATTAGCCGCGTTATGATGAGCTTAATTTTGTCTAGTATCCGAACCTGTGATTTATTGTTAATTTTATGTATAAAGTGAGCCGTGTCCCATTACACAGTCTCATATTTGGAGCGAAATTCCCCAATAACATTATTGAAAATCCAACTTCTTAAGTTAACGTAGGCCTAGGTAGATTTTAACTGTTCAAATTTCTGTTTCATAGGGATAAGTATCATGGGAATCAACACTATCCGCACTTTTATATACCCTACTTCTTTTACCAGAAAATTTCTCTACTACTTTACCACATCAACTTCTTGTTTGGATGTTTCATAGCCGGAAGCATAACACCTTGCTTAAATAAAGACGCTCAAATTTTGATGCAGTAAAGAAACATTATAAATAAAAATAATTCAAGATGTACACGTTTATTTAAAATAGCGGAGTAAATACAGTAATTCATTGCTAATTGTTAAACGTCATATGTTAATTGCACCGTTATTATCATGCCTATAAACTTTGAGTAAACTTACTTATTATTTCCGTGTTCTGTTCATTTATCAGGTTAAAACGCTTCGTATCGTTGATATAGTCGACGGGGTTTCGTCAAAAATGTCGTTGACTTCTTCGGATCGAAGTGACCAATCTTATTTGGGTCCCGATATTTATTAGTTTATAGCTTTCGTTGTCTGTCGTTTGGTCCATCCGTCGACATTCACCAGCAGTCAACCGTCATGTTATTCATCGGCCGAAAGAATCGTTTCCCCGAATCTCCCGGTCTCTCGGTCATTTCGATCGCCTCTCTTATTAAACTCGGGAAGACTGTGACGTCTTCCAGGACGATGTTATACCCGAATCTTGATATGGCTTGTTCGGCGAAAAATTAGCAGAACATGGTACAAAAACGCAGATAACGTCTTCGCACTAAGTTTACTCCTAGCATTTTGAAATGTGAGCAAAACAAAAATTAAAATGCGTACAGCAATTGAATATCGGATTACGATGAATATTTCTCACGTGCAGGCGTTGGACTCGCAAATGCGATGATAATGGCGGTTGCCATTATAGTGGAAATTGGCTACTTAAAAACGTGAAAAAAATTATTTCCAATTAATTTTTGGGTTAATTCTTAACGGATTCCAAGTCTCTTAACGACCAAAAAATATATATAATCCCATTTATGGTATATATGTAAAAGTCTCGAGATTCTACCCTGATTCTAGACTATTTTCAAATTCAGATTTAAAATAACCTGAATTCGCTCGAATGATAATTAAATGGAGAAAAGGAAGATTCCCGAATCCGAAAACGGGATCCATTTCGGAGATTTCGATTTTTCTAGTTCATAACCTGCGGCCGCATGCACAAAATTTCAGAAATTAATTCCAATTGGATGTGATTTTTATTAAAAATGCGTGTCGGTCGCTGATGGTACATACAGAAACTCGACTTGATTATATGCGTTATAATTCACAAAAGAAGAAATATACAATTATCTCATTACTCGAAAGGTTTTTATTTGATGTAATTAATCGAATCGAATCTACTCTGACGTGAGTTAAATTAGTATGTTTATATCTCCGAGGGACTAGTTTTTGCTGGATGGAAACGGGTAGCACGTGGCTAGCAAAAGGGATGAAGACAACAACCAGTGATAGAAAACAGTCTCTTCTCGATTTTTGGCAGTAAATAACATTAATCTCTTATGCCTCGGTCTCTGTTCTCTTCTATCCTTCCCGAGTTTTCCCTCAGTCTGCTAATTCGACTTTTTATCATTCTCCAATAATAACAGCCCTTACCATATCCTCTTATAACATAATTCTTCTACGTTTATTCCCTTCGGGGAATTAAAATATTCGTCATACTTTCACCGAAGGACAATGACGCCATCTCTTTTTACCGCCTCTGTCACACCATTCCTCTACTTCGGAATTGCGAGCATAAAATTTCAATCGAACAAGAATTTATAATAATTGTATACTCATCCTACCATTGAGAAATATTGCGTAGGTGCAGTTTATACTCTTTTGTTTCCCCTAAAAGGAAGTCCGTTACATTCCCAGATGGTAAAAATCATTAAATTGGCGATATTGCATTGGGCTTTAAAAGCTTCGTTTGCTTTTGGTTAAACGTCGTTGAAAGATTTATTTTTTAAATTAACTTCTCACGGTGATTGAAATTCCGCAAAGCGTTCCATTTATTTACATAAAATTTCATTAACAATAAATCTGGTGAATAAAAATGACCGGATATTTAATTGCTGTAAATACGATGCATTTGTTGTAACTCGGAATTGATTATACAGTACTCCCGCGGTTCACGCGACTTCAGTTTACGCGTTTTCACTTTACGCGCCGTTTTACTTTAGGACAATGGTCGGAGTTTGCGCGACTCGTTTCGGTTTGCGCGAAGCTTTAAGGCCCGTCCACATCCTTCAAAACACTAGTGATCCCTTACAAGATTGTATGAAAAAGGTCAAAATTAGTGCAGATGATAACAGTGCATTTAAAAAGAGGAAAGTGATTACCTTAGAAGTTAAATTAGATGTAATTCAAATATCGGAAAATCGGTTTCGGTTTACGCGGTTTCGGTTTACACGACAGTTTTCAAGAACGCATGAATCGCATAAATTGCGGGTGTGGTGTATCTGCAATCAGATTTCGTAATTAAATTAAATTTGAGATCATTAAAATTTATTTTTCATGCAAAACAGCATAAAAAATCCGACGGAGTTTCATTCCTTAAGCACGTAGAAACATGAACTAAAAACATCTTTATCGAAAATAAAATAGAAAAACTTTAATTTCAACAAGTTATTCCGTGATATGTTGTTAAATCAAAATTACAAGTAATCCAGATACGTCACAAAAAAATATCCTTTTCACAAAATCACTTCGATTTCGAACTATTGAATGGAAAATTATTGGATTAGGAAATTTTGAAAACCGAAGAAAATTTCAAATAAATTTTAATCGCACTAACAGTAAGCATAAGTCCGCTTTACGCGTTAAAATCTTCTTCCTATTTCCTTTATTTGTCAAATTCCGCCGCCGTTCTAACACAAACACCGCCCAAGAGGGATAATTGGATTCCGTGATTAGCAATACAGGTCGCGCAAACGACCCACGACAAGGAAATAGGGGTAGATGTGCAACATAAAACGAAGAGCAAATATGTGTAAAACAGCGGACACGAAATTGAGGGAATTTTAAGGGTAGAGAGAAAATCAAAGAAAAGGGCGAAGGGATAGGGGGAGTAAATTGAAAGGACACACACGCATAGTATCAACCAATCAGGTTGGGGCTAACAAGGAGGAGGGAGTAATGCGGCAGATGAAAGAGGAGGAAACACACACGCAAATTATCCTACAAGGAGAGTATAACACGAGAAGCGCTTACAAATCCACGAATGCAAAATTGGAAATAAATTAAGTGACAATGAGAATAGGATAGATATTAATCAACGTGCAATATTGGATCACTTTGAAGTTATGAATTATTTCAGATGATACCGAAAAGAGCCACCGAATTTTCTTAAAATTGTCTTAGCTTTATCTAAAACATTAATTATCTTAAACGCCCTTAAAAAATTATAAAAACTAAATACGCATTTCGGCTACAACGCTTCGGTGATTCATTGATTATTATAAACAATCACCACTAGTTACGGCTGTTTTGTATCCGAAAGACATATGGTTTTATCTAAATTTTTATGGTGATTGGAAGTACTTATCATTTCAGAAATGATTTTAACTATATGCTGAGTTCGGAAATTCTCTATTTAATTAATATCGTAGTTTTAAACAATGTTCAGAAATTTCCATTATCAAATTAATGCGTTGCCTCCCAGTTAATAACATTTCCCGGGCTAATATTCTTATTTTGTATTCATTTAAAAACACATAAACGCTATATTTTAAAAAGAGAATACAATTCATACGCGTTAGACTTTTGCTAAATTCAACCATGTTAGGAGTTTTACAACCGTGTTGTAAAAATTAATCTGAAGACAACTAGTAAGAAATAAAATTAATTTAACTTGTTTTATTTTATCAAAATTTTACTTTTAAAAGTTGTAGATAGATTTATTAGTAACAGCATAGGTTAACTTAGCTTATTTTTCGTATTTACGGAACTGATTTTTTAAATTAAATAGTCCTCAAAGTGAACTGATATTAACCCGTTTAATTGTTGAAATAATTACTCTACTCCAATCGAGAGGGTCATTTAATTTGATTTTTATTTATAATAATAAAAGAAGAAAATTAAAAATTTTCAAACTTTGACATAATACATTTTTGTGTTTTTTTAAGTTACATTTTTGCGCTACCCTGGTCCCAACCACATTAAGACAAATTTTCACGTCAACGTGGATCAAATTATTGCTCTCGAGCCAACAGGAGCCACACCTCCACTCAGAACCCTACGCTGTCGCTTCCCATCTATCTAGCCTCCAAACCGACGTCCTCGCACCGCCAAATATCCATACAGGGCGACGCCTGTGTTCATTGGTTCCATGGCAAATTGTCTTTCCTAGGCTGCGGTGAGCGACACACAATGCACGCCGTGTCAGGGCCGTTCATTTTGCTACCACTACCCTCTCACTTGCTCAATCTCACTCCCCTCTCACCTCTTCTCCATTCCGGTTTCATTGTCTCTCATCCTTTCACTCTCATTCTGACACTTTTTCATTCTTCTTTCCCTTCTCTTCCGTTATACTCGTATTCGCTCCTTCTTTAAATCTATTGTTCCTTTATTTACCCTATCCATGGACTTTCATTTCTTTCACTCACTCCTCATCTCTTTCCCTCATCTCCCATTGTTTTTTTTTTTTACCTTACTCCCTCCTTGCCTACCTTATTTTTCTTTATCTCTTGGGATCACTTTAGGGTTAAGTTAGAGAAGGACAAAATTTTATTTGAATCTCGTTATTCGATGGTTTATATCGAGGTATCCGACAGAAATTCGATGTTCGTCTGACCCATGGAGATCAGGTGATTATATTCGCCACATTATACGAAATACATACGTTTTTTTTAAAAAAAAAGGGTGGGAAAGCTTTTGAAATGAGGTTTGAGGTTGTAAACCGACGTCAATCAAGACTGGTACTCTACACAGCAATCCAGAGTTGCTTATGTCCACACATAACAGATATTTTTTAGACTTCTCATATCTCCAACATAGATGGTCAATTCAAAGCACGGTTAATATTATAAACCAAGTTTTTTTTATTATGAAAACGTTTTTCGACGCACTAAAAGTCGTAACTTTTGAATATTGTTTCAAAATTAAAATGGTGAAGGGCATCATTGCCCATATATATGAGGTCGATTAGTTACATGTGACTAGCGACGAACGTAATGGACACCCTACCGACACATGCTGGCGTAACTTTTCTTCCAATTCGCGGTGAGTTTTTATATTTAAATGGAGAATGAAATATGGGAATGAGTGTTAGAGGGAGACAAAGTGGAATAGAGATTATATGCGTTCAGTGGCCATAAAAACGGGGAAAATGGGAAGTGCGTTTTGGATACAAAACGGTCACCATCATTGACATTTCATTTTAAAAAATTATTTACCATCGGCGATTCGTTTTTAAATTTATATATCAATCTCGTTAAAAAATGTGACTCGTTAAATTCTATTGGCTAATTTAGGTAAAAAACGATAAATTTAGAAACAAGCTTAAAAGGTTGCTCTGAAAATATGAATCGTGGGAGAATTAATTTGTTCACACAGAGAACATCGCTTGAGTAATGACTAGGGTGGAATAAAAGAGGAAGAAGTAATTCCACGTTGTCTTCGTATCACTCGCAGTTTTTTCATAGACTGCCACTCCTCTCTCTTTCTCTCACTTCCACGCTTCCTCGAATTCTTTTTCCCTTGAAATTTTCAACCGCCTCCATCGCCCTGTATTTCCAGCACGCACATCGTGACATTTCATCGCGCACAATTTTTACTCTTCTATACTTTTTTGCAGCCATTTCGTTTTTACAGTGACTGTCAAGGTTCGTTAATTTTGAACGCATCCTATTCCAATTTGTTGCTAATATCAACATATATTCCAAGTGTTCATGCCATCCATCCATTCTTGGCAATCTGGTTAATTAAATTCAGTGCAAAACCTTTCTACATCGAGGGTTGAGAGGAAAACAATTAAAATAACTTTTTATGATAAAATTCATTTACTGCCCTCCAAATACACTCCTTCCGGTGTAATGCACTTACAGTATTTTTCATTTATCAAAGCGATATGAAAAACCATCCTTTGGTAATTTACTGAGTGTGCCTGCAAGAGCATTGTTTAGCTTATCATTATATTACTGAAAATAGCGACTTCCGATGGGGAAGAAAAATCGCAAGGTCCTTCTGGTAAATACTAGCCATGACCTTGAACCTCAGTTCTTCGATGGTGTGCTAAAAAAAACTGAGAGTAATGTGCAGGAGCGCTATCCATGGGCAATCCAAACGTGTTTAACAAGATTTCGACGTTTTTGTTGAGTTTTAGTAATAGCGGGCATCTCTACATTTTATACTAGCACTCGCTGTTTGCTCTTTGACATTTTGGTACACAATGATCTTAAATGAGCCCATTTTGTCAAATAAAACAAGAATTTTCCTGGATTATGACAGACCGCCTTCTGAGATCGAAGACTTCCGGGGAGTTTCCACTGGCAACTTTAAGATTTCAGCTCAGAACTATAGTGGTGAAACCAGAACTCGTCACAAGTATCAACTTTGCCGAAAACATTGGATCTCAAAGATGCCTTAAAAGTGTTATTTTTTTGTGCATACCTATGTTACATAGGCATACATTTATATTGGGCGGTATAACATTAAGATTAGACTAGGTATTTATTTGGGGCGAGAGAGAGAGAGGGTAGTGGTGTTGGTATTAGCGACGATCAAACCACTGAAAGCTGGCTGGGGTAAAATTAGGTTCATTTCGTGTAAGTTTGGTGGTATACTTTTAGGGGCACCTCGGAGCAATGCGGGTTGTATAACATTAGGGAAATTTGGCGTTAGTTTGGTAGTATACATTTAGGGGGCACCTTCCTGTAAAGTGAGTTGCATTTTATTTTCTCGTGCGTTGGGTGGTATACATTAAGGGGCACCTTCCTGCAATGTGGGTGAGATAATGTTAGTTATTTGACGTGTGTTTGGTTGTATACTTTAAGTAGGGTATGGATTTTTCGGGTTTAAAAAAAATCCATTCGGGGGTAAATATCGGGTTTTATTATTTTTCTTTGCATTCGGGTAAAAATCGGGTGTAAATATGGCATAAATTTATAGTGGTCTATAAATAATTTCAATCTGGGTAAATATCGGGGTTAACATGGAGTAATTCGGATGATTTAAAAAATATTTAAAATTTTGTTTATTTAACAATTATTTTTATGGTTTACATACAATAACATTTGCATGGAGAGTTTTTCTTCCGTAACATTACTCCTTTCTGGAGTTTGCAAATGACGTAAATGAGAAAATGAACGCTCAACATCACAGCTACCCGTGGGCATAGATAGTAATGTTAGGGCAAACTTGCTTAATTTAGGGTATCGGGTACCACATTCAACCCAAAACTTAATAATATCCTCATCAAAATAAGACTTTAAATCTCTTAACTATTTGTCCGCAAAAGTATTTTTGCCAATAGCGCTCTCACCGTGTCGATGTATGATAATAAACTAAATGGCTTACTGTAGATTCGAGTGATATCGAGCGTATTGGTATCTTCGGTCGAGTGTGCATTTTCTTTAATTTGATACTTTGTGCTACTCTGACAGATACACAATGCGCCACATGTTATTTTCCGACATTTGTTACACTGTATAGCTATGTTACAAGCCTAAGGTCCCAAAATGCGCAAGTGTGGAGGTAGCTGCGAAAACGGGTAATCTTAACTGCTGGAGAGTTAACCTCCGATAAAGGGATATGGCTCGACACGAGTACAGAATGGGTGGACAAATGTAGATATTAATTCTAAAATCTAGTAAAATGGATATTCGATTTGCTAATGAATAATTAATGGTATATGTTATATATATGTATATATATATATATATATATATATATCAGTTCAACGAACATCACAGAGCTCATCCAAGTTCTTAAATGCATAAAAGCATTAAAATAAAATTTTTAATCTAAAAGGTTTTGTGCGATAAAATTAATGATTTCGGGGTTTTCCGGGTTTTACCCGAATTTCCACAAAGTCATTCGGAGGGTAAAAGTCTGGTAAAAATCGGGTAAAACCCGAAAAATCCATACTCTAACTTGAAGGTGCACATTCGTGTGATGTGGGTAGCGTAAGTTTGGTGGTATGATGTTAGCGGCACAGGCCTCTAATGCGGGTTGCATACAATTAGGGGCAATTAGTGCCCGTCTGGTGGTAGGTATAGCAACCTCTTGTAAGATTGATGGCATAGCATTAGGGACTATTGTTGTAATTTTCGTGGTATACGCTTCAAAGCAGTGGTTCTAAACCAGGGGTGCGGGACACTGGTGCAGACGGTTCGAGGATGCTCAACTTGAAAGTGTCACTTCTGATACGGTTTAAGTAACCGGAGAGCCCATGTCGTTTTTCTTTTATGGAATATCCTTATAAACAGCAATAATAAAACTTATTTCAGCTTAATTATAGATCGTAAACGCTTCAGTAAAAGCAAAATACAACAATTTGACTACATTGTATTTCATTGTATTTTATGCTGCCCGCCGAAGAATTTGCAACCGCCAATTTGACCCGCCACAATAAAATGGCTGCCCACCATTGCCTTAGCTTTTAGCTACTGCAAAATGACCCTCGATTTTTTTGCTCGATGTTCCTGATTTAGGGTATACTCATGACTTTCATCTTCCTGTAGCCTTTATTATCATAAACAGTATCGCGAATCACTAAAAAAAGAATACCCACAGTAGCGGATATTTTTTTATGCTGATACGATAGATATTTTTTCCAATCCCTCCATTTGATCGACTTTTTATTCAGGTCATGATGTAGACGGTCGACCACTGCGAGGTCCACCATCTATTGAATAATATATGTCCCCAGGAAATATTTAATGCCGCACAAACACCCTACCATGAGAAAAAAAATCCCCGTTAAATGCACTTTTTATAATTTCAGAAATTTCTGTTTTAACAAAAACGCACAAAACATTGTCGTATATCTGTCGCACCTCTATACATGAATAATTTATGTACATGTTAAACGCCAACTCACTGTCTGAGCTCTTCATATAAACTGAGCAGATAATGTCAGAAGCCTACGTTATGAATTTCAGTGAACGTGTATAAAGCCTGCCACTAAAGATGTAGAAATTCAGTCCTACTAATTTCTGATTACCCATCATACAAAAAATAATATCACTGGTTAAATCTTTTTATGAACGTTTAACTCGACATTTTATTAAGTCATTGAATGCTACATAGTTATATTTAAGGCATATATTTATTTAAACAAGTTATATGACTGGATGAAGTGTAATAAAATCCTTGGATTCATTTTGGAGTAAATTTACATTTTTTAAACTAAGAAGGATAATTTTTACCCTAAATTTTCGCACGATTTTGTTTATTTTAGAAAGTTTTCTCTCAGGGGTGATACACAATAAGATTGAGCTTTATTCAAGCTCTTTTGAACCTTTCCATCCCTTTAGCTGAGCACAAACGACAGACTAAATACTGGCGACTTTAAACGGTAGGCTAAGAAAACAGAATTGCAAAAGTCACTTTTTCGGACTCTTAATCACCTAAATGTCCTAAATGAGCCCTATATCTCTTTACATACTTCGTATATGAGAAAGTAAAAATTACAAAAAAGTCAGTATCGCTGGAATTGATTCGGTTATTTTAAAGGAAATCTATGAAGCTTCCAAATTTTTCAAGAGGTAGAAAAAACACCAATGATTTCTGTCAGTCCAAGACTCTGCATAACCGCTTGTCACATTTTCGTTAAATCTGGGCATCGCGTGGTAAAAAAAATAACCGGAAAATCAAAACCTATCACGTATATTAATCCGCAGAAGAAAGTTCATTTTTAGGAAAACACGACGCATTCCTTTTACATCACTTTATTTGTAAAAATGGAAATAAGAGGACAATTATTTAGAGATTATAATTTTTATTTAGGTAAATATGTAAACATGTTTAAATTAGAAATGTATATTTGGGTAATAGATCTTAGTTATTAGGAAAAAAGTGTCCCGATATTGTCGTTACTGTACCCTTAGCGGGAGCATTCCTAGCGTTGAAGAGGACAAGCTATATGTATTATTACTGTAGTTTATAGGAAAATAAGGTGTATGGAATATGAATAATGGTAATTTTATTCCTAGTCAAGATTAAAGTTGTTTGCAAATCCCTATAATTCCTTAATATCTGCAATCATACAAGATACATTAAATAACCAAATATCTAGTAATATTTTCGTAGCCAATAGTGAATGTACGTAGAAGTGAAGTATATAAAATCTGTGATGTAATGATTTGTGTGTCATGTAAAAGCTCATTCCGATTGACCTGCATGACAATTGTTTAGATAAAGATGACAGTTGATGGTGATCAGTTGTGCCTCCATTGACTCATTTTGCGATTTTTTTCGGCCTCAATTGGAAACTCGAAGAGTAATGACAATTCCATTACATAGTTTGTTAAGTCTGCCTAAAAACAGTTAATTTTAATTTATTTAATACTTTCTGGCGCTTCCACTAGAAAATTATAAAAAATAACGATAGTTGGCTAGAAAAATCTAATTATACGATTCTGTTTGCACTCCAACCGTTAATTTGACTCGATATTTTTTTTACTCCAGTATTTCAAAAAAAAACTAGAAGATATCAGAAGAGTCTACCTCAAACCGCACTAAAAATTAAATTTCAGCTCAGCTTTCCGGCGATGGAATGACATTATTTTCAAATCCCCCTACATTCGTTTTTTTTTCAAGCTTATTAAAGAGTTTTTAAAAACGAAATCAACGATGACTACGCGTATAACCAACCCGACATCAAATTGCCTCCGCCTTAATTATCAGAGAAATTCAAACGTCCCGAAAATCCTCCATTTAGAGCGACATCCCTTCTGCTCCTAGCTGCACACGACAGCGTTAAGCATAGGTATCGGAGTCTCTGAATCGATCGATCAGGCAGAATGGCAATACGAGCGAAGAAGGCGAGGAAAAGGAGAAGAGAAAGTTGGAACACGCTGAGAAGAAGAAGCAAAGAGGGCGAGTATTTGCGCGAGGATTTAGATGTGCAGGATGAGGAACAGCCTTTCTCACTTTCTATCAAACTTTCTCCCCTCGCATCGTTCTCTCCGTGTTCCAGTTAAGGAGGCGTGTAGTAGCTCCCAAAGCTTCTTTTCGCTTTACCTTCCGCTCCCGTGCAGACAGACGCTTTCAACCAGTTCTGAAATCCTTGTTCTTTATCTCTCTCCTTCGACCTTTTCCGACCCTCTCTCTCTCTCGAAGGGTGGAGTAGAACCGTACCGATTTCCAATGCGGCAGCGCTTGGCAGTGTCCTCATAAAACGCTCGATTATTAGTTTTCCTCTCCTCCGTGCGGAGGGAAAGGTTAAAGGCTTCTCCTCTTCCCCCCCCCCCAGAGGGTTCTGTTTCGTTCGGTCAGGCACCTGATGAACCACCTGCGCCCCTAACTTTTTAAAAAATTCTTCCGTTCGGTCTCTTTTATTCCACGATGAAATTCTGGTTATGCTCATTCGGAGAAAACTTTAATGAATATCTGGTAACTTTTGGGGTGAGGTTTTTATTTGTGGCAGATATCAATTTGAATTTTCGTGCGTTGGTTTTTTTTTTTTAAAAAAAAGGGAGATTAAGTTTTGATTGGCATTTGAAAATCGTTATTTAATGTTTGCGCAGCGCTTTTATTTTCTCCCCTGTTGTCATTCGAGCTTTTTGTTTGTAAGGTTCTGTTATATTTATGATATGTTTGGAGAGTTGTTTTAAGCCACGAGAACAAATATTAATGTGAATAAATTTTTAGCATTTCGAGCAAAAAAATATCGCCTGTCGGTTCGACTTATGATGATATCATTAGCTGATGATTATAAGGAAACATATCGTTGCAAACTTTGTTCTGGACGGAATTTTACCAAAGTTAGTTTTTCATCCTCACAGAGATGAAATGCCACAAAACTAGCTGATTATATTGCGCTGCCAATTTTGATCGTTATTACAACGTGCTAATGAGGTGTGTGTATATATATAACTTATAATTAATGCCATACATCAAAAGTACCATTTGCCATGCTTAAATTACCGACGTCCGCTAACACAAAAGGACATACTAATCTAAAGAGTAAGTTATTGCTAGTGCAAATTCATCACATTACGGAGTATGATCCAGTGCCTATATAGTATATATATATATATATATATTTAGCAACATCACCTTTAACACTTTTATTTTTAATGCTAGGAAAAGAATAGTTCCATTTGTGTCATTCCTCGTGTAAACAACTGCAAACACAACCAAGAGTGAAATTTCAGAGCATCAAAATTAAATATAACAACTTCATTTTAATGATTTTTGCCGTTCAGATTTTAATGGGGTTGGCGTTTGATGGAGTTTTACATGAAATGTGGCGCTTCCGAATTTCATGTATAACTTAAACGTTTATACTATATATATATATATATATATATATATAGTGGTTAACATCTAGTAAAATAATGTCATATTTAATGTGTGTACAAATAAATGAGCGCGCGCACTCTGTCCGTGCATGCATGTACGTATATGTGTATGTGCACGCGTACGCCTAAACGTAAGGTTTAAACCCGTCGCATGGGTAATACTGATAACTTTTACTGCTTAAAAAATCACAACCAAATAGCGCGAGGGTTAATGGACGCTTTTAGCCGCTGCTTCCACCTACAGTGTGAGCTTTTTAACTCTTATAAGAGCTCAACGCTGTTTCGTAGGCACGGAAACGGTATAGCGATTCTGTCGCGAGATTTTAATCCCCCGTTGGAGGCACTTTTCTGAAGTGCGACACATGAATGATAGACCACTCCCGATCATAGTGAGGCACCGCCTAAGCCTATTGACGGGCGATCGTCAAGGGTACACCGCAAAACCTTGAGTAATGACGTCATATACTTTTTATCATTTTTTTCTAGAGATCGTATTGATGCGGAGAATGGAAGGAGAAAATGATATGCAGGAGAGATGGAGAGAGAAAGATAAAGAGAGAGAGGGTGAAGTGAGCAGGAGAGAAGTGCAGAGGAGAGATTGATAAGGAAAAGAGTTACGCGTGAATAAATTGATAAAAAGAGGCAGACAGAAATGGATAGTGAGAAAATGAGATTTTTTAAAAAAATAAAAATTCGGAAAGGGAGAGAAAGAGAGAAATTAAAAGAAAGTGAAATAAATGGAAATAGAATTAAAGAAATGGATATCAGGAGAAAGAAAAACAGAGATGAGTTCGGCAGAAAGAAAGACGATGGGAAGATGCAAGATAGTGGTCAACATGGGGTGAGGTATGCGATAGGAGATATGAAAAAGAGCGATAAAAATGGAGGAGGAAAGAGCGAGAGCAGAGGTATATACATACATACATACATACATACATACATATATATATATATAGAATGAGAAGTGGAAAAGAAGAAAAATGAGAAGAGATATAACTTCTGATGTGGAGAGATAGGAGAGTCGTGGAGTGAGTGAAAAGGAGCGAAATGGGGAAGAGGGAAGGATCGATGTCGCGTGATAATTTAAGCGCCCACGATAAAAATAACCACAGCGAATGCCGAGAAAGACAGAAAGGAAGGCAAAGGGAAGGAGGAAAATGAACGTCGCAACGAGTTGTGACGGCACCGCGTCAGGCTTATCTCTCTTTCGTCAAAAAAAATTCAAAACCGGGAATGTGGGGAATATACGCGATTCTTTTTCTTTTTTCATTTCTCCCGTCTGATTCTCTTTAGGATTGCCGTCATAATGAGGGAGCGTATGATTGATCGGAGGTCTCGGAAAGAACGCGTTAGCCAACGGTGGATGACTAAGAAACAAAATAAAATATTCCGGGTATATGATGGCGTGCGCTTCACTGGAGGATTAATAAAATGCGGAATAAGAACGAATTACGAGGCTACGTGTTCGAAGGATGTAAAGGGAGGAAGCCTGAGAAGCAGAAGCCTGGAACTAATGACCGTGATTGGATGGCTAAGCACCGGAATGTTTGACGACTCTTATAAATGTATTAATAATGCATAATATATCGAATACTGTTCAAACTTGTTGGCACCTGACTATTAACCTACCTGCCCCTATTTACGGTAGATAAAACAAGCGCAACAATTGAGAAAATCCGCAATTCTTTCGATCCAAAATAATAGTAATAATTGTGAGTTGGGACATCGATATCGAAAGTATGAATTTAGCGCAACTCAGCGAGTTTTCTAGGTAAGCAGTTCTTGTAATCTTATTTTTAATTAGGAGTATCTTTATGAAATTCGTTTTAAATTACGGCGTAGTGTGTGTACCGGAAAAAATGTCGGGAGGAAAAAAGTTGAGGTCATAAGAGGATATGTGGAGTTGTTAGGGATTCAAGCGTTATCTGTCGCTCACCTCTGACCGTATGCGTTTGATCGAAGGCGCGGGTAACGGAGCGAGAGGATCAACCAAGAGGACCACAATGGAATCAGGAGGGCTTTGGATTTACATCATTCCGACTTATGGGTCACCTTGCCACTTTGGATAAATGATGACCAGCAGTCGACGAATTGCAGGTTTCCGCGCGAATACGCTTCCCGTATTCATTAACAGCCCGCGAATTCGCCGTTTTATTTACGCGTAAGTGAATATTTTAAGTTTGAAACACGTTGGAATATCGACTGGTGTACAACTTAAAACGGACATACGCACACATAAAATAAATAAAGATAATCCAACTATATTAAAAATAAAACTGTTACGAGAAGCTACGAAGTGATAATTAAAATAATTGGGGGCTTATTTTAACAAAAATAGATTGAACGAAATGATTGGTCGCCCAACTTTTCATGTATTAAATTTCAGATTCTCGTTACAAATTAGATTTCGTATTTTCTATTTTCTAATAGTATAAATTAAAATTTGTTTCGCCGTAATTTTATGCACAATATTCTTTACCTTTAAAATGTATTCTCATTATTTCTCAATAACGCACAGTCGCTCAAAAATAGAAAGCTGTGTGCGCCTGATGGCGTTGAAACGTGCAAAATATGTTACGTTTTGTTTGTCTCTAGAGGTTCGTGTAGTGTGCGACCAAATGGAACGAGTCTGATGGAATTACTTGCAGATTAGTGCATTCCAATGGTTTCAGTTTTCCCACCTTTCGCTTCCCCCGTAGTGAAGATTGCTAGGTAGGAGCGAATTTCAATACAAATAAACAAATAAATACTAAACCAAGCTGCATCAGAGGTTGCGTGACCTATCTTCGAAAACTAAATAACGCTCCCAAAAATGCATTTCTTGAGTGGCAAAATATTTTAATGGTTTGCTCCAAAGTATTCATTAAAATAC
Source organism: Uropetala carovei (assembly GCA_036926305.1). Classification (NCBI taxonomy): domain Eukaryota; kingdom Metazoa; phylum Arthropoda; class Insecta; order Odonata; family Petaluridae; genus Uropetala; species Uropetala carovei. Next base: position 7,338,657 of record JAXCHB010000169.1, read on the forward strand.
GGATGAGAAAGGATTGATGCCAGGGAAAAGAGCATTCCATGAAATCACTTTATAAGAAATGCTATTTATAAATGTAGTAACTAATTCCATAGAGAAATATCGAGCTCAGATAACCATAAAAATGCTTGGAAAATCAGATACTGGTTTTTGATATTAAGCAAACGTCATGAGTGGTGATTAATGTTTTTTCCACACTTTCATGGCTATTGGAGGAACGAAATGTCAGTTAGATGTTATAAGATGTTTTGATAATTTCCTTTTTTAGCGTTTTCCGTCATTTCAATATTCTCAGTGTCTACTAATTACTTGATAATGCCTGGAGAAAAGCGTGAATGTACTCTTTTAAGCATCCAATATAGATTTTTTTTCTTTAACAAAACGCTTAATACCAAATAGTAAATTCGACAATATAACTCAAATTCTAATTTATTTTCCTTTAGTTAAATACGTTTCCAGCTTGAGTGATTCAAATATCAAGTATTCCAAACTCTCCTTTAGGGAGTGAGATTTTTCGTTAGTTTTTATTAGTACCTTAAATTCCCTCCAAATTTTAGTCTAAACATCAAGCGGATTTAATGTGAGATTTCAGAATTCAGTCAACAAAAGTCATCTCGCTACCAAACAATGGATGCATCCACCATAGCTCGCGTGAGAATTTCACTCAATTTTTTCCAAAATTAAAGTTGACGTGTGTGTGCGCAAGCACTTCCCTCTTCATTCCATAAGTGCAGATACGAATATCCTGTTTTACATACAATAATTATCACATGAATAATCAAGGAGCTCACTGAGAGATGGCTCATGTCAACGTTACGTATGATTATTTTTAAAAATTATTTTGCTCGATGAATTTAAAGCGGTGAATAAGTACACATATTATTTACATTCCCAAATTCATCTGGTTCCTAGCCTATTGCTTAATCGACAACGCGGCCACACCAAAACACAAAACGGTGGTATAATCTTCAGAATAGGTTATCCTTGATAAAATTACTAATTAGAAATCCGTAAATGACTTAGGTAGTTCTGTGGCCTTTAAACCGCAGAATAAACCAGACGCGCATTTTATCTAGGAAACAGCCGCCATCAATGGAGTTAATAACCAGTGAACTGCCACAAGATATGGCAGCGTTGTAGCTGTATTGTTTAACTCAGTTGCTCTATACGTCTGTTAGACTCAATTGCACAAAAAGGAATTATATTCGGGGAGTCTTCATTTCAAATAAATAACATGTGCTCACATAATTTACGCAAATGTCATGAGTGTTTGTATAAAAACATAAATTGTATATTTTTATATTTTTTTAATTTTGCATCTTCATATTTGAAAACGTATGTAAATTTATTTGATTCTTGGCGAGAGGCTCAAGTTCTGCGTGCGCTCACTGATTAGATTTTAACTTCAAAGCAAAATCGGTATTTTACAGTTTTATTTTAATGATATGAATTCCGAAATTACTCTGAAAATATAGCCAGGAACTTAAAGCTTAAATTTTTAAAACGTGTCTGTAAAGTTAATTGTGCGAAGGTCTCAAAGTTATACGTGTCTGCCTTGACGGTATTGAAGATGAAATACGACAGCAGATTTACTCTAATCCCCTTGAACTTTCCGAAAAAAATACACCATATAGGTAAGCACTTACTGTTCAGAACAAACGAAGGAAAAAAAACTATATTGCATTCGCTCCTTGATTTTTTCATTGCGTTAAACCATAAATAAACCTCGATATGAGTTCTAATTTAGGTCTCTCTGAAGCCAAGACATTCATTTCGAGTTAACCCACCGTACTATACGTAACGTTAAACAAGGTATTCTGCGCGTACTTTTAAATAAAAAAAAAAACATCCTCTCCCACCTTTGCGCCTTCGACCGCCCATTAAGATCAAGACGTTGTTCATCTGGCAACCTCCTCGCTTTAAAAACTCTCCCGCCTCTCGTACCGCATCCATTATCCCAACCTTATGAGAGATAATCGCCGGAGATTAACCTCTCTCCCACCCCACCCGTTTTAAACCCTTCCGCCCTCACTCCGGTTACCCGATAAACGAAAGCCTAATGTACTTCGTTACCGACTCGCACACAGGCGTTTGCTACCTTTCGCTCTCTCTCTCTCCCCCGCATTTTCCCTCCCTAGCCTCCTTTACCTTTTCCCCAGCACGTGATCCTCGTCCACCCTCGCACGCTCCGCAAGCTAATAATCTTCGCCTCTTCAAAAATTCTAAATTACACTTCTATCCCTCCCCCCTCTCACTTTGCTAAACCATCCTCCTTAATTCCCTCCTACACACTATTCGCAGTAAGATGGCTTTTAACGATGGCGTTAATAGCTTACAATGGACCCTTGCGGAAATTCTGAAAGTTGAACCAAAACGATTTTATGTTTTAATTAGATTTTATCTTCAAAGCAAAATTTTGAACGAGAAAAACAAATTTAGCTTAGTATCGACATTCCTTATAACATTATAAAAATCGCAATAATATATGATTATTTCATTAAACTAAAGTAGTAGATGAAGGAGGGGAAAGTTTTGAGAATATTGTATTAGTACATTCATTCCTATTTGTTTCTTTTGGTAATGGAGAATCAAATATATAACATGAAGCAGTCGCCGCCAAATAAATCTTCCTTGTCGCTATAGTAAACTTTTTTATGTAAAATAGTTAACAGCTGTCATGCGAGGAAAACAAAACTGACTCCACAAAACTTAATGAACCAAAAGATACACGAACAAAAGCTATCTTCTCGTAATGTACGAATCAGTTTCTCGAAATCGTGTTCTCCCCATTAATAGCAACAATAATTCCTGAAACTGCCTGCCATTTTAATGCTCTCTTACAAAAATGCCAGCAGAGTGAACACCTGAAAGAATTCCATATAATTAATGTTAAAGTGTCAATAAACTTTGTATTCGTTTCCATAGTTTACGTTGTAAAGCAATTTGCAGTTTTAACATAGTTCCTTTTCTGTACATTACAACTATAATCAGCACCAACTAGAATTTTTTCCTCACCAGAGAGATTAATGTTGTAGTGAACTTTCAAAGGTATAAAACAAGAGATATTGAAACGCTCAAAATTTCATGCCAAAAACAAACTGGTAAATGTTTTCCCGTGCTTTTTAAGTCAAACTGTTTGTACTAATCCCTCTTACTGCGTGTTTCCTCTATCTAGACCAGTGGTCTTCAAGGTGGGCGGTAGCGCCCACCAGTGGGCGTTTTTGGATTTTTGGTGGACGTTAAAGAACTCAACAAATGGTATTCTAATTTTTACACTGAAAAATAAAATTCTATAAAAAAGCCTAATGATACGCACACATATTCTGTACAACTATTTTATGTAAAACTATTACAGTTCTTTTGTCGTTAACTATAGTATCATATCATACTATACTAGCGACAATGTATCCATGCTGCGGTAAAATCGAAAGGCCCATGAGGGTGGTCGGAGTCTCTCGCAGAAGTAGCGAAGCGTTTAAGTTTAATTTTATCAAATATATATAATAAATTTTTAAACACTGTTATTACCAATAAGACCATATTCGGTAATCTCATCTAACGACAATCCCACTAGTATTAGGGTTACCATACATCCGGATTTTCTTGAAATTTACCGAGATTTTAGCAAATAAAACCCTTTTTTCTGGTTATGCCCATCAAAATCTTAACACTATAGACTTAAGCAATTAGATACCTTGATTTAAAAAAAATTATACTACATTTTAGGTTTAAAATTAAATTTGTCCGAGTTTTATTATCAGAATATGGTAATACCTACTAGTATGTGCCATTTAGGAAAGAAATGCTGAAAAGCGGCCAGTGGTTTAAGATCCCCAATGGGATACTTTCACTCAGATATTTGATACATTATATGGGGAACGCAGCGAAATGAAAGAGAAGCGATATTAAGAGATAAGTATACTCTCTCTTCCCACGGACACTCATTGATTGCAAAAATATTATTTCGGTATTCATTGACAAATTGGATTTATTCAGAAAAAACATCCTGCAAAAAGAATTTTACCAGTTTCCGGAACTACACAACATCAAAGATGATCTTACAGCCGAAGACATAGACAAGTTTGCAGATCACCTTTCTGTCATTAGAATTGATATGATGACTCGTTTTCGCGATGTAATAGACTTGAAAGTGGATGCCTGGATGGATACTCCATTCATCACAAATGTGTGTGATGTGGATATTGAATACCAAGAGGAGATAATAGAATTAATTCATGATGATGAGTGTAAAGCCAATTTCAACCAAGGTGGATATGTACAACTTTGGCAGAACAAGAAAATGCCCTCTTTGTATCCACGCTTGTGGAAGAAAATATCGTTGCTCTTGTTAGCTTTCCCAAGTTCATATGTAGTCGAGAAGGGATTCAGTGCAGTCGACAATCTCCTGTCAAAAAAAAAAAAGAAACCGCTTACAAATAACAGAAAGAGGAGATCTTCGAATGACCCTTACAGACTTTAAGCCAGACATTGATTCCCTGGTTTGTAAATATAAAATTTGCACCCATCGAGGTGTGATTTCCCCCCCCCCCCCCTTCCCCCGTAAATCGCTTTGCTACTGGGGGCGCCAAATTATTCTTTGCCACGGGCGCCAGAAACCCTCAATACGCCACTGGGTGGGCGGTGAACTTATTTCAAAGTACAACATATGATAAAAGTGGGCGGTGACTCAAAAAAGGTTGAAGACCACTGATCTAGACTTACGTACTCGTATATGCCTGAACGATTTTGAGAGTGTTTATTCTGGAGTTGTTTGTTCATCGTCACTTCTAAAGTACACATTTCATGCGATAAACGTGCTAGTAGTCCAACATAAAACTTTTTACTCATCATCTGTAAAATAACAACTCCATATATTAAAGTCATTATATATAAAGCGACTTTTGCTACACGTATTCAAGCCATTATTTTTTATTTCATGTCCTATTTTATATATTGTCTTTTGATGGCAAAATTGCCACTCATCTGCTCCATGATTCAACTTTACGGGCATAATTCTCACAGTTTTCTCAAGACAATCGTGTGCAATCGTATAAATAATGATTACACATCCAAAAGTGTATAACAAATGATAGCATCAATAAAATTGCACGGATGACCTATTTAAAACGGGAGGCATCGCAATGCTTGCTAAGGAAATGATATCCATCGCGCCCATAGCCATTTACAAAGAGTTAAGTACACCATTTATTTGATATGTGCTACTATCTGAGCCCGATGATGCATTCTTAAATCCGAGTATAGCCACAGATAACAGGAGCTTAAAATTATTACCTAGAAAAACACGAACTTCCAAGCGATACTCTCAATCGATATCATAACACATTCTCTGCTTATTCCAAGATCAAACAGCGGGGTCTCTCGCATTGTTCGTTAAGTATAGGCGATATGTGCCGCGATAACGTCCTCCCCAACATTTGATCCTTTCGCTCAATCAGCGTTGCCGTTGACACTGAATATTAATGCCTGCGATATCCAGAGTAAAGGCGGAAACGATTTGATAGTGCCACAAGGGAAGAATTCGAGAGGTGGAGGGAAGGATATATTTTATTTAAGCGAGTGAATGAAAGGAGGATATGAACGAAAGGAGTGTAAGGAGGAAGATAGCCCTGTGCATATAAACGTGTGTGTGTTTGTTACGGCCAAAGTTTGATATTTGGAAAGGATTCCTAATGGCCGGCCATTATCAATATTGGCCATATGATTTGGCCAATGAGTGAAATTGTCATAAAAATCAAGAATTTCGGGCATTGGCCGAGTAATATTAATATTGACTGGACTGTGCTAGTCAAAGTTCGGAATGCTACGAGGATTGGAATTCTTGGATTGTATCCATCTTTTTCGGGTGGGACTCATTGTCAGAACGTGGTTTCTTGTCGGAAATTTAGTGGGAGGAATAAACCCCAAGCGAAAATGACGGATCCAACTCAAGAATTCCTATTCACGTAGGCAAAGTACCTAACCTAAAATGTTTGATGAGTTACTGTCATATCATGCTTGAAAATCTAAATTATTGGACATTATGATATGCTCTTTTATATATATATATATATATATGTATATATATATATATATATATATATATATATATATATATATATATATATATATATATAAGTATATACCTAAAATTGTTTGGGAAATCGATTTGGCCAACAGTGCTTGGAAATCGCTGATAATGGCCCTACAATGTCCGAAAGAGTTAATCTCTGGTAGACATCGATCAGGAAGTTTTTTGGGCTATTATTATGCTCTTTTGCAATAAATATATATATTTATTCTTTTGAGGATATTTTTAGTCTTGTGAGGTAGAAACCAAATCCCCCTTTTCCCGTATCGACTTGGTTTTTGCCAGAGACGCACCTAGGCGGTAAGGCGCCTATGGAAAAATTTTAGGAAACGCCTTGGTTATCTAGGATAAAATTTCTTCTTTATGTTAAAAAATAATATGAGCGTTTTTATTATAAATAAATCAACGTTCCCATAAATAACACTTATTTATGGGAAAATGAACTTTTCGCACTTTCTACGGGAACGTTTGGTGAATTGAAGAATTTAAACCCCACGGAAAGCGAGAATCTACCGTGTCGGGTTTCTCCGTCCGTCTGTAAGAATACATCAAACGTTTTACAGCTGCATGGAAGAAATTTGGTATTTAGGCTGGATGTTAAAAGGGGAATCGAAAACGGCATGTCTGTGCCTTGTCACTCGGTCAGAACTGTCAACTTTTACCTACATTAACACAAGAACGTCTGAACATGGCGTACCCCCTAGAACGGCGGACGGGACAAAAATGTCCTATACGACAAAGTCGTACAGTCGCAGTACTAGGTTCAGTTTTTATTAACGTTGTAGACTCTACATTACTAATTGCATACTTTAGCATGCTGTAGAACGTAGCGTTGCACCGTACTCAACTGAAACGTTCTAGTAAATTAGCCCGCAAACAGTGCTGCTGGAACACGTTCTTACCTGCATCACACTGCGGGAGCAAGTGGAAGGTGGGAGGGGGGAAGGGTGAGGCTAGAAGTTGGACTGGCGAAAGATGAGAGGGAAGGAGGGGAAGGGTATGCCATAGTCTACAACAATGTTACAAAGCCGCCTGCATAAGAATAATATCACAGAGAATGTGAAACAAAGTAGTAACTCATTTTGGGACAAAATTGTCCCATCCGCCGTTCTAGGGTAAAATGGTTTTATAATCCTTAATATTGAGGGGGGGGATGTTCAAAAGTGTAGAGTGAAATGCAACCCTCAAATGATTAAAAGTCACGAAATCTCGACTAAATTAAACCGGAATCACAGAAACTGTAGGGGACGTAACATCAGAATGGGACAAAATTGTCCCGTCCGACGTTCTAGTGTTAAAATAAGGCGATAAAATGGCATATGTGGGTTATATCACCCAGTCAGTTTACCGCGATATCAGGTATAACATTCACATTTCTACGCAGTAATCCTATAATAAAACATCCGTAAATTAGTGCCATGTCGTTCTCTTGGGGCTGCCCCTTTACCGGAGGAAATAATCGAAATTTCGACTCGTCTCTCCTGAAGAAACGATCCTAATTTATATTTAGCTCCTGGCGTGCACTATTTATATTTATTTTCCTTTCTGTGGTAATTAGCAATTCCTATAGAATCAAAAAAAATTATTTGAAAATTACATATAAATTACCACATTGTCGCTCATTTCGTTTGCAGTCATCTTGAATGACTAATGCTGTTGTCATTTAAGGATGGTTGTGGTTGCTCCATGAATTGGTCGGAGTTAAAATTAATATAATTTTACGTAAATTGCATAATTACGTTGAATATGAGTAATTTTAATTAAAAGCCATTATTCAGGTACAAAATAACTTTTTATTACCAAAACTTTTGCATCGAGCACCAAAATAAAAAACAAACATACGGCGATTTACTCCATATCCTTAAACTTAGCAGCCAAACAACTCGTTCTTGGCGTACGCGACGGTCCTCCAACACAATGTGGCGTCGTAGATTATCGTTAGCTGTGCCTTGAAAATTGTTCTCTGACAAATAAATCGTTCGATTTTAACTATTTTATGTTTCTGGGGTAACAATCATTATTTTACTAAATCGCAGCCGATGTATTGCTATCATCTGAGCGTGATCACACGGCGTTTATATAAATTAATTACCTACTCCCGACGTGTATAGCCTCGTAAATCTGTTTATCTTTCAAAGGGTGTCGCGGGCATGCAAATTTTGGTAACCACCGCTTTTCGGAATATTCATAAATTAGCATACATAATTTTTGACAACTCGATGTAAAACTAACGTATTTTAAAAATAATAATCTCCCGGTTCTCATCTGGTTAACACCTTTAACAGCATATATCTGCACTGTCGCGGATAACCAAATCAGTTAAATACCCTCTAGAGATTAAAAAAAAAAAAAGAACGGCGGAACTCGCGTAAAGTAATGACATGGTTGCGCCGAATCGGATTTCCTTCTTTCGGCAAAAAGAATGTTTTCCGCCGAGAGGAATTAACTCGCCTCGAGGGAACGAAGCGATAACGACGAAAAGTGTCATACCCGACAAGAGGAAAGCGAATGCTTTCAAATGGAGGAGGAATGCAGCGGCGCGAAATGGAAAACCTCCTCGAGCGTACGTTTCCTCGGAGGTCTATCGCTCAGGCTTAAAATCGCAATAAAGCGTGATTTTGGGATCCGAACTCCAAATCTCCCACCGCTCAGCCACCAGCCGTGCAACTCCCGTTGACATGCAAGCAGGGGGAAATGGGTTTCGCCCCTGAATTATCGTTAATGCATCCGGGTCCGCTTGAACGCCAGTCGTTGTTGCAGATAAAAACCTTTTACGTAATCCGTAGGTGAGCGTATCTCGCGGAATTTTACGAGAGATCCTACGACGAGTTGTTCCATAAATTCGTTTCAATTCGCCGAACAGCTCCACGCCGAGCTCTATTGCGTATATATTTCCGCGTAATAGGACGGTAATCTCGGCATGAATTTCCAGTTAGCCTTTCATCTAGGCCAGTGTTGCCCAAACTTTTCTTGTAGCGGGACAGTTTTAACTTGACTTCTGCAAAGGCGGCCTACGCGTAGCGTGGTTTTAAATTTATTATTCCTGTAAATAATCAACAGCTTTTCTCATCCAGAATATACTGGGTAAGTAATACGTAGGTAATTTTAGATTCTAAAGTATCTTTTTTAATAACTCATTTAAAATTGTAAACATATTCGATTTAAGCAGTTTTGGTTAATTCATATACAATAATAATATTTTAAAATTAAATTCTCCATAAAAATTCATTATAAACATTACGTAAATACGTACATATAATAAAAGCAACAAATGCATCAATATGATCCATGGTCCCGATGCAAAACCGAAAAATATAGGCATCACTTATAAAACCGGAATTTCCATAAAATTGTGCTGATGGTAATGAACGACGTATTGATCAATTTATTTTTAACATTTTATGTATCAAATATAAATTCTCGCGTATCTACTTATATTATCAAATACAACCGTGTCTTGCCTTTAAAATGTTCTTAAATTTAAAATATCTTCCACATATAAAATCCTTAAAATTGGTTCTCCTCAATCTTTTCATTACATTGAAATTCAGTTAGCGCGAACTTTAGTTCATTTTGAGCTGAGCGCACATGAAAGGAAGTTAGATTTTCAAGTACAACAATTGAATCGTGGAAATCAAAAACCCCATAAATCCAGAAAACCAATTTTTTTCAGGCGACACTAAAAACAGTGTCAAGGCTAAAATTTAATAGCAATGCCCAACAATATTTTTTAAATTGTTAAGGTCCATATGACAGTAGTTAGTTATCCATGGACATGTGTTTTATGGTTTTAACACATGCAACGTATACTCTACATGGCAGTTTCACTGTTTCCTCATTTTCACCAAAGTATGGACTTACGTTGTTTCTGATTTCCATGATTCAATTTATCATCCACAGTTTTAAAATCCGACATTTTTTTCGATCGAATGTCGGTAACTCGATGCTTGACGTATATAAATCATTTAAAAAATCCATAATGTGAATTCTTGCATTCTGTTCAACACGTACATACAACCGTAACGCTCTCCCTGTTACTCGCATTCCACCTACGAGGTAATTTTTTTCCTACCACCTGAAGCATAATGCTATTCCGGCATTACGCCCCAAAATAACCCCGATTCCTTTGAAAGGTAAAAGGTAAAAAAACATGTGACCTTTCATAGGCAATGCCGTGAGTGGCGTTTCCATGCCTTGGAACTAGGAGACTCCTTTACCCATAGAATTTCGAACCAAAATCTATCTTGGGTTCGAAATAACGAAATTTCGAGACACGGCTGATTGCAGGAATTTAAAAGCGATTTTGTAGATATTCCGTCATCGGGTGCAGGTGGCGTTTTGTGAGGGGCGTACTAGTTCCAGAATTTTTAAGATGTCCCATTTGATATGTGATCGCTCTCTCTCTCTCTCCCCCACTTGCCAGACTATCGCAGATTCCTTAGCAGTTTAGGTACACTCGGATAGAGTAAATGTCAGGCGACTTTCACTCTCTCTCTAGATATCGAAGTTTTAGAGGGATTTTCTGTGCTGGGAAACAGGATTATTTAGTTTTTTTTTCAATCGCGGTTTCGAATTTGCGATAGCGCTAGTTAGATAATCCATTTAGGTCTCTTGGTTCGTACCTCCTTTAAGAGTTAAACAGTGTCGCGCTGTCTGGTTGAATGTTGATCATATTTGATGCAAGATTCCTCCAGCAGGTGTTACGGATCAAATTATATTTCGACCCACACCGTCAATTTGATAACGGCGCTGCTTTGGCCCAATATATTTTATGAAATTAAATATATTCGGCATAAATATGTCTATAATTGTGCGATTATTTTTAAAACATGAATGCTCATGAATCCTAATGAACTAAACATAAAATGACGTTCTTTCTGTAATTCCTTTATGGTTTTTAGTGAACGCTTTTAAGTGAGCTTCATGGATCTAAACAAGATAAACATTTCATGTCGTATATTACAACGAAAGTGGAGGTCATAAATGCTGTGAAGTATTCCTAAAATCTCGTCAAAATAGCGTAAAAATGCATTAAAATACTATCTATATTTCTAGCTAAATTACAGAGATGATCACTCCAATCAATTAAACTGATTAACTGGCAGCTTTCGATAAAGAACCATAGCATTGTAGTACTACCTTATTGATGTATATATACTGATTCAACACGATGTTTTCGTGAAACTGTTTCATAATTACGAAATTCACTCTCTCTCTTTAAATCTAATTCATTTAATAGAGCTAAAACTGGGAGAACTTTACATCTAACTCCATAATAAAACAAAATGAGATAAGCAGGAATTCTCCTAGTAAAATGAATTTGCTATGCTTTTATATCTCAGCGAATGCTAGAATATATCATAGTTCATATCATTGTAATAATAATACAAATAAATGAATATTGAGGTAGGATAAGCATTTTTTGGATGAAGATAAATTGAAGAACCTCCTAATAACCATACAAATATTTTTTAAAAAAGGAAAATACTGAGAATCCACTCCAAGCAAGTGAGCAAACACACCCGCAATCCCACCCACTCCGGGTTTAGGGGAATTACTCCAACGCCAGTGACCCTCCTTTTCTTTGTCCACGCATTTACACACCAACACACACACAAAACAAGCAAACACACACACGAGCACTTCCTTTCCAAAAAATTGCCTAAATACACGTCAGTAGGTCGATCAAAAGGACGAAGATTAACGAGTCGGGGAAGTGGGTGAAATGAGAGGGGAAAAAGGTGGAAAGAAAATGGAGGGGGGAAATAGTTACACTGTAGCGATTGCGAAGTTAGGAAGAGCGTTGTAATGGCCGTTATTCGAAAGAGAAAGCAAATTAGTTTCTCCTATTGCAGTGGTTCTCAGCCAGGGGCCCGCGGACCCCTGGGGGTCCATATCTTGTCTTCAGGGGGTCCGCGAGTTGATTTTGTTACCGTATATATTAAAACCATGCACGCTTTTCCTTAAGATTAATCTTATACCATTTAGAGTGGTTGGATATCGTTCGGAAATGTCTTAAAATAAAGGTTTCATAGCACAGATTACATTCTTTATTACGTTAAGTAAGAGCTCGACTCCTATCCAATGGATTTTAGAAGTTTTGGGTAGATGGGCGGGGACGAGATGAATGAATCAAAAATATCCAAGAGCAAAAATCTCATTAGCCTTCTATGTCGTTTTAGTGTGTGCGTGTGTGTTTTTAAAACAGTAGAAACCGTATGTACTATTTGCTGTAAACTGAATTTGTGACCCTCTTGTAGAAATATTATTTGCCAAGACTACTATATTTCATGAACAGATTAGGCCTGTGCCCCAACCAAGACAATTGTCGTTCTCGCTATTGCTAAAAACAACAAGGCAATATTCACGTTCAAGGAATGGAAACAAATCAGCTGTGAGTATATGGGAATATAGGAGATCAATCCTATTTTCGCAGAAGTATAGTGGTGCTCGCTTGGTGCTCACCACAATGAAAAGTTTGGAAATCCTTGCTTTAGACTATCCTATCAGTCACCGAATACTCAAACCGTTGAAATATCAACGAGAGTAAAGATTCGATCGTCGAAGCTATTTATGGAGAACAATTTGGCATCAGAAATATAAATTGTATTGAAAGTCATTCCCTCTCCTTCATTCCTCCTCTCCCACTCTCTTCCCCTCTCTCATTACCCTCTCCCTTCCTCTACCTCCCTCTCTCACCCTCCCTCCCGCTCCCTCCCTTTGTCCCATCCCTCCCTCTCTCTCGTATTAAAAGCAATCAAAGCACGTTTATACCCATAAGGATTGAAATAACAGTATGATATCGAGGTCTAACAATGGAATTGGTAGTTTATATACATATATATATATACATATGGACAGATAGGGTGAAAAATGAGGAAGTACTACGAAGAATAGGAGAGAAGCGAACGATTATACAGACTATCAGAAAGAGGAATTACCTGAGGAGAGAGCGCATGATTACCCCCGTAAGTTAGATATTATATTTTTCACTTATGTCAACTTCATAGTTATATATTATAAAAATTTTAATTTTGGTTCTTTTTTATATTTATATTTCAGTGTAAAAAAACTTAAGCTTTTACTCTATTTAAACAACATTTTTGAACGTTTAATGGGAAGGGGATCCGCAGAAATTGTTATTCTTAGGGGGTCCGGGGCTCCAGAAAAGTTGATGTAGGGGGTCCGCGGCTCCAGAAAGGTTGAGAACCATTGGGTCCTATTGGACCTGTGTCTTGATTGAGGATGATAGCTTTGTTTTTAAGAATGGCTAAACTTTGGGCTGCGTCTATAAGGTAGTGGCTGGAAATAGGTTTCAATAATTGAAGGTTTTTTGATGAAAAGGAATGTTGGGTCTGAAGGATGTGAGTTGCTACGCAAGATTTGTCAAAGTTAGCATTTCTAAAATATGATAATGTTCTTTGAATCTGGTGATAATTTTTCTTTTGGTTTGACCAATATAAACCCTTTCGCAACCAGCACACACAATTTTGTAAATGCCAGATTTTTCATGTGAGGGGATAGGACCCTTTGGGTTACCTAACAAACGGTGGAGATGATTGTTGGAGGAAAAGGCAATTTTAAACCCAGAATCACGGGAAGTCTTTTTAAGGCTTCGTGTGTACTGCGGAAAGAACGGAAATTTTATATCTTTCTTTTTGGGAATTGTCGGGAATTGCTAAGGTTGTGGAACTCTGAACATTTAGTTTTTGCTTGTGTTTCTTCACTAAATTATCTATGAGGTTATCAGGAAACCCATTTTCACTTTCTCCATATAGACAAAAGTATTGTTTTCATGAAAAAATTCGAATTCGAGATTTCAACGGAAATACACGTTTTGAGGTCCCCTGAACACGTTTTTACCGTTGTCTCGATGATGTCCGTGTGTGTCCGTATGTGTGACAGAAATTTTGCATGCGTTCTAACTCAAAACCTATTCATCAGATCAGCATGAAATTCAATATTTGTGATTTTATTTATATATATATATATCCTTAAGATTTGAAAAGATTTTGATAACAATCGGTCAACCGGAACTGGCGGTTTACTCTAGTAAAATTGTAGTTTTTCTTAAGTATTTCGCTTAAAACTGAATAATTTTTGTTAACATACATGTATATAAAAGTTGTAGATATTATTTTTTCTACAGCTTTTCTGTGAACTAATTTTTCATATAAGGAATATTTCAAGAGATACCTATTCAATTTTCTTCGAAATTGACGGTTAGTGGGCAGCTCGCGCGCGTGGTAGTGACAACAATTGAATCGCTAGCACTGAAGCATGTAAGTTGAACTGTTCCTATCGCCGTATTTATTTGATTTTAGTTGACAACTTACGTATGGAGAAAGTCATGTGCTGGACACATCAATTTATTAAGGCTGTTTTTTAATGAAAAATGATTCTGTTTGGAAATCTGACTGGTTGAGTGGCACACGGAGTAATCTATGAGCAAGGGAATTGTTATTAGGTTTTTCCATTTATCTTCATTGATTAACCATAGGGCTCAAAATTAATATTTTTCGTATGTTTTGTTAGATACCTACGAAATAAATGAGACTGGCCCATACTGATGAACAGCAGCATGAATTTTGTAGACTTTAAACATCGAGAAATATTCAGAAACATAATTTATGAAAGAACACATCGGTTTTATTAAGGCGTTAACTGAGAGATAGGTGATTTTCTAGTTTCATTTTGATAAGAAATAGAGTTGAGTACAAATTATAAAATGACAGGCGGGCAACTCTAAAGCGTGAATGAAAATATTCCAGTCTCTAATTATCGTTGATAGAGCAATTAATTTGAGATCATGAATGACTTGCCTGAATTTATAAGATTTAAACGTTGGTTCGAGATAAAAGATCACATAATGTTAGACAGAGTGTGTGCATGTTTTTTAATGTATGCATTTATATATGAATCGTCGTAGGTTTTCAACTTCTTGGTAGGCTTTATGCTGACCCAGCCTTATCTGCTTCATGTAAGGCATGTGTATGTGTATGTATCAGCACGAATTATGTTTCCTTGCTCAAATTCGTAGATTATGAAAAACGCAAAAAAAACAAAGTCCTGTTATTGAATAGTTGATAAATTAGGCGCCTACGATAGCCATTGAATGGTTGAAAATTATATTCAGCTTTCTGCTGCAAAGCACCTGTCATCAGTGGTGATTCACGGTGCTTTATATTCTAAAATCTTGAAATAGCAGCCATAAGACGGGTTCGAAAATTCCCTTTTGATTAATCGAAGGGTGATTTTTTTTACAATTGCTTCGTTCGTAATCTCTAAGTATAATCGAGGCAATAAAATTCGTGGCGAATCAAGTTCGGCACGTGCGCCCTAAATCTTCCATCTCCTTCCCTAAAGGTTTTGACATGGGATAAATGAAAACCTCGTTGCCATATTTTATTTCCGTTTTAAGCTTTTTCACCCGATATTCATAGTCAAATTCATCGATTTATTACTTTAAGAGCTTCCATACATCCTTCCGACAGATTAAACAAAGACTGCCTTCCGCTTGGAAACACTGACTGCCCGAAGTGATAAGAGGCTCAGTAACGTCACAAAAGCAGGTAAACAACCTACGGTCCGATGTTTCGACAACCTTCTACTGATGGACGAGACGCATTCTCCACGCAACGCGCTGCAAAAGCATCAATTACTGTTGATTCGTGCGATAAAAATATGACGAATCGGAGAAAAATGTGACGTTAATGTTGCAAGAATACTTTTTTTGCAGAATGCTTCAGTTTTCACTAGGAGACACTCCGTTGTTTTCTTTAAATATCCGGAACACACCGCGTTTCCCTCCTCACTCTTCGTGAACTAAGCGACATTATCGGCTAAACTCGAGACTATGAAATTATCTTCGTTTTGAGGGAGCGATTCAGATCAGGTCCCTACCGTGTCCTTTTAACATGGCCGAAGCCTTTTTTGCCTTAATAACAAGGAAAAACATTCCAAAAACAGATCCTTTCGTACAAATCCAAAATTTTGAGGCTTTGAAAAAAAAAGTAATTGCTCCCCTTGGTGATTTGAACTCGAAAGATGTAACGGTGCGAACAGTACTTGCAAACGCCGCAAAATTTGCAGTTATTGGAAAACCCGGAGGAAAAAAGGAGTGGTAGAGAGAGAAAGAGAATGCAGCAAATTTCATTGCGCCCAGCCTCCCCCGTATCACTGGCGGTTTTCCCCTGTCAATTACAACGATCGGAGTTGATGCTAAAATATCATAGCAACCCGTCCGTGTCCCTTAGCGTCACGCACCCAACGTAATAACAACCTTTTTTTTAGCGTCACGCACCCAACGTAATAACAACCTTTTTTGCCTTCATTGACCTCTCATACCCCTCAATTCCTCCCCTTCTCTTCCCCCCCCCCCCCCCCGCCCCCTACACTCAAAACCTCTCACCCCACGCCGAATGCGCTTCACCACCATACTTTCCAATACAACCCGTCGTTGGCGTAGCACGCAATGCTTCGAAAGCCATAATAATAAAAAACTCAGATAGTCGCCGTCCGTCACATTTTTTTCCTGCCACCCGCTCGCACACGTCCAACGAGGCATTACTGCCCTTTCGTGCGCGTTGCAAATTTCATGGACGCTATACAGACGATTCCGAAAAAAAAAATAGTAGTCATCCTCTAGCGAGTTGACTTGTACCGAGGGTCGGTCGACATGCATATACGGGAGTTAACGAGAAAACGAATGACTACGACGGTGCTCTTTAATTTGCTTCGAATTCGATCACCGCACGGAATGTAGTAAATCGAAAAATTCTCATTGGGATTCGATTACGTGGCGTTTGACAAAGTCCGGATTTACGCGCAATTCCGATGGGTTCGCCTATGCGGGCTTATTTAATTACCCGTATCTATTGAGTTTAATTTCTTTAAAGCGGCAAGTGTGAGCTCGCTTGTTTCTGAGAAGGGAAGCCTTTGGATTAATCTATTCCTAAGAAATCGATTGTGTCGATTACACTGTAGGCATAACTCGGTTAAAGAAGCCTCTGGCAACGAAGCTCCTTTATAACGAAGTTCGTCCTATCCCTGTTTTTATTCTGACTTTTTTATAATTCCCGGTTTATTAGTTTCGCTTTCATCGCAGGAATTCGAGGATATATTGTTTGAGATTTCGTCAGTAAAATGATTTCCAGACCTACGTCAGCTGATGCGTACACAGGTGTTTAGGAATGTTCCATTCAAAGTAAATATTCTCAAGACTTCTTTTGTGTCACTATTTAATATACTTAAGTGCTTCTTTATTATTTTATGTATTAGTAATATACATCTTCTATAGTATATTTAACAAATTACCGGAACTTATCCAATCTGGCAATGAAGTTTCTGACAAAGAACTGGATGCCAGGAACTCATTTACTCCCTTAAGGGAGGTATGCCGTGTTTAGATGGATCTAAAAATAAGCTGATTATATCGTTGAATTCGTAATTTTCGGTCAAACAACATTAGGAATTTGCATTTACAGGAACACTAAAATTTTCTTCTATATAATTTTCTATAATCGTTGATTAGTTATTATTTTATTATTTGATATAACAACATAATTAAGAAGAAAATAAGCTCTGAAAGGTTGGGAATTATATTTTTTTGATTAATTCAATTCTAAATGCACTCCGTCATTAACTTTTTCACTCTAATTCACAAACATTTTCCAACTCAACCGTATAAATTGGAAAGACAATACCAATGATATGACTCCTAATGAGAAGATCTGTAATTAGAAATCTAATGTAAGCTTCATTATTAACTTAAATAAAACTTTCAACATTGAAGAGGTTGTTTTCTTTTGAACTGTGCTGTTCTCTCAAACAATGAAATAATTATTTAACTTTGTTTTTAATATTTTGGCTTCATTGTCAGTCAGCAATAACTTCATGAAAACAGATTTGCTAAGCCAAACGTTTATAGAAGTTTTTCCATTAATTTCTTTGTAACGGAGAAAATTAAGCTCTAACTCGAGAAAAGATGACGACCTAGGAAACTCCTTTAACGATAAAACGGTCGAGTAAACCAGATGCGCATGTCAGCCACAAACGCTCTAAAAATAAAAAACTGAACGAACATAATATAAGCTCTGAAAATAACGCGTAAGAATATGAAGCAAAGACTTACATCCGTAGTTTCCTTATTGAGCGACGCAAGAATTTTATCCTGCATATTTTTTGCAGTGCTAGAGTCGCAAT
The DNA here is from genome assembly GCA_036926305.1 of Uropetala carovei. Lineage (NCBI taxonomy): Eukaryota > Metazoa > Arthropoda > Insecta > Odonata > Petaluridae > Uropetala > Uropetala carovei. The sequence goes on from JAXCHB010000169.1 coordinate 7,356,946, forward strand.
GCATGCGGCAACGAAGTGATAAGAATAATTGAGTTCAAGGGCATTATTCAATATTATCAGTTGGTGATGTTTCCCTCGTTTTCCAATAAAATAATAACAATAATAATATGAATTTCAATCGGTTTATTGATACAGGGTGTGACAAATGTAAACGTTCGGTTAGTTTTTTTCCTTTATATATACACAAAACGTATAGAAGCTACGATGAGAGACATTCAAACTGGTAGCCTTCGCAATTGACACATCAAGGACCTATTCCAGAATTGCGTCTAATATGATATTTACCAGGTTGAGCATCTTATTTTTCATGAATAAATACATGAAAGTCTAACTCTATTCCTACTTTCGCCACACTCCAAATTCTGCTGATACATGTAAGTGAAAATCAAATCTATACAATTATTGGCGTTTAAACTTCATCAGAAAAGTTTTAACGCCATGGTAGTAATTGAGGAACGTGAAAATGTCTTAATTTCACGTGCTGTTTATTCATCAAAGTTTCGCGTCTCAGATGAATTACTTTAGTAGGTCTCATCCGACCCAACGTCCTATCACCGCGACTATTACTCACCGTTCATATTAAGCTCGGTCGCCGCGCCGACGGCCGTAACCCCTTCGGAGGATGGCTTGGTGGGCAGTTGGGGAGACGGAGTCACCACCGTCACCACCTGCACAACATCAGACGGGTTGGTGTCCGATCCTTGGCGTGGGCTCACCGAGTCCACGCTCGCCCTCTGATGACCCGGAGGCGACGGCCTCGGACCGACGTGAAGCGACCGGTGCCTTTGGAGCGCCTGTTGGTACTGCTGCAGGGCCGCGGCAGCCGCCGAAGCCCCTCCGGAACCGGACGACCCGTGGTGCGTGACCACGCTGTTGAGCAGGATGTGGCTGGAGGTGCGGCTTAGGGCACGCTTCTGCCTCACCGCCTCCTTGTAGATGCGGAAGTACATGGTGATCATGACGATTCCCGGCACCCAGAAAGACACGGATGAAGAAATGACGGCGTAAGCCCTGTTGACCACAAAGGCGCAGACGTGCGGGTGGAGTTTACGGAACTCTGAATGCTCCGCCGTCGTATACCATCCGAGGAAGATCGGAGTGAAGGATATCAGAGCCGGGAGGAGCCATACGTGAGCGAGCATCAGCACGACGGTGCGACGCGTCATGCAGAGGGGATATTCCAGAGGTCGGACGATGGCGTAATACCTGTCGACAGAAATGCAGCACAGATGGAGGATGGAGGCCGTAGAGAAGTATACATCGAGGGAATTCCACATGTCGCACATGACGTAACCGAAGAGCCACCTGCCAGTCAGCTCGACCGATGCGTTGAAGGTCATGGCGCAGAGAGCGACCAAGAGGTCGGCCAGAGCGAGGGATACCACGTAATAGTTGGTGATGACCCGTAACTTTCTATGGCGCACCACGCTGATGATGACGAGGATGTTGCCGAGGACCGCCGCCACGATGATCGTACCCATCGCGAGGCCTCGCAAGACGACGGGCAACACGTCGGTCCACGGTTGGACTACGGGGGTCACGTCCGCCCCAGCCGTCGAGGAGGTGGTGGCGGCGGTTGTGTCGACCCCCGTCGTCGTCGGCGTCACCGCATCCGCCGGGCTAGTCCCCGTCCCGACGTCCGTCGTGGTGGCCGCCACCGTCCCGACCACCACCACCGACGTCCCCGTCGGGTCGGCGGTCACCGCGGTCGAAGGAAGGGTATCGTTCTCCCATGCGGTCGCCTCCCTGCCGGAGCCGCGGTCCGCGATGGCGGCCATGGCAACCAGCATGGCCGCCCAGCCCCCGGCCGGGGCCACCCTACGCGTCCCTCGTCCACTCCTGCCCCCGAGACATGTCCCGCTGTCGCCACGCGAGGCCGCGAGGGCCCGACTCAGTACCTTCACGCACACCTCCACTCGTAGAGATAAATGAAAAAATAATTACCACCGTTCGTAGCGTATGCAGAACTTCCCACGAGTTATTAATCCTTATTTACACCGTTCGTTTGTATTTTCTTTTTAATCAAAACCGTGTTTTTTTTAAACGGTTTCACTTCCAGTACAAAGAGTCTGATAGATTCGAACGGTGATCTCTCCTCTTCCGCGCTTCGTGGTAAGGACGTATTCCCTCGACGCCCTCCATGGCATCACCCTCGTGGGGATATCCCGTCGCCCCGCTGTCTCCGATCGCGGAGGTCGAGGCAGACGGGGGCGGGACGCTTGGGGGCGCCCCCGCCTTCGAAGTCGTATCCCGCGCGCGCGTTCGTTTTCGCAGTCCGGCGTGTCTGGGAGGGCGACGCCGGCGGCGAGAGAGGTGGGACGGCACTGAGGGAGGCGTCGGAGGCGGAGGGGTCTCTCTCCTCGCGTCGAGCTCTCCCTCCCTTCCCCTACTATCTCCCCCCCTTTCTCTCCTCCCCCTCCCGTTCGCCCCCGCGACGTATAAGAGAAGCCATCGCGAGCGGTTGCGCAGGCGCCGGATCGTTATCCATTCTGGCCAAAGGAAAAGCGGGAGGCGCGAGATAAGCAGCTTCCTTTGAATGGCGCCCTCTCTCATTCTCTCTCTTTCCATCTCATCTCTCTGTGTGGAAACTGTCCAAAACAAAGTGAAAAGAAAGGGTAAACATCTAAGCGCTGTAGCCTTGGTGCGCGTACACAGAGTACGTTTCCGTGAGTGATTTCTAACTGTTCCAACGGATCGCTCAGAGTTACAAACCTTTTGGTACTTACGCCGTGAAGAGATACGTTTCCGAATAAATTTGAATTATTATGCCGGGGATTGGCTGAGCGTAATTAGAATAACCGAATAACCGAAAACTACACCCCAAAATTAATCTATCGAAATGAATGGAAACTTAATTTAAGGTTAATCTCGTCTAATAAAATCCATTTTTACTCTATAATTCCAAGAGATATGCCTCTATCAATTGGTTTTCTTCTCCAATACCACCCATGGTTTGTTAGGATGTTAAATGAGAATAGACAAGGAGCATGTGAATTATTTAAATGTTGAATCATCTCTCATATCTTACTGCATTCCCTGTCTTCTTTTGGAATGAAATAGGAAACACTCGGTTAAATAACTCAAATGAGTGACAAAAATGTTAAGAAATCATCAGAATAATGCTCGAATGAAGTTAATATCACAAATGTTTGAAACACAGAATTTAATCTCCAGTAATGCATTTTGTTTCAATGTTGTGCTTATTCTATATACATCTTAACTGCTAAGAATATTTTTTATCGCTTTTTAACAAAAAAACCTTTTTTCATTTGTAAATGGCATGATATTCCGTACAATTTCTACGTTTCCTTAATTATTCTTTAACAAAATTAGATAATTTATGTGCATTAAAATTACATCTTATTGCCACTGTAATACATCTAATACCACAATACCGCAAAAAAAAACTTCAAATATTTGCCTTAATATCATAGCCTTGGATCAAATAATTTATCTGATATCTACTGCAATAAGTTTTAAAAAATAAATTTAGAAAAGATATGCGCAAGAATGGTGTTTCTACATTGAGTAGTTGGTGATATATCTCAGTATCCTACATCATTGGAGATTTAGTTAACGGTTGATTTCAAAAGCTCATTATAATTTATAGACTGGAGAATGATATCGTGTTAAAGGAGGAAACAATGCTTCAGTAAGAAGTAGAATTTACTTTATCTACAACAAGTTAAATGGATAATCTGTAACTTATGCAATGCGGCACACCGTCCAAAATTCTGGGTATTATGAAAATTTTAAATTCTCGTTCTTTTCCAGTGTATGTATTTTTAGGCATCTAAAATCGATAGGGAAACTTTAACATTTCGTATCATCTAAACCAGGCCTGAGCAACCCAAATCATTCAGTGGGTCAATTTTGAGAACAAATATTTTGGGCGGGCCGCAAAGAGAAAATTTTTAAAAACTTGATTTTTCATAACAACAAAATTTATTCAATGGGAAAATTGTTTTTCTTTGCACTGACTTAATTTATCAAAGTTTACTACAATTTTTGTGGTAGAAATTCTGAACTGATTTTCTAATTCAATATCTTCCAAGGAGCCACGAGATTTATTCTTCTCGAGCTTCATTTTAGAAAAAATGGACTCACAAAGCAAAGTATGTATACTCCCAAAAGCATTAACTATTTTTGTAGCATGATTTCTCAAGTTTGAGAATTTTGATTCTTCAACGTATATGTTGTAAAACTGAACTATATTCTTCTTTTCAAAAATGAATTTTTATTCAGTATTGCATTACAAATCAACTATCTCCAGCTGCAGTAGTGTTGGTGCTGTGCTTGCATCCACGTCAATCGAAAATAGAAGATTTGCAAGAAATGGGCCACCATAAGAAGTTTGTGGGCCGCAAAAAAACTCGGAATGAGCCACATGCGGCCCGCGGGCCGAGGGTTGCACAGGCCTGATCTAAACTAATATAAAAGACAATGTCACTTTGTGTGTATTACTTTTTGAAGCTTAATATCTCGCAAACGACTGAACCGAATTTGATGAAATTTTCAGGATACAATATATATATATATATATCATCACCATCATCATAGGTAGTCTGTCCGTTGACAGGTCCGTGATTATTCTAGGTTAAACTTGGTTCTCCATATACTCCTATTTTCCGCAGTTTTCTTCATGTCTTGATAGCTCTCTTTCCCTTTCAAGTCGTCTACTAGCTGAAACCTTTTCCTACCCCTTTCTCTTTTTCCATCCAGTTTTCCTTCTAGCACTTCTTTAATCATGCACTCTCTCCTCAGGTAATGCCCAATCCAGTTCGCCTTCCTCTTTCTGATAGTCTGTATAATCGTTCGCTTCTCTCCTATTCTTTGTAGTACTTCCTCATTTTTCACCCTATCTGACCATATATATATATATAACAATGGAATTGGTAGTTGGTAGTTTATATATATATATATATATATATATATAAACTACCAATTCCATTGTTAGACCTCGATATCATACTATTATTTCAATCCTTATGAGTATAAACGTGCTTTGATTGCTTTTAATACGAGAGAGAGGGAGGGATGGGACAAAGGGAGGGAGAGGGAGGGAGGGTGAGAGAGGGAAGGAGAGGGAGGTAGAGGAAGGGAGAGGGGAAGAGAGTGGGAGAGGAGGAATGAAGGAGAGGGAATGACTTTCAATACAATTTATATTTCTGATGCCAAATTGTTCTCCATAAATAGCTTCGACGATCGAATCTTTACTCTCGTTGATATTTCAACGGATATTACACTAGTTATTTTATACAATTCCGATGTACTTCACCATCTCGTAACTTGACACTGCCAGTGAGATTTTGCAATTCGCAGAACTGTTGCTAATGTGGCATACGAATTAAAATGATAGAGGTGGGATCTTCCTGGTATATAGTAGGTAAATTATTTTTTGAGTATTCGGTGACTGATAGGATAGTCTAAAGCAAGGATTTCCAAAATTTTCATTGTGGTGAGCACCAAGTTATTCTCTATAATACCAAGCGAGCACCACTATACTTCTGCGAAAATAGGATTAATCTCCTATAATATATTTTGAAGGGTGTGTTTGTTGGTTTGTTCATGAAACCCCTCCTAAACGATAAAAGCTAGAATAACTAAATTTGGTACGATTCTTCCTTACATCCTAACTTAGTGAATGGTCAAGGTTTTGTTTCTGTCCGTCACTTTGATTCGAAATGGCGAACGATTTAATTATCGAATGTCACGTATTTTGCCGCGTCCTGCAACTGAAATACAGGGATGCGTGTAGACTACTTTGAATTTGCACTTTAAAATTACTTAATAACGGTACGAACTTGAGACTTGGAAACTTTTTTTGCCGGAAAGAACAAAGTTTATTTCTATTGAAGACAGATTCCGAATTCTGATCGAATTCGCGTAGAAATGCGGTTAGAATCAATAAAATACGTAATTTTATCAGTTTTACTACACTACCAATTATAAGCTGCCATCACAACTCCCACTGTCGCCGAAATTGAGAGTTCAATGCATTTATATGGGAATAACTTTAACGTAATATCGTTTTTCAATTTCTGTGTACGATTTTAATTTGTTTACATGGAAACCAAATATTTTTGTTTTTAATTTAATTATCTTCTAATCTCTACTATAAATATTTTGAAGAGTGTTTGTGCATTTGTAGCGCAACAACTACAAATCACAGAAGCAAGAAGAAGGTACCATTTTAACCGCAATAAAAATTTAAGGAAAATGGGTGAGTTTTTAAAGTGATTTGAACTACATTTTTTATATTAAGAATGTTTTTCTCTTGTAATTTTTCCCATTTAAATAACACTGGAATGAGCGTATTGTTGGATTAACAATTTACATGACAACCGTTATAAACAATACGTAATATTAACTAAAAGAAGTAATATATACCTAATATAAACTAAAAGAAATAATATATACCTAATATAAACTAAAAGGAATAATATATACCTAATATAAACTAAAGTGTGACATAGAGTTCTCCAAAGCAAACTTTTTAAAACTACGTAGTACATAAGTAACTTAAATAATTAGACGTAGATTTTCCACAATTTGTGATTTTCAAACCTTTGAAGATGTCTTCACAGAACTTCGCATAGGTAAAAAATTTCATCCTGCGGATAACATAGGCTATATGGCGATAAAAAAATTGGGGGTGGGGGGTGCTTAATTTAGTAATTATTTTTCCATAAGTTTACACGTAATTTTCGATTTTTCAGAGTGCAAGATTTTCTTCTTTCACTCATCTAAATATGTAATGCGAACAGGTTTTCTTCATTTTTGCTTTATTCAACGGTTAAAACTGTGTACTATCTTATTCTTACGATGTTTACATGTTACACGGTCGAAGTTTTAGATTCGCTAAATCCGTTGAAATTCAACGGGAAGTTCTGCTAGTCGTAAATAAAGTGAAACTGATGTCAACGTTAATAATTGTATACTTTAACGCGTATAGAAAAGAACAAGCGATCGAATTAAATTATTGGAGTAAGAAAAGTCGTTTTATGCACCATAGAAGAAGAAGCACGTTCAGGCTGCTAAAAGAAAAACACGGCGGTGCTCACAAGCTCCAGGTTGGGAAACTCTGGTTTAAGAATTCAAATACCGAATTTTATCAATACGTTCCTGAAAAAGTGCAGGAATGGCGTTCCCGCCCGCTGGATTACTACAAAAGATATTCTAACGCCGTTCTTTTTCCTCGACGCTGTCGCATATATCTAACAATAAGTAGTTTACAAGTCTCTGAAAAATTGTCATCGCTGTTCGAAGAATTGTCTATATTTGTAAGAAATAAGGAAAACAACTTGGTAAAGTCCTACTTTATAGGAATAAATTAATGAAGTGGAAATTTTTTACTAACATAAGTTATTTTTCCTCGATACTTTGATATGGATTTCCACAAAATTCTTCCCAAGTGGATTATATCTACGTATGTATGTGTATGTTGCTACGGATATTTTGCTTTTATTTTATACCAATTCAATTTTCCGAATGTTTATACCCTATGACAGACCTTTTGGCGCTTCCCATTGAAATACTCGAAAGAACGTCCGTCATTCGTTTTATTTTGTCTCTCTGCCTGCATTCCTCTCATGTTTTCGGATTTTAATTCAGTTCATTGAAAATTATTTTTCCTTTGAAATTTTTGAAATGGCACTGTTATCGGTGATTTCAAATATTTAGAGCCTTTTAATTTTTTGGTTTAGGCATTTTTATTGCATTAATATGACGGTTTGTATAAATCATTAATACTTTAATTGCCAAAAACACCTACAATTTCATTTTTTTAAATATCCAGTGTGACATACAGTGGATACATTTTTAATAACTTAGCGTCGATAATGCTACAATAATTTTAGCATGTTTAAAAATGTTGGCAAATTTTATTATAATGAAAGCGGTTATACAATATCTTCCATATATTCTGTGCTCTTTTTCTCGTTAGTATTTGCGATTGCTTGAATTTGATTTGTTATAGTATTCTTGTGAATTTTCTGTTTGATAAAAACCAAAGCAGCGTAAATTGTTGATTTAATTTAATATTCTTTTACCTTATACTAAAAATATCTTTTCATTTGAGATACATACAATGATAGAATCGAAGGTAACCGCTGCATGTTGGATTATTATCTTATGGAATAGTTACGCTTGAATTTGTTTAAATCTGGAACTAAATATATATTACATTTTCACGTCTCCAAGTTTACAAAAAGATCGCCATCACAAAATCGAGGTGCTTCTTTCCTTTAATTAGTCGGTTTTGAAGGAAAATGTAGATTCATTATTTATTAAAAACATTTTCATACGATTTCATCAGCGATACCATTATAGATTTTTTTAGTTTTGAAAATCCATAAATGTAAATTTGAATATGTTACGTTTTTCAGTTTTCACTCGTAGTGAATCATAGCAATTTTATATAAACATTAGTACCGACTCATCGGAGTTATAGCATTTATTTAAATTTTCCCTTAATCGACCACTTAAATGAAACTAATAACCAGGACAATAAATGCTAAAAATTGTCTTTATAGGAATTTAATTCCGCTAACATCATTAGCACTTTCCATTTTTCTGCCATTTACCCCGGCTATCCCAGGGGAGATAATCTACGGCAACGGCCACGTTTAATTAGAAATTTTCCGCGACCCTTTTTTTTAATGAGATCCGACTGATGTTATCCTCTTAGATTCCTGTATTACACTTTCACACGTCCGCGAAAAGGAGCGAGCAGCGAAAATCTCCCTATTTATCCCCTTTGAGGCTACACGGAGCGAGGATATACGAATTCTAGAGCTGTACGCTTCTTTTTCTTTTTAATTGTCCCCCTTTGGTTGGTCAGCACGTTCGGCGCCTGGGAGAAAATCCTTCCAGAACACACGCAAACAAACCAAAAAAAAAACAGAAGAACACGATCGGATACGTGGGAGTCGCGAAACGGGAAGAAAAAAATCTACTCGTGTAGAATTCCGCCTCGGAATTGGGAGTTGTTTAGAGAATGGGTTTAAACTTTTTTTTCGGCGCCAAGATCCCGGCAAATGAGATTCCCGGATCCCTTTTTCTCCATTCCGCGCGCTGCGCCAAGTGGGATACTACTGGGGAGAGGGGGGGGGGGGAGGAGGGGGAGAATGCTGGGACGAAGGAAGGGAGAGAGATGGAGAAAATGGAAAAAAGGACAGGGAGTTTGCTACGACAGAGATAAATATGGAATGTTATTAATGAATGGCGCAAAGGTGGACTGTCAGAGAGTAAAGGGGTCATTAAAGACATAGCAGGGGTTGATATATGACCGGATGAAGAACTTTTGTAGGCTAACTGCTGAGAGGAGAGAAAGAAACATCGGAAACGTTGGTAATGCAGACGCAGAAAAGGAACACAAAGGAAAAAGGGGTGAGAGGTAATGTGTGAGGTGAATAATAAGGGTAGGTAATGTACGCGTGTGTGCGCGTGCGTGCGTGTGCGTATATTCAGCATTATAAAGAAGAGAATTGGAGGGAATATGAGGTTAAATTGAATAAGAGAAGAAAATTTAATGGGCGGAGGAATGTATGATAAGATGACGTGTGTGCAGGGACAGGTTAATTTAATGAATAATGTCCCCGTGGGATACTTAGATATTTAGGAAATAATTTCCCAACCGCAATACATGAAGTTAATTGGTGAAATAAGATGAAAGGCTGAAATTAAAAATATTCGAATGAAAAATACATTAGGAGATAAACTGAAGTTAAGTAGACGTTAAGGAGATGGTGGCATGGCAGTAAGAACTCAAGCGTTTGAAATGGAGGAGCAGAAATAAAGAAGAAAACTTAATAAAACGGCGGAAATATACATTTTAAAAGGACAGGAATCAGAAAAAATAAAGTCGCAGTGACAGAATTGATTTGGAGATTTTAAATGCTGAAATACACACGTAGTAAAATAAAATGCAAATGAAGAAAGAGAGAGCATGCAGATGTGGACATTATGAACTAAGAAGAAGAAATATGGATGGGATAGAAAGGTGAGAATATTGTAGGGATCTCAGAAAAGATTTCCATTCCAATTACCGTAGGTGGCTTCACGGAACAGAAAATTATGGCATCCACCAAGCACGTGTTTCATTCAACTTTGAAAAATTTTTCGTAATCTGTGTGATATCTAAATATATTTAGTAACTGCCGTGGAAAAAATAGACACATCACGAACATATCTTAGTTTTTACCACCTAACATTAGTGAATGGCTAGAATTCCACGACTGTTATCGCTAGAAAAATCCTCTTGTGTAATATTTTATTTATAATTTGCATACGTTGTGTAGATCCGTAAACCATACTGAGATAAAAGTTTAAAATATGTGGTCGTTAAAATTTCAAAGGCGATAATAATAGTGTAACTCATTCGAACGATATAGGGAAATATTCTATTGTATTCTCGAAAGAAATAATCACTCGAATAGCATTTAAAATAGCATGGCATTCCATCGCGCTATTGGTATTATCTTTGCATATTTGTATGTATCTAAAACTTTTATTGAGAATTTTTCATACCATCAATATTTATAAAACAACTTTGGCGACAGCACCCATGCAAAATACGTTGTGAAAATTTTCATTTCTATGTTACTACTTCAGATAGACAACACAAAGATTACATAAAAAGAAATGACCATTTACATGAATTTTATGCTGTAAATTTGACTTATAATCTCCATATTTTGCGCCTACAGGAACTTTAAAATCGTTTTCTTTCACGTTAAATATTTTAATATACGTAGTTTTTCCGAAAGAATTTTCATTAAACACCTCTACGGGAATAAAAAAACTCCTCTGTTTCAATTATGATAAGTCATTATGAAGGAAACACAATCCGGATCACTATCACGGATTACATGTTAATTCGGTTTGACTGAGAAAGGGCGTTAATTATACGTCCTAGGTTACACCAATCAAGAACTTTGCAGTGATAGAACAATGGGTAACTTGATTGTAAGACCTTTCGCTATGATGTGGAGGAGAGGCAAGGAAGCAGGCACAAGGTTGCATTAAGTTGCGGGAGCCTCAAAGGGAACCAGGAATATACGGAGGAAGTACTGACGATTTGGATCTAGGTTAAGGTTGAGGTCTCGAAGATTTTAAAGAGGCTGCGCGCTCTTCACGCCCCAAGAGGGTACACTTTTACCTCAAGGAGTTGAATATCGGACGCCAAAAGGGCGGCGTTAACGGTCACGGCTTCCTTTTACTATTACGGCGTTAATCTATCTCGGTGATCGTATGTGACCCATATGTTTGCAAAGGTATGCTATTTCTCTTTGAATTTTCTTTGCCATCCTTTCTTACGAGAGATAAACTCTTTCCTAGTGACAAAACAATAACTCGTCCACATGCCCGCTCATTTGATGCCCGATTACTTGGCACATCGTTAGTTTTGTTTCTTAATCCCGATTTCTGTGGTTTTTCTTCAAGTTCTGTGATATCAGGACTTTGATTTAGATTTCAGCCAGTGGCGTACGCAGAATTTTCCTACGGGGGGAGGGGGTCAAAATTCTATTCTTAAGGAACAAAAATGAAACGTAATGTTAAAAAGCTGAAATAATTTTATTTCATTACTAGCAGAATTTCCCGTTGAATTTCAACGGATTTAGTGAAGCTACTAAAACACAACATACAAACTCTTTAAAATATACCTATAGTAGATACTTTTAAAATTACAATTAGCTTTTCTTAACAGTTAATCATATTTGCTTGTAACAATCCGTTTCCGAACCTATTGCATTCAGATATAACGATAATTGTATTTCCTATAATATTTCGCCAAATCCAACTCCATTTCTTGTGTAATTATGCCTCGCTGAAATATTTACTTTTATGTCTTGAAAAAGCAACGTACAGTTGTCCGTGACTGGTAAATGTACACCAGATACGTGAGCTTGTTTACGTTAATAAACATTATAATGTAGAGTATAATGATTTTACTTACAAAAAATTTAAGATTCCAGTATTCAATAGACGATAGAAGGTTCAATTACTTTCATCAATCGTTATAAACGCTTCCTGAATATTAATCAGTATCTATTTACGTTACTATCCATAAACATCGATCGTTTCGTTGCTTAAACAAAAGTGCGAAGCGAATAACGCTAAACTTTCGTCTATTTATAAGCTTCATTGAAGCTAACTGAATCGGAGGTAACAATGACGGCCGCCCGGAAAGAGTACGAAAAATCCACAAATTTTAAATCAAAAAGCGTATATCTGAAAACTTCGACCGTGTAACATGTAAACTTCGCAGGAATAAGATAGTATAGAGTTTTATTTGTCGAATAAAGCAAAAACGAAAAAAATCGGTCCATATTTACGTATTTTTATGCTTGAAGGAAGTATACCTTGCAAGTGAAGAAATGGATTCATACGTGTTATCTTATGGAAAAATGTTAATCCCCTATATTGGCAGCACTGATTAATCCCAGTTGACCAGACCTTGACCATTCACTAAGTTAGGATGTAAGGAGGAATCGTACCAAATTTGGTTATTCTAGCTTGTATCATTTAAGAGGACTTCCATGAACAAACACACGCTTCAAAATATATTATAGATAAGCCTCTGATTCCCATTAAAAGTTTACCCATATGAAAGCATTAAGCCTGTTGCCTAGGCAGCCAATTGTTGGACCCAGAAAAATTACCACTTTTTTCCGATAAAAACTATAAATTTACGCTAATTCTACTCGGATTTGAATTCTGTCTTAAAAAATAAGAAACTATAATTTATATCCTATCCGATAGTTTAAGTCTCAAGTTCGTATCTTGAAGGTAAATAATTATAAAATGCAAATATATTAACCTCTACACCAAATTACGTGGTTTCTTATGCGCCAAAAATGGGGCAAAAAGGGGCCAAAATAGCCCCTAAAAATTGAAATTTTGAAAGTTTTGGACTTTTTTCTTCGGTTGTGACCAAAAACCTATAATCCTATCAAACTTCAAGTTTCTAAGTCTTCCGGAATTGGGTTAAATATTTTCGGACATACACCCACTCTGTTTTTAAGATTCGTATATAACTGGTTTCACTGTGCATGTCTTTCTAATGGTAATTACACTACCAACATGATTGGCGAAATAAAATATGTGAACTTCCTTTGTTTGGACACGATTTAGCGAAAATTACATACCCTCGGAATTTGCGGCACACCAAGGGCTTCCTCGCGGCACACCGGTTGAGAAGCTCTGATTTAGACTGACGAGCCTACTAGCTAGAGTCGTATGAACTTCCACAAATCAATCATTGTAAGAATGCGATTGGGGTAAATTATTTACGTTCGTGATTTTTCATTGAATGTTATTCATTTTCGCTCTTAAAAGATGAAAACAAGTAAGAATTTTAAAAAATTCAAAAATAAAATCTTTTTGTTTTGCAAAATAGGCGGCCTTGAAAGGATAAAATAAAAAATTTTAAACTATTTGTTCGTTATAAAATATTTTCGTCATATTCTTTTCATTACTATTGCTTTACATATCATTTACGTAATAATCTCAATCCATAAGCTGGAGTAAATGGATTCTGAATATAAAGTTAATAGCAAAACATATTTCTACTTTCTCATATATGAAATATATTGAGAAAGTACTGTAATCGCGAAAAAATTCGATCTCGAGATTTTGATGGAAATATACGTGTTAGGTGTACCGAGTACGAAAAAGTGGTTTTCGCAATTCTGTTAGTCTGCCCGTCTGTTCGCGGCTCTAGAGACTAAACGGTAGAGCAAAAATGAATGAAACCCCGTACTTCGGCATTTTATCATACAGAATAGACGCTATGAAGAAATAGTTGACATTGCAGAATAATTAAGGCCGTTTATTCTAGGCAATTTGATTTTCTCAAAAACGGCTACAATGAATTTTGTCCAAATTTCGTACAGTTACTGGAGTTTACATATTCAATAATACTACACAGTTCAAATTTCTCAAAAAATGAATGAAAATTCAAGTTAATTCTTGGAAAACTTTAATAACAATTGGATTTTCTAAAAAAACGGCTTATACGAATTTCATCAAATTTCGAATAGTTATTTGAGCTGGCGTTTATAATGATTCTACATAGTTCATATTTTTCAAAAGATATGGCGTAATAGTAAGTACAGTGAAACTTCGCTTTTACGATCTCGGATTTTACGTTTTCTTCGATTTTACGCTTTCTTCTTTTGGTCCCGGCGAATGATACGTAAAAGTAATGCTAAAATTTAACGGATTTTACATTTCCCCGATTTTCCGTTTTCCTCGAATTTACGACACAAAATTGAAGCCCGAGTAATACATTTTGCACCCGATTTTACGTCCTTAAATCCCACAGATTTTTAATGTATTAATTTTTTGTTAATTCATTAAGTGAAAATCTTTAATAAACTTCATTTTCATACATTTCTGTTGCAAATTTATAGGAGGATAAAAAAAATTATTGTTTTTCTTTCGCTTTTATGACTGGTGTGAGGCGTTATTATTCAGTAGAGATAAAATTAACCCCTACTATGCATCTACACAGATAACAGCATTAAGTCATCGCAGATGCCTGAAACATAAAGTTGTTCTTCATCTGCAGCTATTTTGACAAAATTGCAAACATTCTGCACATCAAATTTATTATAATACGTGTAGTTTTTCAAAATTTGTTAATAACCCTTAATATGAATAACAGCATGAAAAAACGGAAAGCATTCACTATATGCGAGAAGATTGACATTTTAGCAGAAGTTGACGCGAATGCGGGAATGCGTTCAATTAGCTTCACGCTTAGGAATTGCTGTGTCCACACTAGACACGATCGTGAAGAATTGCGAGGATGCCTATAGAAAAGAGTTATTTACAGTGTGGACATTTTTCTAAACATAAAAAATCTTTGAAATTTTCACCTCTAGAAGAGCTGGAGATGGCCCATTCTGTTTGGTTCAAGCAGGTACGTGCAAGTAACACTGCCTTTAGTGGTCCTCTTTTGAAAGAGAAGGCATTACATTTGGCTGCAAGGCTCGGTATACAAGATTTCACTGCAACAGCTGGATTGGCAGGTTTAAGAGGTGCTATAATGTTGTCTATAATACCATATCTGGTGAGGGAAAGTGTTAATATAGAAACAGTTGAAACATGGAAAAAAGGGGAGTTATTGGAAGAGATAGAAGGTTATGTGCTCTGTAACATTTACAATGCAGATGAGACTGGGTTGTTTTACAATTTGCAACTGAATTGAACTCTTACCGTGCAAGGAAAATCATGCCATGGTGGTATGAAGCCTAAAGAAAGGATAACTGTTCTTCTTGTGTGCAATGCTGATGGGAGTGATAAGCTACCACCTTTGATTATCGGTAAATTTAAAAATCCTCGATGTTTTAAGAATGTTAAGAAGCTGCCTACTAAGTATGTGACTAATAAAAAATATGACTATTCAAATATTCGAAGACTTCTTAATAGCACTTGATGCACAAATGAGCTAAAGGCCGCAAAATTATTCTTTCTGTCGATCAATGTGCCGCTCATCCCCGAGACACATCATTTGGCAAACATCAAAGTTGTTTTCTTCCCACCAAATTGCACCTGTCATCTCCAGCTACTAGACCTGGGAAGATTCCATTTATATTATTTTTATTACTGTTTTCACAATGTAATTGCAATAAAGGATTCTTTCTATTCTTATGACCGACAAATCATTAATAACTTCATTGATAGTAAAAAATTCTGAATGATATCATTAAGTATTCGAATAAATAATCAATAATATAGTTCATAATTCATTTGCGTTCTATAAATTAATTTCTAAAGTGCTAAATTATTACTTATTTTGTAAAATTATCATATTTAAATGATCATGTTTTATATTACATTGCTGAGTCGATGAGACCATCAGCACACAGAAGGTCATTATGGTATAAGATATTAAAAAAGTTAATATATACTAAACAGTGTAAGATTTTTCTTCTGAGTAAATAATTTTAATTTTCTCGATTTTACGTTTTCCCCCATTTTACGTTTTTTTTTAAATCGGTCCCTTCAAAAACATAAAATCGAAGTTTCACTGTATATGAGAAAGTTTGTACAATGTATATTGTACCAATTTTTACTGAAGCTCTACCTTGAAAACCTCCGATCAAAGCAAAATTATTATGTAAATGATATGTAAAGCAACAGTAATGAAAAGAATATGACACCAATATCTTTTATAACGAACAAATAGTCTGAAATTTTTTCTTGTTTTATGCTTTTAAGGCTGCCTATTTTGTAAAGCAAAAAGACTTTATTTTTGAATGTTTTTTTAATTCTTACGGAGGACTGATTTTGTTTCTTATCCATAACTTCCCTTGTGTTCAACCCATTTTCATCTAACGAAGCACATTTCAATCCTTTATTAGTGTAGATTTTCCAAATAATGCAAAATTTCAGATTAGTTAAGCTTAAAGCTGAGCTTATGGAAAGAAACGGTGAAAGGGGAAGTTTAACAACACTGCGTCGCGTTTTCTAATTCTTTCAGCCAGGTTAATATAGATGTAATATTTTTAGATATAGTAATTAAGTATTTTTTCCTTATTACACTACACGAATGATTTGTTTTAAATGCTGGAGGAGCAAAACTGGGAGTATAACCCTCGGGCCTCAGTCCGGCCAGCAGTAAGGCCGTGAAGCGGCCAGAAGGCCGAGCCCCCTAGTGTTGTTTTTAATGCGAGAATTTCATGTAAACCCGATTTTCCAATTAATGTATATAGATAGATAGATAAGCATTTTTATTGGGCGAGATCAAGACTAAAAACTCTTTTCTTCCTTCAAACTCTTACATCTGACCTCTATTTACAAACTGTGGAAGACGTTACCTCGTTTTGAGATACTCTTTCCCCCTCTTGTTGGAATTGGAAGATTTGGCAGTCATATTGATAATTTTGTTATGAAGTATAGATTATGAAATTGAAAAATAAATTTAAAAAGTTTCGTACCTTTAATTATTTCAGTGCGTTAGATAGTCCATAGACTATCTAACGGATTAATAATATAAACAAAGCATTTGTATCAAATAAATATCTATGCTATTATATTACTTTTAATACAAACATAATTCGAATTTTGATAAATGGCGATGTGTTAATATAAATTACAACAACAAATAGCTTCTTTGTTAATATGTATTAAAAATTCAAATTACTTTGGCCCCCCAAATATTTTTGACTTAAACGATTCCCTCCCTACTGTTGGTAGACAAGTTACGTCCCTGTGCGATTTAAGAAAATTAAAATTAAAAAAATATATTTAATTTATATATTATATCTCTGCGGTAAAATGAAAACCCTATATAAAATGTCATTAACTGGCATTATATTTTATATTATTTTTCATATTCCTCAATTAAAATGAAGCAAGGCGCATTTATTGCTTTGTTTATCAGCTTTTCATGAACTGTTCAATGAAAAACGATCAGTTAATCTAAAATATTCAATACTTACAAAAAAGAGTTATACCACTATTAAAATCTAGCAAGATGTTTGCATTCTTTTGTTTATTTTGGAAATACTAGAATTTACCCTGCCCCCCCATCAATTTTCATTGGCCCTCCTTGGCCCCCCAAGAATAAAAGTCTAGTTACGTCTCTGCAAACTATGGCCTGTAGGCTACATATGGCCCGCAACTCCATTTAATGTAGCTCTCGAGCCTATAATAAGTCTTTACGATTTGCCAACTACAGTAGTGAAAAGACTTTCCAGAATGAAATTTGTTACGTCAAAATGCCGATCTTGTTTATCTTATGAACATTTGCAATAAATTCTAATGATCATCAATACAAAACTTGAACCTCAAATTGATGAAATTGTAGCTGACAAAGGAAAGTATCACAGGTTCCATTATATGCCTTTCATCATTATCTCAATTTGTGTTTGTTTATTATTACCTGTTTTTTCTTCTAATAGGTATAAAACTGAATATTTTCTACTTTATATATTGTCCATGCCAATAGACAGAATTTAAAAGTGGACAATTTTTCGTTCATACTAGCTTTCACAAAAATACTTGAACCTCATAAATTGATGCCTGTATGCAGATAAAGTAGGAAACACTGCATATTCTAAGAAAAATACTAATTATAAGAAAAGGAAACTGCTAACATCAATGTTCACTTTGACAATTATCTAACATTGTTGTCTTAGACTCCCATAAAAAATAAACTTGTTCTTCTCATCGACAATGCATGAGTGATGATTATCTTCCAATACACATTTACAGAAATAACAGAATTCTACAATTTCACAAAAGTTGGAGTAAATTTATTTGATCGAATGATTTCTGACTATATTTTCATTAGAAGAAGTTGAAGGTGGTCACTATGTCTCTTCTGCGGAATGCTGTGTTTGAATTGCTGTATTTTTTGTGGCACCATAAACAAGTTGCTAATGGAAACTGGGTTTTATTCTGTGAATGCTTATTAAATTTGGAAGAACAGCTTATGTGACCATTGATGTAACCAAGAATGACTTTGCTTACCATTCCTGCTCAGTAAAACTGACAATATTAGAACAGTTCAGAAAACTATTACCTGAAGTATGTACCTCATACTCATCATGAAAATTAAAAGGAGGACACTATACTTGTCCTTGATCAGTTGATTGCAAAACATCAAGTTTTTATTCGCCATACAACAAAAATATTTGCAGTCAACATAAGATTGTAACTGATCCAATATGTAAGGCAAATAAATATTTTGTTGGCAAAATATGTATATTTTTATTTTGGCATTTTCTGGTCCATGACCAAGGATTGAACGTGAACATAAAGATTACTACTACTACTAATTTCAATTGAGGGAAATTTTAAATAATTTTCGGTTGTTTCATTAAATATAACTGATTAGAAAATGAATTGGTAAATCCAAATTCAATATTTCTTTGACATCACTGCTGATATGTTTTGCAGTGCTTAAGAGATTACCCCCAGTGGGAGATTAAGGTATCCGAAGGACCCAGGAGCAAAAAATTCAGGAGGCCCAACTGACTGGGAGGGGAGGGTACTCAATCTACAAACATTTTTACAACTTACCAATGGAAAAAATGTATGCAGCAGGTTAAATAAATGGAATTACAGAAATTCATAAATAGAAAATTTCATATTTATTATGTAAACTTGCACGTTGAAAAATAAACAAAAAATGAATTATAACTGTGAGATGTGTTTTCAAAGGATGCAAGGGATGTTACATTGTAACAAACCTAAGTAAAAACGCGAGATGTGTACGTAAATAGTAGATTATACTGATTGTGAAATATTTTACTATATAAAATATTTTTAAAAAATCGAGTTGTGACTGTTTTGAGGCTCCCACGAGTGTCAGGTCCCCAGGCGAGCGCTGCATTCACCTGTGCGGTAATCCGCCACTGTTTATTCCAAGCCATTAATATTTATCTTTTTATGGCATGAATACATAAATCTGAAAGGACACCTCTGCCTTGCATGTATGCATGCATGAATTTAATTTTATTCATTAGCTGCGAGGTCCTCAGCATCCTCCAGGTTCACCCATATGTTAAGACATCCTCAAATGTAACATTCGAAATAAAATTAAAAGTTTTATAGTAAGGAATAGTCAATAGTGTTTATGTACGAAAGAATGCCTTTCAATTTGTTAAAGTTGAAAATTTATGTCAGTTTTTAAGCACATTTGAATTACTGTAGGAATAGATATCTATCATTTTTATGAAAAATTGAATAATATAAAATTATTACTCTTAACATGAATTCAAAATTATGTAACGGAAAATTTATTGAAATGTAAAATTTAGAAATGATAAGTAAATAAAAACAGATTTATAATAAAAAGGGATGCAGAAAATATAATTTTTTTTTTTTTTTCTCAATCAAAAGTGAATTTCTACGACAGTTATAATTTGTTTTAAATGAATTTTATGAAGTTGTTTTAACAAAATACCTATGAAAGTATGAAGATTTGAACTTACAAATATTTTGTAAGCAATTTCTATGGAAAATCGAACAGTATCATGCAGCAACTTGTGGAGGCGATCAATGTTTCTGAGCAGGTTGGCAATCTAGAGATCAATACAATTCTAAAAAGATACAACAATAAAAAATCCATCCTGTAATTTTCCAGAAAATTGTCCTAAGAGATTTGACTAGGAACGTGTAAATTAGAAAATGAATACAATCAGGTTAAGGGAATAAAAACAAAATAAAAGGTGTTCTCATTTTCATATAAAAACTATATTTTTTTCGGTTGCTCCATTTTTCCATTTTTTTATATTAATACAAGTGATTATATCTATTTATAATGCATTCAAAAGGCATTGCATTTTTTTACCAGTACAAAAATGAAAAAATAAAATGTCATAGTTTACTTAAACCAAGTCGTCATAAATTTACTCTGATCCTAATCATTATTTAAAATTGCAAAGCGAGTCACTCCAAAATTTGGAATGGTTCACCACTCTAATTTCTCTTCAGATCCTGTGCCCACATACCTGGACATAGGTTCACTAGGGTATAGAAAGGTATGGTGTTTTATGGTAATAGTGAACAGAGGTCCACATCTGCAGACCTTCCCTTTTGAGCCCCTAGTCCTTTTTGGGGTCAGTTTGAGCAGTGCTTTCAAAGAATAGGGTGTGACACCCTGCATCAAGTTTTCGGAAATCATTGACCTTTCCAAATATTGGTTTGAGAAAATTATATTATTTTGATTGATATTCTTTTCCATTTATTCCAATCTACTTGTATGCGTGTGAGGACATATTAAGTTTTTTGAAAGTTTTACAAACAATATTATTTTCATGCGATGCAATTAAACATGACGTACACATGTGGACATTGGGTCACTATTTAGTCATCTACGCTTTACTGCTTATAGATCTTTTATTGCGTGAGGATGAGATTTCAGCGTTCCCGGAGAGATATGCAGAAATGTCAAGCAATTCCGATTTAGAATTGGAAGAGAGCGGTTCTAAATAAGAGTTGTAAACCATAATATAAAAAATATATATTTATGACCCTATGTCCACATAATGAATAAAATGACAATTTGTATCATACTTAGGGGTAATGAAGAAAAGAAATATAAAAAGTTAACAATTACTATATAATTAAAGCCCTGGATCTGGAGAGATTAAATAACAACAAACGGAAATCGTACAACGAATATACTGCTCTCTTTAGGGAGAAACCGGAGAAACGAATCTTTTCGTTGGTCTTTTGTTAGCGAAAGTGTGCAGGAAGTACGAGTTGTCAAAAGGCGCTATAAGTTGAAGATACTAAGATTTTGATGTATTTTGTCGATAGAATCACGTGGAAATGAAAACTCATGGACAGCTGCTAATATCGCCTTCGAGGAGGATAAAAAATTTCTAGCGCTGGTCAGTAAAAATTTGATTTTTTATAATTATTTTGAAGCAATGAAAATTGTTGGAGTTTTTATGCTCGTATTTATGGTATGTATAGAGTATTAAATGACTCAGAATGCCTGTTGGCATTTATTTAGCGGCGTGAGTTTTTAGTGTAATTGAAATAGGTCGTAATCCATATATTAAGGAATATGAATCGAGTTTTGTATGTTCTTCGAAATTAGAAGTGACTCAACTTTGTATCAGGTTGCAGTTAGAAGGTTAAACATCAGTTAATAAATGCTTGACGGTATCTTTGTCGAATATCATCAGGCTAAAAGTTTTACACACTTTTGAACTCACGTTTTAATTCTTCTCACTGGTACTGTTAAAGCTAAGAAGAATATCTGTATATGTGCTTAAATTAATATTTAAAGAGTTTGATGCTGTATTATCAAGGAATATACCATTTACTTTAAGCTGGCGATGGTGGAAGTTTTTTCGTGGCAAGCCGCGTTATAATTATCTCGGTATGTAGGATAAGTTCGTACATCGGCATTTGAAGAGGCGATGATAATGTATTAAGTAAGATTTGTATCTTTTTCGTTTTCTTATACTGTCATGGTATTAGACGGTTTGAATGTTATCTTGCTAACACCGTCAAATGTTTCTTGTAAAGATGTCTTAAATCTATTGTGAATTATGCCGCAGTCAATTCGTTGAATTGCTGTAAATAGCGAAAGAGAAGAGACGATTTACTTTTGGAACAGTTCGTATTACAGAATAATTTGACAGGTAAAAGTGTAATGCGTTTAGCAGCTGTAGTAATGATAGTATTTCAAATTTGATTGATGGTTGAATAATTAAAGATTCACTATATACAATTAAAGTTTAATAGGGGCAACATGATTTTATGTTGTGCAACTTTATCGAATTGAATTTGTTTTTTCCTTAGGCATGAATTGAAGGAATCGTTGGTACCTGGCCATTCTGAACTTGCAGTTATAAAGTGGATTTCTTGGTTCATATGTTGGGGTCGGTTCTTCCTTGGAATAACAAGAAAGTATAATGGTTAGTTTCAGCTAGTTATTTTACAAAGTAGAGAGAATGACCTTCCCACTATTACTGTTGCATTACACAGGTTGGCTGCTGTGGTGGACATTGCTCTCTCTATTCTGAAACTTTTGTTTAATGTAAGATAACCTCTTACATCACAGCCATTATGTATCCTATGTGATCAGTATAGCCTTTATATTCAAACAGATGTGTCAATTTTTGGAGCGTAATGCTATTTTTATAATTTTTACGTTCAACAAATGAGAGTTAATGTAGGAATTGATGAAGCGAGTTTTCCTTAGCCAAAAAATAGAAGACTTTGCATTTATTATTTTTATCACCGTATATTATAATAAAATATAAAAATAAAAGGCAACATTTGATTAAACAATTGATTTCACATTTACAATTTAGGAAAATTATACTAAAAGTGCATAAAGATGCAGTGATTATATTTAAATGGAAATGTCAAGTAGAATAATGTTTCCAAACCAATACTTGTCAGATTAATCTGATTAAAACATCTTTGTTAGGACTGTTTTTGAAAGAACTTTTTAAATTTTACCTTCAATTTTATTAAGGTTTATCATGAACAAGTATTTGTATATTTGGATTAAAAGACATGATTACACAAAGATGTTAAACCCGAGATGAATATTAACAGGATCATACCATTAGCTTAGTATTAAGAGTGTCATATAGGATGGATGCGGTATCATAGCATATCTTTATTTACCATGTATCTAATTTTCCCAGAATTTTATGAAACAGATATTTTACTGTGCATCCGACAATATCCAAAAAAGTCAATCCAAAATCATAGTCTTGTCTCCACAATTTCTAGCGCTTTTTCTGCAGTACGAGATCCTTCAATTCTCACAAGGCCCAAATTATAACATTCTCCTTCACTATTATGCAAATTAATATTAATGTACCTGCAGTTTCTGTTACAGGTCCATTCGTCATTTATGATGCTTAACTTTTTATTTCCGTTTTTTAACGATTGTAATTTTTTACTTAAATTGTCTTTCACTTCAATATAATATTCTTTAATCAATTTCATCACATTCTATTTATTTTTTCGAAGAAAACCACGATCAGAGATCGATTGACGAATAAAGCTGCTATTACTTATATCATTCACGGACATTCCATCCATAGCTGCTAACTGTGCAACAATTGCAGGTAGTGATTCTCTTTTGTGAATTTAAGAGTTGTCTGGTTTTTCTGTTTTTTGTTTTGAACACTTTCTGTGCTGTCATCAAGTTCAAAATTGAAATACAGGTGACTCCCAAGATTCGACAGGGATGCGTTCCTGAAAATGTGGTCGAATCTTGAATTGTCGAATGTCGAATGCCGTTTTTCCATATACAGTAAACTTCCAGTTATCTGGCACTCAAGCAACAGGCGTCTCCGGCCACTCGATTTTTTTAAAAATTTCATCTAGTTCGGAATGTTACCGCTAATATTGGTGCTTTCTGCAATTTTTTACATCTATTTCAGAATGCTACCGCTAATTTAAATAAATTTGGCATTTGCATTGGCAGTGGCAATATGCAATTATGTGTTTTTTGGAATCAGTGCTTGTGTTAAATGAAATATTTAGTCCACCCTTATTAAATGCCTCCTAAAACTGCAGTATGCGCTAAAGGTGATAAAAGGAAATGGGTTGTACTAACCTTAACTCAGAAACTTAATATCATTAAACGTTTAGAGAAAGGTGAGAATCACAATGTTTTAATGAAAGAGTTCAATGTCGGTTCTTCAACTATTTATGACATTAAGGCACAGAAATCACAGTTATTGATATTTGTTACGTCTTCTGAGACTACTAGAGGAATTGAATATCGGCGCACTCTTCATAAGCCGAAACTTGAGCAATTGGATATTGCTATTTATGTATGGTGTTCTGAGGGAGCCTCTATTTCTGGACCAATGTTGATTGAAAAGACCAAAGATTTTTATGAACAAATGGGCATTAGTGAACCGTGTGCATTTTCAGATGGATGTTTAACATGTTTTAAGATTAGGCATGGGATCAGACATTTAGATATTTCAGGTGATAAAATATCGGGTGACCAAGAAGCTGCCGATAAATTTTTTGATTTTTTTGAAACATTAGTTAAGGACCATGACCTAACCCCTGATCAGATTTATAATGCAGATGAGACCGGTTTGTTTTGGTGATGTTTACCACATTCAACTCTGGCTAGTTCAAGTATTATTCTACTTGTTACTCTTATTGAGTCCAATTTTATTGTTAATAAAAAAAATAAAAGACGTAAGTTGACATTTTTTTCCCACATAAAGTTTACAGTCTGGTTCGTAGATGGCAACACCTTACAAAAAAGAACTACGTAGGCGTAGTGTCATAGGTTTCCATTCTTGTATCAAACCTTCTAAATAAGAATGTTTTAAGAGTGAGACAGTTTTATGCATTATAATAGTTAATTACTTTGTTTTAAGGCTGCATTATTGTTTTGGGCTTAGATGCAGAATCATACTCTCGTCTTGGAATTGCTTATTTATACACTACATTACTCAAGTTCGTCTTTCATTTAATATCAGTTTTCCTCAAAAATTTCTGCTAATACTTTGAGTTGTGTGAGGATAATTTCTCTCCTTTCATCAGACAAGGAAACAATTTTTGTTGTTGGAAAATTCTAATGGTTGGACTAAGTTATTCCTTACCTCCTGTTGTTATTAAAACAAAAGAGAAGCTAATAGGAATAGGCATATGAGAAACTGCTGGGTGTAATGTAGCTAGTAATTATTAAAATATTGCTATTAACCCTTTATAGGTAACTGGTACAATAGTGTACCACTTTTTTAAATTGTAAATTTCTTTGGTTAGTAATATAATATGATATTTAGCAGTTATAAATGAAAATAAAGTGATTTTCATTCATTGACTTCTTGCCCTATAAAGTGTTAAGTGTATTGAATACTTGTATATTTTAATTTCATTACTCTCTTGAATGTCAAGAAATTACTTAAGAATAATTGTTAGTAGAATATCGATTCTATGGGTTAGAAATTCCAAGGTATGTATAGTTTTGCATCTGTTCCATATTTTGGTTTCCAAATGCATTATTAAGGCCTATCCAATAAAACTCTCAAGCAACTGGAATATTCAGTTAACCGGAAAACCCAATTCCCCGAGCATGCCGGATAACAGGAAGTTTACTGTACTTGCATGTTATAATAGGGGGATACGTTCCCGCATCTCGGGAAAAAGTCTCCCCTCATGTTCTATAAAGATAAAATAACATTACTAATATGTTAATACAACAATATTAAATTATGAATAAATTAAATAATAAATATTTTAAATGTATAACTTATTTTTTGCACTAAAAAGGAAAAAATAAATTTTTGTTTCGAACTTCAAAGATAGATTTATGCAATATGTTCTGCATATGGCCTGGTCCGGCTTGCGCGAGTTGTTTGTTACAAACGACTCGCACGAGCCAGACAACATACCTGCATACATCTATCTATACATGCAACTGTTTTGTCACAATTAAAAACATGACGAGAACAATAGCCTCTTCAATCAATGCACACAATTCATCAGGATAACTTGAGGCAGCATCAGTATTTGTTTCTGCCACACCCTGTATATGCTGAAATCTCACATAATGAGTAACCCTTCATTGACTCCCCTTTTTAATAAATTATCGCAGTGCAAAAAAATAAATTTTTCTTCGTGGCTTTCAAAACAATATACATATTTAATATTCCTGAGATTATACTTAAAATATTTTTTGGGGCCATTTGCTTCAAGTGACCACTGTCACACGCCAAGCGTGACACTCCGTTAAACCCACCACTTTCAGAACACCAAAAAATTGATAAAATAACATATTGAAGAAATGTTAATTTTTACTGTATTGATTTTTTTGTGCAAAATGTTATCTATTTCCTTTTTACATATTAACATCTTTGTACTTTTGATGATATATTAAACCAGTTTATCTTTTTATCTTTGATTACCCCCATCCAGGGATGAAGTCTGGATCCAGCCTTGCTTCTCAAACCAGCTACGTGGATTTGTCACCACAGATACTGGCATCATGTGGCATACTCTTAAAAGGCAACTATTTTTCTTTTACATTAGTGTGCATTAATATATTATTTTTAAAATGTTTGTCTGGATTTTAAGTAATTTTTAGTTTTAAAAATGTACTGTTAATTTAGTTTTCTCTTTTATTGCATTGTTTTAAATAGTTAATTTTGGCTATAGTCTGCTATTACAGTCCCAACTGTGTTCCAACTTCTTTCTTACTTTCATTGGTCCTCCACTTCTCTGTTCTCATGATGCTTAGTTACATTTTACACACTGATTAAAGACAAGTCTGTTATTTTTATTTATTTCTGTCAATTTCATTAGTTTACTTTTTTAGTGATTCCAGCATTGGAAATTTGACACTTCTTCACATTACTGTTGGGTTTGATTAGGTTTGCATGGATTTTTCATTGAGTCGGATTCATGACTGCATTCTTTTGCTTTGGGTTAGGTTCTTGACTGACCTTTCATAATTGGGAATCATTTGTTATTCTGATGTTATTTTGCTATTGGTACAGGGTCGTACTTACCACAGGTGCAATGTGTGCATTGCACACTGGCAGCAGCCTCTATGGGGCGGAAGTTTCTTAGGGGCAGCAATAAGCAACTTT
This sequence comes from Uropetala carovei, assembly GCA_036926305.1. NCBI lineage: Eukaryota > Metazoa > Arthropoda > Insecta > Odonata > Petaluridae > Uropetala > Uropetala carovei. The sequence goes on from JAXCHB010000169.1 coordinate 7,384,005, forward strand.
CCGATTTTTAAGGCGTTTACCTACTTGGGCACAAACTCCTTGCAGTTATTAGATTTTCTGGTGGATTGGAACATGTGGAACCTAAACGAAAAGCCATTTCTTTATTCCTTTGTTTTTTCCTCAAATGATCTTGTAGCAGATTAAGATGTGTCGGACTAGTGACAGAATCTTCCAGGGACTCTGCCCCAGTAAAAAATATGAGTGGTTTCTCGTTGTCCATAGACTCTCCCTCTCCTTACACTTCTGCCAAGAGGAGTTTTGGGGTGAACGGTACACCATTGCTTTGGAGTTTATGATCGTGTGCCTTTTGAGATGCAAAATAAAGAGAACTGCACTGCTTTCCTGTAAATTGTGTTAGAGCAGTATAGTTGACTTATGCATGACAGGAAACTGGAACAGTGTCCCAATCTTCTGTGAAGGCCATGCATTAGGGAGGTTCTGGGTGTTTAAAACACAAGGCCTGAAAATGGCATGTTCCAAAAAATTTCTCCTTCATTATTTACTTCCTGCTCAGAGGAAGTCTCTAAAAGGGATGTATCCTTAGGCTCAAACCCCTTGCAGCTTACTTAATTTTTATGGTTTACTTCTTTCAAATGTCCTTAATGAAAACCTACGAAAGCTTAAAAATTCGTTTTCCCACTTCATTTTTTAGCGTTTAAAGACTTTTTCGGAAAAGATCTCAGCAGTCTTATGGTGACTCTGTTGAAGGTGGATGTAATTTTAGCAGTGTTGTTTGAGTTAGCGCTTTGTTGCATCCAAAAGTTCATTGGAAGTGATAGTGATTCATGTTTTTATTTTATGCATTCCTTTAGATATGGCAACATCAGGGCCGGTGTGCTGAAAAATGGCACCTGAGACAAACAAGAGAATCGCTGTCTCCAGAAAGAATAAGAAAGGGATAAAAAGTGAAAAATTCCACCCTAGAAAAATGCCGCCTGAAGCCGTCGCCTCTCCGGCTCATCCCTGGCACCGGCCCTGGCAACATCATTGCAGGATGTAAGTACTCTGTAAATTAAACCAAAAAAGTACTTCTGAACCTTCTAGCAGTTTACCTTTGTTTTGATTTTTATGGTTTTTTGGAAAGAAAAGCAGATACTTAAAGAAATTTTCTTTGTTAATCAATCTTTGCCCAAGCCTAGAAAAAATGGATTTTTTTGGATAATTTCATTCAGTTTTGTTGAATTTGCTCTAAATAAAGAAAATAAACTTAAGGAAAAATGTTTTTATCGTTCATAGCAACAATACAAAATGTTGTGTTTTTGCAACGTTGGGCATGAGGGGCTAACAGAAATTTTGCGATGAGTGAAATATGTAATGACAGTAAAAGCACTCAATTTTTGCAAATTTCCTATATTTCCATTTTAACTCATATTATTAAACAGTTAGTCAACAAAATTAAAATTTTTATTACTGTATTAGCCCAAATATAAGGCGACTCTTTTATTTTCCCAATGAGAAAATCCAAAAAAAGTTTTTGGCCAATCTATCGGAGAATAGAACTTCACTTGTCCACGACTACCATTGATGTGAGCGAAATTGGAAACTTGGCAACATTGCGTTGTAGCCTAAGAGAAATAACCCGAATGTGGGTGGAAATACTGCAAGTCTCAGCCATACGACCTCTAGAAACATATTTTAGTGTTATGGACAAAGTATCTAAAAATTTCCCTTATACTACTTTGTTTGTATAAAATTTCTGAAACATACAAATGTATACATTGTGTCAGTTTATTTTATTAGTTCAAGAACCCATATGTACGTTTTTTATCTGATCGCTGTGCTGTTTAAGGAAAACTGTCGCACTGAGACACAATCGTCAGACAGTCGCACAGTTGGCTGAATGGCAAATCTAGCACATCAAGTCATTTTTTCACTTTCAAAATATAAATGTTTAGTCACGTTATATTTGTCAACGAATGGGTACATTGTTTGATTCTACAAAGGAAATAACAATCTGGCAACAATACTCCGTTTTAGATGTCATAAACTTCATGATTCAGTGCCATTTCCTTTCGTACTCTTCAGTCTGCTCTTCGTGACTGAGTAGTGCAGTGGAATAATTATGCTGTTACTTTTCTTGGACTTGCAACATTATGGACGGTGAACAACCAGGTATATGTTTACTTAACATGCATAGATATTATAGTTTTTTAACTAATCTGAATACAGGCGACTCCCGAGATTTGACAGGGATGCGTTCCTGAAAACGTGGTCAAATCTCGAATTGTTGAATGTCGAATGCCGTTTTTCCATATACAGGCATCTCCCAAGTTTCGATTGTTCGTATTGCGATTAATTCTAGATTTCAATCCAGCCGATCGATAATTTACACGGAATAAATTTCGCGGAGTAATTGGTTCTGACCAACCATGCGAGGTTAGTTTTGGTGTAGACGTAGTTATATCTGCTCTAATTGTTTGAATTTGTGCTGATTTCTCTCTTTTTTCTGTTAATCTTTTATTTAAATTTATTTATTTTATTGATTTACTAGCTGAAAGTACCCGGCGATGCCCGGGTTATGTCGGACGTCTTTGGCGAATAAAATTATGTATTATATGGTAATACAATCATTTCTCCCTTTGCGCACCTCAAAACGTGTATTTCCTTTGAAATCTCGATTTCGAATTTTTTCATGAAAACAATACTTTCTCTGTACTACGTATATTGGAGAAAGTAAAAACTAATTCTGAGATATCTCTGATACCTATGAAATGGGCCGGGAGGGTCCATGGAGGTCCGGAGAGAACGTGAGCATACGTGAGAGTAATAGGATTTCGAGTTTAACAATGTAACCTGTTGGAAAGGCAACTTCACGTTAAAAACGCTAAATTTTGTCAAAATATGATATTAAAACGTTAAATTCGAAAAACCACCAAGAAAAAAGAAATGAATTAAACGCTTACCAATACCCGGCAGAAAAGGATGTAAACCGACAAATAAATAATCGTGGAACATAAATTAAGAGTACAACCAAAGAATATAAGTTCAATGTAAAAATCACCAAGAAAAAAGAAATGAATTAAACTCAAACCAATAGCCGGCATAAAAGGTATAAACCGACATAAGTAATCAAGGAACAAAAATCAAGAGCACAACCAAAGAATATAAACAAAGAATACAAAATGAACAACTAAGAACGAAAACAAAGAACACAAAAAATGGACACGAAACGAAAGCAAATGAAAACAACAAACTAACCGAAACCAACCAACGAATAATCTCCTAAAGCTCAATGTATCTGATGATGGCGACTGACGCTTTCTATTCATTTGCTAAATAAACAACCAACAATCACAAAATAGCGTGTCGTAGTAATGAGTAAATATTGATTACGCGGAATATGAGTTTGTATGCCAACAAAATAACAGGAGAAGCTAAATAAGAATACCTATTATTACTCTAAATAGATATAAAATTATTGATCTTAATTGTGTTTTCCATCGTAATTAATTGAATAATATATTGAGATATTCGAACGAATCGATTTTAAATAATGTAGTAAAATGTTTTACTTTTCTAACGTAATTAATTACGTGAGTGTATCGGTAGTGTTTACATTTTACCCATGGAACCGCAGACACGAATTCTTAATTTTAGTTCAGAAGACATAATAAAGTTCAACAAAAGTATTATTCAAATAAAATCTTTCGAAATTCACTGCGTTACGTGTTCAAAATGTTAATCTAATTTAGTTCTCGTATTAAAATAACAATTATTCAAGAGTGAACCTTATTTCCAATTGATAAAACTCTCTTTTAATTCAAAACGATATTATATATTACAAAAAAGTATCTAATTATTATTGAAACGCAAAATGGATGAGCATAGGAAAAAACTTGCGTGTTAGCATGAAATACTTAATTCCGTTTTTATTGATAAACTGTTTCCATGATAAACAAACACCTTAACGATCCATGTTTTTAAATAAAATCAACATAAAACAAAACACAAAAACTTTAACGTAGTAATTGAATTATACATCTTCAGTAATTTTCACTTAAACAAAATATGAAATAAAATATGACAAAAGGCATATAAAAACAATTTAACTTATATCCAAACACCTATAATGCGAATGACACGATTACAGAAAAAGAAACAGTTCACTAATGTTTATTCGCAGAATTAACCTGTGTATAGAAGGCCATAGATAATGAACGAAAACCACAATCAAATCAGATGATATTAAATGAGTATTTCATCAACTACTTCTACGTTTACGATATGTTTATAGTTCAAACGTAATTTGTTTACATCGGTTGCTAAGTATATCCAAATGCTGAGCAATAATGAAAAATAAGATTTTCCCTTCAATTCGTCTTATTTGATATGTGAGCCCCTCTTTTAAAAAATTATTCCAAAAGAGGAGATAATTTACCACAAAAAAGTCTGGGAGAGCATATTTCTGCGATATATATGTAAGGAGTTAAAAAATTCGAGAAACTTACGAAAAAATTTAAAATGGAAATCCCATATAAACAAAAATATTTTATTATAATTAAATAGTACACCGAATCGGTTTAAAAACCTTACTACACCACCGTACACATGATAACGGTTAATATGACACCTTCCTCTTTTTTCTGCGTGTTGTAGTTTACATATTTTATGGAAATCTTGCCATTTTAATGGGATGTTGCCTTGTTTACCAATTATATTGTTACACCTCAAAATCCTATTGTTATATCAGTCCTTATGGGTGTAACCGTGCTTTGAATGCTTTTAATATGAGATAGGGAGGGATAGAGGGGGATGGTAAGGGAGGGGTAGAGAGGGGATGAGGAGGGAGGTGGAGAGAGGAATGAGGGGGAAGGGGTGGAGAGAGGGAGGGGGAGTGAGGGGAAGAAGGGAGGGATAGAGACGGAGGGAGACAGGCAGACAAATGACTTTATTGAGGGCGAAATTGAGACTATATAGTCCCTTCTTACATTTAAGAGAGAGGGAGTGGGGGGGGGGGGAGATAGAGAGAGGGGAGGAAGAAGGGAAGGAGAGGCTGGAAGGGAGGGAGGGAGGAGGAGAGAGAGAGGCGGAGGGAGGCAACTATTTTAAGGTTAACTAAAGATATCCTGTCATATTTATACTAGTCTAAAATAATTAGCAAAACATGTAATCTTAATAAAGATACAGTCAAGCATCGATAATTCAAAAACCTTGAGATCTGAGCTGTTCCAGATCACAGATAATTTTGGATTAAAAACAATGGGGTATTCTGGGGGTGGGGTATATGGTAATAGTATCAGTGGATACACATTTCATATAAATAAAACAGCATTTGTTGAAAATATAGTGTAATAGAAAATAAAATATCTACATATTCCAAGTATAAGTTATTATATGAATTGGCAGCATTTAAATCAATAATATACCATATCTGCCCAAATACAAGCCGATGTTTTTTGTCAAAATTTATCATGAAAAAATCACCCCTTGGTTTAAATGCGAGTCCGAAAAAAATTTGGGCTACGGTTAAATCTCGAAGTCTCTCATTGCCTTCGCGTTCAAATGATAGTAGTATATTTTTTGTAAAGTAAATATTTGACCTACGATGAATATATATAAAAATATCTTGGCGAGATCGCTTGCGTAAATTGACAATTATGCAAAATGCGTTGACGGCTTTGAACGCTCAGCTGTTTGAATTTCGGTAAAACTTAACATGGACTGTGTATAATTATAAAAATGCAATTTCTTAAGGCAATGTAAATGCTAATTTCATTGGAAATAGACTTGGATGAAAAAATATCTTGGCAATATCACTGTTACTATATTTGACCTTTTGTGAAAATGAAGATGAATAAAATTATTGCCACTGAATGTGGAACATTATTCAGCAATGCAAAATTATTAATTGGAGTAATATTTCAAAATGTCAACAACTAAACCATTTCCCACATATTTCTTCAATCTCAAATAATGTATACTAAGATGTGCATGAATGCCCAGCACACTTCAGCATAAAATCTACGAAATTTACGTTTTTGCCAAAAAATTGTGGAAATTTTTGGGGGGGTCGGCTTCTATTTGGGCAGATACGGTACATAATTCTTTTTATTATGCTCTGTGCATGACACACCACGCATACTTATCTAAAATATCCCCAGTTGAGGGATTTTTATTATGTGGCATCAAATGTTTTCATGAATACAGTACAGAATGCAATAAAAATCGTTTGCTACTTAAAAGAAAACTTTCCTGGGCGAATCTGGGCATTTCAGCTGGTAACTTATAAAAATAAAAATTATGTATTTAAAAATGAAAATAACTTCTTAATCATCAAACCTTTTTATTATATTAAGTTTTTAATCTACCCTTATTTGGTTAAAAAACAGAAATCAATTATAGCTTATACATCAACTTCATTATCTTGAAAATATGAATTTCTTCCCTTATTTGGGGAAAAAATGGGATGGGGGTACTTCCAAATACCTGGTAGTAGAGTATTACTTTTTCGCCTTCTGTACTACCTTCGATTACTTTTGTACTGCTTTTTGAATCTTTTGGAGAACAGTAGAAACTGTTCAGTTACAAAAAGAACTTCTTGAAGCACTGCTTGCCTAGTGAAACAACTACGCAACAAACGTTTTAAATTACTTAAAATAACTTTAGTTAGTATTATAAAATTGATAAGAAATATATTTAGTATTTTCATTATTTGAACAAAGTTCTACTAACTCGATTGCGTGTCATATTACTCAATTGTTATTGAGCAGACCTCAAGAAATTTTTCATGGTCTAAGCGAAAAAGTTGTAGGTAAATGTTTGAAGTTATTTTTGGTGCACACAGATGTGGGGTTGGGTTGCCAAGGGGAGGGTGACCAATGCGAAAGTTTTATTGCGGTCCGGTACTCACCTGCTTTCTCTCAGTTATGACTCAGCAATTGGACTATCTTGTGCTTTCGTCGTTTTATCTGCTCATAAGTTTGCGGGAAAGTACTTACAAATTTTGCCAGTTTTATTGTGTATTGCAAATTAGTTGTTTTAACAATTCTTCAAAACATTTTCAAACTGAAGTGTGTAATACGGTTCAAATGTAGAGATATGTTGTGTTTGCAGGTTTTATGTTTATAGTGTCCCCTTTTTAAAAATATTGTGTATGTACATCACATGTTGATTATCCCCGAATGTATTTTCATATTGATATTGTGGTTTTTGTGAGAAAATGGACGTCTCAACGAGGAAAAGAAAGCAAGGTGAGTTCGGAAAAACAAACAATATTGAATGTTCTTAGTAGTTGTCTCAATGAGTCTAATGAAAGCCTGTCATCTGCTGTTAATAGGATGAGTAAGCTATGTGGTGTGTCTCAGAGGAAAATTTACAAGATTAAAAAAGCAAATGAATTTGTAATGTTGGGCAGGTAAAAATTTCCTCAATTGCAACTTAATTTCCGTTATGTATAGTGATCAGCATAAAATAATCCAGTTGTTTTTACTTAGGAATTTTGTGAGCAATTATTCTCATACAAACATGCTTAACTATTTTCCTCTGATCACATTACATCTAATCTTAGTATATGCGAGGAAGTTAATCCAAAAATAAGATGTGAACACAGTGTACCTCCGAATTCACATTTATCCAATTAACTATGCTACGATTTTGTTAAATTCATTAAAAAAAGTTTTACTTTGGAAAAGGTAATAGCAAAAACAACTTCAGTTAGTGTGTAAAATTATTCATTGAAGACTCAAATCGAAGGTACTTCTCGATATGATAACGGCAAATGTGGTTTAGCTTGCATGCATAATTCTATAAATCAACAAACGTATTTAAATATGTTATCATATGGTGGTATAAGATATTTAAGTAGGCCGTTTTGATTGAATAGATTTAAAAGTTTTATTTTCTTCCATTTGGATGACATAGCATATTTTTAATTAGCATTTTAAAATTACCATATTTTCCTTCATAGAAGATGCACCGTCATATAAGACACACCGGCACATTAGACGCACCCTTATTTCAGAATTTTTGTCATATTCTCATACATGTATTTTTCTATTTGCTGTTACCACAATTTATGGAATGAACAACAATTTCTCGTTTACCTTGCAGATATGCCTTATGTTTTTGTCACTTGCAATTGACGTAGAATGTTTAACAATACCTACTCTAAATTTTCATTCGAGGTTTCAGATGTATTTTTCGGCTATGGTCTGATATTATGTATGATAACTGTATCCCACAGTCTTTTGCAGTGATACCAACATTAGAATTTACACTTATTGGCTAACTTAATGTATTAGTTTGTGAATTTCGTGCATTGTTATATGTGTAGTCGATATATAAAAAAGGCATAGTTATTCGAAGGATCAGTTTTTATGCAATCAACACATTTTCAGGTTCACAAAGTTTCCATTTAAGGGAATCTGTAAATGTAAAGACATGCAAGACCACATATCGAGTGGTGTCGAAATTTTCGGGATCAATCTGCATTTTGTGTGACTGTATTTATTCACTGTGCTCCCTTATCTTTAGTTATTATTTCATTGTCTTGTAATAATTTATATTTGTTTTTAGTAACACAACTATAATAAATATCTTTTAGGTTTCTACTGGGGGTTGAATCAGACCCATAGACCTATCTAAACATAGAAAAGGATCGCATTTTCCTTAGTAATATTTTTGACTTTTGCCGTATTAGATGCAGGATGAATTTTGGACGAATTTTTTTTAAAAGACCACATCTTATACGGCGGAGAATACGGTAGTTGCAATCGAGCTCCATTTAAATGATCGTACAATGAAAGAAAGTTTATTTTGATTGGAGAGAATTCTAATCCATGCAGAGAATTGATAAAGTACAGTTTGAAACTTAAAATCTGACAGTTCTTTATTAACGGGTTGCATGAGTGCCGGATAACGGGGAGTTTACTGTATTTCAACAAATATATTTTCTTATTTTTAATTATTTGTAATTATCATTAATTAATTGTGTGACCTGTGCATTAAATTTTAAGTTGAAATACGGATAGTAAATTGATGTTACATGTAATGTCAAATGTTTTAAAAACTTTTCCGGACATAATTAACGTAAATGTAATGTAATTTAAACGCAAATGACAATGTGGATGATAATAAACGGCTTACAAAGGATGTTTTTAATGTTAAATTACAGGCATAAACTATACTTTAAAATTTTTTATTCATCAAACTTTTAAGTTGAAATACGGATAGTAAATTGATGTTACATGTAATGTCAAATGTTTTAAAAACTTTTCCGGATATAATTAACGTAAATGTAATGTAATTTAAACGCAAATGACAATGTGGATGATAATAAACGGCTTACAAAGGATGTTTTTAATGTTAAATTACAGGCATAAACTATACTTTAAAATTTTTTATTCATCAAACTTTATGGAAATTACATAATTTTCTTATATTATCTATCTTCTCGTCGTCTTCCTCACGCCGTCGATGGGACCTCCCCCTACGCTGCGTGTAGAAGAGGAGTCCTCGCTCATCGAAGGAGCATGCAACCCTGCAGAGAGAAGAAGAGTCCTCGATCATCAAGAGAAGCACCCTGCTTAGCATGAATAAGAGGAGTCCTCACTCACGAGGCAACACCCCCACTTACCTCCATTCCAGATTCCCACCTTATCCCCTTCCTTCCCGCAACACTCCTTTCCTGCTTCTCATCCTCCTCCACCCCCTCCCTTCCTCTCCCTCATCCCATCCTTCTTCCATTCACCTACCCCAACTCTCCATCCTCCTCTCCTGCCTCTCTCACCACCAACCACATTCCTCTCCTTTTTCTCCTCTTCCCTCCCCTGCTACCTCTCCTCTCTCCTTTCTCCTCTCCTCTTCCTCCCATCCTATCCCACTCCCGCCACCCCATCCTGCCCACCCTTCCTCCTCTCCCACAACCTCTCCCTACTACCTCTTCTACTCCTCTCCGCTACTCCCTTCTCCTCCCCCATCTCCTTTCCCCCTTCCCCTGAATAAGTCGTCTGTCTGTCCCTCCGTTCCTACTTTCCCTCCACCACCTTCTCAAACCCTCTCCTCTCCCTCCCCCTTCTCCTTGCTCTCCTCCACTTTTCCCTCCTCTCCCCCTCCCTTTTCCTCTTTCCTCCTTCCCTTCACCTTCTCCCTCCTCCTTTACCCCTTCCCTTCCACTCCTCCCACTTCTGTTATCCTCTCCCTCTCTTCCACACCCCTTCCCCTGCTCCCCTCCTCCTCCTCATCTTCCCCCTTCTAGTCCTCTCCACTACTCTCTTCTCTCCTACTCTCTTCTCTCCCCATCCACCTCCTCCCCTCCCCCTTTTCCTACTCCTTTTCCACCTTCCCCTCATTTCCCCTTCTCCCCTTTCTCATATCCTCTCCCTCCCCTCCCCCTTATCTTCCCTTCCCTTCTATTCTCCACTATTCCCTTCTCATCCCCTCCCCCCACCACTATTCCTTTCTCCACCCCTCCCCCTTTTCCTCCACCTTCTCCCCCTTTTCCTCCTTCCCCCCTTCTCCTTTCCCCCTTCCTTCGTCTCCTTCCCATCTCCTCTCAAACTTCCCTACCCCTTTTCCTCCCCTCTCTCTTCTCCTTTTCCTCCTCCCCCTTCTCATATCCTCTCCCCCTTCTCCTCTTCCCTCCCCTTCTACTCCTCTCTCTCTCCCTCCTCCACCTATCCTCTCCCCCATTTCCTCCTTCCCCATTCTCATATCTATTTCCTCCACCCCCCCTTCTCCTCTTCCCCCATTCCCTCACCCCTTCTACTGTCTCTCCACTCCCCTCCCGCTCCACCTTTTCCTCCTCTCCCCCCCTTCTCCCATCCCCATTTTCTCCTCCCCCTCTTCATGCCATTTCCTTTCCTCCACCTCCCCCTTTTCCTCTCCTTCTCCTCTCCCTCCCAACTCTCCCTGTCAATCCTCTTCCTCCTCTCTTCTTACCCATCTTCTCCCCCACCTTACCTCCTCTTCCGCCACCTCTCTACCCTTTATCCTCCCACCAATCCCATCCCCCCACTGATCGGCTCCTCCCACCACATCCTCTCACCCATCGTCTCCTCCTCCTTTCCTGCCACCTCTCCCTACCCTATCCTCTTCCTCCCCTTCTCCCCCTTCCTCTCCCTCCCTCCCCTCTTCCCCCCTTATCCTCCCTCTTCCTATTCCTCTCCCCCTACCCTCCCCCTTATCTTCCCTCTCCACTACCCTTGAACCCTCCTCCCCCTTTCCTCTCTCTCTCCCCCTTCTCCTTTTCTTCCCCATCTCTTCCTTTCCCCCTTCTGCTCTCTCTCCTTCCTCTTCTCATATTCTCCCCCCTCTCCCACTCCATCTCCCCCTTTTCCTCTCCACCGCCCTCCCCCTTCTACTACCCCCTCTTTTAACCTTTTCTTACTCCTCATTTGTTTCTCTCCCCCACTTCCCATCCACCCTCTCCCTTTTCCTCTCCACTACCCCCTCTCTTCTCCTTTTCCTCTTCCCCCTTCTCATTTCCTCCCTCCTCCCCTCTTTCTCTCCCCCCTCACGATCCACTGCTCCCCCTTTCCTTACTCCTCATTCTCCACCTTCCCCTTCTACTCATCTCCTCCTCCCCTTTTCCTCCTCTCTCCTTCCCCTTTCTCCCTCTCCCCATTCTCCTCCCCTCCTCCTGATTTCCCTTCCTGTCCATTTCCTTCCCCTTCTACTCCCTCTCCACTTCCTTCCCCTTCTACTCCCTCTCCACTTCCTTCCCCTTCTAGTCCCTCCCTCCATCTCCCTTCTCTGCTCGCTCCCCTTCCCCTTCTACTGCTCCTTACTTCCCTCTCCTCCTCACTCCCTACCCTCCCCCTTCTCTTCCCTCCGATTCTACTCCTTTATCCCTTCTGCTTTCCTTCCTCCCCTAACCAAGAGAAGGGTGGGGGTAGAAAGGGGAGGGAGCGTGGAGGGGTGGAGAGAAAAAGGATGTGAGTGGGAGAGGGGAGAGAGAGGATATGAGAAGCTGAAGGAATAGTAGAAAAGGTGGGAAAATTTCATGAAATTTTTCAAAAGAAATTTTTCAAAGACTACAAGTCCATGAAATTTTTCAAAGCCTATAGTCCACGAAATAGTCCCATGAAATTTTTCAAAGCCTCCAGTCCATGATATTTTTCAAAGTTTTCAAAGACTATAGTCCATGAAATTTTTCAAAGCCTATAGTCCAAAAATTTCATGACTATAGTCTTTGAAAAATTTCTTGGACGATAGTCTTTGAAAAACATCATGAAAAATTTAATGGGCTATAGTCTTTGAAAAATTTCATGGACTATAGTCTTTGAAAACTTTGAAAAATATCATGGACTGGAGGCTTTGAAAAATTTCATGGGTATGTCATATACCATTAACCTTCAAGCGGACGCGCTGGTGCAAATCTGCTACCACTGAAATTTGAATCAAAGTATACAAATTGTTACTCAAAATTGTTACTCAACAGATTTTTATTTCTTTTTGTTTATTTTGTTAAATAATGAATTTTATTTGTGTGCGCGCGCACGCACGCATATATAGATTTCGTTGTACATACTCTGAAATGACGCCAGTCATATTTGTACTAATTTGATGTTAACAAACAAACATTTTCTTATATTTTTTGTTATATTTATGATGTTTTATTGTTAAACTAGCATAAGTGCCCGTTGAATTTCAACGGGGTTAATGAATCTAAATTTTCATCAATGCAACATGTAAAAATCGCAAGAATAAAATTGTGCACTGTTTTAACTATCGAATATTTCTATATTATAAGTCTGTTTTAAGTAGTTAACTAAAATCTCACAGAAATTCCTCTACTAAAATAGCCATTGTAATTAGTTTTAAATTGATTATAGCATTAGGATTTCAATTTCATTAAATAAGAAGAATTCCGGTTCCAAAAAATTGGTTCAATCTTCAGTTGCCTCTGATAATACTTTAAATAGATTTTGGAATATAATGTACCTCAATATCGTTTATCGTCTGCTCAGTACTCTTGCCTTCTCATTTTCCGAAACAACCACTTTCACCAGTTTTAAATGGATTTCAAACGTAGAAGAGAACTTGATTCAATTCAGTTAAAATAACCACATAACAAACTTCTTATTCCAAAGAAAATCCTTTTATAATATGCAATGTTAACCTAGAATTCGTTCATTCTGAAAAGTGAATAAAAGTACCATGTACATATATTTCTTTCAACTAAAATTGCCACTCTTAACAGATTTTAATGGATTAATGCATTAGCATTTTAATTTCATGAAATAAGCAGAATTCCGGTAACAAAAAAATGTGTTCAATCTTCAATTGCCTCTGATAATACTTTAAATAGATTTTGGAATAAAATGTACCTTAATATCGTTTTGCATCCGCTCACCACTCTGGACTTCTCAGTTTCCGAAACAATAACTTTCAATAGTTTTAAATTGATTTTTGCTTTAAATGGTACTTTCTTGTTAACGGGAATTCCTCAAAAAATAAACATATTGTTGTATTATGTTGTGATATTTTGTTTGTTAACAATGCGTAACAAATCTCGTTAAGATATTTACGTTGATCCCTTAATGATGAATTTTTGGAGCTTGCCGAGGAGTGAAGAAGAAGCTGTATCTTTGCTTCAAGACCGTGGTATTTTATCTAAAGGGCGAATGTGCAAGAAGGATCATATTATGAAACTTTACTTCTGCGACAGAATATTTTGGAAATGCAAAGCGATAGCCTGTCAGCAGAATAATTCATGCGGCGACAACATAACAAAGAAATCGACATATTTCCAGCTATTTTAAATGCCCTAGTAACATAAATTTAGATTGTATTAGTAATTATGTTACTTTTATTAATAAATAAGTTTCAAAAAGTGTGATTTTTAAGTAATTCCCCCGGTGTTACGCGTTGTTAATAAACAAATACGTCGTAACATATCACAACAATACGCGTTTATTTTTGAGATATTCCCGTTAACAGGAAACTACCCAAAATACTTGAGTCAATTCAGTACAACTTCCACTTTACATACTGTAAATTCCAAAGTAACTCCTTTTATAATAGACAATGCTAGCCTAAAATTAATTCATTCTGTAAAGTGAATAAATGAAGTTCTTTCTTTAAACTATAAGCACCAAAATTCCTTTTATAAAAACAAATCAATTCATTAAAAGATTCACTGTTGTTTCTTCGAAAATTGCCTGTTAACAGTTTTAAATGTCCTTTTAATTTTAATTGAATTTTAATTTATATTCGTTTCCAAACTTCAGCCATTCTTACGAAATTAATTCGAGGAATTACAATATAAATTCGTAAGCACGTATGGTTTACAAAGAATTTAATTTAAGAATGCTTTTTATTTCCAATTTTTCTAAAATGACACTGTTGATACTTAAATTTTTTTATATTTACGTTAATATGCTTATTTTCCACAAAACACGCCAATCTCTCCCCTTCCTTCTCTCTCTCGTATTGAAGCTAACAATGATAATGGTCGACATAGCAACATCACGTTAAAATGGCGAGATTTCCACAAAATATGCAAATTAAACGTTTAACATGGAATATTTTGAACTGTGGGCGAAAAAAGACGAATGGAATAAGAAACTTTATAACTTTTTCTTCAAAATGGTTCAGATCCGAAGGTCGTCTGTTAATTTCTTCTAATTTTAATTTCCAAATGAGTAAAAGTCTGCACGTCGAAAAATCGCGTTTTACATGTAAAGTAATGGGAAATGGAAATGCCTCTCTTGGAGACGAACCAAGGAATTTTTTCGCGATTTAAATTCATCATCACCTGAAAAAGTGTTAATCAAGCATCCCTACCAAATTTCGAGTTTCTATCATTATTATTTCTCGAGTTATTAGCGTTTGCATAGCGTGATCAACCAACCAATGGATGACGGCTATTATTATATAAAATAATGAATTTTAAGTATTTTTATTTTGTTTTAACCAAAAAAATTGAGTTTTTATATCATGGTGTGTCGCGATTATTTCATGGTGTATCGCGAGAGCTGGATCATTTACAAAGTGTGTCGCCAAAGCAAAAAGGTTGAAAAACACTGATGTAGAGTGAATGTCTAGTAATAGGATGGGCTGGGGTTCGATCCCAGCTGCCAGCACTTTTTTCATAAATTTTCAGAAATGGTCTGTATATGTATTTTATCTAGTAAAATTGTATTACTGTTTTTATTTATTTTTGTTTTTTTGCATATTTTTTGTGATTATCTTTTTGTCTTTTTTCACGTACTTTTTTGTACTCGATTTATTTACATTTTCCACATATAATTATAACTTGCAATTACTATGGTTAATTCTTATCAGAGAGTTCCTCTTCTATCTCACTTACTTCTACAGCATTACAATACTTCAGATGATACAATTAAAAAAACAAAATAATTGTTCATAATAAGCATTTCATAAATGTCATATTAAAGAATTGATATTTTCATAAACAATCAAATAATGATTATAACATTCTAAATTATATTACTTATTTATAATTATAATGTTATAATTATATGTGGAAAGTGCAAATAAATCAAGTACAAAAAAGTACATGAAAAAATAATCACAAAAAAACGTGAAAAAAAAACAAAAATACAATAAAAACATAATAATAATAATAATACAATTTTACTAGATAAAATACATACCATATATACCCGAATATAAGACAACTCAGATTATAAGATGACCCCCCATTTTGAACTCCTAATAAAAGGAAAAAATTTATTATGCACACAATGACAGAGGTTTATTATACCATTGACTAATAAACATTGAACCAATTGAAATAAGCAATTTTGTAGTGTTAGTTGGCATATACCATTGCTTTCCTTCAAGTGTCTATCAACGACTGATTTTAACTTCTTACAGGACCTACTATAAAGGCAACGTCAATGCAAGCGTTTATTTAGATTATCAATGAAGAGAAGATAAAAATAACGCTTTTCTTTCATCTATTGGAAGGTTTAATTGGCCGTAAATGAATCGGAGTCAATAATGAGTCTCCTTGGCAACGCCCGGAATGAGTACAAAAAATCCGCAAAATTTTGAAAAAGAATGCATATTTCTGAAAAATTTGACCGTGTAACATGTAAACATCGCAAGAATAAGATAGTATAGAGCTTTAGCCATCGAATAAAGCAAAAAAGAAGAAAATCGGTCCATATTTACGTATTTTAACGAATGAAGGAAAAAAACCTTGCACTCTGAAAAATCGAAAATCCCATGTAAACTTATGGGAAAATATAAATGTCTCCTGGATTTGAACCCAGGACACTTTAGCAAACGACAATATTTTTCCAGGGACCTCATAGCCAGTAGAAACAAAATGCCGTTTACCGCATATCTTTTTCGACGAACGGTTCTCGAGAAATATGCCGACATAATTACGCGAGACTTCATACTCACGGACACACGCAGCTTCACTATGCGCATAATATATAGGATAAAATTCAAAAGAGTATTTGTATTCGAATACATTTGAATCGATTCAATTTCTACTATGTATTACTTTTAATAATCAATTGTTTCGATTGATTTAAAGAATCGAATATTTCATTTATACTCTGCATTCGGTTCCTCTGTCAGTCAAACTATTACGCACCGCGCGATTATAAGACGACTAGCGATTTTTCGGTCATAAAAATTGGAACAAAGCCTCGTCTTATATTCAGGTATATACAGTATACAGACCATTTCTGAAAATTTATGAAAAAAAATGCTGGGATCAAACCCCAGCCCATCCTATTAGTAGACATTCGGCTATCGCTGCTTCTGCTTGAACCTTTAAGGTTAATGGTATATGATGCACCCATGCTTAACCCTTAGGTAGGCCGCACACCGACGCGTCAAGACATAGTCAATTTTTGTTTAAGTCATGCTTCAGACAAGCCCCCGCACACTGGAGCGACACCATGTCTGCAACGAGACGAACGTCACTTGGCCAGTTCGCACTATGACTTCTTCGAGTGAGGATGAAATTTTAAAGTACGCATGGTTTAAATTACGTAGAAAGAAAAGGAAATGGATCCACGACTTCAACAAGTCTTGTGATGAGCATGGTGGATACATTTTGGCACGTGATTTGTTGAAAGATCCCGAGAAATTTCAACCATACTATCAGATGTTCCCAGACAACGAAGAACAAAGTTGCCACACACCTCAATAAAATTTACAACCTTGCTGCGGAAGAGCGAATTCTGAGGCCGTAGAACTGAGAAATCGTTTGTGTAGTAATTTTTAAAACCGAATGCAATTATTCCTTGGCAAAACAGGTGCACTTTAACATAATATAAAGAATTTAGGTAGAAAAAATATTTAAAAAAACTTTTTCAATGTATTTTTAATACATATCTAATGTCAATTTTATGGAAAAGGTATTTTTACTTGTAATACATTTTTAAAAGAAAATACATGTTTATTGAATTAACTCATGACACTTTCTCCAAGGCATTTTGCAGACTATATTTGCAGATTTTGCAGACTATTTCATTATCCGGAAAAGGGCGACATTAATTATTCTGTATACTCGAGGCTGTACATCATATGGAAATCATTCATTTTGATAGTAAATATAAAATTTTTAATTACCATTTAATCGGTTTCCTTAGATATTTCACGCCAGGCTTTCTCGAGCTCATCCCTGTTACTATGCCCAGGTAATGAATAATCAAAAATTATAGGAAACTAACTGAAAGTACCCGGCGATGCCCGGGTTATGCCAAACACATAACCAAGTGACCAAGAGAAAGTTGTCTTTACACTGTTATCCATAAATCTTAAGAATTTTAACTTGTAAGAACATTCAAATGGAATCGAATCTTTAATGAAGCATACTTACCTTCTAATTACAGCAAATGCCCCATATATTGCTGTGCAGTATGTGTGTCATTTACGAACCAAAGAAGTATTTGTCACTTTCTGGGGAAATGTTGGCGTCCTAGAAATACTTGTATAGAGTATACGTTTTATTCACAACCACAAACTGATGTCGAGTGACTTCTATGGACAGTATTATAAATGTGCGTTAGTAAGCATTACAGATGTATAATATAAAGGTTTTACTTACTAAAAGGTTAGATTCCAGCTTACACACGATGAATTGTCGTTATAAACGCTTCCCATACGCAGTCAACAGAATAATTATCCTTAACTATGTACGTTGCTATACATAATTAATTTCGATGCTTAAACAACAGTTCGAAGCGAAAACGCTATTCTTTCACCTATTTGAAGGTTTAATTGGCATTAATTGAATCGGAGGCAACAATTACGGTCGCCTTGACAACGTCGGAAAGAATACGAAATATCCGTAAAATTTCAAAAACAATAGCGTATTTCTGAATGATTCGACAGTGTAACATGTAAGCATCGCAAGAATAAGATAGTATAGAGTTTTAGCCGTCGAATAAAGTAAAAACGAAGAAAATCGGTCCATATTTACGTATTTTAACGAATGAAGGAAAAAACCTTGCACTTTGAAAAATCGAAAATCCTGTGTAAACTTATGGGAAAATAAAATTCTCCTGGAATCGAACCCGGGTCGATTATGGAAATCCGAAGTACCCTATGTTACTCGTAGAGTCATATGAAGTCAATTTGTAAAGTTTGGTCCCGCTTGCACTAATTTTACATTAATTTCTTCCTCGGACATGATTCCTCCTTCGCTGACAGCTAAAGGATGACTGAAGCATGACGCAGAAAAAGGAACACGCGGTGTCTTTTGGGGCTTGTCTCAGACATGATCCTGACGTCAGCGGCATGACTAAGACCAGTGTGCGGCGGTTTTCATTTACCCATTGTGTTCCATTGTGTTCCTTTCCTTGCGTCACGTCGCAGACGCCATGTCTTGACTAACGTCTCTGTCTTGACGCGTCGGTGTGCGGCCGGCCTTAGAGTGCCAGGCGACTATATGTAGTCGTTTCATGCTCGCGCCAAAAGTGCCAGCAACTATATACGAGGTCTGACAATAAAGTAATGAGACTGATTTTTTTCCTGCTGTATTGGCAATGATGCAGCCTGCTACCACAGACCATGTTTGACCTTGATCCTTCCCCCACCCTTACTCCAAGTGGCACTGCCTTGCGTTCCTTCAGTCTTGAGTAGTTGCTTGACGAATGAGGACATGTTTGTGCACCTTGTCACGAAAATGGAAACGCGGAACATCGCGCAGCGGTATGCCATCGTGTTTTGTGTTAAACTCAGTGAAGGAGTCACCACAATGTATGGAAAGCTTCAGCAGGCCTTTGGGGAAGAGGCAATGTCAAGAGTACAAGCTTTCCGCAGTGGTGTTCATCGGGATCACCAAGACCCAAGAAAGCACGCATGTCCAAGTCAAAAGTGAAATGCATGCTTGCGTGCTTCTTTGATTCCAAGGGCATTGTTCACAAAGAGTGTGTACCTCCTGGACAGACAGTTAATCAACATTACTATGCAGAAATTCTTGAAATATTGCGAAAGCGAGTCATTCGGGCTCGTCCAAACATTGCGAAAAACTGGATTCTCCATCATGACAATGCGCCAGCCAATGCGGCACTGTCAGTAGGGAAGTTTTTGGTCTTCAAAGACATCATGGTGCTGCCGCAGCCCCCTTATTCACCCGATCTTGCACCCTGCGACCTTTTCTTATTCCCACAAGTCAAATCGGTGGTGAAAGGACGTCCTTTTGAATCAACAGAAGTCATCCAAACGGCCGTGACCAAGGCCTTAAACAACATTCCACAAGATGCGTTCCAGAAATGCTACAAGCAATGGCAGAACCTTTGGCGTAAGTCTGTGCAGTCACAAGGGAACTACTTTGAAGGAGACCACAATATAATTGATCAACAGACAGAATAAAAATTTTTTTCGAATCAGTGTCATTACTTTATTGTCAGACCTCGTATAGTCGTGCTGCAGTCGACTTTTCTTTCTTCAAATGGTTCATGTCATTTTGTCAGGTGGCAGCACCTTATGGTATCCTGTCATAGTAGATGGATCATAGTTTCCAAATCTGCCACCAGCTGGTAGTTTTGGCAATGTTTTCTGTGAAAATTTATTTTAGCAAAGTCACGTTTTTTTCGTATTCGATACTTGCAAGATGGCGTTAAGCTCGAAGGAAGTTTTTGTTCCTGGCGATGATGATGAACTTTTAGCTCAGTATATTAATTCTGTCAGTGATGATGACAATTCAATTAAGTGAGTATGAGGAATCTATGACAGGTAAGCCATGCCTTACAAATTCATCTTCTGAGTCAGAGGACAGCGTTGTTTTTCAGCCACATTCTGTTAGACGGAATGTTATTGAAAGTGAAGGTACAAGTGCTGAGAACATGGGAATGAACGAAGATGATAGCAGTGACCAGTCGATTAATCATCCTCCTCAATATGAAGAAGTGAAATCCGGTTATGACCATCTGCCTTCTCATTCATTGTCCTTTATGGAACATACTGGACCCAGGCATGCTCCTCCACCTGAAGCACCACCAATTGCCTATTTTAATTTTTCACCATTTCTCTCTCGAATCTGTTGGTACAAGAGACAAACATATGCGGAACAATTTTTGAAAGCACACCGGCAGCAGTCTCCACATAGCAGGACCAAATGTGGCGGAGAGTAACAGTAACTGAGATAAAGGCATCTGTTGCTGTATTGCTTGAAATGGGTATAACCTGGAGGCCTACAATATTGTCATACTGGTCAACAAACTCACGCTGTATTCCCTGGTTTGGTAAGATGTTCTCCCGAAACTGGTATCAGTTAATTTTAGTTTCTTCACCTCATAGATAATTCCAAAATTCTCCCAACTACCCATGAGAATTTTGATCCATGTTGTCGTTTTCAACTGCTAGTAGAGCATGCTAATCGTGTCTTCCATTTGCACTAATCTCCTCATCAACATTTGAGTGTTGATGAGACTCTTGTAGGTACTAAAAGCCACACTCAACTGTTGCAGTATCTACCAAAAAAACAGCATCATAAGTGGGGAATAAAATTTTGGATGCTGTGTGATTCCATAGTAAATTATTGCCTGGCATTTTATTGCTACCATGGGGCTAGGAGTAAGGAGGACAAGGATGGGAGACCTGTGTGCAGAACCAGAACAATTTGTATTAGATGTGAAAAGGGCCTTCATGGAGAATGCATAGTACACCACCACTGCTGAATATGGAAAGTATAATTATATATTGCGTTTTTCTTGTTTTTCATATAATTTTTTTATTACCTAAATAATGAAATCAATATCTTTAAAAGAATTAATGACTTCCTTTGATCATATCTAAAATAATGCATCATTGTATACACTAGGAATATTGTGGACTGCTATGCATGCCAGTGTGGAGATCAAAACATCAAAAGCAGAAAATGTATAATGTCGTTCAAAAAAACCAAGATTTCATATAAAATCTTTGTAACTGTTTATATATGAAGTAATTATTGTTCTAGGATTAAAATTGTGTAGTAAACATAATTATTATTTACTGTAAATATTTTACTCAAATATAAATTGTTTTCTTAAATGTGTCACTGTAATTTTGCTAGTGTAAGATTTTACTAAAAAATGCAAATGCAATCTTCTGTAAAACTTGCCGTTGTGAATTTTTTTCAGTGTATTCATAATAACCTGTCATTAAGGAAATAATAACTAAAATTGTCATTAGTTTATAAAATAAGTTTCAGTGCTAGAAAATCAATTTTTTTTTCAAAATAAAAGTTTACAACATTTTTTATTGACTATATTTCTTTAATTTCTGCAAACAATAGACCATATTCAACATTTGTGGAAAAATTCACAGTTAAATATTGAAAACTGGGTGAGATATGAATTTATTTCTGTAGCCTTGCAAAACAGGTAAAAAACACATGGCACTTTTAGCAAAACTACATCAGGAAGCCTGGGACTAAAAGGGTTAAACCTGAATTTAAATTGTTAATATCTTTTTTCATTCCGTGCAAAAATCCTCAATTATACACCGCAGATTAGGTCTGTATAGCAAGGGAGAGAAGGATTCTGATAGGGGTAGGGATTTTCAAAATATAGGGCAGATTCGGTAGTTGGAGGGGCGATCGCTCCCCCCCCCCCCTGGATCCGCCCCTGTTGCACCCTTATAAACAAACTCACAAAGAGTTGCTTTCCTTCAAGTGTCCATCAACGACTGCTTTTAACTTCTTACAGGACCTACTATAAAGGTGACATAAATGCGTTTATTTAGATTATCAATGATGGAAGATAACAATAATGCTTTTTTTCCGTCTATTTGAAGGTTTAATTGGCAACAATGAGAGTCTACTTGGCAACGCCCGGAATAAGTACAAAAAATCTGCACAATTTTGAAAAAGAATGCATATTTCTGAAAAATTCGACCATGTAATGTGTAAACATTGCAAGAATAAGATAGTATAGAGCTTTATCCGTCGAATAAAGCAAAAAAGAAGAAAATCGGTCCATATTTACGTATTTTAATAATGAAGGAAAAAAACCTTGCACTCTGAAAAATCAAAAATCCCATTTAAACTTATGGGAAAATATAATTGTCTCAAGGATTCGAGCCTGGGACACTTTAGCAAACGAAAATATTTTTCCAGGGACCTCAAAGCTAGTAGAAACAAAATGCCGTTTACCGCATATCTTTACGACAAACGGTTCTCAAGAAATACGCCGATATAATTACGCGAGGCTTCATATGCACGCAGCTTCACTTACGTGCATAATATATAGGATTTTCCTCAGACTCGAATTTAAGCCGAGGGATGATTTTTTCATGTTAGATTTTGACAAAAAACATCGGCTTGTATTCGGGCAGATGCGCTAAAAAGTTCAGCATCACAATTGACAAATGGACCAGTAACAGAAACTGCAGGTACATTAATATTAGTTTGCATAATAGTGAAGGAGAATGTTATAATTTGGGCCTTGTGAGAATTGAAGGATCTTGTCCCGCAGAAAAATCACTAGAAATTATGGAGACAAGACTTGATGATTTTGGATTGACTTTTTCGGATATTGTCCGATGATGGGGCTGCTGTTATGGTGAAATTTGGAAAATTGATGCCTGCCTACCATCAACTTCATTACAATCATGGAATACACTTAGCAGTTATGGATGTATTATATAACAAGTTAGGAAAGTGTACAACGTATCACAAATGGGCGCGTTTCGTGCAATGGAGTATTAGAAAGCAATTATATACCTGTACATAAGGGAAATAGAATTTTAAAGTTCTTTTCTTCATCATAAGTAATCCATTTTCTTCCTATTTAAAGAAACACAATTTTAAGGAAGATCCATCGGAATCAGAAAATGAGTTTTCAGCGTCCTCTAAAGCTGAGTTATCAGATAGTACTGAAGACAATAATGATTTGTTGCCAGTTTTAAATGATGACGTTGACAGAATTTTGAATCGCGTAAGGAAAACTGTAAAAACCTTTAAATCATCACAGACAAAAAATTCAATTTTACAAAAGTTTGTTCTACAAAAATATAAAAATGAATTTTCTCTAGTTTTGGACTGCCATACACGATGGAATACTATTGAAATAATGATTGAACAATTTTTGAAAATCAATGAGGGCATAAATGATACATTAGGGTTTTTAAATATGAAAAATTATATTATTGATGAAGAGAGAATACACAGCTTGGAAAATTTATTGAATACTTTAAGGCCCATAAAAATAGCTGTTGAAGCACTGAGTAGAAAGGATTCAAATTTAATAACAAGCGAGGGGATTTTTAACTTTTTGCTAGAAACTCTTAGGGAAAATAAAAGCAATATAGCAAAAGAGCTGCTTTCGGCTGTAAAACTTTGAATTAATGAAAGAAGAAACCAAACACTGGTGTCTGCACTTCTATTTTTTGTAAAATCCTGAAATATTAAAATCGAGTACAGACTTTGAGGAACTAAAATTATCAACAAAAACTGAAATCTGCAAAATTGCAAAAAAATTGATGGAGAAATTATTTCCAATTACAATGCATACTGAAGACCAGAATTTCGACATCATACCTGAAAGTAATGAATCTACACTTTCTGAGAAATTACAAAATAAAATAGACACATATACACAAATAATTCCAGTTAATGAAGATTATAATAAATCCATGCTGAGAGAAATCAACATCTATGAATTGAATGGACAAATCACTACCAACTTAAAACAACTACAGGAGGCTTTGAAAACAATAAAATGACATAAACAGAAAGCGAATTTTTTCAATTGCTGGAAATTTTGTTACAAAAAAAACGGTCTTCATTGGGGGATGATTCAATCAATGTTTTATGATTTTTGAAAAGCCTTTTTTTGTTAAATAAGAACCAAAAATAAATTGTGCTAAAATAAATAATTGTTTAATTTTTAAAAAATAATTATATTATTTTTAACTAGAGAATTCTCGAGATCTCAACAAAATTTATTGGGAGAAATCTAAAATTGTAGAGAAACAGACGCTCTATTCATAAATTTAAATTTAATAATTTTCACTTAATTCCTGAAATGCAATATTTTTCATAGTTTTTTGTTCTTACAAGGAGAGGCTATGGAGTGTAACTCTCAGATTTGATTCACTTTCTACCAGTGGAGAGTTTAGGTCAAAAAATACCATTTCGGAATTAGGGGCCAACGCCTTTTAGTTTAAGAGAAGTAATTAATTAAAAAGTACAAAAATGGGCCAATCTTAATAAATCCTAGAAACTTCGCTCTAGCATTCACTAGCGACCGTAGCCTAGGGGATAACAAGTAGGACTTTCGATGCATGGTCTCGGGATTTGAGACCAGTGTTGTTCAACATTTTTTCTCGTGTAAAATTTCATTTTTCATGCTAGTTCTTCTCTAATTTTTTGGAAAATACTTATTCACCGCAATTGTTATTTTTTCATGCAGGATAACTGTTTTTAATCACTAGACCACTATTTTCCCCCATTTTTCAGAAAATATTTATATACCGCTATTTGCATATTTTATTCCCAACCTACTCCCTCAAGAAATTAGCCGCGTCTGTCCATCACTACATTGACACTCTCCGTAGACATTGGCGTATTCTTTAAGCTGTGATATTCCACCATAATTGCACTTCCACCCTTTACATCTAGTTTGCATTTCCCGTGCATTCCTTTGGATAGTAATCGTCGAAAAAAACGATAATATAAATATACCTGGCAATAGGGGGAGCATATAAATAGCTGCGAGCGGTGCAAATTATTTCTTAATGTAAATGAAGTTTAGTTCACAGACAAAATTAAAATAAATCGCTGCAACTGTGGCAAGCGTTCATTTATATGTTGCTCCTGGTGCCATGAATATTATGTTTTCCGTGTTTTTTCGACGATTATCATCCAAAGAAATGTGCTGGAAATTCATACTAATTTTGAAAGGTAGAGGGTGACAACCCAGCGACGGGCATATGAAGAGTGAGGAGCTCGCAGAAATTATTCTTCGCGATCATACCTTCCAATGCTATATGCCTGTACCAATAATAACTAATAAGATGGGATACTTTATTATTATCCGCAAATATATTCTTTATCTTTAGCTCTCGCAATAATCTTCTTCACGCAGGAAAAATGATTAAAACTTACAATAATAAATTCACGGGATTTTTGAGGGAATACTTGGGAATAAAATATGCAAATAGCGGTGTAAGTATTTTCTGAAAAATGGGGGAAAATAGTGGTCTAGTGATTAAAAACAATTATCATGCGTGAAAAAAATAAAAATTGCGGTGAATAAGTATTTTTCAAAAAATTGAAGAAAAACTAGCACGAAAAATAAAATTTTACATGAGAAAAAATGTTGAACAATGCTGGTCTCGAACCCCGACATGCATCGAAAGTCCTACTTGTTATCCCCTAGGCTACGGTCGCTAGTGAATGCTAGAGCGAAGTTACTAGGATTTATTAAGATTGGCCCATTTTTGTACTTTTTAATTAATTATTTCTCTTAAACTAAAAGGCGTTGGCCCCTAATTCCGAAATGGTATTTTTTTTTGACCTAAACTTTCCACTGGTAGAAGATGAAACAAATCTGAGAGTTACACACCATAGCCTCTCCTTGTTAGTCATTATTTTTAAATTTTGCCTAACTAAATGATTGGAATCCCATCATATAACTGAGAAAAATCTTCAAAAGCTCTTTCATATAAGGAACAACTATAAATAAATGCTATTATAGTCGACTAGAAATAAGTTGGCCACTGAGGAAGCGGAGGGTGGGAGCATTTTAAGGGTACTTGTAAGGATCTGGCCTATCATAGCTTGCGACGTTGCCATACTGTGCCTTAGTAGCATCTCTTCATTTTCTCATTCAGTAGCCTTTAGGTTGCATGCTTATGAGTATTGTTTGCAGATTCTTTCCGAGTTTTGTTTGTTTGGTTATTGCTATAGTTGTGTTATTGCTGTTTTGGTTATTACATTTTTGTTGCTGTTTTGCTAGTCAAGTTTTTATTTGAAGTGATTTCTATTTAAGAACTTTCTTTTTCTTAATTGATATGGCTGAAGATAGTGTTTCCCGAGGAAGGTTTAAGTGAGGTATCCCAATCCGAGGACAAGTGAGGGAAATAATAGTTAATGTTCGACATTATTTTGAACAAGAACTACAAAACGGGAGCCCGATTATCTCACCGGACAAAGTCCTTCAGAGAACTGCGAGTGCTGTATGAGTGAGTGAGAGATCGGTGAAAAGGATTTCGAGGGAAAGAAATTCAACACCATTGACCAAGGTACAGTCTGATTGAAAGCTTGTGGCAGACGGATGCGCTGACTGCCTGACATTGGAGGGGAAAGTGCGTAACGGGAGGAACGCTTGAGGAAAAGAGCGATGAGCTTAACAGGTTCACTAACTTAGTCGCATTTACACGGGTCTTCACGTGTGGCGTGACGGGCGACACTCGGGATATAGAACACGCAAAGCATTTAGACGGTTTTTAAGTAAATTGTGGCCTTTATCAATAAAATTCACTTTGCGGTACCAAGTAGGTTTGTTGTTAAGACGAGTGGAGAGGGAAAGAATGTTTTTACTAGTTCTCAGAAAATAAATTGTTCATAAGTTGAGAGTAAAAGCAATTCTTATATGGCATACGTGTAGTTATTAGAAATTCCTTATTTAAGATCGCATGAGATAGGACGAAACAACCTATGATTGGGAACGAAGTTTTTAAGAGGAAGTGGCACTAGTGAGGTTAAATGGTAAAAATCATAGATTACGGTGAATAAATCCATTAATTTCTCTTCAATAACTTCAGTAAGGTGTGTTTTTTTTACATTTTTAGATAGAGGAAATATCACTGTTTAATATACTAGATACTGAGAAAAATGGCATTTACTTTAGAATTTAAAAAAGTTTTTTTCCTCTCCTTATCTGCTTCTCTCCATCATTGCGCTATATGAAAACATAAGAATCCCCCTGACATTCATTTGAATTTTTTATAAAAACAAGTGTGGTAAGGCTTTGTTTTTTGAACTGAATCGATAAAGAATAGTTTAAAGAACCAATATAGATAAATTTATTAAAATGCCATTTATATAAATTTCGGGGCAACCTCCTTAAGACCTCGTGAGGTAAGATGAACCAACCTATGATTGTGAGCAGGGAAGAAAAGTTTTTGAAGAAGCAGTGAGCAGCAAGGACTCCAGAACAAAATGGTCATTGACCAGACCTTCCTAGAATTAACCCCTGCTTCTGCCTTTCTAACCCTTTAGTGCCACTCCACCCCCTACTGTTCTACCACGAATTTTACAAATAACATTCCTCTCCCTAGCACACCACTTCCACATTATTTGCATACAATTTGGTTTTTGTCCGATTTTTACCATCTGATTGCTTTTTTTTCGAATTTGGGTATAACCTAATATTAATAATTTTCTTTAAACAAAATGATTTTCACATGGAATTGATGCACTGTTATTCTCACTACATGGGCATCAAAATCATCGACCGTCGATTTCGGACTATTCTGCATCTTATTCTTTCGCGGAGACAAGAAGGCTGTCCTGCAACTTTTCAATATCTGTTCCTTCCTTTGAAATTTGCTCTAATGTGCAACGTGAGATGCCTGTTGCTGCTTCGGCCCACTCAAGCATTTTTAATAGGAATGCTGATTCCTTCCACAGCCTTCTCCTTCATAAAACTCAGTATGTTATAAAGAATTTCCCGTGCCTGGCTACAGATAACTTTCCTATTCCCTAGCTTTGAGGTAGATGGAGCGGGATCCATATTGTTAAAGTTGTTAATAACTAAAGGAACAACTATATCAAGAGCATAGTAACAAACACGCTTATAATAAAATAACGGAAAATAACAATAACTCTATAGCAAAACTTAAAATTACGATAACAAACAACAACATGAATGGATAACAAAAAATGAATGAACAAAAGAACACGAAGTATAAAATAACAATAACTTGATAACAGATCAGCAATCAAAACAATGAAAACAAATAATGACAGCAAGAGCAAAGCAGCAGTTGGCAACTCCGAAGCATGAAGCTAACTGAAGGCACTTTCTCCTACTCAGAAAATACCCTCACCCCTGCGGTAGTGATGCTTCACCAATGGACTTGCCTAGGCACAAATTCGTCTACTGTGCATCGCCATAAGCTTTCAACCAGACTATACTGGTGACTCCGGGTAAGAAGAGGAATGCAGAATGTAGAGTTACCAGCTTAGACTCTTTTCAGGAGGACATTATTCTTAGGCATATCTACAATTATTATAGAAGGAAAGAGTTACCAACCTGTAGGGTACTTTTAAAGACATTAAAGGAAGCAAATTTATTCAAAGGAAGTGATTTTTCATTGAGAAGAGTGCTTGCAAACCTTGGATTTAAATAGAAGAAATTTAGTGGGAGAAAATTATTGCTTGAACATCATGATGTTGTTGCTTGGCGAGGTCGATTTTTACGTGCAGTAAGAAAAGTAAATTTTGAAAAAGTTATTTGGTTGGATGAAACATGGGTGAATGCTGGTCACATGGTTAGCCAAGCATGGACAGATGTAACCGCTGCAGGATTGGTTTCTGTTCCAATAGGAAAGGGTGGTAGGTTAATTCTTTTGCACGCAGGTAATTCGCGAGTTTATACCTAACTGCATGCTATTGTTCTGGTCCAGGAAAACAGTAAATTACCACGAGGAAATGACTGGTTAAACATTTACCAAGTGGTTTAAAGAGTCATTGATCCCAAATATAGAAGAAAACAGTGTGATAGTAATGGACAACGCTGCATATCATTCAATACAGCTGGACAAACCTCCAAATATGTCGCATAGAAAATTTGATATAATTACGTTGTTGAAGAATCGTAATATTGACCCTCCTGAAATGAAAAGTGTGAATTGATGGAGTTAGTTGCATACCACAAACCTATGTTTCCATTGTATGTGATTGATGAGTTAGCAAAATCTCATGGGCACCAAATCATCCGCCTACCATCTTATCATTGCCATTTCAACACCATTGAAATGATTTGGTCCCAGGTGAAAGGCTATGTAGCTCGAAAAAATACAACTTTTAAACTTTCGGATGTAGAGATATTGACTAAGGAAGCAATAGACAATGTGACGGAAAATAACTGGCGGGATGCAGTTAAACATGTAGAGGCTACGGAAAGAGAGGGAGTTATAGAAGAATGTGTCGAGGAGTTGGTGATACATCTAGGAAGCAGTAATAGCAGCAGCAGCATGACAGATGAGAGCGATGACAACGAAGAAGAAGATAGAAGTACAGCAAATACATCTTTGTTTGAAGAATGTGGAGCTTTTCCTTTGCGAGATTAAAAGGTAATAAAAATAAATTTCAAAGTTTTATTTACTGCTTTGTTCATAAATAGATAATGGGCATGGGCTATAAGCATAAATCCGACAAAGTAGCTCCCCTTCTACTCTGTAGGCGTAAACATCTGGGGGGCAACTTATTTTTCGTGCAGTATATATAAAATAGAATAAAGATATTGCTCAAATTCAACTAATAGCTTTCATAAATAGATATTTGGCATCGAAGTAAGGAAATAATGCTGAAAGTAGTAGTGGCAACTAACATTTTTTTCATTGTTAAGGTGTTTAAATGTGTATTCTTTTCAATTCCTAATAGATTTTTATTCTAAATCAGAATTGATTCAATTCAATTTTGAGTGGAAAAATAAACTTCGTTCTTTATTATGTCTGTATGGGTAATGCATGAGTTCATGTCTCCATTTTAATTAATTTTAAAATGTATATTTTCGTCCACTCAAAATGCCGGAACACGAAATCTGTGGAGAAAAATGTTTCATGTGACAGCCATAACAAGAGCGAGAGAGAAGGGGGGGGGGGGGGGGGAAAGAACCCTTTACCCCTTCCTCAAGCAGCAGCATGTGATTCGTCGATCTGAGCTTGTAGTTCACTAAAATGCCTGTAGAGTGGTTGTAAGGTGTTGCAGTTTTTTGTCCAGGACTGTACCTTAAAGCTTCTCCTTCCAACTCAAATACTAATAAACTATCATTTTTGCTAAATAAAAATTGCTTCTTCTCAAATTAAAATCTCTTTATGCAAGAGTTGTCTTACTAATGCAGTCCCACACAGTTTTATAGAAGTTGAACACCAAGTATAGTAGAACTCCCAGATGTCGATATATGCTTTCAAATCTCCAACTACCTCAAGTTGGCTTATCACATTCTCAGCTGTGCTGCTAATGCAGGACTGTAGTTGTTAACTGGGCTTGGTTTTGTTTGCCTATCTAGGCATCAGTTTACTCAATCTTCAGCCGCTTGGGAAAAATCTCACTTTTAAAAGTAATCCCATAATGCTTAACAATAACTTTCAACCCAGGTTAAAGGCAGAAAATGTGTAAATGTCACAGCAAGAAATTCACAACTGCATGTTTTTACTTTCTCCATACGTAGTAATGGGAAAGTATTGTGATCACGAAAAAAATCGACTTCGAGATTTCAACGGAAATACATGTTTTGAGGTCCCTAGAACACGTTTAGACTATTTTCGGAATGTCTGTGTGTGTATGTTATTGTGGGCGCTCTAACTCAAAAAGTACGTGCCATATCGTTACCAAACTTCATATATAACACTCTAGCATGAGCACAAAGAACTGATTAGTTTTTGGACAATAACGGATAAACGGAAGTCGAGGTTTATTCGAAACCCGATTCGGTTTTTGCGATATTTCTTCGTTAAAACATCATTATTATATATACAATTCTATACAAACGTTATAGAGAATGTAATTTCCTACAACTTTCATTTGAAACAATTTTCTATAGGAGTTATTGTTTAGGAGTTATTTATAAATAACAGGTTTTTCGGTTTCCGTTAAATATCTCCTTAAAAACATCGTTATTGGTAATCTTCGTAAGGACCAAAGTTGTAGAGAATAATATTTCTTCCAAGTTTTGTTTGAAACTAATTTTTGTAGAACCATCCATTTCGGATATATTTCGCTTTATATTAATACCAGTATACAGCGCCAACACCATGTAGCGGTGAATTCTGTAAACATTCAAAATATACGTAATTTACGGCAACAAGGACGTGTCTTCTTTTATGATACGAAATAATAATTTTGCCTAGTAATATTATTCATAATAATTTAAATATCTATACCCTAAATATGGAGAAAGTCATGTGTTGGCCACATCAGATTTTTAATAATTTATATGCTAAACCATTTATATCAACACAAAATTATTATCCATTAACACTAAACAACGATACACTTCATTTTTCGAAATTTCTACACAAACTTTCATCAGCGCCATCAATCACTGAAAAACTGAACTAAAGCCATTTTCCAAGATTAAATTTTTTTTCTACTTAAACTAATAAATATGGAGTTTTTGGATTTTTCCCTTTGACGAATTTCTGAAAGGTACCCACATGCAAAATTTCAACCTTCCAGGTAGAGCAGAAGTGCTCTAGACTTTACTGGACATACAAACTTTCTGCTTTATTAGTATAGATTTAATAACATGCCAAGCATAATAGTATGTCCTATTAATAACTAGATATGTGATAATTTGATCATTCCACATTAACTTCATAGCAGGCAAAAACCATCTTGGTAAACCCATTACTTCAAATGTTGTAACAGGGCAAGTACTTCAAAAATTTTTATAAAAGTATTACTTGATTTAAAAAACAAGTTTTTTGCCCATAAACTCCACAAAAATATATTATTCCAAACAGCACTACCAAAGGATTAAATGAGATGATATCATTTTCTTTGTATCTATTATTGGCAGATAAAGTGATTGCAGAAGAGATATTTGGCCATCTTCTACAATAGAATAAATAATGTTTAAAAGAACATAATAGACAGGAATAAATGAGGAAAACAATTTTTGGATGTAACTTGGAATGAATGCATAGTTTACTAAGTTATGCAATATTTAATGATTGCCACTACATTACCTTTACCAAGTCCATAACAGAATTATCAAGCCTCCCTTCTTCAACTGATGTTTCAGAATAGCTTTAATACAGGAGACTTCCATGTCAGCCCCAAGAAGCCATCCATGATGGAATTTTATCATATCTTCATTCTGGAAAAAGATTACTTTTGTAAGTTTCCAGCTTTTAGGCATTCCTTACAGGTAAAGTGATAGTGACAATGGTTTATGGGCAATTTTCATCTCTTGAACTGAGTTTGGATTAAATTCAGTATTAGAATTTATGATTTTGAACTGCATCCCATAATAAGAACCTTCATTTTACATAAGCACTTAAACTAATGTATAGTTAAATGAAGAAAAATACTAGAACTGTCTTTCAATACAGTTTTGTACATAAATTCCACAAAGAACATATTTGCAATCTGTGTATTCCATTAATGGAATATGTTTTTTCTTCTTGTTCCAGTTCATTAGCTAGAGGGTAATGATAAACAATCAAGTTTTCCAAGCAAAATAGAATATCTCAGTAGATTTTTTGCACAAAAGATTATTATTAAATCTAATGCAAGACATTATTTAAGAAGAAATATGATTTTGGAAGAGAAAATAATAATCTTGCCACTTTTAACCACTAATATGATTTAATAAGTTCAAGTTCAAGCTATTTCAATTAAAATGTTCTTATGCATAAAAATAACACTGCAATTTTGTGTATAACAAGGAATTTTTGCACAAAAATTGACCAAGAGATGCATGGTAAAAAAGCAAGCATTTCTTGCAGCTGTCCAACATTAGTAATTTACTTACAAATTCTCACTCATAAAGCATAGTATTTCTATGGAATTTCATCTTTAATTCTGTATAAAAATTAAAAGATAATAATCTTTTACTTTTCTTTATAAAAGCAGTTTTTAGATGCAATAATGATGATAAATTTAATAATTCTTTATTTCTTACACATGCACAGTAAAAATCAGTAGATTTTTGAAAAATTAGATAAACTGTTGTTAATTTATATTAATGTTATTCATCACATTCACAAATGCATACCTGTAAACTCTTATGGTTTCACTGTACTCGAATAGTTCACCACAGATACACTCACAATATTGCAACTTCTCTCCCTTCCATACTGCATCGATCTTATTAATACAAATTTAGATTCGTAACTCAATATTTGTATTTTTCAAGAATTCTAACTCTGGCAAATAGAAGAAAGGGAGGACGTCACCTATTCACATGCATGAAGAGTTCAATTTAGACTAGCAAACTTTTTCCCTGAACATGCAAGTGAATTGGCTGATCGATATTCAAGGACGGTCAAATGAACACAGTCTGAAAGGCATTTCAAAGAGAATAGTCAATTGTGCAACAGCGTAAACAGACTTTGAAAAGACCTAACAGATTTACGAAGCCATTACGTGAATGCAAGAGGACTTAGTGAATTACACCATTTCTATCTCCAAAGCAGCTCAAAGAACATTAATCAGTTATATATGGTGAAATAGTATTTTTGGGTCAAGAAGCTGCATGTGATCCAAAAGCGGCAAGTCAAGTATGACTTAAAATAGCACGAAAGTTGCATGTGGCAAATTATTAACCAAAAAATTGTGCAAATAAAAATAAAAGAAATAATCGACTATCAAACCATTAAATAAAACTGATCAACAAATGAAAAAAAGTGTATCTGAGGGATCTTCAACCCCGCAAGCATACATTGCTCTGGATAATGCTATTCGCCTGTCCTTACACCTCCATAGAAAAGCAGCTCTCTCACTCTGTTAGCAAATACATTTCATTTTTACGCATTTGTGCTTACTAATTGTTTTATTTTATATAATAAAATCGTTTTTTTGAAGTATGCATAGCATATTTTTGAATACTTTCAGTGTACTTTATAGGATTTTAAGTATAAATTTTCTAATACAAGCATCAAATTATGTTGCCAGAATTGACTACATGAATGCATTTATAAAGACACAAGAATAACATTCTAATATTGAAAATAGAACTATACGACAACAGTGAAAAGCAGTAATATAGTTACCTACATTTAGGAAGGAATTTTGGTTGCCTATACGTCACAAGAAACTTCGAAATTACAAAATTTATTAGTGGTGTCATGACTCCCACTTACCCTACCATCTCTGTTGCATTTTCCTCTTCCACCTACTCCAGGGGAAACCTCCCCTCTCTTCCCTCTCCCCTGTGCCTCCCCTCTTCTATCCACTCCCCTCCGAAAGCCTGCTGAAGGGAAAGTGACCTCAAGTTATTTCCTAGACTTCTACATTGCCTCTGTAGCACATTGGGCAAGGTACTCACCCCCCAATGCCGAAGAAGCGGATTCGATACCAGCGGTGGAATCATGCACAGAATTGGAGCTAGCCTGAAAAGAACTTGTCATGAAGTTCACATCCACTCCAGAGGAGGGGTTTTTTTCACCCTATCGATTCCTCCACTGTTATCAAATCCACTTCTGCATTGTTTGGGGCAGTACCTTGCCCAATGTGGCGCTGTAGTCGGCCTCTGGTGGCAGGCTTTTGTACTCGTTTACATGGTTATTTATTTTTCTTATTACTTTTAAAAATGTCACTGCACTGTAATTATATACAAGGAAAATTGGAAAATGGAAAAAATTAATCGCTGGAGAGAAAAAAAAATTCGTCGCAGAAAAAATATTAATGGAAAAAATATTAGCCACCAGAAAAAAACATTAATCATTGCAAAAATATATTAATCATTGGAAAAAATTGATCCATGGGAAAAATATTAGCTATAGGAAGAAAAAGTAACTGCGGAAATTAAAAGTAGCCAACAAAAAGTGGCGGATGAAAAAAAAACTCACTACGTTAACTCTTAATAAAATTTTATACAAAATAACTATGGAACAAGTAAATTTATATGATTGAATTTTCAAACCATGTATTTTGTCTTTTGGTCATGATTCTGATCTGTAGAAAGTTCAAATAAGGCATCATAAATCAAATTGGAGAATGTGGACACCAGCAGAGTAAGTATCGGTAGAGGAGTAAGACAGGGCTGTATTCTATCACCGATCCTATTCAATATATGTATATGGAGAGAGGCTAATGCAAGAAGCATTAGAAGGCATGGGAGATTTCAAAATTGGAGGAAGGATTATAAGAATAGTGAAATATGCGCATGATCAGTATTTCTAGCAAGAAAGGAAAAGAAACTCCAGAAAATGATTAATAGACTAGTGATAATAGGTAGAAAATACGGTATGGAAATAAATACAGAAAAATCCAATGTCATGCTAATTAATATCAAGAAGAAGAAAATTTGAACATAAGTATTGGAGGAAAGCCATTAGAACAAGTTTCACATTATAAATACCTTGGAAGCATCATAACGACAGAAGCGAAATGTACCAATGAAATCACGACTAGAATAACAAAAGTAAAAGCTGCTTTCAGAAGAAAGAAACTCATACAGGGAATATAAAGGAGGATCTCAGCA
The DNA here is from genome assembly GCA_036926305.1 of Uropetala carovei. Classification (NCBI taxonomy): domain Eukaryota; kingdom Metazoa; phylum Arthropoda; class Insecta; order Odonata; family Petaluridae; genus Uropetala; species Uropetala carovei. The sequence goes on from JAXCHB010000169.1 coordinate 7,419,749, forward strand.
AGAAGTTGATAAATGCTATGTATGGAGTACAGTTTTGCATGGGAAAGAAACATGGATGCTAAGGAAAAATGATATTAAATATTTACTTGAAAAACTTCGAAATGTGGACATGGAGAAGAATGCTGAAGATAAAATGGACATATAGGATGAAAAACGAGGAAGTACTATGACGAATAGGAGAGAAGCAAATGATTATACAGACTATCAAAATGAGGAAGGCGAACTGGATTGGACATTACCTGAGGAGAGAGAGAGCATGATTAAAGAAGTGCTAGAAGGAAAACTGGATGGAAAAAGAGAGGTAGGAAAAGGTTTCAGCTGATAGATGACTTGAAAGGGAATGAGAGCTATCAAGACATGAAGAAGAATGCAGAAAATAGGAGTATATGCAGAACCAAGTTTAACCATGAATAATCATGGACCTGTCTATGGACAGACTACATATGATGATGATGAGAAGTAATTAAGTGATTTATATATACAATTAATATATGTATAACCTGGATTATTGATAATTAGTATGGGTTTCCCCTTAATTCACCCAAAAAGTGAGAATCTGGTACAAGGTAGGTACACTTTAATTTCTGATTTTAAGTTCACAGAAGTGTTACCATGTATAACATGCACCCCTGCTTTAAGACCTACAAATTTCGTCTTCAAACTGTGCATTATACATGGGTATATACGAGGTATGCTATAATTTTAGAACTGCTTTAAAACTAAGAAAATGTCACCTCTAAAATATCTGTTTCATAAAATTCTTGGAAAATTAGATAAATGGTAAATAAAGATATGTTATGATGCTGCATCCATCCCATATGACACTCTTAATACTAAGCTAAGGGCATGATCCTGTTAATATTCATCTCGGGTTTAATATCTTTGTGTAATCAAAATATACAAATACTTGTTCATGATAAAACTTAATGAAATGAAAGATAAAATAAAAAAAGTTCTTTCAAAAAGTCCTAACAAAAATGTTTTAATCAGATTAATCTGACAAGTATTGGTTTGGAAACATTATTCTACTTGACATTCCCATTTAAATATAATCATTGCATCTTTATGAACATTTAGTATAACTGTCCTAAATTGTAAATGTGAAATCAATTCTTTAATCAAATGTTGCCTTTTATTTTTATATTTGGTAATGATGAAGTTTAGTCACTTTTATTATCCAAAGAGTTCCAAGCTAATGAAGGTTAGTCACTTTTATTATGAAGGAGGTTTTAGCACTCAGGAACACCCAAATTCAACTTTTAAAGCATTTATTACTTTTACGTTTAATATAAATTCAAGTGAATCACAAAACATATTCCTCAATAACACAAAGTAAAAAGCTATTAAAAAGATCTGAATCACAAAATGCATTTCACCAAATTAATTACATTGGTGCCATTTGCGGCGCAACAGTCAAGAGGATATAACATTGAAAGGATATATTGATGAGCCTTCGGCTCGCTATGTTTTAATGCATAGTCAGCTCCAGGCACTACCGTGCCCTTCGCCTCGCCCAGAACCATAGTAACCCTCCACGTTTTCCAGAGATTGGGTTAGTAAATGTCAAGACAGGCCAATCAGGTTTTACAAACCCAATCTCCAGACAAGAAACTGATTGGCCGGTCTTGACATTTACTAACCCAATCTCTGGAAAATATGGAGGGTTACTATGGTTCTGGGCGAGGCGAAGGGCGTGGTAGTGCCCGGAGCTGACTACGCATTAAAACATAGCGAGCCGAAGGCTCGTCAATACATCCTTTCAATGTTGTCGAAGTATACATATCAATTTACATAATAAAAGTGATTGAACTTTAGTTTGGAATCCCTTCATAATAAATGTGACTAAACTTCATGATTACCTTATATTTTATTATAATATAATATGATAAAAATAATAAATGCAAAGTCTTCTATTTTTTGGCTAAGGAAAACTCACTTCATCAATTCCTACATTACCATTCATTTGTTGAACGTGAAAATTATAAAAATAGCATTTAGTTCCAAAAATTGACACATCTGTTTGAATATAAAGGCTATACTGATCACATAGGTTACATAATGGCTGTGATGTAAGAGGTTATCTTACATTAAACAAAAGTTTCAGAATAGAGAGAGCAATGTCCACCACAGCAGCCAACCTGTTTAATGCAACAGTAATAGTGGGAAGCTCATTCTCCCTACTTTGCAAAATAACTAGCTGAAACTAACCATTATACTGTCTTGTTATTCCAAGGAAGAACCGACCCCAACATACGAACCAAGACATCCACTTTAAAACTGCAAGTTCAGAATGGCCAGATACCAACGATTCCTTCAAGTCATGCCTAAGGAAAAAAACAAATTCAATTCGATAAAGTTGCACAACATAAAATCATGTTGCCCCTATTAAACCTTAATTGTATATAGTGAATCTTTAATTATTCAACCATCAATCAAATTTGAAATACTATCATTACTACAGCCGCTAAACGCATTACATTTTTATCTGGCAAATTATTCTGTAATACGAACTGTTCCAAAAGTAAATCGTCTCTTCTCTTTCGCTATTTACAGCAGCAATTCAACGAATTGACTGCGACATAATTCACAACAGATTTAAGACATCTTTTCAAGAAACATTTGACGGTGTTAGCAAGATAACATTCAATCCGCCTAATACAATGACAGTATAAGAAAACCAAAAAGATACAAATCTTACTTAATACAATAATTATCATCGCCTCTTCAAATGCCGATGCGAACTTATCCTACTTACCGAGGAAATTATAACGCGGCTTGCCACGAAAAAACTTCCACCATCGCCAGCTTAAAGTAAATGGTATATTGCTTGATAATATAGCATCAAACTCTTTAAATATTAATTTAAACACATATACAGATATTCTTCTTAGTTTTAACAGTACCAACGAGAAGAATTAAAACGTGAGTTCAAAAGTGTGTAAAACTTTTGGCCTGATGATATTCGCCAAAGATACCGTCAAGCATTTATTAACTGATGATTAACCTTATAACTGCAACCTGATACAAAGTTGAGTCACTTCTAATTTCGAAGAACATACAAAACTCGATTCATGTTCCTTAATATATGGATTAACGACTTATTTCAATTACACTAAAAACTCACGCCGCTAAATAAATGTCAACAGGCATTCTGATTCATTTGAATGTACGTCATTTAATACTCTACACATGCCATAAATACGAGCATAAAAACTCCAACAATTTTCATTGCTTCAAAATGCATTATAAAAAATCAAATTTTTACTGACCAGCGCTAGAAATTTTTTATCCTCCTCGAAGGCGATATTAGCAGCTGTCCATGACTTTTCATTTCCACGTGATAATTTCGACAAAATACATCAAAATCTTAGTATCTTCAACTTATAGCGCCTTTTGACAACTCGTACTTCCTGCACACTTTCGATAACAAAAGACAAACGAAAAGATTCGTTTCTCCGGTTTCTCCCTAAAGAGAGCAGTATATTCGTTGCACGATTTCCGTTTGTTGTTATTTAATCTCTCCGGATCCAGGGCTTTAATTATATAGTAATTGTTAACTTTTTATATTTCTTTTCTTCATTACCCCTAAGTATGATAAAAATTGTCATTTTATTCATTATGTGGACATAGGGTCATAAATATATTTTTTTTATATTATTGTTTACAACTCTTCTTTAGAACTGCTCTCTTCTAGTTCTAAATCGGAATTGCTTGACATTTCTGCATCACATCTCTCCAGGAACGCTGAAATCTCATCCTCACGCAATAAAACCTATAAGCAGTAAGGTGTAGATGACTAAATAGTGACCCAATGTCCACATCATGTTTAATTGCATTGCATGAAAATAATATTGTTTGTAAAAATTTCAAAAAACTATTAATATGTCCTCACACATATACAAGTTGATTGGAATAAATGGAAAGGAATATCAATCAAAATAATATAATTTTCTCAGACCAATATTTGGAAAGGTTAATGATTTCCGAAAACTTGATGCAGGGTGTCACACCCTATTCTTTGAAAGCACTGCTCAAACTGACCCCAAAAAGGACTAGGGGCTCAAAAGGGAAGGTCTGCAGATGTGGACCTCTGTTCACTATTACCATAAAACACCATACCTTTCTATACCCTAGTGAACCTATGTCCAGGTATGTGGGCACAGGATCTGAAGAGAAATTAGAGTGGTGAACCATTCCAAATATTGGAGTGACTCGCTTTGCAATTTTAAATAATGATTAGGATCAGAGTAAATTTATGACGACTTGGTTTAAGTAAACTATGACATTTTATTTTTTCATTTTTGTACTGGTAAAAAAATGCAATGCCTTTTGAATGCATTATAAATAGATATAATCACTTGTATTAATATAAAAAAATGGAAAAATGGAGCAACCGAAAAAAATATAGTTTTTATATGAAAATGAGAACACCTTTTATTTTGTTTTTATTCCCTTAACCTGATTGTATTCATTTTCTAATTTACACGTTTCTAGTCAAATCTCTTAGGACAATTTTCTGGAAAATTACAGGATGGATTTTTTATTGTTGTATCTTTTTAGAATTGTATTGATCTCTAGATTGCCAACCTGCTCAGAAACATTGATCGCCTCCACAAGTTGCTGCATGATACTGTTCGATTTTCCATAGAAATTGCTTACAAAATATTTGTAAGTTCAAATCTTCATACTTTCATAGGTATTTTGTTAAAACAACTTCATAAAATTCATTTAAAACAAATTATAACTGTCGTAGAAATTCACTTTTGATTGAGAAAAAAAAATAATAATTATTTTCTGCATCCCTTTTTATTATAAATCTGTTTTTATTTACTTATCATTTCTAAATTTTACATTTCAATAAATTTTCCGTTACATAATTTTGAATTCATGTTAAGAGTAATAATTTTATATTATTCAATTTTTCATAAAAATGATAGATATCTATTCCTACAGTAATTCAAATGTGCTTAAAAACTGACATAAATTTTCAACTTTAACAAATTGAAAGGCATTCTTTCGTACATAAACACTATTAACTATTCCTTACTATAAAACTTTTAATTTTATTTCAAATGTTGCATTTGAGGATGTCTTAACATATGGGTGAACCTGGAGGATGCTGAGGACCTCGCAGCTAATAAATAAAATTAGATTCATGCATGCATACATGCAAGGCAGAGGTGTCCTTTCAGATTTATGTATTCATGCCATAAAAAGATAAATATTAATGGCTTGGAATAAACAGTGGCGGATTACTGCACAGGTGCATGAAGCACTCACCTGGGGCCCTGACACTTGTGGGAGCCTCAAAACAGTCAAAACTCGATTTTTTTCAATATTTTATTTAGTAAAATATTTCACAATCACTATAGTCTACTACTTACATACACATCTCGTGTTCTTACTTGGGTCTGTTACAATGTAACATCCCTTGCATCATTTGAAAACATCTCACAGTTATAATTCATTTTTTGTTTATTTTTCAATATGTGCAAGTTTACATAATAAATATGAAATTTTCTATTTATGAATTTCTGAAATCCATTTATTTAACCTACTGCATACATTTTTTCCATTTGTAAGTTGTAAAAATGTTTGTAGATTGAGTACCCCCCCTCCCAGTCAGTTGGGCCTCCCGAATTTTTTGCGCCTGGGTCCTTCGGATACCTTAATCTCCCACTGGAGGTAATCTCTTAAGCACTGCAAAACATATCAGCAGTGATGTCAAAGAAATATTGAATTTGGATTTACCAATTCATTTTCTAATCAGTTATATTTAATGAAACAACCGAAAATTATTTAAAATATCCCTCAACTGAAATTAGTAGTAGTAATCTTTACGTTCACGTTCATTCCTTGGTCATGGACCAGAAAATGCCAAAATAAAAATATACATATTTTGCCAACAGAATATTTATTTGCCTTACATATTGGTACAGTTACAATCTTATGTTGACTGCAAATATTTTTGTTGTACGGCGAATAAAAACTTGATGTTTTGCAATCAACTGATCAAGGACAAGTATAGTGTCGTCCTTTTAATTTTCATGACGAGTATGAGGTACATACTTCAGGTAATAGTTTTCTGAACTGTTCTAATATTGACATTTTTACTGAGCAGGAATGGTAAGCAAAGTCATTCTTGGTTACATCAATGGTCACATAAGCTGTTCTTCCAAATTTAATAAGCATTCACAGAATAAAACCCAGTTTCCATTAGCAACTTGTTTATGGTGCCCCAAAAAATACAGCAATTCAAACACAGCATTCCATAAAAGAGACATAGTGACCACCTTCAACTTCCTCTATTGAAAATATACTCAGAAATCATTCGAACAAATAAATTTATCCAACTTCTGTGAAATTGTAGAATTCTTTTATTTCTGTAAATGTGTATTGGAAGATACAATCATCTCTCATGCATTGTCGATGAGAAGAACAAGTTTATTTTTTATGGGAGTCTAAGACAACAATGTTAGATCATTGTCAAAGTGAACATTGATGTTAGCAGTTTCCTTTTTAGGAGCGTTTCGCTTGCAGCGTGATCTCCTATTATCATCGGTCTGTCTGTCTGTCCATCCGTCCGTCTGTCTGCATGTTCGTTCTCGGCTTCTACCAAACAAATTTTCATGAAATTTGTATTAAGTACTTACTATGAAATATAATAAGAAACTCGCATAAATGAATCACGTACGCCAATCAGGGATACCCCTTTACTGGTGACAAAAAATGAACTTTCCATCATATCTCGTAAAATATTGGTCATATCAAAATATTTTTCAAATAAAAGTTGTAGAACTATTAAAGTAGAGTATTTTCTTTCCTATACATTTTTATCGTAGGAGTGGCGGTTATCGAGAAAATCAAAAAAAAGTCTTAATTCGAGTTGAACTTTGAAAATTTCTTGCATGGTTACTTCTTCATTGTTGCTATCATAAACAATCTCTCAGACAAACATTTAATTTCCTTATGTGTGCATGCAATATTTTTAAATAGGAAAAAAATGGATTATTTATGATGAAGAAATGAACTTTAAAACGCTATTTCCCTTACGTACAGGTATATAATTTCTTTCTAATACACCATTGCACGAAACGCACCCATTTGTGATACATTGTACACTTTCCTAACTTGTTTTATAATTAGTATTTTTCTTAGAATATGCAGTGTTTCTTTATCTGCCTACAGGCATTAATTTGTGAGCTGCAAGTATTTTTTTGAAAGCTAGTATGGACGAAAAATTGTCCACTTTTAAATTCTGTCTATTGGCATGGACAATACCTCCACATAGAAATGAACCAGTGGTTTTCCTTTGGTGTTCAACTTTTTCTCAGTACAGGCGACTCCCGAGATTGGACCATTCAAAATTCAACCAATTCAAGAATTCGACCGGTCAAAGCCCGCTTATTCCAGTCGATTGGTTGGTCGAATTAGGAAATAGTTTATGCGAAGTAATTTTCAGCCCGCTCAACCATGCGAGGTTTAGTTTCAGTCTAGATATCGTTATTTCTGCTCTAATTGTTTGAATTTGTGCTGATTTAACTCGTTTTTTCTGTAAATCTTTTATTTAAATTTATTTATTTATTTATAAATTTATCACTTGACATTGCATCTAAAAGGAAATGTAATAGTGATAATGCAAGTGAATCAAATAAAAGAGTGCATAAGACTCATAGTTATGAATTGAAATTAGAAATTTTAAAGCGTGTTGAGAAAGGTGAAAGCCATGCTGAAATCACATGATCGTTGGGAATGTGTCGTTCAACTATTAGCACTTATGTGAAACAGAAGGAGAAAATTCTAGAATGTGATAAATTCAGGTAATTTGATAACAACAATAAACAGTCCTAGGCACGGTGTTGTGATTCCTAAAATGGAAAAACCTTTAAAACTTTGGGTAGATGATCAGTGCCAGAAACACAATCTTATTAGTGAGGCCATGATTAGAGCAAAGGCTATGGATCTGTATGATGATTTAAAGGAAAGGATGGATGAAATTTCTGTTGATGAACCTCCATTTAGTGCAAGTCATGGCTGGTTTGACAGATTTAAGAGAAGGGCAGGTTTGCATAGCCTTAAATTAACTGGCGAGGCTGCAAGTGCAAATACTGATGCTGCCTCAAGTTATTAATTTCGCTATACATACAACTATATAGTTGTATGTATAGATAGATGTATGCAGGGATGTGTTGTAGCCAGCCCGGTCTGGCTCGCGTGAGTCGTTTGTTAAAATCTTTGAAGCTCGACAAGTCAAATGTTGTACGTCACTCTTCCGTTAACTTTGTTGGTAAAATACTAATACTACTCATTCCTCCATTTAAATAACATGGGAATGGATGAGGCAGATTTGATTTAATTTGGATTTTAAAGTTACATAAAATAATCATACAAACAAAAATTTTTTCCTTTTTAGTGCAAAAGTTATACATTTAAAATATTTTTTATTTAATTTATTCATAATTTAATATTGTTGTATTAACACATTAGTAATGTTATTTTATCTTCATATAACGTGAGGGGAGATTTAATAATTTTTTCTCGAGATGCAAGAACGTATCCCCCGATTATAACATGCAAGTCTATGGAAAAACGACGTTAGACATTCGACTGTTCGAGATTCGACCACGTTTTCAGGAACGCATCCCAGTCGAATCTCGGGAGTCGCCTGTACCTGTAATTGCAGTCACCATATAACCCTTTTTGCAGTCACATAACATCATAATTTTCACTCTGCACTTGAAGCATTTTCTTTTTTCAAAATTGTCTCACAACACCCTGATTGGTAGAAAGGGATCCAATTCCTTCAAAATGTCTTATTAATTGGGCATTGAATCTTAGACATTATAAGAAACTTGAACCATCTTTCAGCCATAACTCCTTCATTAATTAGAAGGTCCCACTCGTGACCACTTTCGAGATAAAGGCAGAATTATAGTGTGAAACTCATTTTAGCAGGTGTGCAGAGGAAAATTTTTCATTTGCTCTAGTATTCCTGCCTTTTCCTATACATGAACGAGGGTCGGTCAGAAAGTAAGTTTACAATGCGTATAATCTAACAACCAAAGAACCGACACTTATGGTGATTATGTCAGAGGGATTCGTTAATCATTGTTTGTAACACTGCATGTAGATTTTCCAGTCATCTACCATATATTGTGTGTGTATGAGTCAGTTGAACATGGCAGCTCGACTGTAACAGTGGCCCAAGAACAAAGTTCGTGCTATAATTGGGTTTTTTAATGCAAGAAATGTGTTGATGGCAGAAATTCATCACCACCTCATGGATAACTTGATCTTCACCACCTCAGTGAAGCTTATAAATAGACGAAAGTTTACCATTATTCGAATTGCACTTTTGTTTAAGCAATGAAATGATCGATGTTTATGAATAGCAACGTAAATAGATATTGATTATTATTCAGGAAGCGTTTATAACGATTGATGAAAGTAGTTGAACCTTCTTTCGTCTATTGAATACTGGAATCTTACATTTTTTGTAAGTAAAATCATTATATTCTACATTATGTTTATTAACGTAAATTGTGGAAAGTATAATGACATATGGAGGAGAGGGATGGACTCTCAAGGAGAGGTTAAAGAAACGCATTAATGCAGTGGAGATGGATGGCCTGAGGCATAGCATGATTACAACGTGATTCGGTGAGAGATGGAAGCAGAAGAGACTAGAGGCCTGCACGGGCCGGGCTCGGACCTAGGCCTGGCCTGGGCCGGGTAATGTTGAAAAGCAATGGGCTCGGGCCGGGCTTGGGTCTAGACGATTTATCAACGCCATTCCCGTTCGGGCCAGTTGAGGACCCAGTGGACTCCCCCCATGTATGTGACACTGTGCATTGTTTTGTCTTCACTATTTCTTTTAGGGAGAGTTCTCTATTCTCTCCTTTACAAGCGACATCTCTCAGGCCGCCACTAGAGCACCCATGAATTCCTACCAACCGACCATCTCTTAAACAACTACTTAATATCACCATCAAGAGGGTTGTGTGTGCCTTAGGAGATAGCAGGATCTTTGAGAGTCTTACATCCGAAGCTTCATTCCCTACCTCTACACCTTATCCCATTACTCTCCCTATTGTATCCACAATTGGTCATCAGTTCGCTTTGGGTAGCAGATGATATTGGTCTTCCATACTGTTAAAAATTGACATACCTAATTTGTATTCTGTGCATTTGTGTGGTCTGAAATATATTTTGTGTTATTAAAACTTTTTACAAATCCCTAAAATACCAGAATAGATTCAATCAAGGAATTTTTTTTAAAGGTGCGTTTACATTTGAAATGCTTTGAAAATTTTTAAGCATAAAAAGATATTTTATAAAGGGAATATGTTTACTGAAGAATGTACAATATGTCCACGGTCGGGCCGAATTTGGGTCAGTTTAAAATAATTCGGGCCTCGGGCCGGGTCTGGGTGCGAAAATGGGGTGATGTCTCAGGCTGGGCTTGGACTCAATTATGGATGGGCCGGGCTTGGGCCGAAGATTTCGGCCCGTGCAGACCTCTAGAAGAGACTATCCTCGACCGTTTGGAGTGCAGGTCACTTCAATGGTATGGACATTTGCAGAGAATGTCGCAGGAGAGATGGCCGAAGCGAGTATTCGACTGGTCATCCCCAGGACGCAGAAAATGAGGACGCCCGCGCATCACTTGGCGAAGACAGATGGAAGAAGCTATGAGAGCACGCAACCTGAGAGATGGCCAGTGGGAGGACCGACAACTGTGGCGATTGGGAGTACAAGGCAACCGCTAAGCAGTGGAGAAGCCTTTTAATAATAATAAAATTAACGTAAATAAGCTCACGTATCTGGTGTACATTTACCGGAGTCAGTGTTCAATCATGGACAACTGTCATTGCTTTTTCACGGGTTTCTTCCTTACAAGACATAAAAGTAAATATGACAGCAAGGCATAATTACACAAGAAATGAAGCTGGATTTGGCAAAATTAATATGATAGGAAATAAAATTATCTTTATATTTGAATGCAATAGGCTCGGAAACATTGTTACAAGCAAATATGATTAATTGTTAAGAAAAGCTAATTGTAATTTTAAAAGTATCTACTATATATTTTAAAGAGTTTGTATGTTTTGCTGTAGTAGCTTCACTAAATCCGTTGAAATTCAACGGGAAATTCTGCTAGTATTTCATATGTATAAGTGATATTAATTATTTTAAATGAAAATAATAATAATCTATCTAGCTATCTATAATTCTTCCATTGATATTTCAACAGGCATTACACTAGTACATTATAATATGCACATACTCTTATAAATATGTGATAAAATTTTAATCCATTCCACTATAAAAGACGAGCTAAAACCCATAATCCTAATTTTTACACAGAAATAATTATAGATTAATTAAAATATTTCCATTTTATGAGCATGATATAAGAAATAAGTAGTTGATTTTTATAAAAATGTTCTAACCTTTAAAAAGCCGCTAAAGGCAATACGTACTGATGTGCTGGTTAAACATGTGCAAAACATATCCTTCTCCAACCACAAGACAGCAAACACTGAAGAAAAGTGAGCACAATTCATAGAGAGAATGATTGAGGGATATGGGCATCTGCATGTTCTGAGGGGGCAGGGGGGTTGGACGATCCTATTCATTTTCAGAACAAGCGAGATGGGAAAAACCCTTTTGGGAATGTGGAGACCGGAGACCCCGAGGCATCTTCAATCATCTTATCAACCTCTATTCGCCAAGACAACAGACCTCCTGGTGTGGATGCACCCGAGGAGTAATGCTTTGGCGACATCAGGAATATAATCCCGTGTGAGGGTGGGCATACTTGAGAAGGTAAAGGAACCCAATTATTGAGGGTAGCTGCTTGGTGTCATAAACCTACGAGGTACTTTTGTCTTGCAGTCCTGCTGCAGCTGGGTCAGAGACCTTCTTGGATCCTTTGTCGGCACAGGAAAATCGCTTACACCATAGTGGACCAAAAGAAGACATGCATAATTCAGTTGCATCTAGATTTTCATTCTTTTTGGCTAAAATATCAAGCATAAAAAATGTGACATTGCAGTCTGCTTATTAATCATATCATGTTGAAAATTTTGTCAGTGGCCACATAAAAATGTTCTGGTGGCCGCAGTTGAGAAACTGTTCTACAGAAAACGCTGTGCTCCTTATGGGTATTTCACTTTACCGTACTTTCAGTATAAAGTGTAAAAATTCAGGCTTCCTAGAGCAGGGGCATTTTTAAGACTTCAAACTACTCGGTGCAATTTTCATAGCAGTCCGTTTGAACTGATCTGCTATAAAAATTCGAATTTTCATTGTCAAAATTTTAATTGCTTTATTGATTTTATTTAACATAAAATACCGAATGTGTAAATTGAGTAAGAATTGCTTATTGACTGTGATTCCGATGGTTTGAACACAAAGGCAAGCATCTGATAAAGAATCAATCAATCTCGCCATTCATGAATTACTTTGGGGCCCAAAATATGAGGGGCCCTTCGGTTCATTGCACCTAGGGGTCAGCAACCTGTGGATCCTGAGTTACAAGTGGCCCTTTAAGGACTTATGTGTGGCCTCCGACAGTAACTCTCCCTGATAAATCCTCCAAAAAAGAAATTGACTTCATAAATTATTTTAATAGAAATTGCAGAAAGGATGGGCACATTATGTAGAATAAATGATTGTTTTACAGATATAATAGCAAAAAGTAAAACAACGGCAAGGATAAGGAGGTGAGAATCCCCCCTCCCCGTGGATCTGTCAGACTGCAGATCCTCTTATGTTGCGTTTTATACATAATTTGAAAATGTGGCTCTTCTTAGGAGAAAGTTTGCACCGATTGCACTGACATCAAAAACGCCCCTGCCCTAGAGATGTTGTGTCGAGATTTTACTATAGTGGGCATGTGGGGGAAAATTTTTGGCTGCTTTTGTCTTCCCGGTTTTCCCCATCCGTTTTTGCACATGGAGGTAAAAACTTTAAGAGGGGGAAGAGGCATGCAGGCAGGGGCGACCCAAGGAATTTTGGCACCTTGGGCAAGATAGCACTCCAGTAACTCCTCCATAAATGTTCTTTGAGATATTTAAAAAATACACATTAATTTATTCGTCACTTTGTGAAACTTATTGGTAATGAAAAAATAAAAGGAATGCCATCAAAATTGCAGCCTGTTTCGTGGTATAAATTGGTGTCCAATATTTATTCGCCTGCAAGTAATGCATAGACAGATGATCGGGATAGTGCCCCAACACTTTGGCGCCCCGGGCAGTTGCCCGCATTTTGGACCAGCCCTGCATCCATGGAAGCATGTTTTATGACTGCATTTAGGCAGCTTACCAGTACTTCATAAATACAAACAAACCAACAGGTAAGCGCCCCTACAGCTTTGGCGTCTCAGGCAGCCGCCCGGTTAACCAGTACCTTGGGCCGGATGTGGCCCGTGGGCTACTAGTTGGACAGCGCTAAATTCTACAAGGTTTCAAGTGTTCTCCATCCTTTCAGCTGGTCAAGATAGTATCTTGGAACAGACAAAAGGGCACCTTTTGCATAGTAAATGTAGTAGCGAACAAGCGTCCTCATGGATTATTAGTTGTGGTTGGGGTAGCATCCCTTTTGTCTTGCGCCAGAGGCTTTAAACCTGCAGGTGCCCAGTTTGAGACAATTGTGAGGGATGCTCTGAAATATAAAAATGAATGGTAAATGCGAAGGAAGTCCTGCCTTTCACTTGAGCAATTTGTGCAAACCGAATAAAAGTTTAGAGCTCCGAAGTTCTTGATGGCTTGAAAAATATCCGAGCCCAAAACCGCCTCAAAAATATGGTGCCTGGTGCGGTTGCTCCACCACTCCACTGCACTGCCCTGCCCCCAGACGAGGTGTTTCTTTGTTTACATATTATGGAGTTTACATATTGCGCCTCTGTCTTCCTGTCGTTCTTTGTCCTGCAAACCATCACGTTACGAACGTAGCTATTTCATTGAGTTTTATTTTGAAAGCTAAATTATCTGCTTATTTCTTTTTAGTATCCATATAATGACATTTTCCAAAGAGCTTAAAGGATGAGAATTTCTTTCCAGGTCAGGCAGTTAAGATGACTTATAAAAATACACTCATTTGATAAAAACTCCATTGGCACCTTAATTTATGTGAGAAAGATTGAAACATGTGAAATCCATAAATAAATTGCTAAAAATTAGTTCTAATACAAAATATGGTTCATAAAAATGTACCTTATATCACTGGTGAAAAAATGCATGATAATGTGCAATGTTTCAATGAGTGTTGTTTCCCTGGGGAGATGTATCCATGAGCACCAGTCTACTTTGCTTAAAATCACCTTTCATAGCACCAACAATTTAGTATGTTTGGCTGGTTTCCTTATGAAAGTACTTAAGAACATTAAGAATTGCACTGACATTGGTTTGATTTTACTTATAATCATTCCTACTTTTGAACTAGTGGTGCTTGCCATGTTGATAAAGTTTGGAACCTAGAACTTAGATATCCATGATGAAGTGCATGAACTTATTTCCTTGTTTTATAGAAATTTTAAATTTCTGTAACAGAGAATACAATTGTAAGTAAAAATAATATTGTTTATTTGTCCTAGTTCTCACAGCCCCTAGTAATAATAAACTACATACATCACCTAGTGTACATATTCCAACTTCACAACATTCCCTACTCACACAGCCAATACAGCAACATGAATTGAGAGGCTATAAAATTATTTTGTGCAGTAATCTTTGGATTAGAACAAATGTATAACTGAAAAATATGGAAATAAAAGTATTTTTAAGGCCTACAAAGCCATTCCAAATAATATTTTGGGTCCATAACTCAAGTCCATATACAATATTAATTTAATAATAAATTAAGTATATCATGGTGAAAAGAAATATGCCTGGAATTGAAGCGGTCACTTTTACAAAATTTAACATTTTCCTGTGCATGGACATAATTCATTCCCATTACTTTCACTTAGAATTGTCAGAAAAAAGCAAGATGGATGAACACTTGATGATTATAATATAAAAGTTAATTATTATTAATTTTACATAATTACTGATTCCTTTCCCACTCTAAACCCAAGTGATAATAAATAAATGCCACAGAGTAAAGCCAGAAACATCGTTTATCTCTATAGTTTTTTATATTTGGTAAAGAATTTAAAAAATAAAAGTTAGTTCATTTATTAAGAGAAATAAATTGTCATTATTTCAATGTCTTTGTAAGGAAAACTAGGTATTTAACTAAATCAAGAATTAATTATCAACAAAATATCTGGCATGGGAGGGAAGAGAGAGATGACTATGAGCCCAAGCCAACATCTTTTAAGACCCTAGAATGCCTCAGATAAAATGCTGAACAAAATATATTCTGGAGTTCACAAAATTACTTGCCAGACTGAATAATAATTTATAAACACTTTTGTTAAAGCAGTAACACTAAATTATTAACATTTTCAATATTTTACAATTTGCAATTTCATTATTAACTTTTCCAAATGTCTTTCTATACACACGTGAAATTAAACTAGGATAGTTGAGGAAAAATACTAACTTTCTTTAAAAAATTGTCAAAAATAATACTACCTGAAAAAATAAAACGCACCTGTTGCATACTATGAGCTCAACAAACAAATTTTTCGTATGTAATGCAAAAACTGACATTTTAAGAAAGATAAAAAAATTTTTGGTACACAAATTATAAATACAAGCCATTAAGTTTCCAAAATGACTCAACTTTTTACAATAACAGCTGAAATTTACATAGACATTATTAATGCTATTACTTTTTTCCTTTGTGCCCCCTGGACAGTTTTGCCAACCTTTTGCTATCCACATTTCCTGAAATTGTTGAGATATGGAAAAAGGTATCAATTTTTTAACACCCCTTTGAAGATCATCTGTTACTCCACAACTACTGAAAAAGTTTGACAAATCAATACCTCAGGATGGCAATGCATTGTATAAACACCTTTAATGGTGGATATCTACATGATCATTCGGTTTTAAATAATAGAATTTTGGTCAGATATATGTAGGACTTATTTGCTTCATATGCTACAAGTGGATATGTGAATACGATGTGAAACACTTCATAACAAAAATGAATTTAAACCTTTTATAAAGTAATACATAAATGGGTATTCAAGAATGTACATAAATAGTATTATATGTATAATGAACTAATAATACAAAGCATCTTCACTTCCTTTCAATATTTCACACTTCACCATATCTCTTCAGTGATTTTTCCTTCATATTTTCCATAGTAATAGTAATTTTGATTGGCCCACTGATTTGCATATACAAATATTAGAAAGGTTAGAAGGAAGGTATAAAACTGGAAAAAATTACATATATTACATCCAACAATATATAATATTATTTACATTATAAAAACACTCAGATAATAATTCAAATACAGATCTTTTGAAGACATTTCTTTAAACTCATAATATGATAAGGGAGGTGATTATATAATTTTACACACATTGCCTTAGGCCCTTTACTAATCATAATTTTTTTTGAATGACATACAATCTCTATTCTAAAAGTCCTTTCCTCGCATTCCTCTTTGCATTTTTAAGTTGACAACATATTTCAGTACATTTTGCTCAGTCACCATCGAGATAATAAAATTAATTTCGCCTCGCATAGAATGTTTGCTAAAATCATCTTCAAATGAGAAAAATTGGGATCAATACGAATTAATATAGATAGAAAAAAATAAACGTAAAACATGTTCAATGTATCATGTGTCTCGAGATTACCGAAGGAAATTAGATATTATAAAGTTAGGGCTACTAAGAGTTAACAATGACTAAAATTTTCAATTCTAATAATTCCAAAACAACATTTGCTACCGCGAAGGAAACGAGTGAACTAAAATAAATTCTTTCAAAGCAGCCATGCCAATCTAAAATTAGTGGTACATGAGGTTAAACAGTTAACAAATAAGGATTGCATGGAATAAATAATAATTTTACTTAATCATGATAGGTTCCCGGATCTCTTTTGTGATTACGCTACACCGCCTCTTTGTATCCACTGTGGCATTCAAATTGCAGTAGCCGGAGAACTGCAAAATTATACTTAAGCTATATATAAAATAATAAGTAAACAAGTACGCGTTACAGCGAGCTTTTCGGGATAAGAGAAAGCAGCAAAACCTAGAAAGTGTCATATATGGAGCCTGGGTCCTACATGTTAGAGATGATTCGTACTCACACTTTGTACTAGCAAATATATAATGAAATTACATCAAAGTACATTTAGTGAAATATTAATTTATCTACAAATTTATTAAAATCCTTCCCGACGTTACGACGCTAACGGACCACGCAAAACAATTGACAGACGATATTTATAAACCTCAATTGCTAATTTAACGATTCATATATCTGTAACTTTTATCTTCTGAGAAGGACAAAAGTCAAATAAAATTATTAAATCAGCGAAAATACTTTAATATTTGACCCTTGTAATACTTACCATTGCCTTGTTATTCAACTATTTCCAATTACAAAATTATTTCGTTTCTCATTTTCCCTCTCAATTCAATTCAAATTCTACGGAAATAACAATTTTCCATACTGTTAAATTTGAGTTAATAATTGGTATTTCATTGTTAAATTATTGATTTATCTCTTAATTTAACTTAATATGAAATGCATGAATCGATTCGAATGTGCATTGAATAATAGCTGTATATAAATACTGAAAATATTGTCTGATACTAGCTAAAACAATTATCAAGATCTTGATAAATGTAACCTATAAATATATGTAGGTATCTTACAGAATTTCATTATAGCCTTTGGTTGGGTAATACAAAAAAATTATATTTTTCATCATGAAGCTTAACTATCCTATTTCCGTATTTCAGAGGAAAAGAATAACTGTAACTTCCGCAATTTTTTATTTCACGACCGGTTTCGCTAAATAACTAGCATCATCAGGTGAGAAAAGTGCTCAGTTATTCTTTATGTACTAGGTTATATAAAGAAAATTTTGAGCACTTTTCTCACCTGATGCTAGTTATTTAATGAAACCGGTCGTGAAATAAATTGTGGAAGTTAACATAGTTATTCGTTTCCTCTGTAATATGAGTATCACATACCACAAAGTTGAGCCAATTCCTTGGATTTAATACTATTTCCGATTGAAATAATTTTGCAAAGTTTGCTTCTTGAGCTTAAGAAAAACCAGATGGCCAACCAGAAAGATTTTTCTTCATGTGGCGAATTTGCGTCATATGTATAGGGTGACTATTTATTTAATAAGAATTTTTGATGTTTGAAATGTAAACCATATCATAAACCGATGCTCATTTAAAATCTAAGGTATTTTGTGGTTGCATTTAAAAAATAGATTTTATTTCGAATAATACCAGTGTAATCATTACCCTAGTTAAATCAGATTTATTCCAATTCTAGTCCAATGTTATTTTTTCCCAAATTTCAGGTACAGAGTGGACAACTTGTCTTTTCTTGGCATCTGTGTTTCAGAGGTTTTTTCTTGAAGGTATGTTAAGCATATATTTACTTATTTTGCTTATTTCATTTCTTAACTTTACTTTAAAAAATTACCATTAGTGCATCATATTATTAGTTCCATAAATTACACCTAGGAAAATTTAATTGATTGGACTATGCAAATAATTGTATAAAATTAACCACATTATTCTCAGTTCTTTTAATTAAGAGTTACAGAAATTTTCTTAGTGATTATTTTCCTAAATATCTTGCATACTATGTTACTTGAATTTTTAGGTCTACATTTGCTATATCAGAGTAATTTATTTAAAAAATGGAGTAAATTACACAAAAATCAGAATTTTCATATGCCTTGTTATAGTTATAATAGAGAAAGTAAAATTATAAAAACATTAACTGAAAGGTTTTTGCTCATCATTGAATTAATTCATCCACTTTTTGTTTTAAAACTTTCATTGAATGTTGCTCTAAAAAATTAATTGAATTTGAAGTTATTCTATAATTTTTATCATTTGTAAAAATATATTGATGCATTGTTGAAGTTTGTTTTTGATTAAAACAATTTTTCATTTCAATTTATTTTTAACTTTTTTAATATGCATTAAACATGTTACAATTATTTCTTAAATTAGTCCTATATATTTCAAAAATATAAAAATAATATTTAAAATAATTATCTATTTTTTACAATTTTCAATGAAATCGAATCTCAGTGGGAATTACCATATATACTCGAGTATAGGTCAAGTTTTTAAGACCAAATTTTTAGTGAAAAACTCAGGAGTTGATTTATACACGAGTAATAATTGTGTTAGGTTAACACGCATGACGTTATTTACCCTACAGTTGTTAAAATTTGATGGAATTGAAACTATTGTTGTATTTAAACTGTATTGATAACTATCGAATATTTAAATATCGATGTATACAAAAGAACAAAGTTACTATATAATTCAGTGATCCTAAGTTAATCTCTGATGCTTCGCAAGTATTTAAGGAATTTTTGTTAACTCAACGTTCGTAACGTGATGGCGGCAGGATAAAGAACGACAGGAAGACAGAGGTGCAATATGTAAACTCTGTAATATGTAAACAAAGAAACACTTTGTCTGGAGGAGGCATCACACTACTTCGCTGCTACTTGACAGCCCGTAGTTAATTTGATATTCAAGGAAGTATAGAGACGCAACAAAGTCTTTTTAGGATTATTTACATGGAACTAAACATGGATTATGACGTACTCAATTTAAAAAATTTCGTTTTACTACACCTGAAAAACTGGGGTCAACTTATAAACTAGATATTCAAAAAAACAAAAATTTTTACTAAAAAGGTTGCCTATACACGAGATTGACCTATACATGAGTACATATATATGGAATGAATATTTTTAATGCAATTTTAATCCTACATGGCATACAATAAAATTCCCATACTGCCTTTAATTCTTTTCCATCATTATCACTTTAGCATTTTAATTTTTCATTTCTTGATGCTAGTTCCAGCATTATTTCATTATTCATAAATAGAAATTATATTCTGTTTCATTCAAAGAAACATTAAATATCATTACATTGAAATTGAAATTCTTTCACCCATAAGTAATGAATATCTAATTGGCCTCTTTCATGGTGCATGCCTTTTTGCGTTTAGATTAAAATAATACTAGTCTTTATTGAACAATATGCTTGTGAAACATTTTCTATAGTATGGTAATAATTAATTGTACATTCTAAACAATCTTTTGGTGAGCATGTATACTTCCAGTAGTGTTCATTGCATGAATCTTTAACTTCTTCCCTGATGGTTTTTTAATATGCATGGCCAAAAGATGTCACAGTTTTACTTTTAGTTTTGAAAATATCATAAAAAAGACAATTAGAAAAATGCATTTATTTTTTGTTTAGATCTTTTATTGGAAATTATATTTAAATAGCATAAGTACCCGTTGAATTTCAACGGGTTTAATCAATCTAAATTTTCGTCAATGCAACATGTAAAAATCTCAAGAATAAAATTGTGCACTGTTTTAACCATCAAATAAAGCAACAAATGAAGAAATATAGGCCGCATTTACGTTTCTGGATGAAATATACTTGAGTCAATTCAGTACAACTTCCACTTTACATACTGTAAAATCCAAAGTAACTCCTTTTGTAATAGACAATGCTAGCCTAAAATTTATTCTTTCTGTAAAGTGAATAAATGAAGTTCTTTTTTTAAACTATAATAGCCACTGTTATTAGATTTAAATGGATTATAAGCCTTAGAACTTACTCTGTATTAAATAAGCACCAAAATTCCTTTTATAAAAAGAAATCAATTCATTAAAAGATCCACCGTTGTTTCTTCGAAAATTGCCTGTTAACAGTTTTAAATGTCCTTTTAATTTTAATTGAATTTTAATTTATATTCGTTTCCAAACTTCGGCCATTGTTATGAAATTAATTCGAGGAATAACAATATAAATTCGTAAGCATGTATGGTTTACAAAGAATTTAATTTAAGAATGCTTTTTATTTCCAATTTTTCAAAAATGACACTGTTGATACTTAAAATTTTTTATGTTTACGTTAATATACTTATTTTCCAAAAAACACGCCAATCTCTCGCCTTCCCTCCTCTCTCTCTTTCTCGTATTGAAGCACTCAAGGCACGCTTATTCCTGCTTATTCCCAGAAGGATGTGTACAGTAATAGTAATTTGAGGTGTAGCAATGATAATGGTCGACATAGCAACATCACGTTAAAATGGCGAGATTTCCACAAAATATGCAAATTAAATGTTTAACGTGGAATATTTCGAACTGTGGGCAAAAAAAGTCAAATGGAATAAGAAACTTTATAAATTTTTCTTCAAAATGGTTGAAATCCGAAGGTCATCTGTTAATTTCTTCTAATTTTAATTTCCAAATGAATAAAAGCCTGCACGTCGAAAAATCATGTTTTACATGTAAAGTAATGGGAAATGGAAATGCCTCTCTTGGAGACGAACCAAGGAATTTTTTCGCGATTTAAATTCGTCATTCTCTGAATAAGTGTTAATCAAGCATCCCTACCAAATTTCGAGTTTCTATCATTACTCTTTCTTGAGTTATTAGCATTTGCATAGCATGACCAACCAACCAACGGACGACGGCTATTATTATATAAAATTCTGATGAGTTTTAGATACACATTTGTGATGGAATTTTCTTTCACATGTGGAGCATTCTGACATAACTTTTTCGTTAATATTATTGCTACAAATGTAGTATAAGCAGTGCTTAATTTCTGGAGGAATGCACTTATTTGAGGGGAAGTTTCTAAAATGTTATGAATAAAAGTTGTTTAAGTTACAAGAATTAAAAGACTGATGAATGTTTGTACATTTAAACCTCCCTCATGAGTAGGGTTCCCAGATGTACTACTTTTGGTAGTACAGTACTACTTTTTTGCCTTCTATACTTCCTTCAATTACTTTTGTACTACTTTTTGGATCTTTTGGAGAACAGTAGAAAGTGCTCAGGGATTTCTATCTTCCTCCACTCCTCAAAATGCTGTTCTTCAACAGCAACTTGCTCATTACATTGTGTTTTATTGACAATGAAGCGAAGCCTCTTTCAGTGATAACTGGAGTGGAGTTCATAATCTCAGAGCAAATATATCTTTATTTCAGAGAAAAATCAATAAAGGGATATTTTTTAAAAATGGTGCAAACCTTATTTAAATACAACTGTTCAATTAAAAAAATAATTTCTTGAATTTTATTCTATGGTGGTTAATTATATATATTCAGGAGTAATGACTATCCTTCGTCTACTAAATGGTTAATGTTTAAAAGTACTGAAGATATTCAATACAATGAAATTTGAAAAACGGCAGAATTTTTAATTGCAGAAATCACTGCAAAGGATTCTGTGTTTGATGAAATAACTTAATTGATGTGATTCCTTATAAATACATCAAAAGAATTTAATAAATTTCCATTTGATAAAAAGTAGGCCACTTTATATAAAAATGATAATTTTGTTGATCTAAAGAAATTAGTGCACATAATTTTCCAGATTCCAACATCGAATGCTAATGTTTAGCGAGCTTTCTCCTTGTGTTAAAAATACTGGCAATAGGAACAGACTGAAAATTGAAACAGTTAAAAGTTTGCTACAAGTGAAATGTAATTATTTCTTGATGCAGTGAAATGTATGAGAAGTTGCCAAAAGACAATATATAGCTTAAACAAATATGCTCAAATACAAATATATATGTAATTACTGTTTTGTAATTAATGAAGGTTGTAAATTTATAAATGTACTACTTTAGTAAGAAATGTCTCACTTTTTGCAAATGAAAGTCTTGCTTTTTCGTAAAAATGTGTATGAAAGTGTCTGGGAACCCTACTCATGAGGAACAACATCTGATTTGTACAAAATTGTTTTTTCTTATTATACACTTTCCAAGTTACTTTATATTTATTAAAGACCATAGACCTCATTATGTATTCAGTTTTGTTCTGAGTGGTTAGGTTAGGTAAGATTAGGCATTCCCTTTCTCATTTGACTACAAATTAAGCACTAAATATAATGAAGGCTGCTTGTTTTGATTGTTATTTGATTTTATTTCAGATTCTTGAAAATCATCTCCTGGTTTAACTGTTGTATCTTTTTTGTCTGATAATTTTATTTTTGAATTTCAACCTATGTATTTCAGTGTATTTGTAATTGTTTTATTTTTCTTATTCAATGGGGTAGTCTTTTTTCCTTTTGCTTTCTTTCTTCATTTGCTTTTTCGGCTTTATTCTTTTTCTTCATACATTTCCTTCCATTTTTTAATGTAATTACATAAGGAATTTTTGGCATTTTCTGCAAACCTTATCACTTTGGACTCAAAGGCCAATTTAATATGTCACTCAAAGGAGGACTATTTACACTTTCATATACTTTGTTAGCTTGAAAGCATGTATATATCTGGCAGTGAAGTTAATAAAAAGGAGTATAAATAATAATAATGATCAAAGATTCTTATTCTTATCATTTTTTTGTTTATGGTTCAAAATCACCTGCATTTTAAGTTTAATGCACATAATTTGCACTAAATTTGCCATTTTAACGCTAAATACCATGACGACAGACATTGGCGTGCTTAAAGTCCTATTTTTGTAAAACCATATATAGCTTATGAGCTTAAAATTAACATGTTTTATAAGCCATTTAAATGAAGAGAGGGTAAGGGGAAAAGAAAAGAGGGAGAGGGATGGAGGCATAGGAGAAAGGAGAGAGGGGAAAAGGATAGAGTGGAAAAGAGAGGTGGAAGGGAGATAGGGGAGAGACAAGGAGGGGGAAGGGGATAGAGAGAGGGAGGAGGGAGATGTTTCAATGATGCAAGAATATAGTAAAATACGTCTTTAATAGAATAGTTTTCTATGGGGATATCATTTGCACCATTAATTGATTCACATTATTATTAATAAAATATTTGAAAACATCTGTGCAAACATTGCGCTGGTACAGCTAGTGCCTTTAATTTCCTGACGTGTTCATGCAATATTTTTAAATAGGAAGAGAATGAATTATTTATGACAAAGAAAAGAACTTTAAAATGCTATTTTCCTTATGAACACCGATAAATTTTCTTTTAAATACTCCATTGCATTTGTGATACGCTGTACACTTTCCTAACTTGTTCATTTTCCTCTCTATTCCTATCAACTCAGTTACGATCCTTGTTTTCGCTCCTCTAACCAATGTATTTTTTCCGAGCTTGCAAGTGAACAAGCTTGTCGACAGCGTAAAATAACGAGAACAAACAATTTATATAAAATTCTCGTGTCAGTCCGTCTGTCTGGCATGGTACTTTTGGACATTTCACGATGGAATTAAGAGCTGAAATTTTTGAAACCGTTAAACTTCCATGAGATGGTTCTTAGAAAAATCAAACATCCCCGACAATGTCCTGGGTTCGACTCCAGGAGTCGATTATATTTTCCCATATGTTTACATGTAATTTTCAACTTTTCAGAGTGCAAGGTTTTTTCCCTTCATTCATTAAAATACCTAAATATGGCTCGACTTTCTTCGCTTTCAGCGTGGACGCCTATTATCGTCGGTCTGTCCGTCTGTCCGTCAGTCCGTCTGTCCGTGCGTCCGTCTGTCCGTGCGTCCGTCCGCATGTTCGTTCTCGGCTTCTACAGAACGGATTTTCATGCAATTTGATATTAAGGACACAATCAAATATAATACGAAAATCGCAAAAATGAATCACGTACGCCAATCAGGGATACCACTTTACTGGTGACAAAAAATTAAATTTTCGTCATATCTCGTAAAATATTGCTCATATCAAAATATTTTTCAAATAAAAGTTGTAGAACTGGTAAAGATGAGTATTTCCTTTCCTATATATTTTTATCGTAGAAGTAGCCGTTATCGATAAAATCAAACCAAAATGTCTTAATTCGAGTTGAACTTTGAAAATTTCTTGCATGGTTACTTCTTCATTGTTGCTAACATAAACAATCTCACAAACAAACGTTTAATTTCCTTACGCGTGCATGCAATATTATTAAATAGGAAGAAAATGGATTATTTTTTAAGAATATAAGAACTTTAAAACGCTATTTCCCTCACGTACATGTATATAATTTCTTTCTAATACTCCATTGCACGAAACGCGCCCATTTGTGATACGTTATACACTTTCCTAACTTGTTTGCTTTATTCGACGGATAAAACTGTGTACTATCTTATTCTTGCAATGTTTACACAAATTTTTCAAAAATAAGTATCCTTTCTCTAAATGTTGTGGATTTTTTGTACTCCTTCCGGGCGTTGCCAAGGTGACCATCATTATTACCTCCGATTGAATTACCGTCAATGAAACCTTCAAATAGACGAAAGAATGGCATTATTCGCTTCGAACTTTTGTTTAAGCATCTAAATTATTGTTGTAGCAACGTCAATCTTTATACATAGTAACGTAAACTATTATTCAGGAAAATGCGTGTGGGAAGAGTTTATAACGATGACCTTTCATCATTCAGATATTGGAATCTTACCTTTTTTAAATACAATCGTTATATTCAACATTTTAAATGTTTATTAACGCAAATAGGCCCACACATCTCGTGTACATTTACCAGAGTCAATGTTCAGTCATGGACAACTATACGTTGCCTTTTCACGGGTTTCTTCCTTACAGGACGTAAAAGTAAACATTTCAGAGTGCTATGGGCAAAGAAAAGAAAGAAAAGGGCATAAAATAAATGGTATTGATTTTTATATGAAAAAAGAAACGCAATATTTCAATAAAAAGAAAAATTTATAAAGAAATTGAAATAAAAGTTCGCGATTAATTATTGTGTATCATTAACTTCCTCTGTAAGATGACTTTTAAACATTCAGATTTCTGACAGTAAAATTTTTCGCGGGCACCACTGGTAACGTTTACTTGCTGGAATGGAGTTACAGCGAACCGTCCGAGAAACGAGGATCATCTCCGATGCAGAAAAATAGGGACGGCGTGAAAGGAGGTACTTTTTATTTCCATTCGTATCGTCGTTTGAGATAAGTCATCTTTACTCTGTTGCATTGAAATACTCATAGAGATGTTTCAAATCTTGGGGTGAAGAAGTAACACAAATGTATGAAGGGATGCGGGGAGAAGTGAGGGAGGGAAACGTACAGAAGGGGCCAATGAATGGATAGAGCGAGGGGGAGGAAAGGTTAAGTCTAGGTATGTGGGGGAGGTGTTGTGATTAGGAAGAAACAAAGTAAGCAAAGGGGAGTGAGTGCTTCCATGCCTGATGATGACTAGCTCTTATTCGTAATTGGTCGTTTTTCGTAAATAAAGTGGAATTTTTACTAACTGTAAGTGATTCTTCTTATTTATGATGGAGTTACACAAATAAAGGCTTCATCCGTTGATTTTGTTGCAAAATATATTTGGTGTTTTGTTTATGTCTGCATTTATAGTGTCATCAGAGTTAGGAAATAAAATCGGTGAAAGACATCTGGAAACTAAATATCTCTATTATAGCAATTGCGTCTTATCGCACAAAATATGAGTTGGAAAACTAAGCTACGAATATGTGTCTGTAACAGCTACAAATCTTTCATAAACACATTTAACAAATTACTGCTAGTTATTTCTCTTATTATAAATAGTAAATAATTAAAATATTTGGCCTTTTTTATTTGGCCGCAATTATTCAAGTACTTTTAATTGGAGAGAAATATCGCGAAAAATATACTCCCAAGAATATTTTTATACGGTAAATATTTACTATAATTTCTTGTAATTTTCAGTTAATAATATTCCACAAGTTCGAATTGAAAGGAAATTTTTTTCCCAAATATCTACCATGCTGTCTTACTGCGTTGTTATTATTATCCATTCATTTTAACTACGCTATTTATAGATAAAATCATTAAAACAACCTCTCTGTGGGAAAGCAATTTGATATAACTCGTCTAATTGATGATCTTAGGATTGGTAGAATTGTAATATCAATATAATTCGCATTTAAAATCGTTGTTCTCGACAACTTTTGAGGTTAACGGCATCACTTCGATAATAGTATTTATAAAACATAACTTTATTTCAGATGATCTCATTAGGGATTGATATCTTCGCACACATTTGTGTTTATCGTCAACGCTGCTCTCCAGTTCCATCTCATTGTCTTCCTCGTCCCTTGTTTATTTTCTTGACGCTTCTCAAGTATTTTCTGTTGCAGTGAGTCATGCGGATTTGGGAGTGAGCCAGAAGATTTCCAATTTAAAGGGGTCTAGAGGAGCGACGGCTTTCATGTAAATTAGCCGAAATTACGGTCCATGAACCCTTAAGCTTTGAGGCGTGAGCATATAATCCTAAAATATCAGAACATAGCAGGGACGCTCCATTTATCGTAAAATTTTATGTAGCTCCGCTGCGAAAAAGTAGATGATTTTGAAAATACATTCAACTCTCTTCGGAGTTTCTAATAGTTCATTCATATTATTTTGATATTAGGGAATCGATCTATAATAGCATACC
The DNA here is from genome assembly GCA_036926305.1 of Uropetala carovei. Lineage (NCBI taxonomy): Eukaryota > Metazoa > Arthropoda > Insecta > Odonata > Petaluridae > Uropetala > Uropetala carovei. Next base: position 7,447,256 of record JAXCHB010000169.1, read on the forward strand.
AGAAAAAAGTATTGTTCATTGCTAAATTAGGTTTTTAAAATTACACATATTTTAAAATGTAAATGTTATGATGATTTTCTTCGTGCAATCGATCTCCTGTACAAAATTAGCAATTCAGATGTGAATGGAAAGTGCATGGAAGGGGTATCAAGTGTCCATACATATAGAACTTCTCTTTATCCTGAATGGACAGCATAAAACAGTATTTTCATATGCTACAGTTGCATTTGATTTTTAATTCAAAGATTTCTCCTATATATAAATATGTAACAACTTATGAAAGAGTGTCATTAATTAAATCACATTGAAGTTAAGCAGATGAGTAAATAGAATTTGAAAGTAAGGTTCTTCGTATTCACTTTTACTTCACCATCACTCTCTAAACATCGAGTTGTGAAACTGGCGCGCTCCTTTGGGAATGCATGCGGAGATTGCGGTCAGGATGATGAGTGTAAAATAAAACAACAACTAACTAATGTCTTGGCAGAACAACGACCTACAATTCACCACATTACGTACACCGTTAATCTGGCATCTTTTCACTTGACAGTGTTGATAATTACTCGTTAAGTTACTTGAGTTTTAATACATTTGAATCTGTATTACGGCGTTTCAAGCTTTCGTTTCGGTGACATCAGGGTGGACGTCATCCTGTGGTCATCTGAGGCGAAATACCTGGGGCTGACCCTAGATAGGAGCCTCACCTGAAGCCAACACAGCACCAATTTGAAAGGGATTGGCATAAGTGCAGTACGGAGACTAGGTCCGCTTATTGGTTTCAGAAAGGTGACGCTGGAAACCAAGGTGCGGATCTACAGGTCTTGCGTACTGCCCATACTTTTATACGTCTCGCCGATCTGGTCAGGAGCGGCAACCATCCACGTCAAGGAAGTTGGAGTAGTGCAAAATATTGCACAACATACGATCCTTCGAGTGACATGGAAGAGCCTCATAAGAGTGACTGAGCCCTACGCCTACACGGGGGTGGAGTAGAGTCACTCGGTTCTGAAAAATCGCGCCAAGGCGTTCTTTAAAAAAAAGAGGGCACATATCAATATCCTATGATCCATCATCTCTCCCTGACGAGAGTGATGCCCTGGGACCGCTTCAAGCGCTATAACTACATTAAAATCCTCTTGAATCCGTACAGGAGACAAAGGCTTTCCAGTACACATCCGATATGAAAAAAAAATATACCTGAGTTTCAAGTTAGCTTTAGTCTCTTAAGGTATGGCTGTCCAACTATGTCCAAATATGTTCAAGCGCCCCCAACGTACATCGTTATTGTACCGCCCATGCCCCCCTTACTTATTGTTAGTCGGTTTGAGGGAATTTCCAAGAGAAATATAGAACCATACTGGATATCCTTATTAGCGGGTGTGCGGGAGAAATTTTTCGGTTGCTTTTGTCTTCCCGGTTTTCCCCATCCGCTTTCGCACATGGCGGTAAAAACTTCTCAAGGGGGAAGAGGTATGCAATGGAACATGTATTAGGACTGCTAGGGTTTAAGCAGATTATTAGTATTCTATAGATACAAACGAACCGACGGGTAAGCGCTCCTAGAGCTTTGGCGGCTCGGGCGGCCGCCCGGCTCGCCCTTACCTCGGGCCGGATAAAATCTTACCGCGGGCCGCCAGTTGGACAGCCCTATCTTAAGGTATACCTTTATTTCTTACACTCTTTGATTGAATTTCGCGAAACAATGGTGATTCGCTCGCCTGAATTATATTTCGCACACTTTCTCAACTCACGATCAGCGATTAATATTTACTCAACCATGTGTTATCTCCTTCCGCTCCCCGCCTAAACTTCAGTTCACACGCTCTCGGCCGCTCGGTCTCCATGTTATCTCCATCCTCCATAGCTCCGCGCCTAATCTTCAATTCACACGCTGTCGGCCGCTCGGGTTCCATCCTATGCAGCTGCTTCTATGATATCATTCATTCGTCTCGACTCCTCAGAATTTTTACAGTAAAGAAGTAAAAATAATAAGTACAAATAATAATTACATTACACATGTTCAAGTCATATCGTAATAAAATGATACTTCGTGAATTTCTCGGAAAGTGTGTTTACTACGTACGTCTTTATTCCGCAGACGCTCAAAGAGAGGTCGAGGACACGAACGCACCAATTATCGCTCGGGCATGCTGTTGCAGTTCCGAAGACACATCTCCAGCTAATGAAGTAGTTGCGCAGGATAACAAGTTACATCTTGCTCAATAACTGCAGTCGATGTCGAGGGTAGTAGTGCGCAGAGCCATTCCTTATTGACTGTTGCCCTTTCGTAGCCATCTCAAAAGGGCTTTTAATAATTTACAAGTTTGGAATAGAAGGACCTATTACCGCAGAATGTGAGTATTAATGAATATCTTATGTGTTGCTGGTTGTCATTCTTTATCCCTACCATAATATAGTGATATCACTTTTAATAATCGGAATTTTGATAATCTAATTGCATATAAGTTCCGATACTTTAAATTTGGTACCCCATTCGAAGAGTTGTGGATCTGGTAAAGTTAACTAAAAAGTTGATTTTTGTCTGAAAGATTTTCAAACCTAAATAGCTCGTCTATTTGAAGTTGTGCGCACATGGACCCTGACATGAAACATGCGTGCTATGTATCGCACTAACTGTCGAAAAGAATTATTAGGTCATAAGGCCAATGACCACATTTATATAACCTAAAAACACTGAAAAGTTTAGCAAAAATGAGTTAATTTCGAAAATGCATCGACTTCCGTTAGCAACACGTTACTCATTGGAACTCTGCATCATCAGTTACGGCTGAGTGCTTTTGAGTATTTTATATGTTGAGGATTAGATATCAGACCTATACATATACACCGTAAATTGATTCTCATTTTATTTTGTGCCTGCAAGAGGCGCATAAGTGGGAAGAACGTGCAGTTGCAAAGCCTGTGCGGAAAGAAGCCCGTGGCCGTAAATCAGGTATCTCAAACATGCAGCACGCCAGTTAAGTTTCTTATAAAATAATAGCAGAAGTGCTCGTTGAACTACAATGGATTTAGTGAATCTAAAACTTCGACCGTGTAACATGTAAACATCGCAGTAATACGATAGTACACAGCTTTAACCGTCGAATAAAGCAAAACTGAAGAAAACCGCTCCGCATTTATCCATTTAGGTGAATGAAGGAAGAAAATCTTGCACTGGAAAAATCGAAAATTACGTGTAAAATTATGGGAAAATACGTAATTATTGAATTAAGCTCTCCCTCACTCCAAATTTTTTATCGCCATATAGCCTCGTATGTTACCCTCAGGGTAAAATTATATAGCTATACGAAGTTTCGTGACGATATCTTGAAAACGAAAACTGTAAGTAAAACCAGCAAGACCACAATAATCGACAGAAAATGGATGAACAAAGGAACAAACGAAATTAATTAATTTAACGAGACAAAAAATAAATAGATAACGTTTAAGAATCACAGAGTGAATGTTATCCTTCGGCCATTAACTCGATTCTCTCGTCCAGAAATTAATTAATTTAACGAAAGACAAAAAAATAAATAGAGAACGTTTAAGAATCACAGAGTGAATATTATCCTTCGACCATTAGCTCGATTCTCTTCATTCTCTCGTCCGTGAGTTCTGTTACGAGAAAATTGTTCATATCAACAGTACCTTGGAAACAATGAAACGATTTATCCAATCACAAAACTTGGAAGAAATATTATTCTCTTCAACTTTGGTCCTCACAAAGATTACCAATAACTACGTTTTTAAGGAGATATTTGATGGAAACCGAAAAAATCGACTTGTTATAAATAATTCCTAAACAATAACTGCTACGGAAAATTGTTTCAAATAAAAGATGTAGGAAATTACATTCTCTATAATACTTGTATAAATTTGCATATACAATAATGATGTTTTAATGGAGAAATATCGCAAAAACCGAATCGGTTTCGAATAAACCTAGACTTCCGGTTAACCGTTATTGTCCAAAAACTAATCAGTTCTTTGTGCTCATGCTAAAGTGTTGTATATGAAATTTGGTAACGATATGGCAAGTACTTTTTTAGTTAGAGTGCCCACAATCACATACATCCACACAGACATCATTCCGAAAATAGTCTAAACGTGTTCTAGGAACCTCAAAACGTGTATTTCCGTTTAAATCTCGAAGTCGATTTTTTTCGTGGTCACAATACTTTCCCATTACTACGTAGGTATGGAGCAAGTAAAAAACTAAACTGTGGATCCAAAGAATTGAAAACAACTGTTTTGATATGTTCAGCGTCTTAATGGAGCTCATGAATGAGGCAAAAGAGAAGAATGAAGATTATAATTTTACTCAACTTAAACATTATGGTCAATCACTTGAAAATATTGTCACTTCAATTAGAAGAGTATTTCCCTTCAAACCTAGATCCGAGAGGAGGTTTTTTGTGAATTTTGGATCCATTCAATTTCAATAACTCAACAAATACTCTATCTACGAATGAAGAGGATATGTTGTTGAAAAACTTGAAATACAATTCATCACTTAATAAATTTTGGACAAAAGTCCACAGCGAATACGATCTGTTAAGTGAAAAGGTATTGAGGGTCCTACTTCGTTTTCCTTCAACGTACTTGTGCGAAAGTGTATTCTCAGCAGTTTCTGCAACCCTAACCAAATATCTAAATAGGCTGAATTTGACCCCGACACTGACTATCTTTAACAAATCTTACTCCAGACATTGATACGATCGTAATATATGCAGTCACACGCAAGCTCATCCATCTCATTAAGATTCATGCACTGATAGTATTATTATATTTTCTGCTATTAAAATCAGATACAATGTTACTTCCATGGTAACTAATTAAATTATTTCATTATGTTTTGCTTTACTGTATATGTTGCCGTTTGTTGTCATGTTTTGTCTACCCTTCTTTTTTGAAGAAAATTTTCATGGGGGTTCCGCATAAAGAAAATATTATTGTTTGGTGTTCCTTGATCTCAAAAAGTTTAAAAAACACTGGTATAGAATGCCTGTAACATATACATACAATCATTCTCTTTCGTGGAAGATTATACGCAACTGATTTAAGTTTAAGTAATAATTGTTCTCACTTCGGAAATTTCGGTATGATAACATAATTTTGAATTTTGAGTTCCATACTCTCACGCCATCTAAAGTTTTGTTAATTCAAAAATATTGTTCAGTGGAAAGTTCATCAGTCAGATAAAACAGGTAAATTTTTCGTTACGCATTTGTCCTGCATTGCAACTATTATTCCAAATTTATTAAATTCTATACTTCATAATTATCTCTCATGCATATAAAAAAACCCATTATTAATAAAATTTATAAGACGAAAAAGAGTATAATTTAAAAACGTATTTTTGTATATTTTTTAAATATTGAACCTAGGTACTAATTTATAAAGGAATTTTACGAGCTAACATTATGGCTAAAATCAAACCGCAACAAATCAACCAACGATGTCTCTTCAAAAACCAATGCATTTCTCTATAGTTTTATGGAAATTTTAGAGATTTGTTTTGTCAATCTCAGTGCTAACTATTTTTCATACCCCCTACGTAATGGCTATTGGATTATTTTGGCCGTAAAGGAGCAGTCGGGCGCAGTCCCGAAAGTCCGCTAACGTGATCTCTCCTTTGGTTTCCATGTCGCCTCTTTATTTCCTCCGAACGCTGCAACACTTCCACCGCCCCTCCCCCCTCAACACCCTCTCACCCGCCCCTTCATGCTTTCTACTTTACACTCCTCGCTTCTGTTGTTTTTCCTCTTTTTCTGCCCCATCTCTCCCACTTTTTTCCAGTCCCTCCGCGTTTATGGGGACCTCACTGACTCACCAGTGGTGCGCGGGATGGACCACGCGACGCCGCCGCTCTGAAATAGAAGACGGCTTCTTCCCCAACCCTTCCCCATACACCAACCTCCTCTCTTCTCCAGCGGTGTCACCATTCTCCTCTCCCCCACCCCCCCCCCCCAACTTCCCAAACCCCCTCGAACCGACACTTTTCCCCGTATTACTCCACCCACCTTTTTCCTCCGCAAGATAAATGGATAACAGAGCGCTAAAAATAAGCGGTGTTATAGACTGCTTGTGATGCCGTCTCTCTTTCTCCCACTTGCGTGGCGGTTCGCTAAGTGGACCGTTGGTTCGTCCGTCCGCTGTCCGCGAAAAAATCTCCTCTTAAGTTCTAGCGAGTGGGGGAATGGTAACGTTTATTCTGTCCTTAAAATATATAGCCAGTGCTTCACTGATGGCCAAGTATGTCGGTCATCTTTATCTCTGTGTCACACGGGCGTATGTTTTAAGCTTGCAGGGATTATTCTGGCTTAGTGGGAAGGTGCAAGAGAAAAATGGAAATATTTAGATGGCGAGATATTGAGAAAGATTTTTATGATGTTTTCTCGAATCCTTTTCGTGTTCACCGGTGTTTGATAAATAAGCGATCAGAAACTGTCGCAGATACCATTCAACGCCTTATTTTCGTTACCGAAATCAATGGCGAATATCTGTTTATCCATTCTATTGTTATTTCAAAACAGTTTAATTATTTTGCTGCAAATGGCACATTTTAAAAGTATCGACTCATAAATTTTCTTCCCCCTTTGTGGAGGGGTTTGTTACCTCTTGGTACACAAGCACTTTAGAAATTTGTCGTTTAGGTTAGGGAAATCCTCGTAAACATTATGATTTTGATATTCGTAAATCACCATTAGCTGAGGTCATATCACTCGCGTCTGAGAATTACGAAGTTCGACGAATGGTCGCTTCTCGTGTTTGCGAAACGATATTTCAGTTCTGGCCGTGACTTCTCTAATTCCGCTGACAGGATTCTCTCTGCTTATCATACACTCATATTCGTTGGTGTTGCTTAACCGTTGGCTTGTTAAGCGGCAGGTGTGCCCCGAAATAAAATGTCATTTTGTTTTGTGGTTTGGCCAGTTTCTATTTTGGAACCTCCAAAAGGCATGATTTCGGTATTTTTGGCAATAGCGTATCGTTACTTTTTCTTAAAAGCCATCATAATTCTGTCGAGTGAGTAAAATCCAACTGAAATTCATTCCTTCCGGACGCTAAAGCGTCAGGGCTTGGTTTGCTTCAACAGCTTTGAAGCGCTTTCTGCTAACACCACGATCGTTGCCTTTTACATCACGTAAGGCCATTCGTAACTTAATTGAAATTAGATGTTTCCCTTTTAGTAACTAAATAACCCAATTACATCGTGGATTCTTGCCACAGTTTCCGAGAAAATACCTTTTAATTTCGTTTTGCAAAAATAGATAAGAATCCCAGATAGCACTTATAAATTTTATTTTCCTTTTATGTTTTGTCACGAAGCATCAGTAGCTGTTTATTCCAACCTTGGCAACACTTGTGTGTAATAATTTACTGGTAATCTTAGGATCAATTTACCGCTATTGTAATTCAGTTGAGCCCTCTTTAGTTACGATTGTTTTGACGTACCTTTCGTTTTTATTAAATAAAGTTCTCTTTACTTTTGTAAATATAAACTGCTACAGACAATTTTGACATCACTATCCAATAAACACAATTTTTTATTTACGACAATTACTTCATTAATAATAACAATTTAATAATTCAATTAACATTTTATTATAATGTTATATAATTGAGCTATAATTTATTAAACTAATGTAATAGGTAGTCAATGAATGACTCGATTAACTGATCTTTAGCTTTTAAAAGAAATCCTCCATTATTGACCAATTTAATTCATTTTTATAGACTTCGTCTAATTAGGTATTCCTTTCAATAACATACAAGGGATGTTCAAATTTGGCCTGGACTTAATTTATTATTAAATGGTAAAAGTAACCCAAAACAATAATAATACAGTCACTTTTTATGTATGTACTCTCTCCTTCAGAATGCACTTGATCCAGCCTTCTAGTAGTTTTTGTATTCCAGTTTCAACGGAATCTTTCGGTTAATGTCGACACCAGTTGAGGACTGCATATTTCACTACGCATTCGAACTGAATTTATTGCCTACTATGTACACTTTAAGCTGCGTAAACAAATGAAAGTCACACGGTGACAAATCAGGACTATAAGAAGTATGGCGAAGAACGTCCCACCCCGATTCAGCCAGTATATTCACAGCCAAGTTATTCTTATGTGGTTGGGTGCTATCGTGGAGAAAACAAATTCCTTTTGACATAAGACGTAGTCGTTTCTTCCTTAGATCTGGTTTCAGACGGTTTTTTAGGAGCGCTGAGTAATAAGCAGCATTAATTGTATGGCCTTTTTCCAGGAAATCCACATGAATAATACCTTGAGCATCCCAAAACAGTGGCCATCACCTTGTTTGCTGATGCCATCGCTTTTGATTTTTTCGGTGTAGGAGGATTTGTTTCTCTCCACTCCATGCTGGAACAGTTGTTTTCTGAAGTAAAATGATGGCCCATGTCTCATCCGTGGTTATGATGCAATTAAAAAAACCAGCCCCTTCCCTCAGAAATCGTTTACTCAGAACCCCTGAAATTTGAACCCGCATCGCCTTTTGTTCTGGTTACAACTGCTTGGGCACCAATAGAGCGCTGACTTCACTGTATCTAAGGTTGTAATGAAGTACAGTCTCAGCACTACCAATACTAATGTTAACTAGCAACGCTAATTCACGCACTGACATTCGCGTGTCCCTCTGAAAGAGCTCATCAACCTGCGTAATTGTTACATCATCGACATCAGTTGCTGGTGCTTTGTGTTCTTGTTCTCCACGCATTTTCGACCCTCTCTGAATGATTTGTACCACCCAAAAATAGAAAACCGAGACAGACAAGATTCCCCATACTGTACTCGAAGTCACCGATGAATTTCAGTCCCTTTTACACCTTCCTTACAGAGAAATTTAACAATAATGCGTTGTTCCACTGAAGTAGAAACACGTTTAGATGCCATCTTTGTTAGTTCTGACATGGATTTCTATGGCAACAAAACATAATTTTTTTGTATTTGCAACATTGTAATGATTATGTACACGCCTCATCAGCTCATTGTATTATATATAAGATTTTAATTAAAAAAATAAAGTCCAGGTCAAATTTGAACATCCCTCGTATAGTGTTAAATATTTTTCTATTCTCAAGCTCAATATTTTTTATAAAATTAAGAAAAAATATTTGTTTTTATCTAATGTGTGTATTTTTAAACTTGTACTACAACCTATAATGTAGACATATATGTATAATAAAGTCTTACCGATCGTATGTAAGGTAAACAATTAAAAAAACGCATATATAAATGTTGCTTTATCAAACATTACTTAATCTTTGATTAGATCCGTATGAATACGAAGCGTTATAGTATTGACTTCTTTAGGTTGAATCATCGTTTCATGCTTGTACTAAGCATCTTTTTCAAAGATTTCTTAGAGACTAGGGCAAACATGAATATGAAACATACATTTTAATTTATTATTGTAGGTAATCAGATGTAGTTTTTACAAAAAAACAACTTTATATTTATCTTCATATTTATCGTGTAATTACGAAATCTTATTTTTGTCAACTTAAACACATCTGTTATTTATCTTATATCTTCTGTCATACGATTTATCCTAACTTCCTTATTTTATAATTATGACTTGATTACAGCGTTAATATTACAGATGGAGATAGCACACCGGAGGACGTTTATGCTTAGTTTTGTGTGCATGAAAATCATTTTTAGATATTTTGCATGGTGTTTGCTGCATTTCCAAGGAAGTGTTCTTCCGAAGTTTTTGCCGAAATGACTTTTTAGTGTGTGAAGATAGAGGAGGAGAAAAATTCTGAACTTGACCGGGAATCGAACCCGGGTTTCCCGCTTGCCGGGTAGGTACTTTAACCAACTACCTATCAAGCCAGTCTAATTTTTAGTAACTTTAGATAAAACTGCGTGTGTGGTAATATATCTAAGGCACTGGTGGTGTAGTGGTTAGTGTGTCGGCTTTCCGTTACAAAGTTCCGGGGTTCGAACCCCGCGAATGGAGGTTTTCCCAAAAAAAACTATCGTCGGTGCCTGACAGTAGAGCAGAAAACAAATTATGTTGGCTGGGTCTGTATCCAATAGAGCTATATGCGTGATCCGGACTATTTGAACGGCTACAGTACTGCGATGTGGAAAGCAAGAGGGAAACTACCACATTAAAATTCCCTAGTAATGATTATATGGTTGGACAATATGAGTTCTCTCGAGGTAAAATATTCCGGAGGTAAAATAGTCCCCCAATCGGATCTCCGGGCGGGGACTGCCTTGAGGAAAGCATTTGTCGAAGGTAACTTACGCATAGGTACTTGGAATGTAAAAACCATGAGGAAGGCAGGAAAGCTAGAGAACCTGAAAGAAGAAATGAGAAGAAATAGGATAGGGCTAAGCGAAGCTAGATGGGAAGGAGAAGGACAGTTCGACTCGGAAGAACTCACGGTAGTTTACTCTGGAGGAAATAGTGGGGCAAAGGGAATAGATCTGGTACTTAGGAATGATATGATGAAGAGCGTGACAAAAATAACAGCAACGAACGATAGGTTGATGGCAATAAAGCTAAAAGCAGTCCCAGTGGACATGCTGATAATCCAGTTATATATGCCAACGTCCACTCATGAAGAGGAAGAAATTGAGGAGATGTGTGAACAAATTAACGAGATTTATGAAGAAGACGGAAGAGGAAAGATAAACTGCATAATAATGGGAGATTGGAACAGCATGGTTGGTGAAGGACAAGAAGAAAATTTGTCGGTCAATACGGACTTGGGAAAAGAAACCGAGGAGGAGAAAACTGGTAGAATTCTGTGTTAATAACGACCTAGTAGTGACTAATACATGTTTCAGAAAACATAAACGAAGACTGTACACATGCAAAAGCCCAGGAGATAGAATGAGATGCCAAATAGATTACATCCTAGTAAAACAAAGATTCAGGAACAGCATAAAAAATGCTACGACATTACCAGGAGCAGACATTGATTCAGATCGCATCCTTCTAATAGTCGATGTAACTACAAAGCTTAAACAAATAAGGAAAACGAGAAGAGATAGACAAACTTGGGACCTAGAAAAACTGAAAGAAAAGAAAAATGCCTTCAGCACGAAGTTGGAAGATCGCCTTAGAAATTTGGAAAACAAACCGAAGACCGTGGATACAGAATGGGAGGAAGTGAAAGCCAGCATCAAAGATACCTTGAATGAAGAGAGTGGAAAACAAGAGAAGAAAATCAGAAAACCATGGGATCACTAAGGAAATGCTGGAGAAAATGGATGAGAGAAGAAAATGGAAAAATATTAACAGTGAAGAAGGTAGAGCCAATTATAGACACATAAACAATGAGTTGAGAAGGGTAACAGATAAAGCTAGAGAAATTTGGATAAAAGAAAAATGTGAGGAAATACAACAGATGGAGAAGTTAGGAGGTACGATATGATGTACGCTAGGGCACTGGAGTTAGAAGAAGCCTAATGGAATTCGTGGTAAAGGAATTATTAATACAGATGGAAAAATAGTCGCAGAACCAAAGGATGTAGCACAGGTATGGGAAGAATACATTAAAGAACTATACAAAAAGCAGGCAGGATCGGTACAAATGGAACTGGAAGAAGAGAATTGCATTGAAGAAGACAACTTGGGACCAAGTATTATGAAAAGCGAAGTAGAAAAGGCGATACTGGAAGTAAAGAAGGAAAAAGCTACAGGCAGCGATGGATTACCGGCAGAGGTACTTAAATCATGGGATCGGAAGGACTAAAAGTGATTACGAAACTAATTAACAAGATTTACAACTCGGGAGAGTGGCCTCAGGATTTCTTAGATGTAACAATGATCCCTCTAACGAAGAAGCCAAAGGCAATGCAGTATAAAGACTACAGAACGTTAAGCCTACTGTCACACATTTCGAAGATCATCACGAGGATTCTTAACAAAAGGCTATAGAAAAAGGCCGAAGAAATGCTAGGGGAAGATCATTTCGGCTTCACAAAAGGACGAGGAACCAGAGATGCTATCGGTGTAGTGAGAATCATATCAGAAAGGGCAATAGAATACAGCCAAGATTGCTGCGTATGTTTCATCGACTGGCATAAGGCCTTTGATAGAGTAAATTGGGTGATACAGTGATACAGCCAGTCAAATGTCGAGTGTTTTCGGTTTATTTAAGAAATATAAATTATTGAATTTAGAGCAGACATTCCATCGCAATCAGGATAATAGCAGCCAAACGTTTTCTCTTTATTAAGAAATACCATTTCTAAAATACACCTCTCTTATTTTTAGACTGAATTCGTGTATTGTTTCAGTGTAAGTAAATAAGTCTCATGTAGTATGGAAATTATTAAATTAAGTTTCATTTGAATTCGAAGGTCAAAGGTTTGAATTACCGTATAAGAATATATTTGACGAAATGCGTTTTTCATGGACGAAGCTAGCTGATAAAATCAATGTCAGATTTCCCATAAAGATTCTTAAAACTGTAATAGCTTTTTTCCATAAGAATATTCTTATGTCTAGATACATTTTGTGTTTACAATATTTATATATTGAAATGAACAAATACAATATATGTTGTCTGCGTCTTGAAAAATTTCAACTGATCTTAAAAGGTTGGACAGAACTGCTCTAGGGACTAAATCGCGGGACATAATCTCATGAATTCTCGTATTCACTTAAGATATTACCCTGAATAGGAATAAATTTGAAATGAATCATATAGCGCGTCAGTGAATGATAGTTTATTCCTGTAGATTTTCCGAAAAACATTGATTTACTTAAAACTAGCTGCATGGGTTTTCATTAAGATGCGTCCATAGAGCTTAACGTCATATGTAATACTACGTATGTTTTATTTCTAAAAGAACACAATTATGTAGCATCCAGTAACATTATAATACGATACATAGAGTTACATGCCCAGCTGCCGGCAAGGTCTTCCCAATAAGAGCATCGTTATTGTTGTGAACACGCAAACTGCTGCAATGGTTTGTTTCTTTCCGTTTTCACAAAATAGCGTCACGATAAAAATCGTTCTCCATTGCCTAGACTCTACAAAGCAACAGTTTTATGTGCACCACTCGTAATCTCAGCGCTGGTTAATAATGGTGATTAAAACTTGCGATTTATTATAGAAAAATGCGTTTTTAAGAAGTTGATTGAATACGACACAATTTATGTTACCCTGAATTCTGTTTGTATAGTTACTTAGGTAAATTATTAGTTATATCATTCACTCATAAAATTGAAACCGTCATTTAAAAAAACGAGAGTTCTTGCCATTTTTCGAGGCATAAATTCCATTCTTTGAGGATTGGAAAACGCGATGCTTTTCCATCTTGTCGCACGTTTGGCAAACGTTAGCGAGGTGATACCCCGCTAGCCCTTGCCACAACATGCTGTTCCTAATGAGCAGAAATAGAATAGGAGCTGCGACTAATTCTTTTCATTCTTCTCTTACCTCCCTTTGTACGCCCAAGTATCTCTTGAAACCCTTCCATAACTCCGCCACAACAAGTTTTTACTGTAGTTTCGCCTCAGCACTCTACGTAAGCGCAGACAACGAGTGAATGGAAAGCCACTTTACACGCTTACTTTTTTTGCGTATCATCCCTGAAATCGCGAGTATTTTCCTCCGGAGATTCCTCCTCCCTCCCTCTTCCATACAATTCCGGCCCCCGCAGAAGTTCGGATATATCTTCCGCAGAATCGAGCTAGGATTCCGCCGACTTCCACAGCACTGATTCAGTTCCTCGCCATACAATAACGTTACTCTTCTTAGAAAAAAGGATGTTTTTGTTTTGTTTGAATAACTCCGACATCTGCTGCCTTTCATTTTCTTCCCCTTTCATTTCCATATATATCTCTACATTATAAAATCGTAATGGTCATCATCGTGGTCATGCGTAACGCTCTAATTTTGTGAATAACTCGGTTAGAAATAAACTTAGAAGCCTGAAATTTCTCAGAATTTCAGTGTTGATGAATCTTTACGTTATGACTAAAAAAATTTTGAAAAATGTCACGGGTTCGACTCCAGAGGATGAATGTCTTTTCCCATAAGATAACACGTAAAAATCACCTTTTTGGTTTGAAGGCATTCATTCTTTTACTCTTTAAAATATCTTAAAATTAAGTTATCGACATGAAATTTGCGCTAAAACACGCCAAAATGAATGAGGATTCTTATTTTTACCGTCGAATACTCAATCTCATTCGAATTCGCTCATATTTTGAATTTATACTTGAGTTTTGATAATTTTTTTAACATTTCAATAATTAGATTCCATGGTTACCGGTATTGTTGTCCTCGGTAATTTCCGTGCATATGCACTTAAATAAAGGCTTAAAGATAAAAATAAGATTAAAACTTGCTCGAAATGACCGAAGATATGAATTTAATGCAAATAAATTGAACGCAGTATTCATGTTATTTATATTTTTTATCTATGAGTATGTTATTAAAAACCTATTTCTGGTTGTCTCTCTCTCTCCCTCTCTCTCTCTCTTTAATGCTCAGCCATTTTTAATCTCCGGGAATTTCAGCCCTCTAAGTTTATTTTTATCGAGTTATTCAACTAATTTTTCTTAATTTGTTATTAAAAACCAAACATACATCCCTTATAAAATATATTCATTAAACTCATATTCAAAACATATTCCCGTTAAAGTAATCTAAATCCAATAGGTACATGGTAGGAACGAAGAAACAGCCAGCGTCAGCGAGCAGGGGTTTTATTTTCTGCCACTTTCAGTAAAAAATGTTAGTATAATAGTTCTTTATTGCGTAATGGACTTTTCAAAAAAAGAATTAATCGAGCTCACCTAACGGCTAAAATCAAATTGACGAACTATGCCTCACTAATAACGAAAGGATATTTTTAGTATTTCTTGTAGACGGGACTTTTGGACTATCTTATGTGTGTATGTGTTACAATTAAAGTCTTGAGTTTCATTATTCTGTTGATTACCTATGCCTCGATTTACGGGCCATTATGTCAGTGAGGGTATACCATTGGGGCAAAAAACTTAGGTGTAATATTAATACGCCGTTAACCTGAAAAACAGCTTCTTGTCGGCTTCTATCCCTCAAATCCAGATGCAAATCTGTACGTTTTTTTTGCAATAACTTATCTTCATCAATGATTTTTAAATGGTATAGAAAACTAAAAATTCATTATATGTAAACATTTCCTGTATGAATAGAATCCTAAATAAATCAGCGTGGAAGTTTTATTCGGAAAGTCACATTTTTTTTTAGTAATAATAACGCCAAAATAAGCGTCTATCGGGTGATCAAAACTGTGGCCCGTCCAGGGGGTTTCTTTTATAGCATGGTGTGCCGCATCCTGGCCCTCAGTGGGAATCCAAAGATAGTTGTACTAAAATCCACAAGCCAATAAAAATGGAGTTTCTAATACATTCATTGTTAGGCCGCTTCAGTTGTCGGCCGCCTTTGTTTTTCGATTACCTTATATGCGCGGACCTGTTTCACGCTATAACAAATCCGCTTAAAACGGGGTCACGCAAAGTGAGGTATGACTATATAAATGTTTTAAGGATTATCGAATGATTTAAGCTAGTATTGAATAGTGATTGTACTATAAACTTTAACTAGTTATTTTGTTAGTTTTCCAGTTTACAGATTAACTAATTGCCCGTTAAAGTATTAAAAACTAAATGTTATCTTTATGATAACCAATTTTATCAACTACTCAACAATTAGGTGAAAATGGAATATATATATATACATACATACATACATACATACATACATACATACATACATACATACATACATACATACATACATACATACATACATACATATATATCGTATGTATATATACATATATATACACACACACCTACAAATATTTTTACATCTTATAAAAACGTAGTGCATACATATATATGTATGAATGTATGTATCCCATCTTCGTTTCTCTTCCCCATGGCCGTACTCACGCGTCATTCATTTTCTCGGCTTTTCCCCCGTTTTCCGTTCCGATGAACTCCACCCCACCGTGAGTCAGAGGCGGAGGGTAGGAGAGAGGGAGTCGAGACGAAAGACGAGAAGAAGAGTAGGTAGTAGGACGAGGAAGCTGTTTCGAATCATTTGGAAAGATTAAAATGGACTCTGAGTTAAGAAAGAGAATTTCTAAGAAGCCAGTCATCCACCATGTCATCCTGTAAACTGGTTAGTAAAAAGGGATGCGTTTATAGATGGATCTTGAAAGAAGCGAGCACGGTTCGCTCTCTGCTTCCCTTTCCATCTGCTAAATGGAGTTTCATTTCGGAAGTTAGAGGCTTTTTGCCTCTCCGAGAAGGTATATTCGTCCCTTTCTCTCAATTCGGATTTGTTTCTACTTCTTACGTTGGAATTCTATCCTCAAGAGGGATATTTTACACCAGGTGTCGACCTGTTTCGCATGTTGATCCTTTTTTGTTGCTCTGGATTTATTTTAGACCCTTTTTCGCGCATGTTATGGTAATTTATGGAAGCTACCTTCGTTTTAATAAAACTGGTTTGCTTTTAAATTACATGATACGAATACAATCCTAAGATAAAGTTTTTGTTAATTTTAAATACTCCGATATTGTATTTTAAAACTGCTTTGTCAGTGGGCATAAATAGGTTGATAAAACGAGATGCACATTTCGGCTACGGAGTAGCCGTCATCATCAGTGCATCACCGATAGATGTTTCTAAATAAGTTATTTTCAGCGCGTTTTTAAACAAAATGTGCTTATAGTTTCACTTTGATGTCTGTATGTGCACTTGCTTAAATTGAAAATGCGACGAGGCTGTAAGCGATGGTGAGCTTGAGAAAACCTTGGAGTGTAGATTTCTGTGCTTCTGTAATTTGTGTTCTTTAGATGTGAAAAAAAGATTGTATATTTCCTAAGAAATGAAAGATGGAATGTTGACATTTTGAGCGTACATTTATATTGATTCCACTGACCAACTAGGCTCTCGTGATCGAATACGTGGCTGTATAATCACATAACAATATGATAATCTAAATTTACGCGTATAATAGGTGATGAGATTCCAAATTTTCTTCGGTTCGTCAATTAGGTTAACGGGAGAAATCTTCGTGGCGAAATAAATCATTTCCGATTTTAATATTAGAAAAAAAGTGATTATTCAATCCAGGCTCCTGGATAACATTCTACTTTTTTAAGATTTAATTTCGGTAAATCACCGTTGATGGCGGCAGGGCCGACTTGATGGCGGCGGTGCGAACGGTGGGACTGCACCAGGCCTTTCACTTAAAGATACCCCGCGCTCTCTAAAAAGTATTTGTCGTACTTATTAAGTACACGCGTGTTTTTAAAAAGTCCGAAAATATATATAAGAGTTATAGTGAAAGAGATTGCTTTAGTTATTAAAATTTATATTTAAAATTTTTGACGCTTAAGATCTGCACCGGGCCCCGCTATCTTCCAAGCCGGTTCTGCTTTATAGGCAACCTAATTATGACTTTGAGAAACGTAGTTTTTTAAATTTTATTTCAGATGTTCTGGACAATTCTTTATTGAATCCGATACTATAGACAAATTTCACTTAAAACTGGAATTAATATTTTGCATGCCATAACCCATTTCTGCATATAAAACAATTACAGCAGAACTCCGATTATTCGAAGTAATTGGGACCAAGGGTGGTTCGCGTAATCGAGAATTCAGGATAATTGGAAATAAGAAATGGAAACTGTGAGATAAAAAAGTGTACACGATTTTAATTTTCAAATTAACTCAAAATACAATTGTTTACCTGTAATACGAATAAGTGCTGTAGTCCGAAAATTTTCCCCTATTATTCGATAGATGTTATACTACGCATATTTCAAGCACACAATTTTTAGACACGATATTATTATACAAATAATAATTTATAATTTGCCAAGAAATCCAAGGTAACTGCAGAAAAGCGGATATGTGTGAAAAACTGAGGAAGAACGCACGTCTGATAAACAAGAAAGATTTCCTGTAACGGCCTAACAAATTTCTTAACAATGCCTTTCGGACTATCACCAGGACCATTAAAGTTGCGCTAATCTCTTCAAAAGAAGGGAAAGGTCGTCAAAAATAGTACTTATAACCTTCCAATCAGGAGGGTGATGCCTAAAAAGGGTGTGGAAAATTATGACGGTACTTATCCAAAGAAGAGCGTTCAGAAAGTGTTTGGAGAGTGTTTTTAGGCAAAGATGGGATTCCGAATGCAGAAGTATCGAAGGGAAGTTTTTTCAAGGAGTGGGGTGAATCTGAATGTCGCAGCCAAGGGCCATAAATACGTCTTCGGATATATGCGAACTGCGCAGCTTAAGGATCAAGAAGCCTGCAGCAGTGCATCAATTTAAATTTTGGTTCAGATAATTGGACATTTGTAGTTAAACTGTTTAATTGCTTCAATAATTTTTAATTTATTAATATGAAAAATATTTTCAAGTTATTTTTTCGAGGTACTTTGGCTAGGCTCGTATTAAATCTAATTTGATTAAACAATATATTTATTTTAGTAAAAAAATCTTTATAAATCATTTTCATTCATTCTGCAGCTGAAAATATTGCTCCTTTTTAAACAGCGTTCGGCATATAGCGGAATAAATTAGACGAAGCGATAAGCGAATAAATAACAATCTATTAATTTTTCGTTCGATCATAAAAAACGATGGTGTAAGAAATTGATGCGTAATTTAAATTTATTTTAGTCGCAATAAATTAATTTTCAGTAAATACTGTTCTATTTACCAGTGCCTTAATTGTTTCTGTTGATGAACAAATGTTTTCCGAACTTAATCAGAGATATCAACTTAAAGCATTCCTACGTAAAACAAAAACTTCGCTTTCTAGTACGGGAGCTTTAACTTTTTGAGATTTCATATTAGTTTTCCGATAATATCGAGAAGCCCTCTTTACTTCTGTCTTCGAGAAAAAAAAAACAAGTTTGGTGCGCGTGATTAAAAACTAAATTACTTTGACCTACTCTCTTGATTCGTAATATATTTTTTGTTCATTAAAACTTTAACGCTGAAACTTGGTGTTCTTGCTGCGTCTCATTTGCAGCGAAGAAACGGTACCCCTTTAATTGAATTTCACTTTCACCGAGGCGAACCCTGCTGCGAGTTTTTTTCCGAAGGACGGTAAGTCAGGGAAAGCATTCTATCCGTAACAGCGTTTAACGGGAGCGTTTAATTAAAACGCAGCTGCCAGTTATAAATAAACTCGCGTTTTATGGCAAGGAATAAATACCAACGATTAATTTGACACGTTTTTCTCTTAAACCGTGCATCTTA
Source organism: Uropetala carovei (assembly GCA_036926305.1). NCBI lineage: Eukaryota > Metazoa > Arthropoda > Insecta > Odonata > Petaluridae > Uropetala > Uropetala carovei. Next base: position 7,466,536 of record JAXCHB010000169.1, read on the forward strand.
AAAATACCATGCGAATTTCATCTCATAGCGATCGTAACGAATCCACAAAAGCAAATTATCGATATCAGCTTATGGTCTGAATCCGATGGATGATCTAACTCTAATTCCAAGGTGTTTATCCTTTGAATGAATACAGGAGTTAATTAGAGCGCCGGTAATGAATTTTCTCCTTCGTTTATTTATACGCTTATCCTATAGGTAGATAAATCAGGCAACCGCTTTCAAATTAAAATAAAAGTGTTTAGGTTATACAGTTGGTGTTTTGGAACATTTTGGCCCTTTTCCAAAAATGTTACGATTTTTTTAATTGTTCTCGCCGTCATTTTTTTTCCAACGCGATAATTTTCGCGAAACCCACTACTCTAGATTCTAGCCAATAGAAGGCTGACTATTCCAGAGCGTAAAAATGTCTACTTTATAAGTTTATTAAGACCAAATTTAAGGGTCTTAAGAATCTTAAATTATCTCAACACATTTTCAGAAACGGCGGTTACCTTCTCTACCATAAATTTTCAGATACGGCTCTTTTAGAAACTATAAAAAAATTAAATGACTGCTATTACTCCGCTTTTGTTCCGCAGGATATTACTATTTTCATTTAGTTTTTATATCCCAAAAATTTTACCCAGGCAGTTTTTTATTCAGCTAAAGATATCTAATTTAAAGAAAACAATTCGCACTCTTTCCGTAGTTTCACATTCATTTATCGATATCTAAAACATGCATAGCACACACTGCATTCAAAACGTTAAATTAGCGATTTACTCTGATTTATTTTTACGGGTTGAAAGGTGAAATCAATTTCATACTTTTCTTTCCGTTAAAGATAAGTCGGATATATATCATCTATCCTTTATTCAGAACGTAATATTCTTTTCTTTATTTTCTGATTTTCGCATGATTATCGTAATTTATTCCCAGTCATGTGACTCATCTAAGTCAACATTCCGTAAACTGTTAATACGTATATGGGTACTACATTTACTGTTAATTCTTATTAATTCGCCAAATTTATCTTATAGATTAGTATACAGGAAGATGGGTAATATGAACTTCTAGCTCATCTATAGAATTAGTTATTCCGTTAATTTCTTGACTTTATTTTCCAATCCTCATTCGTGTTCTTAAAAACGATGTTCTTCATCGCGTAGGCGTTTTCCTGATTTGTTTCTTCTATTCTCGCATTTTGCCAAGTATCTCGACTGCATCTGATTCTGCCCGTTTTATTTTATATCTCTACATATAATAAAAACATAGTGGTCATCATGATCATATTTCTGCTATACTTATTCAATACATGGTAGCAACTAAGTGACTGCGAACAAAGGGGGGTTGGCGAGCAGGAGCGAGTAGGGGGCTTGCCCCCTAGTACTTTATATTTTCCCTCTTTTAGTCAACATTTTCACCGTTTGTTTTACCTTTTCATCTCGCCACGTTGTCTTCCGATTTTTCATCGCTTTCACTCTCCAACTTCCCTCCATAACTATCCTCTTTTAAAAACTTTCGCGGTTGTTTTCTAAAATCAGTATTGTAGATAACCTCTTGATGAAATTGACTGCTGAGTTATGTGTCCTCGAGGTCTATGTCCTTCATAATCAAATTGATTTTGCGTTCATTCTTTCATTGCTTTCATATGTTGGTCACGAGGAAAGTTTCCGTGAATTTAAATTCACACGCGCTTAGTAATCGCTAGAAAGAAATTGCGAGACAAACTGCATGCAAACAGAAACAAGGCTATACTTTTTAAAGTTTTTATCTGATTAGCGATCCAAAAAGTAGACTTAGGTGGAAATGATTTCCCCGAAGTTTCACCAGTCGATACAACGTTATTTTGCTTTTTCCTTTTAGCGTGATTATAAGAACTTTTTAACTAAAACAATTCTTTTAACTAGGTTAGTTTCCCTTAACCGCATTCTTTCACTTCCTTTCCTTTCCTTGCCTTTCAAACATTTTCGCAACTTCTCTGTGACTATGCTGCCTCAATTGCCCGTCAAAAGGTTATTAGTGTATATTAATTTACACGTGATTATATGATTTAAAAATTGGTTTTTACGTAACTCTAATGCTCTGGCGCGTACATATATTGTTTTTCTTTATTTTCGACTCGCCTCTTAATTTTTCTCTATCTCCCTTTTCACCTTCATTAATCTCCTTCGTTATAAAGGAATTGAGAAGTTTTTCTCTTTCCTGCTTTCTCCTTTTCTTGTCACACTGCCATCGCCTTCTTCTATCTACGTCTCTTTCATTCTTTATGTGTATAATTACCTTAATCAATCTCCCGAGGACTTAAAGCAGTATAAAACGCAAATTGAAGGAAACTTTAATTTAATGCTTGCATTTTTCGTGACATGTAACTTTATCTCATTATAACAAGTGAAAAACATTGTCATTTTTAACGCATAAAAATATCTCTTTAGATCCAAGAATGACTCAGATTTAAAATCACCGAAAGATATATCTCTAATCTGTTTAATAGTAAACCAAAATGTATTTTATGTTACTGACTGTACTTTTTTATTTTAATATCAGCGCTGATAATATTAAATACTTCGTAGCGATGATTTGATTTTGAAGTCTTTTATGAGTGTTTTAAAATGCTTGTTTTTATATTTGCATGAAATTATAGGAATTGAAGCGGTGAAATAAATGTGTTTATTTACTTGGAACATTTCGTCTATTTCCAACTTATAAAATGGTGGGAGGATGCATATCTTTAGCAAAAAGAGTTAATATAAGTTTTAAATCTTGGAATACAGCACAAAATCCAAAAATTAACTGTCCGAAAACCGGACATTTTAAAAGCTGAACAGGGTCTGTTAATAAGATTCAAGACAAACTTATTTTAGAAAAGTCAAATTGCATGAAGCGACTGAAATTAAACGAACATTAAAAAAAATTCTATATCATTGGAAGGAAAACGAGATTTTCCGTATTTTCATATTTTATTTTGTTTTTATAATTAAAAAAACTGGTGACCTTTGGAATTTGTACTGTATTCAATTTATTGTTTCTTTTATTACTTTTCTAAATATTATTTTGCCTTTCTTTTCGTCCATGTCATCGTGTTTTTTTTTCATAAATAGCTCTGAATTAAGACGCGTGCAACTTTTCCTGAAAATGGACAGAAGGTCCACTATTCCATTCCTTAGACCAAAAAAGAAGAAGGTCCGCAAAATCATGGTAAGCATAAGTAAAACGAATCTGGTTTCATTTTTTTATAAATTTATATAAAAAGAACCAGGACGCCCGTGGCTTAATCTTTCTATTCCATCCCTCTCCGAAACAGCGTAAGAAATGGTGCGTAAGGTCAATCTATTCTTCGAAGGGAAGGGAATTCCGGAAACTGCGGGAGTGACTCAAAAACGTTTGTCCTCTGAGAAGGTTAGGAGAGGTCATGCGGCGAGAGTGAGTCGGGGTTTGAATAAATGGGAGGGAGAAAGGAGGGTGGGAAGGAATAGTGGAGGTGGTCCAGTTTCTTCGAGAGGAAGACACAGAATTCTCCCCGAATACTATTTGCGTTAGCTCCACCCCCTTTCCTCCCCCAAATTTCGTCTTCCCGCGAGTTGGAGGTCGGAGAAGGAGAAATAAAGTTTTTTGTCCGGGATCTGTAAAGGGGAAAGGATGTAATGCCGGCGAAAGGGTTAGTGCGAATGGACGGAGGAGCAAGTGGGTGACGCGTGGGCGTTTGCGCGATTTGGGGTCTCGAGTCCGCCCAGAGAGGGGGGGAGGGGAGGAAGGAGTGGGAGAGACGGAGGAGGCACCCTTCGAGGGAGTGGGGGTGGGGAAGACGGAAGCGCCGCTCGGCTTCCCTCGGAACTATTCGCAAAAGTGGGGAGAGAGAGAGAGACGTCGGGGACGGGAGTTTTGAATTCGGCAGATCGGGCAGAGGTCCTGTGGTCGTTGCGGCCGGCGGATGAGGGAGGAGAAGACACATTTATACACACACACAAACACATATAAATACAGGGATATCGCTTCGACCGCGTAGTTTCCTTTGGTCTTCGTGCCGGAAACTTCGATCCTGCTCCCCAAAGGCGGGAACTTGGCATATAAACTCGTCCCTTCAAGGGTTGGGTCTTTTCTTACAGGAAAGTGCTTTGGGAGAAGACTTGATTTATTTCCGAAGGCTCTCGGGTCCGTCTATTACTCGTCTCTACCACCGTTTGCATCTCCCGCGCCTCTTCGTCCACCGTCGGGAAAACCCTGTGAAAAAGTGCGGCAAATCAATACGCCTCGGTCGTGTCATCCTTGTCCTCGTGGAGTGGTGGTACCGGCCGCGGACGTTCGTTAGGATCGCGCCTTCGACCCGATTGCTTACCCGGTGAAGGTAGGGAGGGATTAAGAGGCGTGTCCCTCCCGTCTCCTTCGCGCCTGTGACCCTTTAGGGTTCGAGTGTCGGTGTCGTCTATGTAAGATCCGTCTCCTCGATCGAGGGGAGAACGTGATCGAATCGCGAGGCAATCCTGAAAGGGGGAGAGTGCACCAGCCGAGGAGATGGAGGGGATTGCACAGATCCCTCCAAGACGCTCCAGACTCCGAGTACAGATACCGGGCTCGGAGCTTAACGGAGGAGGCGGTGGAGGCGGGCGGCCTACCTCCTTCATCGCCATCCCGGTGAACACCCCTCAGCCTAGGACGCCTCTGACCCCGGGGGTGACAGTGACCCAAGCGGACGCTGGACCCCTTGGAATGATGCACCTATACCCCAACAAGGCATCTGGTTATGTCTTTCAACAGTTCAAAGGTTTTAAGGTGAGACCGGCTTGGTGATTGCTGCTTGGCTTTTTCGGACTCTAAGAGGGTGACGGGGGATGTTGCTGGATCCAGCATGGAGGAATTAATGCCATTATCCCTGATTCATCACCGGAGAAGATAAAATGATGGGACTCCTGTGTGTGCATGGACGTCGTGATGCTGATACTAAGGAAACTTAATCTTCCAAAAATCTGCAGCTCTTTGCACTACTTAAAACAAGAGCGCTACCATGCTTTTTCAAGGCGTTTGTTCTGCTGTTGTATAATAATATTTCTCACTTTTTCATACATTTGGATGCTTTTTTTAACCCTTTCCTTCCCCGATATTTGTTTACCCCTTCTCGCGTCTTGGCTTACGTTGGTAGAGTTTGCATGAGATTTACGGCGATTTGCTGCTTTTTTGACTCAACATTCTCGTATTTTCCGCCTCGTCAGAGGTCAAAGCACCCTTTCGATCCGTCGCCTATCTGCTCCACTTCTACCAATCCATTACCACCTCCACACTCTTAAACTATCTTGGGGTTTCGCCAAAATTGCGGAGAAAAGAACTGGCAACTTAATTTATTTAGTTGGTGTATTCATTATAATATATATCGCATTTTTGGCGTGGTATCATTTCTTACGATCAGTTTCGTGATTGGTGTTCTATATATATACTAGCAGAATTTCCCGTTGAATTTCAAAGGATTTAGTGAAGCTACTACAGCACAACATACAAACTCTTTAAAATATATAGTAGATACTTTTTAACTTACAATTAGCTTTTCTTAACATTTAACCATATTTGCTTGTAACAATCCGTTTCCGAACGTATTGCATTCAAATATAATGATAATAGCGTAATTGCCCGTCAATATGACGGGATATCTTTAGTTAACCTTACTTCCCTTCCTCTCCCTCCCTCCCTCTCTCTCCCTCCCTCTCTCCCCCTCCGTTACAATCCCTCTCTCTCCCTCCCTATCTCGTATTAAAAACATTCAAAGCACGCTTACACCCATAAGGATTGATTTAACAATAGGATTTTGAGGTCTAACAATATAATTATTCACCATGGCAACATTCCGTTAAAATGGCAATATTTCCATAAAATATGTAAATTAAACGTGTAACATGGGATATTTCGAACTGTGGGCGGAAAAAGATAAACAGAATGAGAAACTTTATAATTTTTCTTCAAAATGGTTCAGATCCAAAGATCGTAGGTTAATTCCTTCTAATTTTAATTTCCAATTGAATAACAGTCTGCACGTCGAAAAATCGCGTATTACATGTTAGGTAATGTGAAATGGAAATGCCTCCATTGGAGTCGCACCAAGTAATTTTTTCGCGATTTAAATTCGTCATCACCTGAAAAAGTGTTAGTCAAGCATCCCTGCCAAATTTCGAGTTTCTATCTTCATTACTTCTCGAGTTATTAGCGTTTAAGTTAGCGTTATAGATAAAGTTAGCGTTATAGACAGAGAATTGCTTTTTATTATAACGATTTAATAATCGATAAGTTTCTACTTTTTACGACCTGCAGTGCGGTGGTATTTCAAAATGTATTCATTCCATTGATTAGTTTGATTATCTGGATTATTTCATTCATTTGCGCGAATGTCGCTATGCATTGGCTTTGCGACTACTTGAGGGATTGAGTTTACCAGTTTTTGATGATTGATTATATATGTGTGTGTGTATATAAATATATATATATATATATAAAATCTTTCATCAAAAATAGGTAATAATTTATTAAAGGTGAGTACCAGTCTTGCATGATTTTAACATCTACATATATTTTCTCACAAACATTAAAACACTTCCTTTTTCAATTCATTTATTCAGCTGATGACTTCCCTTTCAGAAAGTTTAATAGCCTCCACGTTCCACTTAATTAACAGTGATTCACGGTGGTGGTCCCCAGCCGATTACCCGATAAACATCACCTGGCTATGGGCCCATTTTTTATGGTCCGTGAAGTAACTCGCAATTTTCTTTGTGCCTAATATCCATTTTATCTTGGGATATTCATATGTGTGTGTGTATATATATATGTGTGTGTGCGTGCGTGCGTGTGTGTGTGTAGGATTGCAACTAGTAGTTGAGAGGGATAGGAGGGAGCCAGTGGACACACTTGGTGTTGTGGACGTCCATGGCGATAGAGGAAGGCTTTTGCTTGGAGCTTTCGGGCATCCGCCCTTCTTCGGCACAAGAGTATTACTCAATATTTTATATATATATATATAATTATAATCCAGATAATTAATTTAATTGTCAATTAATATTTTTTGTTACTTGACGTTAAACAAAGAATTATTTCGAAAAAATTCAAGGAAGTGAAAAAAATCTGCATAATAATGTACGCATAAATTGTAAATATACACAATGAGAAATGTATTCCTTAGACGTACGAAGTAATATTTTAGCAGTATGGTAGTTTTTTTGTTACCAAGTAAACTTAGCTAAATAAATACGAAGAGACAAATCGGAATAATATCATATTATAGGCTAAATCTTAAGAGTGCATTCAAAATACAGATTAGAAGAATATAGGTCACCGTCATAAATTTTAGGGAATTTTAGTGTTTATGAATTTTATCTGCTTATGAAGTCAGTATATAAACATGTTTATTCTACATTTCATTCTATAGGTAAAATTGGGATACATATTTTCTCATTATGCAGCCTGATATTATTATTAAACAGCGCTAAATTGTGAATTGTAATAATGAACTAAGTGCAAAATGTTAATCGCGGATACCAAGTCGATTATGTTTTGAGAGAAGTAATTCTTAAAATGCTTCGAACTCACTGACATGCACCCATGGTAAAGTCGAGTTTTTCGATGCAATTAACGGCACGCGTCAGTCTCCGATCGCAATCTTATCTGGGCGTATTACTCACCAATGCACGCGAAAATGAGTTACCCACTCTGCACCATTCTCACGAATCACCCTCTTAAAAGCTTCTCCTTGGAAGTTTGGGAAAAGGGATAGGATCCGTCTTATAAAAAATGAATCTTCCGACGAAAAAAAAACACTCGATTTTTGTTCCCCCGCCGCCTCTTTTCTTTAGATGAGTAAACCCTTTGATAGTTCGCCTTTAATATCCCACATTTTATGCTTAGATTAACGAAACTTCCTCTAAAAACTTAACGTATATTTTTATTTGACTTATGACTCTATTGTGGATGCAAATAAAATTCTAATAACTTATTTTTTATGTGGTTTTCTTTTATTTTTTAAATCTAGTGTCTCAAACGAACCGAATTTGTAGCGTTCTATTTAACATAACTATCAACTTTATTATCGCAAACACGTGTTTGATTATCTTTAAATCTAAGAAAAATCAATAAATTGCCGCAGAGAACTTGACGCAATTTTCATTTTTTAAATCTTGGAATTTCGATTTCCACACCTTTGTGCTTTTAATTTTAAAGCAACTAGACTTTAATGTAATTGATGAGTGAGACATGTTGCTAAAGACTTTAAAATTCATTTCATATCCAAATCCCGATGTTGCCTGCACATAATTGATCTTTACCGGGAATTATTTATGATTTAACGATTGTTCTAACAAGAAATACATTAGTGAATAGAAATTGACAGGGTGAGCTTAATATAGTCCATAGCCTTATGCAATAGGACATTCCTTTTGCTTCCAAGATTTTACATTAAATTATCATTAACGTTCGTCTTTTTTGTCGAAGTCTTCAGTTTAGTTCGTGAAAAATACACATCCGCCTTCCTTCTTAAAAGCAATTCTCCTTATCATATATTAAATGAAGGGAATAAAAAAAATTGAGGTGTTTTTCCCTCGCATCCAGACTTGCATTGGCGGCTTTCTTACAATTGGTCGTGGGTTCGAATCCTATAATGGAAATAGCGGTATATGCTCGCCTTCGTTATCATTGATGTATTCATCGTAAAAAAAAAGCCCTAAAGCGCTGTTTCTGAACCATTTAAAAATCGACAACTAAGAAATCAATTGTTCTGTGAGAGACATTTTTACCGCAGGATTTCACCTTAAACACGGCCAAATCCGGTCTGTCGGTGGGAGAGAAAACTGCCTTTTGGTGCTACGGTCGCGTCAGAGACTGGTCCACGCGGTGGTTCACGCACATTTTCCTGCTGACCGTAGTGATGGCGTACAGCGTCTTGGGAGCGGCATTATTCGTCGCCGTCGAAGGTCCCCACGAAGCGCAGCAGAAGGCGGACATCTTCCGCGAGCGGAAGGCGTTCCTCCATTATATTAGGGATCTCAGCCGCGGGATGACGGTGTCGGGGGAAAGTGACGGCGGAAGTGGTGGTCCCAACGTCGGGTTGGTCACCGCGGATCAGAACTCCATCACCTACGCCTTGGACGATGAGGATTGGGAAAACAAGGCGACGTTGAGTCTGAAGGCATTCGAGGAACAGCTCTACGCTTCCTACACTTTGGGTGTTAAGGACTCTGATAAGGACGTGTGGGGTTTCTGGAACGCTGTCTTCTTCTGCGGCACAATATTCACCACTATAGGTGAGTAATGTTTCGTTGTTTGGCTTGCCGATATGCGTTTATTTTAATTATGGTTCCCGTGGTCATATGGGGCGCAAACTTCTTTGTTCGGCGCCCCTCCCAATTTGAATTACTACCTCAGCGCGATCTCTGTTTTTAATTTAAATAATATATGGTTTTATGGAAAGTATATGAATATGAAAGCACGTAAATATAAAATATACAAAGTAATTGTAATAATTTAAGGTTAAAGTAAATTTTATAAACACCCACACACGAAGAAAATCTCGCAAATGCCGAAATCGTTTCGCGACCCTAGAATTGGATCGTGACTCGGTTTTCTCATCGCTGTCAGAAGTGACGGAAGTAAAACCCTAATGTAATTTAAAAATTGCAAGTGAAGGAACCGTCTAAGTCAATTAAGTCTGGTAATCACTTAGCAAAAGAAATGACTTCGGAAGTCACGGAGTAAAAAATGCGCGCATTTCTTTGTTGAAAAAAAGTTCTCCTAATACCTTTGGACTGGCAAAATCCGTTATGAGCAAATAATCTTTCGTCTATTTCACCCATTCGCGTCGAAAGATTTTTTTAAACTAAGGATTTTCAAGATATCTAAAGCAAGATAACTCTAACAATAATTATGACTATGATGGTTCAGGTTTTAAAAAAATGTAACTATAGCGGTTCAACGATAATGTCCTAAAATAGCATATGCAATACAAAGGAAACGAAAGATATTTATATGTAAGACTTTCATACTTAAATTAACTAAGTAACCTACTGCTGTCGCAAAATTATGATGGCGATCGCAGTAACTTGTTGAATTCCTGTATTTGATGTCCAGTTAAGTAGTTACCGTATACCGATTATGAAATATAGTCCCATTTCGCTCAAATTTCCACAAAAACTAATGGAAATTTTAACGGAAAAACTTTTTATCTTCACATATAATAATTCACGTCCGTCCGCCAGTCATGCTTTTTACGCACTCCCAGTTTTAATTAATTGATGGAATTTTTAACACGCATGGTTATTTTGGTTAATATCCCAAGAGACTGATTCGATTAAACACGCACACAGTTATTTTGATTGTGACAGGAAATACATGTACTCACTGCATTAAATTTTCAAAATCTTCATTAATCGAGAAATCCTAGTGAAATAGTCAATTTATTTTCTAATTTGGGAGTTATTTATGCTCCATTGCCGAAATCTTTTTTTTTATAAAAGAACGAGATTTATTTTTAATATTGTAATTGAATTGAAAGAAGCATTGGAATATATATTGAGGCTGCAAAAAATTATTTTCTTATAACTGCAGCCCGTGTTTGAAGGGCATTAACACTAATTTCTCTAAGAACTTCTAGAATAGAAAAAGAGGACGCTTGATCTAAAAAAAAACGTTGATAAAGGCCTTCGGAGAACACAGGAGACGCACTCCTTTAGTTTATTGCGTCGAATCGTCCTTACTTTTTTCTTAAGGGATATCAACGGTTTCCAGATGCCTTCTTAAATGACAAACAACCGAATTTCTGAAAAAATTTTAGCGCGGAAGAAATCTGTCCTCCCTTAACGGTGTTTATCCCTTTCAGCTTCTGAAGCTATGAGATGAGCGCCGTGTGTATAAGAAACGGAAGAGAGAAAGAGAGAATGCCTTTTTGTCAAATACGTAGAAAGTTTTGAAAAGTTGCCAAAAATGTGATAAATATATCCACGTCTATGTTTATCGCAGAGTAATGGAACGTTAGTAACGCGTTACGGTGCTTACTTTTCCAAGTAATCACAGCGTAGCATAACGCTTTTAAGCATCAAATTTTCATATGGCTTTTCGCTTTCTGTCCTTGCGTAAAATGATTGTTTGAAATGAAATCCTGAGCGGAAAGAAACAAAAAGTTTTGGTAAATAAATATGTTCAACATTGTGAAAGTTAGTGCCTTACTTACGTATTAAAAATTATCGCATATTTACATTGATCCACTGTTAAATAATTATTGATTTGGAGTATTAGCGTTACCTATGATAATCACTTATTAAAAAAGAAGTGAGTGATTAAAGTATCCTTAGCGCACTAATATTTGCCAAATTAAAATTTTCTTAATCTTAATCATTATTGCGGTTTGCTAATCAAATTAAAGAAACGTTTTTTGTGTTTTTCATATATGAACTAAAATGCATTTGGGGAAATACAATTTGTCGTTTAGCATAAATAAGTAATTAGTATTTTGTTTTACGTTACCGATCCTATTTATGTCTCGCGATTCCTCTGGTGTTTCTCGCTAGTTTTGGAATTTCCATTTTTCAACACCATGGATGATATGAAAATCCAATTGTGAGCTAATCTGCTTTTTTTTGGTCCGTGAGGACTGAAGGCACGCAGTTTACAAGGCACGTATGGGCGACCGTGCTTAAAGTTAAGCTGAACCGAATCTTAGTGACAACCGGTCAAAGAGTTAGAACGTCCCGGATGTAGTGTATCTCATTCTCTAACCCCACCCTCTCTCTCTCTCTCTCTCTCTCTATTTAGTTAGTCTATTAATGACTCCCGTCCTTAAGGCTCCTGGTCTTCTTTCAACGCCTTCTATTCTTCTCTTGAGTCTCTTTTGAGGGGTTGGTTGGAAATAATTTAAGAGAAGAATCCTTGTTTGTACCTGCCAGCATCTGATCTTTCCCAGGTGTTAATTATCTTAGTTACAAATAGGGTTATGTCATTTCTCATTTTAGACTTGCGTTATTGTTTTTTTGTATTATGAGAATAGCCATAGCTAAATAAACTGAGGTTATATTATAGTCACATTTTGGCTCTACGAGCTTTAATTCTAAAGCTCGTAAAGTCGAGCATCACAGGAAAAACATTTATTTGTAAGGATGGCTACATCAATTCTTCAAAATGCGTTCCACCAATTTCAAAACATGTTTGTAAACGGAAAAGCAGGTTTCTTTGAATGTTTCTCAACATATCTGGGCTGATGAAGCTGACTTCGTCTCGAATTCATTGTTTAAGATGTTCCAAAACTGTTAGTTTCACCGAATAAACTCGCAATTTCAAATATCCCCAAATAGCGAAATCCATGGGATTTAAGTCTGGAGACTCCACAGTTCCTCTTCGACCGATCCACCTGTTTGTAAAGTTTTCGTCCAACGAATGACGGACAGATAACGCGTAGTGTGGTGGTACACCATCTTGCATAAACCACTCCGGTTTTATATCGAGATCATCAAGTTGCGGCATTAACTCATCTCCTAACGTGGTCAAGTACCGTTCTGCGTTATCGGTATCATCGAAAAAGAATGGTCCAAGCATGTGATCTTTGCATATACCACACCAAACCATCACCCGGCCAGCGCCTTATTCCTTACTTGGTGTATACCAGTGGGGGTTTTCCTGAGACCAATAGCAACAATTTTGTTTGTTGGCCTCACCGTTTATATAGAAATTGGCTTCATCAGAAAACAAAGCATCTTTTAAGAATTGTGGATCTGCTTCAATCTTCTCCAGAAACCAGGAACGCATCTCGATGTATCTGTCTGGATCGTCCTCTGAAAGGTGATGGAGGAGCTGCAGTTTGTACGGATGAAATTTGCATTTGCTCAACACTTTGTATACGGTTCTCTTTGGAATCCCTAACTCCGCAGATGTTCGTCTAATTGATTTTTTCGGGCTTGCATGAGTCTTGGCAATGATCACCTCTCGAACGTCATCGGCAATGCTAGGACGACCTGCACGAGGGATATCAGTTACAGATCCTGTTGCTTGGAATTTCTTGAACAGTCTTGCTACTGAGGACTGGTTTGCTGATTTTCCTGGATGATTGTTATTGAATTCCTCTGCAACTCTTCTTTGTGACCACTCTTCACGTCCACATAACAAAATGATCTCAGTGCGTTCTTTTAAGCTCAGCGCCATGATTTTCTGAAAAAAAATTAAATTACTTAAATTAAATACGTTAAATAATTCCGTATGATGCGCAACTTTGTGGGCACCCTGTGTATTCTATACATATCTTAAGTATTAAGTATTTTAAAATTTGGAATTTTTAGAATCTCAATTTTTTTACCTCGGTTTCCTCCAAAAACCTTTAATCCTGCGTAATTTCAGGTCTCCAACTCATCTAGAAGTACCTTATAATCTTTATCCTTCTTTGGGGCAATTATTGGTCGAAACAGCCCATAAAAGTAGGAATTTTTACAATTTTGGATGTTTTCCCTCGGTTGTGAATCGTTCACGTTTCAAGTCTCTAACTCAGTGGTTCTCAACCGGGGTGACATAACACCCCAGGCTGACGCGACGGTTATTGAGGGGTGACGCGACTATTTGATAAATTCACGGTTTATCGTAGTCTGACTCATAAAACATAAATAAAACCATGAGAATCAACACTCATGCTTATATAAATGCCAGACCTTTATCTTTACGTGGTAGGAAATTTATCTTTATTTATATTTATTTATCTTTATAGTTGACTTGAAGGTAACGGAACTGTAAACAGGGTGTCGCATAACTGAATGAACTGAAAAGGTTGAGAACCACTGCAGTCTAACTCATCTAAAAGTTCCTTATAATTTTTATCCTCGTATAGGGCAAAAAAACGGAACAAAACATCCCCTAATATTTCGTATTTTCACAACATCGGATTTCTTCCATTGCTCGTAGTTTAATATGAATGGCATTATGATATATCCCTCTGATTCGTATAATGCTATCCGAAAACGGCAACAATGCACATCGGTATCGCCGAAAAGGCGAAAATAAAAAGGGCGGATGGGAAATGAGGGCGAGCGTCAAAAAGGCGAAAATAGGCCCAAATCCCGACCTCGGATTCCCTCCGAGTTTAGGAAGGTCGTTAGGTCTCTGGTACGGTTCATTTGGTCCCAGTTATGCCGTTTTGAAGCTCGCCCTTTTGACGTATAACCTTGACGACTCTTAACAGCGGCAGCGGCAGCGTTAGGGTAATATTATAAGGATACTCTGCTCGATGACAATTACATGTTAAACCTCCACTCGCTCCAGATTCCCGAATTCTTGTTCATTTCTTGTTGACTCTCTTTCCTCTTTATTCAGTACGTGTATAACTCGTAACTTTAAAAATCCCACGTGTTTCGTGTGTGATTGAATAGCCTATTTTTGTTTGCCTAATTATTGAAGATTTTATAAAAAATTATGTTTTAAAGATATGTAGCCCTTTGAAACTCTTGTTGTCTTCCGAAAAATTTCAATGATTTGAAAGTTTTAATCGTTTATATTAAAAAATATATAATCATATAATGCAAACTATATATCTATAAGCATTTAAACTAAGAGTAAGAATGATAAATTTTAATATTTCGTTATGTCTTTAGATATATGTCGTATTAACGTATGTAATCGTCTTCGATTACTTATTGCTTAATCTTCGAATTTAATCCGAGCTAAAGATTTATTTACTTTCGAGAAAATAATTTTATTAATATTAATCTATTAATAAACATTCGAGGCGTAATCCCATGCGTACTATTTTTCGTGATTTACAGCACGCGCATTTTTCAGCTTAAAATAACGAATAAATACTAATGTTCAATAGATCACGTCCCGTCTTATTTCATCTGAGGTCGATTAAGGACTCATAGTATATTTCTCCAAGTCAGCTGCCGGACGATACATTAGGCTCCCTCCCGTTCCTCAGCACTCATCTTTGCCTCTCTCACTCACTCACTCTCTCTCTTTCCCTTTCTTCTCTTCCCCACCTCCTCGCGTCCATCCTCACCCCCTCTTCCGGTGTCATGACGCCACCATTGGAATAACTACTTCGAAACGTCAACCCTCTCGATTCATCGCTTCTGGTCGTCTTGCGAGTTGTTTTGGCGCGAGAAGTAGAGGAGAGGTCTTGGGGATCGATCTGGTGACGTCAGGGTGGCGCTGCGGCAAATGTCTGCCCGCATCCACGCAAATGACTGCGTACTCTTTAAAAAGTAGAGTAAAAATCTCGTGACGCTGCTACCTCACAGCCGGTCCTAACCAATGTGGCAGACGTTGACCTTTTCGGAAGAAGAGGTTGCCCCACCGAGCCCGTTTTTGGGGGTAGAGGGAGAGTAATTGGGGAGGACCGATCTACAGGGGAGAAAAAATCGCCGTCAATAACGATACGATTTCTTTTGCTCCGTATTCTGCCGTCGCGGCTTATTTCATTTTGGGTTAAAAATCGTATTTGATAAGTTAAATTGTGTCAGTTTATGGTATGGTAATATTATATGTGTGTTTTTTGACTTGCTTCGTAAGAATTTCCTGTTTCGTGTTTTCTCTTTCAAGGTTGAAATTATGGACTCCTTAATGCTTTTTTTTGCGGCAGTATAGTCAAGCTTTCCAAGTTTGAAATTTTTGTGTGCGCACAATCTTTTGTTATTATTTTCTAGCTTTCCCTACAACCTTTATTGAAATTAGGGGCTCCTTAATGCCGTAAAAAAATCATTCAAGATTTCATAATTTCAATGTATAGTTAATTGCCTTACCGCTCCTTCCTATAACCTGTTCGAGTGTGTTTTCTTTTTTCAGATTGATGCGAGCCTGGCATTGATTTTGTTTTATTTTGTACCGCGCCAATTCAATTTAAAATTCATGTTAAATGTTTAAATCGTTCTCAATTGGTGTTTTGTTACATTTCTTAAACGATCACATTAATTTACCTTTATCTGCTTGCGTGTGACAGCCAGCGGAGAAGAAATTTGGAATGAGGTAGAAATATTTTTTTGAATCACGAAACGTGCTCTCAACTGAATTTCGATAATCATTGCTCGTTTTGCGCAATTAAAATTTTCCGAGATTTTTCTAGAATTACAATGGGAAAGAATGTAATTTATTCTTATCAACACAACACGGCTTCCAAGTAATGCGCTACTTTTTCTGTCTGCGCAAAATTTTGAGAAATTGACTTGTTTGAAAGTTATCTATTTTTGGCGCCTCTTAACCTCTAAGTGTTATTTTATACATGTTAATCGTTTGAAACATTCAATTCAGATATTATTGTTATATTTCGGTATCTTTACCCTCTTCTTTAACAGTAATGTTTTAAAATTGGGTTTGTTTCTATTTTAACTGTTATTTCCCGTGTTTTTTTCATTTTATGCCGAGTACATCACACTTTCTTTTTATGCGTTTTTTGCTTTGATGTTCTCTAACTTTGGAATGTATTATTGCGCTGAAACACCATTGAATAATTACGTGATTTATTGATTTTTGTATGTTTTATATGACCTGTTAAAAATTCCCATGTTAAATCTTTTGGAAGTAACCAAAGTGATAAAGTGAGGAGTCGATTCCCTTAAAACTATTCGCGCTGGTTCAGTAGCTGCTGGGGAACAACGGCCCTAGGATATTGATTCCCCATACAGGTGAAATGCTTCCAGCTGTTGGTATCCTACTAGACTCGTAATCACGGAGTACGTACGTGTTGGGCGGGAAATCTACCTTTAAGGGGTCGCAATTTTCCTTTTTTCCACGGCCAATTCCAATTTCTATTTTGTCCGGAGTGCGTTTCTGGTCGCGTTCTTGACCGAATTTTGAGGTCAACCTTAATCTCAGCCCTCATTTTATCATTCATGAAAATTTTTAACCGCATCAAGAAATACTCGTTACAATAGTTAAGATTTTTAATATCCCTAATTGAACGTAACAGGAATTACTGATTTTATTCTGATTTTACTACTATAACTTTAACGAAAAAAGTTTTTGTAATGTTTGCTTTCTTAATTGATAAATGTCTTTTAATAATCGATTATCTATTATTGCTTAAACACAGAGAAAACTTCGATAAAATCTATTAATTTAAAGTAAAAACATTAGTCTTCGTTTGGAGGTTTTCGCAGCGTTTGATGATGTGGGTTGATGCTTTCGGGAGGCACTGCGTGGACGGCATTACTGCTCTCGACGTTTCGCCTTCGATGCGGAAGGCTTCTTCAGGAGTGAAGTGCAGGGGGCAGTCCTGCGTCGTCTTATATATACCGGAGTCGCCTATCTCTATTGACGGTTGGAGTTGTCGCGGCCAACAGAAGGTCTACCATCTGACTTCCCGGATATGATGGATTTCTGTCTAAGCAACAACTACTTTCTATGGAACGGACAGCTCTATGAACAACTGGACGGTGCAGCCATGGGTTCCCCCCTTTCTGCAGCAGTTGCCGACCGATATATGGAAGATTTGGAGAAGAAAGCCGTAGCGATATGTAGCAAAAAACCAAAATGCTGGCTACGTTACATCGACGACACCTTCGTCATATGGTCACACGGAGAAGAGAAACTAAAATCTTTCCATGAAGAACTGAACAGCATCCATCCGGCCATCCAGTTCACCGTGGAAGTAGAGAGCAACGGCAGTCTCCCCTTTCTTGACGTACTAGTGAAGAAAGAAACCAATGGCAGACTCAGTCATTCCGTTTACCGTAAACAGACGCACACGGACCGTTACATGAATGCTGCATCCCACCATCATCCGCAGCAGAAGGCAGCGCTCATCAAAACATTATTCCATCGGGCCAAGATTGTTTCGGATGCGAATTCACTGGAAGCCGAAAAGAGACACCTACTAAAAGCCCTCGACAGTAATGGCTACAAAAAGAAATACATCGAACGTGTTACGAAATGAAAAAGAGGGGAAGAAGACAAAAAACGCCCAAAACCAAGAGCCTTCGCCCTACTCCCTTATATTAAAGGCACCACGGAACGAATAGCAAGGACCCTCCGCAAATCCGATATCATCGTCCGCCCCAACACGTTGCGAAAAATCAGAGAAGAATTACCGTCGGCAAAAGACCGCGTCTCCCCTCTACTAAGCGAGGATTTCTATGAAGTCGCTTGCAGTTGCGGCAGAAGCTACATAGGACAAAACGGTCGATCCATCGCATGCCGACTAAAGGAACGCAAGAGAGCCATAGAAAACAGACAGTGGAAGGACTCCGCCATAGCAGAACACTCCACAAACCCCCGCCACAAAATAAAAATTGAAGACGCCAAGAAACTAGCGAAGAAGGAGTACTATCGCGAAGCCATCGAAATCGCGAAACGCCCTGACAATTTCAACCGAGACGACGGCTACCAACTAAGCCACATGTGGAGACACTTCTTCGATCCGCGGTTGAAGGGCGCCAGACCAACGGACGATAGAGAAAGGAACGACCACTCTCCCAATGGCCGCAATGACAACAACGGCTAAAAAGAGAAAGGAAACTCTCAGACAGACGGCCATTGGCCGCGACGACTCCAACCGTCAATAGAGATAGGCGACTCCGGTATATATAAGACGACGCAGGACTGCCCCTGCACTTCACTCCTGAAGAAGCCTTCCGCATCTAAGGCGAAACGTCGAGAGCAGTAATGCCGTCCACGCAGTGCCTCCCGAAAGCATCAACCCAAAAACATTAGTCTTCGTTGCACTATTTAGAATTTAAAAAGTTAAATAATTGAAAATTTTAAAAGAAAATGTGAATTTAATACTAAATGAGTCTTTCTTCCGTGAATCTTTAGCATAAGGGTCTTTTTTTATTGTTTCCTGTTCGCACGTCTATTTATTTTTTTCCTTTCGACGATTTCAGTTAGGCGGAGTTTTTAGTAAATTAAAATTGACGCTTTGATATTAATTGTAATTTATTGCGATTTATTATTATTATAAATAAACGTAGACTTTATATTTCGTACTACTTTGAGATTAAACATTTTCTAATGGAACAATTTTGTCTTACGAGCCCTTTAATATTTTATTGTATCCTAATATAAACTGCGTCTGGAACCCATAACTATAAAAAATTAAGTATATTTCTGCATAGTAGCAGACACCCACAACGTCTTGGGCTCAGTTTCAAAAGGAACACCTAATAAAACGAAGGGAGAAACCGCTCTTCTCGGTGTGGAGCTTCGGCGTTGACGGAACGCAGTGCTACTTATTGCCTGCACCACACTTGCGGAGATTCCGCCGTCGGAGCTGCAAATTGAACTCCCGATGATGATGTGCTCCCGTTGAATGCAACCAAGTGTGAACACAGTCGTTCCATTCGTGGAGCCGCCCCGAGATTCAGAGGAATTTCCGTTAGACTGGCGGCGGCTGTGTTGATCACTGTTGAAGTTTTTATGCCCAAATAATAAGAGAAACAATCTAAAATCAGTTGTTTCTTTTTCATTCCGTTAAATCTGTCAGATAATCTTTCCGTTTTTGGTACCTTTAAAACTCAATTAAACCTTTAAAGTTTAAATTTTAATATTCTTTCGTAATTTAACCTATAAACTTTTTCCTCGATAACAAAGCCAAATATAAGTTTAATTACATAGAATTAATATCTAATGACAAAAATTATCTTAAGACATTCCATATAGAAACAATATTATTTTTAAAGTTTTGCAAGGTTTGTGCGGAGTGATCACTAGTTATAAACAACCGCATGTATTTTGGTAGAAAATTAGTACAATACATTTTAAAACTCATGTTTTTCTATTCTTTATAAAATTTGTTTGCTTTTTTAACGGACGTGGAATTCTCTCTCCGTAATTAACAAGATAGGGTAAAGTATATGGAGAGGTATCGCGTTAGCGTATATTTCAGAGTGAATGCGGATGCCTTTGGTAAAGTTTTACGTTTACCTTATCTGTGTAAGCTTTTGTAATGAGCCGAGTATTTTTTTCAGAGTGTCGTACTTAAAATTCGCTGCATAATTCATCGTACAACCTCCTTGCTTCGATTGTAGTGTGTCACGAACTCATTCTTGCGTCTCGTTGCTGGAAACTCCCTTTGGGCGCATTAAAAATTAGACGCTGCTCAAGGACGCCTTGTTTGAATATTTTCATTTTGCTTATGAACTTCATAATGAAATGTTTCGTGAAGAGTAGCAGCTCATGATCAGAAAACGCAAATGGGACCTCGTTAGAGATTAGCGTAGCGTCTATTAATGGGATTTTATTATTTATGTTCATTTCGACATACATTTATTGTTCGAATAGATATTTGGAAATACCTCCAAAGGAGACAAGCCGTAATGTAATTTCTACGTAACAACCTTCGTAGTCTTCGAAAAAAGAAAAATTTACATTAAGTTGTATTTTCTCTATATATTTTATGTATCTCGTTTTATATATATATTCCTATTTTTTGTCGCATAATATACGCTTATAGACAACTAAATAATGTGTATCATAAATATTTCCTTTGTAAAACATGAATTGAAGTTGTTTATTTCAATATAACTTGTTTTCCTCGGTATATTAAATGGAAGAGTATCTTCAAATCCAATATTAAACATATTTCTATCTTTAATTTGTTGAAATATACTTGATCTAGTATAATTTTTCTCATAAAATTGTTGAACCTGGATTTGTATTTATTATAAGATTCGAAATACTCAGATATCGTTAAACGGCGATGCTATGAAGACGACTTCTGTGACGAGAGCTTACGAATTTCACGCGAAGTATCCCACCCTCTTTTAATACCCTCAAAATAGTCATGCCCAGAAACATCCTTTCTCCTCATAAATAATCTCTTGTAATCGGCGCGGGATATTACAAAATCGCATTATTAAACAGGATCGGATGGATAGAGACAGGAACTTAGCACTCAAGCGAACGCAAATGCAAAAGAATGAAATATGTTTTTTTCTTGAGATAATCTCAATGTGTTTCAAATAATCTTTTTAAAATGTATTTTTCAGAACTTCAACGATGAATTATCGTATTACAGTAAGTGATTTACGCGTTCTTGGCGAAATTTATCTCTCCGATTAAAGTATCATAACGTATTACTGCTCGCAGTTATAATTTTCACAAGTAGGTCGTTTTGATTTTTTGGATTAACAAATGCAGTGACGTAATATAAACGCTATAAGTACAAGCGATATAAAAGTAATGTCTTAATCATCTATCTCGATTATTTATTGACGTTTAATTTACTCTATAAAATAGAACGTTTTTGGTTAATTTTTATTCTGTTACTTGCCTTTCTAAAATGTTATTCCTTTTAAATTGATTAATATATATATATTCATCACTCTTGTGAGGGTATCTTCTAATGCAGCGATTCTCAAACTAGGGGCCGCAAAATTATTTGGATGTAAGGTGAAATGCGAAAAAATAAAATTTTCACGAATTATAAAATTTTATCGGAGAATATTTAGGGAATACCTACTGGATTATAAAAATTATTAATAAAGACATTTGTATTAAAATTTCTTATTTACAAGATTTTCAATTCAAACGGGCGCGCATGATATGCAAAGGGGCCGTAAAAGTTGAAAGTTTAAGAACCACTGCTGTGATATTTCTGCGATGATTTGTTGTAACGAACGTTAAACATCATATTCTTTAAATACGAATTAAATAACTTAGCTTTAAACTGACATTTTTTCCATTCGCTTCTTCTGTGATATAGTTGGAGAAAGCGAGAAAACCGTTTTTTTACTTATCGTTTACCTACTTAACGAAAATGCAAGATGGAATATTCGGAGATTTAACAGATATCGATTGATTTTCCATGGGAATTTTTTCGACTGTTGCCTAAACACTTTAAACAACGATTTTGAGGCATATTCGACAAAATTCTCCTTGCCTTAGATCAGCGATGTATATTTATACGCTCCTTATTTTATCGACTTTTTTTAAAAAAACCTACTTCGCCCAATTGACATCCTCCTTTCGCCGCCCGCATCCAATCTCCCGGCTTATTCTTTGTACTGTTTATTTATCGCGGAACGATAAACATTTCTTTGCTCTCACTTAATAGCCTTTCCCCTTGGGTTGGCCGAACCCATCCCTTCACATGCCTAGATATCCTTGGCGATCCCTTTCCTCTACGTTCCTTTACGTGGACCTGCAGCCTATAAATAACCCGATTGATTATTTACTTGAAGGATCGGATTATCTCTTTCGTACCTGGGCCTATCAACATCCTATACCCAATAGTATTTCTATAATGCTTTTATAATCGGCGAATTTTTATTTTGCCTTTGGTTGCAACCCATTTAATTTTTCACGCGTTTAATATCTTGGGATGAAATTCTCGGTTACAAATGCAGTATAAATCAAAAGTTTACAAATCGAACCTTCAACAAGTCTAATTGGGCAGTTTCCTCTGTGCCCTCATATGCGTTAAAAAATATTATCTATAACTCGAAGTTTCGATAATGCGAACATTTTGTCTTCTCTTGAGATTTTAGTTGTCGAGATCCGGCTGTACATTTTTATGATTTTTGTTCCGAGTTGGGTGCTTGTTGAGCTTAAATGCAGAGACATGCTACACCGGAATCAGTCGAGCTCGCTAGAGCCAGTTATTAAATTTTGGCTGGTATGGCAAGCCCTTGGTAAAAACCAGAAATAAAAATAATTTCTGAAATAGTTAATAAATTATATTTCACTAGAGGGCCAAAACCTCTTCATATTTTCTTTATAAAAAACGAAAGGGTTTCGGAACTGATCAAATTTCGTCTTCCGGTATGGCGCTGCGAGCAATCTGTCGTTCGTTAATAAAAATTAATCAACAAAACCCTGATTCTTTTAAAGTGCTGTCTTTGTAACTTATGAACAGTTATTGAAAGCGCTTATCTAACTGGAAGACGGTATTTCGCAAATGGAAGGTATATAATGAATATAGAAAAATAAATAAACAATAGATTTATATCCAACTTTATAAAAACCCACTCCTTAATTTTGTTTTTACCTCCAACTATTTTCTTACTCATAACGAGCCTATTGTTAATTTCTAACCAGCAAAACCCTGCTTAAAATTGAATTAAATCAAAATCAAATGAATATTTATTTATCCCTGGAAGATATAAGGTTTACCTTGAAGAAAAAAAAGACTCTTAGTACGTAAAGATCTCATTTACCGTCTGATGTCGCATCTTCGCTATAGTGATCTTCCTCTCCGTCCCTCCTCTTTCACAGAATTAAGTAGGCTATCCCCTTCTTGGCCCCCCATGTCGCTCAGTCAATCTCCCTAAGTTACTCCGAGCTCTCTGCCAAGACGTCACTAAGGCCTCCTATAAAAGAATTCCCGTTCCCTCCATACCATCTTGTCTCTCATATATCTTCCTCTCCCTCTCTTCCAACATTCCGGAAGCTAGCTTATCTAGCACGAACTAAAGAATGGTAGAGATTCCTCGGGTGAGCTAAGGTGAAAGAGTGGAGGGTTCTTTTATAACGTGACTCTGAGCAAACATCGATGCTAATAACCCTTTAGATATGCTACTTCCCCTTTTAAACCATTAGCTATGCGAGAATAATTATAAGAATCGAACAGTTCGGTGGACGATTATCTACTCGTAGAAAACCAGATTCTCCCCTCATGTAGCGCTTGTCCTAATTTATCTCTAGATTCGCCCTATCTCATTCGGCTCCCTTTTCCCTTCTACCATCCTTTACCATAGTAGCGCTCGAAATTCCCATCCATTTAAAACCTTCAGACGCGTCCTTCCTGACACGCGCTCACCGCTTCCGCTGCAGCTTTCTAGGTCAAAACCGCGCATGCTCAGTGTCGCACTTCTGTGTTTTCGTGTTTCCTCTCTTTATTTTTTTTTTGTCTTCCTATTTCCTTGCTTCCTCCGTTTGGGTAATTTGTACAAGTTAAATTAGGCGGCAAACAGCCTTGGATTTTGTGGCAGAAAAGAGGAAGTGGTCATTAAGAGTTAATTTTTCATTTTGCGACATTTTTCTTTAAGCTGTCTATCTTCTGTATAATTACCCAGTTTCCGTCTGTCGTCTTCTATGCCACCTGTGTTAAACTTGCGTAACAAGTTGCTGAGAAATGTGGAAACCACTTGCCGGGTGCGAGCCTCAAAGCTTTTAGCTTATTGTCAGTTAGTCCTGGCACATCCTCCGATTTTTATGTATTGTGGGCTTTTCTTTTGAACTTATCTCTTGCATTTCTCTCCATTTTCCTAAATTTCCTTCGATTCGCTATAATTTTTCCCTTTTCTCTTTCCATCATCTCATAGGTTTCCCCCGAAATACCCTTTCTACTTTTATTTTCCGCTGAACTCTACATAGTAATTTCCCATTTCTCTCCTCGCCCTTTCTCCGACCATGACCTTTCTCTTCTCCTCCGCCAGATATTTCTTTCCGCCTTCAATCAAATTCCTTCACTTTTTCGCGCTAGCTCCGTCTCATACCAACTCCTCCCGCTAAAACATACGACATCGCATGCCATTCTCTGCTATGCTTTTACACTTTGCCCTCATGGAAACCCTCCATTACTTTCCTTTTCCCACTCCGAGTATTCTCTCAAATTGCGGGAAAAAATGATTCATAATCCTATCGAATCTGCGCTACGCACTTGCTCAGATGGCTCGGAACCACTTAGTTGTCGGCGCCAGCTAGACCGTGAAGCGACGCTGACATACGAGCGAAACAATGTAACGCAAATAGGGACAAAAAAACGTGCGAACCCTATTTTCTTCGTTCAAAAGAGCAATCTTTTATAAAGCTCGAAACAATGAAAAAGAAACAGTTTCCTTGATTCCATCTATATTTCTTTTCGTGGCCCTCAGCTACACTTCGTATCATTATCGAAATCTAGTATTGTTTTATATTTATTTATTTTTTCAGTCATGCATGTAACCAGGGCCGTGCCCAGACATTTTGCCGCCTGAGGCGAGATATAATATGGCGCCCCCTGGCCTCGCTGACCTTATGAATTTATACTGATAGGCTTTCATTTTTGTCAAATTTTGGCGCCCCCCTTCGAGAGGGCCTCGTTCGAGAAAAGAAGAAAAAATCTGCATCGATGCGCGACCCAAAGCCATATTATTTCACCCTTCTCGGCCATGCGGTGCTATTTCGCCTAATTCCCTCTTGGTGACCGATATATTTTGGTGTGGTGACTGGAATAGACCCATCGCACCTGTTTTATAGCCACTTTCCCGAGAATAAATTATCTAACTGAATTATCGCCAGGAAGTTAAAGAAAAAGAACCAGAATTAAATATAGACGGAAAGATTTATTTTTAATCGTCACAATGTGTCCTAAATTTGTTTTTGTCCTCCTCTTGAGGATGATGCCCGGAATAAGGACATATAAACATTGATTTGAAGTTTATTGTGAAACAACAAAATAGATGCGGATATATCTTACTTAACGAAAGTTTCGCTCCATCGAAAAGGAGTCGCAAAGCGAAGTGTCCTTAAGTGAATAAGGATGTTTGTTGAATTTAAAAGGAATTACTTTTTGTATCGCTATAACCGAATTTCGCTGGTGATTTTTTAGTATTGTCATAACAAAATGTCATTAAGCGATGTATACCTGTAGCTTGTTTTTACATATAAACACCTTTTAATGCTACCGCGACTAATTCATAATTAAACGATTGTACGAATGTAATATTTCGTCACGATACGATTTGTCTGAAAGTTTAACGTTGGTGGTAAAAAACGGGATTATTTAGATTAGAATAGAAATTGCGCCCCGCAAAGCCAGTAGTCCTTAATTATGAATGATTTGTTCAAGTTTTCTTTTACTTCGCACTTTGGGGTAATGTTTCCTACAAGAAAATGAAACTGGGTCAGCGTTTATTCGGCGGGGATGTGGATATAAAAGATCCGCTGTAAGGTTAGCCAACTCTTGCGTAATTCAACCACGCGCTGCAAACGTCACTATCCTCAGGGATCCGTTGCTTTGCTCATCATATCCTCCTCCGTGCCGTCCGAATTTTCCTCGAGAAAGTTTCTTCAGTTTGGATTCCAGCCCTCGTTTGACGGCACGGAAATTAGGCGCCTCTGGTTAATTTAAAAATGTCTCCTAGCGTGAGCGCGTGCGTATGCGTGTGTACGCGCATTCTCGGACGTTCCTGTAGAAGGAAAGGAAGAATTTAGAAACGGAGGTAGAAGGAAAAGGAGTAGGCAGGATGACGGCGTAGACGGCTGTGTCGTCATATGGTCGAACGGGGTGAAAAGGGGGAGCTGCCGGCTAGCGTGGGTGTGTGAGCGCGCGTGTGTGTGCGTGCGTGGATCGATGCCAGTGAGACTAATTCGAGACGAGAGATGAGTTCGGACTTCTCCAAAAAGATGGGTTTCCCGAAAGGTGGGTCAGATTGGTCGAAATAAAATTGGCGCGAACGTTTCTTTTTTTTGTATAAATGGGGTCTTCTTTCAGCGAATTTTCTCTGACATCACGTCGATTTTTAGCCGGGCTTTTTATAAAAAACGAGCCTAATGGTGTCGGTCTCCCGGTACTTCCGACCTCCTGACGCTGCAAGTTCTACCGAGTTAACGGATGTGAGCCTATTTTAATGGGATTTTGGAGCGTGAATTTGTTGGTTTAATGAGAAAAGGGTGGAATCCTTTAGGTCAAAAAGTATAAAAGATTAAACACTATTTTACAACCAGCAGTTTCACCTATACTCATAATTAATTGCTATTAAAAGTTTTGGTGGATTTTTTTTTGAGATTTTGTTATCGCATCCTGAAATTACCCATTTTAAATGTTTCATCCCATAGAAATGATTTAGTAAATATCGTTGTGTTCTTCCGTCTGTGACCATTAGTATAACTTCTCGTGAATTATATTATAATGCATATGAAGTTTAAATTTAAACTTTTTGTAGAATATTGAATAATTTGCGACCTGGAAAATATTCTTCGCTAGGTGATCTCTGTCATAATTTGAAACAAACTGATGAAAAAGTTCTGAACTTAATTGCTGTTTTTGTCACAAAGATGAAAAAGCTTGATATGTTACGTTTCGAATTCTTACGAAAATATCTTTTGCTTCAAGTCGTATTGTTTCTTCATTTAATCCGCATATTGAAGCAATATTTTATTTCATGCTAATACTTAGTTTCAAGCTTGTTTTGTAAACATAGATAAATGCTTAGATGGTAAAACGAAATAGAATCTATATAATTTTTTATAAAAATTTAACATATGATCCTGGAATTGTGTTGCTAAATTATTTGTAGAACTTTGATTACCTCTTCCAACTAAGATAAGAAAGGTGCAATTTGCGTAGTCATTAATATGAAACTTAATACGTGACATGATGAGGAAATGATTTCAAAATGAGGGGACGCTGCCCTCCTTGTGGAAATCACCATCCACTAAAGAAGAAACGCAACCTATTTCATCGAGTGTGATTCGGCTCACGTTTTACTTTTTTGTTGGCTAGGCGGCTAAAATAATCTCAATTGGAATACAAATTATCAGCAGGGGTTTTCAAAGTATGGGCCGCGAAAAAAGAACTCCATTGCCTGTCCGAAACCTTTTACCGAAGTTCATATGGGAAATGAGGAAACATATTATAGGAAAAATTTTATGATTTTGTTTCAAGTGATAAATGCTTTATTAAATATCGTGCATTTAATTATTTTAAACAAGTGTAATGCCCGTTGAAATATCAACGGAAGAATTATAGATAGATTGATTATTAATATTTGCATTTAAAATAATTATTAGCACACTTTTACATATGAAATATTTCGTCATATGTTACATTTCTAGTGAATATTCTGTTGTCGTTTAGTAAATGCCTTTGTTTTTTATTTTCGGCTATAAAATTCTGTTATTCTTCTCCCACCTTGTTCTCCTCAATGCTACATATAAATTTCGGTGTGCAAAGACCGGGAAATAATTATATGTATAGATATATAACGTAGGGAAAATAATTAAATTTCGTGCACTTAACATTATGATTGTTTTAAAATTTTACTCTGTACTTACGAAGAAAGAAAGCTTACTCGAATCCTCAATAATGTTCTCCGTCGTTATGTATTACATATTTAAAATAAAACTCTTTAAAATATTTAAATTAAAAACTAACTAATTAATCAATCAGCGCAATAATTTCTTTGAATATTATCTGAACAAAAACAAATCAATTTATTTCAACATTGTAAACTGTTCCCTTGACGATTGAATGGATTGTTGTATTTGAAATCCATATTAACAAAAAAATTAACTAATTTTTTATCGTAGAAACCGTTACAATAGGTTTAAATTGATTTTTGCTTTGAAATATACTTGAATCAATTCAGTACAACTTCCACTTTACATACTGTAAATTCCAAAGTAACTCCTTTTATAATAGGCAATGCTAGCCTAAAATTAATTCATTCTGTAAAGTGAATAAATAAAGTTCTTTCTTTAAACTATAATAGCCACTGTTATTAGATTTAAATGGACTATAAGACTTAGAACTTACTCTTATTAAATAAGCACCAAAATTCCTTTTATAAAAACAAATCAAATCATTAAAAGATCCACTGTTGTTTCTTCGAAAATTGCCTGTTAACAGTTTTAAATGTCCTTATAATTTCAATTGAATTTTAATTTATATTCGTTTCCAAACTTCGGCCATTGTTACGAAATTAATTCGAGGAATAACAATATAAATTCGTAAGCACGTATGGTTTACAAAGAATTTAATTTAAGAATGCTTTTTATTTCCAATTTTTCAAAAATGACACTGTTGATACTTAAAATTTTTTATATTTACGTTAATATACTTATTTTCCACAAAACAATCTCTCGCCTTCCTTCCTCTCTCTCTCTCTCGTATTGAAGCACTCAAGGCACACTTATTCCTGCTTATTCCCAGAAGGATGTATACAGTAACAGTAATTTGAGGTGTAACAATGATAATGGTCGACATAGCAACATCACGTTAAAATGGCGAGATTTCCACAAAATATGCAAATTAAACGTTTAACATGGAATATTTCGAACTGTGGGCGAAAAAAGACGAATGGAATAAGAAACTTTATAAATTTTTCTTCAAAATGGTTGAAATCCGAAGGTTGTCTGTTAATTTCTTCTAATTTTAATTTCCAAATGAATAAAAGCCTGCACGTCGAAAAATCGCGTTTTACCTGTAAAGTAATGGGAAATGGAAATGCCTCTCTTGGAGAAGAACCAAGGAATTTTTTCGCGATTTAAATTCATCATCACCTGAAAAAGTGTTAATCAAGCATCCCTACCAAATTTCAAGTTTCTATCATTATTCTTTCTCGAGTTATTAGCGTTTGGATAGCGTGACCAACCAACCAACAGACGACGGCTTTTATTATATTAATGATGATATTTTAGAATAGTT
The DNA here is from genome assembly GCA_036926305.1 of Uropetala carovei. Taxonomy (NCBI): domain Eukaryota; kingdom Metazoa; phylum Arthropoda; class Insecta; order Odonata; family Petaluridae; genus Uropetala; species Uropetala carovei. The sequence goes on from JAXCHB010000169.1 coordinate 7,495,793, forward strand.
TTATCGCGTAATCATGAAAATTAGCCGCGTTAACGGGAATCATTGCTCCAATTTAATATGATAGTTTATCAATAAACTTCATCGTAAACTATTCGTAATACAATAAATATATTCATTGTTTCGGGTTGGATTAGACTTTAAATCGGACGTTAACTAGAGATTCTGAGGTATCATATAAGTGAAAATCACGTCTAAATTAAGTTTATGGGATAACATTTAAATCTCAAGTGTTTTATTGTTTTAGCTTGAATGTATATTATATGAATTTGCCTGTTAAATTTTACGAATCTCTTTTTTATCAAAGCTTCGCAGGCCGCATAAAACGAACTCGGAGGCAGCATGCGGCCTGCGGGCCGTAAGTTGGTCACTGCTTTATAACATCTCTGGTTTATATGTCATTGCAAGTTTTTAAGTTTAAAAATACTATGAACGACTTCTGAAAATCGAAAATGTGCATTTCTTTTATTATCTGCACTCAAAGAAATTTTTCGGAAAAGAAGATGTTCCAATAAAACAAGATAAGATTGAATCAATCGAATGGATCGCTAGGCAATTTCGAGGCCTTGGAGGAATTTATAAAATCTTTGATCTTTCATTATAACTTCTAATTTGGCTGCGGTAAATATATTTACTTCGATGAAGCAAAGCACTTTTTAAATTACAGTAATGAAGTTTTATACAGAAGATGCCAGTTAATGCTACGTTTCATCTCAACCTCGTGAGGTACATACAATGTGATACTTGTTATTTTATATTCGTATTAAAAATAAATATTATCTCGAATAACTTCATTAAAATATCATATTCCTCTCCCAAAATATGTAGCTCTGTATTTTTTTGCGTTAAACAGGAGTCTATTAATGACACCCATGAATGGGTAGTCTATTTTTTATTTATTTTCTAATTAAACAGCTCTCTAATTTCTAATGAGAAGTTCAGTGACATCCAACAACTGTAAAAATGAATTTAACAAATTATATAAGTACTGTTTAACAAAAGATAAAACATTCATCTCAAGAGTTTTAATCCGAATAACTCCAGAATTCACAGCTTTAAAAAACCACTTTAGAATCGGATTGAAACCCACAACCTCAACGCATTGCTCAACTGAAAAAAGTACTATCGTTGAAGGTATTTATTCTTTAGTCTTATTTCGAGGATTTTTGCGAAAGAGCGTGAGACCGCGCAGGAAAATATGACTTCCAGAGTGGAAATCGATATTGCGCCAATGCCGAGCTATTCATTTAAGTAATCCTCCGGCTGAATTTCGTTACCAAGCTCTCTGAGACGGGCCAAAATCCCAAGAAAATAATTATGGAATGCTTTAACGAAACATTAGTATTCAATATAAGTACTACAAAGTCATTTGCGAAATTTTAAGAATAATAACTAAATAAAACCGCTTAATTTAAAAATCGGTACAACATACATTGTACAGACTTTCTCATATAATAATGCGTCGTTTAGTTATCTTCGTATATGAGAAAGTAAAAAATGTACTAAACATTTGTGTGTACAAATATTGCACTTCATTGAATTAATAGGAATTAAACGACAATATAGCATCTTACCTGTAAAACAAAATACTTCCCTTTAAAACATAAGAATAATTTATTATTTTTAATTGTAAATGGGCTCGTTGTAAACCTTGCCCCTCTTGAAATTACATGTTTGGTACTGAGGAGTTTTGAAAACAAATAAGGCTAAAAAATTGACAAAAAATATTTTTTATCTTTAAATGGAAGAGTCGGCATTGTTACGTGGTATTTGCAAAACGGAGGGTGGGAGGGGGTTAAATGGCGGGAATGAAACCGAGTCGCGAGAAGAATTCCTGGAATGTCATTTGGCATGCATCTGCGAACTGCCCACGCTTGCATTGCATTGTGTAGTTAATGAGGGCGACAGCAGTCGGTCAAGGAAAACTTGGCTTGACAAGCATTGCGCGAAAAATAAATACTGAGCGAGAGGAACAGCATGTCATGTACCTAAATTCAGTTGGAAACTTTAGAAGTGATGAAAAATTCCTGGCTCTTAGGTGTTCATTTAGTTATATAAATAGGAGCAGTCTTCTTGTGTAAAATTTAACAGAACATCGAAAGTGATATCAAATGATGTTACTATTACAAAAATTTCGAAAGCCGATATTACGAAATTTAATAAAACCGAATATCTGGCGAATTTTAGTCATAGTTTTATTAGGCTTCTTTTTATTTTTTTTAAATAGCCAATTAAGTATGGGAAAGCTTAAAAATAACAAGTAAGGAAAGACCTTCTAAGTCAGACAGTATTTGCCGGATTTTTTAATCAGACACATAGGAACAGACGGACAAACCGAGAAAACGTGAATGACGAGACAGAATACTAAATTGATTGGCGGAAAAACTAAGTCTCTATCTGCTTTCGTTTAGGAGTTAGTGCATCAGACAGATGGACAAACCGAATGCTAAAACGAATCTTTTTTCTGGAAAACCGTTGAAAAGCTTGCTTAAACTCTTAATTTTCATGAAGTTTATGTAAAAAAAATCGGTACAACATACATTGTACAAACTTTCTCATATATTAATGCGTCATTTAGTTATCTTTAGAAAATAAAAATCGTATCAACCGGTTTTTAAAAAGTCCAATTTTTGTTAAAGTTGCCTAGAATAAACTAGCCTTATATTCATTTTTTGAGAAATATGAACTATACAGTATTATTGCAGACGTATACTCAAGTAGCTGTACGAAATTTGTTCAAAATCGTTAGAGCCGTTTTTGAGAAAATCGTATTGTAGTTAAAAACGCGTAGAATAAACTACTCTTAATTGTTGAGCAATGTCAACCATTTCTATGTATACTCTGCTCAGTATGATAAATGCCTAAGTACGAGATTTCATTCATTTTCGCTCTACCGTCTAGGCTCCAGAGCCAGTAACAGACAGACAGACGGACGGATTCAGCGACACCTAAAACGTATATTTCCGTAAAAATCTCGAGGTCGAATTTTTTCGCGATAACAATACTTTCTCGAAACTAAGTATGAGAAAGTAAAAATACGCGAGTAAAGACAATCAAGAGTTCATATGTTTTAATAGTGTGGTTTTTGCTTATTTCTACATATGAGTTTTAAAGGTCATGTGACCCAAAATTTTATTTTATCCATGAAGTAAAAAAAGGGAGTTTATTTCTATTCCCTGGGCAATAAAACCCCATCGCTAAGTTAACACTCGCAGCCTAACAGAGGAAACCACGAAAAGCTGTAAAGTCCCTTTCGTGGCTATTTTAGTGAGCCGCATCGTCTCTGGAAAGTTTTATTTAATGTATTTTTCAGAATTTGTTGTTCGGTCGATAGTAATTGCTTATTCAAGTTTTTGGAGAAGAATCACTTGCGAGTTTTATTTAAACCCATCGAGTTTATTGTACCGCGAATGGTAATGTAAATGTTTGATTTTTTTTCCTTACCTTAATGCTATTATACCCTCGCTGCTATACTTTAACCAACCTTTTTCAATTCTTTTTCGATTTTATCACATTCTATATAAATATTTCTCTTATTTCTTCTTCTGAAAGGTCAATGGAAACCCATGCTCTTCACATAAATATCTTCATTTCTAACCGTACTGTTGGTAGTAAAAACCTAATTTTCTCTTTGCAATTGTTTCCAGTTAAACTAGGAATTGTTACAGAAAATAATATATCAAAATAATATATGTATCATAAATATGGTCATGACGAAAATTTCGCCACAACGTAAACCGCCCATAGTAAAAGTATTTTGCAACTTGTGAACACATCTGTTATTTTTTATTGTTATTTCATTATTACGATGTTAATTTTTACTTTCAATGAGCGATTTACAATAATAATTATTAAAGAGTATATTATAAAATTCAATTAAAATAAATTATTTGCCTTGGTACATAATGTTCAGAATTGTTCGTTATAGCGCATTTTCGATACAACTAAAGGTTTGTTAGCCTCTCAGTTAATTAATATAATGTGATTTTACTGACTGACCGATCCTCTTTTCGAATGCAGCACAGAATTTTGCAAACTGAACATTCCGCTAGTAATATACAGAATGAAATTGTCGAGCTTTTAGAATTCACAAAAATTAGGTAATCAACTTTCTTTCATTCCATTCACAAATTTAAATCAATTCCTCGTTTTACAAAGATCATGAACCCCTAGGAAAACTTAAAAACAACCCTCCTTTTCCCTAGCTTTTATATATTTTTCCATTAAATATATCTAAAAATGCGTAGCTTTATGGAAAGTCGTGTTAACGAAAAATATTAAGTTGTGGAAATTTCCACTGAAATTTATTGGAGACCAGTTTTTTCGATTATCATTTCATCATTAGGCAATTTTTCAAACATTATTGGGTATACATATATCGTATATAATCAATAACCACCTGAAATGAAGGCATGATTAGCGAGAGAAAACGGAAATTACTGGAAATACAAATTCGAATTTTTCGGTGGAATTATACGAAGTTTAACCCCTCAATAAAGGCTATTTTTGTCTCTCAAACCGGCCATTTAATGTATTTCACCGTCATTGGCATTTATGTTTATTTTAATTTTGAGGTTAAGGTAAATAGAGTAAAGAGAAATCAATGTCTGTACACTCATACGGGCAACCGCTGCTGAGGCATTTTGTCGAGATCCGTACGAGGGATGCTCAAATTTGACCTGGACTTCATTTTTTATTAAAATCTTATATATAATACAATGAGCTGATGAGGTGTGTACATAATCATTACAATGTTGCAAATACAAAAAAATTATGTTTTGTTGCCATAGAAATCCATGTCAGAACTAACAAAGATGGCATCTAAACGTGTTTCTACTTCAGTGGAACAACGCATTATTGTTAAATTTCTCTGTAAGGAAGGTGTAAAAGGGACTGAAATTCATCGGTGACTTCGAGTACAGTATGGAGAGTCCTGTCTGTCTCGGTTTTCTATGTTTGGGTGGTACAAATCATTCAGAGAGGGTCGCAAATTCGTGGAGAACAAGAACACAAAGCAGGACAACTACGCAGCTCGTTCGGAGGGACATGCGAATGTCAGTGCGTGAATTAGCGTTGCTAGTTAACATTAGTATTGGTAGTGCTGAGACTATACTTCATTACAACCTTAGATACAGTGAAGTCAGCGCTCGATGGGTGCCCAAACAGTTGTAACCAGAACAAAAGGCGATGCGGTTTCAAATTTCAGGGGTTCTGAGTAAACGATTTCTGAGGGAAGGGGCTGATTTTTTTAATTGCATCATAACCACGGATGAGACATGGGTCCATCATTTTACTTCAGAAAACAACTGTTCCAGTATGGAGTGAAGAGAAACAAATCCTCCTACACCGAAAAAATCAAAAGCGATGGCATCAGCAAAGAAGGTGATGGCCACTGTTTTGGGATGCTCAAGGCATTATTCATGTGGATTTCCTGGAACAAGGCCATACAATTAATGCTGCTTATTACTCAGCGCACCTAAAAAAACCGTCTGAAACCAGATCTAAGGAAGAAACGACTACGTCTTATGTCAAAAGGAATTTGTTTTCTCCACGATAGCACCCAACCACATAAGAATAACTTGACTGTGAATATACTGGCTGAATCGGGGTGGGACGTTCTTCCCCATACTTCTTATAGTCCTGATTTGTCACCTTGTGACTTTCATTTGTTTACGACGGTTAAAGTGCACTTATGTTAGTAGGCAATAAATTCAGTTCGAATGGCGAGGTGAAAAATGCAGTCCTCAACTGTTTTCGACATCAACCGAAAGATTCCTTTGAAACTGGTCTACAAAAACAACTAGAACGCTGGATCAAGTGAATTCTGAAGGAGAGAGAGTACATATAAAAGTGACTGAATTATTATTGTTTTGAGTTACTTTTACGATTTAATAATAAATAAAGTCCAAGTCAAATTTGAACACACCTTGTATTTTTCCCCTTATTACGTTGCCACAACTTTAACACGACAACGAAAAGCGCGTGATTTTTTTTATTCTCAGTTAAAAAATTCTGCGACTTCTCTCGTTTTTTAAAAAGATTATATACGTTTCCGTTCCAACCGTCGCGACGCGTCGCCCTCCTCACTTTGAGTGGCGTGAAAATAAAAGAAAACTTGGCCGCGCGTCCAAAGATGCCTTTCACGCATAGTTTTTCCACGATCTTTTTCTCCGTCCATCCCTCTTTCCACGTCCTCCCTTCTTCCATCTCCGAGCGAGCCATTCCCTCCCCCCCTCCCCACCAACAAACCACAAACTCCTCCGCCCTCGTACAAAATTACTCTCCGCGTGAAAAAGCAGTCAGGGTTCTTGAAATAGTCTTCCGACGACACTCTCCGTGTCTCCCCTCCCCCTTTCCCCTTCAATCCGCCGAGTTCTCTTTCCTCTTATATTCCTCCCTCTCTCCCCACTTCCTCTCTCCATTTCCTCCCTTCTCTCCCTATCCTACCCCGTCTTCCGCAGCCCTTTCCCTCCGTCTCTCTTCTTCCCTAGCATGCCTACACTTCTACCGCATGGCTGCACCTTTTCCGCCGTCTTTTATTTCCCCCTCTTTCTTCGTTTCCCTATCGTCTAAACTCTTAAAAGGGGTTGATGACCTCTTTAGAGATCTCTCGTCGCGTGCAGAATTTGATATTTACGTCTTTTCGTCCTTTTGTTTTGTTTTTTCGGAACAACTTCGGGGCTGTCCTTCTCGCATCTCTCCGCTGCTTGTTTATCGTGTTTGTCTGCGCTCTGATCCTATCCTTTGGGAACGGGCGGCGAGTGAGAAAGATTTAGAGTAGGAATCGACCATTTTAAAGAGTACCGAACCCCATGACCCCGGTGATCAACATGTGACTGCTACACAACCACCTTGGATTTCCCACTTTTATTGTCGTCCTTTTTAATCGCGAGAGAGAGATTTTTTCAGACTCTAGATTATATTAATTTATTTCGGTGAGATTTCAAGTGGTTTTTTTTTCTTCAGTTTATGATGAAAAATCGCATTTTGTTCTTCGTGGTGCCGTTATCTGCTTGTTGAAAATAACCGCTATGGTTAAATGGAGTGATCAAGTTACAAAATACGGTCGTAAAATTGTTATTTTTATGATGAATAGCATTTTTGAAGAAACCTTAATGTTTGTATGTGAACGCTAAATTCTAGATCAGCGTTTCTCAACCGGTGCTCCGTAACCATTAGACAGGTGCTCCGCAAGCTTTTCATCCTTCGTCATTTTGTACGTGAATGTAAATAACCAATATATAATATGTGTGAGATCATCTTTAATTTCATTTCGATTGTATCACTCATTTTTTTCCTAGATCGTTTTTGTACTGACAAGTGTACTATGATGCAGTGTTTCTCAACCGGTGGGACGCGTCCCACTGGTGGGACTTGAAAGCCGTCTAGGTGGGACCAGAGCCGGCTGAAGACATTTTGCCACCCCAATCGGTTATGCTTTCTGGCACCTTCTGCTTTATATAGTTAACGGTCTCGGGCGTAACTTGATGGAATTTCTTCATATTATCGAAATAAAAAAGATTTAATTGGTAATTCCACAAAAATTAATTTTCAAAAATTAATAAGTAAATAATTTTTTTATGAATTTGCCAAGTAAATCTTTTTTATTTCGACCTTCTCCTTCGAGTCTACCAATTATTAATGAACTACTTATACGCTTATAAACGTATAAATGTATTTATTAGAAAAAGAGAGGTTTTTATTTATATCATGGTGGGACCAGGGTTTCTTGAAAAGGTGGTAGGTGGGACGCAAGAGGCAAAAGGTTGAGAACCACTTCTATGATGGACGTTCCAGCTGGTAGGTAGCAAATGTTTTCCTTAAAATTTTGTTCTAGTGCTCCTCCTAAGTTAATGGATACTTCTAGGTGCTCCCCGGTCTACTATAGGTTCTGGATGATTTGCCACTATTCAGAAAGTAATGTTTCCGTAAAATATTTTAATCTAATTCTGATAAAAATTAAAAGTTTTAAGGAATACCAACTCGCCCAAAAAATGTAGAGCTTCTAAAATATTTAACAGATTGTAGTGAATGGTTTTGGAATTTCCAAAAATTGATAAAAATTAAAAGTTTCAAGGAATACCAACTCGCCCAAAAAATGTAGAGCTTCTAAAATATTTAACAGATTGTGGTGAATGGTTTTGGAATTTCCAAAAAATTGATTACCAGGTAATGAAAATAGGCAACATTTTATCTAAGTTAGAAGCATACAAAAGGATGATAACGCAGCTTATCAACAGTTACAACTAAAATAGAATCCATTTCTTTTCTTTTCCTCTACGTTGTTTTAATTTTATTGCTAATGTTAAACGCATTCGTTCAATGTAGCATCACTGAATATCAAGCGCTTAATCGACGATTACTAAATTTGGAAAACAAATCACATTAAGTGACTATACAAGCATTCTCTTTCTATTGATAGCAAAAATTTAAATTCTCTGTAATTAATCTCATCGTCTTCATAAAGTAATAAATCATTGATGCCAATACGAAAATAAAAGTACGAGATATGACTTAGGTCCAGAATTTTAATTAACCTTTACTCAGCGTGAAACATGCAAATGCTCGAAATGGAAAATATTATGAAACGGAACGCTTGTTATAAGTGACGGTATTTCTAAATGTCTGACGAAACGGAACGGTATCGGTGACGAGCCGGAACAGCGTTCCGGTGCGTCCCGGCTCATTCCGAGCATCCATTCGAGAATAAGGAGCACCTTCACCCATATCCATACATATTTTCCAAATTTAGTCTTATGGTAGCGCAATGGTTATAAGTTTAAATTTGTAACCTCTTTGTTTTTGTAAATGATCTAACAACAAGACCAATTTTTATGTCATTTTGAAAAATCAATTCGCCAACATTTGCTTTCAATTTTATTTCTTCTATTTTACGTTGAACATAATCCGCTTCTCTTATTTAGAACAACAAGTACCCAGTATATTTTTTTCAGTCGTATCGTTCTTAATGTAAAATGGCTTATGTGTTATGATATATATCTTATGCAGAAATAACTATGTAATACAATACCATTATTTAAATTTTGGTTTCATTTTAAAAATGATATTACGTGAGTATAAATTATAAAGGTTTTTCGACACGTTGATATAAAAATATTATAAAAATTTCGCTATATACAGAAATAAAATTGCTATTTTCATCACCTTAGCGCTATGAAGAGTTTTTGGAATTTTTTAATTTTGAGAGATTTCCCAGAATTTTCCTTCGGCTCTAGATTCAATGATCCGACTCTTGAAATGTTTAAACTTCCGAAGCGACATATATTGTACTACTGATTGCAGTCTATTTATGAATCTTAAACCGCATTGTTTGAGTTTCAAATTTATTTACTTGTGTTGATGAATCCCTCAATTATATTGATTTTAAAAACGTTGTGTGAAAACTAATGCATGACAGAGTATTATCAAATCAAAAGTTTATAAATGTATCTACATCTTATGCGCCTCATTGTGAGAAATTTTTCCATCGTACAACTTGGTTTGCCTCGAAATCAATTTCTCAATAATATTTTAAGGTAATTGAAAATGTATGAATGAGATGTAATGTCATTTATCAACGGAATCTAATGAGGTAAAAAAATTTGTCCAGTAATCATTCGATGATTATAAATAACATCTGTCAAATTACTAAGACCTGTATAGCTTAAGGTTCCAAACTTAAAAGGTTTAAACGTTTTGGTGAATTCGGTAGACTAATTTTATTGGAAGCCATCAAAATTTTCAATTGAAATCCAACCATAAAGTGAGACCGATAATTATTTCTTGAATGTATAACTAAACTTATGAAATAAAGTGTTCGTCAAAAGTGGTCATAATTCACTTTTCCATTATCCAGAAACGAGCAGATAATTCCCATCCTAACTCTATTCCGAAATTCTGCTATTCATTTCACGTTCGATATTGCCATTAACCTAATTGACCTAAAGGTCCATTAACCCAGGATCTGCATTCAAGACACGTATGCTACTGTGTGGCTTGCGAAGAGACTTTTTTGAGCGAGCTAATTCAAAGATATGTATGAAAAAACTATATTTTTTAATTTTTAAAAGAAATTTGCATTTCTTTGTGCCTCGAATTGTAACTATCTCGCGCAGCATTCCAAACTTACGGTATTATAATAATCGATTTTCTTAATTACAACAGATAAAATTAATTTATCAGTGGTACGCGCGGAAGGTCGCAAATTTTGAATTTTGATAATGACCGAGATGTAATAAAAAAAACGTCGCTCACCCATCCTAAATTTGAAGTACGACGTAGAGATGAAATTCATACACCGTATGGCTAAATAACAACTCGGTTTTCGTTGTACCGTTTTAGTTCCTCGTTACAATTTTTAATATTGCATCACACATATCACTATTCTGACACATTTAATGCTTAAATCGGGGGTCCCCAAGCTATGGCCCGCGGGCAAAGCCGGCCCGAGGTACTGGCGAGCCGGGCGGCTGCCCGGGGCGCCTAATTGTTGGGGGCGCTATCCCGACCACCTATCTATGCATTATGTACTTGCAAGTGATTAAATATTAGACACCAATTTATATCGTGAATCATGATGAAATTCCTTTTATTTATTCATTATCAATAAGTTTTACAGAGCGATGAATAAATTAACCTTTATTCTATAAATATCTCAACAAACATTTACGGAGGGGGGCGCTGGAGTGCTATTTCGCCCGGGGCGTCAAAATTCCTTGGGCCGCCCCTGCCCGCGGGCCACATTTTCCCTTACCCTCCTTACCTCATCACTATTTTTGAGAGGTGCGTATTCGTAGTTAATAAATAAGTTTTTCAATTGATTTACATTCGGAAAGTTTCCTAAGTGCAATTCCCTGCTGTTTGAAAATCTGATATTTCTGGCCATTTCGAACGAAAGCAATTGGCTCCACTTTCCTACGGCGATGGTCATATGAAATTGTCAGAAAATACTACCAGAGATAGATTCATTTCAAAACTGTGCCAACGGCGATCCAGACACTCTGCTGCAACACACCGTTGACCTAATACGTATGTATTCAAATGAATGTGGAAACCATATCCTTTGATGATACCCTATAAAAAACTTCACTTTATTGCCTGGCCAGCGAATGCATCCTTGAATCGTTTTTTTTTAAGGTGGAAAGAGGACTTTTTGGGTAACCAAAGTAATATAGTTAAGTGAGTAATGAAAATAAAACGAGAGGAGGGTAGAGGAGACTTACAATTAGTAAATAAATAGAATGGAGGAAACATCCTAAAAAAAACTTCAGCAAAGAGTTATTTAGTAGAAACAAATTTTAATACGGTTGGAATTTTATGGTGATAATGAAATTTTTTGCTTGTTTTTTTTTGTAATTCTGCGATAAATAAACATGTGATTTTGATAATAAAAAACTTTGAGCATAAATATATATTTATGTGGAATTCACGTGTTTTTTATACTGATTACCATGAAGCAGTCCCACCAAGTCACGCTGGAAACTATTACAAATGAACATATGCAGATTTTCCATATGCAGTCTTTCACTCGTATCTCAAAAATTTTGGCTTAATTTTAACGTAATTTCAGCGACATTTTGTTATAAAAATATTGTACATTCGTCTTCGTGTTCATTGCTGTACTCCGAATGAATTGCTCAGCATTATGACGAGCTTCTCCTTCCCTTGCTCCAATCTGTCCGTTTTTCTACTCTGCAACAATTTTCTTACATATTTGAAACATTCTTGTCTACTTATATCGACCCAGCGAAGTTGATATTATATTTTCTTATTTTATCCTTGCCACTTTGTCCTTTCTTTTCTCGTTTTCGTCACACTGTTCTCATTATTCCTTAATTTAAAATGCTAATATCTTGTTTTCTCTTAATCTCATTTCGTTTATCATTCTAAACGAAAAATCACTTGTATTCGTGTAATTACTTCTACATCTAGTATCCTTTCTCTATTTTATATATTCGTAGCGCATTTAAACAAATTTAGGAATAAGAAGGACATATCAATAGAACGTACTTACCATCCACCTCAAATATAAGAGATTTAATCTGCCGAGAAAACCTTAACTTTGCGGAATTGCATTTTCAAAGAAACTTCAATTTAAAAAAATGTTATTAGGTAAGGTAGTACAAAGTTTCACTACATAAAACTATTATACGACTATAGTTTTGACTCTATGCAAAGAAATTACGTTCACTCAAGGTTAAAGCCTAGAAAATATAAAATTATATGGATAAAATTGCAGAGCAATGAGCTATTAACGCATTATAAGGAGGTTATATCTTTTAAAACGATGCTCAATAGCAAAAAAAAATTCGGGTTGCAAACTTGAGAGAGCTACTTTCAGTGTTTGGGTCCCTTTCATATCCCAGCGTTCAGAGGGCTCCTGACCTTGTCATATTCTAAACTATTTTCCTCAATCGTCTTTTTCTTCCGCGAAATCAACGTCAACATGAGTCAAAAGCGGTCATACAGTGGGCTTCAAGCCAAGATAAACGAAAAAATATACCTCCCAACCGAAAGATCAAATGGGTTTTGGAAATGTCGGTATACGGAGCCGTTGGTGATGGACGTGGTAGCTTAGCTGCGTTCTTCAAAAATCAACATTGTGATTGTATGAGCCCCTTCTTAAAGTTTTATGATCGTTCAGTCTGAAGTTCGGTTGAAAAAAGATTGTCCGCGAGGGAAAACGCTTGGTTAATCGCCATATGTTTATCGTGAAGAGAACGAACAATGAAATCTTTGTTCCTTTTATATTATACTTATTGTTTTTATTATTAGTTGTGAACGCATGCCACCCGGAGTTTATTTTAATATTTTTTCCGAATTCTTGTGTCACTTTTTGTTGCATTTATCTACTCAAGTTTTCGAAAAAGTGCCGCTGGTCAAAAGTGATTAGATTGGATAATTATATTGTAATTACGGTGGAAAATATTTTTGCGCTTACGGTAATGATTTTTTTTACGTTATTCAAAGCTACATTCTGCTTGTTCCAGTCTCATAAATAGACAAATACTTCCAAAAAAAAAACCTCATTTGTTATTTTAGATTTTGTGTGTTTCATTTTTAGAAATGGTTTATCTTTCGAATTTTTCCATTATTTCTTTTTCGCCAATTGAAACGGTATATTCTTAAGAAAAGGTGTTTCACAACTCTTGGGGGCAAATAAATTGAGAAATACTCCCAAATTAAGTTTGTTTTATCAGGCGACATATATTATAAATAATGAAAAATATTGATAATTGTTTTAACATTGCTGATATTTATATCAGAATACTGGATTTTTCTTCAGTTGGGCCCAAGGAAATCAAAATAATGTACGAGCGTGATTTTTTCTACAAAAATCTCTTATTGTTGTGTTAAACTGAAAGATTCTGAAAATCTGCAAAACTTAAATTTAAATTACATAAAATAGGTGCTGATGTATTCTTATCAGCTGCCTTCTCTATAAATTTGTAATAATGCAGTAAAATTATCAGAAATACTTCCTGTGACTGGAAATCGATTTCCAGAGAGTTATTTATATTATTTTTATGTCACCCGGTAATATAACATGTCGGCATTGTTAAAGAAACGCTTTTGTAAATGTCAAAATTTATGTTAAAAGATTACGAAATGAAAGACACGATAATTAAAACTGTTTACCGACGAACTACGAGTTAATGTTATTTTGTTGATAATGGACTAACTATCAAGCATTTATTTGATTTAATTAAAAGATGATGCAACTGTATGTGTGAGCGGCAAATAAATCCTTAGTTCACTCATAACGTAGGGTTTCCAAAACATTTCGATGTGATGAGCAACCACGTTATTTTCTGTAATATCAACCGAGCGCCGCTATATGTTTGTAAAAATTGGGGAAATCCCAAATAAAACACACATACACTCTAAAATATGTATAAGATGTGGTGTATCTCAAAAAAAAATTAAGTGGGGGTTTGGGGGCATCGATTTGGTTTTTCGGCGATAACTCTCGAGTAAATTAACTTAGGAAGTTCAAATTTGATATTTGTCACTTGCAATACAAGTATACGATCAATCTCCTATATATTTATGAAAGTTTGTTTTATTTGTGCATCTATTTCCACACCGTTAAAGCTAGAATAATCAAACTTTCAGCAAATACTTTCTTCACAAATAGGAAGGTCGTAGGCTACGTTTTAGTCCCAAATGTTTTATATTAATTGTACAAAAAGCAAAATAACTTTGTATGCATCTAGAGATGAGTCAGAAAGAACGGGACAGTTCTTTTCGAACTGTTCTGATGCCTAAACTGTTCAATAAAATAACTGTTCTCACAAACTTCCTGTTCTCAAAGAACAGGTAACTCTACATCTTATACACAGTGAGAAAGGTGGGAAACGACTACTTCCTTATCCGTAATTGGACGGCGGGTACTGTTTAAACTATGCGTATTTTCCCAAGTCCTACTATTGATTTGAATCAAATTTGGTACGATTGTGGAGGGCTCCCATAAATAATTCATACGTGGTTTTTGTTTCTCTCCGCCCGTTTTATTCAAAACGGCGGTCGAGTGAATTCTTAAATCTAGAATTCCAATCGGATTTGAACCAAATTTCCCTGGGCAATGCCGGAAATTTCTGCTAGTCTCAAATAAACACAACCTCAATCCATTACATTTACTTACAAGAAAATTACTTTTGCTCACAAGCTCAATTTGAGCATCGTGGAGGAGCATTGCCAGACTGTCTATGAGCAGAATAGTGCTCGAGAGCGCCATGTCTTAACGCCTACTTCTCTTTAAGCGAAGCATTCTCTTAATATTTTTGTCAGCTTAAAGGAGCCTTCAAAGTATCGAACCGAGCGTTAAAAATGTTCATTGTTGGCATTAGATCCGTTTACGGCCTCCGTAATGCATCTTTTCTTCCCTTGAAGATCTCGCCACGCCCAAATGAGTATGTACTTGATTTTTCATAAATTCCTCAAACACTGGACTTCTTTTGACCTACTTCTTCCATTCTTTGAACTTTTTGCGTGTATTGAGAGTTATGAAGCGTTGAATATAGTTCTTTCGGTAAAAACTCTTCGTCCAATACGACGTGAAGGTCTATCATGCGTCATATTTTACTGCTTTTGTCGTGTCTGCGAATCGTTCAGATGCTGTTAATCTCGTGACATTTAAAATATATTTTATGGCAAACTAAATCTATTATTTCTTTACGGCATAACTGATCTAATCACATATTCTTCGAGTTCGTTTCTAACCATAAAACTATCTCGATAATTTTCTATCGATCATGAATAAATACCTAATTTAAGCACTCCAAAACTGTGTCCTGAACATTACGATACGTTTTATAAAATCCTTTAGTCTTAAAGATCTATTCTCTTAAGTTGTTTTGATTCTGTCAACTTGAAATGGGAATATATATTTATATATATATATATATATATATATGAGGACATTTTCACACTTCTTTCATGTACTCAAGTAATCAGGTAATTATAAAATCATTTCGGCATTTCATCAAAATGTATAAAGAGAAATTCTGCATTTCGTTCATTTATGAGACGCTCGTTTGAAAGGATAAGACAGATACCAATCGGTTGACGGACCGCTTCAGAATTCAAATCTCTTCCTCCGAGTCCTCTGGATCGTGCAGGTTTATTTTCTCCGTCTTCCCAACGCACGCCGCAGCACGCACCACAAGTGCTGCCATCTTTCGACGCTCGCCTCAACTCTTTCGACGCATCCGCATCATCACTCGCCTCCCTTAAACGGAGAGCGGCCGTCTATATTTATACGACCAGTCCCGCAGGTGTGGGCGGTAAGTGGGAGAAGAGGAGGAACTCGCGGGGACGCGTCTGGATCGCAACGCGGTCCGTGCAGCCGGGTAAATGAGAGAGAGGAAGTGCAGAGAGAGAGACAGAGGAAGATCGCAGTTCCCCTCTCTCTCTCTCTCTAGCCAAATCACGCGAGTGCAGGGGGGCAGCTAGAGCGAAGCAGAAACCGAGAGGAGGGGACTGCGGCACCGGCGCCTCGCCGTCGACATAGGCGCCCGCATCGATTCGGCTAGGGAGGAGGTGGAGGAGGGAGGGAGGGATAGAGGAGGAGGAGGAGGGGGAAGGTGTGAGGAGGAGACCCCGGCTCTGCAGTCACACCGCGGTAGTCATGGAATCCGGCGGAGAGACTAAGGACCTCCCCGAGTCCCCAAAGGTAGAGGCGGAGGCGAAAGAGGGCGAGGTGACGGAGGAGGAAACGTCGAAGAAAGAATCAGAGGTCAAGAAGGATACGGACGAGGTTAGGAAGGAGACGGACGAGGTTAGGAAGCCTCCGGAGAGAAAGGAAAGGGCTGCCAAGAGGGAGAAGGCGAGGGAGAAGGAAAGGGAGAAGGAGAGGGAGAAGCACCAAGAGGATGTGCTAAAAGAAAGCGGAGAAAGGAAAGGAGGGAAGGAGAGCGCGGAGGTGCCGAAGGAAGGAGAAGAGGAAAAGTCGACTCCCGTCGCGAAGCCGGCCGATGACGTATCCTCCGACGATGTCATAATCACCGGCGAATCGAGTCCCGTGGAACCAGAGGAAGGGAGGAAGGTTAGGAGGAGAAAGCCAGCCGGTTCGAAGGATGGGACGAGGAGGCGTACAAAGAGCCGCGACGATTCGAGGAAACCGGAGGTAGAAGTTGTCAAAGAGGCTGAACCGAAACAGGAATGGAGGTTGAGGGTTTGGTGGCGAGTATGCAAAGATGTGACCTCGCACTGGAGACGGTTCTTGTCGGAAGAGGTGCCGCAGAGGAGGAAGATCGCCTCCCAAAGGAACAAATGCGTAGGTTCCTTGATGCTTATGATCCTGTATGTCGGCATAGGAGCGTTCATCTTCAGGTTCACTGAGGGAGCCTTCGAAACGTTTTACAAGTGCGGCGTCAAAAGGGTTAAAAGGGACTTCGTCGACGGCCTCTGGTCGGACGCTCGATCTCTTTCGGAGGAAGAATGGAAGTCGAGGGCGAGGAGGAGGTTGATGGAACTGGAAGGACAGCTCCACGCGGCTTACGACGCAGGTGTCACGACGTACAGCGGACAAAGGGCCTGGAGCTTCATGAATTCGATCGTCTACTGTTTGACGGTCGTCACGACGATCGGTGAGTTGGGATTGGGTGGTTCCTCCCCCTACTCCCTCTCCCTTTCTCTCGCTCCGTCAATCGTCTCGTCGAATCTGTGCATCGGATTTTGCGGGAATGTCGTTGGAAATGAATTTAAATTTTGTCGAAAAAGTATCTAGTCGGTACGGTTTTGTTTTCAAGAGAGATTGCTTGAAAGTTTTCGTTTCAGGTTCGTCACTTATCTCATTGGCGAGGCGTTTGTTGTCAACTTACTGAAAAGTTTATACCTACTGGTTTTTTTTATTTTTTCTAAACCTATACCTTATGAACCTACTTTTTTTTAAAGTATTACTGTCTAAAGTGAAAGACATCCGAGTAATATTTGATATTATAGACGGGAGAAATTTTTTCTAAAATTTAAGCTTGCTTATAATAATTGCATAAGTGCTCAGTTACAAAATTAACATATAAAATATAAGAAAATGATATTCGACTTCAGACCTGCCAAGATATTTCATGTGGCGCATCATAAATAAGGTAATTGATGCCTCCAGTTTCTTATTTGAAAGACAAAAACACGTATACAAATTAACAGTACTAATAATAATTGTCCACGATATTACATTTATGACAGCCATCTCGGCTACAAGAATTGGCCGCCGATGATGAAGCCCTTCTATCGTATCCCAGCGATTACACTTAAAACTGCAGCCTCGTTATGTAAATTTCGAGTGTGATTTTAATATCGTTTCACGCTTTTGAAACACTATCCTATTTATCAATAACCGATGTCATTCGAAATTTTTAAAAAAATAACGCTTTAATGGCTGCCGTCGCATCTTTTTATTCATTTATTATCAGGAGAATTGGGAAAAAATGAAACGAGAATGTTGGGTCATATGGATGAGAAAACTCAGTTTTAAATTTGGTTTTAAAAAATCTGATTTTTTCATTCATTACCTTTGTGTTTTTTTTTAAGTAGAGTTAATTTAAATCGAATTTTCGTAATTTTAGTAAAATATAATCTTGTGAAATATAATCCAGGACTTACACAGGTAAGTTGTCTACTAGTACGTGATGTGTGAAAAAACCAAAGTTGACGAGAGGAAAAAATATGTTCTCCCAATTAATGTTTGTTGTCGAAGTCAGAGCTATGTTTTGTTTTTTCTACCCCACGTTCCTTCTAAATGTTATCGGAAATAGTATCTGCCAAGAATCCGAGAAAAGGTATTTTTGTTTGTCTGGTGAACTAACAAGCCAAATTTTTTTAGCTCTGTACATACGTTTCACTATTCTGCTTTTGACAATTATCATTGCTCGGAGGATGTATTTTTAAACAGTAGCGCGTAGTTTTCCTATTTTCAAATATGAATGTGTAATGAAGAGCGTATCTTTACATGTTTAATATTTAACGATTGGCAGGATTTGGCATTATCTATGCCAGCGTTTTACAACCGGCGTGTCGCGAAGAGCCGGGAGGTGTGCCGCCGAAAATTTTAATAACGGCTTGTAAAAAATAAAGTAAATGTTGTTGAGCGGAATTTTTGTCTCTCTCTCTCTCTCTTGCATGATTTGAAAAACGGTAAAAAATCTTCATTATTACACAAATATCCCTCCTGTTTTTAGTTCGGCAGATTGTAGTGTATCGCGCACGTGGGCATCTACCGTCATGTGTGTCGTGACAGAAAAGATTGAGAACCGCTGACCTATGCTGTTGATGTATTCCAAACTATTTAATAATCGAAATCAATACGTTCACGAGCTTGAAGGCTAAATATTAGACTCTTGGACATTTCTTAGTTTTACAGCATCTTTATCACAGTAAGAATTTCTTTTTGTGAGTAAAATATGGCTTTTAATCTTTTTTTTTTGCGCCTATCCTGTGTACTTTTATTCGATAGCATTTTATCATGTTAGATGCTCGTTGATTCTTGGCAACTCACAGACGAACATATATTTTGCATCTCAGCTTCACGATTATCGCATGTTGATTTTTATATCTTATTGCTGTATGAATAGATAATATTAAACGAACGCGATTACCAATCATCTAATAAATTAATTACATTTTTGTCCTTTCAAAAACTTTTATAGCGATTAATTCAAAAATGTTTAATGGCATTTACTTTCGATGGAATTTTTTGTTCTCCTTCTTTATTTAACTCACCTATTCTATTTTTATACTTCTACATCATGAAAACGGCAGGAGAATAAAAACGCACAACGTTACTTGCAAATCTCAGCAAAACGCAGCACGACGACTATGCTTATGCGTCAAAAATGTCTAGAGGTTGAGATTAGTAGTATTTAATAATGCAGCTTCTCAAATCACGATTTTACCAACTACCTATCTTAAATTTTTTCCACAGCTGTAATATTTTGGTTTGTGTGTTAATTCAAGATTTTGTACTTGCAACATTCGCTAAAAAATTGATTCCTCTTATTTTAATTTAATTTATAAGTTAAAAGGAATCAATTTTTTAAATTTAATATATAAATTAAAATGTCTTAGTCTTGCCTCGTCATCTATCCATGAAAATTGAGCGATTATAACGGTCCATGTGCATTTAACATTTAGACGAACACGACATAATCTGACATTTTTACTGTCTCTTTCAATCAGTATGAAGATTAATCGAAACTGAAGATAAATTTCACATATTATGCGATCAATTCTTCGGATACATTTAAATTTTTATGTCCTATTAATGGACAGACATCGATAATTGCCAAACATATAAACCAAATTGGTTTTACTTAGTTAGTATCGGCAAAAACTGATGGAAGCAGATGTTTACGCTTGGAAGAGCGTATTCTTTTAGATTAGTGGACTGTTTTAAGATCATCGAATGCACATCCAGGTTTCGGCTGTAAATTTGACAGAAAAAAATCTCTTGTCTTCCTGTCTTCATCTTTTTATTCGGTAGCAAAACTCCTTCCTTTGAATTCCTTTTCATTTAAGAATGAATCACTACCGTATATCCTCTCTCTTTCTGTTTGACGGTATATCATTTCACCCCGCCGATCCGATATTTAGGTTTTCCTATTTTTTTCGATATCTCTCTGTTCGCTGGAATACAGGAATCCGTTCGCAAGAAGAAAATCCAAAAAATTGGAAGAACAGCTCGCTCCCTACTTCATAGATTTCCGAATGAACGAATGCTTGGGAGTGTAGTAATCCGATTTGTCCACAGCTCCAAAATTTTTATCGCGTTATAACAGATTTCCGACTTCATCTGTTGTTTTTCCCGGCCTTTTCATTATACTTACGTAGCCGCTAAGCGTGAAATATCATTTCGTCTTCAGCGCGACAAGTAAACCTGCTTGTCAACAACATGAAAATGTGCATAAGTCATTATAGCGCGGGGATATAAAAAATCCGAATCTTTTTAAATCAAAGAAAAGATGACAAAGATGGAAGATGTTATAATTTTTACATTGGTAAACAGTAAACGCTTTTTGAATTTTATGTCCAGCAGAACCAAAAACTCGGTATAGAATATTTATGTTGGCATTATGGACTTACAATTAGTCCTATCAATGACGCACGTGATGCGCTGGAAAAAAAATTCATTAATTACTCGTTGTCCTACAACAGAAATTAGTGGCACGCTTGGTGCTTCTGGATAGCCTGTCAATGTTTTAATTTATATCTCTAGTTTGAAGAAATAATGAATCATTTCACATGCATTGTCTTCATAAAAATTATCTTAAGGGGATGCTAGAATGGATTCTCCCCCAGTGCGCCAAAATACCTAGAGCCATGCGTGACAATAAGAGTAAACCAAGCACATTCTTACTGCATTGCGTCTGGAAGGGGACAAATAAAAATAACCTCGGGTAATTCGAGCTAAATCAGCAATTCTACCAACTGTGCGCCACATTAACTGGGTTAACAGCACTCTGAATGCTCCCAACAGATATTATTAAAATACATCAAATAAAATTCTTGTAAGAAATTTTTTTTAAAACTAAGATGCATCTTACTCTACGATCATCTGCTGGAATTGCTGGCAAAATAGGTCAATATAGTCTAAAATAAAATAAAAGTCTATGTGACCATTGGAATTTTCTTTTTAAAAAGATACACTAGCAAGCAATTTACAATTAAATGAAGGATTCCAATTTTGTGTGATATACTTTTGCCTCATTTTCCTTTCAGAGATAATACCATAAGTGTAGTATATTCATTTTTCATGGATAGAATGGCTAATTTTGTTTCTGTTGAGCAGCCATCTGTGCCAGTGAAGAATGTGATCCATTCGCACATGCACTCTCCTGTATGCTTAAGAGAAGATGACAAAATGTGTCATCATTGGCCTTATCCCAACGAAGAGTAAAATGAGTCATGCTGTCTAGCATCCTTTCCAAAAGACTTAATGATGTATTCATTCAGCTATGGAGTAGCAAAGCATCCTCATCGTGAAATTTGGCATTCAGATCAAAAATGTTATTTCAGCATAACTTAATACTCCTTTTACTGGATGTCACAATGAAAAAAATTAATATCCACATCCAATACACATGGTTTTGGAAATTTGCAACCATAGCTATACATTTTTACCTTTAATTTACAAGAAAATTGTTATTTATTTTTTGCTAGTTACTTAGTATCATTATATGAAAAAATCAAGGGTAAACATAATTCATATACAGGTACTCCTCGTTATATGCAAGTTCAAAATATGCACTTTCATTTTAATGCACTCAACTAATTTAGACCGATTTCAATTAATAGCACTCGCTTTAATGCGAATTTTCTGTTTACTCTCAGTGTGAGGTCTCCTCATCCCCAGTATTTGGAATCCACCATTTTCTTTCCGTCCTTCATAGTGAGAGAGAACATATTCTCTTGGCTTTAAGTGCAGGCTTTACTGGCGGCGAACACCAGTGTCGCACCCAGAACTTTACTTTGGAGGGGTGGGTGCAAAAACCTCAAACTTGACTATGTTATTCTTTGTAGTAAGTAGTAAAGCAGATCCGTGGTGTATTTGCAATTCAGCTATAAGCAATGACATTATAACAAAGGAGCATTGCATTACTTAGCATTGATTTACCAATCAAAAAATGTTGTTAACAAAAATATTTTAACAATTCTTTAAATAAAAGTTTTTTATCAATAACTTCAAATTACTGTAAAATAAAACCCAAGGAATTTAGCTCAACTTTGTGGTAATTGTTATTCATATTTCAGAGGAAAAGAATAACTTTGTTAACTTCCACAATTTCAAGTTTGGAAGTTAACAAAGTTATTCTTTTCCTCTGAAATATTACTGTAAAATGTTATTTATTTTTAATGCAATCCTTATGTGCTACATTATGTATTGTTTTACACAAAGTAATAAGAATATTATACATTGCATTTAAAGCTTTTATCGAATCTTTAGAAGAGTGCTTCAATTGTAAATCAAAACACTCCAACAAAAATTAATATTTTGGAAAGCTATATTTTTTGCTAAAAATTGCTCTGAATATCTCTTATATTTTGTATATTTCCTTCCTAGGGTATGGCCACATTGCTCCTGCCACCAATACTGGACGGGCAATCACTATTATATATGCCATATTTGGTATTCCTATGTTTCTTATTCTTCTTGCTGATTTTGGAAAGCTTTTCACCAGAGGGATCAAGTTTCTATGGGCATTTGTTAGAAGGGTTTACTACACTGGAAGTTGCAAGAAAGTTAGAAGAACAGGTCCAGTGCAGGTTAGACTTTAAAAACTTTTCTTCTTGTATTTTGAATTTTTAATATTTGTACATGTACAAAAAAGCAAATCAAGGAACAAGTTTATATGAATTGTAAATAGGTTTTGACCATAAGAAATGAATTTTAATGGAATAAAGAATGGTATTTATATTCAGAAAAAAATTCATGTCATAAAAAATTTAATGCATATTCTATGGACAAATACTCAGTTAAAGGAAATTATTAACCATATACAAATTCTTTCAACTTGACCATCTTAGGTGCCCTAATGCTTAACAAGACAAAAACATTTGCACTTGAGATTACGTTCATAGTTTTGATTTTTATTAACAGACACTGTATCTGAAATATTAATCAATCAACATCACAACACAACTGATTGGACTTTCAAATTGCTATGAAATTTTACAGGAAGTCATGAAAGGAGTCCAGTTAGTCTATGACTTTGCTACCTTTCAACGTCGTCCCAGTCAAGTGATAAGTGATAGTAATGTTGCTGGCAGAAGTGAGAATCAGGAACTCAAAATGACCACCTCTCCGTCCTTGGGTGCTACCCTCGCATCTCCTGAAGGATCAGCATCTCAATCTTCATTGGGAGTAGGAACTGTTAGTGTGACTTCTGTCACACCAGACTCTGTCAGAGGTGGAAAAAATTCAATTGGCGGAGGACCAATTCACGGATTTCCAGGAGCCAATGATCCTGGCACACCTGCTCTAAGTACTTTTGAAGTAGATGATGAGTTTAACCTCCCTATCTCAGTAGCAATCGTCATCCTCCTCGGTTATATATTTGTCGGAGCCACCATTTATTTCAGGTTAGTTTCTTCTGAGTTGTCTCATATGCTGTAGAGGTTTTTTTTATAATTCCATAAAGGTGGAAATAACCATCAATGCGCGTTCTTCTGGTTTCAAACTTTGGAACATCATAGATCTGAAGAAATTTTCTCGGGTTTCTAGCCGGGTTACAGCGCACATAATGGCGGACATTTCAGCGACTAACTCTGTCGCCAAAACGTTGACCATTAGGTGTGCTGTAACCCGGCTAGAAACCCTAGAAAATTTCTTCATAATCATCCACTGGGAAAGTTTGAAATCTTTCTTTATCATAGATCTGCTCACACTCTCTTTAACATGTTTTCCTAAAAGAAAAAAACATCCTAATTTGATTACTCTGTCCATCTGTCTCTGGACAATCTACTGTTTTGTTTAAGGAATATTTGAAAAATTCTTTTTGGTTTAGATAGCTCATATCAATCTATGAATTTTCCACCAATTGGATTTTCCCAGCGGCTCATAGATTTTCTGCTAGGTGACTCCAAAGTTGGAAAATTCAAAACTTTGATATGGTATTGTATCAAAAATACTTAAGGTAGGGGAGTGAAGTTTTCACAGGTCTAATGAGGATCTACATTCCGCTTTCCAAACCAGAAACCTGAAAATTTTAAAGAAAATAATAATAGTCATTTATTTTATAAACAACTTATCATCACAAAAGTTGTTTTTTCTTTATATAACATAAAATAGCTAGTCTTGTAAGGATGAAGTTTCAACTGTGTAAATGAAATAATGTAATGTTGCTTTTTAATTTTTATTTGGTTATCTGTAGATGTAGATTTTGAAATTAAGCTCATAAATTAAATAGTTTCAATGCTCAAATTTATTTTGCTCTCATGCTCTGCTTGAATTTTTGTTTTTTTATTTATCATCCTATGATTTTTCATGTTAGGATAATGTAAATTTTAATTTAAAATTGGCCATTTTTTACATTTATAAGGAAAAGGGAGTCTCAGGAGCCCCTTTACCCAGTTATTAAGATTGAGTAGCAAAAATAAAAGACACTCCTATATGTAAAAGGAACAATGGCCATTCAAAAAAAGCAATAATTAAAGAAATGCACATGAAATCACAGTTGCAGCTCATTTCACCCAGGGGCAGCGGTGGATCTGCTATAAGGCCACATAAGGCTCTGACACATTTTTTGTTGCGGCCAAATATTGATACTTTTACTTTTTGATGAAAATTTTATAGCATTTCTTTTATTTTAAATCTAAATTTAATGTAATGTTAATGTGATTGAAAATTTGTCTTTGGAAACAAAATTTCATGAATTTTTTATATTAATAAGGTGTGGCCAAACTAAATGACTTTGAGGAGGCTAATATCTGAATCCACCACTGCCCAGGGGTAATGGAACTTAAGGGAAGTCCATACAGATTTTACTACTAAATATTAATATAAATCTAAAAATAAATATATAAAATAAATATAACAATACATACTGCAAATATAACATGTTTTATTTTTCTTACTCAACCTTGACACTTGGTGGTAAAGAGACTTTTGGGAGATACCAAAATCTATTTTGTTATAATATATTTTTATTTCCTCTTTGATAGCTGGGAAGAATGGAGTTTCTTCGAGTCATTTTACTTTGTCTTCATTTCCATGTCAACCATTGGTTTTGGCGACTATGTGCCTAAGGTAATTCTTTATTTGTGATATTGTTCACCTTTATCATAAAAGAAAGTGTTTGATATAAGTTGGCGATTTATCTCGCAATCAAGTATTTGGCCCATATGGCTAAGAGTGTACAGGATACAACTTTTAACAGTTTTGAGACTTCTACTTTGATACTTATTTTCCAGGTGTACTCAATGCCCTGTAGATTTAGAATAGAGATATTTCCTTGCTTTCTCTAAGGTAGATTATTGTAACAACTATTTTTGTCCAAGTTTAACATATCATGAACTATTAAATTCACATTTTGGATTTTAGCTGTTTTTCTCTGTCATTTCATGCGTTGACGTAATCAAAATACAAGTCTGATAGTGTAAGTAATCAATTTTTATATTTGGAAATGAGTAAAAGCTGATGCTAAATGCTGAGCTTAAATATTATTTTTGCAGCCTATTTCAACCACAGAGGTAAATTTCAATTAAGTTCACTTTTTTGCATTTCATAATATTTCCTCTATTTCTGAGATTTTTTACACAGAGCTGCATCATTTAATCTGCTTATATGCATTGCATGTTGAAATGAGAATACTTCATCTTTACATAAAGATAATTCATATAAAGGAAAAGAGTAGCTAAATTTAATAATAAAATTTCAGACTGATGCCAAATTAAATCTCAAGAAAGCCAAAGAATCAAACTTAATTTTAAGCAAATACTGCAAATATTGTTGAACATCCCTACTGATTTTTATGAATCAGTTATAACTTTATTTTCAAGAGTAATTTTACTAGCTCTAGTGGAAATTGGCCGTACCATGTCAGCTCTGTATTTGTAAATTAAGTTTTTCAGTAATGATTGGATTGTGATTCCGCTGTTAACTCTAAATGGATAAATTGGCGATGTGAAAATTGAATGTAATCCATACTATTAAAAATAGTATAGAGGAAATTTGAGTTCTTGGCAATATAAAATTTTAAGATGAAGTAAACTTAAGGTAGATAACAGCACCCAAAGTTAGCACTTAGATTTCATGATCTTAAATGTAAATCTTCTGCATGATATGACTACACAGCTCTGTAATTGAGATATTTACTACTTTTTAAGTAACAATATAGTTTGATATAGCTGAAAATCATGATTCAATAACAGTATAATAATAAATATATAATCTATACAATCAGGCTGAGAAATGTAATGTTTCTGCTAGGGCTGCAAGAAAGTACATAGGTTTAGGACCAATACCTGAAAAATATGATGATAAGAAGCAATTTTTTGGATGCTCATGTACTGGTTAAATTTATCTTTCCAGCATGAAAATGTTTTTCTTTGTTTACTTGTGTAAACTATTATGATCATTTCTGAATGTTGATATTTCACTTTAAACTGGGAATAATTTAAAATTATTAAGAGTGTTACAGTAAAACGGTGATTGATATATTTCTGTAAAATATTTGAATTTAAAGAATTATTTAAAAGGTAATGAGTGCAATATACATGTGGTATGTTTTGATATATGTTATAACTTGACTGTAATTGTATGAAGTCATTTTCCATTCCTCTGCATAGCTTCTCATGCATTCAAAGAATTAAATTACCGTATATACTCGTGTATAGTACGAGTTTTTACGACCAAATTTTTATTGCAAAAATTGGGGATCGTACTATACACAAGTAATGCATTTTCGGTGAAGTTATGCCACCCGTATGCATTCTAATGGTAGGCTAACCTTAACAGTGAGGTCCTTTATCGTTGTTATGTTGCTTCGTGAAGAGTAGAATCTTTTTCATATATACAGCTTCAAATTCACAAATACTTGATATAAGTGACGATTTACGGGCACTTCCTTTCTGGAATTTTATGTATGTACGTCTTTGTTTGCGTTTTTTTACAAGGGATGGATTGGAACGAGTTGGACTAAAAGTATTGTAGACAGCGTAACTTTATGGAATTTCGACATCTTTGAAAAAAGAAATTACTTTGTAATATTCAACAGTCTTTATTGTTTCTTCAATCACACACTGATCGGTTTCCACTACAAAGTCATTCTAAAGGTGTTACGTCGGTTAGTAACACCATTAGAATGATTTTGTAGTGGAAACCGGTCGGTGTGTGATTGAAGAAACAATAAAGACTGTGGAATATTACAAAGTAATTTCTTTTTATCCGTTATCCCTACCTATTAAATAGACGAGCGGGTGGAACCATTACGTACGCGGAACGTAATCCAGACGTATTAGAATTGAAACGATTTTATTTCATCTTGTGCAATCATGATTCATATCACTTTTTATTAAATGTTTTAGAAGTAAGATACTTAACTTATCCGAATTTTAGTGTACTCGCAAGAAATACTATTTATGATATTTACGGCCTATTCTATGGTGGTGTGGAAAATCAAGGTTGTTCAATATATCTCGCTCGTAACCATCGAGCTATCGAAACGAAATATATCAACCATGGTGAAAAGCTGGGGTCATACTATAAAGGAGATATATGAAAAAATCAGGTTTGTTCACCAAAAAATCAGGGGTCGTACTATACATGGAGTCGGCATATACACAAGTATATACGGTATTTTCAATTCAATTAAAATTATAAATTGCTCTCATAGCTTTTTGTTTTTTATCCATTTATTTATCTGCCAAAGAAAAGATTATTTTTCTTTTCAAGTATTTATGAACATAAAAAACATCAGGTAAGTTTCTAAATGGAGTGACCAGTTTTTAGAAAAGTGGTGCAACATACATTGCACTTTAACTACTTATTTTTGAGCAATTTTACATTCAACAAAAATGCTGTAACTGTTAGACTGTTAGTGGGAAGGACTTATTGGTAGCTGGGTGTAGAACTCGATATACTATAATGTCACTGGATGCTATACATTTATTTTGTTATAAATATAGTCTTTGTAATATTTTTTTTACAGTTTTTGGCTCTATGACTGGGTGAATTTAAATGAAAATCCATGCAGCTATTTTTGAGTAAACCAAAATTTTTATGAAAAGCATCACGAATAAACTACCCTCCATTGCTGTGTAATATGGTCCATTCCAACAAGGCTTCTATTCTGATTAATATCCTATATTTATAATAATAATAATAATATTTATTAGCATAAACATTTCACAAAATATATTCCATCATCAAATATGAGAGTTCATCAGATTCTCTCCCACCATTTAGTCCCTAGTTTTGCACAGATGACAGACAAATGGACTTGAAAAAGCCAATTTTTTGGACTCAGGATGTGCTAAAACTTTTACATTCATAACAATCTTGAACATTATTGTTTTCATCATCATGATACTTTTCCTGTATACTTCATATATGTAAAAGTAAAAATGGGATGGATGTAGGGGCTTCTTATTGGTGGGAGTAACCAACTTTTAGGACTGGAGGGAATGGTGATAAATTTTGTTTTTTTCTGAACATAAATTTAGTAAATTTTCAGTTTCCTTAAAATTTTGGTGGGGAAGGCAAATCTTATTTTTGATTGCTTCTTTTCCCCCAAACACTTCTTCAGTTTTTCAAACCTTCTGGGAATTCACAACCTCACCATATTCCACTGTTAACATTAATGGCATTAACTCTATTTTTGCCTTGAGCTCAGTAGAGCATGCATCAAATGACATGATGTTGGATATAGTTTTGTTGATGCTAGGTATATACAATCTCTCAATAGTTGAATGGGATACATACAGTGGAATCCCAATTTAAGGTTCTCCCATTTAAGGTTTACCCGCATTTAAGGCGTTTTTTTTGCGGCCCCGACCAAAGCTCCATATAAATAATATATTGTATGACCCGATTTAGTTTTCCTCGATTTAGTGAATTGCCCGCAATTAAGGGACAAAATTCTGGTCCCTTGCGGGGCATCGCCTCGATTTCAGGTACGTTTACACCGTGACTCGAGAATATTTCATTTGTTGGAGATGTAATATTAATTCAATCTAACTATCAATGGCACAACACATACTGGCGTTGTTACTACATTAAATAAACTCGAAAGAATTAATATTTAGTCGTGCTGTTTTGTCAATCCAACTTAAATGTCCTAATCTGTTACGTACTTCACGAAAGTTGCGATGACATCATCACGTGAACACGGATTTTTTTACGTTTCAGTTCGCAGACGCTCGCTCACTAACATGACGAGTTAGCTAGTTGGGCCACCCGCATTTACCACAGCCCTATTTACCTTGTTAACCCGAAAGGAAGACAATCCCCCAAAAAAAGGGAAGTCTTATTCACAACGTTATTATTACATCGAGGCTGCGATGTTATTAAAACTTTGGATGTATGTTCTTACACGTCAGTCACTGTAGCATTTCCCTACACCGTACAAGACACGCAATCAAATTTGCGAGCCCACTTCGCATAAAGTATTACTGTTTTGTCAATCCAACTTAAATGTCCTAATCTGTTACGTACTTCACGAAAGTTGCGATGACATCATCACGTGAAAACGGCTTTTTTTACGTTTCAGTTCGCAGGCACTCGCTCACTAACGTGTCGAGTTAGCTAGTTGGGCCACCCGCGTTTACCACAGCCCTATTTACCTTGTTAACCCGAAAGGAAGACAATCCCCCAAAAAAAGGGAAGTCTTATTCACAACAACGTTATTATTACATCGAGGCAGCGATGTTATTAAAACTTTGGATGTATGTTCTTACTCGTCAGTCACTGTAGCATTTCCCTACACCGCACAAGACAAATTTGCGAGCCCACTTCGCATAAAGGGCCGAAATGTAACAAATGAGACTAAAAACTGCTTCACTGACGGATAATTATTCGAAACTCGTAAATACAGTAAAACTCCGTTATAACGCGCCTCACTATACCGCGGATTCGGATTTACCGCGGGTCTAGTCATGTCCCCCAAAATGATTCCATTTATTTTCTTCGTAAACATCCTTGTTTCAAATTTTACCGAGATTTATTTTCTTCGTAAACAACTTGGTTCAAATTTTACCACTATTTATTTTCTTCGTAAACAACTTGGTTCAAATTTTATCGCGATGCTAAACTCCCGTCGCTGTCTATAAGAATAATAAGAAATTGTAGCTGAAGTCCAGAACCGCAGAAGAACAGAAAAATTATCGGAAGATGACAGCGAGAATGAAGAGATGTGTGAGGTTGAGACCCCTTAGATAAGCAAAGTATTGGATAACATCAGTGTAGTGATGAATTGGATGGAGAGACAGAGTGATTGTGATCATCTTCATCTTTTACATTTGCAAAATATTAAGACATATGTGACGAAGAAACGCCATCAGCTGTCGCACCAAAAGAAAATATCAGACTATTTTAAAAACACAGATTAAAGTAAGGTATGCATTTAAATCAAAATACGATATCAGTTTTTATAGTATTTTGCAATTAAATTTGTTATAACGCATATGCTTTCACGCTTTTTAAAATTATTTCCCGAAATTCCGCAGGTTGCCGATAACGCGTGTGTACATTCTGTCTACCCAAACCTGCGTTATAATGGGGTTTTACCGTATTATCTTATATAATCCATGCGAGCCCAATTATATCATGTATTCATTATAGCATGCGAACTTAAAAAACTGAAAGGATCTGCATGCTTGGTTGATTCCTCCTATATAGGAGCGCTTCAATTAAGTGTGTTTATTTGCTTAAAAGTTTTAAGAAAGTTTTTCTCGGAAGAATTAAAGATCACAAATTCACTGCTAGGAGGTGCAATGAGGGTCACAGCCATGAAGTGACCACTAATTTCACAAAAAAAACCATAAGCTAGAAGTATCACCTTTGCTGGAGGACTTACAGTTGGTATTATTCTCAACCATCTTCTTTCTATGAAATTTTACAAATGAAAAAATTGATCGTAATTAATCTATACACTTAATATTTGTTTTAACATATTTGACATTAATGAACTGCCGTTTAGTCTTTCAATTTTAGATAACCCCTATTTAATGTATTACTCGATTTAAGGTACAAAAAACTTGTCCCCGACGCAAACGTTAATGGGGGTTCCACTGTATATTCATTATTTTTCTATTCATTGTGAGAAAACTTCCATCCATACAATCTTTCAAACCAGAGGCTGGCTCATTCACTGAGCACAAATTTGCTATCTTACTTCACTTAATAGTGTGTATATTTCTTTTGTAAATAGTAATTCTTTTAGGACTTTGTAAATAATAGGTGTAAGAATTTTATAATTTATCATTGAAAACAATATAGCATAATCAATCATATGATGGAGATTTGGTTACACTGAAATCTAAACTTAAAAGGCTCATTTTCAAAAACTAAAAAACAACCAATTGTTAGCACTTTGTCGTTCACCAAATTGTACTATTAATGAATAATTAGAATGAATTTGGAAACTATGGCAAAGTTTTCCATATAGAAAGACTAGAAATTAAGAGATAATATTTCTCTTTTCTAAGGTTATTAATTATATTAAGGATGTTAATGCTTTACCATTCCTAGTTTATAATAAACTTTACCTTTTCTAGATTAACTTTGATATTTTATGGAAAGTGGTTCAATGAAAGGAGTGATGAAAATTATATCAAGGATAGTTTTAAATATCTGCAATTGAACAGCAAAAATTTTATAATTCTATGTACAAAAATTATAAATTTTGACACAAATGCACTCTATTGATTGAATGGGTTCAATGAAAGAGTCATTCAATAGAGCACGGTAGTAACTTAGCCATTACTGCTTTTTAAACTTTATATTTAAATTAAAATATTCAGATTTATTTTGTACTTGCACTCACAGTGATAACTAAAAATCTGCATGAAAATTTCAGTAGAGTGACATAGTCCCCTATATTTTCATGTATGATATGCTTTTATGAAAGTAAACTATGCATTAGCTAAGATTGATCATTTTTTGTTTTTATTTAGCATTATTTTATTATTGTCAGCTACTACAGTGAAACTATAATTCATGATTGAATTTTCTTAAAATATTTTGAATAAATTGACAACTTTTGCAGGTAAATTTAAAGTTTGCTTTTTATATATCTTTAAAATATTGGATAGTCATTCATCTTATAAAATTCTTAATCAATTTGAATGCTAAATTATTTCCTTTCTTTTTATTTAGCACCCAATGTACATGATGGCATCCATTGTTTACCTAGTCTTTGGTCTGGCGCTGACTTCCATGTGCATTAACGTTGTCCAGGTGAGTTAGAAAAAGGAGATCAACCATAATTCATTATGCCCTTAAGCATAAGAATGTAAAAAATATTATACAGATGTAAAAGTCTTCATGTTTAACCCTTGAATGCTCACGTAAGTACAGTCATACCTCGTTTAGTGCATGTTTGTTTAGCGCAATTTCGATATAGCGCAATTGGAAACCCGTGGTATACATTTTTATTTATTTTTTAATAAAATAAATACTGTTACGTATGGCTGGCTTTTGTTTGCTTAAATAAATAAAGGTAAGCTGTTTTCACGTAATCAGTTCCAATGACAAATTTGCGGTGTTTTGTTTAATACCGTATTAACTCATGTAACCCGCGAACTCCTATTTTTGGGCCGGTTCAGAGGGAAAAAATTCATTTGAGCCAGAATGTTTTTTTTTAAGTCACCGATTCCCACTCCCTGAAACAACTTCCGCTCAAGTTAAGCATCTTCTCCCTTCTACGTGACGCAATTTATTGGATGATCTCTTTATAACGATACTAGCAGAAATCTCCTCACCGATAGTCCTCTTTTGTTAACCCCTTAACTGTTTTTGTTGTATTATTACGCAACTTCGTCCCCGCTTCTGTTTTTGACGTAATATTACGAACAGATGCGCAGCTTCACGAACTATTTGTTCATCCATAGACGGGAACTTCCTTAGGTGGACGGGGAGTTTTTTCGCGTATCGTCTTGTGAGTAAATATTGGAAGGTTACGAACAAACGAGTCCAAACACTTGACATGTGGATTTCAGTCTTCGTCTCGAACGATGAAATCTTACATTCCTAACTATATTTCGCCACTCCGAATACCTTGAAGTGGATGAGGGAAAAGGAGCAAACTTGAACCTACCTATTTTCAAGCCAGCAAACCCTCAGTAGTGATTGAACTATAGTTATCAGTTAGTCGGCGTATTCTTTCTGCCTACTTTTGCGAGTTTTGCCTGCAGCGCGGGCGTAACTTACACGTTTGCTAGGTCGCATAAATACGCATATACTTCGTAGAATTCGACGTCTTTTACGAATATAAACGTAGACGCAAGCATATTTCAGAGAATTTACTATCGATACAATTTATATAACCTGTTCAGAAATCCTCGTGTAAGACGCGCACCCCCTTTTTTCCCCGGCGTTTCGGGAAAAAATGTGTGCGGGGTACACGAGTAGATACGGTATAACATTTTAATAGTAAATAGGGGGAAATAATTTCAGTAAATCATGGCGATCATGGCAGAAAGGAGAAAATTGAGTAAAGGCAGTCAACATGTAGAAAATAATACTAAATTATCAAGGAAAACATAAATTTTGAGGAAAACGAAGTGATTCAGTGTTTTGAAGCGTTCTAATGAACACATGCCCCTTAGTCAAGCAATCATTTGCAGTAAAGTACTTTCCCTGTTTGAATGTGTAAAGCAAGAAGAGAGTGGAGATTCTTCAGAAACATTTCATGCCGGTTCCGGTTGGTTTCAAAATTTTAAACGCCGCGCAAATATACATAGCGTTCGATGTACAGGTGAAACAGCAAGCGCTGAGAAAGATGCAGCTATAAAGTTTCCTAACGAATTTCAAGTAATTATTCAAAATGGTGAATACCCCCACACATACATACAATAAGTAATTTACGCGTAGATTTGAGCGCTGCAGTGACGAAAATGATAACTCGCAGAACCTAGCGATCTATGCATTAATGCGAGCACCGCTGCGAAAGATTTAAAATTGTATTAATATTAATTTTTAATGATAATTAATATTAAATAACTAAAAAAGTAACATTAGCGAATCTTGCAATTTCGCGAACTGATCACTACTAAGTACATGTTATAATCGGTTTGTTTAGCGCAAATTTAGTTAGCGCAAAGACCGTTCGGAACGTATGCGTTGCGCTGAACGAGGCATTACTGTACTTGTGCTGGATGGAAACGACCCAATATATTTTCAAGCTCAAAAAGAATAATTAGACTAACAGAATATTTTTCAAATTGTCATAAATGTTAAAAAATTATCAATGGAGAATAACAAACAATTTAAATAATGTAAAATAATTCAAAAAATCATGGAATAAAGTTGCAGGAAAAATTGGTCTGAGCTGAAGTTTTGTGTTACCTTGAGTTAGGTGTAAATGGCCTCTCTTGGGGATATTCTCTGGGTTTACCTCCCCTTTCATTGACCTGCACCATTGTTTTGAGTTGCCAGGTTGATACTTTCCATTTTACTTGTGAGTTTTTATCTTTCCTAGCATCTCCTATCCAAGTTATTTGCACTTATTCATCCTTAAATTTTCAATGCCAGACCCGGGGACACATGTGATACATTTAAAGAATTGCCAAATCCAGATACTATGTGAATGAAGTTAGCTGCAATTCAAAATAAAAAGTTATGGATATTTAAAGTTGCTCTAAAGTCAATTCAACTTTAGAAATTCTTGTCCTCATTTTTTCTGAATGAAATGAAGCTTTTAGTAAGTAAAATTATACCTTATAAAAAGGCCATGAAATTTAATTTCAAATTACACAGGGGCATTGATATAATGTGGTCAAATATAGCATATAACTTAATATTGAGCAAGATCCTTCTTTGGCCTCAAATTTTTAAATAATTAGTCAGAATCCGATTATCCAAACTGATTTGGACCAAGGGTGTTCAGATAATCGAAAATTCAGATAATTGAAATTAGGAAATGGCACTCTTGAGTTCAAAAATAAACACATGATTTTAGTTTTTAAGGTACCACAAAGCTCATTTGTTCATCTGGAATCCTAATTATTGCAGTACTCATATGAAATGATTCCAATACTGGTCACTAGGCATTATACCATCTGTATTTCATTTACTTCATTTTTAGAAACAATATTTGAGAAAAAAGAGAATGAATTATTCAAGCAAATACGGTGTTATTCATCATCATAGGTAGTCTGTCCGTTGACAGGTCCGTGATTATTCTAGGTTAAACTTGGTTCTCCATATACTCCTATTTTTTATTATATGGTTGGACAGTGTTATTATGAAAGTAATAATTTACATTATAAAATGCCAAACAAGCAAGGAAAGAGCTGCTGAAGCAGATTGTGAATGGCAGTTTTCCAAAAAAAATTTTGTAAATTTAAATTAAGTATGTAGCTGCTTTCGTATAAGAGTAAGTGCTTCAGACAGATGAGCAAACCAAATGCATAAAGATATTTTTTGAAAAAAAATAAAAATCCAAGATAACTGCTTAAAAGCTGATATGGCCGGGAAAAAACTGCGGAATAATGCATGTCTGATAAATATTATAGAAAGATGTCCAAAAACTACCTGACAAATTTCTCTACAGTGCCTTTCAAACCACCATTAGGGCTATTAAAGTTGCACTAATCTTTCCAAAATAAGGAAAAGGTCATAAAAAATACCATTTATAACAATAATGAAAGACTTGTAATTTCGGTTAAAAAGGGCTTACTCAACCAGTTTCATCTGATGGTGTAAAAGGCGAATACAGTTGAGTAAATCTTTTTTAGTAGAAATTACAATGTCTTTCATTACGATCATGGAATCTTTCCTCAAAGTGGAGCTTTTCCAAGTGGATTTTAAGCACTTTTAACCTTTGAACTTGTCTTTCCTCTCAGGGAGGTGATGCCTAAAGTAGGTGAAGTGTATAATGTTAGTATATATGCAAAGGAGAGCATTTGGGGGTATTTAAAGAGTCTTTTAAAGTACAGAGGGAATCCCAAATTCAGACTATCGAAAGAACATTTCAAACCCGTGAGGTGAATCCAAATGTCTCAGCAAAGGGTTATAAATGCATATTTGGATATATTGTTCCATGGAACCCAAGGGTTCCTCAGAAGCTAAAAGGGGTTCCATGATAGACAGAGGAAGAGACTCAATATGCTCTTCCTTCTCTACTTTGCAGCAGGAAACATGAGCCTCACTTGTAAACCATAAGCTAAATAAGCTAATTAAATAAACATAATGATTTTAAAGTTAATTATATTATGATTAGGCTTACCACCTCTTAGTTAGGGTTCCACAAGAAAAACATATTTCAATGTAAGGGTTCTGTGGCTTAAAAAATTTGGGAACCCCTATTGTAGCGTAAGAGATAAGAAACATGCAGCAATTTAGAATTTGATTAGGACAATTGGGTAGTCAGATAAATGGTGTTCTACTGATTCCCAGTCTTTTCCATTACTGCCAAACAAGTACAGGGGCTTTACAAATGGAAAGCTTTCACCAGATACAGTATAACTCGTTTATAACGATCACGCCTAAAACGAAATCTCGGCTATAATGAAGAAATGTCTCGGTCCCTTGAACTTCTCCATAAGGGCATTGGTTAAATTTCTCAGATGCAACAAACGCGCATTTTACGAATTCTCGGCTGTAACGAACAAATGTTTGGTCCCATGGCAAAAAATTCCCCATATATAACGAATTTTGGCGAGCAGAGTGATAAGGAATGAATAGTTTCCGCCCGTTTACCGCGTACTTGTTCGTAAAGGTCCCCTTCCTCCATCTACCTCTTCCATACGAATTTCCTTGCTCCCTTTGTTTTGAAATTAATATTAAAAATGTGAAATGTTTATGTAAATTAATTACCATAATAATAATATTAATTGACCATTTAAAAAATCGTATGTAATAGCAGTCGAACATTTTACATGCCGTGAAGTTGATAAGCATCCCTTTGCATATGTAAGTACGGCATTGAAGTCGACTCACTGCGATTACAGTAAAAGCTGTGTTATCCGGCTATCTTGGGGATTGTGGAAAGCCAATTAGGAGAAATATATGGCTAGGGGAGTGATTTTCGATTTTGACATGGAAAATTTAGCAATAACCAAACAAAATTGGGCTTAGGTTCACTATCGTACTCCCCAAATATAACTATGCATGGGGTTTGCATTTTCTATTTTAATTCTTCCACACGTAGTTAGATATAGACACTATTTACCCATTCTTATTTAATACGTTGCTACGCTTACATGCAAAACAAAAAGACTATTGAAAAGTTTAGGGCATCTGGGAAGTTTGGGGATTACGGCAGTGAACCTGTTCCCAAAATTGAATTTATTGGATAATATCTTTCTTATTTATCTTTATTTACTCTGTCAGAAAAGGACGAAATTATTTAATTCTTCTGATCATTTCTGTGAAAACCAGTCATATAATATTTTATCCAGTTCCTCAATTTTTGGCTTATGAAGCGTATGATGTTTATTAATTGATTTACTCGTCTCAGAAGATGTCACAAATTTCAATAATTTAGCCTTATGAGCCTTGATATTGTAGAGCGTGGAAGATCCGATGTTGAATTCTTTTGCTATGGCTGCTCTATTTTTTCCTTTTTCAATTCGTTTGATCAGCTCCAGCTTTTGTGTTAGCTTTAAACCAACCTTTTCTCTCCTGTTCCTTGCTTTTAGGTATTTATTTTGATGCCATATTCAATGGATGGGTAATTTTCTAAATAATAAAAAGCGATAAAACTGTAAATTGTAGAAGTACACCAAAACATCTAGACAATGCAAATGGCTTACGTAACCAAAAACGCCATGCTTACTCGGCAGCCACAGAAGTATATGGAGTAAATAGGTAATATAGACATCTTATATTTTAAGAAATTTTAAAGTGGAAGCTGTGGTATTACACATAGACAATTCACATAAAAATTCATAAAAAAAGAAAAAGAAATACAAAATGAATTGTATTTGTGTAATTGCTGGTATCTAAGGCTGGCCGGTTCTAAATAGCCGGATAGCACAGCTTTTACTGTATGTGTATACATGTTATATGGGATGTATAGGCCAAAAACCATGTTTCTTGTATATAATGTAGTCTTATAACGAAGCAATGTCGGTCCCCTCAAATACGTATTAAATGAGTTTTACTGTATTTCAAGAAAAAAATGCATATTAGAATTGGAAAATTACGGTAACTTACTGCTATATATGCAGGTAAGTTTTAAGACACCACAAATACGTATTAAACGAGTTTTACTGTAATACACAATGTAATGCAGCATACGGTTCAATAAAATGAAACTTTATATAATAAATGGAAAGATTGAGAAGGAGAAAAATTCTGAACTTGACCGGTATGTGGGAGACCCGAGTTCAATCCCCGGTCAAGTTCAGAATTTTCTCCTTCTCAATCTTTCCATTTGTCATCAGTACTATGCACTCAAGCATATAAGTTAACTTCCACCATTCAACTCTTATTTATATAATAAATTTTGCCTATTTTATCATTAGTATACACAAGAGATATTGTGTATTTTATATTATCTTCATTTTGTAATGAGTTTGTTTGCTTACATCAGATAAACCATGACATAGTTGAAAGTTGTGAATTATTCTTGGTACTATTTGGCATATTTTCAAAGTGCCTCACTACAAATCAATCTCAAGTATAATTTAGTATCAGGATATAAAGCACATGGCCCATGTATAGTGAGGCCCCTTTATAATTTCAAAATTTTATTTGTGAATGATTCAAATTAATGGTCAAGTAATTTTAAAGGGGAACAAAATTCATTAAAATTATAAAAATGACATCATTGAATATGCTATAATGTACATAAATGAAAGTGAAAATTTTGGAAAAAATGTACCTTAGTTCAAGATCAGGTCATTTTTTTTAAAATTTGATGATTTTTTGATCATTAATTCATGTGATTGAAAGATTTCCCTCTGTTCTTAACCAGAGGATATATTTTTTCTTGATCTATCAGTAAGCTTGTTATATTTATTATATTAATGAAATATATTGTTTTTGATGTATAGGAAAAGCTCTCAGACTCCTTCCGACAAGCAAGTGTCAAACTAGGAGCAACCATGGGATTGCAAGTGACCGAGGAGGAAGAAGCGGCAATGGCCTTACAGAAAGTAGAACTGGCTGAAGTTCATACTGTAACAAAGAAGCAGGATACTGCATGAGCTGATAAGCCTGCTTTGACACTTCCCTACATCATCCACCTTCATGAATGATCTCGTCTTTAGAGGGAACTACTTGGCTTATTTTGCTCCTTCACTACACCAATTTATGCCCCTTCCATTTTTTATCGCTGGACTCCAGTAATGATGTAATTCTATTAGGTTAAAGTGATATAAGGGCATTTCTACATATTTTAATAAAAACGTCTTTGGACTTATAAAAAAAATGTGCTTCAGACCAAATGTATTTATTGACATTTTAATACGACTTGTTATTTAAACATTATTCATAATCAGTAACTTGTATAGTCCTTGAAAGTATAATTTTGGTAAAACCTAACAAATGTTTCGAACATTGTTTATGAAATTCTTTTACATTTAATGATTTCAATTTTTTGGAAATTTGCCCTTTTAAAGCTTTAGCCCAGCAATACCTGATACAGGTATTTTATACTGTTTATTATGTGTACATAAATTTTCATATCGTCAGTATATTGAAACTTTCCTCTTTATGAGGTAGATGTAAAACAATAATGAAAATTACTTAAAAAGTTATGACGTCACTCTAAATATAAAAAACACTGTAAACTGGCTTTTTAAGCTTTTTACTGTAGAAATTTTTGAACAAACTGCATACAAGGTCATGGCTAAATTGTAGAACACAAACGATTTTCAAATATTACTTTAAAGACTGAAATTGTTAGTTTTATGCATTTAGCTGTTAAGTTGCATATATTTAATATGTTCAACCTATGCCATAGTAGTATCTAAAAGTATTTAAGACATCTAATAGATTTTCTTTGATTGCTACACCTGAGGCAAATACTGAAAATCTGTTCAATGCTCACAGTTACTTCACTTTAGTGCCTTGCTTTATTGTCATGGTAAAGGTTTTCCAATGTTGGTGGTTTATACTAACATTCTTTTGCCATAAGATGGTGAAAGGATGTAGTTTGTGAGTGAACGATGCTTGTATGCCCTGAAATTATTTATTTCATCTAGGGCAGTGACTGATTTCTATTATAATTCAAGCTAACAAATTTATTAATGCCATCAAAGGCTTGTTGATTTGACATGAATTATAAAGCATCCACAAAAAACGTATTTATAAACAAAAAAGTTAATTTTTCAATGCAAAATCATATTCTTTATAAAATAAATGTTAATAGCTTTTTCATGTTAAATGGGCTAAGCTGATAATTCTATGTATTGTAAATCATGCATAAACAGTTTCTATTTTCTGATGATATTTTTTTATTATGCCATAAATGCAATAGAGCACAATATCTTGTTCAGATTTAATTAACTTCAACAATTTCATTTTCCTTAAGTTCATTGAAAAATATTTCCCAAGTCTTTTAAAATAAGTATAGGGACAAGATTTAATAATATGGAACAGAT
This sequence comes from Uropetala carovei, assembly GCA_036926305.1. Taxonomy (NCBI): domain Eukaryota; kingdom Metazoa; phylum Arthropoda; class Insecta; order Odonata; family Petaluridae; genus Uropetala; species Uropetala carovei. The sequence continues at coordinate 7,536,494 of JAXCHB010000169.1, forward strand.
TTGATGCAAGCCAACATTGATCACAGTGCCAATTTGTGTCAGGAAAATGAACTATGTACTGTGGTACAGGCGACTCCCGAGGTTCGACAAATTCAAGATTTCGACACAGCCGATCGAATTTGGAACTAGTTTATGCGAAGTAATTTTCTTCCTGACCAGCCACACGAGGTTTAGTTTCAGTGTAGACATAGTTATTTCTGCTCCAATTGTTTGAATATGGGCCGATTTCACTTTTTTCTGTTAATCTTTTATTTAAATTTATTTTTATAGATTTATAAATTTATCGACATGATATCTAAAAGGAAATGTAATAGTGATAATACAAGTGAATCAAACAGAAGCATCATTCAACTATTAGCACTTATGTGAAAATTCTAGAACGTGATAAATTCACGTAATTTGATGGCTGGTTTGACAGATTTAAGAGGACAGGTTTGCATAATCTTAAATTAACTGGCGAGGCTGCAAGTTTTGTGCTTTTTAATAACTTTTATATTAATTTCGCTGCGATATATAGTTGTACGTATAGATAGATGTATGCAGGGTTGTGCAGCAGACGGCCCGGCCTGGTTCGCTCACGCGAGCCGAGATGCGGGGATGTATCCCCCAATCATAACATGCAAGTCTATGGAAAAACGGCATTCGACAATTCGAGATTTGACCACATTTTCAGGAACGCATTGCTGTCGAATCTCGGGAGTCGCCTGTATTATCGTTAAAAAAGTCACGTTTTGCATGAAGTTATTATGGACACTGGAAATGGAACCTATCCCTCAGAGCTGGTTTGCAAGCTAAATAGGTCTGCAATCTTTCTTACAACAATTACATTTTGCATGAAATTTATTATGGTTCCTGAAATGGAACCTATCCCTCAGTCTTGGTTTGCAAGCTAAATAGGTTAGCAAGCTACAATGAGTTTTTGTTGATATCATTTCACAATATCTTTCAGGTGCTCCATTTTCAATGGGTTATCTCCTGATATTTGAAAATGCTCCTTCGGAATATTGATGTAGTTAATTACTCTCCCACCTGATACAAAGTGGTGCTGAGATTGATGTTGACTTCCATCAAATCTAAGCCAATGACATATTGTAATGAATCAAACTTAAGAATAGAAATTGCTAGTATATAATTTATATATATCCTTACATAGAACCAACCTTAACAAACATCTTTCAAACCAGAAACATATTCCATTTAAATTGCATTACATTAAGAAAGTACCTGAGTAAAATAGCAGAATATCTTACAATGAATTAAAATATTAACTTTGATAAATGGAAAGCAAAAAAATTCAATTTTAATTTATATACAAACAAATCATTACATATCAAACTGTAAAAATCGTTCACTGATATATCAACTTCCAACAACACAGTCCTCACAGCATCATATAAATTATACACTAAGTAAAACTATCAATTTTTCCATTGGAAACATTTGCATTTAAATTTGTTGCACTCTCAACAATGTGAACAAGACACTTCCCAAACTCCTCCAACACAACCTGTTCAAGCTGAGAAGTTGATACAAAACTATTATGACGCTGGGCATCAACTACTTGAGCCACCATACACTGACATGAAGCCTCTATAACTGACGGTGTCATGAATACTTTAGGTTTCTTCATTAACATGGACCCAGGTTGTAAATTCTTTTGAGACTCAGTCTCAAGTTTAGCCCTATATGCTTTAGGCAAAGGATCTTGGAAAACTTTGACATCCACAATTTCTTTCATTTCTTCTTTTACATCTCGAGAAGGACTGGTTGAGTTTCTACATCCCACACACCTACACATATCAGTGCAGGAAATCTTTGCTTCATAGCACTCACAATAATTCTTGAGGCACCCTGAACGCTTACATTGGCAACCTCTGTTATGACGTCTCCCATCCCCAACCAATCCCTTCCCTATCTTAGGGCGAAAAGCATCATGGTTACGATCAAGACAAGATTTAATCGCTTTCTGCCTCTCCGATTCATGGTCAAGATTATTGAAACAATTAACACATTTGCACATATTACAAAATTCTCCATTAGCAAAACATTCACAATAAAGCTTTAAGCATTGAGACTTGGTACAATTACAAGGCTTGCGTGGCAAGAGAACTTCAGGAGGTAAACCCACTGCCTTGGCAGCTTTGGAATCTTCCTTGGGGGTAACTACTTCCTGAATAGGTTTGATTTTTGCAGTGGTGACTGGTTTAGATTTCACCTGAATCTCATGTTTAGTCTGAGGAATGACAACCATCTGAAGAGTTTGGCCAGAGTTCAGCGCTAGTTGAGTAGGGGGTGAAGAAACAGGTGTTGCCACACAACTAACAGGAGTCCCACTCTTAGAAGGATTCAACAACTGCAAATACTGCACCTGCCTTCCTTGAAGTTGAACCTTAGGAATGCTTGTTTTTACCACATTCTGGGCAGTGTAGTGCAGTATCTGACCAGTGCTGGAAACGGCAGTCATGACAGGATTGACACCACCTTGCATATTGCTTGAAGCCTGGATGGTGTAAACCCTTTGCTGTCCAGATGGTATAGATATCTGATTAGATGACGTGACGACTTTGTTAGGAGCAGGGATAATTCTTATGGGAGTGTTCCTCATAGTGGCTGGAATAACAGTGATCTTGGTTGGTGAGTTGGTAAGAGAGGTGTTAACCCTAGTCAGGGTGATTCCTTGTGTTCCCACATTCTGCTGCAATTTCCTTGGAGATAGCGACATTCCAACTATAGTTCGATTGCCTGAAAATGAAAATCATGATATAATTAATTATTCACACTCATTAACTTCCACTATATAGAAATACAGTAAACTGATAACTGTTTAGCAAGAACACAAGATAAAAGGCTCAGGTAAGCTAATTTCACTGGCTGCTGCAATTAATTATCCAATCAAATAGAGTAACTTGAACTGATGGGACAAATAAATCATGCTATAATTTCAGCGATTCAATTTTCAATATATATATATATAATTCATACATTTGTAGGTTATTTGTTTGAGATTCTGTTCTCTATTTTCTTTTCCAACCATTATCATTCTTCAATTTTCAATCTCAACATTTAGCATCATATTTAATAGTTTTAAAATATACCACATTTATTCAAACACCATACACCCCCAAATGCAGGATGCAACCCATTTATTGGAAAGCCAAATGTGAAAAGAAAAACAAATTCATTGCTTTTTTCATTTATTCATTTCATAAAAGCATCTGTTTTCATTAGCAATTCCCTTGGATATTATTTTTCCTGTATTTGATATACTTAGATTGGCAATAGCCCTGTTTATTATGCAAATGCTGACTTACAAAAGAAAATTTTAAATGAAATGTTATATGCAATATTTGAGTAAATATAATATGCATAGGTGGCATTAATTATTTAATGAAGATTTTCTGCTAACATGATCAACCTTTAGGACTAAACGAAATTGAATGCTTCTGAAATTGTTATTATATGAAATATATATAAAAATTAATGCTATGTAAAAATTTACGACTAATTTTACTTTATTTGCATAAATTTATTTAGTTATGATTTTTATGATCAAACATTTTCATCTAGATAAAACACAAACCTTTGTCAACGATACCTAAATTTTTACAAAATTATAAAAAGGTTTCAATCCATAATAAACTTCATCCAAGTTGTAGTAAACATACATTTCTGGTAAATCCTTAAATTATGCTGATAAAACAATGTAAATGCTATATTCTTCGTTCTTGGCAAGCATAATAAAAAACGAGCAGTCAAATTTCGCCATTTTGGTAGTTTTTGGAATGCACAAAAACAAAACCTACGATTGTTGAAGTCAAAGAAAGTTTCGCATGATGAATATTTGTACAATCAAACCTAATTAGCTTTCACAGCAGTGGAACGTCGATTGCAGTTTCCGATATGTTGCACCCATCTGAGAGAGTATTCAGGATTGTACTGCGATTGACAAGGTTAAAAAATACGATATGTATATAATTGTATTTTTAGGTAACCTGTTTTTTTAATGACATTTTAATCAAATAAATAATTCAGACGCCGTAAAACAGACTTAGATTGGAGAAATGGTATTTTTACAATATTTTATGGAATATTTTTTCATGAACCTGGCAAACAACAGGTTATGATGCCCAAGTAAATTTTCCTACTTAAGAATCCAGCTCATGGTATGACGATACAATTAAGATGTAAAATTGATACTATTTATAATTAATCCTGTATTATATTTTTAAGTCAGACAAGCATAATTGGAGCAGAATTTGATATTAGTTTTCCCTAGCTGAAAGGAGAACACAATGAACACTTTAAACAAAAAAATATCGAACAATAATTACTTTAAATAATTTAGGTGGACTTATAATAAGATAAATTAACCAATCAAGGCGCAAATGAAATACAGAGTGGTTGATCCTACGAAAGTTTCAAGATCAAAATCATTCGAAATTGAAAGGAAAATGGCTAATTTGGTTCGCGCATGCGCAGCTATTCAAAATTATAATTCCACTTCCTTAAAGTTAAAGCGATATGCTACATGTCCTACACCAGCTTTGAATTAATATTAACTGTTATATTCATCAAATTACGAGTACAGTTCCTTGGTTCCAATTTGACATTGTCGTAATGCATCCACACAGTAAATAATTTCATCCAGTTATTTTGGCGGGAACTACGTTATCGTAAAAATTAAGGTGAAGTAAAATAATGTATGCCGTACAACGGAAGCGTATTTATGATTCTCTTAAAAAGAAAACCGTCATTTTACACAAGCATAATTCGGCTTAATTAGTAGAAACGGTATGACTAATAATATTAATAATTACATCCACATATTACAACACTATGACAGATCACTTCAATAAAACAGAGTAGGTGGAACAAAAAAGTATCGAGAACTACTTCGCTAACATACCCAAACTAAGCAAAATCAACAATTTGCCTAATAATGACAGAAAATATGATAACGGGAGTAGCCAGTTGACGTAGTTCATAGCATGCATTGATATCTACAAACAAAGCACCAAATCAAGCAAATGAATTCACAAAAATAAAATTGAAAATACTATCCTCTAATGTAACATTAATAAATACGCATCACAAGCAAAATAAGCATAATAATAACATAACTTACCTTCAGCTTCATTTATATCATCGTTCATATTGAGTAATCAAACACCAATCGATATAATCTTAACCGATGTCGATATATATCGCTAGCTCATATTCGATTCATAACATTCTTTCGATATGTAAGCGACCTTAACATCGAATTGATGCGTTTTGCCGTTAATTGGATAAGGAAGTTGTTCGTATTTCGAAAACACCTGTATTTTTGTTTAGTGTTAAGTGAGTTGCTTTTTCACTCTATGCAGTTTGATTAATATATATTGTATTTACAATACGAGTTGTAATAATTAATATAATTGGCCATGAATAAGCTGAAAATGGCTGCAGTCCAAGAGAGTAAGTCGCCGAAATTGGAGATAAATTCTTAGTGTTTTTGTTGTTATTTTCACCTCTATATACAACTTTTTCTTATAGGGCTAAAACTGAAAAGAGTACAGATTGATACGTGGACCACGAGGGAAAAATTATGCCTTGCTTCCGCTGTTTTGAGAAGTGGTGATCAAAATTGGTATTTATTATTGTTTATTGTTGTTGTTTATACTACTAGAGGCCAATAGCCACCCCTGGAATGTTAATTTAACAACATTTTATTTAATTAAACCACAAAATCTGCATTTTTCTTAATATTACTTTTATTATACAAATTTTTTACATTTTTCGTCAGGGTTTCGGTTAGTAGAACGTTGAGAGCATTTGATGAATTAAATAGACCGCCTGACTGGTTTTCGCAAAAGAACTGTGCTCTTCAATATTCAAGTCTTCTGGAAAAAGTAGACACACCTAAACGCAAAAGAGGTGAACGTGGAGAAGTTCACGTGGAAACTCCAGGAGAAAGTATTGTGCGGAAACTAACTTCAGGTAAGCTGATAACAGTGATGTTGTGTAGAAATTAAATTATAATTTTTATTTTTCACTCAGGATAACTTTATTTAAATGTTATGTAATATTTTTCATAGGGCTATCAGCCTTTCTCAAATGGTTTGCACATAACTATTCGCTGTGTTATATTGCGCTGAAATTTGTGGTGCTTAACCTAATTTATTATTTGTTTACATTAAAAAGTTAAATAAGTCCCATTTTAAACATCTTCAATTAAAGTTACCGCCTTGGCATTGAATTCACAATCTTTAGGCTGGGGTTGTGTATGCTTTCGGGTTATCCCACATAGAGAAGAAATGTTGACTTTTTATAAAAGTACGCAGGATAACCTGAAAGCATACACAACCCCAGCATGACAAGCACCCGCGAAAGCTTTTAATCAATTCACAATATTTACTTTCATCACATCATTATGGTTAGAAAGGGATTCCCTGGTATAGGCAAACGATTATTGCATTGAAAATGTCTTTTATTTGTTAGGTGTGTATAAAGTGATAATTATATAGGGATTGCAGTATAGTCTATACCAAAGCTGCACACTAAACTTATTAATTTAAGAAGCATAATAAATTTGCCTAACTTGTATTTGATGGATGTTTTGTTTGTAAAATCTCCAAAAGTTATGGTGGATTATAGAATTTGCAATTCTACTTACTGTCAGTAGTGCAACTAGGAGCAGAAGGGCCCATGGCAAAATATTGCTGTCCTCTCTCCCCCTATCCCCTCAACCAACAAATATATTTATTTATTTATTTACAAATGTGAACGCTGCAATTAGGCACATTTCCAGGTGGCAACGTATTACAGTATAAAAATAAGAGTGAAACAAGCAACACATTAAATATTTAATACTATAATAGCCCAGATCTGTTGGTTGGTTGGTCACGCTTTCACGATGGCCGATATAGAGTGTTTTAACAAACTTCCCGAATAGGTAGAAGATTGAAATTTGGCAAGGATGCTTGATTAACATATTTTAAGGTAATGACGAAAATAAATCTCCAAAAAAGTCCTGGGTTCGACTCCAAGGAAGAAATTTCCATTTTCTGTAAGGTAACATGTAAAAATCAATTTTTTGTCATGCAGGCTTTTATTTTTTTGGAATTTAAAATTAGAAGGAATTAACCTACGATCTTCGGATCTGAACCATTTTGAAGAAAAAATTACAAAGTTTCTTATTCTGTTCATCTTTTTCCGCATACAATTCGAAATCGGTCATGTTATACGTTTAATTCACATATTTTGTGGAAATCTTGCCATTTTAATGGAATGTTGCCTTGGCTACCAATTACATTGTTAGGCCTCAAAATCGTGTTGTTGTATCAATCCTTATGGGTGTATAAGCGTGCTCTGTATGCTTTTAATACGAGACAGAGGTAGAGGGGGGAGCGAGAGGGAGGGGGAGAGAGGGAAGTAGAGTGGGAAGGAGGGGGAGAAATGAGGAGGGGGAGGGAGATAGAGGGTGGGAGAGCGAGAGAGGGTGTGAAAGGGAGGGAAAGAGAGGCAACTATATTAAGTTTAACTAAAGATAGCCCCTTAACAACAGAATATTCACTAGATATGTTGCATATGAAAAAATATTTCATATGTGTAAGTGGGATATTAATTATTTTAAATGAAAATAATAATCTGTCTATAATTCTTCCGTTGATATTTCAACGGGCATTACACTAGTATATATATAATACCCTGTAGCCTTGGAGCTGAAGTTTTCAAGGTTCATGGTAGGCCCTCACAGCTACCATAGTGGTCCCGGGACCCATGAAGTAACCACTGTACTTCACCCTACAAAGCATTCACTCTACTTTCTCCAGCTCCTTCGTCTCCTTTAAAAAAACTTTTACATTTTTCCTCAATTGTTTAACAGATTTAGGAAAGGGCTTAAAGATTTCCTCAGGTAACTCATTCCACTCACGAATTTCTCAATTTAGAAATGGCTTCTTGGCTATGTCTGTTCTTTGCGGCCTATATTTAATTTTGTACCTGTGGTCATTTTTTCCATTGCACAGTAAAAGCTCAGTTATCCGTCATTCATCCATTCGGAAAGCTCATGCAACCAGAAAAGTTGAAAAATAATTTATTTAGTTCCAAAAGTGACCACCAGATGCTCTAATATCTGACCTTTGGAAAGTATCAGTTATTTGTGCTGGTGTATTTATATCATTATATTGTTACCATATCCATTCGTTATGCCGCCAAAGAACTATAAGAAACTTGGAGAGAAACGTAAAAGTGTTGTATTGACGTTAAAACTGGAAATATCTAGAAGACTAGAAATAGGTGAAAATTGTAATGAACTTATGAAGGTGTATAATATTGGCTCGTCAACGATGTATGATATAAAAGCACAAACAACAAAGTTGAAAAAATTTAATTTGGAATCAGAAAGTGTGAAAAACATTGATAAACGGCATACTCTTCATACTCCGAAATTTGAGGATTTTGATTGCGTGTTGTATGAATGGTTTATGTTAAAATGGTCAGGTGTTTATTTCAGGAGTACTGTTAATTGAAAAAGCTAAAGACTTTTTGGTAATTCATTGCTTTATTTATAGCACTGATGTTAGTATGACTATATTCCGAACATCTATCAACCGTTACTTCACCTATTGACATCTGAAAAGGTTCATAAGAATATTCTCGCACACTTTTTCTTACAAAATATATTAAAAATTCTAAATCATCTTCTATTTTGCCAAAGTTAACTTATAAATAATCACAAACAGTAAAAAAACAATAAAAAGTTTTCAAATACTGACGGTAAATTTCTTTTAACCAAAAATACGTGTGGGGTGTCAGGAACATCCCGTGCGTGTACTGACATTCGAAAAATGACGTGAGTACCGCAGGGATAAAAAATGTGTTTGCTCATGCAACCGGCACATTCAAGCAACCAGCACCCTTCAATTCCTGTAGAGCAGGGGTGGGAAACTTTTTACGAGGTGGGCCATATCATTAGTTGTGAGTGGTTAGGTGGGCCATATTAGGTCTCATATAGGAAGTTATTTGAGAGAATGCGAAGGGTCCTATTAGTGAAAATCAAGTATTAATACATTTTTAATACAATAGCTTTGCTATATAAGGTTTTCCGGCCATAATTTTAACCACCAAATGTGGAATTTACTGTTTCATGGTACTCTTTTATAAAGGCATCAGGGGCCGCAAGGTGCTCTCGTGGGCCAGATGTGGCCCACGGGCCGTAGTTTGCCCACCCCTGCTGTAGAGGCTGAATAACTGAGCTTCTACTGTAGTTTGGTTTCTCTATCCTCATGAATACATTTTCCCATGCTCCTTCCTTATTAAATACTAGCAGGAGTGCCCGTTGAATTTCAACGGATTTAGTAAATCTAAAACTTCGACCGTGTAACATGTAAGCATCGCAGTAATAAGATAGTACTCCCTCTCTTCCACCCTCTCCTTCCCTTCTCCCCCTCCCTCTCCCTCTCTCCCTCCCCTCTTTCCCTCCCTCCCCCTCCATCTCTCACCCTTCTCCCTCTTTCCACCCCTTCCCTCTAATTCCCTCTCTCCATCTCCCCCCTCTGTTACCATCCGTGAGATGTGTTGCGCATGCGTAGTGAGTGACGCACGGTCCAAGCCGCACCATCTGCCCCCTCCCCCGCATGAAGTAGTGTAGGATAATGGGTGTTTGCTGAGGCGTGAGGAGAGGGCAAGAGCGGAAGGCGAGAGGGAGCGTGAGAGGGGAATTCGATCCTAGTTCCTAAGATTGCCACCGGGCAGAAGTAGATAGCGCAGTAAGTGGTGCACACCTGGAGTTGCTTTTCTCGCTGACAGAAAATGGGTGTCAAGTTTTTGTTTTTTTCCTAAAATATGACCCTTCAGACCTGAAAAAAAGATAGCCTATGTTACTCCTGGAAGTATAAGGAATACACCAGTGAAACTCCCTTCCAAATCGGTGCAGTGGTTCTCGAGTTTATCAGTAACATACATACAAACGAACGATTTTATATATTAGTATAGATTTTAAATATCCCACATAGCCTACTTAGTTTCCTTCTAATTTGTAATGATTCCCACCTTAATTAGCTCATATTCCCTAGATTCCTTAACTCTTCTTTTTGTAAAGGTAATATGTTTACTTTTCCCAACATTTATATCCATTTTATTCATTGCAATCCAGGTAGTGACCTTCTCTAAGTTCTCTTGTAAACTGTTCCTATCATTATGATTTTTTATTATCTTGTATATTATGCAGTCATCAGCAAAAAGACGTATATTTGAAGTTATATTTTCATGGAGATCATTGACATAAATGAGGAACAATAAGGGGCCCAATACACTCCCCTGAGGGACTCCCGAAGTGACAGGTATTTCATTTGAGTACACTTGTCCTACTCGGACCCTTTGTGTCTTCCTAGTAAGAAATTCTTTTATCCAACTTATTACCCTTTTATCTGTCTAGTTTCCCTACTTTCTCATGTAAACGGTCATGTGGTACACTGTCTAATGCTTTTTTCAAGTTGATAACTACTGCATCAATTTCCTTCCTTTTGTTTAAAGAAGGGGTCCCCGAACTACGGCCCGTGCAGTGATTTAATCCGGCTCACCAGCCATACGCAATGCAGACACCCCCTCCCCCAAAATAATTTGTAACAGTGAAATTTCCCGATAACCATCCCCCCCCCCACCCCCCCCTCGAAACTTGCTCTTTGAAGTTTTCACACGGCCCGATCAGTCATTTGAAAAAGTCTTAAGTAGCCTGCACTGTTGTACATAAAGCCTAATGTAGCCCTTTCAATAAAAAGTTTGGGATCCCCTGGTCTAAAGTGTCAGCAATGTCTTGGCAGAGCCCTAATAACTGTGCCTCACATGAGTATCTTTTTCGAAACCCATGTTGATTCCTAAATAGCCAGTTTTTTTTCATCCCAAAATTTGCGAACACATTTAGCTAATATTTTTTCCATCAACTTGCACACTGCTGACATTAAACTTACTGGTCTATAATTCTCAATCCTTGTTTTTTTCCACCCTTGTAGATGGGTATAATGTTTGCTTTTTTCCAATCAGAAGGTAATTCTCGGTTATAAGGAATTATATAGCACAATGTCATTATATATGGAACTATTCCTTCTGCACCCAGTTTCAATGCATCGATCGATATGTTATCTGGTCCCATTGACTTGTTATTTTGTTGCTCATTAATAAGCTTCATTATTTCCCGATCTGTTGTCTTTATGTAGTCCATTTCATTTACTCCTGCTCCCGAATGCTTCAATACTGAATCCCTACCATTGCTTGAAATATCCTAGTTTCTGCTAGTACCATCACTTCTCTTGAATATGCTAGCATATGCTTTCACGATGGCCGATATAGAGCGTTTTAACAAACTTCCCAAATAGGTAGAAGATTGAAATTTGGCAAGGATGCTTGATTGACATATTTTAAGGTAATGACGAAAATAAATCTCCAAAAAAGTCCTGGGTTCGACTCCAAGGAAGAAATTTCCATTTTCTGTAAGGTAACATGTAAAAATCAATTTTTTGTCATGCAGGCTTTTATTTTTTTGGAATTTAAAATTAGAAGGAATTAACCTACGATCTTCGGATCTGAACCATTTTGAAGAAAAAATTACAAAGTTTCTTATTCTGTTCATCTTTTTCCGCATACAATTCGAAATCGCTCATGTTATACGTCTAATTCACATATATTGTGGAAATCTTGCCATTTTAATGGAATGTTGCCTTGGCTACCAATTACATTGTTAGACCTCAAAATCCTATTGTTGTATCAATCCTTATGGATGTAAGCTTGCTTTGAATGCTTTTAACAAGAGATAGGGAGGGAGGTGGGGAGAGAGAGAGAGGGAATGAGGGAGAAGGGGTTGAGAGAGAGAGGGAGTGTGAGGGGAAGAAGGGAGGGAGAAAGAGGGAGGGAGATGGAGGGAGGGAGAGAGAGGGAGGGAGACAGACAGACAAACAGCTTTATTGAGGGCAAAATTGAGACTATGTAATCCCTTCTTACATTTAAGAGAGAGGGAGGGAGGGGATGGAGGGGTAAAAGGGAAGGAGAGGGAGGGAGGAGGAGAGAGAGGGGGAGGGAGGCAACTATTTTAAGGTTAACTAAAGATATCCCGTCATATTGACGGGCAATTACGCTAGTAAAAAATAATAAAACAATAATGCTACACATCAAAAAATTATATAATTTTGATCTACATATGAAAAAACATGTGGTATGCGTGGAGGGATCTTAATGTTTGAATGCATATAATGTATAATAATATATAATCAGTGATGAGCTGGAAAAAAATTAAGAACTGGCTCTCTAACAAAAAAAAAGGGGGTTAGGAAATTTGGATAACTGTGGCAGGAGGCCTATATGCCAGCAGCACGATATCGCTCTAGTTTAGTGATACCGTTCTGCTAGCTTAACAAGTGTTCCATTCATAATATATTCCATTTCATACACTGTCAGTAATTGACTATCAGATAGGGCAAAATGTACTTGAAAGAACAAAATCAATACATTTTCATATTTTCTAAAAATTTAACAACAGGCTCGCACGAGTCGGAGGGAGCTGGCTTCATCTTATCACTGTATATAATGATATATAAATTGCAGAAAACCCAACACGCACTACTATGGGTTTGATCTATAAGCAAGAGCATTGTCGATCAGTGCATGAATTTGTAGGAGGAGCACAGTGACTTCACACGAGTGAGTGCCATGAAGCAGGGCTGCAACGGACTATTTGAATGCTAAGGAGAAGTTTTACATAATAAGCGAAAAAAGCTAAGCAGTCAACCCTGGACTCTTTTTTAAATAAAACTTCATCGGTGTTCTGAGATATATTTTGAAATTATGTGCGTTTATCACTAAAAAGCTTTTTTGTCTTACCGTTTACTAGGTAATTTTATTGTTTGTTTAATAAATCATGTTCTAAAAGTCCAGTAGGAATATGTTATACATTGAATGTAAAAATACCATTTGGGAAGTTATTTCCCTGTGGGCGCCTAAAGGTTATGGTGCCCCGGCGAACGCGGATTTTTGCTTAATGCAGAGACCTCAGGAATGCATCCCCCGTGTTAAGCATGGCTGACCTGTACTTCCTGTTGTAAGTTTGGAAAGTGTTTTAACTCCTTGGTTACAAGATTTATATTCCACAGTTTAAATTTTTGAGAAAAACTCTGAACTTATCATTTGTGGAATGTTTTTATCCTTGCCTTGCAACTCTAAATTCAAAGCATTTATTTTTCTTGTTAGGTCAGTAAGAAATGCAAGGTCTTTCAGTCAAGCATCATTTATAACTTTGTGGCACTCATTGTGTTCTGTCAAGAAGATAATTATTTGAGGTAGCTGATCTCTGAAATGCTGCAGCACTTTCCCTTTGCTCAGCCATCTCACTTCAGTGTGGAGTAATAAATCTTCATATTGGCAATCAAGATCAATTCTTTGAAAAGATGCCTATGCAATGCCTTAGCTCACAAAGAATTAACTATTTTCATCACAAGTTTCATAACAGAGTTCATATTCAGGAATTGGCCACATAGTGATTGCTGGTGTATGATACAGTGATAACCAATAAAAGACTGGATTCCAACATCTTTTTTGCAAAGTGCTAAATACCATTGTTCATACCCATAAATGCAGGTGCTCCGTCTGTGGTAATAGTGACCAACTTATGCAAAGCTATATTTTTTCATTGACAAACTGCTTAAATGCATTATAAATGTTTTCACCTCGAGTGTAGTCTTGCAGGGTTATTGCTTTTAAAAGTTCCTCTTTAATGGTAAAATTACCAAAAGCCATCCAGACAAAGACACCCAGCTAAGATTTGTCAACTACGTCTGTAGATTCGTCAAGCTGCATTGAAAAATAAGAGCGGGAATCAAAATTGGCATTCAGTTGCAAAATTTTATCACTTTCCAGTGATTCCACTCGTAGTGAAACGGTTCTAGCTGACAACAGCATTGAATTAATGACCGAAATTGTCCATTTTATTTTCGAAGGCTTCAAATAATGTAGGCCTGTCCAACGCCTTTGGTGTGGTGGGCCAAATATGCTGAAAGCCACTGACTGGCAGGCCTGGCTGGGACTGGGGAGGGGTGTAGAAGAAATTTTGTTTCAGCGAAGATCAGAGATAGGCTGTAAAGCATGTGCCCCAATGTTCATCGCTATTGTATTGCCCATGCCCCCTTAGTTTGTTTGGGGGCATTTCCGAGAGAAATATAGGACCATAGTGGATACCCTTGTTAACAGTTGTGCAGAGGAAATTTTTCAGCTGCTTTTGTCTTCCCAGTTTTCCCCATCTGTTTTTGCACATGGTGGTAAAAACTTTGGAAGGGGGAAGAGTATTTTGAATGGTAAGGTTTAGGCAGCTTACCAGTTTTCTATAAATACAAACAAACTGACGGGTAGTACCCATAGAGTTTTGGTGGTCGCCTGGCTCACCTGTACCTCGGGCCGGATAAAATCATGCCTCGGGCCAGAGGTGGCCCACACAGCCCTAAAATAATATATCAGCAGCTTCCATAAAGGCTTCTTTTAAAAATGAACCATCTTTGAATGGCTTTCTTTTAATCATGAGCATTTGGCTTACTTGATAGGAAGCAATAGTAGCTGCTTTGCTTCTATCAGCTTATTTTGTAAACATTTTTTGTTGACCTTTCAATTGATTTTTGTTCTTGCACCTTTTGATGATGGCACTTAGTCGTCAACATTGTGGTGCATAATATTTAATATTAATAGATGAATTACTTTTGTAATACCTACAAAAACTTTTGTTAATTTTTGGTAGAATGTTTTGGTTGTTTTTTGTGTGTAGGTCTATTTTTATTTATATGCACCGCAATAAACCAAACTATGCTTTGTGATCGACTACTTGCCGGCCCCTGCCTTAGACAAATCAAATTCAGGGTAAGAATTTTGTGAATTCAGCAACAAAGCCAATTGCTCTTGGCAATGAAATATTTTCTTCAAAGAATAAATTAAATAAAAAACTTTGTAATTTATACGTATTTTATATTAAAGGCACTAAAAATCTAAAAATAAATTTAATTTTGACATGGGGTGAGTGTCATCTGTTGTGATAGATTCTCAGATTGCCCTATTAATAACATATCTAGTGTTAGGATACTAATTAATGCATCTTAATATAAAAGTTGTGTGGCCAACCAGCTGATTATAAATCTACAGGAATGTTTTATCTTTGGGATATGGATGTTTGTTATTACGTTTTTTATTTATTGATCCATCAGATCAGCTTTGCAAAAGCCACACAACTTTTATATTAAGTTGCATTCAAATTTCCTTAATTAGTATCCTAACATTAGATATGTTTTTAATAGGAAAATTTGAGAGTCTATCACAACAGACGATACTCACCTCATGTCAGAATTTATTTTTAGGTTTTTAGTGCCTTTAATATAAAACTTGTATAAACTAAAAAGGTTTTTATTTAATTTATTTGTAGGATTTTAGTACCCTTAATATAAAAGTTGTATAACATAAAAAAGTAATTTTTATTTTATTTATTTGTATTGGGTTTTTAGTCTTGCTAAAAGGCATTTCACCTCTTCACTCTCTCCGTTCCTCTTTACCCCTCCCTCAATCCCTCTCTCTCATATTAAAGCACTCTTTCCTTACGCTTAGGAAGACATCAAGGCAACATCCTGCTAAAAAGCCAATTTTTCTCCAAACTATGTAAATTAAACATATCTCACTCCCTTTCTCTCAAAAGACCAATAATTTATTTTTCATAATTTAATGTAATCTTCGTTGTTCATTGGTTGCCTGCTGACTTGCATTTGCACGGTTCAATGCATTCCATGCAGCATTCTCTCTTCTTATTCTTTCTAATGTCTCCTGACTTAGCCTTACAAGCCAACGCTGTCTGCTTTCTCTAGCTAATCGTTGTTTTCTATCTGCTTGTGTCTCATCATTTCCATCCATTGCTATAAATGAATAAAGCTTATTTTTTGGAGGCATTGAAATAAAAATTGAGCTTACAAATTAATCAATCAGCGGAATAATTTCTTTGAAAACTATCTGAACGAAAACAAATCACCAATTTATTTCAACATTGTAAACTGGTAACACACCAAACTTACCTAAATATTATCTTTTAAATGCTTTAATTTACTTAAAAATGTAAATTTCAGTGAAGAATTTATCAAAGAAAAATTGATTTGAAATCCATTCTGAATAAAGTTGGCTTTGCATACTAATACAGACGATATATTAAAATGAGGATTACAAAGCAATTATCACAAAATATTACTACTTTTATTATAAACATTAAATTAAATATTAGACACCAATATCTAAATCAAACTTGAATGAATACTGCACGTTATAACAATGAGACTCGATCGTTATGTAAACAAAAAAGTACCGCATTATTTTGTTGGTTGCTATGTAATGAAATGTTAACAAAATTGTTAAATCAATCACAAAGGTAATTAGTGGTATTAGAATTTGAAACACAGCATACATACAGGTCACGTTATTATAAAAGTTGTATAAAAAGAATACCTAAAATTTTTGTCTTAAAACAATTTTGTGGTCCGATTGCATATTTCTCATTTGAATTGGTGATTTACTTTTTATGCTATATTATTAATTAAATGGCATGAAATTAGTCAGTGATAAAATTAAATTGGATTCCATATTTTTTCAAGTATTTGCTAAGTAAGAGTATTAAAAGCTTATAGTTAAAGCTGAAATTCAGTGAACTTTTTTCCACTCTTCTGTCATAACT
Organism: Uropetala carovei; assembly: GCA_036926305.1. Taxonomy (NCBI): domain Eukaryota; kingdom Metazoa; phylum Arthropoda; class Insecta; order Odonata; family Petaluridae; genus Uropetala; species Uropetala carovei. Next base: position 7,553,211 of record JAXCHB010000169.1, read on the forward strand.
CATTTGCTTTATTTTAATAGAAAGAGTGGATGAGCTAAAGAAATCGATAGAAATGAAGAAATCTTTGCATCGGAAATTGCAGGATGAAATTGCTCTTGTACGGTCTGGTCAAGCTGATGACAAGCTTGATGAAATGTTGCAAGAAATTGAAGAGTAAGTATGGTTGCTGTAATTTATAGTTACAAAATTTTAAAAGTACTACTTCCTTATCTCCTAATTAAATAATTTCTGATTGGTGTTATCATTTAAATTTTGGCTTATATTAATGATTTTAACATGTTTATAATGAGATATTATATCTCTTGAATCCATTTTTATGTTTAATGATTAAGTAAACTTCTGTTAAACCTTGTTAACAGAGGAGATAGAGGAAATTGAAACACATAGAGCAAAAATGCCATTAAATTATTAAAAGAGACAAAGTGGTCAGTGATAATATTTTTATATTTTCCTTGGACTGATTTTTTGAGAAATTATCAGATTTGCCAGATTTATTGGCACTATTCAGGCAGTGAAATTGTTTCATCTGTCCTATGAATGTAACCTAAAAAACCATTCCAAGGTATATTATACTTGATTGAAAAGTTCTGATCCCATTTGGATACTTAAGCGTTATAAGTACAGTAGTCCCTCGTCAATCACAGGGGATACGTTCCTGGCTTACCACAGTTAGCGAAACCCATGGTTGGTGAGGGCCATGGCCTATGGAAAATTGAGGGTTAGGAGGAGTGGTCCCTGAGAAACACACTTTAAGTTCTATAATGTATATAAAATATGCTATCCTTAAAAATTCTATTATATAAAATAAAATAAATAAAAGTAAAAAGAAGTTATGTACAGCAAAAATTACATGGTTCTCCTAGTCTTACGCTTTCCATATCAAAGCAGTTTGGCAGCACTACCTCTCCATGGCAGTACTACTACCCCTACATATAAAAAATTTCCATAGGCCACCAGATGTACAGCTACAAAATTAAAAACTTATTTTACATGCTGAAAAATCATGTTATAAGGAAAAATTACCAGATTTTTTTATTTTAAACTCATGTTTTATTAGTTAATAATTAGAGTATGAATGTTTTGGGTTGTACCCAATTTTTTTCAAATGTTTATCCCCAGAGCGATTCTTTCAAATTTGGTTAAAATTTTTAAGGACTAAAAATTCACTACAAAATTTGTGTTAGAGTTGGGTTCTTAATTTTGTGCTCTTGTGTACCGTAGCATTTTTGCAGTCTAATGGTGCTCTTTTTCTACAAGTACCGTCAACTGGAGTTACTTTGGCCCAAATTTTGCTCCGTAATTGGAAGAAATTGTTGTAGTTTTGTTATATTAGTAGTAATGATTGTGTTATATTATTTTTAGGGTTATTAAGGAATAATTTAAGCCCAGTGAACCATACCGCACACGTTACTGTACATAAAATATGATTTTTAAATGTTTAAAGTTTTGGGACAGTTACCTTAAAAGGGGTTACTTTGGCCCACCTATAAATTCCCATTGAAATCATTGTCAAATCATTATTGGGTAATGTTAACCTCAAATGAGTGCTTTGTTATGTATATGGTACGGTAAAATATAGAAGAAAGTCATTTTTTACCTTTTTATTGAGAAAAATAAGCAAAAAATTGTTTTTAATGCAACTTCATGTGAATTTTTTAATCACATAAGAAAAATATGATAATAACAATTAAAACTAGAAAATGTAAGACATGTTGAATCCTAAAATTGAATATACAAAACGGGAATAAAAGCTAAACAAAATCACTCATTTCTGGGACAGAAAATAATCCTCTTTTACTTAACATTTTTGGTGGATTAATTTGTTTTTTGACATCGGACCCTCTGTAAACTAAAACATCTTCAAATGTAGCCATATCAAGCCAATCGCTCTTTGTTTGATTATACATATCTACAACCTAAGGGCCCATTTTCTGTCCATATTGTCCACAAATGTTCTTCCTTGTACACGACATAGGGAGGTAACATTTCTCCTTTGGCACTTCCGCAAAGCATGATGGATGTGCAAGTTTTGGAGTCCATCACTCGTTCAATATATTTGGACTTAAAATTAAGCTTATTGCAGACCCTGGGCCAAAGTTACCCCAAAACCACACCATAACAGACATTGCTTCACATAAAGTAAAATAAAACCAATGTGGCATCACATTCGATAATAACAGACTTACGGCATCTTGTCTGTATATTTAAAAACAATTTGGGATACTTACCATATTTTTAGCACTTATACTGCTTTGTCGCTAGGGAGAAGTCAGACTTGAAAAAAACAGATACTGGACAAATGACTCGTTGATGAGACTGCTGCTGCCTAATGGGTGTAAGATGAACTACTTTACTAGGTGCATAGGTTGATAAGTGGTTCACCCTACAGCAACGTGCAGCTACTACTCCGAAACATTTCACTTATTGTTAGTGAGAAATAAAAAATTGTCAAACTTATTTTTTATGTTTGGCCAAAGTAACCCCAGTTGACGGTACCACTTTGGGATGTTTCTAAAATGACATGAGACTACAATAATAATGTACGCTAAACTATGTAGAGGAAGTAATTTCAAAGAGTAAACACGGGAATGTAACTAAATAATGGTGCATTCAGACAGGAATATCATTTGTTGTGTGAACTAATTGCACTTCGGAGTGCTTTTGGCCTCTTCAGTAACATAAATTTTAATATTGACGATGTCAGTTAATTATCAATGGCTATGTGGAGAACACTGGGTTTTTAAGACTGGAACCACAGTTGAGAAAATGTAAATTGAACATAAATTGAGACCCGTGGGGATTCTAAGGCAGTGCTTCTTAACCTTTTTTGCTCCACAGCACATCTTCATGTATGCTTAAGTATATTGCGGCACACCAAACCACCCCTAATTAATTTCACTGTGTAAATACTCATTTTTAAAGATAAAAACTAGCGTAACAAGTGAAAGTCGCAGTTATACACTAAGTTCCGCTTAATAGAATCACTGGTTTATTGAATCAGTCGCTTTATTGAATCAAAACAGGAAAACCAAAACCTTATAATATCAAATGCTTACAAAATTTCCTCTTATTGGAATCACTTATTTCAGTTTATTGAATCAAAACAGGGCTCCAAAGCCCACATTCCATGAGAGTTGGCCATGAGCACGCATGATGGTCACTTCCGTAGCTTCATAAGAACAAAGGTAGAACACCCAGGGAGAGAGTTGAGGCTCGAAAAGGAGTGGGGGCACGGGTATTTCAAGAGTGGGTATTGCAAAACTGGGATTTCCCAATTCGCTCATGGAATGTGGGCATACTAATCATTGTCATTTTCCAAGTTCGGTCCCAAATGGTCTCCGCACTTGGAGCATTAACCAATGCACTCTTTTCCCACCCCCTCTCCTGCATCTGTTTGCACTCTGCTTCATCTTCTCTGGTCTAGTCAGTATTCGTCGAGTGTTTCCATAGCCGTGTAGTGAAGAAGAGGAATTTGATGAAGAGTTGAGAAGATGGAATGCAAACGATGACGAGATCATTGTAGCTCCGGTATTGACAGAAGATGACATTGTTTGTGACATATTAAATAATAAATCGAGTGTTGATGAAGATGTAGAGGAAGAAGACCAAAGAGACTCTTTATAGATTCTTTTTTCTTTCACGCCTTTGGGTACTAACATTCTTAGCACTAGGAACCAAACTGAATTTTTCCCATAAGAATAAAAGAAAACTACCTCCCAATTTACAAATTTTCGATATACGAATGATTTTGCAGAACCTAACCCCTTCATAAAGTGGGAGGCACTTGTAGTTTTACATTAAGGTGGTGGAAATGCAGTATAGTTCTATCTTATGCATTGTTTGTATACAGCTGATTAAGTTTACTGTAATTTTAATTAGAGATGATGGAATTTCAAGTCTGCTTTTTTATTCATAGGGAAAAAAGACAAAAGAAAAGAGAAGCAGAAATCCATGCACAGTGGCTAAAAGAGAGAGAAGAAAAGTTGTTGGAAATCAAAAGAGCATGGAAACCACCAGGTATTTAATTATAGTTTTTTTATTTTTAGAAGACTTTAATTCCATGTGTGCATGTTTTGTTTCCTTCTACTTCTTTCACTTTATTGTCATGACCTCACGTAAGGTGTTTCATTGTTTATTTAAAATGTATTGATGTTGAGTTTCAATGTAAGGGTATTCTCAGACATTGTCAGAATTCTGGATTCTTCAAACAAAAGGAGGGTCATTATATGTTGCCTTTTTATAGTCATAGTCCAGTTTATGCTCCCAGTTGGGTGGTTGTTTCCATAGTTTTTTACTCTTATTGCACAGTTTGAGGTAAGTGACACACAGCATAGAACCTTTTATCTGGCAAGCTTGTGATATGGGGATAGCCAGTTATCTGGAATTTCCTCTTATCTGGAATATACTCATAAACAATGCTGGGAAAGAGCTAGAACTCACTGGAATGGTGTTCTGGTCCATCGCATATGTCGATAATATCATTCTGTCTTGTCAAACATTTAGTAATACCGTTTTGTTAACTCCATTTAGTAAAAATAATATAAAAATTTTTCTATACTTTTCTTCGTTGTAGTACATAAGGAATAATTCAAAATTTAACTCGATTGTAAATGTTCTATCAGTTATTTTGCATCCACTGCTTTCAGTTCCACTTCCAGGACGTGCATTCCATTTCATAATATTTTCCATTTCAAGCACTTTTATAATATATGTACTAGTAGATGATGCTTGCATTCTGCAAGAATTTTAGCCTACTTTTAATAATGGGGTAAAAACAACCACTTAAAATTAGAATTTTAATGATGTCGGATTTTTCCCATTGGTCGTGACTCAAAACCTATAATCATGCCAAATTTGAAGTCTTTAGGTCATTTGGAAGTGCGTCGTAATTATTATCCTCGTATGGAGCAAACTTGCAATTTTAAGAATTTTATATTTTTCCCAATGTTTCTTCCAAAGCCACACATTTCTGCCAAACTTGAATTATGTAGCACCTCCAGAAATGCATTTATATTAATTTTATTGTTTAGACTATCAGTTTTTAATGGCCATAATAGTTCACTTCATAGTAATTTTTAATGTTAATTGCTGCTAGTGCACCAAGCTCTAACTTTCTGAAAATCTTCAGCTCCCTAGCTCAACCGAAAGTACATAAACATTCATCTATTTGTTTAACTTTATGAATTTTTAGCACCCAAACAAATAAATATATGTTAATCGATTTTCCAAATCTATCGACTTGGCAGCATTAAGTCCACGGGGGGTCCAGAGAGGGAACACTAGGAGACAATGAGACACAACCAACCCCTTCGAGTGCGTTTATTCCACTACCTTACAGAAGAAAAGCCGTGCCCTCAAGTGGCACGCCACGTGATTGGCACATCACGTTTCCAAGCTCACACGCATGTTAGTCTAGGGAGAAGGGAGGAGGGTGAGAACTAGGAGAGATGGGAAGAGGCGAAGAGGTACGCTTATAGCTGCAGTGGACATTCTTGGTGTATTACTTGACGCTGGATCTCTGCTGACTCGGGGGGGGGGGGGGGGGGGGGGGGGGGGGGGGGGGGGGGGGGAAGGAGGCGGATGTGGGAGTGCAGTGTTGGATAGGAATGTGTGACTAACACTTAAATTCACCCCCCCCCCTTTTTCAATAAAATTTTGGTTAACTAATCAAAAATTTTTTCCATGGATAGTCGTTTGCATGACATTCACATTACACAAAAAAAACCCTTAAAACAATACAAATACAATACAAAATTATAAAAAATGCATGAGACCGAAATACATAAAGAATATGTAATTTAGCCAAAATCTATACGACATAGTAAAATAGCATTACCTTTAAAACTAAAGCAAGTACTAATAAAATAACCCAAATAATTTGTATTACATCAACATTACAGTCACCACACTCTTTACACTACATCACGGTCTCGCTACTCTCTTGGGGCCTATTGCCGTCCTTTGGCACCATCACCTTCACATTAATGGCATCTATCGTTTGGGGAGGATGGCATTATTACTTCCTCACCCTTTCGCCACTGCCTCAGTTTATATCACACTAGTGCCACAAAACCCAAGAACTTTGGGACATAAAATCCTGTTCCCAACCCTAAAGCACTTTTATTTTTTAGTTCCCTTTCAATTTCATGTACCCTAAAAATTGCAGATCATGCACTTATTGTTTTTCCTGGCTCGTTCAACAATTGGTCCAACTCCTCCCGCAATTTAATCAAAGGTGAAGAGTCATCATAAGTCAAATTCTTCTGATCAGTTTCTAAGAGTTGTGGCCGAGGTATTACAAGAGGAGGAAATTCAAATCTAGACACACTTCCGCCATAAGCCTGAAGGAGCTTCCAGCGACATCACAGTTCTGAGCACTTCTAATGAGTCCACTTCCTCTTAACTCCTTAATGATGGCGGGGGCACTCCCTGTAATATTCCTACACACATACGTTGCATCGGTCGGTCTCACTACCAAAAATATCCACCCCAGACTAATCTTTCTAAAATACGGGTGCATCAGTTTGCATATCTCCCCATCGCAATTGGTCGTGTATCTTCCCATGAACAACCTATACTCACACACATCCTCCATTCCACTGTATAAGGCAAAATGCGCCGGACAAATGCATAATGGACCTTCCTCGCACCCTGTCAAATCGCCTCCCCGAATTGCTGCAAAAAGGCTTCGGTCTGGGCTAACTTCCACTCCAACACATGTCCAAACTCCTTTTTGTACACCAGAAAAGTGTGTATGCGATAAATTTCATACGTACTGTCTTTATTTCCTAACGGAATCTCTACAAGTAGCCATAATTGAGTGCCAATTACTATTGCCATTACCTTTGTCATCCCGTAGTATACATACAAATATTTATGCTCACACGGACCTATCATATAGAGAGCAGGCCAAATTTTCTCAGCTATTTCTTTTAGGATCTTCAAAAAATTTTCCGGTGGGATTAACAAGCTACTCAGCTTATTATTGACGCTAGTTTCTATTGCTAATCGCAGATTAACCAATTCTAACGAGTTTATTAAAGAATGGCCAAGTTGTCTAAGTAGATTCTCTTTTCTTAGAACATGCTCCATACGTGCTCTACTTTTATTAGCTATCGACCCTTGGTCGATAATCTCTGAAATTAAACTCCTCAAAAATTTCATGTTGTTCGCTCTTCCAGCCTGTCAATCATGACAATCTGATTCTCCAGCTCAATCTTCGTAACTCTTTTTCCTTTTTCTACTAAGTCTATTTTTTGTGTAATTTTCTTTAGGTCTTCGTACCGTTTTGAGTAATGATCTGCCAGCGTTCACCCAGCCTCGCTTCAAGCGTTTCTTCTTCTCCCCTAACTCAATAAAGACCTCCAGCTCCTCTTTAATTTCTCATATTCTGTGTACATTCTCTTCACAGCTGTTCCATAATCAGTGGAATATGAGCTCAAAGTGTTTATACTCATCACATCCCTCACACAGTCCATATCCTCCTTTAATTGTACATATTCCCGCCTAAGTTTCAACAAATCAAAATTTAGAATTAGCAACCAAGAATGTTCCGACAAGAGAACGTCAGTCTTCCGTTCAAATATTACTCCATGGGTATTACTTATTAGTTCGATACTGCACTTTCCCGTCACACACGATGCCCAAAGCATAATTATATACCACATCCTTATCATCATTAATCTTCGTCACGCGGGCAATCGGACGAATTAGATCTAAGGGAATACAGGGAGCGCAGCAAGGAAGTAGGGCAACCAAGCTGCTCCGGCGTATGGCTGCGTCCTTCTCTGGAATCCGTCGACTCACATGCAGCAGCTGATCCCGATAACACAGGCCGCAGCCTAAGCAGATAGGGAGAGCGAGGAGTGGACTCGCTCCTCTCTCAGCTGTCTGTCTCTTCGGCGCCTCGTGTAAACGGCTCTGGGACAGAAGAGGAGTTGCACGGGGAGGGGGGGAGGTGGTGTGGGAGGGGAGGGAGAGGAGTCACTGTGGATGGCCATGGGAAGAGGGGATTCACAGGCCCCATCCCTTGTCTCGGGAGAGGGGGTTTGAAGTCCACCACTCGTTTCCGTCGGCCTTCTCAGCTGGCCAATGCGTCGTTCTCCCGTCGCTGCAGGAAGGAGAGGGGAAGTACCGCAGTGAGGTTTTAGGCGATTCTTATGGACCACAAGCATCCGATATGGAAGCTGGAGTTTTACATTAGTTGGCGACATAATCTCCACTACACGGTACGGTCCTTTCCATGGACTGTGGAATTTTTTCACCCTCCCTACCTTAGGAAAGGAATCACTCAAATATACGTGTTGGCCCTTATGGTATGAAATCTTTTTACTGCCCTTATTATATTGCGCCACTCTTTTTCTTCGCGCCTTCCTATCATTCTCCTCACACCTCTTCCACATTTTGCACAATTTATTCTTCAGTTCTCCCAAGTGGCCGCCCTCATACCCTGATACCTCCCTCTCGCACCGCTCGAAAGGATACATCACTGCGTAGCCGAAAATTATTTCATCAGGGGAATGGCCCGTGCTGGAGTGAAGCTCACACGCGTGTTAGTCAAGGGAGGAGGGTAGGAACTAGGAGAGGTGGGAAGAGGCGAAGAGGTATGCTTATAGCTGTGGTGGACATTCCTGGTGTATTACTTGATGCTGGATCTCTGCTGACTCTGCACTGTCAGCCATCTTCTCGGCACCGCTGGGGGGGGGGGGGGGAGGGGGGGGGTGTTGGATAGGAATGTGTGACTAACACTTACATATATTTAAATTTCTATAATCCCATTTAGCAAATTCCACCATTAGAAATAATTCCAGCATTGTAGCACATTTAAAAATACCTAAACATTTAAGTATTTGTTTAAATTTTAGTATTTTTAACAGCCAAAAAATAAACTTCAGTAATTTTTTATTTTTCTCGAGTAAGTTTCTAGCTCATGTGAAAGAGCCTAATAATTTCTATCCTCCTCATCTTCCTATGTCAGAAGTGTCAATGTATTATAGATACTTGTACTGTACAGTATAGAAATACACTACAGTCTCGATAATTCGAGATGAACGGGACTGAGGTCGCCTCGAACTATTGAAAAGCTCGGACTAAATAGAATATATCCTCAAAAAAATGAATGACAAGTTACAATGTGTAGGGTTTTATTAATAATGGTAGGGTAAACCATATAGTAAATGGCCCCCTTACAGTTATTGGCCAATAAATAGCTATTGGGTCGTAGCATAATTCCTGATTATCCTGATAGATGGCATGGCTAGTCTCCCATATTTTAATATCTTTATTCTAGTTATCACCAGATGTCACTCGAAAGTGTATAGGCAGCATACTCTTAAGCATGTGCTTTCGCAGTGGTGTTTGTTGTTAAATTCTTAAGGCAAAAACTAGTTTCAAGACGTTATAATTGGTTTCTTCTACATTGCAACATCAGTGAACATTTGACAGGTAAGGCTATCGTACTGTTTAACTATTTATTGGTGATTTGTGCATTTTACATTACCACTTATTCCACAATAAGGGTGGCCAATAACTGAATCTATTTAACTTCATATTCAGTTATTGTCCTCCCCGGCCAATAACTATGTATTATAATTTTTTATAAATTAAGGTATTTTTTACTGTTAAACACTTGCTGCATATCCTTTTTCAACACTTTTCCTTCGTTTGTTTTTGTGATTAATGTGTACAATTATTGGCCATATGGTGAATAACTGTAATACACGTGGCCAATAACTGCAAGACGTATTTCACACCTAGTATGCCGAAACTTGCTAATTATGACCCACTGGCTATGGAAGCAGCATTGTGAGATATGCAAAGTGATGGAAATTCTATTAGATCTGTGGCAAAAAAGTATGGCGTTCCACGTTCAAGCTTACAGTTTAAATTAAAGAATCCTGGACACAAGGATACTTTTGGTCCATCACCTCTTCTCTCCAATGAAGAAGAAAACACTAGTCCAGTAAGTACAATCATAGATGTATACTGATTCTGTTCTGATTTTATTTGCGTGTGAAGCCAGGTTCGAAATTTGTAAGTTGGTTTTACTTTTAGGTGGATAATAGACCTGGCAAGGAAGGGCTTCCCCAAAACAGGAGAGGATATAATTTCCAGTGTACAGGAGTTCCTGACAACAAACCCAAGACCTAACCCATTTAAGGTTAATCGCCCTGGAGAGGGATAGTTGAAGGTAATGGGGTTAATTTTGTATACATCTGACATTTTAATGCACATGAATCCTTTCCCAATTTCTGTGTTTGGCACGAACTGACATTTTAATGCACATGAATCCTGTCCCAATTTCTGTGTTTGGCACAAAAGGCAGTGTAAAGTTATCCTTTCCTCTTACTTTTTAACAGGCTTTCCTAAGGTGACACCCAGAAATAGTGGAAAGGACCAGCAAAACAGTGACTTCAGCAAGTTCCTGTGTCTCAGAGGCTGATATCAGGAAGTGGTTTAATGAGGTGAAAGAGTATGTGAAGGATAAGAAATTGGAGGAAGCAATGGGTGACCCATCGAGAATTTTTAATGGGGATGAAACTGGATTTCAGATATGCCCATCGACAGGTCGAGTTTTAGCAGCAAAAGGGGCAAAAAATGCCTACTCCATTGAAAAAAGTTCATCAAAAGAGAACATTACTATAATGTTTTCATTTTCATCAGATGGGAAATTATGTTGCCCTATGATCGTCCATCCATATAAGAGGATCCTCGAAAAGATCTCCGATTCAGTCCCTGCTGATTGGGGAATTGCTCGGAGTGATAATGGATGGATGACAGCTGAGGATTTTTTGAATATATAGCTAACGTTTTTTAGCCATTATTTGTCACACAGGGTATTAAATTTCCTGTTGTTCTGTTCGTTGATGGTCATAAGTCACATCTTACCAGGTCAGTGTTCTATGCAGAGAACTACGATTTGAGGTCATAGCACTCTACCCAAATGCTACACAAATTTTACAACCTGCAGATGTGGCTGTCTTCTGGCCAATCAAAGTGTCTTGGTGGAAAGCTGTAAGGGATTGGTGTTCAAAGCATCCAGGAGAAGTTTTGAATAAGGTGTCATTTGCACCTCTCTTGAAGGAAGTCATTGAGACCAGTGCTAAGCCAGAGACATTGGTTAAGGGTTTTGAGGCATGTGGACTTTATCCATTCAATCATGATGCTTTGGACTACAGTAAATGCCTGGGTACATCTACCTCAAGAAACAGTAAAAATAATGACGAAAATGAGGTAGATGTTGTCATGATCTACTCCATATTTCTCAATATCGTTGGGAAAGAAAAAATTGCGAAATTCAGAAGAATTAAAGAATTTCTGTCAGGCGAAAATGAAGAATTCTGCACACTGTTTCGCATCTGGGAGTATTTTCAGAAAAGTAAGGACCATGTTGAGCATTCAGTCACTTCTGTTGATGTAACACGAACTGGGAATCATTCTTCCACATCTGATGGAAGCATTTTAGATGGTCACATTAAACCTGATGGAACAGAGACAGAGAATGCTGACCACAATGGAAATCCAGGAAGCAGCACTCCAGAGGAAGACAACTGCAGGGTAAATGCACCTGCTGTAGGGTCTAGCAGTGATTTATCTGGTGATGTAACTATGAGCAATGGCACCTCCTCTGTCGTAAGCCTTGTGCGTACTGATTTTGTGAGTGAATTTCTAGTATGGCCAGAATCACCAAAACGCAAAGGAAAGCGGCAAGTTGAGAGGAAACCGTTTGCTATAACATCTAAGATATACCAGGAGATGTTTTTACAGAAACGTCTAGCCAAAGCCGCAGAAGAAAAGGAAAAGGAAACAAGAAAAAGGAAACGTGAAGAAGCAAAAGAAGAAAAAAAGAAAATTCCAAAAAAAGCAACTAAGAAGAAAAAGGAGATGGACAGAAATGTTAAACATAATTCAATCCGCCACATATGCTTCGGTATCCTCAGACATGACTGAACTTCGATGTGATGAATGTCAAAAGCTGTACCACGAATCATGCATGCCAAAACATCACCAGCAACATATTCCAAATAAGGAAGATGGTGACAGCTTTATTTGTCACAACTGTTACAAAGAAATTGATATCGACATTAGCGCAGATGAAATTCAGGAGGAGGAAGATGATGAAAATGAGATAAATGAGCTGCACATGTTCAGAAATAAAGCTGGACCTGTAGTAGATTACAGCATGCTCCAGGTTGTTGTTATGTCACATAGATATCATTACATTGAACAATATATAATTTAGGAAGAGTGAAAAAAGTAGCCAATTACTGTCTGGAACTTGTCCAATAACTGTGTAATGTGGCCAATAACTATACATTTGTGCAGAGTTTGTTCTTAAGTCAGAAATTATTTGTATGTAATGCTCATTCTTTTTTTATAATTCTTTCCCGAAAACTGAAATAAATGAGGTTTCTAAATATGTGTTGTAACCAGTTTTTCGAAAGCATGCATGCTCTACATAAGACTTCAAACATGAAATTTTCCTTAAGTGGCCAATAACTATATGGTTTACCCTGTATTGTATAGATTTACTTACATTATAAAAAAATCAAAAAGTTTCTCTTTAATTTAATGTGCAAAAAAATGTTTAAGGCTTGTTTGCTTTTGAAATTGCAATCGCTTCTTTGCTGCAAATTCATGCCATCTTTTCATAAGCAGAACATCAGTTGGTGTTGCTTCCTCCTGCTGTTCTATATAGTGTGGTGCTATCTCAAGGGCAGCTAGTCCTTCAGTATGAAGTACCCTGTCTTCTATGATGTCACCTACCTCACCGTCATCACTGTTTTCACTGTCTGCTTCTTTGTTCGCCATCTCAATTATGGAATTGTTCATGATTTCGTACTGTTCATCTTGGTCAAACCATTCTCTTAAGACATTCTCATCAGAATGTTCACATCCTGGCAGTTGTTTGATCAGGCTGGTCAAGTTTCCACACTTATTGCCTTCTGCCATCTCATCCTGGGCTTTAGTGTTTGTCAGCAGCTTTCTCCATGACTTTACTAGAGTTTCAGACAACAATTGGGACCATGATTCAGCTGTCCAATATAGAACATCCTTCACATTAATTTTCTTCAAGTAGCCAACGATACTGTCTTCATTCGCTTCCTTACGAGGAAGATTTCTCTCTTTTAAAAATTTCTCTGCTTTTGGAAGAAATTCTTCAAAAAAAACACTTTGAACAGCTCACAGTCCATCCAAGAGCTTTTCTGGACCTTATATGATACTGGCCATCAAAGAAATGTTTTAAGGCCCAGGTTTAGCTGATTTGCCAATGCATACAAGAGGCAATTTGTGATATCCGGAAGTGTTACAGCAAGCAAGTATAGTCACCCTTTCTTTGCTTTTTTTGTGACCCAGAGCTGCTGTTTATTGGTGAGAAGCTAGAGTTTTAGATGGAAGCATTTTACAGTTTAATCCTGTCTCATCACAATTGTAAGATTCTCATGAGGTTTAGTAATTTATTTTGGAACATTTCAACTGCTTCTGAGTCGACAAAAGTTTTCCCCCCGAAATAAAAAATTAAAGAAAATATTAAAAGCTTTTATCAACAAAAAAGGGAATATTAAAACAACATAGCAAAAGTTAGGAAAATACAGAGAAATAAAACACCTCGACAGAAACGCCTATTAAAAAATGCCACTGTTACAAAAAATAAAAATCGGACCGAGAACCGACGCAAAGCACATGAAAGGCAGGCCTCAAATGCGACCGCTGTGAAGGTTCGAGAGTTATACCTGCAGAAATGGGAGGGGACGAGAGTTTGAAAGCCGAAGCGGAACTGCATAGTTGCCCGTCATCTATTGATAGCGCTCGGATCTCGGCAAAAGTCCGAGCGTCATCAATAGATGACGCTCGGCTTCGATGTGTTAAGCGGTCCAGGTGGACCACCTTCATTTTGGCCCTCAGCAATCTTTGAATGCAGTACATGACATTATTGATCCTTTTTACAATGATGTACAGGCCTTCCCAAGATTTCTGCAACTTGGGGGATCTTCCCTTCTGCCTTATGTTGTTATATAACTATACTGAGTCCCCTTCCTGGAATCTGGCTGCGTTTGCACAGAGATCATACTGTGTCTTTATGTGGTCGCTTGTGATTCAGTTCTTCAACCTTACTGCTGTGTGTATGGTATCGATCCGTTTTGCAAGGTCGTTGGTATAATCATCTGTTGTCGTGCAGTCCTCAGGTCTCCCGAACCGTAGGTCAACCGGCAACTGTAGCTCCTGTCCAAACATAATGCTAGCAGGCATTTGTCCCATGTTTTCATGTACCGCCATCCTGTATGCCAGGAGAAAAATAGGAATATGCTTATCCCAGTCAGTCTGATTCTCGTTCACCATAATCTTCAAGTGGTCCTCTAGAGCAGTGGTTTTAACTGGGGTGACATGACACCCCAGGGTGATGCAACGGTTATTAAGGGGTAACATGAATATTTCATAAATTCATGGTTTATCATATTCTGGCTTATAGACATAAATAAAACCAGGGGAATAAGCACTCATCCTTATTTAAATGCTAGAATTTTATCTTTATGTGGTAGGGAAAGCCCACTTTCTCTTTAAATGACTTGAAGATAATGGAACTGTAAATGTGACGCATAACTGAATGAACTGAACATAGGGTGACGCAGGCAAAAAAAGATTGAGAACCACTGCTCTACAGTTTTATTAAAACGTTATCCCATCTGACTGAGGGTGCATGGGTGTTTTTTGTCTTTTGGATGTCCATCAGAAGGCACACGTTCTGAAATAGTACCGACTCAAAGTTCCTTCCTTGATCAGAATGCATTTCTCTTGGCACACTAGAACGACAGATAAGGTTGTTTACTAATGTCTCTGCTACGGTGATGGCTTCTTGATTTGGCAATGGGAAAGTTTCAGACCATTTACTGAAATAATCCATGGTAATCAAAATTTATCGGTTTCCAGAACCAATCGACGGAAAAGGGCCAGCGACATCTATTGCGAGTCTTTCAAAGGGTGACCTGACATTATACTGTCTCATCCTTCCATGGCTTCTGGTTTGGGGACCTTGACTGGCAGTGCATTCTTCACATTTTCGGCATCAACTTTCGACATCACTGCTACATCCCAGTCAGTAAAACGTCTCCCTGACCATGGTCAGTGTCTTATTCACGCCCAAATGTCCACCCCCTACAGCACCATGGGTTTCCCGCAGTACCTCTGGAACTCTCGACTTCAGAAGAATGGTTTGCAGTCATCATTTTTTTCCATCAGGACTTTCCCATACTCGTATCAATACTCCATTTTCTATGATCAGGGAATCCCATTGTGCCCAGTAGCTTTTCAAAGTTGCTCTCTTATCTGAGACACTTTCTCACATTTGTCGTGACTGCCCAGCTACCTTCCATTCTAACAAGGGGAGCACTCGGATGTGGGGTCCTGGATTTTGCTGAAACGTTGTAGGTGCATAGCGCTAGACTCCAAGGTCACAGCCAACCCCCCTTTTGGGCATATATGAGCAGTAGTTTTTCTGTAAATTGCATTTAAAGTAAGCAATTCTGTGGCACTCAAGGTAATTATACGAACGACTGCATCCCTTGACAACAGCCGGCGTAGTCCAGCGCAACGAAGTTGGGCCAGCAACCTGGAGGTCCGGAGTTTGCGCCTGGTTTCGGTCGTTTTTTTCCCTTGGTATTTTTATTATTTCTGTTTTGCTTTTTCGTGGTGAAGTTTTACTCAGTATCTGCAATCACTTTTAATTTTTTTTTCATCTCTACATTTTCGTTCTCGGGATTTTTCTTATCTGAACAGCAGAATGCTAGAATTTACTGTCAGATCAGATCTTCTTTCATTGATCTCTGTATGTAACTATTATTGATATTCATATTATATGATAAAAAATCCATAGAATAGTTTTGCGAACACTAATATATGCTTTTAATGAACTGTAATTTGCGGCAAAAATATCAGCCATAGAATCATTGTCAGTCTTTTAATAATATGAATTAGTGAAGCCAGTTCTAGATACAGGCGACTCCAGAGTTTCGACGGGGATGCGTTCCTGAAAACGTGTTCGAATCTCTAATAGTCGAATGTCGAACGCCATTTTTCCATATACTTGCATGTTATAATCGGAGGATACATTCCCACATCTCGGGAAAAAGTCTCCCTTCACGTTCTATAAAGATAAACTAACATTACTAATATGTTAATACAACAATATTAAATTATGAATAAATTATATAATAAATATTTTAAATGTGTAACTTATTTTTTGCACTAAAAAGGAAAAAATAAATTTTTGTTTCGAACTTCAAAGATAGATGTATGCAATATGTTGTGCAGACGGCCCGGTCCGGATCGCGCGAGTCGTTTGTTACAAACGACTCACGCGAGCTGGACAACATACCTGCATACATCTATCTATACATACAACTCTTTATCGCAGTGAAATTAATATAAAAGTTATTAAAAAAGCACAAAATAACTTAAGAATAAAGAAACAATAAAATTAAAAATCTTTTCATACCTTAAATCTTTTTCAACTGCGCTTACTGGACTTGGTTTATTAATTGAGAAGTTGGAAGATTTTAGTTGGAAGAGGAGGAGCTATTGGGTGGGGAACTGTTTATTGTTGTTATCAAATTACCTGAATTTATCATGTTCTAGAATTTTCTCCTTCTGTTTCACGTAAGTGCTAATAGTTGAACGACACATTCCCAATGATCGTGCGGTTTCAGTTTGCCTTTCACCTTTCTCAACATGCTTTAAAATTTCTAATTTCAATTCATAACTATGAGTCTTATGCACTCTTTTATTTGATTCACTTACATTATCACTATTACATTTCCTTTTAGATGCCATGTGAAGTGATAAATTTATGAATGAATCAATAAAATAAATAAATTTAAATAAAAGATTAACAGAAAAAAGAGTGAAATCAGCACAAATTCAAACAATTAAAGCAGATATAACTATGTCTACACTAAAACTAGGTCGGAACCAATTACTCCGCATAAAGTAGTCTCCAATTCGATCAGCTGGGTTGAAATCTCGAATTTATCGAATCTCGAATGGTCAAAACTCGGGAGTCGCCTGTATATCCATTCTTTTTCCTTGTCCTTTGCTCATATTATTCATCATGTTTCCGTGATGATCTGCCTAGGATTCTTACGAGTGGTCTGCGAAATCGGAGTTACGGAGCAGAAGTGAGGAATAGGGACCATACACTCATGCTGATTAATACATATTAAAATATATATTTTCTTTAGGAATCCCTCAGAAATACAGTGGGTTGATTAATTGTAAGATAGAAATAATCAACAGCCACCAACAGTGGCGTTGGAAGGTGAAGCCGGGCCCTGGTTTGAGAATTCTTTACAGGCCCCTTCCCTCTCCTCCAATATAAATTTTTTTATTTTAGTTTTTAAGGGGAAAATTTTAATGAAATAAGTATATTAATAATTCGATTTTTATAAATAAAAATATATTGCAAACATTTAATAATCTTATCTTTTAATTGGCCATAATTACATTTCAGGGAACAGCTATTACAGAAATCAGGTTACAAGATTATGAAGCAGTAAAAAATAACAATTTCTGCATAGCAAAACAAGTAATATAAAGCCTATATTTAGCATTTATCATAAAACACTTTGTTAACTTGCTACGTAGAAAAATTCTTCTTATGAGCTTTAATTTCCACAAAATTAGTTATTATTGCAGAAGTGTCAATTTTAATAGCACGGGCTCGCTCAATGGAAATCATTGCGAGTCCATTGAGGCGCTTCTGCCCCGTTGAGCTCCTTAAATAGCTTTTTATCAATTTCAACTTAGAGAACGAACGTTCTGATGCAGCAACAGTTACAGGAAGTGTGAGAAATAGTAAACAGACTGTGCACATGTCTGGAAATGTTGAAGCTAATACATAGTTTTCTACAATTAATATAAATGCTAAATCATATACAGAATCACATTGGCTAATTTGTGTCTTAAAGCTGGACCTGAAGGATACAGTTTGAGTGCCTAAATCTAATGTGAGATCCTCAGGGTAAGCTTCTGCTAAATTACTTGCAGCTTCAAATAGTTCATCTCATTGGTATATGAGAGCATTTGTTGGGGCAGCAAACATCTAAATAGATTTACAACACTTTGAAGGCCAAAAAAACGTTCATTTAGTTGCATAAGAATTATGTCAAGCGATTTATAGAATACATTAATTTCAAGCAATTTTCCAGGCTCATTCAACCTACAGTCATTTGCAAGCTTGTCAAAATATGTTACACATCGAGAGGCTTCTTTTTCTGAAACTCGGATTTGATGCCCCAACTTTTAGCTGTATCTGTAGCAGTTTGAACCACAGATTTAAAACCATTCCGAATTCCGAAATAATTTTAAGTCGTCGTATGCATCTTTTAACAAAGCAGTAGCTTTGTTGAGGTCCTGTTTTTCCGACTGGAGTAGTTTAGAGACAGTATTAATTGTTGTTAGAATTTTACTTTGCATTACAATAATTATCACAACTTCAAAACACTCAAGCCGTTTACGTATCTTCAGCCTTTTCTTCAGATGTAGTTGTCTTTAAAATGATCATGTTTAAAACTTTCAAAACATCTTTAAACCTAAATCTTAGTACAATAAGTGCATCATTTCTGTTGGACCACCTTGTGGGACACAACCTCTTAAGTGTGGAGCTAATTGTTTCTTCTGAAGAGAGCAATTTCCATCTGTCAATGCTATTCCCAAAGAATACATAAACTCTCTCAAGTAAACTGTAAAAACTACAGAGTTATGGAATCGATTTTATGCAATCATTTAGTACAAGATTAAGGTTGTGTGATGCACAGTACATGTAAATAGCACGAGGTTGTATTTTTTTAATACAAGCTTGTACTCCTGCATAAACACCACTCATGGTGGCTGCGCCATCGTATCCTTGCCCTCTTAATTTATCTAGGCTTAGCCCATTTTCTTTTAGTCCATAGCAAATTTGTTCATGCAAACCTACAGCTTTGTGGCTTTCAACTATTTCAAAACCCAGAAATGATTCGCTAATTTTTAGGTCTGTGGGTACACCATTTTTGTCCCTAGGTATATTTACATATCAATAGACCGTGCTCAGCTGGTCAATTTTGGATATATCTTGCATAGTGTCCATTATTACTGAGAAAAATGATGCTTCTTTTAACTCTCCAAGAATCTCGGATTTAATGGTTTCAGCTAGTAACAGAATTATTTCATTTTGAATTGTTGGACACATAGGTAATGCTTTCGTTAGGTTTTTCTAGCAGCTCTTCTAATACAGGGTCATGTTTAGCTAAAAGATCAATTACAACAAGAAAATTCCCTATGCTTAATTCCTCATCATCCTCTCTATGAGCTATATTACTGCAGGCTAAAGTAATTGTAACATTTATTATTCGCTCTAGTACTTGTCTCCAATAATTTGCTTGACGACGTATTTCTGCTTCATTCACTCCATCTATAGTTCCATGAAGCTCCCACTGCATGTAGATTTGGCATGCTTCAATGTGAACTCTGGAAAGTTCATGACTATTTATTGCTCTACTCAGATGGAGCCAGTCATCAAAACCAAGCACCAGTTTGTCTTTAGTACTTGTAAATAACCAATATGGCTGACAATAAGCTTGGAGAATAACAAAACCACGTTCTCTGCATTCTTACACCTGCTTTAGATGTTAGTTCATAATGTGTGCAAGAAAAGCCACGACTATTACTATTTTTAGGGAATGGCCCGTATGGTCTGCAAGGACCTAAGTTAATTATTAATGTTTTATCTGCAGGAGAAAGCTTATCACTAAAATTACTTTTATCTGAAGGATATTCAGAACCCAATGTTGTTATGTTATTAACATTTAAGCTTTCATTTACATGGTACTGTTCTACCGCTTGCCGTTTGTCTATTATGTTATTTCCAGAAATATTTTCAAGATCAAGTTCACTAGGTACACTTGAGTTGACAGATGATGATGAAGTTTCATTTAAAATATCAGTACAAATTACACCATTGTGATATTGATTAGAAACATTATCGTTAGAATGTTTAGAAGGTAAAACTGTTGATTTAATAAATCTGGTAATTTCTGGAATTTTTTTGCATTGCTGGCATACAACTCTTTCTTTTTCTTTCGCTTAACTGCCCCACTTTTATGTTTGTACATTTGAAGGGTATGTTTATTCAGGTTTTAAATTACAAATTTGAAGAAATCACTTAATTTTCAAAAAAAACGTTAAATTGTTATTGCACTTCAGTTGACCTCACAAAAGCAGATTATTGATTCTCCCAAGGCCAATCTATAATTAGAATATGAAAAACATTAATTTTAAGTGAATTAATGTTTCTTTTAATCAATCAATAAAAAACAAGTTGCCATGTAGGTTATATTATTACAGAATATTGTTGATTTATTGATCGCGGAATACAAACGAGATTCCTTTTTGCTATAATTAGATAATACTTTTAAGAAAAATATGCCTTACCTTTTGAATTCAGGGCGCTGCACTTTCTTAATCTTAAGCGCAGACTAAAATTAAAGGGAGTTCTAGATCACATGAAATAAGCACTTTGATAAGTATTTTTATATTAGTACATGTTATACACTTTCACCGTACCCTTTGAAACAAACTTCACTATTAACTACTTTTAGACGCACAAAAACTGAGAGGTGTGTTCACTGCACAAGAGCGAAAAGATTTTCAACTCACTAGAGCTGGAGCAGATTTTCAACTGTGATGTGCGATGGAACCCAGTGAGAAAAATAATTTTAAAATCTGATGTGGACAACATGTCTTTCTCCATATTTGGGGTATAGATATTTAAATTATTATGAATAGCATTATAAGGCAAAATTATTATTTCATATCATAAAAGAATACAGTCGTCCTTATTGCCGTAAATTATATTTTGAATATGTTTACAGAATTCACCGCTACATGGTGGTGGCGCTGTATACTGGAAATTTACGAATAAGCAAAATATCTCCGAAATGGATGGTTCTACAAAAATTTGTTTCAAACAAAACTTGGAAGAAATATTATTTTCTACAACTTTGGTCCTCATGAAGATCACCAATAACGACATTTATAAGATATTTGACGGAAACCAAAAACACCGATTATTTATAAATAATTCCTAAAAAATAACTGCTATGGAAAATTGTTTGAAATAAAAGATGTAGGAAATTATATTTTCTACATTTTTTGTAATGGTCAATGTATACAATAATGACATATTATTGGAGAAATATCGCAAAAACCAAATCGGGTTTTGAATAAACCTCGACTTCCTGTTAACCGGTATTGTCCAAAAACTAATCAGTTCTTTGTGCTCATACTAAAGTGTTATATATGAAATTTGGTAACGATATGGCAAGTACTTTTTGAGTTAGAGTGCCCACAATCACATCCATCCATCCACACACATACACACATCATTCCAATAATAGTCTAAACGTGTTCTACGGACCTCAAAACATGTATTTCCATTGATATCTCGAAGTCGATTTTTTTCGTGATCACAATAATTTCCCCATACTATGTATGGAGAAAGTAAAAATACTTCATTATATACACAGACATCTCGGACCCAGATAACCAATAAAGAAGATACGAATTCGTTAAGGGTATATGAGAGATATAGCACTTGAGCTCAAGAGCTGAAAGAAACATTAAACTGACCCAAAGCGGTACTATGGGAAGTCAAGGGTAAAATGAGAATATGCCTTAAGGTAAACAAAAACATCTTAAGTGTAGTCGGACTAAACTGAAATGAAGATTCGTTGAGGACCAGAGATACTCGAGTATGAATGTGATTAATGCGTGAAGATAAGCAAGGAAGAAAAACATCTTGCCCCTCTAGAATGGAATTTGAGAGCCGTGCATCTTAGGTCTTACAACAAAGACAAAAGTGATATTGTATCAGTCAAATCTTTCGCACCCCACAGTATGGTAACCATTGTTCTATGGGAAGTAAAGAGAAATGGACCATCTCGTCAACACCGGTTATTTGTACCGACTGCACCTCTCTCTCCCTGGCCCCCTTGTTTATCTAATGTTTTACCCTTCATAACTTTCATCTTACAAATGAAAGAAGTTTCATGATCTCGAATTATTTTCACTGTATTTAGCAGCTCTTGTGGTTTAAAATGACACAAAGGGTAAAATTTTGTATATGTCGACCACGGGCCTTTGGGCCCCCTCAAGCTCCAGGCCCTGGATCGACGGATCCATGGCTCCTATGCCACTGGCCACCAATCATCACTGGTAGTAGGTAGTAGGGGAAAGGAAGGGTATTCCTGTGAATTGACATACTAGTTATTAACATTTTTTAGTTATGAATTTCACACATTCGTGAATAGTAGGAATCAAAGTTGCATTGAAAACAGTAAAAAAAATTACACCAAGAACATCTAGCAAAGCATTGTTCTCTGCAGCTGCAATTTAAACCCTCGCCAGGGAAAATAACGTGTTTCACATTACAAAATACCTCACGGGTACCAGAGAGTTTGGATGCAAATCACGTGTACCTAATCATCTCTTTAAATACTGGAGCCGATAGCTGATTTTGTATTAACATGTTTCTACAGGAAAGAATGTTTTAATTAGAGCTGTCAATAATCGATTTTCGAAAACCGATTCTACTTAACGATTTTCGACCGCCGTTTTAAAAGTCGAAAACCGAAAAATCGAAATCGATTTTTACCGAAAAGTCGAAATCGATTTTTTTTACCGAAATGTCGAAATCGATTTTTTTTACCGAAATGTCGAAATCGATTTTTTTCACCGAAAAGCCGAAATCGATTTTTTTACCGAAAAGTCGAAATCGATTTTTTTCACCGAAAAGTCGAAATCGATTTTTTTACTGAAATGTTGAAATAGATTTCTACTGAACTATTGAAGTCGGTCTTCTGGATGTCTACATCGATTTTCTCAAAAAAGCCTACAGTATGTGACCGTGGAACGAAGTGACACCGCATCGTGTCCGTTGTCTATGGTAACCCGATGTGCTACGGATCTGAAATTTGGAATGTAGGTAGAACTTCGGGTGAAACAAGTCCGAAAAATAAAATTCTGAAATTCATACTCCAGAACAGACATATAATGTAATGGTGAAGGCTCACTTATAAATACTGCTCCTACTATTTTATTTTATTTGGAGTAAGATTAAGTAATGATTAAGTTATAATTAAGTAAAATTAAGTAATGTATGTGTATGATTGTAGCAGTAAATGTAAATCATCTTCTGTGTCTTTCATCCTATTATGAAAATATTACTGCTGTAATCATAAAATGCAGCTTACGAACAGGATTACTGTAAAGTGCTTCCTTTTCAAATCCTAGAAGAATTTGCCGTTTCTTATTTCACCGCCAAGATTAAAACGTCGCCTGCTGGGAAACGGTAAGGTCCGAAATAGCCTTGAATATCCACGGGTCCATCTGCAATTGTCCGCTTTAATTATCCTTTATTTTTTATTTATAATGGTATTTGTCAGACCAAAGGGCAGTGGGGTATCAGCGTCACACCGCCTTGATTGTTTTTGTGGAATGAGAAAATGAAAGAAAGGAAAATGGAAGAAATGCAAACCTCGATGCATCCTTTGTGTAGAGATTGCCATAATCGAATGATTTCCATAATAGTATGTTTTTAATTATTATAAATCGAAAAAAATAGTGTTTTTTAATCATTTTAAATCGAGAAAAACGACATAGACATCCAAAAGACTGACTTCCCCAGTTCAGTAAAAAAAATCGATTTCGACTCCTCGGTAAAAAAATCGATTTCGACTCCTCGGTAAAAAAATCGATTTCGACTTTTCGGTAAAAAAAATCTATTTCGACTTTTCGGTAAAAATCGATTTCGATTTTTCGGTTTTCGACTTTGACTTACCGACTTTTCGATTTTCGACGGTCGAGTTACCGATTTTCGACAAAAATCGAAAAAAATTGACAGCCCTAGTTTTAATACACCTACGGCACCCATTAATGTTTCAATAATGTATGGTTTACTAATCATTCGTACCACGTGGACATAAAAAGATTTTTAGCAATGAGAACATTACGCGATTGTCTTTAAATACAATATCAATATTTTTAATACGTATTAACTAGCATGACTGTATGGTCCCTGTTCCTCACTTCTGCTCCGTAACTCTGTAATAATAGTTATATACAGAGATCAATGAAAGAAGATCTGATCTGACAGTAAATTCTAGCATGTCTGCCATTCGGTGAACGAGAGAAGATATGAAAAATTCCGAGAACGAAAATGTAGACATGAAAAAAAATTAAAAAGTGATTGCGGATACCGAGTAAAACTTCACCGTGAAAAAGCAAAACAGGAATAATAAACAAGTTAGGAAAGTGTACAACGTATCACAAATGGGCGTGTTTCGTGCAATGGAGTATTAGAAAGAAATTATATACCTGTACGTGAGGGAAATAGCATTTTAAAGTTCTTATATTCTTCAAAAATAATCCATTTTCTTCCTGTTTAATAATGTTGCATGCACGCATAAGGAAATTAAACGTAATATTGTGAGAGTGTTTATGTTAGCAACAATGAAGAAGTAACCCTGCAAGAAAATTTCTAATTGTAAGAGTTCAACTCGAATTAAGACATTTTATTTGATTTTCTTGATAACGGCTACTCCTATGATAAAAATGTATAGGAAAATAAATACTCTATGTTACTAGTCCTACAAATGTTATTTGAAAAAAAAATTGATATGAGTAATACTTTACGAGATACGACGGAAAGTTCAATTTTTGTCACCAGTAAAGTGGTACCTCTGATTGGCGTACGTGATTCATTTTTGCGATTTTCTTATTATATTTGAGTGAATGTCCTTAATATCAAATTTCGTGAAAATCCGTTTGGTAGAATCCGAGAACGAACATGCGGACGGACGGACAGATGGACAGACCGACCGACGATAATAGGCACTCACGCTGTAAATGAAATGCGCCTAAAAAATTGAGGGAAAAAAGAATGACCGAAACCAGGTACAAACTCCAGACCTCCAACTCTGTAGCGCTGGGCTATGCCGGCTGTTGTCTAGAGATGTGATTGTTTGTGTAATTACTGTGTGTGTCGCAGAATTGCAAACCTTAAAGGCAATTTCCAGATAAACTACTGCTCATATATGCCCAAAAGGGGGTTGGCTGTGATCCTGAAATCTAGCGCTACGCACCTACAAAGTTTCAGTAAAATCCATGACCCCACATCTGGATCCTCCATCCTTCCGCTGCTCGCTCGCCAGGGCTCTGCAGGTTGCGCAACAGTTCAAAGGCAAAATGATGTAATTTCCTCCTACTCTTCTGCCTTGCTACAATGCTTGCATTGCTATGGACATGGCCTTCTGGACAAAGCATCTGCATTACCATGCAAGCATCCCTGTCAATGCTCAATCTTGAACTGATATTCCAGTAGCTGTTGCAGCCAATGAGCCAATTGACCTTCAGGGTTCTTAAACTGCAAAAGCCATCTCAAGCTGGCATGGTCTATTCTAAAGAGGAATGGCTGGCCATACAGATATTATTGAAAATGCTTCATTTTCACAACTGCTAGTAACTTTTCTGGTAACGCAGTAATTCCTCTCCGGCTTTGATAACACCTTGCTGAAGTAACCAATTACCGTATATGACCGAATATAGCCCCCCTGTTTTTGGCCAAAAGCGAAGTGCAAAAGTTGGGGGGGGGGGCTATTTTCGGGCACTAAAAATTAGGTGGGTACAAACAAGTTTGCAAAGCTTAAGTAATGATGAATTTCATTCGAGTCAGTAAGTCTTTCTATCCTTTGTAAGACCAAACTACTCGGGTTGCGAATATTTATTTGCAAGGCTGATTGACGTCACCATATAGGAAGGATTTTTTTATTACCTGATCGCTCTCATTATTGTCAAATTGCAAGTTTTACCGTATTTGCTCGTGTAAGCCGAGACCCCGTGTATTCCGCGCACCCCGGTTTTTGGGCCAGCTCTAGGGAAAAAAATTTATTTGAGCCGAAAAAGGGTTTTTTAAATCACCAATTCCTATTTCTAAAAAATGCTACGCTCAAGTTAAGCATCTTCACATTCCTACGTGACGAATTTATTGGGTGATCTCTCTATATCGGTACTAGCAGAAATCTCGGTAGTCCTCTTTTGTTAAACACGTAACTGTTTTTGTGGTCACATTGGTCATGTTCGCAGAAATCACTCCGGTAGCGATCATTCTGCTGTACGTAATTTTCCAGCCATATGGTCACTGATCCCTACCGTAGCGGTCGTCATTTTTTTGGCGAACTAAAATTATGATCAGCGATCATTCAATGATCACCACGGTGGCTATGACTTTCATAGACGTATCATAGAATAAAGGAAGCACGCCGTATGTGAACATGGTAGGCGTCGTCTGCCGTGAGAACAAAACCACCAACCCGAACTGGTCGCGCATGCGCCGTGGCCTCCGTGACGATTGCAGCAGAAGAATTCGTCGAGTTTGGGGAGCACCCTTAATAAACTTAAAACTCATTTAAAATTTTTTACGAATGAAAATGACTAAATACACTGAAATTCAGAAATAGAATAATAGATGCGGCATGGGTGCTAGCTTAACGTATATTTGTTTACCGACACGACATTTTGGGAAAAAAGGTGAGCGGCAAATAAAAGAATTCGTGTAAGACACGCACCCCCTCTTTTCCACCAGCGTTTTGGGAAAAAAGGTGCGCAGATTACACGAGCAAATACGGTAATACCAACGAAATTGACCTTGCCCGAGAATGGACTAATTGCCTGGCTAAGCTCGAATTGTTAATTACACAAACGAAACATAGATCGAAATCTGAGCAAAGTGCGAATTTATATTGCTGCATAAATTGGTATGTTATTTCGACTTGCTAATATTGCTGCATTAATTAGTATGTTATTTCGACTTTTTAAAGTTTATTTTTACTCCCTAAAAATGTATTTTTGTTCAATTCCTTGTCAAATATCTCTCTCGTTAGTATACCCTCTGAATTCTGAGGAACAAATCTGAAAACCTTAAAATTCCAATTAGCATGGCGTTTTATCACTCGCTAATTGGTACTTTTTTATTAAATGAGTGCGTTTGATATTTCTTCAAATTATACAACATGTTTCATGACATTAAAGTCCTAAAAATAATCGTCCTTTCAGGGTATTAAAATATTTTCTAGATTTGTGTGAGAAAAATGGGTAGGGGGGCTATATTCGGGGGGGGGCTATATTCGGTCAAATACGGTACTTTTTCTTGTCTGTGATGCACCTGGGAGAGAACTCCTCTGATTCTGACATTACTAGCATCTGTATCGGCGATTAATTTGCAGCCAGTTTGTGGGTAAGCCAGTATGGGAGCTTAAATGTGTGTGCTTTTTAGTTTGTCAAAGACTTCTTGGCATTCAGAGGTCCAGAGGAAATTGGATTCCTCAGTGAGTCGATGCAGTGGTCTCACCATGTCAGCAAAACCCCTTACAAATTTTTGGTAGTAGGAACACAAGCCCGTGAATCTCCTTAGCCGATGACAATCTGTTGGTACTGGCCAATTCTTGACAGCATCGATCTTCTCAGGATCAGTCATAACTCCAATGATATAACATATCACAAATATTTTACTTCCTCTTGGAAGAAATTGCACCTCTTTGAACTAAGTTTAAGATGAGCAGCCCACAGCTTCTTTAGTACATCTTCCAAATTCTTTAAGTGCTCATTAAACATTTTGCCAAAAATGATCGTCCAGGTAAACCAGGCATATTGTCTATGGTCCTTTTGACTGCGGGTTGGAAGTTTTTTAAGATCATTAATACAGTGGGTCCTCGAATTACGATGGCCTCATGATACGATTTTTTGACTTCTGATGAGCCTCCCATGCTTCCATGTAGTATCAACATACGATGATACTGTGACATACGATGGACAAACAGCATGCATTATTGGTTCTTGACCCATCAATCATGTGTGTCTTTTAAATTGTTCTAACGAATAACCTCCTTTGTTTTTGTCTTAATGCGTTCGCTTCCACCTATACAAATACGTACAGTGAAAAGAAACAAAGTTGCAAGGGAAACCTGCGACGAAAGACATTATATCTGAGGCTACAATGACGAAAGGTCCTTTTTATGTCCCAAGACTTCTCAGCATATAAAGACACAAAGTAGAAACCAAAAGCATGGAAAAGTAATGCGACCCCATATCTGAGTGCCGCAGTAGTTAAAAGATAGTAAGTTGCAGTGCCAATCCATTGAAATCGGAAAGAGTACATACCGTGACGAAAATGATGCACATGTATTTCTATTTATTTATTTCTGTTATATTTTGTTAATTATACACGTACATACATGTAAAAGAATATGTAATCCTACATAAAATAACTATTTTCATTGGAAAAGCCTTATTTAGGTGCAATAAAAATGAAATCTAAGGATCCCTGAACGAATTAGAGGTTTTACATAGATTTCAGGGTTCGACATATGTTTTTCCAACATAGGATGCGTTTATTGGAACGAAGTAGCATAGTAAGTCGAGGACCCACTGTACTGTCAAAAATGAATACGATAAACCCAGTGCGGCAAAAAAGTAATGAGACTGAAATATAATGAAAACAACAACGCATAGAGCAACATGTTTATTAAACATTTCCCTCAAAATAGTCCCAGAGGGACCGAATACACTTATTACAGCATTCATATAAACTTTGGAAAGACTTGGAAAACTCGTATGCTGTGATGGTATTCAATTCTGCCATCACGTTCTTCTGAATGTCAACGATCGTGTCAAATCGGCTAACTTTCAATTTCAACTTGGGAAACAGAAAAAAAGTCTGCTGGAGCCAGGTCAGGGGAATATGGGAGGTGAATGAGCACTGCAACCTCATTTTTGGCTAGAAATGTCCTTACATTTATCGCTGTGTGAGCAGGCGCATTGTCATGCAAAAGCTGCCAACCAGAAGTCTGTGGTAATTATGGACCTTATTGATTCCTACATTTAGTTCACTTGTCATCATTCTGAGTGTCAATCGGCGGTCTCTTGCAAGTAAATTGCCCACTTTGTCCACCAATTCTGGGTTGGAGGTCGTTTTTGGTCGTCCACTTCGAGGGTCATCTTCCACATCCTCTCTGCCCTCTTGAAAATGCTTAAACCATCGAAATGTTTGTGCTCAGGACAGAGCTTTGTCCTCATAAGCTGTTCGTAACATTTCATATGTTTAAGTTGGGTTTTTCCCCAACTTTACACAAAATTTTATGTTGGCACGGTCCATTTTGGGGTTTCTGATGGTGCAGTAATACCCGATACACAAAACACGTCCATACAAAACGGCAACACTATCCCATCTGGTCACTGTTAGCGCGACAGCCAACGTCACCCTTCAGTGCGTCTCTAGCAGCCTGTCGCGGAACTATACTCATACTACTGGTTATTTTTATTTTATTTCAGTCTCATTACTTTCTTGCCGCACTGTGTATTAAACCAAGATTTCTGGCAAAAGTGAAATGATATTTTAAAAAGTTTATCAACTGCTTTTGAAACATATGAACTAATACAATACTGAATGTACAATTTTACTTGGTTAATAATATAAATTAATAAAATGTCATTTTTACTGTGGCTCCTCTGTTTTCATGTTGTTAGTAGTTGAAACGGCAAGAGATTCACGGTGGATCAGTCACGATTCCTCTTGAGAAGATGGACCTGCCTGTGTCTCTTGCGGTTGCTGGTTTAAAGTTTGACATTGACTTTATCCCAATCAGAAAATAATAAAAATGTTAAAATAACGTATGTCCCATTTGAATATGAAAAAGAGAGGTTTCTTAAGATCTCAGAACTGGCTACTTCGAGGTATAGATTCAGAGCAACTCGTTCTCATGGTTCTTAAAGGATCTAAGGCAAGAATATAGTAACATTCTAATTTAGTAACTATAATTTTGTTAACATATGATACTATGTTAACGAAGCTTGGAAATGTACGTAGTGCTATAGTGCGTTTCCCGAAGTCGTACGGGTCAGATTCGCAGTATTCCATCCGCATTCGGGTTATTTCGCTTAGGCTACGACCCAATGTTGCCACATTTCGAATTTCGCTCATTTCAACAGCAGCTGTGGACGAGTGAAGTTCTGAGAGCAATCGTGTCAACAGCGCTCGTCAAGAATTTTTGAAAGGCGTGGGAAATTTAAGACCTCTTATTGGCTGACACTTTCTCTCCCTCACCCTACAAGTCTAACCGTAGACACGCCTCACCCGTACGATCTCTGGAAATGCAGTATAGTATCAATTCTGTCTCGTCCACCTGTGCCATATAACTCATGAACACTAATTCGCAACATTTCGAATTTTTTTATATTTACTGAGGAATTTCTGACTTTGTTATAAAAGAGCTTCATTCCTAGAGGCTTTGTTAAGTGAGGTATACCTGTATACTATATAGGAGTGGGGCAGTTATTTTGAATTGTTTTGAGAACTTCCTGGAAAACAAGGGATGTGCAACTCTGTCTTGAAAACCATGACTAGTTTGTGTAAACAATTTTCTTATATTACTTTCTTATTTTATGGATTAAAGTAGCCGCACACACACACAACACGCAGTCTTTTGTCAAAGAACAACATTGTAGAACCTTGAATGTTAATGTTGACATTTTTCAATTCATTTCTGTACATTTTATTTTATTTTTTTCAAAATGTGGAGGCATGCCACTAATGGCACGCGTGCCGCAGGTTGGCCACCCCTGGTCTAGGACATCATCAATCCTTGGCAAGGGGTAACTATCCTTCTTGGTAATGTCATTTAATCATCAATAATCAACACAATCTTGTTGAACAGTCCTTTTTCTTAACTAGGACTACAGGGATGCCCAGGGGCTCTGTGACGGCTCAATTACCCCTTGCGTTTGCATGTCTTGTAACATTCTTTCGACTTCTTCCTGTTTAGCCTAAGGTATACATCTTGGATGTTGTTTGTTGGGATTGACATCACCCATGTTGATTCGGTGTTGTACCAAGTTCATCCTTCCATAATCGTGTTCTGACAGGGTGAATACATCTTGAAATTCACACAGTAAGGTTTCCATTTGGTACACTTCCTTCTCTTACAGGGATCTGCTCATTCTGCTTAAGAGGTCTTCCAATACATCAGGAGAGCGCTTCTCTTTCATTGCCGGTGGTATTTCTCCATCGCATTTGGTAATCATGGACATAGATTTGCAGCTTCCAATGACAGTCCCGTTACTAATCTTCTGATCGAAATCCTTCAAGTTGGCAATTCTCACAGGAATAGGTTTAGAGGCAGCATTCACCAATGTTTTGCCCAACAGCAAGCCCCTGAAACAGATGTCTTGATTTTGTGACTCTATTATTCCTACAATGCTGCCATCCCCCTCCCGTTATACAAGAGCCGGTATAACTGACTCCATCCTAGCAGGCAGGATGACATCCTCTACAATCCTGTCTTCAATCCGCTTGAGGGAATTTCGATTGCTCAGAACTGCCATGACAATTTCTTCATTTCCAATCTTCAAGATGTGTGTTAAGATCTAAGATCACTCTGTGAGTCTTCATGAGGTCTAAACCCAGTATCACATCATCCACTATGTCCATCACAAGTACCCTACACTTCATACCTGTCTGCCCCAGATGCATGTCAACTTCACATACACCAGTGACGGGTGAACTTTCACCAGTAGCCATCGTCAGCACGTACTTTTTCTCAGTTGGCTTCACTCTCCATTCGGGCCCTATGTTACGCTTGATGACCATATTGTTAGCACCAGTGTCCACGATCATTTGGTATTTTCGACCACAAAGCTGCCCTTTCCACAGTGAAGTTGGGAGACTTTTAACCTCACTGGCGGGACCTGGTATGAGTCAGCCAGCCTGCACCCCTCACGGCTGGCTACTGGAGGATTCCCTGGATGCCAGAGGCTCGTGATTCTTGTAGATTTTTTTACCTTCTCAAGCTCAATGCTTGTTGTGTACCCACATCTCGCAGGCCATCAACAAAGATCTGTACTCCCAACTGCTCAGAAAATTCTTGCAGTGCCATGGGATATGCCAGTCTTACTAGACGGGCAATTTCCATTGCTAACTGTTGCATGCTCTCTTCAAACTTTTGGCATTTATTCTTCAGCTGGACCTGATAAACTTGTGTAGGTGTTGGTCGTCGTACCACATTTTGAAATGGGATACCAACACGTTAAAATTCTGTTGCTGTTCCTCAGGGATGGTTTTCAAGCTGTCCTGGACACCTCCTCGCAGCATCACTATTAATGATGCAGCCCTCTCCGCTTCGAACTTTCTAATGTACGCTGATCACGAGCTTGTGCCATCAAATGTTGGTGGCTTCACCTTCATAGATGCACAATGACCATCTTCTTGTTTGCCTACCCCACCTCTTTTTAAATCCTCATACTTGTTCTCAATCTGTCTTACTTGGTCTAGCAGTCTGTTTTCCACTTTCACTTTATCTTCTATTTCCCTCTTTACTTCTCCAGTTTCAGTCCTTACGTTGCTGACAAGCATTTCCATTCTTAGTCCTTGCTTCTTTAATTCCCGTAGAGTGGTGGTTAGCGTGTCTAGCTCCCAATGCTAGTGTGGCAGGTTCGAATCCTGCCGAGGGCATGGTTGTGAGTTTGTCCTTGTTATTGTTGTTACTTGTTATTGTTGTTATGATATTCAGTATAATTGGCCCTGTGCTGTCTCTGAATTCTTGCCAATAAATAAATATTGCCTTGTCCTTGTTTCATTTCTTCCTGTCCTTGTTTCATTTCATCCTGTCCTTGTTTCATCTCGTCCTGTCCTTGTTTCATTGCTTTCATCATGCTCATCAAAACTTTCAGCCAAGGGCAGATCTAGAAACTTCCCAGGATGGGAGATTATTGACTCTTTTACCATGGGGTTGGGGATATTTTAAATTTGTTCAGTAAATCCTTGTCAACATTATTTTCTATTAATAAACCATGGTACACGATAGAAGAGTATGATAATTATCACAGTGAAGCCTATTGGGGAAAACCTGCAGCATGTCAACCCTCTGGGCTTCCCCTTTTTCTGTGGATGTTCTACGGCTACTGTCGCAAAACCCGCCAATGTTCCTGAAATTTCTGACTTGCTATGCCTATCCCACTTCTGACACCAGTATCGAATACACCATGCGCAGGGGTTTTTTAGCGAAAATAACTAAGTCAATCTGTTCCAAGCTGGAATCAGTTTTTATTTCCAGGTTTCCGTTCCCGCTGCTCCTCGCTCTCTGCACCACCCCTGCGTGCACCTATGCCCTCTCTTCCACACCGCCGCTAAATCATTACATATAAAATTACTTGTAAAGAATAATATTTTCTGTGAAGAATTGCATTCATTTCCACATTTTTTGGAGAACATAAATCCTTTATTTGGAAAAGTCTTGTAAAAATCTTGCATCTATGCTTTTGCTAGCTTTAAAGTGATCATTATTACCTTTTGTACTTATTTGACATGTGGGTTTTCATCTTCTCCTCCATCAGCTGTAGCATCTTCAGCATCTGCTGCTACATCATCACCACATCAACAGAGAGATCCTGAAAGTGGCACACGGCAGAGCAGTAGTCAATCTGAACAGAGCAGTGAGGCTGAAAGTTTATTGGATAGTCCACTAAGTGAACCACTTCAAGTTGATGTGAGTTTTGTGCTACTTTCTGTATTAATTAAAACACTTTTTCTGCAATAAGAAAAATCAAAATGCTTGCCACAATGTTGGTTATCTCAAAAAATAAGTATTATCCCAAACATTTTCAAATTTTGTCTAGATGAGGGCATTGCAATACTTTTAGTGCATGATGCAAAAATCTCTCAATTCATGGCCCTGCAAAAAACATACTTGTCAAATTTCAACTAATCCTCATGCCAATTAAAAAAACTTCAAATTTCTAATATATAAACTGATATTTTAATTAATTTGACACTTGTGTCTATCCATTGTAACATAGCCAAGCGAAGTTTGGCATTTTCATAGAAAGCACACAGGATATTTCTGAAGTCAAGTCAAAGGAAGAACAATTCTAGCAGCATTTCTTTTCTCCATTTGATTAACATGGGAATCTATATAAGATATTTTTTCAAATAATAATTTTTAAATAGATTTTTGTTGTGCTCAGGACTTAGATATTCATGCAACCAGAACTCCAGTTTTGTTGTTGATTGAATTAAATGTTGTTCTGAATAACCAAAAAATTGATCTTCATAAAAATGCAAATTTTTAACCATATGTAATTTTAACCCTTACGAGCCGAGTGATGCTGCAAAAGTTCTGTCCCCATCCACTGATTGTGTGTTCAAATGAACACACACATACATGTAATCATTCCATTGCTCTTAAAATGCATTCAGCAGACTTATACTAGTTTCTTTCATGATATTCTTTTACAGTGGTGTGTGTTCTTGCTTTCTGGTAGGTTTTTAGGTGAATTCGATCGTATTTTCACTTTTATTTTTATATTTACTTTTCGACTTCGAATCTTGCCTGAATAGCCTGCTCTTTTTATGAATTGTAAATCCCTTGATTTTTAGGTCAAAAAAAATCTAATGTGGCCAACATATGACTTTCTCCATACTTGTGGTATTCTTATTTTTTTTAATATCTACATGTCTCAATATTTTGTTATCATAGATTCACAGGAGAGAAAGAAGAGTTCTTGTTGGCCGTATTTGGCCCCCTGGCCTATTCATTATGCACACAATCATAATGTAGTTGGCATTTTTCACGTTTCATATTCGTGGCACTGCAATCAAACAAGCTAGCAATGTACTCAACGTAAATTCAGATGAAAAATCGAATTTTTTAACTTTTGTAATAGCACATATTTAGGTAAATTGATTTCTAAAGGAGCTATTTGAAAAAAACGACTAGAATAAACAACAAGAATGAAATGATAGAAATTTAACTTATATGCATATGTGCATAGTACTGATCACAAATGTGAAGTTTGAGAAGTAGAAAAATTCTGAACTTGACCGGGACTCGAACCTGGGTCTCCCGGGTTCTGGGATAAAGGTGGAGTGTATTCCACTGTGTCTCAGTGAGGACATTTAGTGTCATAAGGTTTACTACTGAGTTAGCCCTTTCTTCACTGTAAATACCCCAATTTGAGAATGAAGAATTAGTCTCTCGTAAAAGTTGTTTTACCTCGTCAGTCATGTGGCCTTTAAAAGCATCTAAAATTAACATACCGCATTGTCTCAAAAGTGTGCCTGGTCGCTTGCTCCAAACAACCTTCAGCCAGTCTTTCGTCAGCTCATTGGACATCCAACCATTCTCCTGACAATGAAATATGACACCAGAAGGAAACTTTTCCTTGGGTATTTTTGTTTTCTTTTTAGAATCACGTAGGGTGGTAGTTTGTAGCTGTCAGCTAACGCTGCAAGATTACAGTCACTTGTTGATTTTCATTGCCACTGGACTTCACTAGGACGGATTTAGAACCCACATCTGCTATTGTCCTACTAGTAGTCATGTCAAAATACAGCCGTTTCATCGGCATTACACATTTGACCAAGCAAATAGGCATTTTTTTACGAAGTTGAATGACATAACGCTGATAGGAAAGAAGTTGATCTTGAAAGTCACTAGGTAGTTTTTGAGCGAGAGTTGTGCACCTACGTAGAGAAAAACCATAACATTTCATCATTCGTCTGGACCACCCCACACTAGCTTTAAAGGAACTCCTAGGTATTTTAAGTTCAGTAGCAACTTCCAAAGCCTTCATTTGCAGCACTTCGCGAGTCAATGGCAAACCTTGTCTATGCAAACTTTTCACATATTCACATACGCGTTCTTCGATTGCCTGAAAATAGCCGGTCTTTGGTCCCGAAAATGCACATCTTGTTAACTTGGCCAATTTCAACTTTTCTTTCTGCAATCTCCATCTTCGAACATTGGATTCACATAGTCCATACTTTCTTGCTGCTAGAACATTATTTGTTTCTTCGGCATATTTAATCACCATTAATTTATAATTTGCATCATGAGTATTACGCTTATTAATGCAAATTTATGATGGAGATGAACCCTTAATTTCTACGTGGTCTAAAAGTACAACCAACCAACCAATTGGGGGGACCTTGTGACTTCAAACGACTCCAGCGCTAGAAGGCTTCTCAGTCTAAATCACAAAGCAAGGGAGGAGTGAAACCCGGTGCCGGCATTAGCCTACTCTTAACGAGAAACACCAAGGGGACCAACGGCTTTACGTCCCTTCCGAAGGACGGGGCGCTGATTTGCGTGTTCTCCACATAACCACGCAAATGGGGAGCCGGGCAAACCGGTTCGCACCGAGTTTGCTAAGCGTAGCAGGCCAGCGCCCGCACCACTACGCCACGACTCCCCGAATATAAAAGTACATGGGATAGAATAATTATGATTTTAATATCATCCACCAATGTTGATGGAGGATCATGTGACCACTCAAATAGGTAATTGAAAACCCCAGCCTTAAACGGTAACAAAGCACAGGTAGTGCCAAATTGAATATTCTAGCTTTATCATTTATTCATTAATATTCATCGTAGGTCAGATATTTACTTTACAAAAAATATAGTACTATCATTTGAATGTAATGGCAATGAGAGACGTGCTGCCATCTATGGACGACTATGAGATTTAACCCTAACCCAAATTTTTTCCTCGGACTCGCATTTAAGCCGAGGGGTGATTTTTTCATGATAGATTTTGACAAAAAACATCGGCTTGTATTCGGGCAGATACGGTAAGTACTTTTTACATAATAAAACAAGTGTATATAAATCAACTTTTTTTTAACTAACAACTTTTATTAAGTGTATAGAGTAAAAATGAAACGCCAACCCAATCCAATGGTTTGATTCAGGGACTTTCAATTAAAAATTTTGCTGTCTTTTCTTTGTCTCCAAACATTGGCAAAATTTTTTATTTTTTTAAATTTAGTTTTCACAAGATCATAAACAGCACTTTACAGCCTTTGTAATTAGCGTAATAACAAAAATATCTGATGTGGCCAATACATGACTTTGGCCATATTTGGGGTATCGATATTTAAATTATTATGACTAGCATATAAGAAAAAGTTATTATTTCATATCGTAAAAAAATACAGTCGTCCTTATTGCCGTAAATTATATTTTGAATATGTTTACAGAATTCACCGCTACATGGTGGTAGCGCTGTATACTGGAAATTTACGAATAAGCAAAATATCTCAGAAATGGATGGTTCTACAAAAATTTGTTTCAAACAAAACTTGGAAGAAATATTATTTTCTACAACTTTGGTCCTCACGAAGATTAGCAATAACGACATTTATAAGGAGATATTTGACGGAAACCAAAAAACCGATTATTTATAAATAATTCCTAAACAGTAACTGCTATGGAAAATTGTTTCAAATGAAAGTTGTAGGAAATTACATTCTCTATAAACATTGTATCAAATTGTATATACAATAATGATGTTTTTACGGAGATATTTTGCCAAAACCGAATCGGGTTTTGAATAAACCTCGACTTCTGGTTAACCGTTATTGTCCGAAAACTAATCAGCTCTTCGTGCTCATACCAAAGTGTTATATATGTTATGCCCAGAGACCAAAATCGCTCAGTGAGTATAAAAAATAGCCACAACGCATTGTGGATGCATCTAAATGACCAAAACCTACATTAAGATTCTTTTCGCTTCATGGCCATTTTAAACTGACCAGAATGCATTGTGAACCATTTAGAAATTACACAATGCTTTGTGGATGTTTGAAACAGCCACAAAGCATTCTGTTCCTTCACATTCTGTCAAAACGCAACATGGCTGTCTCCTTAGGACCACAGTGCGAAATAATATGATTACCACTGAGTATGAATTGAAATAAGACAAGTCTCAACATGCATGATTTCGCTTCGTGGTCGTTTCAAACTGTCCACAACGCGTTGTGTAATTTCTGAATCATCCACAACGTGTTGTGGTTGGTTTAAAATGGCCATGAAGCAGAAAAAATCTTAATGTCAGTATTTGGTCATTTAGGTGCATCCACAATGCGTTGTGGCTATTTTTTTCGCTCACTGAGGGATTTTGGTCTCTGGGCGTAACATATATGAAATTTGGTAATGATATGGCAAGTATTTTTTGAGTTAGAGCACACACATCACATACTCACACAGACAACATCGAGAAAATAGTCAAAACATGTTCTAGGGACCTTAAAACAGGTATTTCCGTTGAAATCTCGAAGTCGATTTTTTTCATGAAAACAATACTTTCTCTATACTACGTATATGGAGAAAGTAACAAAGACAAACATATATGACCATGCCCTCAGCAGGTTTCAAAACCGTGACCATAGCATTATGAGCTTTACCAAGGCTGGCAATTTCTTCAAGTCAGAATAATTTTTAAGGGTTTATAGTAAGATTTAGTTCGGTATGTGGCTGTTGCTAGTCAAGAGAAGCCATTTCTGTCAAGACTAAATTTATGTAATCCATATTTTACTCTCCCTTGCCCTTATATAATGTGTAAGGTATCGATTAATAAATTTAATCGGATAGAGGAGAACATTTGCAACAAAAAAGAATGTGAGAGCATATAATTACGACTTAGTTTAGGAGATAAAAATTCGAGAAGGTCCCACCCGTGTTATCCTATTGCGGAAATTAAATGTCCCTAGAATCAAATTTGAGTCATTATTTTGCACGGTGATTACACATAAGTCTTTGTGTGTGACAGTCTTTAAAATTGAAAGAATGGCTTAAATACATGCAGCCATTATCAAGTTATTAGACTTTATTTGTGGTGTCATAAAACTTACCTGCATATATAGCAGTAAGTTACCGTAATTTTCCGATTCTAATACGCATTTTTTTTCTTGAAATACAGTAAAACACATTTAATACGTATTTGAGGGGACCGACTCATTGCTTCGTTATAAGTGTGACTACATTATATACAAAAAACATGGTTTTTGGCCTATACATCCCATATAACATGTATACACATACAGTAAAAGCTGTGCTATCCGGCTATTTAGAACCTGCCAGCCTTAGATACAGGCAATTACACAAATACAATTCATTTTGTATTTCTTTTTCTTTTTTTATGAATTTTTATGTGAATTGTCTATGTGTAATACCACAATTTCCACTTTAAAATTTCTTAAAATATAAGATGTATATATTACCTATTTACTCCATATACTTCTGTGGCTGCCGAGTAATATCGAACGCAATGACGTTCGAGAAAAGTGCTGCATGAGTTTCAGTTTGCTGAAGACATTGAATAAGATGGACTGTTTAAAAGATTGTGTTAATATTGTCATTGTGTTGCTGTGTAATGAACTTTGTGAAGTTTTGAGAAATCTTAAAAAGAAGAGGCGGAGAGTTTGGGTAAAGAACTGGGTAATGCAGAGGAGAGCTTTGGGAGCATCACACACCATTTGCAAAAAACTGAAGGAAGAGGACCCTGTCTTATCGCCATTTTTTTAGACTATCAAAGGTTCAGTTTCATTTGTTACATCCCACAAAACGCATTCATTTTCATATAACAAAACAAATTTCATTATAGTGTCATCATTCCACTGAGGTGCCATTTTTGCACCGATTTAACAAAAGGTGATTAGTGTTTGTGAGGTGTCGGTTGAAAGTGGACATACAGAAGTTTACAATAGTGCAATTGGAATCTTTTTTGGAAGGCAAGGCAGGTGTGGGTTATGATAAAGGGGTGGGGACAGGTATGGGAGCTGGTGGGAGATACCGACAAGAGTTTGTAGATGGGTAGAAAGGTTGCAGGTAGCAAGCAATGGGGAGTGAGTGGTGAAAAATGTACTCAGTTACAATGGGAGGGATATTTCTTGGAAGAACATAGAATTATCTCAAGTTTTTCTCAAGGTGGCTCTTATTTATCACATGCAGGACTTCCACAAAAAAGGAGGTTCATATGGTTTTTCTCCAACGACGCTATTGTTCACAGATCAAATCGATTCTTATTCGAAAACCTTCCTAAATTAATGTAAATTACAGGAGAGAAAATGCAGAAACTGTCACAGTTTCAACATCGCAAAATCACAATGAGTTTCATACAAAATTGTGGAGACCGCATTACCAGAAACTATCCGGTATGATTCACAACCTTTTTTATGAAAATGCCGCTGAACCAATTTTCCCCGAGTCTGTGGGCCGCATCATGAAAACTTAAAATATATAAATTACAAAAGAAAACCGAATTACATATACCGTATATACTCGTGTATAGTACGAGTTTTTACGACCAAATTTTTATTGTAAAAATTGGGGATCGTACTATACACGAGTAATTAATTTGAGGATTTAAAATTCATGTTTCTTCACGCGAATTTTCGGTGAAGTTATGCCACCCGCACGCATTATAATGGTAGGCTAACCTTAACACTGAGGTCCTTTATCGTTGTTATGTTGCTTCTTGAAGAGTAGAATCTTTTTCATACATACAGCTTCAAATTCACAAATACTTGATATAAGTGAAGATTTACGGGCACTTCCTTTCTTGAATTTTATGTATGTACATCTTTGTTTGCGTCTTTTTACAAGGGATGGATTGGAACGAGTTGGACTAAAAGTATCGTAGACGGCGTAACTTTATGGAATTTCGACATCTTTGAAAAAAGAAATTACTTTGTAATATTCAACAGTCTTTATTGTTTCTTCAATCACACACTGATCGGTTTCCACTACAAAGTCATTCTAAAGGTGTTACGTCGGTTAGTAACACCATTAGAATGATTTTGTAGTGGAAACCGGTCGGTGTGTGATTGAAGAAACAATAAAGACTGTGGAATATTACAAAGTAATTTCTTTTTATCCGTTATCCCTACCTATTAAGTAGATGAGCGAGTGGAACCATTACGTATGCGGAACGTAATCCAGACGTACTAGAATTGAAACGATTTTATTTCATCTTGGGCAATCATGATTCATATCACTTTTTATTAAATGTTTTAGGAGTAAGATACTTAACTTATCTGAATTTTAGTGTACTCGCAAGAAATACTATTTATGACATTTACGGTCTATTCTATGGTGGTGTGGAAAATCAAGGTTGTTCAATATATCTCGCTCGTAACCATCGAGCTATCGAAACGAAATATATCGACCCTGGTGGAAAGCTGGGGTCATACTATAAGCGAGATATATGAAAAAATCAGGTTGTTCACCAAAAAATCAGGGGTCGTACTATACATGGAGTCGGCATATACACGAGTATATACAGTATTTTATTATTAAAACGTTTTAATGGAAATAATATCAAAATTCCAAATCACAACGAGGAGCCGTATTTCGCACTTTAGCACTACTTAGCGGCCCAAGTCCATACTACGTCCGGTTAGCGCTCCACGCAGCCAGTTCGGGAACTTTTTGATAGCACCTCATAGATGCTTTTTATATAGGAGGATACAAAATTATGAGGCACTTCCAGATGTGCTAGAAATTTTAAATTTGGCACTATTATAGGTTTTTTTGTCACAACTGAAGGAAAAATCTGAAAATGTTGAAATTCCAATTTTGAAGGGGCATTTTGAACCCATTATTGCCCCATAAGAAAAGCACATAAAGCGGTGTAGAGGTATTTATATTTGCTTTTTAACATTATTTCTCATCAAGATTTGAACTCAGGACTTAAACTATCAGAAAGTGTAGAAATTGTAGTTTCTTATTTTTGAAGACAGAATTCAAATCCGAGTAGAATTAGCGTAAATTTATAGTTTTTATCGGAAAAAAGTGGTAATGGACCGAATCTTGTGACAGTACCCAACGCCCAGTCGGTATGATCACGATCGCACAATGTTTGTAAACCAGCCGACATAGTGCCAGAAATATTTTAGTA
Source organism: Uropetala carovei (assembly GCA_036926305.1). Lineage (NCBI taxonomy): Eukaryota > Metazoa > Arthropoda > Insecta > Odonata > Petaluridae > Uropetala > Uropetala carovei. The sequence continues at coordinate 7,595,027 of JAXCHB010000169.1, forward strand.
AATTTCATTTAGTTTCTTTTTTGGTAAGTTTTATTTCGAATTATGTCGACAAAAATGCATTGATATTCCGAGAATCGGGCATAATTTTTTTTTGAATTACGAATTATAGAGATTTTCGAATTATTGAAACACATATGTATGGAATTGGCTTTTTTGGTCATTCAGGTGTTAAAAAATTTCCAATTAAGTCAAATTTCGAAATATAGAGGTTCGAATTAACCAGGTTTTACTGTAGTGCATAAATGAATGAAATCTCATGTTTAGGTATTTTATCATACAGAATAGAAACTGAAGAAATGGTTGTAATTGCACAGTAATTAAGGGCAGTTTATTCTAGACAACTTTAACAACAATTTGATTTTCTCAAAAACGGCTCCAATGATTTTGATCAAATTTCATACAGTTACTTGTGTTTATGGCTGCAATAATACTACATAGTTCATATTTCTCAAAAAAATGAATATAAGACTAGTTTATTCTAGGCAACTTTAGCAAAATTAGATTTTCTCAAAAATGGCTCATACGATTTTCATCAAATTTCATATAGTTATTTAAGTTGATGTTTATCATGATTATACATAGTTCATATTTTTCAAAAGATAACTAAATGATGCATTTGTATATGAGAAAGTTTGTACAATGTACCTATTTTTCTTTCTTCTTTTATTTTCTTATATATGTAGTATAAAGTTTTGCAATCGCAGAAAAATTCAACTTCGAGATTTTGATGAATTTACAAATTTTTAAAATTAGAATTTGAGATGGCTTTTCATCCAAAATACAGTAAAACCTCTACCTTACAAACTCCCTTAGAACGAAGAACTCGATATAACGAAAATAATCACCGGTCCCAAAAAATTGACTAATAAAACTATATAGAAAACCTCTATATTATGAACCTCCTATAATTACAAAACCTCTCAATTACAAAATAAAAATCGCACCCATTCTACTAAAAACAAACCTCCATATAGCGAAATTTAAAAAAAAGGAATATTGTATGCACAACTGATATTATAAAAGGCGTGGGATTCTTGTTTTCCCGTATACTCACTTTTGAAGCCGCTCTTTAGACGCGATTTAAGATAATTTCTGATTATGCACAAGTTTGAAATTTTGCAGGAATGCACGATTCACGCATTAAAAGACAATGATGAAAAAAAATCCCAAAAAAGACCTGGGTTTGGCTCCAGGAGAACATTTCTGTTTCCCGTAAGAAAACATGTAAAATACGACATTTTGACGTTCAGGCTTTCACTCTTTTACAAATTAAAATTAGAAAAAATTGACCTACGATCACCATACATATGCTGTTTTAAAGAAGGCTGTACAAAGGGTTCTTATTCTTATCGTTGAATTATGCCTTCTGTTCAAAATATGTGACATTTTGACCAAATATTGCTCTTTTATCGATAAGTTTCCTGGACAACGAATGTCATTGTTGAGACTCAAGATTCCTATTATTGCCTCAATATTCATACGTCATATGATAGAAATACAATGTATTTACGTAGATGTATCGAGCGAGAGGAAGGAAGGGATGCAGAAGGAGTGTGAGGAACAGAGAGAGGGAGGGAGATATAGCAATATAATTTTTTTTCCTGTCATATTGACAGACATTTATGCTAAGTATTTAAGTATTGCAGATATGAAATTTAAAAACATATTATTCAATAAACTTTCAAGCTTCTTTGTGTTTATTATTAAAAATGCTGGCAGCATTTCAAATTTGAAATGCAAGCTTCTCTAGTACTAATAATAAGATTGATATTTTTATTAAAAAAAAAAAAAAAAAAAAAAATGCTGGAAAGGTGCATTTGCTCAAAATGAAAATAAAAGCAATGAATGAAATTTTAGGGAGTGGGTCCAGATGGGGTTGCAAAATGGAATGGACTTAAATTATATAAATATAATAAACATAAAATTAAAAAGATGAATAGAGAGGTTTTTAATTATAATAATAATTTATGGACTGCAATTGGAATTACTGAAATTTTGCTTTTGGCACTTCATAAACGACATATACACGAAGCGACACAACTTATAACGAAACATGTTACTTATACCCGTTTTCTACTCTTATGAAGCTTGACCGTGGCGCAGCAAATAGCCAGTCAGGGCATTTTCCCCTTTCACCACCATTTGAAGTTTTTGAGAGGCGCAGGAAAGTAGTACGCTCTTGCCTGATATCCGCTCTTGAAGAAAGTCGCATGCGAACGCTAAGGCATAAATGTGGTAGATCTGGCAACACAGTCAAGCTCAGAGCGATGTGAACAGCACGATGGCGAGAGACCGACTGACTTTCTCCCCTCCCCTTCGACAATCTCTCGAGCTTTCATTGGCTGCAGCAGTAAACATACAACTAGGATTTTCAAGGTCAAGCTTCATAAGAGTAGAAAATGGGTATAATTCATTGACAATGTATATGTGAAACAGCGTATTGCAGGGAATTACTGTACACCAAATAAGAGTAATCACCACATATTTGTAAACAATGCAAACTCCTGTTCTATGGCATTGGTTGATCTGTATTAAAAATGTCTTTAGGATCATAACCCATTAATACTATATTCAAACTCTATTTTCACTCTTCTTCTACAGTTGTGCTTAAAGAAGCTTCTTCCCCGTGCATTTTTAAAGTTGCTAAGTTCCAGCAAACGAATCTGTTCTAGCCATCCACTAGAACCTTGAAAGTTATGTACTCCCATTTTTAATGCCATTTCTCTAGCCTTTTGTTGCAGAATAGGCCCTGATATAGGTATGTTTCTAGCTCTAGTTTCCATCAACCATTCAAAAACACACATCTAATTTTCATTTTTCACCTCACAATATCTTTTTCCGATGAAACCTTGATGAGCTGCAGCTTCTGTTTCTTTACATTTTTTTTAAATCGAAGGTGGTATGCCAAAGCTTTCTGCCACATCTATTTTTCTCTTCCCCTCATTAATGGCTTGGAAATTAGCTAACTTCATTTTTACTGTTAGCAGCTGTCTTTTTCTATAGTGTACCATATCCATTGTGAGTCTAAAAAATAATCAATTCATAAATGTAGTCATGAATTACTTGTATTATTTGTATATCTTTCATTTAATGTGGTACAAGATGTAATTAAGGATATTATTATGCACATAACACAATAATCAGTATCGGTAAATGAACGTATTACTAATAAAATAATAGATAATATACATATGTGATTTAGGATGAAAATAAGGTTGAAAATAATATTATTTGTAGCTTATGTATCCGTAATGACTTTAAATGTTCAATTAAATGAATCAAGGTGATATCACTAGTAATTAAAGCAAGCTCTTCATAGTATGCAAGCGTAAACACCGATAGGTTCACAGAGCCTTATGTAAACTGGAATGGGAGATTTACCAGACAAAAAATCCACGCAACCTTGCATCAACTTAGTAGAGATACTTAAATCAGTGTTTGTCAGCTGCCGGACTGCTGCTGATCCCCGGTCCAACATTGGCCGGTCTGTGATATTCCATTTTTCTCATAAAAGTTCTATAATGGGCATCACTGATTAATGAGAGGATTGTGCTTTCAGTTGTCAAAGTGAAAATTGTCAGATAGTTGGTGATTAAAAATTGATTTTATTGGTCCTTGGTGGAATATTCACATAATACATTGGTCCGTGGTAAACTTTCTGTTGAGAACCACTGGTTTAAATGCTACATCTTTGCAACATTTTAGTCATATTTTTGCAGCTCTTTTCAGAGGTGGTAAAAATTGATACGTAAATTGAGGACTGTGGAAGAATTTACAGTTGGTGCTTGCTGCTGTTTTTTTAGAAATGGAACATACGTCTGAGATAGTTCACCCAGAAGGGAATAAACTACGCAACCTAACGTCAACTTAAAATATTTTAAGGATGTATCTTTATAACAATATACAGTAAAACCTCTTTATAACAAAATTGAAGGGACTCAATTATAGGCACTTTGTTTTAAGGAGGTTTTTTTTCAGATTCATGATATATGCATATTGGCATATTACTGTTGATTATAACTTATTTCAACATTAACATTATAGTTAAAGAATGTTTCCAAAAAATTCACTTTATGATAAAAAACAATATATTATTTTTTCGTTCCTGTAACTTTGATCAATTTTCATACCAAAAAAAAATCGGATGTGGCCAACACATGACTTTCTCCATATTCTCCATATATTTAAATTATTATCAATAGCATTATAAGGCAAAATTATTATTTCGTATCGTAAAAGAATACCATCGTCCTTGTTGCCGTAAATTACGTATATTTTGAATATTTACAGAATTCTCCACTACATGGTGTTGGCACTGTTTACTGGTATTAAGATAAAGCGAAATATATCCGAAATGGATGGTTCTACGAAAATTATATTCAAACAAAACTTGGAAGAAATATTATTCTCTACAACTTTGGTCCTTACGAAGATTACCAATAACGATGTTTTTAAGGAGATATTTAACGGAAACCGAAAAACCTGTTATTTATAAATAACTCCTAAACAATAACTCCTATAGAAAATTGTTTCAAATAAAAACTGTAGGAAATTACATTCTCTATAACTTTTGTATAGAATTGTATATACAATAATGATGTTCTAACGAAGAAATATCGCAAAAACCGAATCGGGTTTCGAATAAACCTCGACTTCCGGTTAACCGTTATTGTCCAAAAACTAATCAGTTCTTTGTGCTCATGCTAAAGTGTTATATATGATTTTTGGTAACGATATGGCACGTATTTTTTGAGTTAGAGCGCCCACAATAACATACACACACACAGACATCATTCCGAAAATAGTCTAAACGTGTTCTAGGGACCTCAAAACATGTATTTCCGTTGAAATCTCGAAGTCGATTTTTTTCATGAATACAATACTTTCCCATTACTACGTATGGAGAAAGTAACAATCGATATGATGTAGGGCATCTCTGGGCTACTGAGCTATGTCATTATTATTGATCAAAACTTGGATTACTTTATACTAAATTTACTTTTTCAGTATTCAAAATATTTAAATGGCAATGTTTGCTATTTTTAACACTGTACATTAGAGACAATAGTATATCAATAAATAGCCAAATAAAAGTAAATGAAAATATAGCACAAAAAATATTAATGAAAAAATATTTTTGTCCTTTATTTAAATAAAAGTTACGTATTCAGTTGGTCTTCAACGTTTACCACAAAGAACTACTAACGATAAATTATCTATAGAAAATTTATTTATAAAAAAATTTATATTTTATTACGTGCTTTTAAAAAATTTTCATTAATTATACATACAGGCAGACCTCGTCTTTCACAGGTGTTATGTTCCTGAAAATACCGAGAAAGACGAAATCGTGAAAGAGAAGTAATTAACGCAATGGAAAATACATGGTTTGATTCCCATGTCAGCAAGAATGGATCATTTGTCCTCTGTATTGGTAACCACAGAAAAATAGAGAAAGAGACAGAAAAATGAATTTCAATGAAAGAGAGACTTAAACAAGATAAAAGAACACGAAAAAAGTATCAGAAAATAAAATCTTATTTAAATTATGTCCATATGTTCGATGTGTGCGACGCACTCAGGCGCCTAAACAATGGGGGCAGCCGATTTATCATCAGCCATATACAGTATATTTTACAGTAATGCTGATTGTATTGTAATATGCTGTATATTCTTACATATTTATTGACTATGGTAATTTATCATACCATAAGGCTTTTTTTAAATTTTTGTAAAGAACGCCTAAAAATCGTGGCAAATGAAAGACTTGCACACAGGCAGCCAATGAGAGCCTTGCACATGAGCGGCCATGAGGCGCGGCACCCCTAGTTCCATAGTAGAATTGAGAAAAAATGAATGGTGGTTGCCTAACTTGCAGGTGCTCATTTCCAAATATGGCAGACCTCGTCTTTCTTGGGGTGTTACGTTCCTGAAAAACTCTGCGAAACTCCACCAATAATAAATGATGCGTAAAACACAAAGCTTAACTGTTTGAACTACGGCACCCCTAGTTCCATAGTAGAATTGAGAAAAAATGAATGGTGGTTGCCTAACTTGCAGGTGCTCATTTCCAAATATGGCAGACCTCGTCTTTCTTGGGGTGTTACGTTCCTGAAAAACTCTGCGAAACTCCACCAATAATAAATGATGCGTAAAACACAAAGCTTAACTGTTTGAACTACGTCAAACCTGAGCAAATACCACAATGATCCTGAATAGGAAGGATCAAGAGTTGAGAGTTGAGTTTTTCCCCTTGGGACTTCCCTGTCATCAAAAAGAAAGAAAGCTCCTGAACGGTAATACCAGCTTATATTTTGCAACTTTTCACATTTGAAGGGCCACAAATTGTGGAAGGATGGCATCCCAAAAATATTTAAAAGTGTAAAGACACATGTATCTATTTTTACTTTCTCATACGAAGTATCGAGAAAGTATTGTTTTCGCAAAAAAATTCGACCTCCAGATTTTTACGGAAATATACGTTTTAGGTGTGAAAAAGTCGTTTTCGCAGTGCCGTCTGTCACTGGCGCTGGAGCCTAGACGGTCGAACGAAAATGAATGAAATCTCGTACTTAGGCATTTTATCATACTGAGCACAGTATACATAGAAATGGTTAACATTGATCAATAATTAAGAGTAGTTTATTCTACGCATTTTTAACAACAATCCGATTTTCTCGAAAACGGCTCTAACGATTTTGATCAATTTCGCACAGCCACTTGAGTTTACGTCTTCAATAATACTGTATAGTTCATATTTCTCAAAAAATGAATATAAGGCTAGTTTATTCTAGGCAACTTTAACAATAATTCGATTTTCTCAGAAACGGCTCTAACGATTTTGATCAAATTTCGTACAGTTACTTAAGTTTACATCCTCAATAATACTGTATAGTTCATATTTCTCAAAAAATGAATATAAGGCTAGTTTATTCTAGGCAACTTTAACAATAATTCCATTTTCTCAGAAACGGCTCCAACGATTTTGATCAAATTTCGTACAGTTACTTGAGTATATGTCTTCAATAATACTACGTATTTCATTTTTCCCAACAAATGACTATAAGGCAAGTTTATTCTTGGGCAACTTTAACAAAAATTGGATTTTCTAAAAACAGGCTCATACGATTTACATTTTCTAAAGATAACTAAACGACGCATTAGTACGTATATGAGAAAGTTTGTACAATGTATGTTGTACCGATTTTTTAAATTATGTACGCATACACTATATTACATTAATGCACTTACGTAAATATTTTTACATATTAGAATAATGCAACAATATTTTTTTCAGGCCTGACTATGAGAGAAAACGTGAGAGAAAGGTGATTCATTTCACATATAAAAAATTTTGCATAGCCTTTTCCATGGTTTTTCTCTGTGAAAGAGCGAAACATGAGACCGCAAAAGACAAACTGGTTGCAAATGCGGAACCACGAAAGATTGAAATACGTGAAAGATAAAGCCATGAAAGACAAGGTGTACCTGTATACCTTATCATTCTAAATTACAACAAATACTACACTTCAAATCATTCAGGTGAAGTCATAATAACAATGTTAACACCTGCATAGATGGCATTGATTTCTGTTTTACAATAGCGCCTACAGTATTTTTTTAATTTTGCTATGTAGAGGTTTGTTTTTAGTGGAACAGGTGCAATTTTTATTTTGTAATTGGGAGGTTTCATAATTATCAGAGGTTCGTAATATAGAGATTTTCTGTATAGTTTTATTAGTGAATTTTTCGGGACCAGCAATAATTTTTGTTGTATGGAGTTCTTCATTCTAAGGGAGTTCATAAGGTAAAGGTTTTACTGTATTCATATGTTGTCAGCTCTTTTGAGAGGCTACCGTGGTGGTTGCTTCGACAGGACAACCTTGTGCATACGTATATACAATTTTCATTGGTTATTCATGTGTGAATTTTCACAGCACATGAGCTTAATTCTTTTATTTAGGAAGAGGAATACATTGTTTTACAATAAGGAGGTTGTTCCTTTGTGAGGGGTTCATTTTCCCATTACGAAATACAGAAGATAACAAAAATATGGATGTGCGATATAAAGAGGTTTGTCTGTACTTACAGTTTGGACGGGACCAAAAGGATATTATGAAAAACAGGTTTACAATATAGGGAGGTTCACTATATAGAGGTTTTACTGTGCATGGGAATTCTGGCACCAATGGAACTAGGCTCAGTCTGCACTGCACATTATGCACAAGTGTGCATTATACATGGGGTTTTAGGATAATTGGCATGTAAACCAGCATGTGCAGTGGAATATAATGTCAGTAGAAGTATGTTTGAAAGGCCAAAACTTTTGCCAAAATTTATACTATAAAGCAGGGATTGACCCATTGTATTTAGAATATAGCTTGTCTTTAAAAACCAGTAACTCAGGATTGATACCAGTAGTTTTAAGAATAAATTTTCTGCCTGTTATTAAGAATTAAAACTTTGTAGTCTAGACATTAAAATAGGTATTTAATTTAACAGATATGAAAAAAATTGATGTCAGTATGGATTATTATCATATTTTCTTTTAAAAAAGTGCCAATGTGATCACTCTGTTTGTCCATCTGTGGAAAATCTACATTTTTGTTTTAAAAATTATTTGAAAAATTCTTTATATTTTCCATTATAGTAAAAGCCCATTCTAATGGCACCCACGGGACCAAAGTCGTGCAGCTATAGCAAATGGTGCCACAAAATCACATTCCAATTACTTTGACGGCATATTTGGTATCTTTTAACGTTCTTCTACCTTATAAGATATTGTATATGTTGTTCTTTGTTATCTAATTCACTATTTTTTGTCAGAATTATTATGGTGTAACTTTTAATTTTATTAATTTTTGTAATGCTCATTCTGGGAACCAAAAGGGTCCATCGAAAATAACACTACTACAACCATAATTTATTATTCACAATTAGCAGATTATTTTGCTTTTTTTGTTGAAAGTAAATATCACATTTCGTATATTCATGAATTTCTGATTTCATTTGTTGGTACAGCTTGTGAATTACCCTGCCTAGATCTCCAATGCAATTTCCGATCTTCTTTTGATGTTTATTTGAAATGGTATTGCAGGAACAACTTGTTGATTTCCTTTTGTCTATCTTGTCTGAATTTGCATGGGATAGTTTTAAAAAATAATTTTTTTTAAACCATGCTTCTTACCAACCCAACCCAGCATTTTTATAAAAACCCTTCTTCCAAACAACCCAAACATTATTTTGAAACCCTGTAGTTGGCAGGGTAATTCGTAAGCTCAACAAAAAACAAAAGATTGGAAATCGCATCAGAGAAGTAGGCTGGGTAACTTGCAAGTATAGCCCATTTGTTTTCCAATTGAAATCTCTAGATAGGTTATCGTAACCTTAATATATTTTCAGAATAAAATTTGAAAAGGTTTGAAAACGTTGTATTACATCTTTCACAATTCAAAATAAATTATAGTATCATGCTTATTCGAGAACTATTAACTTCATAGTAACTAATCAAACAACTGCAATAACATCTTCTGTTATTGCAGTCTAATTTTTTCACAAAGTTTTTGCCAATATTGATTATTCATCTGTATCTCTAAGTGATGAGGTCTATTCTGCTTGTCTTGGAAATTTTGAGAAAAAATCTAAAATATTAGTTGTTTCACCTGATCTTTTCTCTTCTGGAGAAAGGATGATCTGATTATATTTAACTGCATTCTCTTCTTAGCAGAATAGTATGATTTACTTTCTGCAAATTTTTAAAATTTTGAAGTGCAGCATCAGCTTCTGTCCAAGAAATTTTATCTGCAATTTCTTCGTCTTCTTCATCTTCTTCCGTCTCTGTCTCATCTTGTTCTTCCATTTTAGGGTTCACAATACTTTCTATAATATTTTCATCAGTAAAAACAGGGCACATGGGAGTATCCTTATCTGTGACCAACCATTCTTCTATATTATCGCCATTCAGTTTTGCAGCAGGGGTTTCAAACGGAACATTTTTCTAAAGTTCCAGAATATGGTCAGTATAATTTTCAGTTTCACCATCATCGAAACCCTTGAATTCAGAAGCTGAATCATCTGAGGAAATGATATCAGGCCACAGATTCCTACATGCATTTTGCATGGGAAACTCCATGGACTGCATCTTTAATGGTGAAAATAGATTGGAAATCCTTTACTCTGCCCTTGTGATTGATTAGTTTCTTAAAAACTCTTTCTTGTACATGCATTTCATATTTTGTATAATTCCCTGGTCCATGGGTTGTATTAAAGCTGTGACATTAGCTGGCAGAAAAGTGGTGAGAACCTGACCTGATACCAATTCATGATGTTGAGCTCTGCAATTATCCAGCAAAAGTAGGACTGTAGAATTTTCTGGTTTATCTCTTGTATTTAAATGCTGCTTCACCTCAGGAACAAAATTATCATTAAACCACTTCTAGAAAATTTCTCCATCCATTCAAGCATTTCTTTGGGTCATGTAAGTGACTGGCAGATGTTTAACTCTTTTAAAGGCTCTTGGATGTTTATACTTTTCAATAACAAGTAATTTCAACTTGTGTGTTCCTGCAGCATTTGCACAAGTAAGAACAGTGACTGTCTTTAATTTTTATGAACCCGGAGGCACTAGTTTTGTCTGAGTCTGCTGAAATGGAAGAAGGTAAACATTGCCAAAAAAATGCAGTCTCGTCAGCATTATAAATTTCTTCTGCAGCTAAACCATGTTCATCAATGAGAGACACAAAATACTGACAATATTCATGTGAAGCCTCACTATCAGCTGATTTAAGTTCACCCGAGACATCCAGTTTTCGTATCCTGTGACGATGTTTAAAACGAGATAGCCACCCATCAGAAAAAATACATCGTTCACTCAGTTGCATTTGCTGATAAAAGTATTTGCCATTTCAGTTAATAGTGGACCTATGATTGGGAAACCTTCAGAACAATCCACTTTAAACCACTCGTATAATACTGCATCCAACTGTTCTAGCTTTAGCTTCCTTAAGTTTTTACGTTTTTGGATATTTTTAATTGTCTCAGATTCAGCAAAAAATTTTAGAAGTTGCTGTTTTCTTGTTTTAATACCATATATCATAGATGAGTTTATATTGTACTTGTTCATTAATATGTGTCTATTTATCCCATTATCCAGATGTTGGCAAATGTCAATTTTCTGTCGTAAAGTAAGCAACATTCACTTCTCTTGTTTTCTACTACTGCTGCCACTACTCATGTTCTTTAGGGTATCTTTAAATGTTTATAAAATAAGTTTAATAACAAATAAAATTATTACACAGTACGTCACGACTGTTAACACCTTGAAACAGAAGAGGAACTACTTGCAATATGTGGTTAAGTTTATGAAAGGTCAGTCATGACTGTGGCGACATCTATTAAACAGTTGGAAAATGTAAGTTCACCAAAGATGCCGTTAGAGTGAGTTTGCCGCTAGAATGGGTGCCGTTAAAATGAGCTTTTACTGTACTTGGATTTTCCTCATAATTCATACATTTTCTGCTAGATGGCTTCACAGTCAGAAAATTCAAAACTTTGAAATGGTATTGTAGCCAAACTACTGAAGCTAGAGGAGTGAAGTTTTCATGTATAAGGAGGTCAAGTGAGGAATCTACATTCCAATGGTGTGGGTTGTCTCCTCCCCAAAGGGATAGGCAAACTAGAACCTTGAAAATTTTTAAGAAAAAATACTTCTACTTCATGCTAAAGTAAAGGTATCTTACTTGTTAATTATTAACATACCCTTTCTAGAACTTTTTTCAAGATTTAAAAATCATCTACTGATATGGTTGCATATTTATTCAGTGTGTGTTCAGGAACTCAACCGGCTGTTTTTATCACAATATTTACCAAAAACTCAATTTAATAAGATATAATAATTCTTGCTTGAATTTTTAAATCAAACACATACAAACTGAAATGATTAGGTGCTTTTATGAAAATACTAAATCCTGTTACAATCTAGCTATTGGAATTCTTCAAGCTCTCCTTGGCTTGCCCTCAGTAAATCACACACACATCAAGAGAAATCCATGATACACTCAAATAATTATTGTCTCTCATATCGTATGAACAGATACTGCGCACATAATTGACTATATTGTACAGCATTTACTAAGCCCTGAAGCCCTATCAATTAGCACAAAAATTCTTTAAACTTTAGTTTTCCATTACAAATGCATAGTCCTATCCTATGATTAAAAGAATATGATAAGAATTTTATACTCACCAGCCTCTTAAAATAATTACTAACATAAAAGTCTTTCATTAATACATATTTTTCTAGTGTTTGTTGATTTAAGCATTTTCTAAAATACTTGCAATTATATGTTAGGTTATTGGTGATGAATCATTGGAAGAGCAAGTAGAGGTGAAGCCTTCTAGTCCTGTTCAAGAATCGTCTCCTCCACCTAATTCACCAGCATCCTCTGTCCCTTCAACACCCACACCAACATCACCACTTTTGACTAGTCTTCTCAAGAGCCCTTCTCAAGCTCCCTCGTTACAGGTGAGGTTATTTTAAAATTTATTTTCAGTTTATCAGAACATATTACAGACTACTGTGAATTTATTACATTATTTGTTAAATTATTATATAGTATACAATTTGAATATTTGTAGAGTATGTTTATTAAATAGAGTATTGTTTTTTGTTAATTTTCTTCCATTTTCATTTAGGCGTCATCCATTTTGCATACTGCCATCACAGCACAAAGAGGTTCATCTCCCACAATAACGAGTCTACTAAATTCTTCACCTGGTAAGTGTATAATATAGCTAGGTGAAAGAGGTATCATGTATTTAGATGTGCATTTTATATTTCATTTTCTTTATTTTGAGCATACTGTATTATTATATTCTCATTTATTCTAAATCCTTAACACATTCATCAGAAAGATTCGTATAACAGTCTTAACACTGTTCATTATAAGCATTTTAGGTAAATAGATGGAGTTGGTGTTTTTTGTATTATATTCAACAGCAAAAATTAATTTCATGAATGTTAAATTATGGCAAATAAAACAATGTAGGAATGGAAAATTTTGTCCCAAAGAACGAAAACCACTCTCTTCAAAGGATTCCTGTGCCCATGAGAGGTTTCAATGGTGTAGTTGTCCTTTTATGGCTATATTTTCTTTACAGCATTACCTACTTGCTTTGTTTCACCTATCATGTAGTTTTTATCATGTACTGACCTTTCCACCAGACTTAGAGCCTAATTGCATTCTGAACGACATAAATATGTGGGCTAGTCATGTTTAAAATATTATACTTCCATATCAACGTATTTTATTCACATTTTTTCTCTATGTCAGTTTTGCTGTTTGGTTATTCAATCAAAGGAGAATGAAATCTGAATAAGTTGCTTATATTTTTTTCAACATTAAACATTTCAATATACCAATGTTTACTTGCACAAATTCTCCCATTTTGTCATTATTTAACTCAAAAACAGAAGGGGAAATTTTGTAGAAAACTTTTCAGCAAAGTTGATGGTGTTGGTACTAAGGCTATTATAGATATGTAAACGAAGTGAGAACACTAATGTTATTACTTAACAAACTTACATAAGAATTTTGGTTGTCATTATTACCTTATGAATTAATTTACATTATATTAAAATTTTGTAAATCTTGTGTGTCCAGCACATGAGATAGGAGAGTAATGGATGTGATTGCTGTTAGTTAGCATCTGTGTCCTCAAGAATAATTATCAGCAATTACATCAGTGAATAATTTTTAAACACTGGATAATATTCACAGTGAGGAATACTTTGAATCACTTATCACATTGAAAAAACAGTAAGTACACAAAACTGATATCTGTTGCTATGGATAACAAAATATTGATGCGCAATTCGAATTACCCTTGGCAGTGTATGCATCGCTATCAACAATTAAAAAATGTTATCATAGCAATGGTATCATTTAGCGACATAGTTAACATATCACTTAGGCTGCATTGTTATGCTGTTGTTACATAACTTTTTAAAATGTGCTATGTGGAGCTGTTTCATGTTATTCTTGGTTTTCAAATGTTAATACTAGTAAAACTCATCCAGGTAAATGCACTATGTGTTTGGAGAAATTACTCTACTAATTATGGTAATGGAGTATTTTTCCAAAGAAAGGATTCAATTTAATATTTATGTACTAATTGTATGAAAATATATTTTAGCAGTGCCAGTATCAGGGACTGTTGCTGTGTCACCATCCGTGTCTGCTGGAATAAAGAATTTGGTCACATCTGCTATTAGCAGTGCAAGCACAGAAGAGCATTCAGAGAAGCCACAACCTGCTGCCCCTTCAACAACATCTCCTTCGGCTGGTATGTTCCCCTACTTTTTGTATTTTTCAGTGCATTTTTTAACCCTCCCAGACATGAAAAGTAATAGGAACAGTAACACTTTTGGGGATTATGATTTTTATAAATTTCCTAAGCTATAAGCGAATATTTTTAATTCCAAAAGGAAATTTTTCATGATGCATCCTAGGTTCCTATTCCAATATCCAGCAAGCAAGGTATTACAGTCTAAGAAAGTATAGTGGAAGAAGATACCTTCCAAGCCAATGATATATAAGTAGGGGAGGTGGAGTAAAACTTGGATGTGAAATGGTTAAGGAAAGTCAGAAATAATTAGGTGGAATAACACAAAATGATCTACTGTATATACTCGTGTATAACACAGTTTAAAGACCAAATTTTCAGGTCATAAAGTAGGTGTGTGCAATATACACGGGTAACACTTTTGTGACTTAAAATCGGAAATTAAAGTGTACCTACCTCGCACCAGATTCTTGCTTTTTGGGTGAATTAAAGGGAAAACCACACTAATTATCGATAATCCAGGTTATACATATATTAATTATACATATATAAGACCTAATTACTTCTATACAGTTATAATTCCATCCTCTCCAAATATTTTGCATTTCACTAGCTCATGAGCTGATTGCTTTGTCTTTGCAAAATCGCCAGTTAAGATTTCCCGCAAAACACACATCAAAAACAAAAAACATCATATAAGCAAATTGAAATAATTTTATTTAGTTAATGATTATAGTATGTACAATTAACAATGCAAGTAATTTAAAGCCCATAGAATGTTGAATGACATGTATGAACTTAATCTTACCTATCGCATTTCCTGTTTCCAGATTTGTTAAATTTTTGCATTATTCTTTCTACTAAACAGTTTTAGTATGAGATAGGAAGGAGAGAATCAACATCCACCATAAATTAAAACTCTTTCTATTTTTATAGATCCCTTTTTGTCTGATTTAAAAGGATTGGCAGCAGTGATGCTACGGTTTTCTACACAACATCAGTTTGGCCAACTTACTTTATGAAATTGCTGCCATCTTAACTCATTCACTTTCATCATTGATGATATCTTTCTAAAGGGTGGATTACTCGGGGCTAGTTTACACGCTACTCGCCAGCTAGTTCACTCGCCGGCTTCTAGAGCGAGCAGCGAGAAAAGTAGATAGGCCTATTACACGTGGGGGTGAAAACAAGTGCGCAGTTTGTTATGAAAACAAGTGCGCAGTTTGCTACTAGCCGCTCTACAGTCATCTGTGTTTGTGCCTTTCATTAAAAATGAAGTGGAATGTCAATGACATAATAAAGTGCTTGACTATATATGAAAGTTATCCGATATTATGGAATATAAAAATGAAAGATGATATCAACACACAACTGAAGGAGAGTGCATTTACGAAATTGACTGAAGAACTGAGAGCTGAAGGTCTACTTAGAGATTTGATGGACAAGCAGCTTAAAGTTAAAATCAAAAGTATTGAAGACGTGTACCGACAAGAGCTGGTGAAGGTGGCAAAGTCAAAGAAAAGCGGTGCAGGGACACTTGAAGTTTATGAACCACAATTGGCATGGTTTCATACAGCTGATTTTCTACGAGAAGTAATATCAACTAAGGAATCAAAATCAAATCTGGTAAGTCATTCCTTTATTGTATTCTGCATATATAATATTATATTAATAACAATAATAATGCCATACACAATGTGAATTTATTTTTAAATGTCAATGTCCACTTTTGTCCGTTGCCATGGTACAGAACCTTCTTCCATGAAATACTCAGCAAATAATTTTTGCACATTCTCAGCTTCTTGCTTATAATTATTGATTCCCAAATGATCCACCGACCACAATCCCTCGATTTTCTCGTGCCATGTTCCCGGAATAACATCTCCAGTATTAAAATCTTCACTGTCAACAGATCATGGTGGCAAGTAAAACTTAGGAGACGTCATTCTTAACCAGTTGTGTAAAGTACACATGGTCCATATAACTTTATCAACTGTACTGGGTTTCAAATTTATTGTTCTTAAAAAAATCTGAAACCGCCAAGCAAGTATTCCAAATGCATTTTCAACTACCCATCTAGCTCGGGACAGCCTGTAATTGGAAATTTTCTCCTTATCCGTCAGTCCAGTTTTGCTGTATTGTTTCATTAGGTTAATCCTCAAGGGGAAAGCATCATCACCAATAATCACAGATTTGTCGGGCATCCCAAGTGTATTGTTCTGCATGGCTATGTTCAGAGGAGAGTCCCAAAATATGGCACTGTCACTTGCATGGCCATTTCCACCCACATCTATGTGACGGAAGCAATAATCGGCATCAACCATCGCAAATAAAATGATACTAAATGTCCCTTTATAATTGTAAAATTGCGAACCACTGCCATGTGGACGCTTAATTTGTACATGTTTTCCATCTATTGCCCCACAACACACTGGAAAATTCCAGTAAGTGATGAACTTCTTTTGTATTTCCTTCCATTCTTCATTAGTCGAAGGTACCTACAAAAATCATTCAATAAATTATACTATTTTACTTGGTCCAAAAAACTCGTGAAAATTTTGAATAAGGCGGTAAAAATTACTTTAAAATTATTAGTTTATATAATACTAGAAAAAGATTTAAAATTTCTAACATTCAAAATAACAGTCTTTAAATTTATTTCCAGGAGATAAGCTGCACACATGATGAAGATGGTATTGATACACAGAATAATTTAGACACCGAGATAGATGAACCATCTCTAGAAAACCTGGTTTCTTCAAAGAACAAAAGGAGGTGTATGGAATCTTCACTGGAAAAAATGAAACCACCTTCAGAAATTCCAAACAGAATTTAAAAAACAAATACAACTTCATCACAAATACATAATGCTCTTCGGAATTTCAATGAAATTGCTTCAAAAGTAAATAAGGAAGACATATTCGATCAATTCGGAAAATATGTAGCCTACGAACTTCGTGGACTATCATCGCGGGTTGCAATATTATTACAGCAAGAGATACAAAGTGCAATTACTAGGGTTAAACTTTCCGTTTACCAGCTTGCGACGAGCAATTTTGTATATGACCATCCAATTTCCATCGATATTGGTTCTCCAACTCACAAGGAGAGTAGGGAGGCTAGTACCCTTGGATTTTGTTCAAATTTCACATGGTGATAGCTGATGTGTTCCGATTTAACGTGTAACTTGCCGTTTGTGTGAATAGGCCTTGGTTGTCGAGATATCACAGTTTGAATTTCGGCCGATTTCCGCGTGAGCAATAAGACACGTGAAAGTGATCGCGCTATGACGAGCAGGCCATAGCCGAGTTGGTAAGGCGTTGGGCTAATAAGCCCAATGTCTGGGGTTCAAGTTCCGGTTGTGGAATTTTTCTTTTTTGATTTTTATCTTTTTTAATGCTGAAAAAATATACAATTCCCATTATTAATTTATTACGACTGTAAAAATTTAAATTGTACTATTTTTCTCGATTATAAGAATATATTTTTTTATCTTATAGTTGCGATTCAGCAATCTTTTTAAATAAATTCTTACACTTTTTATTGCTACAAAATAATTTACATAATTATTTTGTATTATACATCAATACCTTATAAATTATTTATTCAGATTCTTCTTTTGAAAAAATCTGTCGTGCGTACCGGCAAAGTGGGGGATGAAAAGTGTCATAAAAACAAAGTACAAATGCTTCTGGCACCAGGAACACACAACAGATGCAACATTTTCGCATTCACATTTCCTCTTACGCAGGCTATCGGGGAAACAAACTTCATTTACGTTCATAAAAACAACTCCTTGTCGTCGTTAATTTTGACGCAAACCACGCATATTTAATCGTGTCTTCGAAAATGGGTACACACAACTGGTGATGAATGATGGAGTGAATTTTTAATGCGTCGCCTCTAGTATTAATCTGACTATTCTCTCGCAATAAATACGTACTGTTTTGCAGGCGCTTTATGAAATTTTTGATTTGATTTGCACCATAGCGATCTCTTCTTAAAATCCATGGTCTTACCCAGTCGACCCTTTTCTTTCTTTTACGTTTCTTTGAATTGTCTAAATATTCTTGCAAAACAGTAGCAAGAAATAGAGCACCAGCGGCAACTAATTCTTTCGACATCTTTACTACAAAGTGTAGAAGTGAATTAAGTGTAGTGTTGCAAGCTAGTTTACTACCTGTATCAATTAGACAGAGTGAGTTTACAAGCGGGATATTAAACTAGCCAGCGAGTGGCGAGTAAAGTTGAACCGATTTCAACTTTTCTCACTCGGATTTACAAGCTAGCGAGTTTACTCGCTTTTATAATTAGACAAGGTGAGTTTAATAGCTGCTAGTAAATTTGCTGGCAAGTAGCTCGTAAACTAGCCCCGTGTAATCCCCCCTTAAGACAGTGTTTCCCAACCTTATTAGAGTGACTTTTCAGAATTTGGTGGCACCCCTCCCTGTCCACCATCAGTAATAATCGTGGTTTTTTTATCGTCATATCTAAAGCATAAAATCAAGATTTTATGTTTCTCCATATCTCCTTTCATTTCAAAGCACCTTTGCAACGAAATGAAGTTCGTCTTAACTCTGGTTTGAATTTTTGAAAGCCGACGATGCAAAATGAGGCTAAAAATGGGAAAATAGAATAATTCTTGCAGTACCCCTCAGAACACTTAACAGCACGCCAGGGTGCTGCAGCACCCAGGTTGGGAAACACTGCTGTAAGACATAATGTGAAGCTTATTGAACATAATACTTATGGGCAAGTCCAAGCGTTTTAAAATTGTTAACTGGCTATGATTTAATGCTTTAACTTATTTATTTACGATACTCTAGTTAATACTTAGCATGACAATATAATTTTGTTCTTATACCCCACAAAAATCAAGGGTGCACGTTATACACAGGGTATAAGAAAAGTCTGGATTTTTTGCAAAAAGTATAGGTGTATGTCATACACGAATATATACGGTATATAATCAGTATTGGGAAAGAAAGAGGTACTCACCGACTACTTCATGTTTACTGTTCTTGTAATTATTGTGTTATCTCCAAATTCAGAAAGTTTACTTTATCCTATAATTTCTTTGGGAAAAATCAATAGAATGTTATCATTCTAAAATATATTTCATAAAATACAAGGATCAGAGCCCTTCCAGAATGAGATGAAGATTTACTTGAAGAAATTGGTTTTCTTGCTTTTCTCTTAGCTCAAGTGGCAACTAGCTATTTCTGAATGACAATCAAGTTAACCCTTAAGTAGGCGCGTGGGGTCTTTAAAGACCCCATGCCTTTTAAAAACACTGTATTTTTCTTGCAATTACTTGTATGAAATAGATTTTTTCAGTACCTTCCTAGAATAATTATCTCCTTTTATTCATGTAAAAATATTGGCAATATGTGCTGTGGCCTTCTCGTAAAAATTCATTTTTTAACGTTGGGGTCATTTAAGACCCCACGCGCCTACTTGCGCGACTATTTCGAACTTATATATTTTTTCTTAATCAGAGAATCGTACCTCTCTGTATTTCCTTTTAGAAAATGATGCATTTCCTTGTCGCCAGGGCTATATGAAAGCCTTTAGCAAGGAATATAATGCCTTCCAAGAAAAACGACAGTAGTGGAACACTGGCAGCATTGCAGTTATTCCATACTATTTTAGATTTTATCTCTTCCCTTGATGCGAGACCTGTGGAAATACCCTTCTGCATTCTGGTTTAGGAAACCAAGCAATTCTTTATCAGCACGAGGAAAACCCTTGGCCCAAACACAAGCGAGGGATATGACCTGCACAGTTTCTTTCCCGGAAGACCGCGGAACGGGAGAAGGACCCCCGCGTGAGTGTGCACTTTTCCCGAGTTCCTATCTTTTCACTGGTTTCCTCTTTTTCCTCGTCAACACTATTGTCAATTTCTCGCACTAATCCTTACGACCGTCCAATTTATTATGCGAGAAATTTTGTTTCCACCACTTGTCTGTGTGTTTCAAACAACTTAGAGTGTCTCCTACATCTCCAATCGAGTACCTGTGAATTTCGTCTTTTCGTAAAAGGGCAGCATCTAAGTACATATGTGCCTAGATCACTCTGCGAAAAAGCCGCTAAATTAACAGGATCGCCACCATTGGAAAAACGCATTCATTTAGACCCCAAAGTTCGAGCTAGGTGCACAATTTGCCCTAGAAAAGTGGACAAAAAAACGAATCAGTGTTGCAATTTCTGTACCAAGACGATGCGCTTAAATCACATGAAAACTGTATGCAGTGATTGTGTTGTTAAATTTCAAAAGGTTAAATAAACGTACATGTTGTTTATGCATCTAAAGTGGTTTCTAATATATTGTTTTGACCCTCTAGTTCAGTAACACATCGAGTACTATAACCGTATATTTATTCTAAAAAGTTGAGAAGGTGGAGATCATACATGAGTGAGAGAAAAATTCATATATCCAAGTAAATGTTTATAGGTTATTGTACATTTATTTGCAAAGATTATTCGAATTTCATTGCAAAAAAATAATAATGCACTCCAGTTTAGTGTAATCATATGCAAGGTAACGATTCTTTGGGAAGAAAAAGAGGTGCATATTTCAGGAAAGAATTCGCCCATTAAATAACGTACTAAATGAATATAACAATTATATAATATTTAAACAAAGTTTATAGAATACCTTAGTGGAGATTAACACGTTCATTGCGGAAAAGAATTATTGCGAATTCCCGGATTACGGGAAAAATTTTTATTGAAGAAATTCAATATGACTTCACATTTATGTCCTAAATATGATATTAAAGAGTGAAAATGTCGAAATTTCTAAAAATATTTATTTTTTGAGGGGTACTGCATATTAAGGTGGAGCGTAAAATACTCATATGGCAATTCGGAGACGCTTGACCCGCCAAAAGTTGCCAAACGACATCAGGAAACCATTGTAAAAGTTTCGTCTCGATCAGTTGATATCTTCCGGTGCCGACTCGCATTTGAAATTTTTGGGTGCCCCTTGAGTAGGCAACCCCGCGATACACGCAGTTTCTTGTGCTTTCTACGCGATTTCCAGCCGAAATTCGATCCTTATGGGCCTAAAACGAACATCACTTCACCATCATAAGTTGCGCAACGAAAGTCAGTCCCATATAGTCCTATTACATGTCTAATTTGTACTCATTTTGTACAAAACTCAGGTTTGAGTCCTTTGTTGGTTTTACAGGTGTCAACGTCCTGTCGCTGTCCCTATAGTCTTATTTTATACTTAACTTTTGCATTCACGATGGCCCACACATTGGCACACTTCTGGAAACAGTCTACCTGTGTCTCCTTATCCCTCTCTCTGTTCCTGCGCCGCCGAGTGGAGCCACTTCTGCAGCTCTGCTACGGAGCGACGGGGAATACCCCGGCCCAAGGGAAAACGTCGGCGTCGCCCTTCGTTTGCTTGCGTCAAGATTATTTTCAAAGGAGTTGTGCTGAGATTAGTTTAGTGTTCATTCGTTCTTCTAGTGTTGAGTGTGAATCTGTGAATGTGAGAAACATGCCGAAGACAGTGAGAACTCGATCTCAAACTACATACCCTATTTTTAACACATCAAGGGAGTTTAGGGAAAGCGTTCTAGCGACCGGTGAAGATGTTATGAGGCAGTACCTGTTCATACAAGAGCGTCTGAAGTCCGAGCGGGGTTACGATCCAGCTGTGTCTGAAATCAGTACTGAAGTGGCCAAGAAATTGAATGCAATATGGGTGAAAGCATCCTTGCCTACAGTCTCCATGGTCAGGGTAACCCAGCTAATAAGGAAATATCATGAGAAGTACAGAAATCTGTGTAAATCCTTTAAGAAGCTACAGAACTCGGACAATTTCAAGAGAAAAGTTGGTGCCTTCAAGGAGGACTCTCAGAAACTGTTTGACATATGCCCCTGTCGTTGCCAAGATTTAAACTCTTGTAAGTGTTTACCAATATCCAGGAAAGTGCCACGCAAGGAAAGGCGATTTCTTATCGACCAAAGAACGGCAAGAATTGAACAAATAGGAAGTCTGGATGTATATGAAACAGGAAAACTTCGATGTAGGGTTGCGAGGGCGTCCAAAACAGCCGAATCCACCGCACGGCAAGTCTCTGCAGCTGCGTCTGAAGCATCAGCCAGCACATCCAGCATCCAGATGCCTCCGGATGGGGATGATGGAGACGATGGCGACACTTGGAAGACCGACAGTGACTCCAGCAACGAGTTCTGGCCAACTGTGGTGAAGAAAAGCTGTACAGAGAGGGCCGCCAAGCAGACACAAGACCTGTCCCCATTAGCTCGCATTGCTGATCGCTTTGGCACTTCGGACCGCCTCGCAGCCACAATAGCAACGGCAACTTTGGAAGCTTATGAAGTTGTGTCCCCTCAAGACACGTCACAGGTGATCGATAGATCAAGAATCAGAAGAGAGCGGCAGAAAGAGAGAAGGAGAGGACAGGATGCATCCCGCATCAGCTCTTTGCACGGTATCTACTTTGATGGATGCAAGGATGTCACCTTAGTAAACCAAAAAATCAACGGAACCTGGCACAAGAGGAAAATAAAAGAAGAGCACATATCGATGGTGAGACAACCCGAGGGCGACTATTTAGGCCACACCACCCCTCTCTCAGGTACCGATGCCAACATATCCCGCAGTATTGTGTCGTTCCTCATCCAAAACGCCATCGACACTGACAACCTCTGCGTGATTGGCTGCGACGGGACAAATGTGAACACGGGTGCTGAGAACGGCGTGATTAGGCAATTGGAACTAACATTCAAGAAGGCACTACATTGGGTGATTTGCCTACTGCACTGCAACGAGTTGCCCCTTCGCCATCTCCTGCATTTCCTAGACGGCAAAACAGCTGGTCCCACGACGCTCTCTGGTCCCATTGGTAAGGCCCTGCAGAAATGCGAGGAACTTCCAACGGTAAAGTTCAAGAAAATAGAGGCAGCTTTCCCTGATTTCGATATAAATTTATTAAACAATGACGATCAGAAATACCTGCTTTGCATGGTTCAGGCAGTAAGGAGCGGCTCCTGTCCGCCTGATCTTGCAGCCCTCAGTCCTGGTGCAATGTCCAACGCCCGGTGGCTCACTACAGCCAACCGTATCTTGCGGCTGTATGTGGCGACTAGTAAGCCTTCCAGAAACCTACAAATACTTGCAGAATTTGTCGTCAGAGTTTACGCAAGATGTTGGTTCTCCATCAAGGCAAGACCCACATGCAAAGACAGAGCCTGCCACATCTGGGAAATGGTCTCGTCCTCCAGATACCTGCCAGTAAGCATCAAGGAACAAATTGATCCAGTGATCCAGCGCGCGAGTTACTTCGCTCACCCAGAAAATATGCTCCTATCAATGATTGCAGATGAACGGCTGAAAGTACGGAAGCAAGCTTACCAGAGGATTGTTGCGGCGAGGGAGGCAGCATTGAAAATCAAAGAAAAGGTTGACAACAATAGCTTAGCTTCAAGGAGAAAAGGAAGGCCGAAGAAAGGAACTGCAATGGGAATAAGAGAGCTTATTGTTCGAGAGATTAATTTTGACGCAACTGAGTATGTCAACCTAATCAACTGGGATGATGGCGAAATAACAGCTCCCCCAGCCCTGGCCCACACGTGCGTGCGTGTGTGTGTGTGTGTGTATAAAAAAGTGAAATTTTGTTTTTGTTTGTTCTCTATACCAATGAAGATATTGTCACGAAACTTTGCATAGGTATATAGGTAACAGGCTATATGACAATAAAAAAATTTGGGTGGAGGGAGTGCTTAATTCAATAATTATTTTCCCATAAGTTTACACTTTATTTTTTGTTTTTTCAGAGTGCAAGGTTTTTTCCCTTCATTCATAAAAATATGGACCCATTTTCTTTGTTTTTGCTTTATTCTACAGTTAAAACTGTGTACTATCTTATTCTTAAGATGTTTACATGTTACACAGTTGAAGTTTTAGATTCACTAAATCCATTAAATTCAACGGGCACTTCAGCTAGTATCTATAAAAAGTTTAATATTGGATCATTTGTCATTAACCTAATCCCCTATTTTATCATTGTTTCTATGCTAAAATCAGTCTCGACTTACCATACCTTTTGTAGGAACGTAACCTGACATAAGTCTGAGGACCACCTCTATAAGGTATGGCCTGGAATTGAGGCTTTGTTGAAATGAAGCATATCTCACAACAACAGAAGGGATTCTTGTTAGCTTTCACAAAATGTCACTTTACTCAAAAATGACCGCTTTTATTTTGATGAAAATTCATCCTGTCCTAGAAATTAATGTCATAAACAATATTACATAAGATTAATAGATGGGGCTTAGTGGAAATCCATCATTTGTCGGCCTTGGTAAAGGGGTTGTTAGCATGTCTAGCTCCCATTGCTAGGGTTACAGGTTCAAATCCTGCTGAGGGCATGGTCGTGTTTGTTCATCATTCTTATTGCTGTTATGCTCATTGTAAAGGCCGAGAAGTGCTGTTTATAAGCCAGTGAAAAATAAATAAATATGGAGGGAGTACAGTGTTGTTTAAATTAAAATAACACAGCTAAAACTATTAATCATCAGGTGAGGATGGTGATTATTCATCAAAACCAGCCTTTGATATATAGTTTTATGTGGAATAAGTCAAAGCTTTATTAAAGCTGTGTGTTGTTTTAATTTTAGCTGCCTCAATTCCTCCAAATATTACATGAGCTTTATATCTCAAAGTATAAATATATAACCCAACATTTTTCAACCCATTACCCATTTTGCAATCATTTAAAGCTGCCATTATCTCCAATTGCAAATGTTCAAGTTAAAATAAACTAACTTAATGGCATTCTGTAAACCATAGGAGTACAGGTGTTCATTTTAAGTTCCAACCTTCCTTACAAGTTGTAGGGGAATTAAAACTTTCAAAATTGAGAAGAAACAATACTTGCTGTCAATTTTTTATATTTTTATAACATTTAAAGAAAGCTTTATCAGAAACACAAAGCGAAAAATGTTTTCCACTCAGTTTTATCGTCCATTACTGTTAAGACATAATTATAAAACATTTTTATTCTCACTTACCTACAAAAAAAAACTGGCATAGAACTTTTTAACTGCAATCCCCAATGATTTTATCGTGTGCAATGAAAGATATTTGAATAAAAACAGAAAAAACTTATTTACTAATGTGAAACTGCTCTAATGGCATAATATATTGAATATTACGTCCAGTTATTATCAAGCAAAGCTCTCCCTTCAATGTTGCTAAGGGACATATTGGGAGGAATACATATTAATTGTTATTAACAGTGACATCATATAGATCACGAGGGTATGTCTGTGAAAAAGTTTGTACAGTATATATTGCCCAGAGTTTTCATTCGTTCCTTTCCTTGCTCATTCATTTAGGTGCTCCAACGCTCTCTATGCTGCTTGAGCTGCCTCCCAGTCTGCCTGGTAAACCTCTCCCAGAAATCCCAAGCCTGCCTCCTCCTCCACCATCAGTTCCAAAGAGAGAAAGTGCCCCAACTTCTCCAATACCTTCCCCACCAGCCTCACCACAGCCTACACAAGAGTCTCTACCAAATCCTCCTGAAACCCTTGAACTTGTACCTGTAAAAGAAGAAGAAGAAGAAGAAAAAAAAGAGAAAGAGGACACTGCAAAACCAGATGAAGAAAATGTCTCCTCCGATAAACAGGAGAAGCAAGTGGAAACAACTACTAAAGACAGTGTCGAAACAAATGAGAGAGTGGATGATTTGTGTAAGTAGTTCTACGAATTTAATGAAACACGTTTAATGCTACATAGGATTTTATGCTAGTAGCAGAGAATCCTTTGTGTGTGTTTCATAAGTAAAGGTGGTAATGTATAGGAGAGTAATTGCATGATAATTTTTTATAAAAATTGTTTGTTAGCGTTAACCTTTAAACACTGGATTTAAATACTCGCTTTGGGGGTCCTGCTGCCTGATTTAATTTTGGATCTTTAAATATTTTGTGTTTTCTGAAAAAATCGCTTTTCTCATGAACTATTGGTGATAAATGTTCATATAAAAAGCATTTCATAGTAAAAATATTGAGGTATTACATATTTGTCTTTATTATATGAAATAAATGCATCAAAATAACATATTGTTACACAAACGTGATATAAAACAAGAAATACAAAAGACTTTTACTCACTTTTTAGTGGAATGTTCCTTACTCACTTCACAGCTGATGCAACCCCAATGTTTACTCGTTCCTAGAGGGTTGAGCTAGTGTGATACTCCTCAAAACATGGGGCAACACACAGTCCCACATCACTCTCCAACTTCACTTCCATTTTTCCTCTCGTACACATTGGAATCAACAAATATTTTGTCTAATTCCTCATGTGTAATTTTACATTTAGGGGCCATTTGGAAAAATATTTACCAAAACTATATACAATACAAACTTCAAGGAACTTAAAATTTAATGTTTTGCACTAGTGAGGTTTGTAAAAATGAGTACGTTATTACAAGGAACGTACATCTAGATTTTTGCTAGGGAATAATCGCACCACTTATAAACAAACATTTTGTATTAACCGAGTTTTTATTATTGAGGTTTAACTGTAATAATTAGGATATATACAGTAATACCCCCATTTACGTTGCCCCTATTTACGTTCATTCAAAGTTACGTCATCGATCATTTAGTACCTGTATACTGATTTACGTTGGTTTGCTTCAAAGTTATGTCAATATCTCAGATTTTTCGGAAAATGGGAAAAGTCGGAAAATCATATTTTTCTATTTCCATCTTCCTGAACCTTTTAATGAATTACAATACTCAATTAATGTATATTTTTAAAGTATTAAGACAAAAAACAATTATATTCACTCGTAAATTAGAAAAGATACTGTAAAGATGGAATTTTAGAATTTGGTTCAAATTCACCACTCCCTCCTATGTGATGCAATTTATTGGATTATCTCTTTATGCTGATACTAGCAGAAATCTCATCGATAGCCCTCTTTTGTTAACTCCTTAACTGTTTTTGTTGTAATATTACGCAACTTCGTCCTCACTTCACTGTTTTTGGCATAATATTACGCACCAATGCGGAGCTTCATGTACTATTTGTTCATCTATGAACGGGAATTTTTTTTGCTTATTGTTTTGTAAGTAAATATTGGAAGGTTAGGAACAAACAAGTCTAAGCACTTAAGATGGGGATTTCCGTCTTCCTTTCAAACGATGAAATTTTTCATTCGTACAAAATTTCATCCCTCCAAATTCCTTAAAGTGGATGAGGGAAAAGGACCAAACTTGCGCCTATCTATTCTCCAGCCGGCAAACCCTCAGTAGCTATTGAAGTATAGTTATCAGTTAGTCTGCTTATTCTTTCTGCCTACTTTTGCGAGTTTATGCCTGCAGCACGAGCGTAACCTAAACGTTTCCTTGGTCGCATAAATAAGTGTATACTTAGTAGACTTAGACGTCTTTTGCAAATATCAACGTAGACGCAAGCATATTGCAGAGAATTTACTATCAATACTAACGGTTCATATAACCTGTTCAGAAATCCTCTTGTAAGACACTCACCCCATTTTTTCACGGCGTTTCAGGAACAGTGGTGTGCAGGGTACACGAGTAAATACGGTATTTAATATTGAAGGTAAAAATTCTGACGTCTTGCACACATCACCCCCTTATATCATTGATTCTTATGGGAAAAATGGTTTCGATTTTTGTTGATTTGATTTACGTCATAATTTTTAGGAACGCATCCTCGACGTAAATCAGGGCATTACTGTAATTACATAAAATTATTCAAATTGCCAAAAAATAAAAAAAAGATAAACTACTGAAATTGTGTACTACTACCACTCTATTTCATCGTCTGAAAATAAATAAGTAAGGCAGTTTAGAAAATGCAGGTATGCAAAAGAAGAAAATAACAAAGGGACCTTAGGGTTGGGTCTTAGTCACAGGATTCAGTTTACCATCTCTCTTTGGATTGCGTGAGAGGGTCTCACAGCAGAGGCTTATTTTTTTTTAGAGAGAGGGACTCTCCCTCGAGTGTTTGTTTACTTTCCCCTCTCCTAATCCTTAAGATCTTAGGCCTTGGGAGAGGTGGAGGATAAGAAGAATGTCTGACCTTTCGTCTAATCTTACTATCTCGATTCCATGACGATTATGACATCTGTGAGTGGCCTCGAAAGTAAGCGTTCTACCAGTGGGACGCTTGGCGGCTTGCCCTATGTATTTGCCAAGACCCGGGTATCACATTTGGCAGATAAAGGTTAATGACATTATAAATATATGAACTAGAAGAAAACATTCACTTTATAACTTAACTAGATTATGTGTAGCATTTCTTTATTCATTTATTGTCATAACAAATCCTATCAATGATACTGTGAAAGTAAAGGAGGGGAAATTATTGGCAGAAGCCATTTATTTCCTTCACCTTTAAGATGTTAGGATGCTAGTAAAATACATTATACTCTGAATATTTATTTGAATGGGAATATATTGTAATATTAATCATTTTATATATACTTTATTTTATATTAGCACCAAAGCCAGAGAAGCCTGATGATGAAACATCAGCACCAGTTTTAGAAGTGACTACTGTGACTAAATCCCTCCCAGAGACAATTTCTGTTGCTGAAGAAACAAATGTTCCCCAAGTACCTGTATCCACTAGTGATAATAATGAAGAGCCTGAAGTTATACCATGCACCAAACCTAGCACATCAGAATCAGTTGAAGAGAATGTTGAAAGTTCAGTTACCACTGAAGGTATGGAAAATCTTTGTCTTCTTTTTAGCTGAAAAGGGCTAGTGCAACACTTTGTTTGTTATTCCATATTGTTAAGTTAATTCATCCATCCCTCACATTGCACATGTTCCTGGAAAAGACCATGTAAAGCAAAACAGTGCAAAGAGGGATGTCTTCATATAAATACATGATGTCATGTTTTAGTGCCATCTTGAGTTCAACATGCAACTACATATTTTGTTGCATTTTATTTATAATTGTTTCCTTTATTATTTCTTATAACCTCTGAGTCAAATTAAAACATTTTGTGATTTTTTCAATGCTTGAAGACCATTCTAACACCATGCTAAAGCGAAATTGGTGGCTGTGAAATTCAAGGTAGTTCTCTAAAAAGAAAAATATGAAAAATCAAACACATTTGTAGCAACACCATGCAATAAAAGGGATGAGTGTATCAATATTATTTCCATTTTCAAACATCACCCACTTGCTGTAATTATTTGGTCAGCTAAATAAAAATATTACAACATGGTAATGGTATGGTTTATATTAAATTCTGCATCCATATTATTTTCATTTGAATGGAAAGTTGATTGCAGAATAAATATTATACCTTATTTACCTGAGTACAAGATGAGGATATTTTTTTTATTTTAACATCTGAAAAACCAAGAATCACATTATATTTATGTAACAAGTAATAACTTAACATGAGCCAGTGTTTAGATCAAAGTTTCACAGTAAAAAATATATCACCAAAGTGAATACATGAGGTTGCAAAAAGAATGAGTGTTACAAGCATTGGTTTGTTAAATTTTTCTATAAATATGGAATTTTATTAGAGGGCTTTCTTGTACTCAGGGTCATCTTATATTCAGGTATATATAATTGTTCTTATAAAACTAAATATTTCAAATGATATTGAGATTTTCATATTATGTTTTAGCTGAGGAAATTGAACCTGCTTCCGATAAAAAGTCTTTGACCGATGTTCCTCACACAAAATTCCCAGAGAAAATAGAAGGTATGTTGCTTGAAATGGTAAAACCTTTTACATAATCTACAGAAAACTATTATAAATGCATAATGTTCAATTTCATGTTGTTATTTACATTACTGATGAAAGTTTGCAAGAATCAAACAGAACTTGATTTTTTCAGGCATTTATTAACCTAGATTATTTTTTCTCAATAAATTTTGTTTTCCATTAATAAGTTAATCTTTTCTTTCAGTTGCTGAAGTGAACATTTCAGAGACTAAAGCAGAGGAAGTAATTAATGAACCGCCTGAGGATGAGAAGGTAAGTTGTTCATAATATTTATAATGGCAAAATATTAACCTCATACACACAGTCATGTTTCCATAATATGTGGTAGATGTTAAATAGTAAACTTCTTCAAAATTGTATTAAGACTATCAGATTTTGTAATTGATAGTCATTCATGTGACCAATATGTGATATCATAAACCAAAAAAAAATGTATCAGGTTATTCTGATATTTTGCATACTTTCCTGTAGGCATCTACCGCTGAAGTGGTTGAGAAGAATGTAAGTACTGAGATACCTCCATTAATAGACACATCAAAAATTAGTGAAGAATTGCAGACAGCTGAAACCACAGAAGAAAATGTGGAGAAATCCTCAGAAATAAGGACAGAAAACTCGTCATTGGAAGAGATTGAAAAGAAAACAGATGTAAAGGAAGTCTCTGAGAAAGTTACTGAAGTTATTGAAGATGTCATAAAGGAAGAAAAACAACCGCCAGCAAACCTTGATTCTAAACCAGTTGATGAACCTTCTCCATTGTCCGAATCCACTGAAGTAACGAAAAAAGAGGAAGGTGCACCAGAATCAGCTGCTGAAGAGGAAGATGTTACAGAAAAAAGTCCTATCATCGAGAACCTGCAATCAAGTTCCGAGTCAACTACTCCTGATTCTCAACTTAAAAGACGTGGTGGGGGACGTGGCAGGAAATTCAGAGGCCGTGCACTCGCTTTGGTAAAATTTTGTAATTTTTAAATTTCTTTTATGCCATGTTTATTTACGAGTGATGTTATCAATAGTATTTCATTTTTTTGCAGTATCGGATGCGGCAAGAAAGGAAAGCAAGGGAAAAACTTGCAAAAGCAAAGGGAGAGTTACGCAAGACAGATAGTGGTTCGGAAAATAATCCAAAAGAGTCGGAAATTACACCTGTTAGTGCATCAGAAGATTCTCTCAGGAAAGATAAGACTGAAACCAAAATGGCCATTGTTGCAGACAGTGAGATTAGCAATTTGAAGAGTGAATGGGACGAAGATGCCACTGAAGATGCAGTAGAAGAAGAGAAGAGAGAAAGTGGCATTAGTCAGAAGAAAATCAAAGGAAAGAAGATTGATGAAGCAACCGACGAGAATAAGCAAAAGACGGACAATGTACAAAGTTTGGATAAACCTAAAGTTGAAACTGTTGTTGATGTTGCAGAAGAGACAAAGAAAACTGTTGTTAGCAAGACTGAAAAGGATGCTAACAACAAGGAGGAGAAACATGATTCTGAAGTAAGTAAAGAAAATGAAGGGGAAAAGTCTTCAATCATAGTGAAAGAGGGTGGAGATAAAAAGACTGCAGAGGCTAAAATTGATGACAAGCAGCTTAAGAAGGGCTCTGAAACAAAGAAAATTGAGGAAGGCTTAACAGAACCTGAATCTTTGGATGAAAATAAATTGGCAGTTGAAAGGAAAGCTGAAGATAAAAAAATATCAGACAAAAAGAGTGAAAACAAAGCAAAACAAATGCCCAGCGACAAGAAACTGGATGACAAAGAAAGGAAAAGGCTTAAGGACTACAGAATTGAGAGGAAGGATAAGAAAGTCGATGGAGAGAAAAAAGACGAAGATGTGGTGATAAAGGAAGAAGGGGAACGAGTGGCAAAGGAAGAAGAAAAGAAAGTCAGTAAGGAAAAGAGGATAGAGGGCAAAGATAGGAAAAGCTTAGCAGAGAAACGTGTTGAAGTAGGAGATAAGAAACAGGTTAAGGAAAAGAAGTCAGAAGAGAGGGAGGAAAAGAGTGATGTTGAAAAGAGGGCAACCGAAAAAGGAACGAAAGAGCCCGAAGTTAAGAAACCTGAAGGAGAGAGGAAAATGTTTAGGGAGAGAAAATCTGAAGAAAAAGAGAAAAAAGCTGTGTCAGAAAGGAAAGTGGAAGACAACAAAAGGAAATCGGTGGATGAGAAGAAAACTGAAGAAGTTGAAAGATCCAAATCCACTGAGAAAGAAGTAGTTGTGTCATCTAAGAAGAGTGTAACTGCTCCTGCTCCTGATAAATCTAAGGCATTAGCGGTGATGGCAGTATCCAACAGTGACACGGCAGAAAAACAAAAAAGGAAGATTGAGACAGTGGAAGAAGAAATAAACGTCAGTGACAAAAATGCTCCATCAGAGGCAAAGCAGGTGAAACGAACTGAGGAGGTGCCAAGTGTTCGGGTTGGTGAATCAGATAAAGAGAAAAACGAATCAGAAAGAAAGGTTGAGGAAGAAAGTGCAGCTAAACGAAAAGTGGAGAGGAGAAAGGGAATTTTGAGTAGACGGTTGGATATGGAAGAGGGTGCAAGTAAAGGCGTCCTGAGTGCTGTTGCAGTAGAGGACAAGGAAAAGACGAACGAAGGCGAATGGACTCCCAAGAGCAATTTTGGAAGGAGAAGAGGAGGTGGGAGTATGTCCATTAGTTCTGCACCTGGGACACCATTAGACCAAGTTCCAAGTAGCCCTGCATCATCTCAATCTCTGAGGTGAGTTTTTATTTCTTTAAAATATTAATTAAGTTTATATAAATTTAATTATGTGATTCTGTTGCCAGTTGTCTGTAGTCCTCATTGAAACATTTTTTATTTTCTTTTTGTTAATTGTTGTTACTTTTAATTAGGTAATTCATCTCATTTTATGAGACAGCATATAAAATTGAATAATTAGTTAAATACAGTATATATTAGCATATGTCATTGTCTCAGGTGGATTTAGAAATATTTCATAATTATCACCTGAATGCCTTCAAAAGTTGTAAACTTTAATCATTTCTATAAATTGCACAACACATCTTGATGTATGGTTGGCACTTTGCAAATACCACTGTAGTCATCTTCTAAAGATGTATGAAATACTTATAATTAAGATAAATATTACCTTCATTTACCAGAAAAACGTGTTTGAGAAAGGTTTTTTATTGCATTTTTTTTAGCATTCTTTATGCGTTAATTTTGCCAGCCATTTAGTACAAGTAAATATAATATTTCTGTTTTGGAATAAGCTTAAACTCCTTTTATTTATGAATCTTAAGCTTTGATGATAAGTATATTAACATTATAATCCTTGTTGAATATGTAGCAGTGTATATCCATATTGCTCATCTTACCACAGTATTTTTAAATACCTTTCCTGTTTCAAATAACTGAAGATATAGTCAACCTTTTCTGCTTGTATTAGCATCATGGTGGAAGTTTCTAAAATAAACAAACTTTACAGTCAATTAATGATGATAATAAAAAATCTTATGATGTCACTGCAACAGCAAGTTTTGTTAATATTCTCTATCAACAAAGATAAGTAAAAATAAAATCTTAACTTTTCCACATTGGCATTTTTTTCCATGCTAAAATATTTCATGATTCTTTTATAGTGAAGAGGAACGGGATTATCGTGCTTGGAAGAAAGCTATACTTCTTGTGTGGAGCCGGCTAGCTACACACAAGTTTGCTTCAATTTTTTTGCGGCCTATTACAAATGATCAAGCTCCCGGATATCACAATGTGGTCTTCAGGCAAGTCATTTTATCTTTGCAAAGCAATTTTTTGCATTATTTAATAGTATAATAGCCCAGGTCTGTTGGTTGGTTGGTCAAGCTTTCACGATGGCCAATATAGAGCGTTTTAACAAACTTCCTGAATAGGTAGAAGATTGAAATTTGGCAAGGATGCTTGATTAATATATTTTAAGGTAATGAAGAAAATAAACCTCCAAATAAGTCCTGGGTTCGACTCCAAGAAAGACATTTCCATTTTCCGTAAGGTAACATGTAAAAATCAATTTTTTGATGTGCAGGCTTTTAGCACAGGGGCCGGCAACCTATGGCTCATGGGCCTCATGCAGCCCCCGAGTGCATTTTTTTGTGGCCCATGAAGCCATGATGAAAAAGTGATCAGTCTAATCTAACACAGCCAATTCCATGTTTTTCAGTGAAGTTATGGTCTCAAAAGCTTTTCTGGTGGAGTTTTAATGTTAGAAAACTGATTAGATTTGACTTCACTAATATAAGACCACAAAATCTCTAGGTAACTTCTGATTTAAATGCCCATTTGGCCCGCCGAAGCTCTCGTGATTTCCAATGCGGCCCTCTGAAGCATTCACAACAACAAATATGGCCCGCCATATAGAAAAGGTTGCTGGCACCTGCTTTAGCACATCAATGTTAATTTCAAATTTTGTTGACAGCAACGATATAAATATATATCATAATTAAATTTTGATAATTAATAATTTAATTTTTCTTTTAATATTTGAAACAAAATAGCACAGCATTTCACACCATTTCTTGTTTACCTAGGCAATTAATAAACGCACCCTTCTTCTTCATTTATTTTTTATTACCCTTTTGTCTTAAACCGGCAAAAATTGGGTTGTCATGAGAGCAAAATTTATTCAATTAAAAACTAGTAACTGTGTAGTTAAAACTTAAATTTTGTAAAAGTACAGTCCATATTGGAAATTTTTATGTAATTAAACGAAACTTGATATCTTTCTCCATTCTTTGGTGCGAGTTTAAAATTCTTGCAATGATGTTAAGTAATTTTAAAATGAAAAATAAAATGATGCTAAACCAGTTCCCATGCTATTTGAATGGAGTAAAATCAAAATATTTTTATTTAAAAATGTCAATCAAATTGGTTTAAATGCCATACAATGTCTTCATTCTGTTTATTTTGGATCTAGTTATTTTGGTTGAATGATCTCCTTAATTAATTTAGTTTTCAACTGAGAAGAAGTGAGTATGGATTAGATTAGGTTAGATATTGTCTTTATTTGGGGCGAGATTGAGACTAGAAAGTCCCATCTTCCACTTAATCCCTCATCATGATACAAATATAATATTATATACTAGAATTAATAATAATATAATAGTAAGATTCACTAAACAAGTCATCATATATTGCACTATAATGTATAGGATAAACATACATAAGAGGAAGAAATAGAAAAGAGAACAAATAAATACACTACAGGATATCACGTAAGGAGAAACTGATTGTAAATAGGAACCACGTAAAACTGAAAGACAAGGTCCCCATATACAGACAAACATAAAAGTTCTTGCTAATGGATTACCTACAGTCAGCTAACACGCTTTCTTTTTTCACCAGGAATAGAAAAATATATAAAGAGATTACTTATTAACTGCTACTGTATCTTCCTAATACTGCCAAAAGAAACCCCAGTGCTTTCACTCACAATTCTTTACTGAATACCTGGCTACTGATTCACTGACTAGTTCTGCAGTCATGGGGATTTTCCCATTAAATCCCAAAGTGTAAAGACAGCCAACCTACTCTTTTGGATTAATATTACTGATGACTTAGCCTATAATATAGATGGGGAGGCCAAACCTGTCGTAAAAAGATATCCTTTGCTTCCAGCATAGGCCA
This sequence comes from Uropetala carovei, assembly GCA_036926305.1. NCBI lineage: Eukaryota > Metazoa > Arthropoda > Insecta > Odonata > Petaluridae > Uropetala > Uropetala carovei. The sequence goes on from JAXCHB010000169.1 coordinate 7,630,765, forward strand.
TGCCCACTTAACAAATACGTACATTTGAGTAAGATTTGATGTAGTTTGTTTCTTTCAAGAATATGCTTACAGAAACTTCACAAGTGGGAGAGAGAGAGAGTTTGTATTCAACAGAAGCGATTGCACCTATCGTCCTCTCAGACATGCAACTTCTCTCAGCCAATGAATCTTCTATCATTGTAACTCGAACAGTGAAAGGATGGCCCTGAAATCCCATTTTCATTTCCGTCTCTAAACCTGACTGCCATGAAATCCCACCACCTCCAAAACACCACCACCCCTAGGCCATTACCTACTTTGGCCTTATTGCAAATGCCCATACCCATTCCATGTCTAGGTATCACATTCTTCTCATCCACTGATGAAAGAATCAACTGTTCCATCTCCTTCCCTACACAGAATGGCATGTTCAAGTTCATCCAAACCACCATTTTTTTATTTCATTATAGTGAGCTTTGAGACCGTAAAATGGTTTTAGCATAGAACCATGTCACTTCATTAAGCATTCTCATGAAATAATGCAGTGACATTAGTTTATGGCAGTTCTAAGATGAAGGTATCACAAAAATACATAAAGTGAAATATTCATATTCTTTGAAACAAAAATTGATTTTTATAGCCTATCAACTGAATGGTGATGTAAATAGCATTTTATGGTTACCCAGAGTTTTATTATAATGCAGGTTTATTTTATATTTGGTTGCAACATTAGGTCAGTTGATTTGTATACCGTTAAGAAGAATGTAGAAAATGGAGTGATTCGTACAACTGCCCACTTCCAGAGAGATGTGATGCTCATGTTCTTGAATGCTATCATGTACAATTCAAGTGATCATGATGTCCACCGAATGTCAGTGCAGATGCAGCAGGAGAGTTTACAGCATATACAGGTAAAAATCATAGCCTATAACTTTGAATAGCTGAACTCTTTGGCTTTTCCATATGTTGTGTAAAGGCTTGTATTTTTTGGTAATTTCTTTAAGTTCAGGCATCACTTTTTGGAGGTCACTCATGACGCAAAAGTAAATCAACTATATATCTTGGTTCTTGTAACAGATTTTGTTGGAAGCATCAGAAGCTCCTAAGATTCTCAGACGTGAGACAAGGGAAGGCAATAAGAGGTCAGACTCTTCATCCCAGATGCATTTGACATCTACTTCATCCCATGATGAGGCATCTGCTGGGATTACTGCATCCTCGATCAGCTCACATACTCCAGGTATCTCATCCGTATCTGCTGTGCCATCTTCCTCTAATTCTGTGTCATCTTCCTCTTTGGCGGAAAGTTCGACAGTCACAGATGCAAAAGTTGGTGGTAATAACAAGGAGGGAGGTACATTGGCAGCCAGAGACAGAGAAGCGACACCATCATCCTCCAAGAGAAAGAGAGGTTCCACTTTTGGATCTGTTCAACATGGTGAGGAAAAAGCAGCCAAGAAACAAAGGGTTCATCGTACATCTGCAGGTGGGAGTTCTTCTTCATCCCTGACGCCAAAAGTTGATGGGGACGGGTAATGGGTTGATATGTTGATCTGCTGCTAAGGCAGATAAAAAGTCAATTGCATGAACTCAAAACATCCAATGGTAAGGGTTTCAGTGGAACATTCCAAAGGTTGTTTTTGTAAATTATGTTCTTCTTGTTATTTTTAAATATTTCCTCATCGGGTAGTTTTGATTGAAAAATGGTTTTGGATATGAGGGATGTCTATTTAAACAAGTAGATTAGTTTTGGAGGATTTAATTTTATGGAGGAAATTCATCCATAAATGTGCCTTTTTTGGGAAAGAATCTATTTGAAAATCAAGTCAAATTGTATGGTAGATAGCAAGTAAATTCTCATTGATTTGAACTCTGGTTATTTTAATTTTCAATGGTATGAACTAAGTAGGTCTTTGATAGTTAAAGGCATTATGTTATGTGTATTACTACTTAGTATTTATAGCAAGCATGGTTCAAATCTTTGAGAGATTGCTGTAAATTATAAGGCAAATGAAATCAAGTGAACATTGTATTTTCAGAACGCACAAACTATGTGTAATCATAAAATATTTACTAATTCCTGTATAGTTTTCTATAAAGAATTTGAAATGAAATTTGCATTTTCTTATTAATGCACTAATGACACAAATATACACTTAGTATTAGCCATCTTATATCATTCTTGCCTATCTGTAGACTAAAATCTGTAGTTCTTCTCTGCTTTTCTTGGTGTTCAATTTGTTATAGTGCTTAGTTTGTTTTGGCTCAAAGAAACTTACTGCTTTGCCTTCAGAATATGCTTGATTTCTTCATTATGTGATATTCACATACTATTTAGATTTCATGATTATTTATTGGCATTTTTGATCTTTTGCAAAATTATTGATTATATCAGTTCAATTTTTAATTTGGAGAGGTGTTTAAATAGGTGACCTTTTTTTATTGCTAAGGCAGAAATCATAAGTCCATGAAAAATGAAAACATCATATATTTAAGTTAGTCATATTCTAAATTTACTCAGGAAAATATTTTACTGGCAAGCATACAACTAAAATTAACACAAACCTCACTTTAAAATTCACTTTTCCAAGCTATAGAAAAATCTTAGAATTCTCTCCTTATGGAATGGTAAGAGTCAGTTGAAATAATTAAATAAATTAGGTTTAATGATATTGAACCACGATAGTATAACTTGTTCATTGCTATAGAATTTTAAACTAAGTTTAGCAGCAAACCAAAATTAGTGACATAACTAGTTACTTACCTTTGTTTAGGATTTTCAAGGACCACATTTGGGAAAGAAATCAATTGATAATTAAGACAAGCCCAAAAACTATAAAACAATTTTTCAAAACCACATATGCACCTCAGCCACAACTGAGCCATTATCATTGGTAATTCAGTGTTTGATCATCTTTCTCAACTGTTTTATGATGATCGTAGCTCTCTTAATTATAAGTTGGATTGCATTTATAAGTTGGAATGGAAAATTGATCTTTTGAATTGAGGAAGAAATACTAAGAAGCTCGTTACAATTAGTACAATTTAATATAAAGCTTCAGCCAAGTGAATTGTTTTGTCAAAATGTTATTGAGGCTTTCTTTTAAAAATTAACTTTGCTTTCAAAGTAATTGTTATGAGTTTTGATTCCTTGTTTTTCTCTAATGTTCAATTAAACTTTGAAATAATAACTTAAGAAATTAGGAAAGGAGAAAAGTTCTGAACTTGGCAGGACTCAAATCTGGGTCTCTCACTTGCCCTGTAGGGGCTTTAACCAACCATGCTATCAAGCCAGTCTAATTCTCCATTCTTGAGATTTTATATGGTTATTCAGCTATTCTTTTTTATCACTTGAATTCCAACCATAAGGCAAACTTGATAATCCTTTTTGTTAAATTAAGTGACTCTTAAAGAACATCTATAAAAGTTTGTTTCAAGAGTAATAATCAGACATTTTTGATGCATTGTTCTGTTATGCTCAATCATGCCTTGAAACTTTTTAGTAGCCTGGCAGAGGAAGTATGGACGTTTGGAAGTTTCTTATGCAAGCTTACATTAAATGTTTGCTTGACTTTTCATGTGTTCATATGGGAGCCTTAAATCTAATTTTTTATCTGTTAAGGTACTCTTCTTTGTTTATCATGCTAAAATGAAGAACAATCAAGATGAATGGATAGTAAAGGCCAAGTTTAAACAGCCCTGTATTTTTAATTATATAGAGCTAATGTAATTACACAAATTAATTATGTATATCCTTAGAATGTTTGTCCAGTAGTTTTTGATAAAAATGTTTCTCACCTGATAAATGAGAAAAATTCTATTCATTGTTTTGCCAGTTTGATGCCCATATTAAGAATTGAATTAAAATATTGGACGTACTTTTAAAAACTTGTTTTTAACTTTAAATTATTTATTTTTATGATTCAATCCTAGATAATTTGAACATATATCAGCATTTTTATAAGAATAATTTGTCCAATGGAAATTCTCTTTACAATACACAATCATGAATTTTACCTTGTCGCTAACACACACAAATCAATTTTATTTATAATTAGTACTTTGTTAATTCACCATTGAAATGAAGAAGGAAGTATCAGGCAGTGTCTCATTTATTTTGTATTTGCTGGATCCAATGCTTTTAAAACATTAGACAAATGAGAGGAAATGGGAGATCTGTATTTCTAAGGTAGACTAACAAGGGAAGGGCCCGAATCACCCTCGACCGATTTTCATGAAAAAATTTTCCTAGGCTAATTTTGGGTCAAGGAACATGAAAATCATAGTCACTCAGTGCGCAAATGCGTGCATTGCCTCCCAGAGGGAGCCAAATTTCATCTCATTATTAGCTACACATCAGTGCCTGAAAAGCACGTAATTCAGTGATGAGGTTTATATAGTTTCTTTTTTAAATTATTTCCTGTCAAGATTTGAACTCAGAACTTGAACTTTTGGAAAGTTTAGAAATTGTAGTTTCTTATTTTTGAAGACAGAATTCAAATTCCTGTAGCTTTAACATACATTTTTAGTTTTTATCAGAAAGAAAGGGAGTTTTTCTGGGTCTCAAAAATCGACTACCATGGCAATGAGCTCAATGCTTTTATATAGGTAAACTTTTAATAGGAATCAGAGGGCTACATTATAATGTCATTAATGTTAAACAACGACCAATGGAAGAAATTTATTTTTTTGGAAGAAAATCACCTTATAATATCTGCTGTATTAATATGCAACGGCGTTGTATAACCATTTCCGTATGTTGACAGCACTAGCAGAAAAAAATATCTGTTAAATCAGGCATTGATGTGTATCTAATAATGAGCTGAAATGGCTCCCTCTGGAAGTTGACGCACACATTTGCACACTGAGTGACTACAATTTTCGTGTTCCTAGACCCAAAGTTAGCCTAGGAAAAATTTTTCACGAAAAACAGTCAAGGGTGATTCAAGTCCTTCCCTTGTAAGACAGCTTTACACCAAATTTAGTTGGCCAAACTTGAATTATTTATTTAGTAAAATTTGCTTGTGATCTGTTTTTATAAATGTACAGGTATACCCTGATTTATATCCATTCCTGAAAAGTGCTATGTAAATCGAAGCAGTTTTTCCATAAGAATCATTGGTATGAAGGGGAATGCGTGCAGGAGTTTAGGACAGTTAGGCAAATCCGATTGCAGTAACCCCTCAATTTTGGCGCTATATAGCCGACAAATTGAGTCCTAGTTCAAATAGGAAAAAACGCATGGAAATAGTATTAGGAGGACATGACGGGGACGAGAATTCCTCAGTAATGTTCTGGGTCATCTGCAGTAGGATTGCAATACTGCTGTATTTCTAATCTTATTTTTGGGCATAGTCACCTAACCGCATAAAGCGATTCTCCTCATGCAGGTGCTGTCTTACTATGAGTACACTTGCACATCTTATTTGCAGAGAATTATTCATCAGTGAAATAGAAAAAATTCCTATTCTTCAGGATAATAGCATTTAAGAATATATAGACATTTAATAAAGTGAATTAGAATTATTAATATTGTTACCATGCTTATATTTTTAGATTCTCTAATATTAAATAATTTTCCTAAATTCTTAGATAATTATAGTATGCATAATCAGATTCAGCATGAAATTTATTGCAATTGAGCATCATAATTTTACTTAAATTGCAAACTCATCATAATCACAACAAATTCTAGTGGGGGAAGCTAGTAGTCAGACATGTGACTCTCCAGTCAGCTCAGATGAGAAAAAATCACTCCTGTACCCAGGTGCTCTGAGCGTCTCAGGTCCGAATTTGCCATTTTCTTTTCTATCACTATTTTCCCTCATTACAAAAGCCTTCAAAGGCGACACTAAGAGCATTAGCCTGAGTTTGGAGTAATGCAGTGTATTTAAGATCGTTGTTTATTTAGATATTATATTACAGAGAGTAGATATTTATATCGCAATATGTGATTTTTATTGAGTATTTTAATCAGATAATAGTTTCAAGAAGATGACAATGAAAATTTAAAGAACCTTAGATCTCTAATGATATAATTTCGATTCAAAACAACGTAAATCGATATACAGGTATTAATTGATCGGCGACATAACTTTCATTCAATGTAAATCAGTATATATGTACCTGTATATGAGTGGCAAAATGGGTCAAGCTTACATTAAATAATGGCAGAAGCTGCCCTTCTTGGCAGTAATTCAAGTTTAATCATATTTAGGTATTGGTGCATCTTAATTTTATTAAGTCTACATTTTTCTAAGTTGATAGCAACATAAAAGGTGCTCATGTTGTCACAATCTCATATTTTATATTCATTTTCCATTCTTATGATTGTTTGATTTGGTGATATTGTATTGTTTTTGAGTGGTTGCATCTAGATTTCTCATAAGGGGATTATTGTAGTAAGTTGACATTTTGGTTAGATACAAAAACTTAATGTCAAAATAAATTATAATTTTGTTGATTGAAATAATTATTTAATATTTCTATTAATTTAAGGTAAATATGCCATGGGTCAAATTATTGTTTTGTTCATTTGCTTGGAATATACAAGCATTTGTCGTTTTGGAGTATACTTTTTTAAAAATTAAGCTTGTTAACCATGGTAAACATTTCTATGAAATGTGAATATAATATCAGTGTAAGGTATTGCTATTTATCCAAATTACTTTCTTGATGCTAATTTTTGTTTTACTTAGTATAGTATGCTTTTGTTCTTGTTTTGTCTATGACTGTAATTGAGATGCACCATAATACTCATAACTAGGTCATATTATGTGAGGCACATAAATTTGTATCATTTGTTCTTAGGAAAGTGATATTGTTCCTGTTTTGCTTGTCTCTGTCAAACATGTTGGTTGGAATGAGTTCTTCTAATGAGGCTAATTGTTAATGCTACTCACTCAATGAGTACACTTATTCGTCATCATTCTCAAAATCAGACCAGAATCCCTTAATTCTGTTTAGTTTGTATTAGCTTAATTGGAAGAATTGCATTTCACTTATGTTCTTTATCTTTGAGTGAGCTAAAACTCCAAAACTATATTGTTCATCACTTCATGATATAGTTTATTGAAGCTTATTATTCAGCTATGTGCTTCTATCAAATCAGTTCATTTTAGCCATTAACGCTTTCCCACTGAATTTCAATTCTCTGGGGATTTAAGATTTTTTAAAAAGACATTGGTACAATGTACTCTTTGATTCAACTTTTGTTACGTTAACTTTACACAATGGGAAATTTCTGAGAATTTACCATAAAGCCATGAAACTGTTATTATGGAAAACAATTTTTTCATTATAGCTTGAGATACAAAAATATTTCTACAGCAACATAAATATCTTTTCTGTCATTCAGTTCCTGATGATGGTACACTAAACAAGCTAGTATGTAGAATAATCTGTAGCCCTTGAATTAACAGCAATCTCCTCATTTCTAACTAAGCTATGCAAAACCAGTTCATGACTACTGAGATAACCGCAGTTTTATTGGAAGCATTGATCTGATTATGGGAAAAGTATTCAAATGTGTCATGCAAAGATGGTACATGTAGTATGAAGTACCACTATGTATGTAACGTAAATACTTGTTAGTGGCCAAATAAAATGTAATAAAAGTTAGGTATACTTCACTATACCGATGGTGAGAGAGAGTTAAATTAGAGTAGGTCTTATTGAATGAATATTTTAAGTTATTTGTGCAGATGTTTCATATGCTTACTGATGGAGGAAGGAAGTTATGAAATCTTGACTTGTGTAGTCTCACGGTTTTCTTACTGTTGGAAATGGGATTACCCAATTATATTATTTATGAGGACAAAATTTTTAATCAGCCTTACTTATTGCAGTTAGATTATGAACTCATAATATGTTTAGGAAAAATTCCTCTGCATTATGGATTATAAATTGTACAGTTTTAGTTTGTCCTTAATAGTTTTTCGTGCTTTTGTGAATACTTTACTTCAGTTTAATTCCAATTCCTCTTCTACACTTTGGGGTAGAAGATCAACTAAGTAAATAATAATTCCAACCAATTCAGTCATGTTACATAGCAGTTAAAAATTCCTAGAAAGTATTTTTTAACCAATGAACCTCAACGACTACACATTTACTTTGGTTTGTTCGGTGGACTTGCACATCAGTTTTTCTACCAAGAACTTGTGAATCACAATCATTGAACCTAATTTCAAAATAAATGGTGCTGCTTTTAGATGTTGCTAAAAGAAGAGGAAATATAATCACTCAAATATCTTTGGCAAAAGAAAACTTGGAAACTTTTAAAATAACCTTTATTGATTTTATCAACTTGGCCTGGTGATTCACCAATTTTACTGGGAGTTGAAGCAATCAACTATATGAATTTGTATAAAAATTTCACTCCTTAAAGTGATTGTCTTATCAGATTGCAGTCAACCGTGATATTTATGAAAATTTTGAGAATATCAAGATGTACATTATAAAATGCATCAGAAGAAGTACATGAATATAAGTTTGTGCAAGAAGAGTGTTGTTTCACATTTCTAAGAAGACACAACCATTTTATTATACCTCTATGATACCTTCCTGAGATGATTTTATGCAATATCAATGTTTTTGGAATCATCTTGCTAGTACCACTCAAGTTCTAAATCAAATTACCATAAGAAGCAAAAGTTATTTTAATAAACATGTTGTTTAAAAGCCACATCAAGACTGATGGTTAAATTGCTGTAATGGCACATATTTTAATCTCAATCATGGAACTTAATTTCAGCAAAACAGTTCAAGACACACAGAACACTTGAATGGGATATCTTTTATGCTACTCAAGTTGACTAATTTAACATCGAAGTATTTTGTACTAATAATGCATAAATTTCTGTTCAGCCACAATTATATGTAGTGTTGAAAAAGATTTTTTGAAGGCTACACTTGTATCTTATCAAGGCATATTTCAGAAGTGTTACTATGAAGTAGAAGGACTTTAACATTAGAAATGAGATGTATTTTAGCATATAAAGCTCTGAAATATAGTTGTAATACATGCAAGAGATTATGTTTATGTGATGTCATTATATCTACATTGTGTTAGTTGGAGCTCTGAACTGTGGAAGTTAAACAGCTTACTAAACAGAGTGTATCATAAACTTTGTATTAAATGATTCACTTCTTTAGGTTATTCAAGTTATTTTTACTATTTATAATTGATTTCATTTTTGAGTGAATGATGTTTTATTCAGAATTTAGGATAAAATTCAGGTTTAATGTAAATGGAATCATAAAATCATTTTGATAGTGCACACATACTATAATCTTATGTTATATAGGTTTGGTTTTCTTAAATTAAGTCAGTGTGCATGTTTTTTGTGGCTAAGTAGGTGGCCTCAGTATTACAGTATTTTAGACTCACTCAAATGAAGATGTGAAGCAAGAAAGTTTTTATGGGTGCTTTAGTTAATATGATGAACTTTGATGAAGAGATTGAATTTTGTAATTTTTTGGTATCTCATGCGATAAATTATTTAAATTATTCTTATTCTTTAGAAATATAAGTTATTGCAGCAGTGGCCATATTAAAAACTGCCAGTACCATTTCAGGAATGGATTTTGCAGCAGATACTTAATAAATTGTTTTTTACTTAAATAAAAATGCTGACTTAACACTATGAGCAGAATTGAAAGTTTTATACTTCTTTAATAACTAATGCATTTAATTTAATTGAGCTGTAACTGGTTAATAAGGTATGCATTACTGGCATGAACCTACCCATTGCTCTGGTTTTAGTGCTTGTCCAAATTAGATGTTGCTCCTAGTAATTTTGCATAACAGGATCTTTTTTAAAGTCAATTATTGTAATAACTGCTTGTGAAAGTATGATTGGTATAAAATTTTGCTGTTCATATAATCAAATTTTACCTGAGGTAAACGTTTAGTATTTAAGAATGACTCCAGGTCCCCCTCCTTCACACTATAGATTGAAAGGGAACATTAGAGTTAAAATAAAATTGCTTTTATACTTCTACCAAATGCTCAGTTACTTCATAAAACCTTGACTGGGATAAGACAGCCATGCAGGTAGGCTGGTTGTAATTTGCATACTAGTAGAAGCTATTTCATGTGTATGGCTATTCTCTTCAACACCAAACTTCAGTATCAGAACTCATTTCGATACTTCTGAAGATTTGATAAAACAACTGCTTCAGAAGACTTTTGTAAAGTTTTTCTCAAATCACATTATTTGTATAAACTTGTCATTTTGGATTTGAAGGCAGTTGGTTAAATTCCATACCTGGTGTCTTGATGAATTAATGGACACTAGCATAATGTCTCTTTGTCTATTTTGTGATATTTGACATGCTAAATAACCAAAGTTTTGATGATTGATACAACAACCCAATGAAATCCTGCATTTTAGCAGTCTCCATCTTCATTTTTGCTTGTTAGAAATTTGAAAATAAGCATTAGTTGATATCTGTGACCCAGAGGATTTAGATTGTGGAAGCATACACCTCGAGAATATCCAAGTACAGTAAATGTAGAAGAAAATGTGCATAGCATTGTGTTACATATCACTGTGAAAATTAGTCAAAATATCCTGAAGTTAATCTGAGTGAAGCTGTACATGGAATTGCTCAGCTTAAAGGGCAGTCATATGCAGCAAAATCATGAAATGATAGACTAAAAAGTGCTGTTTTGTGTCGCTCTCGTCAAACTGTGTATGGAGATCTGATATGGCTCATGCAAAGTACTAGGAAGTTCTAGTGGATTGCTCTACTGTTGGAGATGGAGAAACATCACTGATGCTATAGAATACATTCTGAAGAATTGAGGAATGAAATGGATGAATGAGAAAAGACAATTACCATGTATAATTTTTTGGGAGTGACATGTACACAAATATTGTAAGAACTTTTTTAATAAACTTTTCATTTTTTGTGAATTTTAATGTTGAACTTTAATGAATATTATAGTTATGTTCATGACATTGCCACTTCCCTTCCATCATGCCTTTTTGTGCTTGGTTACTGAAGTATTGCCTGGTACCAGCATTTTACATGAATTATCAAATAAGGTTTGGAAGTAAATTGAACTTCTGATAATGCTGTTGATAAGTGGTTAGGAAATTGATTGCAATTTTATTTTAAATTTTCATTGAGACAAACTTTAAATACATTTAGAAAAATCCTGAATCTAAATGTTTTAGTTAAATTGTTATTTTCAAAGTTTTACCATATCAAAAGCAATCTGATTACAGAATCTCACTAAGAGTTTTCTTGATTTGTCAGTTTTTCTTCCCACAGCTGTATAAGCTTGGCCATTAAGATAAATACATTTAATGATGTGTATGCTATGATAACATATAGAGTTATATTTACAGCTTTGTGGGAACTTACTAGATTAAAGAAATTCAAGTTAAAATAGTCAAATAGTCTTTTGATTTAACTTCCACAACTTAATATGTCAAAGCATTGAAGGCAAAATATAATGGATCCCAGAAACTTTGGACTTCAGTTTCGTTTTTTAATTAGTTTGAGCTAAATACACGGAAGCAAGATTTCATATAATATTTAGTAATCAAAATTTAAAATTCACAACTATGCACCCATGAAAACATGAACCAATGTAATTTTTGATGATTGAATTTTTAAGGTAAGGAGTAATAATAAGCCAAATAATCTGTACACTTTAACTTTTAACATTTGGAAAATGAAGCATATTTTTTAGTGTTTTGGAGTGCTTTTCCACAGTATCATCACTTTTCATCTCCTAAAAGTACTATGCATAAGCTTTCTGTTTGCTTTTTATCTGTCCTTCATTAATAATTTTCTACTCTTCATGTTGGGAGCATGTATGCATAGTTTGTGTGTCTGTCATTTTAAGCAAAGCTTGAATATTAAAAATGGAATGAATTATACAAAATTTTATTGTTGAACAAAAACTTTGTGAAAATTGCTTATAAAATACTTGCAGCACATTTTATCCCGAGTGAAGTGTAAAGCTTAATGTTGGCATTATCTATACCAAGGGTCAGCAACCTACAGCCCATGAGCCATGTGTGCCCTCAGAAGGCATTTTATGTAACTCCTAAAGATACAATAGAAGAATGAGCAGTAAAACTTAACACAGGCAATTTCATATTTGTTAATTAATACTTTGGTCATAATACTTAGAATATTTACATGTGAATGCTAAAAAATGCTAATATTTGATTTTCACTTATGAAATACTGCAATATTTCTAGGTAAATGTTGTCTTTTTGAGCCCACCAAAGTTCCAGTGTGATGTTTTGCAAAGAAAAGGTTGCTGACCCCTTATCTATACTAGGTTGTCCTGCATAATTAACCCATGGATATTTTGATGTATGGTTTATAATATATCAAATTGAATTTGTAAAGGATCTTTAAAATTGCAAAGAAATTACCCTTTGAATCTAGCCAACTTTCATGTAATTATTCTGTAGAATGTAACAAAAATCGTTCGATTTCTGCTGGATAAACTACCATAAATATCAGTTTCACCTAGTATTTTAGATGCTACAGAGTTGAGGTTAAAATTGAGCTGATATAATTTATTTGTTCATCAAAGGATGTAATTATTTAGATTTGTTGGCAATGTGCACTTGATTTAAAATTCAGCATATAAATGTAGGCCTTATCTATTAACTTTGCACCTCTCTATCTGCATTAGTTTTGTCAATATAACAAGTTTATGATTAAAATCTTACAAAAAACTCCTTAGGCGAGTACGTAATGTATTACCCATTTAAAAATTAAGAATTTGCTACTAATTAACCTGAGTAATAATATTTTAAAATAATATATTTTGTAATTTTTCACAATTATATTCTTTTCTAAATTTCACAGTTTACATTTTAGATTAATGCTGGATATATATTTCATTCAGTAATTTTCTTTGTGATTTTAGTACATATCATTCAACCCACTGTCTATAAATATAAAATAAGTTGCACATGCCTATTTTTGTACATAATTTTGACACTACATATTTATTAGGATTTAGTCATGATGTTATTATGGTATAGCACTTATATTCAATCAAAATAATATATACAGTAAAATTTTCTGTTTTAGGATTCGTTATTGCAAAGGTAGTTATGGTATGAATCTGCTCACAGCTACTATCTTATAATTTTGGTATTTATTGGGACATACTCTAATTGGTGACCATAATTTCGTATTAAAGAAGTTTGCAACAGATGGCATTGTACACATTTTAAGAAATAGAACGCAAGAATATTATCATGATAAATTTTACTTTTTATTTTAATGAAAATTTTAAGTGTTATCATTAGCGCTATTTCTGAAAATGTTATTATTTTGTCGTTTCAAATGTAATTATAGCTATAAAGAGATGAATCATGTTTTAACTTAAAAGTTATCATGAGTCTGAGGTATAAGAGAAAACATCAAAGGGAAATGTTACAAAATGGTTTATTTTATTTAAGAAATTTTGGTCTATTTGATGCAAAACTGATGTTTCATGAAAAATCCATCGGTTAGTCACAGAGAATGAATGCCATTGGCTCTTTTTGCTTTCAGATAACAGGCTTCTCAGGTTGTCACTAATATAGTTATTGCAGATTTGGATTTCTTTAGGTAAATCATGCAGTATCAACATTGGGTACTAAATTTTGGAATAATACTTCTAGAAAGCATATTATTATGAGATGAGAAAGAGAGAGGATAAAGGGAAGATGCTATGCTATGAAAAATGTAAGCAGCTAAGGAAGTATGATAATGAGTCATCTTGGATACATAGATACTTGAAGATAAAAAACTCTGGGAAGGAAAGGGATTCAACATTAAATCTTGTCTTCCATTTGTCCCTGCACTGCTCTTATCATTGTCTGCTTTTGCATGTTAGTGGTATCATTTAATTTAACATCAGAGTTGTCAGTAACTAAAAGAATTATCCATATAAAAAGAAACCTCGTCTGTATTTTTTATACATGCTGAAAATGAATGACAACATGAGCAAAAATTTGTGTTTAACTAGAATGTTGCATGAATAATGTACTATTAGATATGCTGTTGCAGATTTTATGTGATTGACTTTCTGTGTTCATGTAACTCTTCTGGTTCAGCTACCAAATTGGCAGGAATTTAAAAAGAAACATTGCTCCTAATTTTTTAATAGTTTGGTGTTGGTGCTATCCTTTTACAATAGTAAATAACTGGTTGAAGGTGGGTGCTTACTTAAATTTCATTAGATGCTGGTGATAGAAGAGTTGCTTTTATATTTAGTCTTTTTGGAATTGGACATCCAATTGAGTGAAGATAAATATACAGACTTAGACCATATTCTAGTCCAAATTTATTTTAGAGTATAAGGATACATTTTATAGGAGAAACCTGAAATTTTGATGAAGTGTTGCATCAGGTAGATTCTGAGAAGATGAGAAGGAATTGATGGTGCTTAGGGGAGTAAAATGGTAAATGCTGATATACCATACAGAACTACATGTCAACGGTGTTAAAACTGAGATAATTTAAAATCTGACGTAAGAAATATGGCAGCCTATAGCAAAATGTATGCAGCTGGATTGGAGTTTAAAGAAAAATGGAAATCAAAAACGTCATTTAGAAATAAATGACAAGTGTGACTTGAAAGAGCATTTAAAAATCTGGATTGCCATTTTTGTTTATTAATTAAAATATGAACATCTTTATTTTAGAGCTGCTTAGAACTCTTTTCATCATAAAAATTAAGAATTTCAGTGTAATCCAGTAATTTGGTGAAATTCCATTAAAGAGAGAAAAAATGCAAAGTAGCAGTTCTTTGAAGCAAAATGTGTAATGACTAAACATAAATGTGGAAAAAAGATTAATTTTTATTTTAAATAAATTGCCCCAGTGGCAATTTGGGAATTACAGTGATGTGACACCATAGTCTATTGACGTTTGATTCCAGAAGAGAGCAATACATCATAACTTACAAGAAGAATTTTCTTGTGTAAATTTGTTTAAAAAGTTTAGCCTATTTAAAAAAAGATATAAATATATTTCATGCATAAATGAATTAAGCTGATAATGAGCTGTTTTCATCCAATCCGGCATACTTTACTTTCTTGCTTTGCAGTCTCTCCAGTTTATCCTTTTAATGTATTTTGGTGAAATGGTCAGTGAAGGAAATTTTTATATGTAAATATATTTCACCTGAAATTAACTTTTCCATGATATGTACATTCTGTTACAAATCCACTAAAATATTTTTATTTGCCTAAGAAAAAATTCTATGTACCATAGAAATTGTATACTTTTCCAAGTAGGTTTGGAATAAAAAATTAATTTTGAAATAATTGAACACAAGCCAAAGAATGCTCATAGTTTTAATAAATTATTTTATAAAATATTATAAGCACCAACATGATGATGCTGGAGTTCCACAAGAATTATTGAGCTAAATATTGCATGCAATCACTTCGTTTGGACCAAAATTTATTATGCAGGATTTAATTTCATTAAGCATAGTGTTGAAGTGAAATTCTGAAATTTGTCCAATTCAGCTTCAATATTCTGTATGTCTAATATTTAATCATTTATTTCATAAGCAATCTGGTATTCTGCATCAATTTTCTATATTGATTTATTAATCTTATGTATGTGTATTAAAACATTATTAATAACTATGCTGATACTTGGATGACATTCTTGCAGATGTCCAATTAATGTGAATCTATTTTTGTAATAACTTTGGTTCCTTTGTAACTTATAATGGTAATTTTGATGTGATGGTATCATGTAACCAGGTTCACATTCTTTACTTGATGATTTTCATAATTAGCAACCTTCCTGTAATCTAGCATACATTGGTATTTGTGTAATGCATTTAAAGAATAATATTGTTTCATCCAATTTCTTCCTTGCTTTTACCAATTAGTTGTTTTTAATAACCTAGTAATTAATTTTAAAATGGCTGTAAATTCATTGTGAAAACACTACAGAAAAATTGCAAATATCTTTAGTGATGTGCAGTTTTATCGTTTCTTTCTGTCACTTTAAAGATTGATTTTTAAAAGTATACCCAATGTGTAATTTCATGCAGTGGATGTTTCTCTTGTTTAAAAATTATCTTTCATTACGATAGCAATTGCCAATGTTGCTTGTATCCAATTAGTATTAGTAGGAAATTGTCAGGATGGCAAACTCTCAGGTATTGTCACTACTACTTTTTTCAGTACTTATCCTGCTTTTATCTTGTATTAATACATTTCTTTGTCTAAAACAAGGCCTTTGTAATGTACGTTATATTTTTCATTATTGTTCCAAATTGGTGTGTTTGATTGCATTTCAATATATTATATTCTTTATGTGCAAGTTTGTACTCTGGTATGACACTGATAATTATTGTATCATAACAAACATGTATGAGGAATATAACGCATGACCACCCCTTTTTCTTTAATTGTCGAAAGGTGTGTTATGAAATGTTTTGTTTTTTGTTGTTTTGCTTAAATTATTATAATTTTCTGTTGTATTGAATAGTTTAAAGTGTAATGATATAGTTTTCATAATTTTTTTACTTCTAGCTGCAGAAGGTGCATCGCTAGTTTGCTAATTTACATGTGTGAGAACTAAATGGCTTTATTCCAAAAATACAGTGACGTTTTTGTGTGAAATTTTATAAACTAGTTTGTTTTTAATTGAATATCCCATTAAACAATGTCAGATAATGTAACTTTGATTCAAAGAAGATAAAATGAATGTTTCATACACTTTCAGATTAAGGTCTTAGAGTATAATGTGACTTTTGAATCAAAAATTTAATTTGTATTTTTCTCCCATTGTAGTTATTTTAAATTATTAACTATCACCCATCAAAATTAAATAATTTTACCATAAATAATATAAATAGGCATGAGGGTTTTTATTATGAAAGATATATTAGATATTGAAATTTCATCAGTTTGCTCATTTCAACTTACCTAATTTTATTGCATATTTGTAAAATATTTAGCTGTTTTAATCCAAGATTTACTGTAATTCAGAATTATACAGTCCAAAGTTGAAAAAATCATATATTTAGTATTTATTTGTGATTTGTTTTTATTATTCTAAAATAAAATCGTCATACTGGAAGCTTGAGAGAAAATAATTAATTATGTCATTCTTTGAGAAGGATCACATACAAATTTTAGTTGCAGGATATTTGTTTTTATTATTTGCATGTTTATATGAGCATGTTTGTAGTCCTATATTTCTTTTAATTTGTCCCTTCACTTCCTTTACTAATTTTAACTCCTTGGCATGCAATAAGTTTGTGCCTTTATTCCAAATCTACTGTTTTTTCTTCATAGCAGCTGAAGATGTACCTATCGTTACAAGTGAGGAAGAAATGTCTGAATCAGAGTCTCAACTTTCTTATATTATGTCCAGGCAAAAGGTTGGCGATTCAGGAGATTTTTCAGGTTTGTCTTCTTGTCTTCTTAGTGTTTCTTGATCTCAAAATTCAAAATTAGCTCATTTAAAATCATTATAACATCAATTTTGCAAATTATGTCAATTTAAGCCGAAGATCATTTGTAATACACCAATAAACAAGCTTCACTCTTTACTTTACTTTACTTTTTTGTAAGTGAAGAATCATAATTTTTTAAAATTTGGTGGTTATGCAAAATTAAGTTAATTTTATGGTATAGCCAAAAAATTGTTTTTAGTGATTCCATTTCTTATTTTAATCTTGAACTACCTCTTGATAATGTAGGAGCAGGATCTACAATAACACCTATTCGATTCCAAAAGGATGAATTAGGTGAAACTTCCAAGAAAAAGAAGATTGATCAGGAAGTGTTTCTTTTATTGGTAAGTGTTATTTTTTTCTTAAAAATTTTGAAGCAGTTTTAAGTGATTCCAAATTAAATGCATGGAATAGAAACTTTAATTTGCCTGAGTCATTTATTTTCTATGAATATAGTGTATGCAACTCTTTTTCATCCATTAGTATAGGAAAAACTATTTTATTAAATGCATTTTAAATTACATTATCTCAAGTATAATACTACAACAATTATGAAGATGAATGGAGGGACCTCCTAATAGCCATACAAATATTTGTATGGTTATTAGGAGGTTCCTCCATTCATCTTCATTGATTAACCATAGGGTTCATTAATATTTTTTCTATAAAAATTGTTAATTTTTTAGGATGAAAATAATGATGCTGGGATTGATGGAGGGTCTTCTGCTGAAAATAGCAATTCATCTGACAACGAAGACGAAAAGATGGATATAGCACAGTCCATGACTGAAGCCTCGTGTATGTCAAAGAAAGATGTGACAAAAGAAGTTAAGGATGGAAAACATTCTACCATAACTTCTCTTAGTTTGGATCAATGTAAGATACCTACTTTCCAGTAATTATGTAGTTTTAAAATGGATTTTCAAAAATATATATATTTTTGTCATGGGCTTTGCAATGCACTCTTTTTTAAAATCTAATTGATATATGTCATAACATAAATTCTACATAGCTAGAAAAAGTTGATGAAAGAGTTTGGCTTTAGTTTGAAAGTTGAATCAAATTTTCGTAAAGAGCCTTATCATGCGCCGAGCTGCTCTTAAAAAATCTGTTAATGACTGAAACAGAAACAAGCTAGAGTAGATGTGCTACATGCTAAATTATTTTAAAAAGGAGCATTAGAAGATTGATTTACAGAGAAAATGTAGTTACTGTTTACAGTTAAAAGCAAGAAGTCCCTCCAGTTTTACCTTCAAGTTTTCCTGGAGGTAAAAATACTGTCCTTGTACGGTGATAACATTTTTGATGGCTTGCTGTGATTTATAAATGGCTCGTTTGTTCAATTTTAATGCATTAACATCACATCCTAGCAAATAAAAATTTACAATTGTTCAATTAGGTTATTTAAATAATATATGAAACATGAGGAAATACGTTTCAGAAATACTAAACAGTAACTAATTCTCTTTATTTCACACAAAGTACAGTATATCTTCAAATATAAGTTGAGAAATTTCTTCCTTTTTTAGGCCAATCAAACCCTACCTTTGACTTATATTCGAGTCACAAACTAGCTGGACATTTTTCTGGGTCAATAATTAAACATGACTGGCGAAAAACAACATTTGACTGACTTGAAGTGCATTAGAATGAAAAATTCACACTAACTAGTGGGAAATGCAAAGGCTAATGATAAAATAATACAGCATTGCCGTACTTACGTAGTTTGAAAGGAAAACTTAAAATTTATATTTTATCTTTAAAAAATTTGCCCAAATGAGTGGATTGAAGAGAAGAATCAATTCAGTACTCAAGCTTTGTTTTTTTATTTTGATTCTGAATTCAAATTGTTAAACACCGTTCCATTTATTCATCAACAGCATTTCTTTTTTTATAATCACGGACTGAACAGAGCCTGCATTGCAAATATGATCACCAATTTTTCCTGTCTTTTAAAATGGTTGCAATTGTTAAACGATTGAGATCATAAACATCACCAATCGAAGCAAGCGACTCCCCTTTTTCTGATCTGTATATTATGTCCATTTTAGTTTTCTCGAAAGCACTTGACGTTTTTCATCATTCTTAGCACTTCCAGAAACACTACCTTTACGATTGTTTTCCATATTTCAAGGGTAATAAAAAACAATACATATATAAACATGCACCCGTACAGTTTCAAATATGAACGACAAATGACAAGTGCTGAGAAGTTTACGTGTTCTTACTGTGATCGATGTTCGTAGGTGCAAGAGGGTGTGTTCATAAATGAAGTGCAAGGCACAATTCATTGGTATGTGGAATGTTCATAAATACAAATTGTTCATTTCTTGAATGTTTGTAAGTAGAGGTTCACCTGTATATATATTAATTTTTTTTGTAAATTTCAAAATTATCTTATTTTCATTTTATTTGCTTCAACTTATACTCGAGTCTTGTATTTTAGATGTTTTTTAGGCTAAAAAGTACACTTCGACTTATACTCGAATCGCCTTATATTCAAAGATATACGGATTTCAAAGCACAATCTTAATTGTGCTTCATTCAATGTTTCACTGAGAGATAAAATTCGTGACTTATTTAGATGAGATTTTGCAATGTAGTCATGCTCTTCTTTATAAGGATATATTCCACTCAAATTGTTTTAAGAATAGCACACAGTCTTTAAGACTTTAACACATTCTGGACTGAGAGCGCATCTTATGGGCTCTGTTGGGAGAGGAATACCATACAGATGTTTGTTTTTCAAGTAATAGGAGCTTGGTGCTCAGGCTTCTATGGGAAAAATAAACATTCCTGATTCCTCACTATTGGGCCCCTTATTAGGTTTCAAGTGAATCATTATTTTTTTTATAAAGAACAGACATCTGGCTTTTTCAATTTCTATGAAGTGTTTACAACTTTGTCACACATGACTGTAAAAAATATTTATGGTTACTCAGAAATTTGTCTGATTTTGGGTCCCCTAACTAATTTTTGATGGATTTCATTTTGATTTATTTGATGAGCCCAATAATGGACCTGGCCCACTTTTAGATCCTTTGATTAGTTTTGGAGTCCCTAATCAGTTTTTGATGCCAATTTTGAGTCCTCTCTAAAAACCCTGTATTTTGAAATTTTATCAGATTGCAAAAATTCCTTAATGCTGCAAAACTTTTGATCATAATAATTTAAATATCTATACCCCAAATATGGAGAAAGTCATGTGTTGGCCACATAAAATTTTTTGGTTTTGAGTTTGATCCATTTTTGTTTTGCTAAGAGAATGGCTTTGGATGCTGTGTGATTTGTGGTGTTAGGAAATGTTTGTGAATTTAGGGAAGACAGTCTTTGGGGAATTTAATGTTGGCTGTGATGGTCTGGATTTGGGTGGAGAATTTATGAAAACATTTTAACTCCTTTGACCAGAAAGTCTTAATTTTGAAACATTTTACAACAGAGAGGAATGTAATTAAACCAATATACACCAACATTGTTTGAAGGGTTTTATTAAAAATCATCCAGCTTGTAAGTTGATGTCATAAGCACTATTTCATAATCCAATCATTTCAAATAAATAATGATATAGCATTCTGTTATATTTAAAACATATAAAGTTTTACACAAAACTGTCATGAATCTCACCCCTATATAATTGGTGACATTGTTTGGACTGGAAGGGTATGAATACAAGAAAGTTTTTTTACAGTATAGTTTTTACCATTTTTTTTAATCAGATTATTTTGAGTACTATTGGTTTTAAATAAATAAATCAAATAGATTTGAATTTTGAAAATACTGTAAGTTATTGATGGTAACAATTTTTAATCCTATTGCTATATGTTATTAAAGAAGGTTTTCTAAAGTTGGAATGGAATTTGTCCTAACTATTACATTTTTGGCAGGTCATGATCCAGACATGGGAGATGAACAGCTTAGTTCATCCCAATTTGGTGACCATGAACAATATGTTGATGATATGGAGAAGAAACAAGTCAGAAGAAGGAAAAGATCAATTAATGAATGCTTAATTAGCAGCGAGGACAGTTGTTCTATACCAGATGATGGTGGCTACTGGCCAAATGTTATGTCCATCAAGGAGGAGAAGGCTGATGACGCAGAATCTGTAACAAGTAGTGTCTACAAAAGGAGGAGAGTGCAAAGGAAGTCTACAAACTCTGACCATGATTCGCTAACTGATGCACCAAATTTCCCCTTCTCTCCGAACTCAGCAAGGTATGTTCATAACTACCAGTTTTTAATCAAATACTCACTTGATAATATACTATTGTAATTTTTGTATTAATATCTCTCTTCAAAAATTATGCTCTCACTAAGACATTTTAACCAGTTTTGAGAACTAACAAGGGAACCTTATGACATGTTAGTCGCCGATTCGGTTGAAACTTGGTGAGCATGTAGCACACACCTATTGATGAAAAATGCCAAAGCAAGAAGATGCACCTCTCAAGTATTCGCGAGATTTTTGCAATTAAATTTAGCAAATATACTAGGGGTCCAATGTATACCCTAATATGAGTTGCAATAGTCATCTGTGGCGGTGGCCGAGTTGGTTAGGCGTCAGGTTCACAAAATTTTGGGCGCGAGTTCGATACTAACACTCAAATTTTTTTTCAATTTTTATTATTTGATTGTTTCTATTGTCTAGTAATTTTTGGGATATATTATTTGCTGAAAGTTTACTGTATTTATAATTACATTTTCACTAATTAAAAAATATTTTTCGCAATAAAGTCGAAAAAGAATTGGAATAGAATTATCAGCAAAAATTAAATGAGGGCCATTTATCACACATATTCAACTCTTTTCTTTTACAGGGAGGTAATGCTTCATTGCAAATTATTACTGTACACATTTATTAATCAATTTTATTATATGACGTACAATGTTTCGGGTGGTAGTTATCGTAGAAACATGAAAAACAGAGATCTAGATTACACCATGCACACCAGAGGCGTAACCAGGGGGGGTGCGTATGGTGCTAAAGCACTCCCCCTGGATATCAAAAGCAATCAATTTTTCTACAAAGACTTCAATAGATATACGGAAGAGATCAAGACAACGGCATTGGCTCTAGTGTAATAACCGCTTTAGTCGAATCAAATTGTTCTGCCGAGCGTTCAACCGCGCTGATTCATGTAAATCTGCTTTTACTTTTGTATCCCCAACTTCTGCTATGTGAACAACGAATGTCAATGTCACTGCAACTTAGGGTTACCGTTATAATTACTTTTGCTCCTCAAATTTCCCCAGTTCGTGTTAATTTTATATGAGTTCAAAATAATTGTTTCTTTTTTCATTAGCAGAAAGGCTCGAAATTACAAAATTTTACTAATAATTTTATAATTTTTCTGCCTCCCTCGGGATCGCACAAAGTATTTCAACAAATTAAAACAAACTCCTAACAGCGCCCCCCTTCGCAAAATCCAAGATACGCCCCTGATACACACGTTATTAAACCAATTGATCGACAGGCACAGTTATTTTTAAAAGATTTTGCTGGAAAACACACATCATTCACATTCACAAAAATCCTCCGTTCGCTTGTCAGTTTCGAGGCATACGACGCGTACCTAATCATATCACGAAATACTGGCGCACTTAATTGTTCATGAAGCAACGAATATAATTTGGTTGCATCCTCACGTGATGATATTTCACGGTTTTGTTCTATTAAAAATGAGCAATTCTGCATCCACTTAATGAAGTTTTTAACCTGCCTATAAAAGTACACATCACAAGGTTGTCAGAGTGGAGTGCATTTTGGCTGAATAAATTTGACAGTGCATGTTGATTCATCCTTATCGTCAACAAAGATTTCGTCATACACTGCGGGGTTAATCTGGCCTCCCCAAGAATCAATTATCAGAAGAAACTGTTCATTTTTACATAAGGTAGAAGAGCGTTCTGCAAGAATAATTTGTACAGCTTTGCTGTTAGTTTGCCTGATATCGAACATGATGCAGTTACATTTCCAAACTCACTCGTCAAGTTATTTGTGAATGTGAATGATGTGCGTTTCCCAGCAAAATCTTTTAAAAATAACTGTGCCTGTCAATCAATTGGTTTAATAACGTGTGCATGGTGTAATCTAGATCTCTGTTTTTCATGTTACTACGATAACTACCACCCGAAACATTGTACGTCATATAATAAAATCGATTAATAAATGTGTACAATAATAATTTGCAATGAAGCATTACCTCCCTGTAAAAGAAAAGAGTTGAATATGTGTGATAAATGGCCCTCATTTAATTTTTGCTGATAATTCTATTCCAATTCTTTTTCGACTTTATTGCGAAAAATATTTTTTAATAGTGAAAATGTAATTATAAATACAGTAAACTTTCAGTAAATAATATATCCCAAAAATTACTAGACAATAGAAACACATCAAATAATAAAAATTGAAAAAAAATTTGAGTGTTAGTATCGAACTCGCGCCCAAAATTCTGTGAACCCGACGCCTAACCAACTCGGCCACTGCCTCAGCTGACTATTGTGACTCATATTAGGATATAAATTGGACTCCTAGTATATTCGCTAAATTTAATTGCAAAAATCTCGCGAATACTTGAGAGGTGCGTCTTCTTGCTTTGGCATTTTTCATCAATAGGTGTGTGCTACATGCTCACCAAGTTTCAACCGAATCGGCGACAAACATGTCGTAAAGTCCCCTTGTAAGCAAAATATTCATAATTTTGTAATATCCTATTAAAAATTAACTTTAATGTCCAGTTAGCTGACTTTTTCAACTTGAATGTACCAAGTAAAATACAGAATATGCCCAAATGTTTTTTTTTATTTGGCAAAGAACACATAAAAGTCATTGGATTTAGCTTTTGGAAAATAACATCAGAAACTTAATAAGTTAGCTTTGCGTCATTTGAATCATGTTGTCAACATTTGGAAGTTCTAAGACCTTTTTATCATTACCTTAATCTAGCCTAGAAGAGAGTGACTATCAAGCCTGGAAAAGGCTTGTTCTTCTTATATGGGACCAGCTTGCTGATCATGAGTTTGCAACAATTTTCATGACTCCTGTAAGAACAGATGAAGCTCCAAGATATTACAATGTAGTTTACAGGTAATGAATTGATAATTTAGGTTGAATGCCTAATTCTAAATGCCTTCTTAGTTGGTCTTTTTGGTTTTGTCTTCATGATAGTATTTCATTCATTTTAGTAGTCACAATTACAAAAGTTTGGTGTGGGTTTTTACATTACATTACATTATTTACCATATATACTTGAGTATAAGTTGAGTTTTTAAGACTAAATTTCCTCATGTAAAACTAAATGGATCAACACGTAGTGAATACAAAAATTTTATCCCAGTACACAGAAAAAACTGGGGTCAACTTACAAGATATTTGAAAAACAAAACATTTTATAAAAAAAGTAATGATCGACCTATACACGAGTATATGCAGTAATTATAAATGTACTAGGGACCCATTTCATTCATTAGAATTCTTTCATTTAAATTACACATGCAAATGTACAACTTCAAAACATAATAAACCAAAGAAAATAAAATGAGAAATTGTTATTTTGTCAGAATAACAACAGTATCTAACAACATTAGCTCCTAATATTTATTGATTATTACATTAGGAAGCAGTACTTGTACTGCACATCAACGAAGTCTATTGGGCATCGCAGGAACGTGCAACTATGTAAACAAAGCATTGCTTCATCTAAATGTGTTTCATGACAAGATTTGATATATCATCATATTATTATCTGTTACTAGTAAAAAGACCCATGATTATGACAGCCTATCTTTAGTTAAACTTAAAATAGTTGCTTCTCTCCTCCCTCCCTCTCTCTCCCTCCACCTTCCTCCTCCCTGACCCTCCCTCTACCTCCCTCCCTCTTCCCCCCTCTCTATCCCTCCCTCTCTCTTTCCCTCCCTCTCTCTTTCCCTCCCTCTCTCTTTCCCTCCCTCTCTCTTTCCCTCCCTCTCTTTCCCTCCCTCTCTATCCTCCTCCCTCCCTCCACCTTCTCCTTCCCTCCCCCTCTCTCTCCTCCCTTCTCTCTCTCCTCCCTCCCTCTCTCTCCCCTCCCTCCCTCTCCCCCTTTCTCTCCTTCCCCCTCCCGCTCTCCCTCCCCACTCTCTCTCTCATATTAAAAGCATTCAAAGCACACATATACCTATAAGGATTAAAATTACAATAGGATTTCAAGGTCTAGCAAAGTAAATGGTAGGTAAGACAACATTTCGTTAAAATGGCAGGATTTACCCAAACTATGTGAATTAAACATTCAACATGAGCAATTTCAAACTATAGGCAGAAAAAGATGAACAGAATGCTTGCATTCTGAAAGCATTTCAGCCTACTTTCAATAATGGGGTAAAAACAACTCCTGAAAATAAGAATTTTAATGTCGGATTTTTTCCATTGGTTGTAACAGAAAACCTAGAATCGTGCCAAATTTCAGGTCTCTAGCTCATCTAGAATACCTTGTAATTTTTATCTAAAAATGGGACAGAACAACCCCTAAAAAATGTAATTCTTTTAATATTCAGATATTTCCATCTGTTGTTACCGAAATGCTCTAATCGTGCCAAATTTCAAGTCTCTAGCTCATCTGGAAGTACCTATGCAGAGAAACCTCCCCTAAAAATTGGAATTTTTACTATTTCAGATTTTTTCCTTCGGTTGTGAAAAAAATCCTATAATCATGCCAAATTTCAAGTCTCTAGCTCATCTAGAAGTAAGTTATAATTTTTATCCTCATATGAGCCAGAACAGCTCCAAAAAATTGGAAATTTTACCATCACAGATTTCTTCCATTGATGATTGTTTAAAATTAATGCCATTATAATATAGCCATCTGATATCCATTAAAAGCTTACCCATATAAAAGCATTAAGCCTCATTACCATAGTTGTCGATTGTTGGAACCCAGAAAAATTACCACTTTTTCCCGATAAAAACTAAAAATTTGCACGAAATCTACAGGGATTTGAATTCCATTTTCAAAAATAAGAAACTACAATTTCTAAACTTTCTGATAGTTCAAGTCTTGAGTTTGAATCTTGATGGAAAATAATTTAAAAAGCGAATATAAAAACGTTTATACCAATTTATGTGCATTTCTTATGGTTGCAATAATGGGACAAAAACAGCCCCTAAAAATTGAAATTTCAATAATTTCTGATTTTTTCCTTCAATTGTAACAAAAATCCTATTATCGTGCCATATTTAAAATCTCTAGCACTTCTGGAAGTGCCTCATAATTTGTATCCTCCTATATGTCCTATGTCAGAAGCAGCTTATAGATATTAATTCCTTATCAAAATATCCATATGGTGCTTGTTCTTGACAGCTTACTTTAATACCTGGTTGCTCCTAAAATAAAATCTGTGAATCCTATCAGAAAAGTCTTTCCTTTCGTTTTTACTTTCTCTCTATGCATTGTAAGAGAAAGTATTGTTTCATGAAAAAATCAAATTCAAGATTTCAACAGAAATACATATTTTAAGGTCCCCAGAGTGTTTTCATTATTTTCTTGAAGATGTGTGTGTGTCTGATAGGAATTTTGACTGTGCTCTTACTAAAACACTACTTAGTAAATAAGTATAAAACTTTATATTTAAGATTTTTATTAGAAAATCAAGAGTTGATTTGATTTTGGAGGTGCACCTTTTTTCTGTTATTTTCCAAATATTTCCTTTAACACTTAATTTAGGTAAATATTTGCTATTATTAAAATTTTAGACTATAATTTTCTACAAGTCTTGTTTGAAACATTTTTTCACGAAACGGATCATTTAAGAGATATTTCAGTTATCCATCTGAATAACGTTAAGTACGTCGCTGAGTGATACCTTAGTTTTCATTGCTATGATCAACTTTTCTAAATTATTGATAACAACTATCAAGACTAATTTTAATTGCAATCAAAATTATCCCAATCCCATCTATCATATTTTAAACTAATTTTCTTGTAATTATTGTCAGCAATCCCAGTGTCATTAATGGTAATTTTATTTATGCGTTGATATTTTGTTATCCATAGCAACAGATAAAAATGTTGTTGTCATTTTTTCAATGTGAAAAGTGTTTCAAAGCATTTTTCACTGAAAATTATTGAGTGTTTAAAGGTTATTCACAATTGTAATTGCTGATAATTATTGTTGAGAACACTGATGTCAAGAGCAATCATTTTCATTATTCTGCATGAAGATAGTCATGCTGGAAACATCGGTTTTTATTTTTATTGTGCATACATATTAATTGGAAAAGTTAGTGCCTGGAAGAGTTAATCTCTTCTTCAAACCTTAAAGCAGCCACTCCATTCGTTCAGGATAGAATGCTATCTTCTGTAAGCATACTTACTGCCCATTATTTTATTATGAGACATTTTCTGTCACCAAGCTCTTAATAGATTTACTCGAGTAAAAAAACTAAAATATTCAATTTTGCAATGTCAGTAAAAAGATTACAGTGTGTGATGTTGTCAGGTATGAAGCAGAAATGCTTTCTTAGAACTCCACAACAACTCAATGAAAACTTTGGTTGAGTTGTTATTGTGGTTTCACATAACAGTGAATTAAGTAGGATGTCAATTCATTTTGTAAATTATTTCATGGCTGTTTGAATATATATTTGGGTACAATAAGCTATGTTGCATTGCTTTCCTTTCATTGTTAAACGAGATGATTATTGCCAACAAGTTTCTGATTGATAGGTAGATAGATATACATCTTTATTTTGGCAAGATTCAAACTAGTCAGTCTATTCTTCCATCTAACCCAGATGATGAATGTTTAAATAAGACAGTATAATTAAAATAATTGTGCAAAATCATGGATTTATTAAATTATCACAACCAGTGTCACAGGGTTTACAATACCATCAGGTGAAACTGATTGTGATAATTCAATAAACTAGTGGATCTAAAAAGTTATGTAAAACAAATTTTTTCAGTATGAATAACTACTTCCACAAAGTTAAGCCTTGAGTGGGAGATTATAATTATTAAATATAATATCAGTATTTTAATTAGTTTTCATATTACCGTATTTACTCGTGTACCCCGCACACATTTTTTCCCAAAACGCCGGGGGGGGAAAGGGGTGCGCGTCTTATATGAGGATTTCTGAACAGGTTATATAAATTGTATCGATAGTAAATTCTCTGCAATATGCTTGCGTCTGCATTTATATTCGTAAAAGACGTCAAATTCTATGAAGTATACACGTATTTATGCGACCAAGCAAACGTGTAAGTTATGCCCGCGCTGCAGGCAAAAACTCGAAAAAGTAGGCAGAAAGAATACGCTGACTAACTGATAACTATAGTTCAATGACTAAATGACTACTGAGGGTTTGCCGGCTTGAGAATAGGTGGGCGCAAGTTTGGTCCTTTTCCCTCATCCACTTCAAGGAATTCGAAGTGGCGAAATATAGTTGGGAATGAAAGATTTCATTGTTCGAAAAGAAGATAGAAATCCCCATCTCAAGTGTTTGGGCTAGTTTTTTCCTAACCTTCCAATATTTACTCACAAGACGATACACAAAAAAACTCCCCATCCGCGTAGGGAAGTTCCCGATCATAGACGAATAAATATTTCTTGAAGCTCCGCAATATTACGCACCGTAATATTACGTCAAAAACAGTGAAGTGGGGACGAAGTTGTGTAATATTACAACAGAAACAGTTAAGGGGTTAACAAAAGAGGACTATCGGTGAGGAGATTGTCATAAAGAGACTTCCAATAAATTGGGTCACATAGAAGGGAGAAAATGCTTAACTTGAGCAGAACTTGTTTCAGGGTTTGGGAATCGGTGACTTAAAAAAAACTTATTCTGACTTAAATTAATTTTTTCCCTCCGAACCAGCCCAAAAATAGGAGTGCGCGGGGTACACGAGTGCGCGGGTTATATGGGTAAATACGGTATAAGTAAGCTGAAAAATAGTGAGATATCATATAGATGTATTCTTATAAAATATGTAAACATGTTGACTTAATGTGATTCGATGAAAGTTGAATTTCTTTATATCAAATTTGATTTAATGTTAAAAAATTATCTTTATATCCATTTGGTTAGACCGATGGACCTAGGTACAATAAGGAAAAATGTGGAAAAAGGTTTGGTCCGCACCATTTCCCACTTCCAAAGAGATGTGATGCTGATGTTTGCAAATGCTCTCATGTACAATCCATCCCATCATGATGTGCATCACAAGACAGCACAGATGCAGAAAGAGTGTTTGCAATATTTACA
Organism: Uropetala carovei; assembly: GCA_036926305.1. Lineage (NCBI taxonomy): Eukaryota > Metazoa > Arthropoda > Insecta > Odonata > Petaluridae > Uropetala > Uropetala carovei. Next base: position 7,660,442 of record JAXCHB010000169.1, read on the forward strand.
GGTTAGATACTTTCATATATCAAGATTTCCTTGACTTAACCCAGCTGCTGACGATTTTTTCCTCGTTAACAGTTGCTGTGAATGACCAATTAATTTTGGGAAATGCACACGCAAGACATATTGCCTGCCATCTAGTCACAGAAGTATTAAATTAACATACTAAGAGATAGGAATGACAAAGCAGCTGAATGCATAATACCGTCGCAAAGATAGTACGGTCAGTCAAAGCCCAGCATACCAAGGCCATCTCTCAGATGGTTGTCAGTTCATGGGTTAATTATCATAAATTTAGTTCATTGTGTTCACACAGTTGAATCAGTTTATGTATAAGGCTTGATATATTGTTTTCATTGTGACTTACTAAAAATCAAATATCCCTTGTCAATAAACAGGAACATACATACCTATTTACATGTAGTGTTAACATGAAACTATATTTGCAGAAAGTTGATCTTAATATAGACCTCATTTACAATAATTATGAAACAGTAATTTTTACCAATAAGATGAATTTTTAAGCATAAAGTGGTCCCAAGAAAATTAGAAATATGGTTGAATTCTGAATAGATTATCCAACAGTAGCTGAATTAAAAAAATGCCTGCAAATCAATCAGCAAACATAGGGTTACATATTTATTTCCCAATCCACTATGTGTATTTTAGTTCACATTATAGGAACATAGGACATGTCTTATATTCCAGAACTTCTTTTCCTAGTTTCTGTATTGAAAAACAAGGATGTGGCTTATATGTAGAGGCAGCTTATATGTGATTAATGATAGACTATTATCCTTCCTTTATCACCAAATTGAATTTTGAATAGTTATCAATAATTTCAATTAAATTAATACTCAAAATTACGTTTTAATGTTAAAGAATATTTCTGAAACTCATTCAGGAAACTAACATTTAAAAGACCATTTCTCATTGTTAATGAATTAGAAATTTTTTAATTTCTTTTCTCACATTTTTAAATATACATGTCATTTGATAGGGTATATACCGTATATCGAGGCGTATAAGTCGACTTTGACTTTTCAACTTGAAAATACTAGAATAGGCATATGTTCACTGTATAAATCGATCCCCGTTGTTTCATTTAAAAATACTTCTCATTAAATTTTTCAGACAAAACTAACTATCTTCGTAATTATTGATGTTATTCACCTGTAATTTAAAGTTCACTTTTTTATATTTGGCATATAAGTCGACTTTAAGTTTTAGGAAAAATTTTTAAGCTTCAAAGGTCGACTTATACACCGGGATATACAGTAATTATTTTACTCGAGTTGTGTGAATTTTAGTAGCAAATGACCACTTATGGAAATTTCCCGAATGACTAAATATCTTTTTCTTTTCATTAGGCCTGTAGTAATTGTATGATTGAAGTTGGTTATTTTATCAATTGCAGTTGCTTGTTCAGGAGTCATCCGAGGACCCTGAAGTTTTTCGGCATGAAATAAGAGAGGCAAACAATAAAGTACATTCAACTGGATTAGATGACATTACAACGGTAGCTTCAAAATCAGATTCGCCATCAAGTGAGGACCAACTATCCTACAATCTTACTTCAGGTAAAGTGTCGGTAACTGGCAATAGTGTTAATTTACCCTCTTTAAAAGGAAATCTATCTATACTATATAAAAAAGATGAAAAAATCTCCACTGGAAAAATGCCAGCCAATAATGTGAGATCATCTCCTGCATTCTCCACAAGAAAGAGGACCTCAACATATGATTCAGTGTGAGGAGAAAGAAGCCAATGGTTTGCCATTCTTTTGCAGGTGAGAGTTCTGCTGCCACGCTCCAAACTACAAATGTTGATGGAATGGGTTGAAGGCTATAAGTAGAGGTCTGCATAAACAAAACTTACCACCTACCTCTGTAGCAAGTTGACAAGATTTGGTCCATGTACCTCTCACCTAACTTAATGAAAAGATCTCTCATGGGAGCATTTTTAAAGTCTTCCTAGCCATTGTGATTTTTAAACCTTTTTGCTTTTAAGCATTCAAATTTGGTTTAGCTTGATTGCAAAACCTGTGATAAGATAGCTTTAGTCTATCTTTAAATGACTGAAGTAAAATTTTAAATTTATTTTTTGTGGAATAATGCTCCCATTAACATTCTTTTTTTTTTAAAATGAAAATTCACCTTTTTAACATATTATTTTAAGAATTTTTGTAGATGATTGTATATCCCTGATCTTAGCTGTGTTTCTAAGATATGCAAGTTGTCATTGTATGTTTATATAATTTTTCTATTATCTCTATTATTTTTCCTTGTTTAAATGTAAAATAAAGATAGTTTAATAAAGCAATGGATTTGTTTGTTCATGACAAAATAGAATGCCCTATAGATAAGCATTTCATAGTCTTCACACCTTCTCTTAGTATGCTATCATGAAACAAAATATAGTTAAAGCTCAAAATTTAAAAATCTTCTACCAAGCAGTGTATTTCTGTAAATTGTAGATTCTTGAGGTGTTTGGAGTTCATAGTCTGGTTTTACATAAAAAGTTGCTTTAAAATGATATTTGTGTATAATAAATAAATGTGGAAATGAAATAAATATTATAGAATTTAATATAAATAAAAAACAAATATTTAACTTTATGCAACAATAACTCTGAGATGGGGTTTTTATAACAATTCAACGAGAGAATAAATTTATCCTGAATTCATATATTCATACACATACTAAACTGTGCACACAGTAAATGATATGATGTACTTGTTTTCAGGGTATGGCTATGATTGAAGGACAACTGAACTCCAGATGTATGGCAATTATCCAAAACTATACGTTATTGAGTTTTTTGGATCTTTGAATTCCATATTTTTCAGCTTTGATTGTAATTGCATTTTCACTAAAGAATTTGAAGGAGGAAAAAATATATATTTAGCTTTATTTCAGTGTAATTTGTTGTAGCCCATGCAGCAATAATTTAATAATTACAGGCAGTCCTCGACTTTCGTACATAATGCGTTCCTGAAAACATGTCCGAAAGTCGAAGATAGATTTACATGCTACAGGGGGGTTCCATTCCCAGAGAGCCAGAAAATATTATAAAATCTCTAATTATGGTATAAATGTTTAGTTTTTTGTGCAGGGGCCTTTTAGATACAATCATCGATTTTATAATATAGAGAGATAGGGAAAAATGCAATAAAATATTTAAATAATTGCACAAATAAACACTGCTGTATGGACAAAGATGATGACGTGGTGGAAACTTGTGGCTGGCAACCAGCACCACTCGAAATATTCGTTCGTCATTTAGCTGACCCGCGAAAGTCTGATGGGCGTACAAAAGGCAGTTCAGGGGTGTCAATCTATGGTATCTTGGGTTCTTGTTCCCTTGTATTATCCTAAGGTTATCACACACATAGTGTAATTGATTATTATCTTTTTATAATTTATCGGGTAATCATGAAGTTTAGTCACTTTTATTATGAAGGGGTTCCAAGCTAAAGTTCAGTCACTTTTATTATGTAAGTGGATATGTATGCTTCAAACAACATTGAAACGATGTATTGACGAGCCTTCGGCTCGCTATGTTTTAATGCGTAGTCAGCTCCAGGTGCTACCGCACGCTCCGCCTCGCCCGGAACCATAGTAACCCTCCACGTTGTCCGGAGACTGGGTTAGTAAATGTCGAGACCGGCCAATCAGTTTCTTGTCCAGAGATTGGGTTTGTAAAAAAGTGATTGGCCTGTCTCGACATTTACTAACCCAGTCTCCAGACAAGAAACTGATTGGCCGGTCTCGACATTTACTAACCCAATCTCCGGAAAACATGGAGGGTTACTATGGTTCCGGGCAAGGCGAAGGGCACGGTAGCACCTGGAGCTGACTACGCATTAAAACATAACGAGCCAAAGGCTGGTCAATATATCCTTTCAATGTTATATCCTCTTGACTGTTGCACCGCAAATGGAACCAATGTAATTTATTTGGCGAAACGCATTTCGTGATTCAGATCTTTTTAATAGCTTTTTACTTTGTGTTATTGAGGAGTATGTTTTGTGATTCACTTGAATTTATATTAAACATAAAAGTAATAAATGCTTTAAAAATTGAATTTGGGTGTTCCTGAGTGCTAAAACCTCCTTCATAATAAAAGTGACTAAACTTCATTAGCTTGGAACTCCTTGGATAATAAAAGTGACTAAACTTCATGATTACCATTCATCGTTATTTGTTTTTCATTATTCTTTTTTCTCAAGAAATTTTTATTAGTGTAAGAGTTACATTTATTCGTACTGTTTGTAACACAGTGATTCCATCCTTACCATAATCTAGTCGTTGACTATAGTTATTATATCTTGGTATTAAGTTCCCTTTTTCTTGTGTATGTCTATTATTTTTTTGTATTTTTGGTGAAATTATATTTGTTTATGGCAGTGTCTTTTCTGGAAGACCATCTGTTGCTGAATCCCAATACCGTTTTACAGGCTATGAGTTGGATAATAAATTACTTTGTGATTAATGAAACTTATTCTGTGATTTGTGACTACAATGTGATTACCGGCTGTAAATAAATACTATTATTATTGTGCGAGTTGTACGAATATCGAATGCAAGAAAGTCGAGGACCGCCTGAAGTGCACATACGAAATCCCTCTTTTTTCATTAAAGCATTTGCTATTTTCATAGTTTTTTTGTAATATTGCCTAAACTTGGCCCCAAAGAGAGTGATGATTGTAATGAAAGAAAAGTCGGTAAAAAGGGCAAAAAAAGTGATGAGTTTGGAGAAGAAAATTAAAGTTTTAGATAGGCTTGCGCATAATGAATTTGCTTCATCAGTTGGTAAATTTCTTGGTGTGAAGATCGATTAAGAAAAGTGAAGAAGCGATCAAGAAAGTCCCAGTGAGTTCAATTGTCATTCACGAGAAAGCCAAGCTAAAGCACAATCATTATATCTCAAATTGTTTCGCAGTCTGCTAACGGTAAATCGCCAACATCATCGAAGCATGTAGATTGGTTCCTTGCTCTTTAATAAAATGTGGCATATATTCAGAATGCCACAGTACGTATTGTATTATTATATTTGTTCTTCTCCTTCACAATTGAACACACACTCGACCGGCTTAAGTCCAGTGAGCATCCGATTGAAGCTAAAGATTCACCGCTTTCGGCATGCTTAATTATTTCAATCTTTGTCCCAATCGTGTTCACTTTATGACCCCTACGTTTATTTACATTTGTATTAGCACTTTCTGTTTTCTGTTTATCACTGATGTTTATAAAATAATACATGTAAAATGCACAAACAAAGAAACACTGCTATACGTACAAACAAAGATGGTAACCAATGGTAACGTTGCCGAGACTAAATAATAATAATAATAATTTATTGATTATTAACCGACTTTACAGTGGTATTAATCTTGTCAAATTTCAGTACAATATTGAAAAACATTACACACAAATCTTACATTTCATACAATACATATATTATTACGTAGCATACTTTAATTAATTAAAAGTGTTGGCTTGCCTGACAGACAGCGCTATTATGCGATAGCTCGAAATGTTTGATCGTCAGCTGACGAACGAAAATCCGAATTCGGCGTTGTTTGACGTACAAAAGGCGGTTTAGGGGCGAGAATTTACAATGTACCAAAGAGCGAATTGTGCAAAAGTTGAATGTACGAAAGTCGAGGACTGCCTGTATCACATTTCAGTTATATTTGGATTTAGTTTTGAATATGGTTTTTCTTTTCCAGATTGTTATTGTATTAGTTCTTGTCTATAAATACAAACTGCATATAAACTAATGAACATCTCAAACCTTTTGACAGTTTAAGGAATCTAATTATATTGGTTCTTTTGTCATGAAAATTAACAGTAAAAAAATAAATATAATATCCATAATATTCAGATGTGAGCTGAAATGAGCTCAGTTGGGCTCACATGAGCCTATTGTTAAATGTTAACTCATTCACCGAGCCCATCATTAAACTTTGTCAGACCTGCATACTACAAGGGCTGGTAAGGAAGTAGTGGCAACACTGTCGTCTCACGTCGTACGAACACCAGATGATGTAGTTGTGCCTGGAGCTAGTAGTAGGTTGTGTGGCAAGTCGGATGTGCACAGTTGTACAAGATCATGGCATCAGAACACAAGCGTGCAAGGTAGTGAAGTTGTGTCGTCAAAGAGGACCACCCTAAAGACGTTTACCAAGGTGGAGCAAGGTGCATGGATAAAAATAGAGGTGGCTCAAGGACGCAATGCCAAGGACTGTTGGCAAGGTCTTCAGGATGCATGTGGTGGTCAAGCATTACCATATCAGACTTTGGCACAGTGGGTGTCAGCATTTCGCCGTGGCCGGGATAGCGTGATGGATGAGTCTCGGTCAGGACAGCCTGCCGTCGATGGCCACTACGTGCAGCTCATTCAGTCATTGTTGGAGGTGGATCAAAGGTGGACAGCGCGAGAACTAGGCACGGAGGTAGGGGTGAGCCACATAACGGCGTTGCACATCCTGAAAGACATACTTGGTTATCGCAAGATTGCATCACACTGGGTACCTCATCACCTCACCGAGGTGCAAAAGTGGCACCGATACGCTCCCTTGCCAATGACCATCTGGAACGTTACCACAGAGAAGGGGACGCATTCATCGAAAGGATTATCGCTCTGGATGAAACTTGGGCCAGATCGTATGAACCAGAACTAAAGAGGCAGTAAAATGAATGGTGGCACCCACAATCTTCCCGTCCCAAGAAACTGCGCCAAGAACCCGGCAAGGTTAAGGTTATGTTGATAGTGGCGTATGATGTCCATAGTGTCATACTCCATCATGCAGTTCCCCAGGACCAGACTGTCAACGCACAGTAATACCAAAATTTTCTGGAGCATCATCTTCGTCCCGCTCTGCGGAGAAAGCGATCGCATTTCCGAGAAAGTCCACCCATTGTCTTGCAAGACAATGTGCACTGTCACGTGGCCTCCACTGTTACAGATCTTCTGGGACGGTGGCAGTGGGAAGTACTTGAACATGCACCATACTCCCCAGACATGAGCCCATGTGACTTTGACCTCTTTGCAAAGACGAAAGAACCCCTACGAGGCAAGCATTTTCATACAAGAGACGCTATCCTGTGAGCAATAGGGTGCTCTCTTGCCAACATCAACAAGAACGGTTCTGCTGATGGTGTCCGGTGCCTTCCCAAGGTGTGGCAACGGGTTGTGAACATGGGAGGGGACTATATTGAAGGGATGTAATGCCACTTATTGTCACAATAAATCCTGTCGTCATATATAGCAGTGTTGCCACTAATTTCTTTCCAGCCCTCGTATAATTCAGTGCTTCACAACCTTTTAAATTTCACTGCTCACTTTTGGGTGTTCACAAACTTCATGGCACACCAAGCCAAATTTCTTGAGACTGTTTAAAACATTTTTACCACCCTGTAGCCAATAAAAAAGATAAAACCTACTTTCCCATACAGATGAAGAAAACTATTGCTAAAATTGTTTGTCAAAATTCGTATCACACTGAGCTAATCACTACTCTTCTAATTACTTCACAAAATATTTTAAACTTTCAAGAAAAAAGGTTACATTTAAATCCAATAAATCTATAAATAAGTAGTCTTTGTAGTAGTGACCACTACATTTTATCTAATTACTAGCAAAATTGCCCAGCGTTGCTTGGGGTTATGTTTTTAAATTGACATGACTGTAAATGAAGACAATCATTATGAATGAAAAATTATTTCTAAGTTGGAAAAGTTTTATTTGGTAATTTTTTATATTTTAATTTATAAAAATTTACATTTTAAAAAATATTTTGAGGATTCTTAATTAAAATAAATATTGAAAGTGGTTGATTCATTTGACATTGCTTGATAGCAGGTGCACACCCAGGATTTTCTCTTGGGTGGGCTCAAATCTTACAAAAAATATTCCACCATACATTTGGGCAATTTGGGACCCTCTCAACTACAGGCAGGAGCAGAGGCACCTCCTGAATACCTACATATCTGGTTAATATAAACTCTTAGAGTTTAAGGTTCTTAAGTCAGAAAATGTAGTATTTTTGTGGGGGCATCAGCCCTTGGTTGCATGTCTGCTTGATAGTAGGCAATGCACTTAGTTTTTCTTTCTAATGCGAGTGGATATAGATTTAGTCCATTTCCAACTCGCGATGTTGCAACGTACAATTGTCCAACAGTATAGCATGTGAGATCAGTTCCTATTTAAAAGCATTGATCCTTTTGCCTTGGTATTTAGCATTTTCCATTTTTAAAAACCTATAAAAATACCCTTTTTCATGATTTAAAAACTTTTATGTTAATTGGCTTAGATTCAAATAATGTTTTTTAAAAATATAAAGTTGATTCTTTCAGCTTAATAGATATTTTTCTCCCGAGTTTGTATCTTCATTTTAAATAATTTAAATTTGCAAAAGAATAAAAGCCTGCACATCAAGTACGGTAAGTCCCCAACTTACATGGTTAATTCATTCCTAAGGTTGCCGTGTAAGTTGAAAACCGTGTAAGTCCAACAATGCTTAAATACAATATATTTTTTCACATATACGTTCGTTTCAATGAATAGTTAAAGCTAAAAAAGTAGTGCTTATGTGATGAGAGTTTATAGTTTGTTTATGAAGAGCAGTACAGTAACGAGACACAACTTCCACCCACGGGATAACAAATCTAAGTGGCGAAAGCGACACTGTCAGCTGCACGTCAATGTATTGTAATCCCTCGGTTTACGAGGTTAATTTGTTCCTCGAAAACTGCTCGTAAGGCAAAAACTCGTAAAACGAAAATTAATTTCCCAATACATAAAGTTATAAAAATATAAACAAAATGTAATATTGATATATTTTATTACAACAAAAGAATTACAATACATAAAGAAAAGAGCCAATACATTTTATGAATATCTAATTACAAACCAACAATTAACATTTGTACTTTAGTAATATTGATTTATTTAGCAAGTGAAATAGCATTACATTATCAAATATACAAAATAGACATTAAATTTATGAAGAAAAAATATGGGATTTTATAAACAACAGTTACATCATTAAAGTTAGGATGCCGTGACGTTCTGCGCATTCGAGAAGATTCGGGAACCGACGAAAGCTGAGAATAGGTGCCAGGAAAAACGATTGGTTTGCGAGAGGAAGGAAATCGTATAAGCGAAAATTGGCTCGTAAATTGAAAATCTGGTATTAATTTGTGCACCTCGTATAAGCGAAAACACGTAAACCGATTGCTCGTATACCGAAGGATTACTGTACTAGTAACACCATCTATTGAGTGGCAGTTGAACTAAAAATCGAACGTGCTGATAGGTTGTCATGTATCCGCATATCTACGGATCCGTGTAACTCGGACCCGTGTAAGTCGGGGACTCTGTAATCGATTTTTCCTGTTATCTTATGGAAAAATGTCAAACCATTATATTGGAAGCACTTACTAATCCCAACTGACCAAATCTTCACCATTCACCAAGTTATGATATAGTAAGAACCATAGCAAATGTGGTTGTTCTAATCTAGGTCATATAGTTTGTGCATGCATAATGAGAGACAAACTTTTGGAAATATATACATATAAGATTATCTTTGAAGTATGGTTTTCCTGTCAACTATTGATCCCATTGTTATCTTCCACCTTTCCTTCATTCCAATTGCTCGATTTAGTGGGCCGTTACAATATCTTTTATACAATTAGTTTGTATCTCAGTATTATATTTAAAAAGAAGAAAGTTTGAACTTTGCAGTAATATAATCAAACTAGTGTAATTGCCCATCAATATGATGGGATATCTTCAGTTAACCTTAAAATATTTGCCCCCTCCCCTTTCCCTCCCTCCATCTCTCTCCCTCCCCCTCTCTCTTAAATGTAAGAAGGGACTATACAGTCTCAATTTCGCCCTCAATGAAGTCGTCTGTCTGTCTCCCTCCCTCCATCTCTCCCTCTCTTTCCCTCCCTCTTTCTTCTTCCCCTCACTCCCCCTCCCCCTGATTCCCTCTCCCTCCTTCCCTCCCTCTCTCTACCTCCTCCCCTCTCTCCCTCTCCATTACTCTCCCTCTCCATTACTCTCCCTCCCTATTAAAAGCATTCAAAGCACACACCCATAAGGATTGATATAACAATAGGATTTTGAGGTCTAACAATATAAATGCTAGCCAAGGCAACATCCCGTTAAAATGGCAAGATTTCCACAAAATATGTAAAATAAATGTTTAACATGAGTGGTTTCGAACTGTAGGCGGAAAAAGATGAACAGAATAAGAAATGTAATTTTTTCTTCAAAATGGTTCAGATCCAAAGATCGTAGGTTAATTCCTTCTAATTTTAATTTCCAAAAACAATAAAAGCCTGCACGTCGAAAAATAGATTTTTACGTGTTACCTTACTGAAAATGGAATGTCTTCCTTGGAGAATCCAGGACTTTTTTCGAGATTTATTTTTGTCATAACCTTAAAAAATGTTAATCGAGTATTCCTGCCAAATGTCGAGATTCTATCTCGATTCTTTCTCGAGTTAATATCATAATTCACTACCAGAGGCACGGCCTATGGAATAGCGTGACCAACCAACCGACCTGGGCTATTATGTTATATGTATAATCATTTCTAGCTGCTTTGTCGCTTGACTATTTCTTACACAGATAGGCCTCATATAACTTATGATATAAAAAACAAATTTTACTTCAATAAACACTTATAACTATAAATTGGAATCATAAAACGTATTCCTATGCAAGTTTAATTCTAATTCCCTTTTTGTTTAGCCTATAGCGAGCCCATTTTTAACAGATTGACAGCCCCTCCCCCCTGATAATATAAGTACTGCTAAACTGAAAGATGAGCTCCTAGCATCATTTAACAACATCGTTTTGCATGAAAATTATTATGGGTGCCTTAAATGTAACCTATCCCTCAGCCTCGGTTTGCAAGCTAAATGGGAGGATGAAGTTTAGAATACCTGACATCAAGGCCTGTCTTTGCCATACCCGGGCCCTAGGCAAATTTTTTTCAGGCCCTCCCACTTCAACGAAAAATGTAAAAATTAAGTCAAAATGCATTCACCAAACGACGGCAACCTACTGTGCCAGAGAAGCGCAGTCGTTAGAGTAGAATACCTTACTTACGTTCCTCCGATAGCGATAGCAGGTGTATGGTTGTGTATAAAATTTAACTTTACATTAATTTGCCAAAGTTAATTTGCTTTTACTTTTAAATTTTTAAGAATCTGATTTTGTCTATGACCGCAGCCAGCCAGAGCGGGCAGGGCCGGCTTCAGACATTTGGCTGACCTGAGGCGGGAAAAATATTGCCGCTGCCGCCCCTCCCGCAAGCTCTGTTGGTCACCAATTCATCATTATCTAGGAATTTGATGTGTAAAGTTTATAGAAGGATTTTTAAAATTTGTACTCAGAAAGTATATTGCAGGTTATTTTTATTTATGTGATAAATACAAGTACTTTATGGAAAAATATAAATTTAAGTAATATATATTAAGAATATAACATCAAAATGCTTTCAAGAACATAATCATAGTAAAAATAAATGATAAATGCAATCTACTAACAATTTTCATTTTACATTTATCAGGAATTTAAATTAAAAATACTGATCTATAAAAACTAGTCTTCCATTGCACATATATAGGTACTTTAATGAAAATGCATTCTTCTGCATTTTATTGTTGGAAATTCATCAATTATGGTATCTGGAAAATTCACCACCAGAAAAATCACCGCCACAAAAAATTCACCGCCGGAAAATTCATCGCATTGCCTTGTATGGATTATTTTGTTAACATATTGACCCATCAATTATGCCTTCATATTTTAAGGATTCCATAATATCACTCTCTATGGACATTATTGATAGAACAGTTAAACGATCATGTCATTGTTGTACGTAATTTTTTAGGATTTTTAACTTGGAAAATGATATTTCTGCAGATGCTACTGTTACAGGAAAGGTTAACAAAATCCATAAGGCTATCTGAAGAAGACCAAGTGCCATAGCCGAATTTTGATCATGAGGTTGAAATAAACTGAAATGCGGGTGTGGGAATATGGTTGGAAAACATCATTCTCATTTTTTACAGCCAATATTTTTAAAAATTATTCAGTAGATTACTAATTCTATTGCAGTAGGAACCTGGAAGAATGAAGAAAAAGACAAGAATTTTCAGGGCATGAAAAAATAGTATAAACTCTTAGTCACTGAGTTTTTTCAGTTTTTCTTTTTTGCAATATGCATTTGTATTCATTTTTCTATAAATGAAACTCTCTCACATTTTTGAGTGTCTGTTCTAATGAATGACCTTAAATTGAAACCCAAAAATTAAAATTTTCTATTTCTTTCAATTTTGAAAAATGGGGTCATATTAGACCCCATGATAGTAGTTTATTTGATCGGTAAATAACGATAGTAGTAGAAGGTTAACCACTCATCTGGGTATGCCGTATATACACGGCACACCGAATTTAAGTCCATTTGCTATGGGTATGCCGTTATATTCCGTCACGCAGCTGTTACAACTCCTAGCGGCATCCTTTTAGTTTACTGTCTCGCTAGTAGATGGCACTTCCTTCATTATTTTGAGAAGCTATACACCCCATAGCGAAATCCCACCTTTGCCCTGCGAGTGGCATTTCCAATGCCCCTATTGTACAACAAATATTCATTTGTTGTTTTTAACATGTTGCCTGATTTTTAGCATTCTGAAATTGTTTATTTCATCAACTTCATCATTATTTACAGAAATGAAACATAATTTAATCTATATAATAATTCTGAAAATTTCGTAATTTATAAAAAAAATATTTTTTCATAAATGTTATGATTTTGACACAATTCTTAGTTAATTATTATTTATTTCAACTAAATAATAAATATCTATTAAAATCCTTAATAATTGTCATGATTTTAAAAACCTTCTCATTCGAAGAAAAAGTACCCACCAGCTGTGCATCAGGGCAAAATTAAATACCCAGATGACTGGTTAAGACCTTCGGCTTAAGGAGAAGAGGAGGATAAGAGGGGTGTATGGTATTTCGTCTCATCTATCCATCTCGATTCTATGACAAAAACGACGTCGGTGAGCGTAAGTGTGCCACCAGTGGCCCGTTCGGCAAATACCTCCACACCGGCATGCCGTTCAGCAGATAAAGGTTAATAGCAGCCTTATGTGGTCTTATGCCGTCTTCTCCTTCAGCCGCCCCTCTTGGAGCGGCTCTACTTAGGCGGAATCCTACACGAGTTGAATTTCTCGGTAGAGACTTGGCACCGCCGCCCCCTTGACTGTGCATCCTGAGGTGGCTGCCCCTCTTGCTTACCGTTTGAATCCGGCCCTGAGAGCGGGCCCTTGGAAATTGCGGGTCCTAGGTACGTGCCTTGTTTGCTTAGACCTAAGATAGGCCCTGGCTGACGTACCTTTTGCCTTCTCTGGAGTTACTAAGTAAATGTTTATATTTACCTAGTAACCAAGAATATTGGCGAGCCTTCAGCTCGCTTTGTCTTTAGATTATAGAGCCTTCTATATCGGATGTAGCCGGCTCAGGGTGCTATCAAGCTCTTTGCCTCCCTGCAGTGCCAGACACTCAAGTTTTGGGGCCCTGGGCTATTAATTTTTGGGGCCCCTATAAAGTTATAAAAATATAAACAAAATGTAATATTGATATATTTTATTACAACAAAAGAATTACAATACATAAAGAAAAGAGCCAATACATTTTATGAATATCTAATTACAAACCAACAACATTTGTACTTTAGTAATATTGATTTATTTAGCAAGTGAAATAGCATTACATTATCAAATATACAAAATAGACATTAAATTTATGAAGAAAAAATATCAATCTTTGCACTAGATGCAGACACACAAGAGTAATTACTATATTCATTGACATTTGAGCAACCATGCAAACGGACTATCAAAATTAAATTCTGGTACCCCAGTATTTTAAAAAACTAAGTAAATCACAAAAAAGTTTTTTTCTTTAATGAGTGCCTTTGAGACTTTCAGGGCCCTAAGAAGCAGAGTAAGGAATTGTTGAGACCAAAGAATTATGGGGCCATAAGCATTGCGTGGCCCTGGGCTGACGCCCATACCTATGTCCAGCCCTACCTTTCTGGACCAAGATGTCCCTCACCATTTGGGTGGGTAAATATTGCCACAAGCAGATCCCTCATGGGCTTGCAAGCTTTGTGACAACAATTTCGTTTTGCGTGGAAGTTATTACGGGTGCCTTAAATGGAACCTATCCCTCAGCCCCTGTTTGCAAGCTTTGTCACAAAAAATCTCGGTTTGGATGAAAGTTATTATCCTCCTTAGAAATATCGACATAGTTCGTCACTCTCCCACCTGACACATTGGCGCTGCGATCGTTGTTGACCCGTAACAGTCCTAACAAACAGTGTCATACTTTTTTATTGGTATACCAATTGGCACCCATTGTTGCATGTTCATGTTTTTTATAAACACCATAGCCTCATGGCAGTATTTATTATTAGAGGTGGTATCAGCAAGAAATTAGAAGAGCAACAATCTGGTAATATTCTTCAAGCAAGATGATATTCGGGTGTTTGGATGTGAAGGTATAGTACGTTTTACTTTCAAGAGCCAGTAACCTTCATTGTTCCTGTTGTTTTCACATTTTTAGGCGCGCTTTGGCTACACAGTAAGCGCCTACTAGCACCTATTAGCTTCGGTCTATTCGTCCGTACGCATGTTTGTTCTCAGCTCCTACCGAACGGATTTTCATAAAACGTTGTATTTAGTACTTATGGCCTAAAACAACAAGAAAATTGCATGCATCGTTCACATAAGCCAACCAGTAGTGCCACATTACTGAAAACAAAATACGAACTTTTCCTAATATGTATCTTGTATAATACATATTAGCCATATTGAGAAAGTCTTCGAATAAAACTTGTCAAATAGAATATTTTTGTTAGGTATAGTTCGTATAGTTCCATTGCCTCCTCAGACGGTTCCCACTCTGCTGTCTAAGTGCGTGGCCTCTGGTATAGTTTTCATCGTAGGAGTAGCTGTTTTCAAAAAAATCAACACAAAGTCGTAATTGACATTGAACGTAGAACTATTCATGAATGAATCAACGCAAACAATCTTCGTTGTAACTTAAGTAAATAGTAAGATGTCTCATAAATACGAAAATATGTTTCATTATGTCAGTATGAAACATTTTGAAAGTAGAAGGAAATGGATTATCTACGACGAAGAAAAGAACGTAAACGTAAATATTACGACTAATTAACTGAATTGAAGTGTTTTAAATAATTTTCGACTGTTTGATTGATTACAAAATTAGAAAATGAATCGGTAAAGATAAATTTAGTATTTTCCTTGCATAATTTCTTATATATCGTTTTGCAGTATTTATTCATTATACTAAAATTATGTAAATACGTATGTTAATGCACCAACATAGTGAAAGGATGAAATTTTTAGTGGACAGTGAGAGACATCGGGTCGTGGTGTTTCGCTGTTTTATGTTGTTTGTTCGTCAAAGAATATCGTTTAGTTTCAAACTTAAGCATGGAGCTCGCCTATTTGTGATACGCTATACACTTTCCTAATTTGTTCAAAGATAATAATAATCATTATTATTTCCATAAAAATTGTGTACATATCACAATCGTCAGGAGTCATTAAAAATACATTCACAACACTTATAGGTATAAAAATTACACGATACAAACATATTTGGCAATGGTTGCCTACGTAAATTCCTCAATTGTATAAAATGCATGTTTTATTAAGAAATTATACAATTTTGTCTTAAAATCACGTCTGCTATTTTTGAGATGGGCAGGCAGAATATTCTACCATTTAATACATTTGTATTTGAGAAGTTCATATAATTCAACCAATGTCGATGGGGCAGTAGAATGAATTGTCTCTAGCAAAATGCGTTTGGAAGTCTTTATTGCATGTTATGTCATCCATTTTTTATAAATATAATAAGTTCTTGAATATTACAAGGGAGGGAATCGTTAATATGTTTAGATCCATAAAGGCTTGACTGGAAGTTTGTTTAGGCGATAAGCCGGCTATATAGAGTATAGCTTTCTTTTGTAAAATAAAAAATTTCAGTAAATTCGTTTTATTGGTGTGCCTCCATAATTCGATTCCGTAAACCAGGTGTGGGTAAATTAGTCCGTAATAAGCGGTTTTCAACACTCCTTGTGTACAGCGATATGTTAAATTCGTTAAGATATAAAGATTTCTACTTATTTTAAGAAATACTTCATCTACCTATATGATAGTTCCAACTTAGTATTTCGTCAATGATTATACCAAGGAATTTTGTGCAGTGATTTTTCTTAATGATGTTATCTCCTACAAGATAACTGTTGTGTGAATCATGTGTGCATGGGGAGAATTCTATAAAACATGATTTTTCTGTTTATGGTGAGAAGGTTTTCATTATAAAATTGTGCTACACTATTTAATACAATATTTCACTATTTCCAGTTGAGGGTACAACTTTCAGATAATGCGATAGATATATCGTCAGCATAAAGAATAATGGTCCCATCATTAGTAATAGATTTAATGTCATTCACGTACAATAGGAAAAGCAAGTATCCAAGAGTGGAACCTTGAGGAACTCCATTGATAGCAGTGAGATTGTAAGAAATAATATGTACCTGTGGTGTCAGTAACTTGACTGCATGCCTTCATCTGTTAAATAAGACAGACTGTGGGCTTGGCTTCTTATTCCAAAGCTATCAAGTTTTTCAAGGAGTATGTCAAAGTTTACAAGTCCAGGAAAATACTAATAATATCATTTCCTTGGTCAATATCATTAATGATTTTTTCTAGAAAACTAATTGCTGCAGAAGTAGTAGATTTGCCCTATATGAATCCATGTTGCAAGTTACAGATTACATTATGACATTTGAGGAAGGGCAAGAGTATTTATTTTTGAGAAACATTATATCAGGGATATTGGTCTATAGTTTGTTACAGCTGTTTTATCACCCTATTTGTAAATAGGATTAATTACAGATGTTTTCAGAGCATTCGGGAATGTCTTCTGCAAAATTAAATGAGTGCTTAATAATCATAATATGTGATACTTAAAGTATGCTATATGAATTATCGTGTAAATGATTATTTATAATCAATATCTTAGATTAAGGTTGGGGAACCTTTTCCACATCGTAGGTCACATAAGTAGTGGTGAATACTTCGGGGGGCAGCATTTGAAGTTGCCAATGCTTTGGTGGGCCTGATTAGAGCTTAAATTGAAGTTACTGAAGGATTATAAGGTATCATACAATGGAAATCAATTCTTAATTAGACTATTTAGGATGAACATTTCAATATTAAATGCTTTATCATCATTGCTTGAATTAAATAATATGAGTTATGTGTTAAATTTTATGGTTCTCTTTTTCATCACTGCTTTGCGGGCCACAAAAAACACACTTGGAGGTCACATGCGGCCCATGGGCCGGAGGTTCCCGACCCATTTCTTAGATGGTCTTATTTTAAGAAAAGTGGTGAAATTACTAATATTAAAGGTAAAAGGTATTTTTTTTTGTATTAAAAATTGAAATTTTTAAAGGCAGTGTTAAGGAGAAAAATATTTATTTATAATAGAGTGACAAAATTTACTGTAAGTTCTGGGCACCTCTCAACATTATACAGAATATGTATACCAAAAACAGAAAAAAGTTGAAATATGAGCATTTGATGGACAATCTTTATTGAAACTGATTTTATTATTACTTGAAGCACTTCAGTTCCTTAGGATGTTTCTTCTCTTATTTTCCAAAGGTTGGATTAACAAAACTTGAAGTTGCTGTCTTATAGAGTGGATTTTCATCCTGTGAAACGAAAAATGAAATGTGGTAATTTCAGCAAAGATACATTTTGATTCAAATTTCAATATTGTTGGCTAAAGTAATTGCTGAGAATTTATTTTCTTCATTACACTTTTAAAATTGTTAATTAGTTGCATGTTTCATGTTTTGGTTAGATTATTGATAGATGATTCAGCAAAGTTTGAGATATGTACCTATTTGATCACTGATGAAATCTGGTCAACGCAAAAAAGGTTGGAAAAGTGTTAGCTTAAGAACAAGGGAAAAAATCTCTAGTCTGAGGCAATAAACCACCATATGATGCACAAGCAGTGGCAAATCTACATCCGTTTCAAGAAAGTTTCAAGTACTATGAGATAAATTAGCAATAAATAAATATCTCTCTCAACTTATCATTTTTATGAGATAAAACAAATAGGTGAATTAATTTTTTGGTATTTCTTCTTTAAACACTTTTTACTTGTAGTTTGTAAGAAATATATAGATTCAATAGCATAAAAATGCAACATTTTTAATGGAGTTCCACCAGGTGTTGCTTTGCAACATAGGTAATAGAAATGTATAGGTTAAGGCTTAACTGTGTCTTAGTGGATTTAACCACTTACTATAAGACAACCCTTCAATTGAATACATTTCATTATACATAAATAGGCTTAATATAGGAATTACTGTATATACTCACGTATTGTGCGATCCTGCATAATATACTATCCCTTATTTTTTACCTCAAAATCTTGCTTTTATCCTATGTGTCGTGTAATGTGCGAGTTGGAATTTTTTAGTTCCGGTAGCGCGACCTGCAGTTCCTTTTAAATATAGTGCATTTTCTTTAGTTCGTTTCCATACGATTTCTATCTTCATGAAAGTTAAGGGAAAGCATTTAAATGTATAACTGTATTTCTAATTGAATAACTACCTTTTAATTACCTATATTTATGTAATAATGAAGGGAAAATGAGTGAATAACTGTAATTATCACAGTTCGTAGCTAGTAGTAGAAATATTTTAACCCTGTACTGGTAACATCCGTCTTAAGAACATTATAGGTTACACTTGTCTGAGAGATGGGTATGCAAAATTTCTTTTTTTATGGTGTCCATATAGCCCCATTGTTAGTATTTTTCATTTAAATGAAGTAAAGCCATCTAAAAAACAGATGATAGTACCGGGTTAAGAAAGTTATGTTGCGGAAACAGCTGAGAGCCAAACAACTGCCTGTGTACTAGCACATCTTTAACTATTGTATAATCGTAACACAATTATGATCCCATAGATAGTTTACACCCTCCTCTCATTTCTTTGTAAAAATTCATTTACTCATTACCCATCAATATGTCTCCCAATAAGTACCAAAAGTTTACTGCAAAGTTTAAACTACAAGTTGTAGCGGTTGCAGAAAGAACAAGCATTGTACAAGCTGCGAGAGAGTTCAACATCGGAGAGAGCCATGTCTGTATGTGGAAGAAAAATATTGAAAAGGTGAAGAAGATGCCGTCCTACAAATGTGCTAATCACATATCTAAATGCAAATGGGGAAATTTAGAGAAGAAAGTTTCTTAATGGGTTTCTGAACAACATCAGAACGGACTTGTCATCACAAGGGCAGCACTACGACTGTATGCAATAAAAGAAGCAAGAAAAGATGGAATTCTAGAGTTTGTTGCAAGTGCTGGATGATGTCCCAGGCACGACTTTGTAATCAGAAGAAGAACTAAAATTGCTCAAAAGTTACCAAAGGAACTTGAAGAAGGTTTATTTAAATTCCATAAATTCATCTTAGAACATCGGAAGAATAATGCTTACAATTTAGTCTGTATTGGAAATATGGATGAGACTCCGATGATGTTTGACATGCCGATGAACTCTACTGTTAATAAAGCTGGTGAAAAGTCTATCATCATTAAAACTACTGGCCGTGAAAAAACAAATTTCACGGCTGTTCTTTCGTGTATGGCTGATGGGACAAAACTCAAGCCAATGGTCATCTTTAAGCGCAAAACACTACCCAAAGCAAGTTTCCTAGTGGATTAATCATTCATGTTCATCCAAAGGGATAGATGGATGAGAATGGCTGCAAGATTTGGATACGAAAAGTGTGGGAGTCAAGGCCGGGAGGACTAAGAAAAGAAAAGTCTCTCCTAGTGTGGGATATATTCAGATCACACCAAGTCGATAATGTTGTCAAAGCCCTCTGGGAAGCCAATACATATATCACAGTCATTTCCGGTGGATTAACCTGCATGTTGCAACCACTGGATGTATCACTTAATAAACCTTTTAAATATAATATACGAAAAAAGTGGAGTGACTGGATGCTAGAAGGTGAGAAAATGTTCACCAAGGGTGGAAGCATAAGAGCTGCAATGTTACCAATGGTTTGTGCTTGGATTAAAGAGGCATGGGATGAAATTGATAAAGAAATTGTTATAAAGGCCTTTAAAAAGTATGGGATTTCATGTGCAATGGACAGAACAGAAGATGATGCTGTATAATGATGATGATGATGCAGACAATATTGATGTGGTAGATGATGACAATGATGATCCTTGCAATGACCTGATGACTGCAGATGAATTGAAAATGTTATTTCCAAGTTCTGATGAGGATGGAAGTGATTTTGAAGGCTTTTAATTTAATATACCATTTCCATTGTCTGTTTACAGTATTACTGGTATAATGTTTTGTTTTGTATGATGTAATATTTTGATTAAACTATAGTATAATAATTTTTCCTTCTTTCCATACCTCTTTCATGATGAAAGTTTCATCAATATATAAAATTGTTAAAAAATGTATGCTTGGCAACTCAGTATAATATCATAAGCGTTGGAATATGTTGAGCGAACGGCTACCTGATTTTACCAAGGTCTTTGCATGTAAACAAACATTTATTCTTACGTTTATTTTATGAATTTTTGGTAACTTTTTGGATGCTTTTTTTTCTTTTCATAATGGAGGTAGAAAGATTAAATAAGGTTATATGAGAACTTCATTAAATCTACATGCGTAATATTAAGTTACATAAAAATTACAAGTTCGTGAGACAAGACCTCAGATTGAGGTTACGAGTAAGGCTACACTTAGAAATATGTTCAAAACAAGAGATGAATTCATCGTTTCAAAAACATACCTTGTGTATTTTGTGACCCTCTAATTTTTGGCAAAAAAATAGGTCTCAAAAATCGCATATTATGCGAGTATATATGGTACTCACATTTCCCCATTTGGCCATCTGTCGCTCCTTTTCAAATCGAACAAACTCACGTCTATCATGTAAGGTAGTGAGTAGCTTCCAAACCAGCAAAAGAACTAGACCAGCTAAAACAATGCTGCCAATCACACTTAATACAATACCTGTAAACAACGAAAAGAAAAAAATCACAAAATATATCTCTGTTGACAATTAAGATAACTTTTTACTGCAACACCTGTTATTTGGTTATTATTTATTTAGGATAGAATATTTTGCTTATTTTTGATAATGACATTGTAAGAAAAAATTAATCTCAACAACTGTACTTCTAATTTTTCTCATTTTGTCTTTCAATATTTGGGCAAATTCACATGCAGATTATATGTTTGTAGTACTTACCCAAAATATCAACAGGTGGAGCACATTGCTTATTCTGTAAAGCCTCAACTTGTAGATTTTTATCTTTATCATACCAATATTCGAAAAAGAAAGTACAGTCTGCTTTATCAGGAAGGCTGCAACGTCGTCTTTGTCCATCCTCACTCTCATCATTTACATCCATATCACCAATGTTGTCATTCTCATCGGATGTCTTATCTAATAAGAAGTAGATTTTTAATTTTTTGAGTTTAATGGCAAGTTGTTAACTTATGAGTGATGTCTAATGAATTGATGCATATGATCAAGAAATGTATTAATTTTTTATATTAATACAGCAGACTCTGCTGTTTATAAATGCTAGTTAATAGATTCACTTTTTTCATATCAGCTAACTAAAACTTTTTTGTATGTGAATGTGAATAAAAATATCTCATATTGGAATCATGAATTTTGTTTTATCAAATCAAAATTTCAGCAACGTAATTTGTGGGTGTTTTTCATGAAAGTGAAGAATTTAAACCATTTTACACGCCTGCCATATTTATGCATTTTTAACCTCAGTAACTATAAGAACATCAAAAGTTCTCTCTCAAGAACCAAAGGTTTTGGTACAAATCAGTTTCTTGGGCTAGTTGAATTTTTTTACCTTGCTTCTTTCAGTCAAAAATATTACTGTTTGTTGTGACATTGTTTTTGGTATGGTGAATAGATAGGGATTCAATGAAATAGAAGTTGGTAGGTTATTGAAGGAGGTCATTTGTCATTCATTCAAGACTTTTGTCTTCTTGGATTTCTCCTTGGTTTACATTAATTCAATATCTGTAAAGCTGATTTAAAAAATCGTATTTTTCATTGGAGTGCTGGGTAATATTTTTGAGTAACAGCTACGTTGACTGGAACATTTCTCTGACATTTTACACTCGATACAGGCATGCTTCTTCAGGGAAGTGACATCACTATCTTCATTCCTCTGGGAAACAAATGAAGTGGAAGGGGTAGAAGTTTTAATGAATGGAGGAGGAAAGCCCATGAAAAAGGTGGAAGAGGGAGAGAGGTCAAGGAGAAAGGAGAAAAAGAGCAGCAAAAGGGAGGAGAAATTTACACAATTGTTTTAGGAGGGAAAAACAGAAACAGGCTATGAGTGAAGGATGAGAAAAACCATATAAAAGATGGAAATGAAGATAACAACATCACTTCTCTGAAGAAGCACACCTGTATTGGGTGCAAAACATCTGAGAAATGTTCCAGTCAATGTAGCTGTTACCGAAAAAACATACCCAGCACTCCATTGCAGTGAAAACCTTCATCAGAATTCATATTTTTAGTTGTAAGTAATATTAGAGCTATGTACAATAATATAGTACAGTAAAAGCTTGTTTTAACGGCACCCATTCTAGCGGCAAACTCGCTCTAACGGCATCTTCGGTGAACTTACATTTTCCATATTTCTAATAGATGTCGCCACTGTTATGACCAATCTTCCGTGAGCTTAACCACTGAAAAATCTGCAAAATTTTGAAAAAGAATGCGTATTTCTGAAAACTTCGACCATGCAACATGTAAACATCGCAAGAATAAAATAGTATAGAGTTTTAGCCGACAAATAAGGTCAAAACGAAGAAAATCGGTCCATATTTACGTATTTTGGTGAATGAAGGAAAAAACCTTGCACTCTGAAAAATCAAAAATCCCATGTAAACGTATGGGAAAATATAATTGTCTCCTGGATTCGAACCTGGGACACTTTAGCAAATGAAAATATTTTTCCATGGACCTCATAACCAGTAGAAGCAAAACGCCATTTACCGCATATCTTTATGACGAACGGTTCTCGAGAAATACGCCGATATAAATTGTACACAAATGTCTACAGACATCAACGTAAAATTAATATATAATTAGATATATTTATTACGCCTAATAATTATGGCAAAAAATAGTAAATTAGATAACGAAGAACACCATATTCAATATCTTATAGGGAAGAAGAACGTTAAAAGATATCAAATATGCCCTCAAAGTAATTGGAATATGATTTTGCGGCACCATTTGTTATAGCGGCATATTTATTTTAGCGGCACGACTTTGGTCCCGTGGGTGCCGTTAGAATAGGCTTTTACTGTGTTATGTATATTCTTTTCCAGTATGATATTTTTATTTCATTCAATCATATTTGGATTCAGATTCAGTGTCTTATAATTAGAAGATAATAATTATCATTGTTACCACTGGAGAATTTTTCCACCACTTTAGGTTTAAAATGACATTTACTGCACTCCAGCTCACTCAGCATACTTGAAGAAGAGCCAAAGACCTGGCACTCAACACAATGCTTCAGTTCCTGACAGCGACCTTTGCAAGTCTGAAAAAGTAAACTTTTTTTAAGCTTTTGAATAAGTAAATAATAAGTTATAATTAGACATTATTTCATGTGATCCTCATAAACATCATACATATTTACCGTATATCTTATTTTCATAATACAGTAAACTTCCAGTTATCCAGCACTCATGCAACTAGAATTCTCAAGCAACCAGCATCTCCTGCCTCTCTATTTTTATTACATCTGATTTGGAATGTTACCGCTAAAATTGGCATTTTCGGCAGTCACAATACGTAACTGTGGATGTTTCTTGGACTTGGTGTTAATAATAAAATATTTTGCACTCCCTTTTTTAAATGTCTCCTAAAACTCCAATATGTGCTAAAGATTATAAAAGGAAATGGATTTTGCTAATCTTAATCCAGAAACTTGATATATTAAACGTTTATAGAAAGGTGAGAACCACGATGCATTAATGAAAGAGTTCAATTCCGGTTCTTTCACTATTTATGACATTAAGACACAGAAATCACAGTTGATGAAATCCGTTAAGTCTTCTGAGACAGCTAGAGGAGTTGAATATCAGCACACACTTTGTAAGCCGAAACTTGAGCAATTTGGTGTTGTTATTTATGAATTACTTTCTATAAAGTGTTCTGAGGGAGTTCTTATTTCTGGACTGATGTTGATTGAAAAGGCTAAAGATTTTTATAAGCAAATGGAGATAGTGAACTGTGTACATTTTCAGATGGGCGGCTAACACATGTTTTAAGATTAGGCATGGGATCAGACATTAGATATTTCGGGTGATAAAAAATTAGTTGACCAAGAAGCTGCCGATAAATGGTGTGACTTAACTAATTGCACTATATGTAATGGTGTCATGATTGAGTGTCACTATTTGCTTCTCTTTTGTTTAATATCAGTTTGCTTCAAGAATTTCTGTTAATACATTGTGTTGGGTGTGGATAATTTCTCTTCTTTTCTCAGACAAGGAAACCATTTTTTGGTCGGAAAATCCTAAAGGTTGGACTATGTTAACCTTTACCTCCAGTTATTATTAGAACAAAAGAGAAGCTAAAAGCAATAGGTATGCGAGAAACTCCGTAGGATGTAATGTAGTTAGTAAATATTAAAACGCAGTTAAACGTGTTGAATACTGGTATATTTGAATTTTATTACTTCCTTGAATTATTAAAGAACAATTTTGAGTAGATTGCCCTGTCTACAGGTTAGCAATTCCAAGGGGAATATACAATTTTGCATCTGTTTCTTATTTTGGTATCCAAATTTCTTATTGAGGCCTATCCAATAAAACTCTCAAGTAATCGGAATATTCACTTAACCAGAAAACCCAATTCCCCATGCATTCCAGATAACTGGGAGTTTACTGTATATTGCTGCTTCTTACATAGAAGGATACAAATTTAGGCATTTCCAGATAAGCTAGAAATTTTAAATTTGGCACGATTATTGGTTTTTGGTCACAACCTAAAGAAAAATTCTGAAATAGTTGAGATTACAATTTTTGCCCCTTTTTTGCTCTATAAGTAAATCAGTGTAGAGGTTTTTACTTTCTCCATATATAGGGAAAGTATTGTTTTCATGAAAAAAATCGATTTCGAGATTTCAGCGGAAATACACATTTTGAGGTCCCTAGAATACATTTTGACTATTTTCTCAATGTTTTCTGTGTGTATGCGGTAGGAATTTTTCGAAAAACTGATAGTTTATTAAATATTTTGATTCATAGAACACATTTAGATTTTTCGGAATGATGTCTGTGTGTATGTGATTGTGGGCGCTCTAACTCGAAAAGTACTTGCCATATCATTACCAAATGTCATATATAACACTGGTATGAGCACAAACAGCTGATTAGTTTTTGGACGATACCGGTTAACCGGAAGTCGAGGTTTATTCGAAACCCTATTCGGTTTTGGTGAAATATCTCCGTTAAAACATCATTATTGTACATACAATTCGATACAGAGGTTATAGAGAATGTAATTCCATACAACTTTCATTTGAACAATTTTCCATAGCAGTTACTGTTTTGGAATTATTTATAAATAATTGGTTTTTTCAGTTTCCGTCAAATATCTCCTTTAAAATGTCATTATTGTTAATCTTCATAAGGACCAAAGTTGTAGAAAATAATATTTCTTCCAAGTTTTGTTTGAAACAAATTTTCATAGAACCTTCCATTTAGCAGATTATTAATTTATTCGTAAATTTCCATTATACAGCGCCACTATCGAGAGGTGAATTCTGTAAACATATTCAAAATGTAATTTACGGCAATGACAGTTGTATTCTTTTACAATACAAAATAATAATTTTGCCTTATAATGCTATTCATAAGAATTTAAATATCTATACCCCAAATATGGAGAAAGTCATGTTGGCCACATCAGATTTTTTCTTTGCTTTTTAAAATTGTTTCCCATCAAGATTTGAACTTGAGACCTAAACTATTGGAAAGTATAGAAATAGCAGTTTCTTATTTTTGAAAAGGGAACTTAAATCCCTGTAGATTTAGCATAAATTTTTAGTTTTTTTTTTTTCAGAAAAAAGTGGTAATTCTTCTGGGTGCCAACAATCAACTACCATGGCAACGAGCTCAATGCTTTTATAAGGATAAGCTTTTAATGGATATCAAAAGGCTATATTGTACATTAATATTAAAGTACGACCAATGGAAGAAATCTGTTGTGGTAAAAATTCCAATTTTTTGGGGCTGTTTTGTGCCATTATTAAGCTGGAGAGGGCAGGTACACAAGCATAGTATGCAAGTGGGAAAGGGGGGAGAAGTAGGGTTTTTCTGAAAAGATGACATTTTTTAAATAGTGCATCAATTGGTACATCATAAAAAACTCAAGCGAGAAAAGTCAATGCACAATCACATTGGGTGGGGCTTATAATAGGGTATATTTTTATCTACTTCTAATCTTGAAAAACAAGGGTGCTGTTTATATGGAGGGCTTATATGCAAGTAATATATATAATTTATATCATGAGAATCAGATATGCTGTAAACCAGGGGTCGGCAACCTATGGTACGCGTGTCATAATATGGCATGCGAAGAGATTTTAAGTGGCACGGGAAGTGATTTTAAGTGGCACGATATTTCAGAGAATAATTACGAAAAGTATGTATTTTTAAAATAATTTCGTTTTTATTTAAATTTTATTTTGTATTTCAATGATACTGCATTATATTCAGGATTCCTTATAATATAAGAACCACATTACGTACATGTTACGGAGAAAATGAATTTAAGGGTGGCATGCGTGAATGGTCACGGATTATGAATATTGATAAAGAGTGGCACCCAATAGAAAAATGTTGCCGACCCCTGCTCTAAACTTAAAAAAAAAAGAATCACTTTTTAAGTTATATTTATGTTTTTGTCATTTTTCTTCTATTGCGTAAAACTTAATCAATTCCAGACAATATTAAACAAGTTAGGAAAGTGTACAACGTATCACAAATGGGCACGTTTCGTGCAATGGAGTATTAGAAAGAAATTATATACCTGTACGTGAGGGAAATTGCATTTTCAAGTTCTTTTCTTTGTCATAAATAATGCATTTTCTTCCTATTTAATAGTATTACATGCACACGTAAGGAAATTAAAGGTATTTTAGTGCAATTGTTTATGTTAGCAACAATGAAGAAGTAACCATGCAAGAAATTTTCTAAGTTCAACTCGATTTAAGACTTTCTTGTTTGATTTTATGGATAACAGCTACTTCTACGATAAAAATGTATAGGAAAAGAAATACTCTAATTTATTAGTCCTACAAGTTTTATTGGGAGAATATTTTGATATGAGCTATACTTTACAAGATATGACGGAAAGTTGATTTTTTATCACCAGTAAAGAGGTACCCCTGATTGGCTTACATGATTCATTTTTGCGATTTTCTTATTATATTTGATTGTAAGTCCTTAATATCAAATTTCATAAAAATCCCTTCGGTAGAAGCCGAGAACGAACATTCGGACGGACGGACCGACTGACGATAATAGGCACTCACGCTGGAAGCGAAACGCGCCTAAAAAGTATTACACTTAACTGTTTAACTTCAGAATTTAAAACTGTGGTTTTCAAGTAATACTTATGAATTCTATTTGTAATCTGGATGCTGAGAGACCTGGTGGAAATGTTTACCTACTTAGAACTCGTCTGGTACCATATGTATATGTTGACGGTGATGGGATGAGGTGAATAAAAAAAACCTGGATAATTAGGCATAGTTGGAACCATAGAGTTTAAGATGCAAAACCGTTATAAATCTTATCTTATTAAAACTAAAATGACAAAATGGGCAGAATAATCAAATTATAAATTAGATTTAAAAAAATCATATAGCATTGTATCATACTTTCATATTGGTGGAGTTTTTGATAAATCTCACTCAAATTTTTATGATATTTTGTCCAATGCTAAGGACTACTTAGGTTGTTCCAAAGAGCTCTTCAGCCAGCATGTCACTCAGAGAAATTGAAGGAATTTTTTCCTTGCTGCTTAAGCCTTGTGCACACTTTGACCTATATTTGCCTTGAAAATGTTCTTCCAAGTTTCAGAAACTTGATAATTTAATAGGTACTATTAAATTGAATCATAAGCTTATTGGTATTAGAGTATCCAAATGTGTAGGAAATTTTTTTGAAATAAAATACCTGGTTTTGGTACATAGAGAATACCACTGCAGAGATAATGTGCTCAATCCATTGTATCAATAATGATGTAGCCTTAACTCATAATAATTCAAGTGTTTATGAAAGGATTTGAAAAATGTGAATGCTTATATTTTCTAAAGGATTAAATTAAGTTAATAAATCAGTTGAGTGTTACCTTTCAAGCCTGTACCTTTATGCGATGCACTTGTTAAACCTGCCTACTTTTGATTTTTTTGTTACTCACCGGACATTCTTCACAGTATTTCCCAGAGTATCTGGTAGAATTGCTTACTTCACATTTGCATAGGCCACATATACATTCTCCATGTCCAGAACAAACCTGTAAGGATAATTTAATTTTTTTAATGAATTATAAATTTAGGTATATTTGTATTAAAACTTTTGACTTGTTTCCCAATGTATCTATTTTAATTTCTCCATATATAGTATTGGAGAAAATATTGTATTAATGAAAAAAAAATCTAATTCAAGGTTTCAACAGAAATACACCTTTTGAGGTCCCCTGAGTACATTTTAACTATTTTCTCAATGAAGTCTGTGTGTGTGTGTGTGAGATAGAATTTTGTGGGCGCTCGAACTCAAAAACCAATAATCAGATCAGCACAAAACTTTATATTTAAGACTTTTATTAGTAAATGAGATTCTGAAAAGGTTTTGGTTGAAGCTGGTCAGTTGGAACTGGATGTTTATTCTTGTCGTTTTTTCAGTTTTTTACTTTCTCCATATATGTACGCAGTATAGAGAAAATATTGTTTTCATAAAAAAATTCAAATTCAAGATTTCAATAGAAATACACATTTTGAGGTCCCCAGAACACGTTTTGACCGTTTTCTCGATGATGTCTGTGTGTCTGTCCATATGTGTGTGACAGAAATTTTGTGGGCACTCTAATTCAAAAATTATTCATCAGATCAGCATGAAATTCTATATTTGTGATTATATATATATTCTTAAGATTTGAAATGATTTTGATAACAATCAGTCAGCCGGAAGTAGCAGTTTACCCCTGTCAAAATTTCGTTTTTCTTAAATATTTCGCCTAAAACTGAATTTTTGTTAACGCACGTACACACACACAGATATATATATATATACACACACCGGGTGTATCAGAATACCCTGAAATATTTTGTAGGGTTATAGAGGAGACCTAAAAAACCATTTTGAGATAGGGAATGAGTGGTCGGAGAAGCCTCTGTTATGCGCCAGAGAGCATTGAAGTCACAGCGTTGAGTTGATCGTCCACAATGCCAACCCAGATGTTCACAGAGAACTGTTGTTGATGGTAGTGGATGGAAGTCACGTGTGGATTATCATCAGCCCACACATGGCTGTTTCTACAGTTGTAGACTCCATCCCTGGTAAAACAGGCTTCGTCAGTAAACAAAACATATCTGAGAAAACCAGGGACTTCTGCACAACGATGTAATATCCAGCAGGAAAATTCCTGTCTGGGACCAAAATCATGAGTGCACAAACTCTGAACTCACTGTGGGTGATAAGGATGAAGCTGCTGTTCATGAACTACCCTCTCCACACAGACATGTGGCTAGCATACATAGCATGTGTAATAGCACGGGTACTTATTGATGGCTCTTCTCTTTCTCACTCCAACACCTCTTCCTCAAACAAGGGGGTTCGGACTGACCTCCTTGCACTGCAGTCTTGTTTTGATGGCTTCACCGATCCTGTCTCCCGCAACCGTTGGAACACTGCTGTGAATGTGGTGTGATGGGGATGTGTTTTGTTTTGGAAATCTTTCCCTGTAAAACTGCGCAGCTCTCCATTCACTCCCTTTAGCTTCACCATATACAAAAATGATGTCAGCGAGTTCTGCAGTTGTGTACTGAGCCATGCTAACCACTTCAGTTGTAAACGTCAAATGTCAAGTAAGCAGCATCAGCTGACTCGGACAACGTCATAGTTGCTACGAGGCCTGAAAGGGGAAGAGGGGTGGAATGTTTGAGAGTTTGTTTGCCTCCAGGTATACTTGAGGGTTTGTCTATCTTCCAAGCGCAACCTCGACGTTTGGTGTTCTGTTGTGCATAACGGAGGCATTGCCGACCTCTCATTTCCTATCTCAAAATGTTTTTTTAGGTCTCTTCTATAACCCTACAAAATATTTCGGTAGTATTCTGATACACTCCCTCTGTGTGTATGGGTGCGTGCATGCGTGTGTGTGTATATATAAAGTTGTAGATATTATTTTTCTACAATTCTTGCTTAAAATAAATTTTCATATGAGGAATATTTTAAGAGATATTCAATTTTCTTCGAAATTTACGGTTAGTGGGCAGCTTGCGCACATGGTAGTGACGGCAAAGGTGAATTTACAAAACAATTGAATCGCTAGCGCTGAAGTTGTAAATTGAACTGTTCCTATTGCCGTATTTATTTGATTTTAGTTGACAGCTTACTTATGGAGAAAGTCATGTGATGTACACATCAATTTCTTCCAAATATCTTCTTAAGAACTCAATTTACGTAAATATTTATCATCATCAAAGTTGTAGAGAATGTAATTTTCTATAAGTTTTGTTTGAACCGTTTTTTCATACTCAATTTTTAATTACATAGTTTGATTTTTTGTTTGCATTTAAGTACGTCGCTAAGTGATACCGTTGTTTCTGTTGCTATAATTAAATTTTATAATTGTTGATAGCGATGCGTATGCTGTCGAGGGTAACTTTTATTGTGCATTGACATTTTGTTATCCGTAGCAACAACACAATTTTTTTTACTTATTGTTACTTTCTCCATATACATAGTATAGAGAAAGTATTGTTTTCATGAAAAAAATCGAATTCGAGATTTCAATGGAAATACACGTTTTGTGGTCCCTAGAAAACGTTTTGAATATTTTCCCGATGTTGTCTGTGTTTGATAGGAATGTTTCAAAATCTGATAGTTTATTAGATATATTGATCCCTAGAACAGGTTTAGACGATCTTCGGAATGATATTTGTGTGTGTGTATTGTGGGTGCTCTAACTCGAAAAGTACTTGCCATATCATTACCAAATTTAATATATAACGCTTTGTATGAGCACAAAGAGCTGATTAGTTTTTGGACAATACCAGTTACCCGGAAGTTGAGGTTTTTTCGAAATCCGATTCGGTTTTGGTGAAATATTTCCGTTAAAACCTCATTATTGTATATACAATTCTATGCAAATGTTATGGAGAATGTAATTTCCTACAACTTTTATTTAAAACAATTTTCCATAGCAGTTATTGTTTAGGAATTATAAATAATCGGTTTTTTCGGTTTCTGTCAAATATCTCCTTGAAAACGTCATTATTCGTAATCTTTGTGAGGATCAAAGTTGTAGAGAATAATATTTCTTCCAAGATTTTTTTTAAACAAATTTTCGTAGAACCATCCATTTCGGAGATATTTAACTTTTTCGTAATTTCCAGTATACAGCGCCGCCACCATGTAGCAGTGAATTCTGTAAACATATTCTAAATACAGTGACTCCCCGACTTACACGGGTCCGAGTTACACGGATCCGTAGATACACGGATACATGACAACCTACCAGCACGTTCGATTTTTAGTTCAACTGCCACTCAATAGATGGCGTTACTAGTACAGTAATCCTTCGGTATACGAGTAATCGGTTTACGAGTTTTCGCTTATACGAGATGCAAAAATTAATACCTATTTTTCAATTTACGAGCCAATTTTTGCTTATAATACAATCTCCTTCCTCTCGCAAACTGATCGTTTTTCCCGGCACCTATTCTCGGCTTTCGTTGATTCCCGAATCTTCTCGAATGCGCAGAACGTCACGGCATCCCAACTTTAATGATGTAACTATTGTTTATAAAATTTATAACATAGGATGTATTGGAAAATTAATTTTCGCCTTATGATCAGTATTCGAGGAACAAATTAAATTTGTAAACCGAGGGATTACTGTACACTGACGCACAGCTGACAGCGTCGCTTTCGCCATTTAGATTAGTTATCCCGTGGGTGCATGTTGTGTCTCGTTACTGTACTGCTCCCCAGAAACAAATTATAAACCCTCATCATATAAGCACTACTTTTTTAGCTTTAACTATTCATTGAAACGAACATATATGTCAAAAAATATATCGTATTTAAGCATTGTTGGACTTACACGGTTTTCGACCTTCGGAACGAATTAACTGTGTAAGTTGGGGACTTACTGTATAGCTAATTTAAGGCAATAAGGACGACTGTATTCTCTGCCGGCTGGGTTAGACTGGTAGGCAGTGCACCTGCCTTATAACCCAAAGGTTGCAGGTTCGAATCCTGCTTCGGGCATGGATGTTGTGATGTATGTTGATTTTCTCTAACGGAATTTGACGGTGCAAAATGACCTTAGCTGTCGACACACCTAAAAACCTAATTACTACTACTACGACTATTCTTTTACGATATGATATAATAACTTTACCTTATAATACTATTCGTAATAATTTAAATATGTATACCCCAAATATGGAGAAAGTCGTGTGTAGGCCACATCAGATTTTTTTTCAATGTAAAAATTATTCAGTGTTTAATAATTATTCACAATTGTAATTCCTGCCAATTATTCTTGAAGACGGTGATGCCAAGTGCAATCATATTACTCTGTATGGAGAAAGTCATATACTGTACACCTCAGATTTTTCCTAATGGCAAAATATTTACGTATAACTTAGATGGCACTACATTTCTATTTCATTTTATGAATCAGATAAAATTTTTATATAGAGCTCTTACCTCAGACTCACCACTGGAAGAACCAGGTTTTATGCAGGACTCCTTGGAATCTTTACACTCACAAGCTGGTCCTTTCCATCCTGTATTGCAATCACATTCACTACATTTGCAAGTCCCATGTTCAGGGCCTGAACAAAGTTTTCCCCCATGCCGTTTGCATGAATAGTTATCACATTCACAATATTTTCCTGTAATTATCTATAGAAAAGGATCTTTTTGACATTCTTGAAAAATAAAAAATTCATAATATTTTGTGATTTTGTCAAATGTAAATACGTTTTACTAATCATATTTCTTGGGTTAAACTTTGTAGTTTTATAATATTATTGTAAAATAAGAGATTATATATTTTTATAAGTTGAGAATGAGATGGAGACTATGGTATAAAAATGAATGGAAAAGCCATAATTTGTGAATTGGAAGCAAAATAAAGATTTTAAAATCTTTTGGCTAATTTTTTTAACACTCTAATTAAGGCTGAGCAGAAAGCCTTTTCCACCTATTTTTGAATTATTACAATTTAAATAATGACTTTTGGTTATTTTGCCATTTATATTTTGTCCATTTATTGCATTCTGATGAGAAAGAAATTTATTGAAAATCAACTTAAATTAATATATTTCTTTTTGTATATATTTACCTCCTGTGGATTATCTCTTGTTTTACATTCACAAACTCCACATTTGCATGTTCCCAGGTTAGAACAAATAGGTACTCCAGGATCAGAGGCATTTCCTCCAGGTACACATCCTGAAACATCATCAATGTCTGATCCAGATGTTTTACCGCTGTCACAATGGCACTGTTTTCCTACCCTGCCCTCATCACAGAAACACACTCCACATTTAAGAACACCAGCTTCTGAGCAGGCCTTTGATTTCTCTTCATAACCCTGAGGATGATTAAAACACAATGCAGTTTTTAGCACTTATTTCTAAAAAAAATCGCTTGTGTATTCGGTTTGTCTGTCCATCTGTTAGGGCAGTATCTCTGGAAACCTGCAGCTTTGAGAAGCCAATTTTTAATGATAGGGCATCTACAGGAGGACTAGACATGACAAAAAATTTTGTGGATCTAGAATCAGCTGTTGGGTAGTAGTCTTTTTTTACCACTTTACCCCTTTACCCCTTGAGAAAAGCATGAAATCAGTGCAGGGCATTATAAATTTGCATTTTTAAATTAGTTAAAATTAAGGTATGAGCTCTAAATATGATCAGTTCTATAGCTGAAAGACCGAGGTTTATATTTCTTTAAAACAGTTCAAAAATCTGTGTTGGCACACTTTGAAAATAAAATTCTAATATGATATGAGAAACAGGTACTTACAGGATTTCCAGGACTTTCACAAGGGCAATCACAGATGATTTCAAGGTGTACTTTCAGTGTTTCGCTGAGACCTTGTGGTTTTATATTGAATACCATGTTGCGACCAGCTTCATCTTCAGGACATCTCAGCACCTTTTGATTAGTTTCATATTTAAATATTTACACAAAGTCAATCAATTAATTGATATTTTCATATAAGAGATTTTTATCTAAGAAGGATAATATTATACTGCTGAAAGCAAAACTGCTTCTAAAGTACTTCATTTCAGTTAATAGATTATAATATGAGGGCGAGTCAAAAAGTATCTGCAATGTATTTATTTAAATTTACATAACAACAATACAGAATTCACAAGTGCATCATTTTTCAACATAATCACCCTGCTTTTCAACAAACTTGGTTCAGCATTGCACAAGGTTTTGTATGCCTTCAGAAAAAAATGTTTTCGGCCGAGCGGCAAACCACTTATGCACCACCTCCTTCAGCTCATTGTCGTTGGCAAAACGATGGCCTCTTAAAGCAACTTTGAGGAGTCCAAACAGATAATAGTCTGATGGGACAAGGTCAGGGCTGTGAGGTGGATGTTCTAGAACCTCAAAGCATATAGCTCCTGCAATGTTTCAACTTTGTGGACAGCATTATGGGAACGGGCATTGTTATGCAACAACACAACACCTTGGGGCAGTTTTCCTCGACATTTACTCCAAATCGCTGGTTTCAGCTCATCACGCAGCATCTCACTGTAGCGTACACTGTTTATCATCTTACCCCTTTCCTGGTAATATTTAAAGATTGGTCCTTGTTAATCTCAGAAAAGTGTGAGCATCACTTTTCGCATTCGGCTGAGATTTGAACTTCTTTCTGACAAGGGACGTAGGGTGTTCCACTCTATACTCCGATGTTTGTTCTCCAGCTCATAGTGGTGGACCCACGTTTCGTCACCAGTGAGAATGTGATTCAGGAAGGCATCACCATCCTCTTGATCCCGGTACAAAAGTCAGTTACAAATGTCCAAACTGATACGACTCTGCTGTTCAGTGAGTTGTTTGGAAACCCATCTTGCACAAAATTTATGGAAGAGAAGTCTGTTGTGGATAAATTCATAGGCCGAATGGTTCCTGTCATTTCGTCGTGAATCATTTCATCGCATTTATTTTGTCGCACACATTTCGCCGCAATGCCATATTGTCATATGTTCATTTCGTCGCAGACTTTACCACTCGCAAGTTCATTTTGTCGCAGCCACATAATGTCGCATTATTGTTTAGTCGCATCCGTCTTGTCGCAAATAATAATATATTATTTTTAAAAATTTTAGAGAATTTATTTACAAACTCATTTTCACAGAAATGGGTATTTGCCAGACTTTCCGATAGCAAAGAACAGTCGGCACCTGAATCTATTAGACTGTTAATTATTTGAGTAAGATTAGGCACAGGGTCGGGAATTCGTTTAGACCTGTCAGTTTTATATGAGAAACTTCCAAGTGCGTCAGTCAAATCTGGTCACATCTGCTGTCGCGGGCTGGCCTTCTGTGTGAGTCGCAAGCTGCGCAGCTCAGGAAGTAGGAGCAGCTCCTCTTCCCCTCAATCTATTCTTCCACGCCTCCACTCACAATTTCCTTTCTGCTATCACCCGCGCACAATTCACAGCTCAGGTCATTTTACAACCACTCTAAGATCCGAACGTATTATTACTGGAGGTGCTTTTAAAGTAATTTTAGAAAGTTTAGCAACCCTAACATGAACACACTCGAATACATCAACAGTAGTCGAAGCTCAAAAGCTATTTATGATGGCTAAATTTACATCCGTGAGTACGTCATCGGAAACAAAACATATTGGCATTGCGAAAACCGTTATTGCAACGGTCATCTTCATGCACAAGGAAACGTTGTAGTCAGGGAGCCTACCGAGCATTTACATGCACCAAATGCTGATAAAATCATTGCTGCTAAGGTTGTTTCAAAAGTCGGAAAAGGTAGTAGAATCGGAAGCTTCATCACGGAATATCGTTACCCAAGTGTTAGCAGACGTGTCTGTTTCTGCTGTTCCTACCTTACCATCCAAGCGTGCTTTTGCACAAGTTGTCAATTGGAAAAGAAGACAACTCCTTAAAGACGACAATTCTTCTAAAGACGGTGAGGAAAATGCTTCTGCAATTCCAAGACGTTTTCGTAGAACGACAGATGGGCATCGTTTATTTCTTTTCGAATATGACGATATGATTGTATTTGCTAGTGATCATGGTCTCACTACTTTAGCAAACTCTACGGACATTTTTTGCTGATGGAACCTTCAACGTGGCACTTCCGGGATATATGCAGCTGTATACTATTCACGTCTTACTTAAGGAAACCGCTTCCATTCCCTGAGTATTTGCCATTATGAAACACAAAACCGCCAACTCCTACAATCATCTTCTCGATCAAATCATTGCAGCAGCACCTCAACCGCTCTTTCCCAACTTAATTACAACCGACTTTGAAACTGGTGCAATATCATCATTTAAACTCAAATTTCCTGCTGCTTCCATGCACGGATGTTTTTTCCATCTCAGTCATAGTTTCTGGCACAATCTTGTTGACAAAGGTCATCAAATTCGCTACTGCAATGACCACGATTTCGCTCGATGGGCAAAATGTTACCGGTTTTAGCATTTGTGCCTGAAGCACATGTTCATGCTGCGTTTGAAGAGTTGATTAGCCATGAAGACTTTCCTCCCGAATTGGAAGATGTTGTAGAATATTTTGAAGTTAACTACATCGGCACCATTGGCCACGGCGGTAGACGACGTCAGCCAGCTTTTCCTGTTAATATTTGGTCATGCTATGAGCGTACATTCCAGAATTTTTCGCGCACCAACAATTCCGTTGAGGGATGGCACAATGCATTTCGGACCATGGTAAACGACAAAGCACATCCGTCCCATGTAGTATTGGCTCACAAGTTGCAATTGGAAGAGAAATTGGTAGCTGATGATGTTCAACGACTTGCTGCTAGCCTACATGCTTTTCCTTCTCATAAGAAGCAATGCGTCACCTGCGACAGAAGATTGCATAGCAAAGTTTCCAACTATGACGCGTCCAATAAGGTTCAGTACCTGCATAGCATCGCCTACAGCATTTCATTGTAATCCTTTATTTTCATTATTTTATTATATTATATTTTATTATTATTTGCGACAAAACGCATGCAAATAAACAATAATGTGACGTTATGTGGCTGCGACAAACTGAACTTGCGAGCGGTAAAGTCTGCGATGAAATGAGCATACGACAATATGGCATTGCGGCGAAATGTGTGCGACAAAATAAATGCACCGAAATGATTCACGACAAAATGTGTGCGCACCAGGCCAAACAGTGACTAATCTGCAGATGGTTTGCCACTTAATCGATAGTTACCTTTCTGTTGGCAAGAATCAGTGCACGGATTTCTTCAATGTTGTCATCAGTCATCGATGTGAACGGGCGCTCAGTTCATTGTTCGCCTGTGACACTTTCTCTGCCATTTTTGAACATGTCTATCCACTCGTACATGCTTTGCTGTGAAAAAGCACTGCTGCCATACTTCGCTGATAGTCTTCGATGAATTTCTGCACCTGTTACACCTTCAGCGCACAAAAATCGAATGACTGCATGCTACTCTTCTTTGGTGCATGTGATAAGCAGAGTGGCCATGTTGACACTGCTATTGTTGAAAGTCAACTGCATGGCCAAGGTCAAATATGCCACTACAACAACAGAGAGGCTTTGTGCTTAATATTGCACATGCATTCAGCAATGGCGCCAATCTCAACAAAAAATATGAGCACTTTGCGGATACTTATTGACTCACCCTTGTATTTAAAAAACCCTACGCAAACCTTTAAATCAATCAAATCTACTCAAGAACAATTCCTTAACTGAAGTTAATTAGTCTAAGTTGAAGATAAGATAACAGTATGCGTGCATTGAGGGTCTGGTTAAGAAAATAGATTAATTTTATAACTCAGCGATTAAGTAGTTTTCAAAATTATCATATATGTAGGTGAATTATGTTGTAAAGCTAAAGTATGATTATGGATTAAATAAGCCTTCCAAGCATCAAAACAGCAACAAACTAATACAAATTTTTGAAAATGTGATGCCCTTTTTCACGCTTACAACAAGCAAACAAATCATTGTAGTCTTGATTAGGAGTCTTAGTATTAGCCTTAGATGAATTCAGTTTATATTAACAATGTACAATAAAATATAATTACCCTGATCCTTGCTTTAAAGTCTATTTTATTTCCAACTCTTAGACCACCACATTCTTTTGTTTCTTTTTCAGGTGCCCCTTTGTTCAAACATGAAGAAAAGTAACGCACTTCAACATGATTTTCTGCATCATCTGTAAGTGTTACAGCTTGCACTAGTTTCTGAGAAGAATGCAAAAAATATATTAATTCAATTGTAGTTTCATTACAAAATAAGAAGGAAGAATTTGCAATTACATAATTATGTCATGAAATATACCGTATATTTCAAGCTACAAGGCACACTTTTTTCCAGAAAAATGACTCCCAAAATCAGCCTGCATCTTATATACTAAAGGTAAGATTTGTACTTTACTCAGCCCTGTCATGCACCCATTGATCCCCAAAATGGAACAGAGTGAAATCTCAATCTGCCATTTTTCCGCAAGAAATGTCAAAATTTAAAAGTCCCTGCGGAACTCCATTCATGCAATGTTATTTTTTTACTTCTAATGTTCTCTGTTTGTAATGTTTTTTTGGTTCTAATCTTTTCTGCTTGTAATGTTTTTTTCTGCATCAAAAGTTTCGAATTTCAAGCCCACAGCTAAAACGTAATCTATTTCTAACGTTTTTTTTATGTAAATAAAAATTTCACTTATCAGTTCTATAGAAAATCTGCACATGTCACTTCTTCTATTCAAATAGGTACAGGCCAGCCATCAAACCCAATACCTTCACATGGCTCAATTTTTTTAAAACAATGTAGCCAATCTTGTGCACTCAACATGGCTGGGAAATACAAGGAAGAGTAAAGGAATGTAATCTACTGGTGAGGTTGCCAGGCATATATGGAATTGTCCCATATTTCATTACCTTGTGCCATTGTACCATAAATGTCTGTCAAAATGAATAAATGTTTCATATTTGAGTGGCCCTAACTGAAAAAACAAATTATCAAAGCACATTACTGCATACTGTACTGTAACCTTATAGCCCTAAAAATATGGTAAGTTTCTTAATGAAATATTGAAGTAATAACACAAAGAACAAAATGAATGTTTATTAGTATTGGTTATTTATGAAAAATAGCAGTATCATATGATATATTTTTACTTTTATAAACAAATATTAAAAACACCATCTTTTAATCCTTATTGTCTATTGTCATGGAAAATGTCAGTATTAGTTTTTGAGTTAAGTCAGAGACAAATATTTTATTTTCAATAATCTAAAGATTTACTTTTTATATCCAATGTGAACCTATTTTTGCATGCAATTGAAAAAATAAATGCCCTTTTAATGTTATGCAAAATTAGTATTTCATTATACAGTGATGTTTTATTAAAGAACCATCAAAAATACTATAACTCAAGATATAAATCAGATATAAACTTGACAATTTTGTTGTTAAAGTTTGATGATACTCAAAATTGTTTAATTAAATAAATCTAGAATAAAATGCTGAAAGCAACTGCCATTATGCTTGAAACATAAACATGCTCTCTGCACCATGTTTCCTAACAGGCTGCAGCATTTCTTGAATGATACTCTCATTGATATCCATGGTCCTTGCTATTAGTTCATCAAGAATATGTAATGTTTAATTTTTAATGTATCTCTAAATGAAATAATCATGGGATGTCAGATCTGGAGATCAAGGTGGGTATAATGGCTTGGAAGCAAAAGTCCCAATGGGTAGGAAGAGTTCATTCATGCTGTGATGTGTTGTGTGGTTTATGTCTCCATGCTGAAACCAGCCTTAGCAAATTTCATTTTCTGTTGGGTACTAAATGAAATAATCAGGAGATGTCAGATCTGGG
The DNA here is from genome assembly GCA_036926305.1 of Uropetala carovei. Lineage (NCBI taxonomy): Eukaryota > Metazoa > Arthropoda > Insecta > Odonata > Petaluridae > Uropetala > Uropetala carovei. Next base: position 7,701,009 of record JAXCHB010000169.1, read on the forward strand.
GATCTTCTGTTGGGTACACTATTATATTTTTCATTGCAGCATTGTAGTGATTTCACAGATGTTACATTTAGGGCAGAGGGGGAAGGAAGACGTGGATAGAAGAGGGGAGGAAGATGGGGAAAGAAGGTAGGGAGGAGGTTCCATGATGTTTCACTCTTAGGCTTTTTACTCACTATGCAGTCAGTTCAACCATCAAAAATTTCCCCCAACATAACTTTTATTTGTATCTTTTCACTATTGTAACAAAACTTAAATGCAGATTAAGGAACCACAACACAATATGAAGATCAAAATTACAATTTATTCAGTTGATGTTACATTTATGAGAGACATCTTATAACTAACTCTTTTGGAAAAGGTAGTTTGGGGAAGAACGCCAAGCTCTCCTAACTCTAATTGGTCAAACATCATGACTCATATTACAACACATATTTTTGTTAGAATGCTATTTATACTAAAATACAGTCTATGGCATATAGGGGATACGGGTTTGTTGACTTGATTAACTTATTGCAACTCTCCATAGTATTTCAATTTTATCTTATCTATTAAATCCAAACTGTGTTATTTCTTTGCTTAATTATGTTTAGTACATCATGAAAAATGCTATTAATGGAAGAGAAGCATAGAAATAGAGTAGTTGAAAGTTAAAATAATAACTCAACATTATAGTTTAAAATATGTAAATTTTTATTTGGAGGTTTTACAGGATGAAATTTATTTTATTGCGGTAAGGAAATCAAATGAACAAACCTTTATCCTCAAGAATCCATAGAATATTATACTAATAATAACCCACGTATGTCCATCCATTGGTCTGTTAGTTGGTCACACTATTGCATATGTCACGAATTATGGCTTAACACGAATAGCTAGAGAAAGAATCAAGATAGAAACTCTAAATTTGAAACAAATTCTTGATTCACATATTTTAAGGTGATGACTAAAAGAAATCTCTAAAAAAAAGTCCCAAGTTCAACTCCAAGGAAGACACCTCCATTTCCCATAAAATAACGTAAAAGTCAACTTTTTGACAAGCAGGCTTTCATTCTTTTTGAGATAAAAATTAGAAGGAATTAACTTATGACCTTCAGATCTGAAGTATTTTGAAAAAAAATTAAAAATTCTTATTCTATTCATCTTTTTCTGCCTGCAGTTTGAAATTGCTCATGTTAAACATTTAATTCACATAGTTTGGAGAAATCTTGCAATTTTAACAGGATGTTACCTTGCCTACCAATTTTTGACCTCAAAATCCTTTTGTTATTTCAATCCTTATGGGTGTAAGCGTGCTTTGAATGCTTTTAATATGAGAGAGGGAGGGGGAGAAAGGGAAGAATAGGGAGTGAGATGGAGGAAGGAAGGGAGGTAGGTAACTATTTTAAGTTTAATTAAAGATATCCCATCATATTAACAGGCTTTTATACTAGTTAGAATATAGATAACATTGTAACAACAGTATGGATGAAATGTCTCATTGGGAGAAATTTCTGATGGGTGAACTGACTAGTGGGGGAAAAGCCTACAAGTTAAAAGCCATGGATTAAATGTTTTGTGGGTGAAAGGTCTTTGGGCGAAATGTCTGGACACCTAGAGAGAGGAGACAGTAGTGGTATCAAATCTCCATACTCTTAATCAACTTTAGGCAAGAATCAGAGAGCACATCCAGAATGGTGGTGGTTGCTTTCAGCATTTTATCCTAGTTTTTTTTAAACAATTATTTTTTACCACAGGTCATTCCCAACGTATGGCTCTAATGCATTCCTAAAAATCACATTGTAAGTCGAATATCAATTTCCCATAGACTTACATGTTATAAATTGAGATACATTTCAGGACCTTGAAAAAAACATGCCAATCTGTGTTTAGGCTATAAATTAATAGTTTAAGGTCAAGTGGGGTTTGATATTGTATAATAACATTTTTAAGACAAAACAATAAATTAATACCTAAAATGTGGACGAGTTGTATCAGCCAAAAATACACCCAAGAAAGTAGACTCAGAGCACATCAGATATCGAATATTGTATGTCTGGGATACAATATCGGATGTCGATTTCGAGGTATCATTGTATTAATTTTGTAAGTCTGGGTTTATCATAAGTCGGGAGACTTTTATTGGAAAATTTTTCAAGTTTCTGTTTAATATCTACTTGAATAAAACATCGCCCTGTATATAGCTTGGTGTATTTAAAGCAATAAGAAAGTCTTTAGACTAAATTTAAAACTTACAACATATTGTTGACTGACTAGCTTTACTATATTGGATGAATCCTTTGTTAGTTTTCCAGAAGATGCACCACTGATTCTATGTGCCAGTTCTTCATATACCTTAATTTGTTTATCAGTTACAGCAAAAATTAGAATCATGTTGTGCTCTTGTGCCTTTGCATTAATCTACAAATGAAAAGAACACGATAAGCTTTTTCTCATGTACTTTTAACTTCATGAAAGATAATAGTGTTTATTGATGACATACCTGAGAAATAGAAGGGTAATCCAATATCTCACCATGTGTGTATGTCATGTTTTCATTTAGGTGGCATTGACCATCATTAGGTTCCACTATACCAGCTAACTGTGATAACAAGTAAAGTAAATTACATTATGGATAAAGTAAAGATTATAACAAAAAGACTTATTAACTGTGTAGAGGATATAGTAATCATAAAATATAAAATAAAATCTCTTATACCTGCTCAAGTTTTATGGGATAAAGTACCCTCATGTATACTATAACTAATGGAAGATAAGCTTTGACCCACATTAACATATAATTTGACCTAGCATACTACAACCAAGGTCTACTTCATATATATATATACTAGCTGAAGTATCTGGTTTTGCCCGGTAAGATACAGTATACTTCATGTATTACAAACTTACATGATCCGTGAAGCACCAGTTAGAATTTTTTTTGAGAAAGTAAAACATTTGCTTCAAAAAATCATTGAGAGCATATAACTACAATTTATAGTTTGAGAGATAGAAATTCAAGCAAGTGCCACACATGCCAGTTATTTTGTCCACAGCAGTTGACATATTTTTTTGGTTGATGCAATAAAAAAAATTTTCCTCTCCCTTGGTCTTATATAATCTCTAAGATAGCAATGACAAAAATTTATTCAGAGATGAAAATTCAAGAAATTTGCCAGGCTGCTTCACATGCAAATCCTGTAAACGAAGGAGAATTGCACATGAACTCAAACCCTGATATTTCAGAGAAAAAGTAATGCCTCATTGCCCTTCAGCTCAAAAGGAATACCAAATTTTAGCGTATTCATTTAGCGCCAAAGATTTTCAGCTAAAAATATCATCAAACAAAACATTCAAAACAAATATGTGAGTCAATTTGAAAAACAACGTAATAGCAATATCTTTTTTTATGCATTTTAAGTTCAAGTCCCAGATTTCTAAAACGAATCATCATAGGTAGTCTTGACATAGACAGGCCTGTGATTATTCATGGTTAAACCTTGTTATCCACATACTCCTGTTATCTGCAGTCTTTATGTCTTGATAGCCATCTTTCCCTGTCATGTCATGTATCAGCTGAATCCTTTTCTTACCTCTTTCTCTTTTTCCATCCAGTTTTCCATCTAACACGTCTTTAATCATGCTCTCTCTTCTCAAATAATGTCCAATCCAGTTCACCTTACTCTTTCTTATAGTTTCTATAATCATTCGCTTCTCTCATATTTTTCTTAGTACTTCCTTGTTTTTCATCCTCTCTCTCCATTTATCTGCAGCATTCTTCTCCATGCCCACATTTCGAAGCCTTCCACTTATTTTATATAATTTTTCCTTAGCATCCATGTTTCTGCTCCATACAAAGCTATACTCCATACATAGCATTTTATCAACTTCTTGCGGATTTCCTGCTTTATAATTCCCGTTAGTAGGAGTTTCTTTCTTCTGAAAGCGGCTTTTGCTTTTGTTATTCAAGTCCTGATTTCATCGGTACATTTTGCTTCTCTCGTTATGATGCTTCCAAGGTATTTATATTCTGAAACTTGTTATAGTGGTTTTCTTCTAGTTTCCTTTTTACCCAATATTTGCATGGCCTTGGATTTTTCTGTATGTATTTCTATTCCGGATTTTCTGCCTTTTATTACCAGTCTATTTATTATTTTCTGGAGTTTCTTTTCCTTTCTTGCTAGAAGTACTTGATCATCCATGTATTTTACTGTTCTTATAATCCTTCCTCCAATTTTGAAATCTTCTGTGTCGTCTAGCACTTCTTGCATTAGCCTTTCTTAATATATAATGAATAGGATCGGTGGTAGGCAACAGCCCTGTCTTACTCCTGTACTAATATTTTCTCCCCTGGTGTCAACATTCTCCAACCTGACCATTACAACTTGATTCACATATAGATTTTTTATCAGTCTCTTGTCTTTCCTGTCTACATATGTCCTTTAACATCCTCATCAGCATTACCCAATTTACTCTATCAAAGGCCTTCTGCCAGTCGACCAAACATAGTAGAACTGGTAATGATAAATGCTGGAAAGATTAGTTGAAGTTTTCCAGAATGTCCTTCATGAGTGGCAAAAAATTACAACTTATTATAATTACATTTTGTAATTCTCTGTTGTTGATGAAGAATGTAGTTCAAAAAGCTTCCTCAATACAATTTTCCAGCATTATTATTACTGATTCCACAGTACTGTACATGTGTGTATGTGGTTTCTACAGCATGTGTACATAGGATAGCATAGCACATTTTTATGGTCATTTAGTGAAACTTGATCAGCATAAATTTGCCTTGGCATGTAAGCACATCCTGCATGTCTTGAGATATTTAAGTCATTTACTGCCAAAAGATCTCAGGATCATGAATTTTTAATTATGGTCATTAAAATTTTAAGCACTTCTATTACGTGAAAATAATTGATAATTGACACAAAGATTATTCTGATTTTACCTTCCCATCTCCTGCTAGATGGAATACAGCATCTGTAGACATAATTATAAGACGGCGAGCTTTTTCCCTCCACCCAATCTTTTGGCCACATACAATGACCTGCATCAGTGCATCCAATCCTCCTTCAGGAGAATCCAGATTTCCTGAAACTTTGGCCTTCTTTACCTCTTCCTGCAAGGTATTAAAAATTAAATAATAATAGTGATTTTGATAGCTTGATATCATAAAAACGTTAAAATTACATCGAAAGATTTTTTATTGTATAAAAGTTTTATAATTATTACTAAATGTGTCATACAATCAAAAGAAAATTATATCAAAGAATAGTACATTCACAGCAACAAGCAAAGTTTATTAACTTTCTTATTAAGATTTGATGCAAAAAACATTGAAATTTCACATTGTTTTACTAAAAAAAACATTTCTAACCCAACGTTTGAACTAGATAGCTTTTTTCAAAAATCATTTTTTTAAAATGTTTAATATAAAAATTATGAACGAACTGTTTGATTGATATTGTGTGTGCCCATAACCTTTCCTCCTAAATTCTATTGACTATTCACGAAATGTTAGGCAAGGAATGTATTTAATGAATATTTAACTAAATTTAACAAATGAAGAATTTGCAAAGAAATTGATACTAGCATCTTTTCTATAAAGAAGGTTATCAGCGAAAGAGAAACTTCCAATACTACTTTTTATGACAAAAGATTATTGAACATACAAGAAGTTATTGTAAATCAGGTAAAATTCATGCATTGCTGCAAACATTGAATTAGTGTATGAGAAAGCATTTGTTTTTTATGTGCTATATACCTAAAAGTTTCAAGTATATTGATGTTATATGGAATTAATTGATAATTGTAAGATTATATTTTTGGATTATAAAGATTTGGTCATGCATGCTTTCACTCCCTACATTGGTAAATCAAGATTATACATTATATGTTGTCATAGCAAGCAATTTAATTCAGTATTAAAGTAAATACATTCATTGCATGATAGTAACCTTGCAGATTAAGTACAATGAGGTAAAAGTCTTTCTAATAAGCATACAGTTGTACTCCAATTCTAACTCACTTTGAATTGCTTTGTGTCTGAATTCAGTGGCATATTATTTATAAATCCATATGGGGGTGCACAAGGTTCTTTTGTTGTAGGAACATCGCAAGGTTGTTTTAATCTAAAAAAAGAAATAATTGTATGAATTATTTTAATATAATTCAAAAAACCTTTAAACACTGAATTTAAATCTCACATTCTGATAGGATTTCAATATATTCATAAAAATAATCATCTCCAAAACTAGCAATCAGAAAACATTCAAATAAAGAACATTATAATGAAGAAGAATTGCTAAATTATTTTTGCTGAATTTTTTCATTATATACCATATACCCACACCTTTTTCCCCAAAATGTTGGTAAAAAAGGAACTACATGTCTTACATGAAGATTTCTGAATAGGTTATATAAATTGTCTCTCATTAGAAAATTCATTGCAACACGCATCTATGTATGTACTCGCAGAAGACGAATTCTATGAAGTATACACATCTTTACAACTAAGCAAATACTTAGGATTTAAATTTACGATTTATACTGGCAGTGGTGCATCTTCAAGATCAAAATGGACAATTTGGCGATTCATTAAACGTTATCTTTACTCTTTATTAGTTCTACAACAAGATGGCAGTATGTCATTTTACTGTACTAGTAGTTCTGCTATTTCCCTAGAGATGGCACTTGGATATTGCCTGATGTCATACCGGTTGCATAAAACTTCTTTTTGTCCTAATAGCAGGCCCACCACCAACGATCATCATATGCCACTGATAGTAGTATAAGGTAGTACTATGCTGATTCTGATGATATTGTACCAATTAACTTTCTGTAGTGGTTTTTGTAATGATTTATGAATATTATAATTCCTTGTTTTATATATTGCCTTTATACAGTACGTAATTTAGCTATTTATTACATATTTGACATCCTTGATTTCTGTCCATATCATTTTAAATGCTGTATTTGTACCAATTTAAGTAATTCAAATGTTCAGAGATAGACAACTTTTATCAGAGATTATTCATAACTAATAATACAAATATTTATATGGTTAAGGATTTTGCACTGATTTTTCTTATTTATATAGATGGTATTTCTGAATTTCTTATGGGCAATGAATTCCAGTTGCACTAATTTCAGCAAAAAAATTGCCACTTTAATTATAGCCCCTGTTGCCTTTTCGTTCACTATTTTTCCTAAGGCTACAGTACTTGACCTATGATGAGGCTGAGATTCAAATTTATATCCTCTTAATAATAATTGTTATAAAATGATAAATCAGTGATGATAAGTAATCATTTCACTTACTTAGCCGGAACCGTGCTAACAAACGGCATTTCTATTTTGTCCACAAAACTTCCAAATCCAAGCCGAAAATTTCCTGTTAGGTTCATCATTTCTTTTGCTAATTGATCTCCAAGCTTTGACAAACTTTCCTTATCATCTGCCATTGATGCTGACAAGTCCATCAGGTAATAAAGATCAACAGGATAGTCTTCAGCTTGTGCATACTGCAGTTTTATTTCATAGGTTTCATCTGGAACAGAAAGATGAAAATAATTATTTGTTTTCTCATAGTTACTGTGAAAAGTATCCTTCCTTTGTAGTTATTCATGTATGTAAAAGCATTATATTTTGTTACTTTAGCCTATCAATATCAGTGATGAATCTCACAAGCAGTTTGGCTGATGACTTAAGTAAACCTAAGAATTATTATCCATGGTAGAGGTGTTATTTATGAAATTTTTGCCATTATTCAAATAACTTAGTATTTATTTTCATAATGAAAATCAAATTGTGCTTAAAACTCACAATTTTCATTACATTGTTGTTTAAAAATATACTGCCTTTAACCCTCACAATAAGGGGATTACCACTTTAATGGTGTCAAAAAATTAACTGTTAGTCATATCTCATAAAATATTGGTCATATCAAAATAGAGTACTTTCCTGTTAACAGGAATACCTTCGCAGGACCTGGTACTTACGTATTATTCCCATGCCATACTTATGTACAACATTAACAGAAACTGATTGACCTGTCTCGACATTTACAAACCCAAACTTTCAGACAACTTGGAGGGTTTCTTTGGTTCCGGGCGAGGCGAAGGGCACAGTAGCGCCCGGAGACGACTACCCATTAAAAAAAGCGTGCCGAAGGCTCGTCAATATATCCTTTCAATGTTATATCCTCTCAAACAATCATAACAATACATGTTCATTTTTTAAGGTATTCCCGTTAACAGGAAAGTACCCTAAATAGTTTTCAGATAAAACTTGTGGAACTAGTAAAATGGACTATTTCCTTTCCTATACATTTAATAATACATTTAATTTCCTTATGTGTGCATGCAATATTTTTCAATAGGAAGAAAATAAATTATCTGTGACAGAAAAGAAATGCTATTTCCCTTATGTAAACGTATATCATTTCTTTAAAATACTCCATTGCATGAAACGCGCTGTACACTTTCCTAACTTGTTTTTAAATAAAGACAATTGAAAATGTTTTAAAATTGTTCACAAGTGTAATTGCTGGTAATTATTCCTGAGGACAATGATGTTGAAACCAAGTTGCTTCGTAACTGGAGAATTGGAATTTTTATCATGTGGTTACTTCGTAAACCGGGCTAAATGATTTGAAAAAATGTAGATTTTAGTAATATTTCTTCATATGTGTGAAAGGCGATTTTATCCTTTTTGTTGGCTAGACGGTTGTAAAAATGTTTGACACATCCTCGAGAAATTTGGCTCAGTTTGCTGTGAAGTTCGAAAAAATCTAAAAGATTGGGAACCCCTGGTCTAATGGTTAAACGCCATCGAATGTTATCTCGTATTTATACATACTATCATCTGGAATAGAGGGATGCCATATTTATCACAACAACAATATTCAATACTAATGCTAGGTATTTCTAGAAAAGTTATTAGGATAATACACAATTTTGACAATTAACCCTTTTAGTACCATGCAACAATATATCGTCATTTGCTTCTCATGCCAGAAGTGCCAACGATGACATATCATCATCTTTGCAAAGTCAGTTTAAATCATATTTTTTAAATATCTATAATGAATAATTGATTTTGATCACGTAATATGCGTTAGAGCAAGTTACATAGTGTTCATATCTTGAGCAGACTTCTTATAGCTCGTCTGTTTAATTTGAAGAGTAAGTAACTAAATCTGCAAAAATAGCCGTGGCACTAAAAGGGTTAAAAAAAAAAAGGATTCAAAACTTCGAATAACTTTCCAAGAGTTCATCACGCATGCCCATGAAGACATAGCAACATTTCATATATCTAGAATTGATTGTAATTTCTCCATATTGATGAAAATACTTTTGGAGCTTGTCTACTGCCATGCTGCAATCCGCATCTTGAAGTTTTTCTGAGCATGGCACTGATTTTGCTACGTTTTTGCCCTTCCCTCTTTTCTGTAGCAATCCATAACCAAAGCTTCGAGCCTTTTCCAAATAAATTGGTGTAATATACGTGACATAAACTTTTACATGTACGTCCCACCCCCATCCCTTGGCCACACTGCAGCAGAAAGTAATTTTTGAAAGGCCCCAACTTATTTATATAGCGTAGCCGAAAAACGGTCACTCATTAAAACTAGTTACTGATTATGCATCGCTTAATAATCCGATTATTTCATAAAATGTTAAAACGATATAGGTCTACTTACTGACTCTAAGTGTCAGTTTAATTTCTTGTGGCATTATCTGTACAGCGTCTCTCGCTTCCTTTTCGTTTTGTTTAGAAGCTCGCTGGAGTGGGGCATTTTTTATTATCTCCAAAGTCGATTTGACTGTAAGGATGTGTTCGGGCGGACACCACGTATTACTATCAGCGTCTCTCTCTAGCCTTCCGCTGTTTGTGTTGTCCTTTCTTTCTTGATCCGAGTAAAGTTTGCAGCGGACTACGTGTGTGGACGAATCGGAGACGTTTTCCTGATTTAAGGTAAAACAGAAGTAAAATCATTTTTACGGGCAAGATTTTCTTTTCGTTAGAAGAAAACATTAATTCAAATCTGCATATAATACGAAAATCATAATTTTATCATCATGAACAACGATTTGATCACGTAAATATTTCACTTACCGGTTTTGAGCACCAAGCACAGCCATTTGTTTGAATGCAGGAGGAACAAGATTCTTTGGACTCGCACGAATGTTTGTCTGTGTAGGTTGTTGCACCATCGTAAGACTCGTCATCTTGTGCTAATGGCGTTCTTATCAAGTAAAGTGCAAAAATACAGATTACTATGGTCCAGTTGTCATTCCACTGAAATTGAATATTATACCGTTAGTCATTCGCGTGAAGTAGGTAAGCATCAGAGAAAATGTGCACATTGGATTAAAACTATGTTATCCGTAATATGAAAAGATAAGAACTGAAGGAAAATTTACGTTCCTAAAAGGTTATTTTACTGATTTTCAATATCGAAAGGGGTGCTGTCAAAAGAAACTTTTAATTCAAGGAAAAAATATAGTTTTTGCGATAGAAATTCTTTTAAATTAGGTAACACATAATTACTATCGATATTCAGTAAGCGCATGGAATAGCTTTATTTAAAACTTAAGCCAATAAAGGGATCCGTTTAATTTTTCGTGCTTAAATAAAAGCCAACATACCATAGTGTTTCTGCTGTAGTTCTCAGAGAGTGAGTTAAAGAAGAACCAAGCCCTCTACCACTTATTTCCTGGACGGAAGCGGATGCTTAGCAATAACTTCCTTCGAGGGAATTAAAATGTGAAACATTTTTGAAAAATCGTCCTGATTGGCTGTTTGCAGAAATTTCGAATTTCACCTTTTTGGAATACGTACACGTCCTTTGATAATTATGTTAAAAATAGAGTCTTGCGTCGAAAAGGTAGCCATTATTTCGTTCCTTTCATAGTGCAATAATAAAAAAACTTGAACTTTAATGTCGTAATTGAGAAATTTTGATAACTGTAATATAAAAATAAACTAAGGGAATAGTTAAAATATACTCTTGACTTGATCTTGCGTTTTATATCGAAGAAATTGATAGCTTGTACGGTTTTACAGCGGCTGAGTAAATTAAATTCGGATTAAAACCATAAAATAGTTATTTGCATTAGAATTTAAATTATTACGCTCAACGAAAGTTCGACACAGAAGACGGTTGATATTTAGATGAAAAAAATTGTTCGTTCTTCTTTTTTTACGTTGGAGGCACCTATATAATTTATATGTGAACGTTAGGTACTATATGCTTTGGTGGTACGACTAAGAAGTGTCAAATCATTATGCATGCGTGTCAGTGGATTACTACCGGGTACCCCCGTGTGGTGGTGGGTGGGGCCACGGACAAAGGGATCCCAATATCGAAGAATATGAATCCGTGGCGGGGGAGGACCCAGAACGTTTCCGGTACGCCGTTGATATGTTTATCTTCGTTTCAATCTGCTAAATTTCAAATATAATCGCATAGCCTCATCCTGTTTTCTCTGGCGTACTCCCACCCTTCGCGGCTTTGTCGTGTCCTTATGTGTAACCAGTTTAGCCTTTTACGCCATCAAGTTTCACTCTGTAACGTTTAATAATGGTCATTGTCCGTGCCGGATTACCCAATATGCTCAGTAGGCGCGTGCCTAGAGACCCCAAGCTTAGGGGAGTCTCCAACCCGTAGGTTGACTGTTACATAGCCAGTAATATTAAGGTGGCCAGACGTCATCTTTTTGGAGATTCTGTCCTCTAAGAAAATGATGTCCTCTTTTCACGCATTTTGTTATTTCTGATAACGATTGTACACTAAATATAGCATAGAATGCATTAACTAATGAATTTAATTGGCTCCACCTTCATGAATTTTGCAAGTTCTCGTATTCTAGCGAAATGAGCTTCAAATAATCCTGCACGTTACCATTGCAATCAAATACATCCATTCAAAGGTAGGTTATAAACAATGTCCCCCCAGAATATAGATGGTGTTCCGATTACGCTGGAAAACGTAGCGCTTTATTCCTGTAACAGCTGTCACTCCCCATATATATTGCGGCTACAACGCTACTATATTATTTTTCTTTCTTTCGACGACCTCGTAAAACAGGCGTGATATTGAAACGGTCTAGACCAGGGGTCTCAAACTCGCATTGGTGAGCGGGCCGCATAACGGCTCTCTGACGATCCGCGGGCCGCATTCCTTACTTTCCCAGTCTTCACCCCTTTTCGTATTCTTTGTATTATATTCACTCTCCCTTTCCACAAGAGAGGAATCGCTCTATTACGCGTCTTACACGCAGTCATTACAAAAATGCTAGATTTGGCGTCGAGGGTTAAGTCCTTCTGATACGCAAGGGACTCGCTGGCAGTGGGATAAACATTCTTCAGTATCTCAACCGTGCAGGCTGATATAAATTAGAATGATTTTATACACTTCTTAGATTATTTAGAAATATTTCGTAAGAAATAGAGTTGAGATCGGGTCGCGTAGTATAAAGTAAATTGCTTCGCGGGCCGCACAAATGCATCGCGCGGGCCGCGAGTTTGAGACGCCTGGTCTAGACGGTTGTTGTTCTGATATATTTAGTGACTTCACCATCCCAGGTAAGTCCACTTCTCTGTAAGAAAGCTGTTTTACTCGATCCAACTTTTCCTCATCCACTTTTACATTTTCTCTTTATCTTTTATTTTTTGAAAATCTAATTTGTTCCTTATGTTGATTTTCATCCAAAATCCTTTGCAGTATCGTTTAATGAATTAATTAACAAATGTAATCCCATTTCAAAGTATCTTAAATGTGCTTGTCATCTGCAAATTTTAATTGTCCTCTTTTCTCATCTCATTTTTAGGCATTTGCCCTCTTTTCACGAGAGAAAAATCGGGTCACCTTAGTAATATTGAAAGCAAAAAGAAAATTTAATACAAAAATGAATTAACAAGTAAAATGTAAAAATACCAGTTTTTCTTATTCTAAAGAAAGTAAAGAATTGAAATACAGCAATTAATACAATAATCTCTGCATGTAATTTCGACGTCTGGTCTAAACTGTTGCAGTTCATTTGGTCCGTACAATACTTTCTTTATTGATACAGAAAGTTGCTGTCCCAAAAGTTCGGAAGTTGAATTTGTGAAGATTATTTTCGTGTATTTTGAAAAAGAAAAATAAGATAACATTATTTTGTCAATGAAACGTTTTTCAGTATATCATAATTTTCTTTATACATGCCACAGCAAACTACGAGGAAGGCCCCCAAAGTGCCTGTGCCTAGGGGCCCCAGAGGGTCTTAATCCGTCAGTGGTCATTGTTGCAAACCGTAATTTTAAAGAGGAAAAATACAGGTGGAGTTATAATAAAAGTTGTATGATAAAATTAAACGGCATCGCTTAAATGACGTGTTGATTTTGGTTTTAGTCATTTTTTCGACAAACTTCGTTTGTGTTCAATTTTATTGGCTGTTTAGTAACATAAGAAGCTGCGATATGTTTTCCTAGTAAGGCTGTAAATTTCAAAAGATGTCACATTAGCTCGCATCTTTTGCGTGTGAATTGTTGCGATTACTCATTTGATTTTACAATTTCGCAATGGCGTGACTACCATGTTCAGTGGGGGTACTAATCTCTAGTTTGATCTGTGTAAAAATGACATTTTTCCACATCAATCATTTTGACCTTTATGCGCACAAATATAACACATATTCAAAAGAGGGATACGTCCATAAAAATGTGCGTTTATATCGCAATTGTTTAAAGCAAAACACTTATAAAACTGTAAACTGTCCAGATCCTTAGTGATTAGCCTTTTATATATTTTCTTTATATTTTACATAAACATTTTCTTAAAACATTTTGGCCCAAATATTTTATTAAATGAATCGGTACTTGTCGGTTATCCCGGACCACTTTCAATTCATCGTAATTTAATATATTTTGTATGTCAACATCGAGTTTCTGTAAACAGAGTAACAATTAACGGGGAGCCCAAATTAAAATCATTTAAACAATATTAAATTATTAAAGAAAGGTACTGTTGCTAACCCATGACTGATTGGCCGGTCTCTACATATCCAAACTCAATCTCCGGATAACGTGGAGGGTTGCTTTGGTTCCGGGCGAGGCGAAGGGCGCGGTAGCGCCCGGATACGACTACCCATTAAAACAAAGCGAGCCGAAGGCTCGTCATTATATCCTTTCAATGTTATATCCTCTTGACTGTTGCGCCGCAAATTGAGAGGATATATCGACGAGCCTTCGGCTCGCTTTGTTGTAATGGGTAGTCGTCTCCGGGCGCTACCGTGCCATTCGCCTCGCCCGGAACCAAAGAAACCCTCCACGTTGTCCGGAGATTGGCTTTGTAAATGTCGAGACCGCCAATCAGTCATGGGTTAGCAACAGAAATATGTCTATAAATTATTTTCAAAAAGTGGTCCGGAATAACCGACAAAATAAAGTGGTCCGTGATAACCGACAAGTACCAATGAATCAAACTATATTTTATTAAATGAATCAAACTATATTTTATTCTATTTAATTTTTTGTATTAAAATGATTAATTTAGTCTTTTTTAAATTAAGCACTCGCTTTATTTTTGCCAAATCGTTCAGCTCCGAAGCGAACCGTTTATATTGTATTTTTGGGGTTGATAAAAACCAGTTTAACTTCGGAATTTGAGGCGAACTCGTTTAAAGAGAAAGCGTCATACCGGGATCGAGTGTATCATATAGGACGGGTGTTTTTTTGCATGTTGGGCCGCATTGTTGGCAACGAATCCTTCTGTGGATTGCATTGGAAATTGCCCACGCTTCGGAGGACTAGATTAACCACTCTACGACGGAGGAGTTTTTACGAATTCCCTCAGCGGACGAAGGAGTTTTTTGAAAAACCACGAAAAAGTTGCGAATAATTTTTAAAAATCATAACTTTTGATGTTTTCAATGTTTTTTGATGAAATTTTGTATGTAGTTACATAAAAGATGAAATTTTTAAACAGTATCACTTAAAAAATCATACGCTACACACAAACATTGCTACATGCATTTGCAATGAAATTTTCGTTTTTGCCCTGAAAAATCGGTGCACCACCACATTTTATTGCCTATTGACGCAAGGGATATTCGCAAATCTTAATAACCTTTATATATTTTGAAAGAGGAAGCTTTGACCTTTCTAGTAATGCGTATCTTATAATTTTAATATAGTTTTTATAATCTACGTGAAAGTTTGCAATGAAATTTTCATTTTTGCCCCGAAAAATCGCTAATTACGCAAGGGAGATTCGTCAATCTGAATAAGATATATGTATTTTGTTGGAGGTAGCTTCGGCCTCTTCAGTAATGTACGTCCTGTAATTTTACTATTGCTACTGTATTTTATAATCTAGGTGAAAGTTTGCTTTGAAATTTTCCTTTTTGCCCCGAGAATTCGGTGCACCAACACATTCTTTTGTCTAATTACGCAAGGAATATTGGTACATCTGAATAAGCTATACACACTTCGATAGAGGAAGTTTTGGCCTCTTCGGTAAGGTACGACTAGTTTTACTGTTGTTCTAACATTTTATAATCAACGTGAAAGTTTGCGTTGAAATTTTCCTTTTTGCCCCGAAAATTCGGTGCACCAACACATTCTTTTGTCTAATTACGCAAGGAATATTGGTACATCTGAATAAGCTATACGCACTTTGATAGAGGAAGCTTTGCCCTCTTCAGTAGTACACGACCTGTAATTTTGCTATTGTTCTAACGTTTTATAATCAACGTGAAAGTTTGCGAAGAAATTCTCATATTCCCACAAAATTACGTTTTCTCTGCCTTGTGAGAAAAGTGTTCGCCTGCTTGAGTTATGAGAGAAATATGTCTCCTATATGCTATGTACACACAGTCGACTTGAGATACTTCTAAAAATCGCTTTTCAATTCACCAAGAATGCTCTTCGGCGATCCTTCAACGACCGATATCAGCCTTTGTTCCTCGCAGCCAAAGAAAGCACCTTTCGATTTCGACACAGCGCTTGGGCTTTTCCTTCTTCTCCACAGTTAAAAAAAACCATCCTCTTACCAAAATCGGCATCCCCTCTCGCGAAACTGTAGAGTAGATTTTCCAATACTTTGAGGAAGAAAAAAATAACGGTGGCCCTCTCCCTCCCTCCCTTCCAGCCTCTCCTTCCCTTCTCCCTTTCCCTCCCTCTCTCTCCCCACAAGATTGAGGTGTAACAATATAATTGGTAGCCAAGACAACATCCCATTAAAATGAAAAGATTTCCACAAAATATGTAAAATAAACGTTTAACATGTGTGGTTTCGAACTGTAGGCGGAAGATGATGAACAGAATAAGAAAGACAAAGAACTGTGTATTATTATTATAGATTGTCCATAAATTGCGTTTATTATTATTGTAATCAATAAAAAATGTATATATATGTCAAAAATTGATTTTAATGCGCTGTTTTATTTAGTTTTCCCTAATGTTAAATATCGATAAAACACTCATTGATTCACTAAATTATCAGTAATGTTACGGTTTTGAGTTAGCCTTTCATTTTAACGCGTAGCTTCGTGCTTCTGGGTGACAGGACTTATTAGGTAAACATTGAAAAAAATAAAAAAGCAGAACAAGCCCCTTCATTTCGGCTTCGCGTGGCCTCGGTACTTCTTGGCAGCGGCCTCGCCCTCTCACCACACTGCCATAGGACTTCTTTCTGAGGTTCAAGCGTAATATTCTTGTGAGGTGCCTATCAGCTACTATAGTCACTCCAACATCTAAAGTTAGCAGCAGCCAATAGGAGACTGTTTGTTTGGGAAGGTAGTGGGGAGGAAACCAGTCTCACTCCTGCTCTCGAAGAGATCACATTTGGTTGCGTTGCCATTAGAAATTGCGTAGTACAGTAAAACCTGGTTAATTCGAAATTCAAGGGACCAAAGAAAATGCATTTCGAATTACGTAGAACCTCTATAATTCGAAATTTACAAAAAAATCGCGATTTATCAAATTAAAAAAATGCAAATATAAATTACACAAAAACAAAAGAATACCACACCATATTAAAATACAGAAAAAGGATGTAGTACACATACATACCTCAAAATATGATGTTGATGAATAAAATTCAAATTTAGGATTACTCATTTAAACATTGAAACATATGAACATACAGTTAAACCACTAAAATGTTAATAATTTGTCTTTCACTTATTTCAGCTTAAAAGTAAACAAAAAAGTTTGTAATAAAATATTAATTTAAATTTATTTTTAAAAAGTATGTTATTTTCCCGTTTCAATTTCGGGGCACTCCCTAGCGCAAAGTGTTGCGTAATGGCGTCAACTTTTTCACAGATATTCATCGGCATGTCTGGCATCCCGGACACATACCTTTGAAGGGTATCTAAAGCTTTGAAAACATCCTCCTTGGATGGAAATGCCGCATCTAACCTAGAATCGACGTTATCCTCATCGTCTTCTTCGTCGCTATCACTCGCAACGGTTTTCGATTCCTCGATCGTCGGGTCATACACAACAGACGTAGCACAGTCATTATCAAAGGAAACGAAGTCTCCGAAACTGACAGGCCCCAATACATTGCTGTCGATTACTTCCTCCACTTCTGTACCTTCGAACACTTCAGCCGGCTGCGAAGATAGCCCGCTTTTCTTAAAACAGTTGGCGATGGCTTGAGGAGTAACCAATTGCCACGCCGATGACAAGGCCCGGCATGCGTCTAAAATCGTCCATTTATGTAAATCATCCTGCGAGCATCCATTTGTAATTTGCACCAAGTATGATGACAATAGTTTTCTTCTGTAATGGCTCTTTAAATTTTGAATGATGCCCTGGTCGAGTGGATGCAGAACACTGGTTGTGTTCGGCGGAAAATACAGCAACTCAACATTGGGCGTATTTATCTGAGCCACATGGTGAGCAGAACAGTTGTCTAGTGTCAACAAAATTTTACGATTTTGCACCGCCACACGTCTTTGCATTCTTATTATAAAACTTTTGAATATGTCTTGTCATCCACGCCTTTTTGTTATGTTCGTAAATTATCGGCAAATAATCACGATTAATACCTTTGAAACAGCGTGGGTTGCCATATTTTCCGATAATTACAAGTTTTTCTTTATTCGACCCATCCATATTTGTACAGAGCACGGCGCGGCGGTGAGACGCTCCTTACTACGTTTGCCGCCGTGACATTTTTCGCCTCGCAGAGCCAAAGTACGATCGGGCAACATGTTGAAAAAAATGCCCGTTTCATCCATATTAAAGATGTAATTGGGCGCGTACTTCTCCAAAACATGTTTATTGCTTTGCAGCCAGGCGGTCACTTCCTCTTCGTTAATTTTTTCGGCATCGCCACATACTGCGAGACAAACAATATTGTGGCGTCTTTTAAAACCATCCAACCACCCATTAGACGCTTTAAAATCTTCAATGTTCAAAGCGTTCGCAAGATTTTTTGCTTTTTCAATGAGCATCGGACTTGTCACAGATAAATTCGCCGCTCGTACTTGTGAAAAAAAATCGAACAGTTTTTCTTCGAGGTATTCGTTTTTCGCAGGCCGTGAACGCTGACGTGTAGCGCTCTCTTTAAATTTATAAAAACTTTCTTCGGTCTTCGTCCGATTCTTTAAAATTGTGGATAAAGATGAGTTCGGAATCCCATATTTTGAGGCCAGTTTTCCTTTCGATTCTAACTTCTTGTCAATGTCTTGCAGCAAAGACATTTTTTCAGCAAGAGTAAGAGTCTTATATGCACCACGAACCGGAGCCATTGGAGGGTACCTTTAAAAAAATATTTTATAACAATAAATTTAAATATAGTGTCTCTTGCAGTTATTAAACTAAGAATGTTATTTAAACTAGTAACTAAGAATGATGAATAACACAATCTAATACGAAACAAGCAACGAACCAAAGGAATACTGGAACGCGTTTTCCGCACAAACCTCTCAAAACAGTAGATAAATTGAGATAACCACACAAGGCCGACGACCAAAGGATACTGGTAAATTGAGGAACACCATGATCAGACCGCGAAAGAAACGTCAAGCAGAGCGAAGAAATTAGACATCGTCGCTTTGTTCTTTTTTAACATCGAGACGGCACAGTAGTTTCCGCCCACTCAGCAAACGCTAAATTGTTTACACCTGCGTATTTGTTTTCCTTCTTCGGTAGGTATGTTTTCAGCCTGAGATGGTCAAGAGTGGAAAGAAACAAACGGGTGTGGGGGATGAACCGAGGCAGGGGAAACACCGACGAGGGGGTGTACCGAATCCGGTGACAATACCCAACACCCAGTCAGTATGATCACGATCGCACATTTGTAAATAAGTCGGCATAGTGCCAGGAATATTTTAGTAACTTTCATTTAGTTTCTTATTGGTAAATTTTATTTCGAATTATGTCGACAAAAATGCGTTGATATTCCGAGAATCGGGCTAAAAATTATTTCGAATTACGAATTATAGAGATTTTCGAATTATTGAAACACATTTGTATGAAATTAGCTTTTTCAGCCTTTCAAGTGTTAAAAAATTTCGAATTACGTCGAATTTCGAAATATAGAGGTTCGAATTAACCAGGTTTTACTGTATATCAGCTGAAGGCGAAAATCCACAAGAGCTGGCAACGCGCACCGATATCTGCTCTCCCGCACGAAAGTTGAGAGGGGCGATGGAAGGGGAAACGTTCGTGATTGGCTACTTGCTCTAAGTAGGCCAAGAGCCTTCCGATGGTGAAGCGACTATAGGAGGTGGGGGAACGTCTTCTGGGAAGGGAATTGAAACTCGTGAAGTCAAATTCAGCCAGGCACAGAAAGAGCCGATTTTGGTAAGATGGCTTTTTTTAACTGTGGAGAAGAAGGAAAAGCCCAAGCGCTGTCGAAATCGAAAGGTGCTTTTTTTGGCTGCGAGGAACAAAGGCTGATATCGGTCGTTGAAGGATCGCCGAAGAGCATTCTTGGTGAATTGAAAAGCGATTTTTAGAAGTATCTCAAGTCGACTGTGTGTACATAGCATATAGGAGACATATTTCTCTCATAACTCAAGCAGGCGAACACTTTTCTCACAAGGCAGAGAAAACGTAATTTTGTGGGAATATGAGAATTTCTTCGCAAACTTTCACGTTGATTATAAAACGTTAGAACAATAGCAAAATTACTGGTCGTGTATTACTGAAGAGGGCAAAGCTTCCTCTATCAAAGTACGAATAGATTATTCAGATGGACGAATATGCCTTGCCTATTTAGAAAAAATCGGTACAACATACATTGTACAAACTTTCTCATATATAGGTACTAATGCGTCGTTTAGTTATCTTTAGAAAATGAAAATCGTATGAGCCTGTTTTTAGAAAACCCAATTTTTGTTAAAGTTGCCCAAGAATAAACTTGCCTTATATTCGTTCATTGAGGAAAATGAAATACGTACTATTATTGAAGACGTAAATTCAAGTAACTGTACGAAATTTGATCAAAATCGTTAGAGCCGTTTTTGAGAAAATCGAATTATTGTTAAAGTTGCCTAGAATAAACTAGCCTTATATTCATTTTTTGAGAAATATGAACTATACAGTATTATTGAAGACGTAAACTCAAGTAACTGTACGAAATTTGATCAAAATCGTTAGAGCCGTCTTCGAGAAAGTCGGATTGTTGTTAAAAATGCGTAGAATAAACTACTCTTAATTATTGATCAATGTCATCCATTTCTATGTATACTCTGCTCAGTATGATAAAATGCCTAAATACGAGATTTCATTCATTTTCGTTCTTCCGTCTAGGCTCCAGAGCCAGTAACAGACAGACAGACAGACGGCATTGAGAAAACCACTTTTTCGGATTCAGCGACACCTAAAACGTGTATTTCCGTAAAAATCTCGAGGTCGAATTTTTTCGCGAAAACAGTACTTTCTCGATACTTCGTATGAGAAAGTAAAAAGTATGTGGTTGCCCTCCAAATTTTCTGCGCAGAAACGAAAATTTCACCGCAAACTTTCACGTTGATTATAAAATGTTAGAACAATAGTAAAATTACAAGTCGTGCGTTACCGAAGAGGCCAAAGCTTCCTCTATCAAAATGCATATAGCTTATTCAGATGTACCAATATTCCTGGCGTAATTAGACAAGAGAATGTGTTGTTGCACCGAATTTTCGGGGCAAAAAGGAAAATTTCAACGCAAACTTTCACCTTGATTATAAAATGTTAGAACAACAGTAAAATTACAAGTCGTACCTTACCGAAGAGGCCAAAACTTCTTCTATCAAAGTGCTTATAGCTTATTCAGATGTACCAATATTCCTGGCGTAATTAGACAAGAGAATGTGTTGGTGCACCGAATTCTCGGGGCAAAAAGGAAAATTTCAACGCAAACTTTCACCTAGATTATAAAATACAGTAGCAATAGTAAAATTACAGGACGTACATTACTGAAGAGGCCGAAGCTTCCTCTATCAAAATACATATATCTTATTCAGATTGACGAATCTCCCTTGCGTAATTAGCGATTTTTCGGGGCAAAAATGAAAATTTCATTGCAAACTTTCACGTTACGCCCAGGCAATGTCAGACCGATTGCTGCGTTCGAAACTTTTCCGGGGCTGAAAATAGTATTTGAAATACGATTTATCAATTTCCATTGTCCTTAAATTCCAAACACGTCATTTTAAGCGGTTAGGGATGTTCCTGGAAGTTTGATAGTGTTTGAATGATTGCGGTTAACTTCTTCCGCCCTCTTCGAAATTGAGGAACACATAAGTCATGTTCGGCGAATGCGATGATGTATTTTCTCGAAAGTACCTCATGCGTTTATTTTATTTAAAGTTCTGCTGTCGAAGTGGAAAATCCATTAATCTGCTAACACTAGGGACTAGGGGATCCGCTCCTGACTCCCGCGAGATTGGCGGCCGTGCCGCCAAATGGGGTAACTCTAGCGTATTAGCGAGGAAATTAATGCTAGTAATTGATCACGTACTTTTATGTTTGTATTTTCTTTGTTTCTTTTTATTGAAATATCCCCTTTATTTTTTATATAACTATCAGTGCAACCGTTTGTTTAGATTATCTACGAAGAGAAGATAACCACGTAACTTTCAATATGCTAAAAAAATAACGTACGTCCCTATTCTCATCTAATTTTATATTTATACGTGAGCCTGTTTGCGTTGTTAAGCATTATAGATGTATTATATAATGGTTTTACTTACAAAAAGGGAAGATTCCAGCATTCGAACGATGAAAAGAAGATTCAATTGCTTTGATCAATCGCTAGAAACGATTCTCATACGCGGTTAACTGAATAATTATTCGTAAATGTTTACGTTGCTATCTATAAAGCAATAATTTCGATGCTTAAACGTAAGTTCGAAGCGAATAACGATATTCTTTCATCTATTTGAAGGTTTAATTGACACTAATTGAATCGGAGGCAATAATGATGGTCGCCTTGTCAACGCCCAAAAAGTGTACGAAATATCCACAAAAAATCGAAAAAAATTGCGTATTTTTAAAAATTTCGACCGTGTAACATGTCTTTCATATATTTGAAGGTTTAATTGACACTAATCGAATCAGAGGCAATAATAATGGTCGCCTTGTTAACGCCCAAAAAGAGTACAAAATATCCACAAAAAATCGAAAACAATTGCGTATTTCTAAAAGTTTCTACCGTGTAACAAGTGAACATCGTATGAATAAGAGAGTACACATTTTTAACTGTGGAATGAAGCAAAAACGAAGGAAATCGGTCCATATTTAGGTATTTTGATGAATGAAGGAAAAAACCTTGCTCTCTATGAAAAATCGAAAATCCCATGTAAACGAATGGGAAAATATAATTGGCTCCTGGATTCGAACCCGGGACACTTCAGCAAACGAAAATAGTTTTCCAGAAACCTCCTGGCTAGTAGAAGCAAAACGCCGTTTACCGCATATATTTACGACAAACAGTTCTCGAGAAATATGCTGCCTATGACTATTAACTGCAGCAGCAGCAGATGTTAGGGTAATATTATAAGGTCTATTACATTGATGGCGAACCTTCTATTGCCCACGTGCCAATATTACTGAATTTTTTAAATCTTTTCCGCCTCGCGTGCCACAAAAAATTCCTTGAATTTTTTTGCGTGCCAACTGTATTTAATTCATCATCAATACATAAGATTGAAATTTGTAACCATAAAACTAATGTTTAAAGTAGTTAATTAAATAACACAAATGTTTTTGCAGCACTAAATCATTACGATAAATGCTTTGATTGGTTTTTGCCTTTCATTGGCATGCCAACCAAAATCATCTTGCATGCCACTTATGGCACATGTGCCATAGGTTTGCCATCACTGGACTAGTATAAAAGCCTGTCAGTATGACGGGTTATCTTTAGTTAGACTTAAAATATTTACCTTCTTCCCTCTCCCTCCTTTCTCCCCCTTCTTCTCTCCTCCCTTCCTCTTTCCCCCTCCCTCCCTCTCTCGCATTAAAAGCATTCAGTGCATGCTTACACCCATAAGGATTGATCTAACAATGGGATTTCGAGGTCTAACAATGGAATTGGTAGGCAAGGTAACATCCCATTAAAATGGTAAGATTTCCCCAAATTATGTTAATTAAATGTTTAACGTGAGTGATTTCAAACTGTAGGCAGAAAAAGATGATCAGAATAAGAAACTGTCATTTTTTCTTCAAGATAGTTTATATCTGAAGATCATAGGCTGATTCTTTCTAATTTTAATTTCCAAAACAATACAAGACTGCATGTGTTGCCTTATGGAAAATGGAAATGCTTTCCTTGGAGTCAGACCCAGGACTTTTTTTGAGATTTTTTTGTCATATTTAAATAAGTGAATCGAGCATTCCTGCCAAATTTAAAGTTTCTATCTTGATTCTTTCTTGAGTTATTCGTGTTAAGCCATAATTCGCCACCATCTGAATAGCATGGTTATAACACAACTGTTGGTAAGCCAGGGACAGTTTTCCGAATTTCACCATCGGTTGTGGTGGAAACAGTGTCTCTTTCAAAACTAAGTCTGAAAGTTTTAATTTGTGAGTCGATCAGTTCAACTGCATTTTCAGCAGAAAAAGAACCTTGAATTTGCATTAAAGCCACATTTTCTGAATCTCGTAATAATATAAATGCACATTCATAAATCTGTGATTTCGAAAACTGGTCCATTCATCTATGAATTGACTAAATTTTTTGTTTTCTACTTTGCTGATATTCAACATTATTTCTTGTTTTACTATGTCATAATATTTATATATTAATTTTATTACATCAGACAGTTTTTAGGCAAGATTAATCTTTGGGATCTTAGACTGTTCCAAATAAATTCACTTTTGCAAATTGTAGATATCGGAATTCCATCCTTGGCAGCAAGTTCTGAAACAAGTTTTTCCAGTGTAGTGCTATTCTTGCTTATAATTATATAATTATCATTGGTTTTAACTTTTCTGGAAGTGCAAGGAACAGATTTTTCATTAAGTTTTCGTTTCATGTCTTTAATACTATATCAGAGGTTCAATTTTTACATGTAAAAAATGTAAAATATTGCATGGTTTTGGATGAAAAAATTCTCAAGATCCCAAAGAAATTTTCTCAAGAATCTCGAATTTTTTTAAATTAAATTTTTTGAGAAATGAGAATATGAAAGAACAGTAATTTCTCAAGAATTCTCGACTCGAGAATCCTCAAGCACAATCACTAGTCACTGCCTCCCTTAGCTCGATCAATGTGATGGTCCTTAAGAAACTGACCCTCGATTTCTCATTGCATTCTGACCTTCCATTTGCATTTATGCAGTTCGCGGTGATTTTCCAAAACGTATTCTGAGATAGCAAAGGATTGCTGTATTCAGTTTTAACTATTTTAAAAATATATTTTAAAAATCCAAAATCTTTTCCATGTAAATAGGTACTTTTATTTTCACTGATTTTGTGAGAATCTCTTTTTTCCTTTCTATGACTAGGCAACATCCAAAGTACATAGCTTATAACTTGATGTACCCCATCTGAGTTTCATGTTTAATTTTTGACTTATTTCCTCTTCATGTTCAGTTACTTATTTATACATGTATTTTTAGATTGAATAATTATTATTTTAATTTTTAACAGCGTTAGATAATTTTGCAATACCTCTTAATCTGAAAGTCCAAAGTTTCCATTGTCACTCGTACTGATGCCTGCAATGAGAAATTTAATTAAACAAATTAACTTTCAACCATTTGCTTTATTCAACTCTGGTGGCTTAGTTACCACATCATTTTTTTTGTCATTTTTGTTGAAAAATGTAATGAGTTACGTGGATCTATATAACATATCAAAATTTTCCTACCTAAATTTAGACTTCGCAAAATATGATTATTTCTCACGTAGTACACCAAACCAATGATGGATCAGCAGCTTTCTAAGTTCAGTTACTGCATAATTTTCGTTATATTCTCTTATAATTAACTTAATATCTTTTCATGGCAATTTCTCTTATTATAATTTACATAACAAAATATCATCACATCTAGTTAATCTGTTTAAATTTTACCTTTGTTAGTGATTAATAGATGAAATTATTAGTGGTTTTGGTTTGTCTACAGGCTCGGGTTTAGGACAGAGGATGTGGCCATAAACTGGAACCAGCTGTAATAGATAGTTTGAATGTTTACAGAAAGAAAAAATATTTTTAAAGTACAGAATCTACATGCCTGTAAACAAATTGTGTTCATTAAATTACTGTAAAAGGTTCATACTACATTAATACTTGCACAAAATTACATAAATGCAGATTAAGTGGAATTTTATAAATAATGTCTAAGTTTACAATTTTCCAGATGCAGATAAATATTTCTAAACATCTTCTATCTAATTTAAAAATTGTATATTTGTAACAACAAATTTACTGTATAAATTCAATTGCTTTTTTGATACAGTTTATCTTAGTAGAATATTATATTTGGTCTAGTCTTACTCGACTCTTCAAAATGTGGCCTACTAACATTATTCTGCAGTTAGCTTGGTTCGTTTGGGAAACACACAAAGACCTGTGTATATCATTGATATTTTTGTGACTCATATTAATCATTATGGACCTTAATTATATAAAAATATATTATAATAAATTGCAATGAAATGATTCAACATAATGATACACAAGAAAGCGGAGTCGGCTAGGAAAATTGCAGAGCCCAGTGCAAAGTGTGCATGTCTTGTGCATGAAAAATTCCTAATAATAAATTTGAATAAATAAAGCAACCTTTCTCACTATGACAGTGTTCAATATTTTTTTTGTTTTTTTATGCAAGTATGAGGGTGTATCAAAAAGTTTTTGCGCCTATTTTTTATTTACCAAAGTACAAACAGTAACACATTTTCATTATATACATATTGTGGGACTGTTATCAGCCTACTTCTCCACATAGTCACCACACTTATCCCAACGCTGTATCAGTTTGTTTATGCCATCCGCATAGAACTGTGGCGACTGGTCACGTAGCCAACAACGAACCGTTTCCTTCACTTAATCATCTGTGTTGAAATGTCTACCAGCCAGGAACTTCTTCAGAGGTCCGAACAGATGGAAGTCGCTGGGGGCGAGATCGGGGCTGTAGCGAGGATGCTGCAAAATTTGCCAATCCCAGGTCGTGATTTTCTGGACTGTGGTGTTTGCAGTATGTGGTCGAGCATTGTCGTGCAACAGGATCATGTCTTCCATTGCACGTCCCAATCACTTTCGCTGAATGGCAGCATACAGGCGCAGTATGCAGCAGCATTGATTGTTGAACCGCGTGGCAGGAAATCCACAAGAATAAGGCCTCGACAACCCCAAAAAACAGTAAGCATCACCTTCTATGCTGACTGGACAGTATGGGACTTTTTTGGGGGCGGGGAATTCCTGTGTTACCACACCATGCTTTGCCGCTTTGATTCAGGTGTGAAGTGGCATATCCATGACTTGTCACTAGGGATTGTAATCCCGGGATCCCACTAAATATCCGAGTCCCGAAATCCCTGGATTCTTATCAAGGAAATCCTGGGATTTTGGGATTTACAAATATTTAATATTAGTCATTTTTGTGCTGAGATTCGCTGTTTTAACATATCAATGGTTCAATTCTATAGCGAGACTAATCTGAAAATATTATTATTGTATTTATATTAATTGCTAATAAAGAATTATCCAGCATTGTTCGACTTCAAGCTTATGTATAAATGAACCGAAAAATTTTTGTTAACGAATGAGCATTCACGATCCTTTGCTTCGTCATTCGGATCTTTCTCTGCTTCTATACACCAAATTAGTTGGTACTACGAATTCTGTCAAACATCGTTTTTTAGGTCAGTGGTTTCCCAACTGGGGCGTGTAAGATTTGGTTGATACAATATCACTTTTGTCCTAGTCGTGAGACATACGTTGCACCGTTCTCAAATTCCATTCTAAAGGGGCCAGATCTTTTGCTTCCTTGCTCACCTTTAGGCATTAATCACATTCGTACTCGAGTACCCTCAATGAATCTTCATTTCAGTTTAGTCCAATTACATTTAAGATGTTTTTGTTTACGTTAAGGTATATTCTAACTTTACGCTCGAGTTCCCATAGTACCACTTTGGGGCAGTTTAATATTTCTTTCAGCTCTTGAGCTCAAGTGCTGCATCTCTCATATACCCTTAACGAATTCGTATCTTCTTTATTGGTTATGTGGCTTTGAGATGTCTCTGAATATAATGTAGTAATTTTTCATTTTTCTTTTGCACTTCACAGTCAAAAATCTGCTCCAGCTCTAGTGAGTTGAAAATATTTTCACTCTTGTGCCGGTTGGAGAAAGATTGGCTGGGCATGTCGGTATAAACAAAAGGAACTACTCTCTCAAACGCTTTGCTCACATTTAAGATAGAACGCTTGCTACGGCTAGTTGGTGGCATTCCTTGGTGTTGCTCGGCACAACATCTTCGTCGCTGTTTATCCCTTGTGCTTTATAATATAAGTGCACCTGATTATACAGTGAAAGTGTAAATTGAATTCATTTTCGTAGAGTAGCATACAGTAAAACCACTGGTGTTTTATAAGATAAATTATGTTTTATTATTATTGTTTCACCTATGTTGCTGTCTTCTACCTTCACTTATTACAGTGAAGCAGTTTATATGCATTATGGAAATGGGATAAATAATTAGTTTCTGTAGCTACAACCATGGTTTTAATATTTTTATAAAAATTAATAAAACGGGATCGGGATCCCGGGATTGGAAATTTAGAATCCCAAAATCCCAGGATTGTGAAATTCCTTCGGGATTGCAATCCCTACTTGTCACCTGTCATGATGCAGTCAAAGAAATCCTGATAGCACTGTAAATTTTCCAAACACATATCATTCGCATGCCTTTGCTGTGGTCTGTCAGCATCTTTGGCACCCAACAAGCAGAAACTTTGCTGTAGCCTAATGAATCGTTCACGATGTCGAACACATTGCCATACGAAACACCAATTTCCCTTGCAATTTCATGGAGATGCACAAATCGATTCATCTGCACCATGGTATCAACAGGTTCCATGTTTTCCGGGGTATGGGATGTGCATGGTCGGCCCGTGCGAAGATCGTCCTCCACACTTTTGCACCTGTCAGCAAATTGCTTGCACCACCACTGAACACTTCTCAGGGACATACAGTTCTTGCTGTATGATTCAACCATTTCCCGATTGATACCAACGGCATTCCGGCCTTCAGACCACAAGAAACGAAAGACTCTTTGCTGCTCATATGCTGTTGACGTTTCCAGTAACTGCTCCATTTTGGAATGACTGCTCACCCAACCGCACAACAGTTATGCCATGCCATAGGTAATAGGTAACTACTCATATATTTTCCACTACTTTGATATAATGACAATGTGTTACTGTTTGTATTTTGGTAAATAAAAAATAAGCAGAAAGACTTTTTGATACACCCTCACATATTATAAACTAAACAAATATTTTTAGATAGTGCAGGGCCCGGTGCATTCACACAGTTAGCACTGACATCAATCTGACCCTGCAAAAAAGAAAAATATATTGAGGATTTTTTTCTCATGGACTACACCACGTTACAGAATAAGCATGCATGAAACATATCTCCGTGCAGCTGGCAAGAAGAAACATGGATTTAATTCATACATTGCCATAAGACTGGTCTATCTTTGGAAGCAAATGGACTCTTCCACTGCGTTTTGGCAGCTTGAAGTGTTTTCCCATAGGATGATCTTCATTTACCCTTCGGCCATACACTTGAGTCTGTAAATCTTCATGTGTCACATCAGTTTTATTAACAAATGAACTTCGTGAACGTGTGCCTTTCTTTTCTACATTTGCTCCAGTTAGGACCTGAGTGAAAATAGGCATTAATGAATCATTTTTTATAATGCAGCATCCAGCATTTCTCAACCTTTTTGATAATACGGCCAACCTAATAAGCTACAGAAAATCATCCGCAGGCCACCTAAACTACAAGAAAGTTTTCACGGCCCACCTATATATGAATAGGTGAATATATAGGCAGGAGGAAATTCTACGTTATTGACTAGAAATTGTGGGTTACTTAAAAAATGTAAAGCTAATTATTAAAATGTTCGTTATCTATTTATAACATTTGATTTTTACAACAGATTACATTTTTGCCACATTGTGATCTGTTCTTAAATTTTTTCCCCCAATATTTTTGTGACCCACCTTAACTCCTTTTGCATTCCACTATGGGCTCACGACCCACAGATTGAGAAACACTGCTCTACCATATTAAAAAATTTTAAATTAGAATTGTGTTTGGTGGTAGTGATTTAAAATAAATTAGAAATGACACAACTTTCTGAATTAAAGCAAAATATTTAAGCATACTCCTGAAACTAGAGTATGCAATTCTAAGAGCAATTCCATTTAGTAAAATTCCTCGCATCCAAATTCTAGTCATTCAGTATTTACATCTATACAGTATTTTGGTCTTTGACGAAACATGGCTCTTGCAACATCTCCAATGGTAGTTTTGATTGCTCATGGCATAAATTTTCATTTTTTGTGTGAGAGTAAGGCTCTCTGTGAAATATTGCCTAAAATCTTGCACTCTAATTTTTAAGTGTGAAAAATAGTTCATTCCTGGAGTTATTCTCAATTCTCACTCTTAGGCAGTTTTAGCAACAATTTCCTAGGAAAGTATTTTCCAGGAAGAAGAATAGTTCATTTAAAATAAACATTTAAAAAGTGGATTCTGAGTTACCGATACCAGTTTTTACTATCCCATATAATTTTTACGTTGAACTGCATCACTGTATTGTGAATATGTGTGGTATTAACCTACAGAAAATTTCGTGTCTGGTCTGTCTGGGAATAATTATCGTAACCTGTAATATCTTCTGTATTAATATGCGAAATCGTCGTATAACCATTTTTATATGTTGGCAGCACTAACAGACAAAATACCTGCTAAAGCAGGCATTGATGTGTAGCTAATAATGAGCTGAAATGGCTCATTCTGGGAGTTGGCACATGCATTTGCACACTGAGTGACTATGATTTTCATGTTCCCTGACCCAAAATTAGCCTAGGAAAAAATTTTTACGAAAATCAGTCAAGGGTGATTCAGGTCCTTCCCTTGTAAGTCTCAATCTCAACAGTTTGTGGAAATTTACGATAGTCAACTTATATAAATATGACATTTTAGTGCACAAATACAACATTTACATTTCATAAAAATTGTTTTTGTTATTATTGTATTGTTTTGAGGTGGTTCACTTAATATCCGACCTATCTCAGGTCTGTAGAAGGTAGGCTGGGTACGTGGACCTTGACCAAATAAAACTTGCATGAAAGTTTACAGTAATTTATACATATAAGAATATGTGCTTGAATCTCAAATATTAACATTAAGAATTGAGTGTGTATTCTTTGCCCAGTGGTTTCAATTTTACTATAATTTTCCTAGATCTGCATGTATGTTAGAAAGGCACTACCGGCAGCATAAAGTCCAGAGGAATGTTGGTAAATTCTATGTTATTTCAGGAATTACTTGGCATTACCCCTTTTAAATTTTAGACTGCTAAAGGTCTACAATAACGTCATGGGCTCAATTCGTTCGATTAGTCCGTATTAATTTCTCCAGGCACTTTATTTGTATGCGCAGAATTGCTAATGCTTGCATTCTACTCTAAGATTTTACACCTCTAAAATTTTGCGTAGGACTCTTTGCAAGC
This sequence comes from Uropetala carovei, assembly GCA_036926305.1. Lineage (NCBI taxonomy): Eukaryota > Metazoa > Arthropoda > Insecta > Odonata > Petaluridae > Uropetala > Uropetala carovei. Next base: position 7,732,170 of record JAXCHB010000169.1, read on the forward strand.
TTCACACCTGTCTTGAGCTGGCCCTGCGTTCATTGATATTCTTTTCTGAAAAATTGGTCTTAAAATCTGAATGCACCCTATCAGCCAGAAAATAGAAATCAAAATTAAGATTTATATAGTTTCATGCATATGCATTTTTTCTTCACTTGCCTTCAATGTAGTGAATGATCCAACTCTATAAATATCAGGTGGAATGCGAAATGCAGTGTCTTCAATTTCTTTTCCATGTTCCAGCTGAGGCCAGGGATGATTTTGGCCTAATGTTCCTATGTAGCGACCACTAAGTGTCCATATTCTAACTGAACAATCTGAGCTACAACTGAAAAATATACTCTTATTGAAACCAAGAAATTTTATTTTAAATTTTCTGTTTTTGATATAGCCAGTTTATACAAACTATCACTTCTTGAGGAATTCTTAGTTTAAAGGAAAATTCTTATTTATTGATCATCATTACGAATCAACTTCAATTTGTATGAAATATTTCATTAGTTTTATATATTATGCCATATAAATTAATAGTGAGAGCTACATACACAAAGAAAATAACATAAAAAATCTTGAAAGTGATTTAGAAGAAAAGTTTTATATGTATCCCTCATTAAAAACTTTTAAACTAATTCAAATTAGAAAAGTTTTTTTTAAAAATAACATATACAATTAACATTTTACACTGTTTGTTCTCATACAGAGTTATCAACAAACAAAAAATAACTAATAATGAAAACATTCGAGTCCTCCTGAGCCAGAAACAACGGTTCATCAGGAGGTGCTCAATTTAAATCTTACAATCATCCACACAGTACATTGTATTATTATTTATTTCTGTTCTCATTAATATTAATGTTATTATAGGATTTATGGGTTGTCCACCAATTGGTTAACTTCTATTGTCATAATTGTATATTAAATCTAAAATTAGAGGAGAAAAATTCTGAACTTGACCGGGAATTGAACCTAGGTCTCCCACTTAAATCACTTTGTAGAACCACCATGTTTTATTAAATTCACCATGGGTTTTGCTATGTTACAGCATCATCAGATGACTGGTGACTTAAAATTCAGGATACATGTGTATAGCATTTACATGAAGAGGGGGATGTTAGGATAGCTAGGGGCAGTGCCGTAAGTAGGGCAGGGCAAGCAGAGCATCAGCCCTGGGCACAATTAAACGAGTGCAAAAAATTCAAATGGTAACTAAATAAACTAGAGATAATAATTTTTTGAAGGGGGAGAGGGTGCATATTTAGTAGATTGTCAAATCGATTGCGCACTCAATTATTAGAATCATCCATTTTTGGAAAATATACTCATAATTGTTCCATGAGTCCTTCCAAATGTTCCTTTATATATGACAAATACAAACTGAGGAATAGAAATATGTATGTATTTCAGATTCGCCAGTTTAGTATTATCTGGTTTTATGACCGTAACACGTCTTGTCACTTGGTCAACGGAAGCAAATAAAATACTTAAGCTGCCACCCTCAGTGATAAGGCTGCAATTTACTGTTATGTATGCATATAATATTTTTAGAGACAAAATATACTGTATTGTTCATGTGCACACACAGTGAAGAATTTATTGTAAAACATTCTATAACAATATCAAAGTGAAATTGGCTGATTTGCAGCTCCAGTATCATAATGTCAGCCATTATATTAATTTTCCCAAGTACCCCTTAGCACCTTTAAAGATACTCCCAGGGGTATGCATATCCCACTTTGGGAAACCATGGCATAACCAACCTTTTTTGCTCCAGAGCACACCATGCATGCTTAAAAACATCGTGGCACACCAAACCACTCCTAATTAATTTCACTGCATAAATACACATTTTAAAAGAAAAAACTAGCATTAAACAAATAAAAGTCGCAATTTTATTAGATTGTTATTATTGGTAAAGTAATATTCAAATAATTGTAAAATTTTATTGTAAATTAAGTACACACAAATCAACGTGTAAAAATGTTCTGCTCTTCGACAGAAAATTTGGGCTTGCCTTTTAGGTACAAAGACGCTTTATATTTGGCTCACTAATAGAAAGAGCTACAAGAACTTCTTCATCTAGGTTATTTAAACATGCCCTTTTAATATTTTTAATATGGGTTGAAGAACAACTAAATTCGCATAAATACGTTGTTGAATTTGGAACGTCATATTGATGGGATATTCAGATATTGAACGATATTCACCTCTAGCCTTTAACCAAAATACATCCAAAGGTAGCATAATAATTTTAAGTTGTATGATCGTTACGAAGGCCTACCAATTCCTCTTGTAGATTCAGAATAAATTCCTTGGATGATAAAATGTATGCGAATTTGTTTGTTCCAAACGCTTTTGTGAAAATTAAATATCCTCAGACTGTGTGGCACACTAGTGCCTTCCTCGCGGCACACCGGTTGGAGAGCACTGGCATGTGAAACATTTTTGCTTTGTTCTTAAATTTAAAATATTTGATTTTATTCTTGAATTTCACAAAATTTTCATTATTAATACAGTATAATAATGTTTAAGTTTAATTTTTTTCACATCACACAATTTATATTTTTGTTTGCTTATGGTATCTATTCAGATGGGAAATAGTTGAAGCAGAAAGAAAATATTAAACTTTAGGGAACATTATATTTAAGTGACTAGGTTTGAGTTTTCACCTTCTTATTCTGAGAGGGAGTCTATTTGTTACATGATATGTGTATGAAAGAATTTTGTGAGTTTTTAATTTAAACATACCGACATCAGAACGGTGGTATTGGAAAAAAATTCCATGATTTTTTCCAGGCCGCGGGAGTTCCCAGATTACAGGAACACAGATTAAAGAGGTTACTCTATTTTTCATGCACTAAAACATAAATTACCTTATTATAACTTTAGCCTCAGAAACATATTCAATAAAAGTTATTGCTCTCAAATGGGCTCTGTGAGATGATATAAGTAAAGGCAAAGGCTGTCCCCTAACTGATCGTTTAGCCCTGCCATCAAGGCGATCTTTCAGTAAGAAAGGAAAGTGTATCCTGTACAATGGCATACAAATTTTGGGTATTGGTGGAGTCACATAAAAGTTTTTCAGGAGCCATACTTTCAGATAACCAGCAGTATCACCTGTATGAAAAAAGAGAAATGAAAAGTCGAGTTTTTACAACTCTCCAAATTACTATGATTTTTAAAATACAATAAACTCTCAATTATCCGGCACGCATGGGAACAGGGGTGTGCCATTACATCAAATATGCCGTTAGATGGAGAGGTACCTTTGACCAAATGAATCATATGAAAATCATTATGTTGAGAACACTGGGGTAGTAATACTATATTAACTCAAACTCAATAGCATTTTGTCTGACCTATAAGGAGCATGGAAAATTAAATGTTATTATTCAAGATGAATTATATGCTGGAAGGCAACAAATAAACCAAACTAAAAACTCCATGCAATGGTATGAAAAATTTACCAGCATGCTTAAATTGTAGCGCTTATGATCAACTTCTTCTGAAGTGATTACGAAGCTGGCACAATATTATCTTTGGAAAATAGGGCGACATTGCTCAGTTCGTTTGGCCAAAACTGAGAATGACACTCATAACCTATTACTCTTACCAGCAGTTTGTTTTTTTGATTCCCAGGTATTTACCACACGAGGGGAGATTCTGATATTTTTAATTACGAAACTTGACGAGCGTAAACTTTGGCGGTGTTTGGTGTCTCCCTGTGACACTCGATCAGTTGTTACATCCTCCCCAAAGTATGAACATATTTTCGTATCTTTTGCCTTTGATGCATAAAATGCAGCAAATAACTTCATGTAATTTAATTTTAAACCTAGATCAGTCTGGGTATGCTGTCAATGTGGCGCTGAATTTTGAACCACTAGCAGCGAAAAGCAATTGGCTGAATCACCTCCAAATTATCAGCTCATGCATGCAAATTAGTTCAATTTTTCGTGCTTTTTGCAATTGATATTAGTAAATTTCGGATAAATTATCGCTTAAAGCCAACCCTAGCCTCAGTCATCAGGATAAATTCTTCTTTCTGCAAAACAAACATGAACGTAAGGTTTATTGTGAGAAACTTCGTATGAACACAGCATTCGACAGTTCGAGATTTGACCATGTTTTCAGGAACACATCCCCGTCGAATCTCAGGAGTCACCTGTACTTGAAAGAAATGATATGCTGGTACCTAATGGAAATAGTGTTTTAAAGTTCTTTTCTTCATCATAAATAATCCATTTTCTTCCTATTTAAAAGTACTGCATGCACACATTAGGAAATTGAACGTATTTTTGTGAGATTGTTTATGTTAGCAACAATGATGAAGTAACCATGCAAGAAATTTTCTAAGTTCAACTCGAATTAAGACATTTTTGTTTGCTTTTCTCGATAACGGCTACTCCTACAATAAAAATATATGGGAAGGAAAATACTCTACTTTACTAGTTCTACAACTTTTATTTGAGAAATATTTTGATATGAGCAATATTTTACGAGATATGACGGAAAGTTCATTTTTTGTCACCAGCAAGGTGTTACCCCTGATTGGCTTATATGTTTCAATTATGTGATTTTCTTATTATCTTTGACTGTAAGTCCTTAATATAAAATTTAATGAAAATCCGTTTGGCAGAAGCCAAGAACGAACATGCAGAAGGGCAGACAGATTGACGCTAATAGGCGCTCATGCTGGAAGCAAAATGCACCTAAAAAGGCTATTCAAACCTAACTAATCTTGAAAATAAATGCAGAAGATGGCTCAAATAGTGTTACATATTAAGATCACTTGTCACTCACCTGTAAAAAGAAATTCATTTTTTTCATCAGTGGCCATTGAAGTGACATAATCTCCAGCTGAATGTATTGCTAAGAAAGATCCTAAAAATCCAATCTCTTCACTCTCAGTGCTTCCTTTTTCTTTGTTACTCTTTGATAGTTTGTTTTTTGTATTAATTTGCTTTCCTCCTTTAATACAATGACACCAGACCTGTTACGAGTCAACAAATTAAAAAAACATAATTCAATTCTAATTCTACAAAATTATTTTAATGGCAAACATGTCAAAATCTTAGGGCCCATGATCTTTTTAATATAATCAAAACTAAACTTAGCATTAACCAGCAACTTGATAAGATATTCATCATTAGTTAATTCATAGCAAATACTTATTGCAATCATATTGCTAATAATAAACAATCATGTCATTAAAATTCAATCAAACCTGAATATTTCCATTTTCAAGAGCTACTAGAAGAGTGCCAACATTTGGCAAACATTCACGAGAACTTAAGAAAAGAAGATAATGAACAGCTAGAGGTCTTAGTGAGGCTTGCTGTTTTGGCAAAGAGATAGCCATAAGTCTCCTTTTCCTTAACGACATTGCTCTTTGAATTTTTTTCAGTTGTTTTATTGATGATGCCACAGAAGTAAGGTCTGGTACAGTAGATTCACTCTGCACAGATTTTTTTGAAAAGTGACTAGACTGGAAATATGGAATTTTATTAGAAGACATTTGAAATTTTTTGCTTATTTATAGAAAACTAAATGTTAACACTATATTTTTATTAAACAGTATTTTTTTCTTTAACAGGTTAAAATTATCCAAGTGCAGCATATACAATATTCAAGGATGTAGCTAGCCTTAAAACTGCTTGGGGGCCAGAATGATTGTCAGAAATATTTGGAGGGGTTTGGCAAAATTTTTAAAAATATAATAATAATATGAAAATCAATGTTTTACCTAATTTGCATTGCACTTGTCATACCAATAAAAGGTAATTTTTGATTATGAACAAAAGCATAAAATACTTTATTGCAAATTTTTTAAAAATATAATATTTGTCAGGAAAACCAAGGGGGGCCAGGACCCCCAGGCCCTCCCCTAATTATGCCCTTGACCATATCTGTCATCTGATAAGATGCATTTGTTTTCCAAAAACTTAGCCAAAAATTGATAGGCATCTTATAGGCTGAAGATGCCCTAGTGAAGTCTATGTAATAGGAGATTATGTCTAAGTGGTGTTGCCACTAGTAGGAGAAGCAACAGCATTGACCCTTGGTAGGTTGCATGGTGTAAAATTACTATTTCACATAAATGATTCAACTAAATTATTGAATTTTGTGAAGAGCATATAGAAATACAGGCATCCCTTTTAATTGGTTCCTGGAAAATAGAGCACTAACTGAAACCGCACTGAGGGAATTTTTTCCATAAGGATCAATATTAACAGGTTTAATTCATGAAAATTAAATTGTAATGCATTTGCAAAAAGGTATATTTTGATACTAGCAGTAAAGAAACAATAGAAAAAATAAAAAGGCAATATACAGGGTGATTCACGAAGATATGGAATAATTTCAGGAGCTGATTTCTGAGGTCATTATGAACAAAAAAGTTCATATGAACATGTGTCCGATTGTGAAAATTTTTGGGGGATCGGCTTAAATCTGGGGTCGGCTTCTATTCGGGCAGATACGGTACTTACCAAAACATAAAATTACCGTATCTGCCCGAATACAAGCCGACCTCGGATTTAAGCGACCCCCCAAAATTTTTGGCAAAAACGTAAATTTCGTAGATTTTATGCTGAAGTGTGCTGGGCATTCATGCACATCTTAGAATACATTATTCGAGATCGAAGAAATGTGTGGGAAATGGTTTAGTTGTTGACATTTTGAAATATTATTCCAATTAAAAATTTTGCATTGTTGAATAATGTTCCACATTCAGTGACAATAATTTCATTCATCTTCATTTTCACAAAAGGTCAAATATAGTAACAGCGATCTCGCCAAGAAATTTTTCATCCAAGTCTATTTCCAATGAAATTAGCATTTACATTGCCTTAAGAAATTGCATTTTTATAATTATACACGTAAAGTTCCATGTAAAGTTTTACCGAAATTCAAACGGTTGAGCGTTCTAAGCCGTCAACGCATTTTGCGTAATCGTCAATTTACGCAAGCGATCTCGCCAAGATATTTTTTCATCCAAGTCTATTTCCAATGAAGTTAGCATATACATTGCCTTAAGAAACTGCATTTTTATAATTATCCACGTTCCATGTAAAGTTTTACCGAAAATCAAACAGTTGAGCGTTCAAAGCCGTGAACGCATTTTGCGTAATCGTCAATTTACGCAAGCTATCTCGCCAAGATATTTTTTCATCCAAGTCTACTTCCAATGAAATTAGCATATACATTGCCTTAAGAAATTGCATTTTTATAATTATACACGTTCCATGTAAAGTTTTACCGAAATTCAAACAGTAGAGCATTCAAAGCCGTCAATGCCTTTTGCGTAATCGTCAATTTACGCAAGCGATCTCGCCAAAATATTTTTATATATATTCATCGTAGGTCAAATATTTACTTTACGAAAAATATAGTACTATCATTTGAACGCGAATGCAATGAGAGACTTCGAGATTTAACCATAACCCAAATTTTCCTCGGACTCACATTTAAGCCGAGGGTTGATTTCTTCATGATAGATTTTGACAAAAAACATCGGCTTGTATTCGGGCAGATACGGTAAGTATTCATTTCAAGATGGAGAATCTCCTTTTTTGGGTGGCAACTTATCCTTCTTGGAGCTGAAGTAAGAATCCAGAGATGTACTTTTTTCTTCTTCTCATTATAAAGGAGCCTTGATCAGTTGGCAGCATTCTCCACAGTTCTTACAACCTGTGAGCTTCTTTCCATGTCTGTGTCATTATCACGAAAATAGGAAAGGAAATTTTCAAGATGTTAGAAAGCCTCAGCCATGTCTTTAGTTATTAAGAACCTGTCAGATTCTTCATTCTCATAGAGACATTTATTTTCCCTCTCCTCAACAAATCTCTTCTGTTCCATTTCCATAAGCTTCTTATTGGTCAGTTCCTCCCTTTGGCTGTACATAAGCTCCTGATTATCATGAGGATCAAGTTGATCAAAGCAAATTTGTTTGTCAAGCTCTACAGTGTTTTTCTGAATAGTTTCAATTGGTTCATCAAAGCCTTAAAAATCCTGAACAAAGTCTTCCGAAAGCTTCCTCCATACCCCATTCATTGTCTTAGGTTTCACCTCATCCCAAGCACTAGATATGTTATCAATTGCCTCTCTTATATTGTAAAATTTTTTGCCTTGTGGGACAGATGATTAGCTGCACAATGCAATGATGGACAAAAATATTCAGTAAGCAAATCATGAAGCAACTCAACGCGCTTATGTGTGCATCTACATAATGCACTCTTCAAAGTCAACTCGCCTTAGAATGATCCTAAACAAAAATCACCTTGCAAGCTAAAATGCACACAGACATCTCTGTCAGATAAGTCATAACTAACTAAAATAGTTAAATTACTACAAGTAGTGTATATAAGAAAACAAACAAAGTATACATGCCACAGTGACATCTGATAAGTAAAGCCTAATATCATCGACATCCCATTTTTTCAGATTAGCTGCAATTGAAATAACATCCAAAAAAACTTGAGGATAGACAACATTTTTTTGCAAATTGGATTGTTTAACAATATCTAATTTAATTGTAACTTACCTATGAGTGTTAATTAGACATACTAAATGTAGAAAAAGTTATGCACTTCTTTTGTATAACCAAAAAATGTTGGAATTGAACAGCAGGTAAAAAGAGCACTATAGTGAAACCACACTAAGTGAAGTGCACTATAGCGAGGGATGCCTGTAATATATTATGTCAATGAAGCCAATACTTTTTAAAATTTCTGAAATGTGAGGAAAATAAATTTAAAAATTCCTAATCAGTTGTCAAAACAGTTTCACATAATATACAATATAGTTGCCTCAGAATATTATATACCATTATGGTAGAGGAAGGGGGTAGTCATTTTGTAGCAGGTCTGGTTTCAGTTAAAAAATATATGTAAGATAGCTGAAAATTTGCTGCTCCTCTAATTAGCAGAAGATAATAATTAAGGCAGGAAATAATAACAAATTTATCAATAAACAAGAAAATTATATATCATACTGTATATAGGTCAAGTTTTTAAGACCAAATTTTTAGCAAAAAACTCGGGGGCCAATTATACGCGAGTAATATTTGTATTAGGTTAAAATGCATGATGTTATTTGCCCTACAGTTGTTAAAATTTGATGGAATTGAAATTATTGTTGTATTTAAACTGTATTGATAACTATTGAATATTTAAATATTGATGTACGTATACGAAAGAATAAAGTTACTATATAATTCATTGATCTTAAGTTGATCTCTGACGCTTCTGAAGTAATTAAACAATTTCTGTTAATGCAACATTCAATAACTTGATGGCGGCAGGACAAAGAACAACAGCAAGACAGAGGTGCATTATGTAAACCATAATATGTAAACAAAGAAACACCTTGTCTGGGGGAGGCATCATACTACTTTGCTGCTACTTGACGCCACGTAATTAATTTGATATTCGAAGAATTATAGAGACGCAACAAATAGTCTTTTTAGGATTCCTTACATCTACATCTACAGTTCACCCTACAAGCCACTGCAATGGTGTGTGGCAGGGGTGCAATAGCACCAAGGGAAAGCGCTTAATAATGAGGATGTATATCACCCTACGTCGCCTGATTTTTTATCGTAACTTCTGTTCTGCTATTGTTCTAGGGAAAAACGAGCCTTTGCACCTTTCTGTCCTACAGGCTCTCTCTCTTATTTTACTAGGATGGTCCATTCTACCAATATAAGTTGGCGCTCTTATTATTTCTTCGACGTCACTGGAGAATGTATGCGTTCTAAATCTTTCAAGAAGTGTTAACCTAGAACGTGATCAGCGCTCAGTTAGTGTTTTCCATCCTAAGTCCTGTATCAAGCCTGTAACACTTTTATTTCTATCGTAACAATTTTTGACGAATCTAGCGGCTTTTTGCTGCACTCTTTCTAACTCTGAGATTGATCCTTTCTTGTACAGATCCCATATGCTCGACGCATACTCTCACAAAGGTCTTACTAAAGAGAAGTAACATGTCTCTTTGACTTTTTCCTCACTTTTACCTACTATGCGTTTGATGAATCCTAGTTCCTATTTAGCCTTCCCACATATATTTCGTATCTGCATATCCCACGAGAGGTTACTTGTTAAAGTAACGCCTAAGTATTTGATGGAATCAGCTAGTTTTAGCTGGACGCATTCGACAATGTAATTTGTCATGTCAGTGTTTTTGTTTCTCCAGAATCTCGTAAAGGAACGCTTTCCTAAGTTCAGTTCTAAGTGTCACTCTTTACACCACCCGAGAATTGCATTTAAGTCATTATAAAGTAATAATTGATCATTAGAACTGTTAATCTCTCTGTAAACTACTGTATCATCTGCAAATAACTTAATTTTACTTTTAATAACTTTATCTAAGTCATTTATGTATAAAAGGAATAGTAGGGGGCCAATGACACTTCCCTGTGGAACGCCTGAGGTTACGCTGACTGAATCTGATTTAAATCCATCTATAACTACTATTTGTTCATGGTCATTAAGAAATTCCCTGATCCACTCGATTATTTTTCGATTTATTCCACAGTCATGTAATTTCTTCATTAACTTTATCGAAGGCCTTCTTGAAGTTAAGGAAAACCGCGTCTAACTGAGTCTTACGATCTCCTTATCTTGGTATATCATGAACGAACAGAGCAAGCTGTGTTTCACAAGATCTCGTCTTCCTGAAGCCATGCTGATATTTACTTAGAAAGTTCTGGCTACATGGAACATGATTAATACGTCCTGAATTTAAAAAATTTCGTTTTAATGCACCTGAAAAACTGGGGTCAACTTATAGACGATATATCCAAAAAAACAAAAGCTTTTATTAAAAAAATTGAGATCAACCTATACACAAGTACAGGCAACTCCCAAGATTTGACGGGGATGCATTCCTGAAAATGTGGTTGAATCTTGAACCGTCAAATGTCGAATCAGCACAAATTCAAACAATTAGAGCAGAAATAACTATGTCTAGACTGAAACTAAACCTCTCATGGTTGGGTGGGCCGAAAATTACTTCACGTAAATTAGTTTCTAATTAGACCGATCGATTGCCTGGGTCGAATAAGCGGTCGAATTCTTGAGTTGGTCAAATCTCGAACGGTCGGATCTCGGGAGTCGCCTGTATATACGGTATATTAAATTTACACTAATCACAAATGCTTCTAATTAAACTAACTTGCTATGCATCATTAAGTCATTTTAGTTTGGTTAATGCTTAATAACTTAATTAGAGAATAATGTATTATTATATTGTCAATTTAAAAATTCACTTGTTACAAAGGCCTAATTAAAATTTATTTTCAGGCTTTCTACTTTCTCATATACGAAGTATATTGAGAAAGTATTGTTATCACGAAAAAATTCAACCTCAAGATTTTTACGGAAATATACGTTTTAGGTGTCACTGAATCCGAAGCAGTGGTTTTTGCAATGTTGTCTGTCTGTCTGTTACTGGCTCTGGAGCCTAAACGGTGGAGTGAAAATGAATGAAAACTCGTACATTTTCATGTTCTGTCCAATAAGCCTATAAAAAAATCGGTACAACATAAACTGTACTAACTTTCTTATATACTTATGCAGGAGTGCCCAACGTGTAGCTCGCGAGCCACGTGTGGCTTGCACAACAATTTCAAGTTGCTCACGATGACTATTAAAATTTTCTGCCTTGTTTAGTTATAAGCGCCGAACAGAGATGCTGCTTAGCTTATCTTGACCATAAACCAAATCTTATTGTACTTGTTTTCAATCCTCTCTACAAGATGCCGTTAATTAACACAAAACATGTGTAAAATCCAGTTTGGTTATCTCCAGGGGCAGACTGGACACTGGTAGAGGAAAAATGTCCTTTGTTGAAAGAAACTTTCCAACGAATAAACGCATGTTTTCGATCAACTAATTTGTGTGAAAGTGGTTTCTCAACAATGAAAATTTTAAAATTTAAATAAGTAAAGACGCAATTAACCGATAGCCATCTCAGTGACTGTGTGACACTGGCTGTAACTCCATATATCCCGGAGTATAACAAGCTGGCAGACAGCATGCAATGTCAAATTTCACATTGGATATTTAAAAAGAGCTAATTTTTGTAATAATGCTTAATGTTATTATTGTATTAAAATTAAAAATAATAATATACTTTTAAATTGTATTTTAGTATTATTTTGTCCATTATTTCTAATCTCACACTTTTCTTCTATACATAGCTATACGTAACCCGTAGGTAGCTCGCAAGACATGTTGAATCGTTAAAGTGGCTCGCGCTAGGTCAAAGGTTGGGCACTCCTGTACTAATGCATCGTTTTGTTATCTTTAGAAAATGAAAATCATATCAGCCAATTTTTAGAAAATCCAATTTTTGTTAAAGTTGCCCAAGAATAAACTAGCCTTATATTCATTCTTTGAGAAAAATGAAATGTGTACTATTATTGCACATGTATACTTAAGTAATTGTATGAAATTTTATCAAAATTGTTATAGCCATTTTTAAGAAAATCAAATTATTGTTAAAGTTGCCTAGAATAAACTAGCCTTATATTCATTTTTTGAGAGATATGAACTATATTGTATTATGGAAGATATAAAATCAAGCAACTGTACAAAATTTGGTCAAAATTATTAGAGCCGTTTTTGAGAAAATCAAATTGTTGTTAAAAATGCATAGAATAAACTTCCCTTAATTATTGTGCAATGTCAACCATTTCTTCATAGCCTCTGCTCAGTATGATAAAATGCCTAAGTACGATATTTCATTCATGTTCACTCTACCATTTAGGCTCTAGAGCCAGTAACACACAGATAGACGGCATTGCGAAAACCACTTTTTCGGATTCAGCGACAGATGAAATGTATATTTCCGTAAAAATCTTGAGGTGAAATTTTTTCGTGAAAACAATACTTTCTCAATATATTTCGTATATGAGAAAGTAAAAAGAAAGGAGATATTTCAATAAAAAGAAAAATAACTGATTGCCTACATTACTTACCCGTGAAACCAGCCCTGTTTTGTAGCCTAGGTATGTGTAATTACTTTTCTGATCGGGATTTAAGAGTTAAAAGTGTAAAAGATTTTTTGTTTGAGTTTCAGAAATAAAAGTTGTAACTTGGGAGTATGGTTTGCATTGTCCGACATAAGTATAAATGCCTGCATTGAAAATTTTTTTCTGGATTTTTAAAAAGTATTATTAAATAGCAAATATACTCTATTATCTAACTAAATAATTTTACTTCTGTAGTTCAGAGAGCTATTCCAAGCTTTTATCATTTTGATGAGAGCGTTGATGTTTGTAAAGTAAGTGATATCACATGTGTTGGACACTCTCTTCACATATCTTATGGCTCCATATCCAGGTTAAATATAATCTTTTATTGAAGTCATTAACATTTTCAAAAGAAAGATAAAGTTCAATTCCATTATTTTTATAGAAATTAAAATAAGAATTCTTATTACCTTTGAAATATTAGAGGCTTTTATAGTTATTCGGGATCCTCTTGATGATATAGGTTTTCTTTTAGATTCAGCAGAAATTCCACTTAAAGCTGATAGAGATAAACGTGAAGAGAGAGATAAAGAACCTTCACCTTCATTCATAGATGTGCCTTCCTTCTTAAAATCTATTGTTAGCCTTTGATTGCACAAAAAACAAGAATTAAAAATCTTTATTAGTCAAAAAGTAATATTAAACATCTTTCAGAGTAATTGTAAATGTCTTTCATGGTCTTTTCATATCATGCTGTTTCGCATTGTTTTATTAAATGTAGATTGGATTTTCAAACACAGATGTACGTACATTAAAATTAGAAGCCAGAAACATACAGTTCTTTTCTGACATTATCATTTACCACCTTTTATGTTATGGCAATCTCACAGTGAATTTTCAAATATATAAACATCAACATTTCAACTTTAATATACATATTCAACTATTTATGATTGTTTCATATCTTCTTATTATAATAATAGCTAATCTCATTCTGTGGGTAAGGTTTTATGAATTAATGTAAATAACTGAATAACAGTACATATTTAAACAAGTTAGGAAAGTGTACAACGTATCACAAATGGGTGCGTTTCATGCAATGGAGTAGTAGAAAGAAATTATATACCTGTACATAAGGGAAATTGCCTTTTAAAGTTCTTTTCTTCGTCATAAATAATCCATTTTCTTCCTATTTAATAATATTGCATGCACACGTAAGGAAATTAAACGTTTGTTTGTGAGATTGTTTATGTTAGCAACAATGAAGAAGTAACCATGCAAGAAATTTTCAAAGTTCAACTCGAATTAAGACATTTTGGTTTGATTTTATCGATAACGGCTACTGCTACAATCAAAATGTATAGGAAAATAAATACTCTTCTCCACCAGTTCTATAACTTTTATTTGAAAAATATTTTGATATGAGCAATATTTTACGAGATATGACGGAAAGTTCATTTTTTGTCACCAGTAAAGTGGTATCCCTGATTGGTGTATGTGATTCATTTATACGATTTTCTTATTATATTTGATTGTGTCCTTAATATCAAATTTCATGAAAATCCGTTTGGTAGAAGCCGAGAACGAAAATGCGGACGGACGGACAGACGAACAGTCCGACAATAATAGGCACTCACGCTGGAAGCAAAACGTGCCTAAAAAGTGTTGGAGACTATGGCGAGATGGATATTTCAAAAATTAAGAACTCCTTAACTGTACTTTATTTCTTAATTTTTGAAGCAATACATATGTTCAAATTCGATGAGATGTTTGGCTTGTCTCCTTCAAAGTTTTAGACAGGTCATCATCCTATGGACATGGGTTTCATTCAAGAAGAAATTACAGTAAAACCTCACATAACGCGGTAGTAGCGGTCCTTGAAATTGCATTATATTGCATTATATGAAGCATTAAGTTAATAGGAAATAAGAGGTTAGGTTCTTATAGGGTGACCACATGTCCCGTTTTTTAGCCAATTTTTCCTCAAATGTCTCGTATCCCGTGTGAAATCAATACGGGATGCACTTTGTGCCGTATCATCTTCTCTGTCGGAGGTGGGCCAAAACGCCTTTCAGCTGCCCTGTTTCCGTGTTTTACAGCGTAATCCACGACTTCAAGTTTAAATGCAATACTGTAGATCAGTGGTCTTCAAGGTGGGCGATAGCGCCCACCAGTGGGCGTTTTTGGATTTTTGGTGGGCGTTAAAGAACACACCAAATGCTATTCTAATTTTTACACTGAAAAATAAAATTCTATAAAAAAGTTTAATGATACGCACACATATTCTGTACAACTATTTTATGTTACAGTTCGTTTGTCGTTAACTATAGTATCATATCATACTACACTAGTGACAATGTATCCATGCTGCGGTAAAATCGAAAGGCCTATGTGGGTGGTCGGGGTCTCTCGCAGAAGCAGCGAAGTGTTTAAGTTTAATTTTATCAAATATATAAAATCATAAATTTTTAAACACTGTTATTACCACTGACAATGAGACCGTATTAGGTAATCTCATCTAACGTCAATCCCACTAGTATTAGGGTTACAATACCTCCGTAAATCGCTTTGCTACTGGGGGCGCAAAATTCTTATTTGCCCCGGGCGCCAGAAACCCTCACTACGCCACTGGGTGGGCGGTGAACTTATTTCAAAGGACAACATATGGTAAAAGTGGGCGGTGACTCAAAAAAGGTTGAAGACCACTGCTGTAGATAATCGTCTCTCTTTTGATCCCATGAGGGTTTTATTTGATTTGAAATTTTAAATGTAACTCTATAATTACTGTTTGTAAAAACGTAAATGCACACAAAACAGATAGGTATACTTTAAGGAACGTGTGATGCACTTGAACTACACTCTGCTACTTCAGCAGCTTATTTAGGTACCCGGGTACGCAAATCAGTAGGGCTATTATGTAACCCGTACCGCCTGGCGACAGTAATACAATGTATATGTTAGGGTAAATCCCAGGATAGGAAAGTAGGCTATTCACAAGTGATACAATGATTCGAGAATCGTGAAAGAGCGTCTACAGATGGAAGCATGAAATTAAAAAGGTTACATTGTTTGCGTTTGAGATTTACATATGAAAATGTTTACTAAGTATTGTAACTGTCAGGGAAATACCAAAACTATTCCACTACTACTGATTAGTAGTTCAAAAACAGTGTCACTATTATTATTTCTTACATTTAAATGGTTTTAATACGTGTATGGGTATTCCTAAGGTTGGAAATAATACTTAACCTCGGCCCATAAGACGCAGGTCGAATTTAGGTCACATTTTTCGAGAAAAAAGTGCATCTTATGGGCCGGGAAATACGGTACGTGGCGTGAAAAAGAAGTCTTGAATTTGTTCTCACATTACGATTTTTTCTAAATTTCGTTCCTCTATAAGTCGTTACAATGAATCTTTTTGTATGCGTACATACCTTAAAGACAATAAGATCACCTCGGACTCCATGTTAGATTTCACAAACCATCGAGAACATAGGGTATGCGATACATTGTTGTAACGTCATTGAAGATTCATACATTGTCGCATGAGCATTATAACATCCTGAGAGAGAGGGAGAGCAACAAGAGAAAGTTTTCCTGAAAAAAAATACATTCTTTGGTGATCCAATCGATTTCCTTCATGCTTTCGCTTATTTTGAGGAAATTATTATATGACATTTGAGGCAAATGTAACATTGTAGATTACCGTATCCTGAGAAATCAAGTTAAATTCGTTAGTTCGACAGTTGGTCGCTAACATCTTCTGAGGAACTAGAACCGTAAGGTTAAAAAAGTCCCTTTTTTTTTTAAGGATTTGACCCGTAAAATCGTCAAACATATGTACGTAATTCACGCAACCTTATTTCTTGATGTAGAATTAAGAAAAAATAAACCATAAAGTCAAACCTTATGGCCATAATCCAATCAGCTGTTGTGAGCTCAAAAAAACATTTGAACACAACAATAGCATAAGACAATCCTTAGAAGCCTTGAATCCAGGAGCTGTTCGCTCCTCCTTCGAAATGTACATTCTCTCTGGCATTCGCTTCCAAAATAGGGTGGTTTCGTCCACGTTAAAAATTTGTTGCGGCTTATAACCTTTTTCTTTGATTAACCTAGTAAATTCTGGTATGAAATTTTCGGCCGCCTGGTGATCATCAGAGACGGATTCACCCACTAATTTTACGTTGTGGTAGTTGAAGCGTTTTGTGAACTTCTCAAACCAACCTGCACTTGCACTAAAGGGAACGTTAGTGGATGATTCAGCATTATGTTCGTTATGAAGACACAATGCTTGATCATATATGATCGAGCCACTCAGTGATGCCCTCTTCAATCCACACGCATAGTAATTTTTCCAATGCTTAAGTGCACATTTCGTTGCTGCACTTATGCTGGCTCTTATTTTTTCTTCATTTTTTCGTATGGTACGAATAGTCGACTCATGCACCCCATAATCCCGCCCTAGCACTGTGCTTCCGTGTCCTGATTTAAGTTTATCTAAAATTTCAAGTTTTTGGCTGTGCGCTGAACTTTTTTCTTCTCGCTTGAAAAATCACAATTTTTTGTTTACATTCCATTTTGAATAAGAAAGATAAATATTAAGGATAAGAATAAAATTTTAAATCACAGGGGAGGCAAGGTTAAGACAACCACTTACGATAAGACACACAGAGAGTCTGCTGATTGAACGAACACAAGGTTACTACCGGGTTACTCCCCAAAATTGTTTCAGCTTGGAAATTATTGAGTGTCATGCGATAGATCGAGATTGTAACACAACATTGGTAGACAAAAGGGCAGGGGAAGAAGTAACATTGCTGCAACTTCAAGTGAAGGTGTAACAAATTCAGCCATAAGGTATTGAGAAGAATGCATACAAACCTCTAGACGTAACATTTCTGTAAAATGATTACATGAATCACTTTGTCAGTGTTTTTTCTTTAAAATGTTTTAATTTGAAGTTTTTATCATTTGTAGGTTACAGGAAATTTGAAGAATGACTTCAGCTTTGACTTTTCAAACCGCGTCTTAGCGAGGAGAACCGTGTCTTGAGGTTTGGTAGTGAAATGTAAACCGCGTCTTAGTGAAATCGCATCTTGTGAATTCGTGCTATGTGAGGTTTTACTATACTTTCTATATTTGATTAACATGGGAATGGGTACAATTTGTTTAAATGAATCATTAAAATAATTTAAATTAAGTGTACCACTTATTTGCTAGTTATGGTCTTGTGCATTTATTACAGTTGAATTATAATAAAAAGTTAATATATATTGAAAATACGGTATGGTATAGAAATTAATACAGAAAAATCCAAGTTTATGCGAATATCAAGTAAAGAAGAAGAAAATTTGAACATAAGTATTGGAGGAAAGTCATTAGAACAAGTTTCAGATTATAAATACCTTGGAAGCATCATAACGAGAGAAGCAAAATGTACAGATGAAATCAGGACTAAAATAACAAAAGCAAAAGTTGCTTTCAGAAGAAAGAAACTCCTACTAACGGGAAATATAAAGCAGGAAATCTGCAAGAGGTTGATAAAATGCTATGTATGGAGTATAGCTTTGTATGGGGCAGAAACATGGATGCTAAGGAAAAATGATATAAAATACTTGGAAAGCTTTGAAATATGGACATGGAGAAGAATGCTGAAGATAAAATGGACAGATAGGGTGAAAAATGAGGAAGTACTACGAAGAATAGGAGAGAAGTGAGCGATTATACAGACTATCAGAAAGAGGAAGGCGAACTGGATTGGGCATTACCTGAGGAGAGAGTGCATGATTAAAGAAGTGCTAGAAGGAAAACTGGATGGAAAAAGAGAGAGGTAGGAAAAGGTTTCAGCTGGTAGATGACTTGAAAGGGAAAGAGAGTTATCAAGACACGAAGAAAACTGCAGAAAATAGGAGTATATGGAGAACCAAGTTTAACCATGAATAATCACGGACATGTCGACAGACAGACTACCTATGATGATGATATATTGAAAACGTTTGATAACTTAATGATTAAAATGAAGAAAATTCTGGAGTCTTCATAGATCCTACATCAAGACATTCATAATTTTCAGAGCCTCAGAATATGAAGGTTAAGAAAGTTTAATTGAGATATTTTTCATTTTGATAACATTTTTATTTGATAAGGAATATTTCTTTTTATTTAAAAACCAAGCAAAAATAGAAACACTTTAGTGCTTTTAGTTCAGCAATCCGTGATCCAGAAACGCCTGTGGTTCATCAATATTTTCAAAAATAGTTCCCATGGACCACCGCATGCTGTATATATGTACTTACACAGCCACGAATAAATATAACCAGTGCCAGATTACCCACTAGGCACAGTAGACACATGCCTAGGGGCCCCCGAGCTCAGGAGGCCCCAAGCTTAGAAGGTACTTCAGTTTTTTGTAATAATAAATTTGCATACAGTTAAATTAATACATAATAAATTTATTGTATGGTGTGTCCCAAATAGTCGTTCAGGGTTTTAAGAAGCTATATTTTCAAAACTATTTGAGTTAACGGAATGAAAAAAACAATAAAATACACTGACACACTCACACCATATTATTTTTTCATAAATTACAAAAAAGAACGATGTCTCATGTTACTTACAACTAGTCGTTCAATTGAAGTGCACGTACAGATTGATAGAATATCGTTGCCACAGAGACCATAGTATACACAGGTTGCAACATTGTCATACCGTCAGTATTAACTATTGCAAGCACGGCGATATATCACAAGCAGTTTGGCTATATAGATTGTGCCGAAATGTGCGAATCAGTTTCGTTTTTTTCAGGAAGATTGTGATTCTTTTAATATACAGTAGTAAGTAGCTATGTTCATTTACTAATTCATATGTATGTATTTTACT
Source organism: Uropetala carovei (assembly GCA_036926305.1). Taxonomy (NCBI): domain Eukaryota; kingdom Metazoa; phylum Arthropoda; class Insecta; order Odonata; family Petaluridae; genus Uropetala; species Uropetala carovei. Next base: position 7,752,016 of record JAXCHB010000169.1, read on the forward strand.
ATATAGGAATACTGGCAGAAGTGCCCATTGAATTTCAATGGATTTAGTGAATCTAAAACTCCGACCGAGTAACACATAAACATTGCAAGAATAAGATAGTACATAGTTTTAACCATCGAAAAAGCAAAAACGAAGCAAACCTGTCCATATTTAGATAAATGAAGGAAAAACACCTTACACTCTGAAAAATCGAAAATTAACTTACAGGAAAATAATTATTGAATTAAGCTCTCCCTCCCCCCTACTTTTTTATCGCCATATAACCTATGTTATCCGCAGGATAAAATTATATACCTATGCAAAGTTTCGTGACAATATCTTCAAACCTGTGGAAATCATAGTTTTTGGAAAATCTACGTCTAATTATTTATACTTAGGTAGTTTTTAAATCAGCTTGATTTGAAGAACTGTACTCCACACGAAAATATCATTAAAAACTATTTATTAGTAATATTTCAATTGAAATCAATAAATATTTGGTTGACATGTAAACAAAGCAAAATTGTGTGCACAAATTGAAATTACGTTAACATTTTTCGCATATAAATGCATTGGACTCTCAACTTCAGCGACAGTGGGAGTTGTCGTGGTAGCTTATAATTGGTATTGTCATAAAACTGATAAAATCATGTATTTTTTGTAATTCTAAACAACTTTTTTTGCTAATTCGATCAGGAATCGAATTCTGTCTTCAATAAAAATATACTTTGTTCTTTCCTGCATAGAACCATCCAAGTCTCAAGTTCATACCATGTTTTAAAGTAATTTAAAAATTCAAATGAAAAATAAGCTGCACCCATCCCTATGTTATTGAAATGGAGAAAATGAAAAAAGAAAATATTTTTAAAAATTAGAAAGGTCAATCAAATCGGTATAAAAACCTGACTACACCACTTAACTCTTTATTCCGGTTAAAATGATACCTTCCTCTTGTTTCTACATGCTGTAGTTGCAGAGCCATAAAAATACACAAACACTTTATTTTGTAGATATATAGATGGGTGTCCAAAGAGTAACTTTTAACAAGATAGCTTTATTATATTTTTTTCTTGTAACTTTATTATTATTATTTTTACTCAGTTATAATATAATAATATTCAAACTGTTTGTAATTGAAATGAATGCATGCCTACAAGCCATATACGTGAAGTCCATTTGAACAAAGAAAGGGCTATGCGAAGCTCCCCTTTCGGTGTGGTTTAATAATCAAATTTAATAATAAAATTTATTTAACAACGCCATGTTCGGTGTGCGAAGGCGAGAGAACTTTTTCTAAACTTTCATTCATAATAAACCAAAAAAGCACAACAATTAGCCAGAATCATCTAAATGCATTCAGTTTACTATGCATTGAAAGCGATTTTGTTAAAAAATTAGATTTTTATTTATTAATCAAAAAATTTGCTGCTTCAAAGGTCATAAAAGTGAATTTTTAATTAAAATTGTAATTCATATATATTTATTTGTGTGTTTCCTATTTCAATAAAATAAAACATTTTCTGGATATTATGGTTTTTTTACCATTACAAACTACGAGGGGGGGTACAAAATGTCTGTGCGTAGGGGCCCTGGATAGTCTTAATCTGGCACTGAATATAACCCTCAATGGATATGAAAGGGTTTTATTGGTAGCATAACGATTTCACAGAAATATGAATAATAAAAGAATTGATATCATCCAATTTTAGCAAATTGACCACTAAAAGCCTACATATTTTTAATCGTTCTGTGGACCACAATTCTAGAAAAAATGCTAAAGTAGCTGCTCTTGCATCTCATGAGCTACAGGTTTGGTTGCAGCAAGCTTTGTTAGTGTGAATGGTTCTTAGTGCGTATTATGAGTACATATATTCATCCTTCACCATGTCAACTAAGAGACCAGTTAGCAGTTGTAATGGCATTTTCATCTACTGATTTACATAAAATAAAATGCTATTTTTATTTTCCCTTGCAATTAATTTATCTGCATATGGCTATGTATAATATAGAGAGGATAGTGTACCTCTCATGGCCCAAAGGAGCTCCCATGGTCTAGAAAAATCCATGGTCTGGCATAGTCTGTATCCGAAAGTTGCTGAACTAAACATGCTCAAATGTATATTAAATTTGATGTCGCATCATTTTTGATGGGCGTTAATGCTGGTGTTTTAGTAATTATCATCCAGAAATAGAACTGCAAGATCATGACTTATTATGTCAAAGAGGGTGGTGTTTCCCAAAATCTTCCCTAACTCAGACTGCTTTGGTATTTTTGTCGGCAATTATGGGTTTGTTAAGGACTTTTCCATATTTATACACTAACTTAGAAAATGGCATTTTATTATTTTTCTAGCATAATTTTAAAAAATATACATTAAATTTGCTAAAAGTTTTAAAAAATAAACTTTTAATTGGAAAAATTTGCAAACTATATATACTAATAAATTATTAAGTGCAAAATAATTTTAAAATTTATATTTGAGGAATTTAAAAATATTACCTGGAAAACTGATAAATGGGAATAGAAACTATGATATTTAATAAAATACTTGGATACAATTAAGAAATTTATGATAAATTTGTATGATTCCTTTTCAGAAACATTGAGAAAAAGACAAAATATCAACATATTCACCATAATAATTGTCCAGCATAAGTAAAACATTGAGTGATACGTATTGTACTGTTTTTTTTCAAAACCCTATATGTCCCAAGTAGATGGTAGGTTACAAAATCTAGGAATTATAATCTTGTGAAAAACTATGATGCAAATAATTTAATAGTAATAAAAGAATTGTTGCTAGGTAGTTGGAAGTAATATATCACTCAGTGGTCACAAAAGGTATAACAGTTTGGAATCTAACTTTATAGTATTTCTTTGGTTTTTAAACCTTGTGCTTATCGATAATCTGTCTAGTTAAGTTAAAAATGTCATGCAGATGATCAATTGGCCCTAATTTTATGCATAATTATCATAAGATATAATATTTTGTACTCTTGCTAGTTCCCATCAGGTTTCAGTTTTGATCAGAGAATATTTAGTAGGTATGAACTACCTTATTTCATACGATGATTGAGTTTAAAAAAGGGGTGTGCAACTTCTTTACATGGCAGACCACATACTTGATTGTGTGCCTATATTAACCCTTTGAGTGCCACGTCTATTTTGGTGGGTATGTCCAGAAGTGCCGCACTTGTTTTGACTTTTTTGACGATTACAAATTCGGTCTACATGAACAACGATATATCGTCGTCATGGCACTTCTGGCATGAAAAGCGAACGACGATATATCGTCGCGTGGCACTCAAAGGGTGAAAAGTACTGACATGATAAATAATTAATAGAATAATAGCCGTCGTCTGTTGGTTGGTTGGTCACGCTTTGCAAACGCTAATAACTCGAGAAATAATAATGATAAAAACTCGAAATTTGGTAGGGATGCTTGACTAACACTATTCAGAGAATGACAAATTTAAATCGCGAAAAAATTCCTTGGTTCGTCTCCAAGAGAGGCATTCCCATTTCCCATTACTTAACATGTAAAATGCGATTTTTCGACGTGCAGGCTTTTATTCATTTGGAAATTAAAATTATAAGAAATTAACAGACGACCTTCGGATTTGATCCATTTTGAAGAAAAAGTTATAAAGTTTCTTATTCCATTCGTCTTTTTTTGCCCACAGTTCGAAATATTCCATATTAAACGTTTAATTTGCATATTTTGTGAAAATCTCACCATTTTAACGTGATGTTGCTATTTTGACCATTATCATTGTTACTGTATACATCCTTCTGGGAATAAGTGTGCCTTGAGTGCTTCAATACGAGAGAGACGAAGGATGGGGAGAGATAGGCATGTTTTGTGGAAAATAAGTATATTAACGTAATTATAAAAAATTTTAAGTATCAACTGTGTCATTTCAGAAAAATTGGAAATAAAAAGCATTCTTAAATTAAATTCTTTGTAAACCATACCTGCTTACGAATTTATATATTTATATTGTTATTCCTCAAATTAATTTTGTAACAATGGCCAAAGTTTGGAAACGAATATAAATTACAATCCAATTAAAATTAAAAGGACATTTAAAACTTTTAACGCAATTTTCAATAAAACAACAGTGGATCTTTTAATGAATTGGTTTGTTTTTATAAAAGGAATTTTATTTAATACAGAGTAAGTTCTAAGGCTTATAATCCATTTAAATCTAATAACAGTGGCTATTATAGTTTAAAGAAAGAACTTTATTTATTCACTTTACAGAATGAATTAATTTTGGGCTAGCATTGCCTATTATAAAAAAAGTTACTTTGGAATTTACAATACGTAAAGTGGAAGTTGTACTGAATTGACTCAAGTATACTTCAAAGCAAAAATCAATTTAAAACTATTGAAAGTTGTTGTTTCGGAAACTGAGAAGTCCAGAGTGGTAAGCGGATGCTAAACGATATTAAGGTACATTTTATTCCAAAATCTATTTAAAGTATTATCAGAGGCAATTGAAGATTGGACAAATTTTTTTGTTACCGGAATTCTGCTTATTTCATGAAATTGAAATGCTAATGCATTAATCCATTAAAATCTTTTAAGAGTGGCTATTTTAGTTGAAATAAATACCTATATGTACATGGTACTTTTATTCACTTTTCAGAATGAATGAATTCTAGGTTAACATTGCATATTATAAAAGGATTTTCATTGGAATAAGAAGTTTGTTATGTGGTTATTTTACCTGAATTGAATCAAGTTCTCTTCTAAGTTTGAAATCCATTTAAAACTGGTGGAAGTGGTTGTTTCGGAAAATGAGAAGGCAAGAGTGCTGAGCAGAAGATAAACGATATTGAGGTACATTATATTAAAAAATCTATTTAAAGTATTATCAGAGGCAACTGAAGATTGAACCAATTTTTTGGAACCAGAATTCTGCTTATTTAATGAAATTGAAATCCTAATGCTATAATCAATTTAAAACTAATAACAATGGCTATTTTAGTAGAAAGAACGGTACTATTTTATTCACAAGGAATTTCTGTGAGATTTTAGTTAACTAATTAAAACAGACTTATAATATAGAAATATTCGATGGTTAAAACAGTGCACAATTTTATTCTTGCGAATTTTACATGTTGCATTGACGAAAATTTAGATTCATTAAACCCGTTGAAATTCAACGGGCACTTATGCTAGTACATAATAACACATTACAGAGAAACAACGATATATCGTCGTTGGCACTTCTGGCATGAGAAGCAAATGATGATATATTGTCGCGTGGCACTCAAAGGGTTAAAAGGCCAGATAAGAGTGTACATCAGCAGTTTCTCATTAATTGAAATACAAATCTAACCAATTTTTATGATCAAATTTTCACCTGATAGTTTTTATGGCTATAATTTATTTAAAATATATAAATTCAATTTAGATTTGACATTTCTTTTTCATCAAAGCTTGATTGGTCTGAATAAAATATTCTTGGAGGTCTAAGGTTACGCACCCCTGGTTTAAATCATCATATCACGTTCTTCAGTTGTACAGAAATAGCTAATATATCATCTCCTTGGGGGTGAAAGAGTTAATCAGGCTAACCTGCCGGTTGGATTAGCAACATGGTATCGTCTGTAAGGTTGTGCTGTTTCCAGGCGCCACAAAATAAGTTCTCCATTATATGATGCAGTGGCAAGGACCTGAGGAGGTTGAGCGGCAGCGCAAACCACATCTTCTGTATGTCTTGTTTCCCAAGATTTCCCAGCAAAATCTCCAACCAAGGATGAAGTCCTTTGAAATTTGTTTGTACACCTACAATTTATAAGCATGTTTACTAGTAATATTAAAGATAATAATTTTTTAGCTCAGAAATAACATTTTCACACCTTAAAAGGAAACAAAGATGTAAACAACATTTTTCAAAATCTTTTCATTTTTTATTGCATTATAAGAGCCTACTTTTTAAAATTTAAAATTAACCAAGTACCATATATACGCACACCTGTACTTTTTGCTAAAAAATTGTGACTTTTTCTTATATCCCATGTATAGCACACACCCTTGATTTTTGTGGAGTATAAGGACAAAATTATAACGTCATGTTAAGTATTAACTAGAGTACCATATATAAATACATTGTAGCATTAAATTATCACCAGTTAACAATTTTAAAATGCTTGGACTTGCCCATAAGTATTACGATCAACAAGTTCCACATTATATCTTAGAGAGAAATCATCAATAATGAAAGCAAATGAGTTGAGGTGGCAGCAACTTAATAAAGAAAGTTGGCCAAACTAATGTCACGTAGAAAACCGCAGCACCACTGCTGCCAATCCTATTAAATCAGACAAAAAGGGATCTATAGCAAGTTAGGAAAGTGTACAACGTATCACAAATGGGTGAGTTTCATGCAATGGAGTAGTAGAAAGAAATTATATACCTGTACGTAAGGGAAATTGCATTTTAAAGTTCTTTTATTCATAATAAATAATCCAATTTCTTCCTATTTAATAATATTACATGCACACATTAGGAAATTAAATGTTTGTTTGAGAGATTGTTTATGTTAGCAACAATGAAGAAGTAACCATGCAAGAAATTTTCTAAGTTCAACTCGATTTAAGACTTTCTTGTTCGATTTTATGGATAACGGCTACTCTACATAAAACTCCTACATAAAAATGTACAGGAAAAGAAATACTGTAATTTATTAGTTATACAAGTTTTATTTGAAAAATATTTTGATATGAGCAATACTTTACAAGACATGACGAAAATTTAATTTTTTGTCACCAGTAAAGTGGTATCCCTGATTGGCGTTCATGATTCATTTATGCGATTTTCTTATTATATTTTATTGTAAGCCCTTAATATCAAATTTCATGAAAATCTGTTTGGTAGAATCCAAGGACGAACGTACGGACGGATGGACGGACAGACCGACCGACGATAATAGGCACTCACGCTGGAAGTGAAACGCGCCTAAAAAAAAAAAGAGTCTTGATTTATAGTGGATGTTGGTTCTCTCCTTCCTATCTCATACTAAAACTGTTTAGTAGAAAGAATAATGCAACAATTTAACAAATCTGAAAACAGGAAATGCGACAGGTAAGATTAAGTTCATACATGTCATTCGACATTCTATGGGCTTTAAATTACTTCCATTGATAATTGTACATACTATAATCATTAAGTAAATAAAATTATTTCAATTTGCTTATGTTTTTTGTTTTTGATGCATGTTTTGCCGGAAATCTAACACAATTTTGCAGACTACAGCAATCAGCTGATGAGCTAGTGAAATGCAGAATATTTGGAGAGAATGTAATTATAACTGTATGGAAGTAATTAGGTATTCTGTACATATAATTAATATATGAATAACATGGATTATCAATAATTATTGTGGTATCCCCATTAATTCACCCAAAAAGTGAGAATCTGGTGTGAGGTAAGTACACTAATTTCTGATTTTAAGAACACAAAAGTGTAACCCATGCATAACGTGCACCCCTACTTTGTGACCTAAAAATTTGGTCTTCAAACTGAGCCTTATACATGAATATATGAGGTAATTGAAAAACTGTAAATTTACCGTGCTATTGTAGGCCACATAGAACCCAAAGAGCCATGTCTCTTTTCATCCAAAGTTGGTCCTGTTGAATCCAAATCAGCAAATTCTGTCACATGTTTATTCCAACCAACTGCTAAAATGCGGTTTACTAACCAGAGAACAGATGTGACTTCACTGGCGAATGTAACATGTATCATTAAATCAAATTTTCTATTGGGAACAGGTTTTAAAATTAATCAGAACAATAAAATATCACAGCAAACAATTTCACTCAGATAATGTAAATATACATACAAGCAGTTACTAAGTTATTGTAAGAGACTTGATAAAAAATATGAAGTTTAGTAGTGTATGTTTGGCATAATTCTTATTTTACTCATAAAATTGAAATCTACCAACAAAGTGATGGGTGTAGGGCAACATGTCATGATATTACACTGGGATGGTGAAGATGAGGAAGGTGTAATAGATGGGTTTTCTTGGGAGTTGAGTTAGTAATAATGCAGTCTAAGAATTGTGCTGTTCGTTATGTTGTGCCATACCAGTTATTTTCAATGCTCATATGTCGAATGCATAACCCTGCATTGAAATTCCATACTTTAAGAGAACCATCCCGAGCTCCAGTTACAAGAAGTTGGTTTGACGTTGGATCAAATGTTGCAGCTGTGATTTCAACTGGCACAGTTAACCCATATTCTAATCTGGTGTGAGCATCTGTTACTAAAGATGTGCATTTCCCAGTCCAGATATCCCATACCATGATGGCTGAATCATAACCAACAGTAACCAGCTATAAAAAAATAAATGAGATAAATACTATGCAATGTATTTATAATAAAACATTTCTTTTAAAGTAAAATTGTCTTATAATGCCATTTGCTAGGAGAGGTTTTTAAAAAGATATATCATCGTCTATCTTACTAATTGACAAATGTTGGTCCATCAATAGCTTCTCATACTTACACATTTAAAAAGAGAATTGTATAAGGCTTTGGCAACTGATTGGGAATGAGTAATCCCATCAGATTGGTTTTCATCATCATTTTGTCCATACTGTACTAGGGCCAATTTTGCAGATCCCAAAATGAGTTTTTTGGCAAAGTGATGAAAATACACAGAGAGTCTTGTATGGTCACCAATTTCAGACGTTAGTTGATTATAAGTCTGTCAGTAAAATAAGCTACATGAAAATGATTACATATAACTCCTTCGATACTATTCCAAGTTTTATGTTTGTAAATTAATTTGTAAAGAACAAAATTTTTAGCTATTCGTATATTGTAAACTATGTAAAAATACTTATTTTATGATAGCTTCTGCTCAATCAGCAACTTCATAAAATATTTACTTGAATGCAACTTTGTTCACCAACATCCCAGACCTTGATGCATTTATCTTTTGATACAGATAGTAGACGTTGGGCTGACTCTAGAAACTCCAATCCACAAATGGCTGAATGGTGCCCAATAAGTACCTCACTTGCTTTCTTTGGAACAAATGCACTCCAGATACGAATTACACAATCTGACCCTCCAGTTGCTACAATGTACGTTGCTATTTTTTTGAAGAAACATACAATTATATTTATCAAGGTACATTTGTTCTTTCAAGTGATATTTCATCTATTTCTTCTTACACCCTTATAAAATGATGACTTTCATATTTCAATGTTATAATCAATTTAACTTTTTTTACCTTCATAAACAGTGAAGCAGGATACTCCATGTGGTATATGAAAATTGTATTCAACTTTGGTGGAGGTACGTACATCCCGCAAAACTAGTGAATTTTCTGAAGAATTTGCACAGGATATAAAAGACTTCAAGGAATAGAAAAATGACACTTGTTTCACCCACTCTTCATGCGGATGAATCCCTAGAAACTCTGTAACATGTAATTGCGGAAGCTCCCCCTACCAGTATGAAATTATTTCATTTTTACTAATATAATTTTAATTTAAATTATTTGAAAATTAATTTAATTTAAGGTTTTCTCAATTCAGTAGCAATATTATCACAACTTCTTATATATAATATCTACCTAAACTTCAAAGAACCAATTTTGCTCATTGCTGAATATAAAATACACAATGTACACTCCCATATTCCTACTTTCATTATAATTCTTTGGTGACATAGAGCAGTGGTTACCAAATCTTTTGCAGGCTTGGCACCCTTTCTAAGATAATATAATTCTGTGGTACCCAACCTTGAAACATTTTTAAATATGGGCACAACAACCTCTGTTGGCATCCATTCATTGCTACTACACCATAATCAATTTATTAAAGGAGAAATTATTGCCCTAGTTACCTCTCAACATATCCAAATAATTGATTTAATTAATAAACAAAGTTTTTTGTAGCACCCCTAAAAATCAACCACAGCCAGGGCTGGCACGTCAAAAATTGCCACCTGATGCAAGCGCACTTTATGCCACCCCTTTGCACAGTAACAGAGGGTAGGGGCAGAGCAAGGAAACATTTTGGATATACAGCAATGACATGACATAAATTAAAATATAAGATTTAAGTTTTATTGTACAAACAAAATAAAATTAAACTTTTCTTTAAATAACAATATAATTAAACAATAAAACTTAACAACTGTACTTTGCACGCTTTTTCTTTAGCAAAATCGTCTATAACATCTTTGAAAATTAAATTGGTTGAAATGTCATGTTCAATGGACAAATATTAACGCAAGGCGTTTGATCTAATAAACCTAAATAATCCAGTCTGCATCAATGCCTGCACATGGTGAGCTTGTAGCAAGCGGTGACATTCAGCCAGGTTCAGCCCAACCGCTGTCAGTGGCGCTGAGATTGGCTGAACACAGGCATTACTAGTGCTAGTACTGTAGTGGAATAATCACTTAGCGGCATATTACAAACGTAGCCGAATCTTCGCATGTGCACTGATTAGAAAATATTGCAAAGGAAAGCCACCGTGCATGCTGGTGTGTAGAAAAAGAAAATAATAACGACAGGAATATACCTTGATTTTTGTCTCAATATGCGCCTGAAAATGCCACCCCAAGCTATGTACCGCCTGAGGCGGTCGCCTCATCCCTGGTGCAAGCCCTGACCACAGCATTCCAGTGTGCCACGGCACCCTGATAGGAAACTACTGACATAAAGTATGAAAGTTTCCACATAATATTTAATTGTGAATTCAATATATTCCTATGCTTCAAGCTGAAGGGGTTCCATTTTCATTGAAAGTAAAGAGACAATAATACAGGAATGTAAATTAGTTGGTGGCAGTATTTTGGACTCTTAATTTGAAGATTTTGTCAAAAAAGTTTATAGCCCCTGAATGTCACTCATGATGAGTATGATTTATTTCCAAAAAATATTTCATTTATATGTATAGGTTAGTTAGATTATCATATCTGCCCGAATACAAGCCGATGTTTTTAGTCAAAATCCAAAATGAAAAAATTACCCCTCGGCTTAAATGCAAGTCCGAGGAAAATTTGGGTTATGGTTAAATCTCAAAGTCTCTCATTGCCTTCGCATTCAAATGATAGTACTATATTTTTCGTAAAGTAAATATTTGACCTACGATGAGTATATATATAAAAATATCTTGGCGAGATCGCTTGCGTAAATTGACAATTATGCAAAATGCGTTGACGGCTTAGAATGCTCAACTGTTTGAATTTCGGTAAAACTTTACATGGAACGTGTATAATTATAAAAATGCAATTTCTTAAGGCAGTGTAAATGCTAATTTCATTGGAAATAGACTTGGATGAAAAATTTCTTGGCGAGATCGTTGTTACTATATTTGACCTTTTGTGAAAATGAAGATGAATGAAATTATTGTCACTGAATGTGGAACATTATTCAACAATGCAAAATTATTAATTGGAGTAATATTTCAAAATGTCAACAACTAAACAATTTCCCACACATTTCTTCGATCTCGAATAATATATTCTAAGATGTGCATGAATGTCCGGCACACTTCAGCATAAAATCTACGAAATTTACGTTTTTGGCAAAAATTGTGGAAATTTTTGGGGGGTCAGCTTAAATTTGGGGTCGGCTTCTATTCGGGCAGATATGGTAATTTCCAAATTGTTAAACACAGAAAGGAAGGTCTTATTTGCAACTGAACTTGCCCAACCCTGGTCCCTGTATACCTTCTATATGAAATGTGTAAGAAATTTTCAAAGAAAATACCTGAATTAAGAAAGAGTAATTTTATTGACCTGACTGACAGTAAGAATATGGTACCATGTTTTTATGTGCCCCTAAAGTTGTTGCCCTCTTGGCCAAAGCCTTGAAGGCATATTGGTTAATACCCTCCTGGGGCATACACATGTAAATAAATGTAAAGGATTCTAAACTTGAACATATTGGACATTTTTTTTGTAAATTATATTTATGAATGCTGAAAATTATGGAAACAATGATTCTTGTGCGTTAGAGACATGAAGAATTAAGAAGGAAAATCATCGTTATTAATTCATCATCATTGGTGATATGTCCAGAAATTATGCTCTTGAGCAATTGCAGAAAACAATACTTTAAAACTTGATATAATATACATCCCAAATCCTAGATAAACTTTTATAAAATCTAGAAATAATTAAATATTTAGAAATTATGATATTTGGATAAAAAAATGGATGTTGTGAGACATTAAGTTTGCTTTTTGAACTAGTAGAAAGATATTTTTAAATATAATACAAATAACAGTGAACAATAGTTGAACTCTAAATAATAATAATATTTTATTCTTGGAAATGAACAAGAAAATAACCTTTCTTATTCCCTCGTAGCGGTATACTTTTACATCATCTCCTAATCTGAATGAGAAAGGGCCTCTTGCACCACTTTGGGTGTCTTGATATCCATTTGTAACTAATCCTCTGCCAAAGGAAAAGATTCTTATGTGGCCACCCATATCACCAGTTATGATATAAGAAACTCCATTTTCATTGGTGGTCATGTAATAAGCCATACATGTCACTGCTTTATCCAAACTAGTTATCTGAAATGTGAATAAAATAAAAATTTCTATCAAACATGTTAGATCAAAATTTTGTGTATAAACATAGATATTCTGTATTAAAATTTAGGGACTCCTCAATGTCATAAAAAGAAAAGGGGGAAAAATGCTTGCTCATACACACCAAAAGCACCATATATATTTGTAAGTTTATGGGAAGTTAACCTTCAGTAGGGACCCTCCATTCATGCACCTTGTACATGTAACCACATACATGCAGATTCATGGGAAATTATCTGTTATTATCTGTTTGTTTGATATCCTATGTGTAGCTGTGAGTGTGTTTATGATTTGGTTCTTGGCGAGACTTAAACACCCCTAAACCTATGTGTGCATGATGTGTGAATAGTCTGGTCTCTGCCTTGGAGTAGTTTTAAAGTCAAGTTTCTGACCAAATTGTTACAGATAGAAAGTTAAAAAATTTCAGTATTTGTGTGACCTTTAATGCTATCCATAACACTGCAGAAGAATTTTTTGAAAAATTAGTGAGCTTTCAAAATTTTCCAATTAAGATTCTGATAGAATAGTTATAGATAGAAAGTTAAAAATTTTTAATTAACTGATGAATAAATTACTTTATGTAATATAATTATATTACTATGTTTAAAAAGAATTTTAAGTTTACAGGTCTAAATAAACCTCAATAAATGAAAAGCGCTTTTCATATTGCGTCAGAAAATGAAACTCCAATTTTAGATGTATACTGTTTTCTTTCAGCAGAGACTACTGTTTTTTTTATAATCATCAAGTAGTTAAGATCAAAAACTAGAATTCTTGAACCTAACCACAAAGATAAATAACAAGGTAAATGTTGGTATTTTTCACCGTTTGCTGAAAGTGAATTCAAGCATGGGTTGCCCTTTTTGTCTTAAATAGTTTGAGAAATGAAATTGTCAATAATAAACTCTGATTATTTAAAAGCTATCATGAAAACAGCATTTTAACTCAAATATTTACTTATCAAAATATAACAAAAACCTGAAATAAGATACTTAATTATACCATGCTTATGGACACATGTCTGGTCAAATAATGACCTTAGAAAAATATAACCATAACTATTATAACCAGATATCATCATGGTTGCTCTTTATATTCACTGACATCCATTTTATAATGGCATTTCACCATATATAGTGCACTCACCACCATTCTTAGCTCAAAACGTCTGGCCATTGTGTCATAAAATCTGAGTTCTCTCTCTGTGGAAGAGGTAGCAATCATCATTACATCTGGCAGGCATATCATGTCTGTCACCCATGTTGGATGCACTCTGTGCCCATCTAAAAGAAAATATGGAGGTAAATTGTTATTTCCAGCTGCTTTTTGCATTACATCTAAAATAATCAACTATGTAACTAAATAGCTAATGTTTAGTTTTTAGAGTAAAATAATTTTCCTCATACATTTCTGCTTTTGGCAAGTTAACTTACATGTTTGAGATGAGTATGTCTTTTCCATTTCAAATGTTGCTGACCAGAAATTGATGGTACCATCTTTGCTGAGGGTGATATATTTTCCATCTGTCACACTGAGTGATTTGTCCTAAATTTCATGAAAATGTGAATCAAAAATTTCATGATCATTCAAAATTCTAACAATCCCAGTGTAGTTAATTTCATATTCTGACAAAAGTTTGCTAAATCAAGAGTTCATTGAAATATATAAGTTTTGCAAACATTACAAGTTGAAGTTAATTCAAAAGGACTAAGTAGTATATAGTATTAGAAATCTTCAGTTATGGACAAGTTTCAACCAATCTTACAGCTAGAGCAGTTATGTTTATATATTTTGAAAACAAGAAATTTAGTAACTCATATTAGAATCAATGTTCAATGATCTAGTAGTAAAGATGGAAGCTTTCTTTTCAAAAAACAATTTACACATGATTTTACTTGTTCTTGAATTTATTATGTAAATTATTCAAATTGAGAGTTGACAAATATTTGAAGAATAATATCCTGTACTTCATTGTTTAAAATTGATTGCAAATGCATAAGCATAAAATGGATAAAGCATTTTGGAGTAATTTACAGGAATAGTTAATAGTAAGAAATTGTGTAGATTTATAATAAAAAATTTCCAAGAAATTTGGCCGTAGTATAAAGGAACAGAAATAACTGTAATTTGAAGTAAGACAAAAAAGTGTGATTACAGTCATACCTCACTTTATGCAACAGATAGATTCTGAAAAAGCTCACACTAAGCAAAATTCCCACAATAAAGGGTTTTAAATACATTATATCAATGAGGGTAGGTTCCAAGGACGTGAAAATTAAAATAAAAGTTTAATATAAATACAATTTTAATCCAAAAAAAACAAAATTAATAAAAAATACTAAATATTGATGATAATGTTTATTAATATTAATCATCAAATAGAAGGATTAATGAAATGTTTGAGGGGTACCCTTCTCATTCAGTTTGGGGTTTGGAATCACTGTTAGAATTCTGCATACTTTCTCCAAGTCGATTTTTTCAATGAACTTTGTAAGTTTTTTTTCAAATTGTGATTAATAGAAATTGAAGGAAAATTTATGAAAAGAAAGCCTTGTTTCCAAAAATAATTTGGGGAGAAAAGAAATTAATGATAATTCATTAATTCAGTGACTGAAAGTGAAGACTTAGAAATTATCATTTGTGATCGTGTCAACCAGTGCAGTAGACTTCAGCTTCCAAGTAAAATTTTCCAGCTTCTAAATTAGTAAACTGTCCAGTAAACACAGTTGAAAAAGATTTCAGATACGAAAATGTTTTTATTTACATTTTTTCTATAGTCTTAAAATATTATATGCTTTTTAATTATTTAATATTATTTTCTTAGCACTTTAGTAATGATATTTTAACTTTATGTAATATGAGATGGAACTTAATCATTTTCCCCTGAGGTGCTGGAACACATCCCCTAATAATAACATGTATGTACTTGAATGGGAAAATGGTGCTTGACATTCGACTTCGAGTTTTGACTGTCTTTTCAGGAAAGCATACCAGTCGAATCTTGGGCATCACCTGTACTCTGTTATAAATTTGCACTATAACGAATCTGCATAAAACAGGGTCGCACAAAGCAAGGTATGACTATATAATTTCTTCGAGTAATAAGTTGCACTAAAATTGAAAATATGTTTACAGGATTTAATAAACATAATTTCAAAGACAGTGAAGTGAAGAAACCATCACAGATTTATTATTATATAAATTAACCTAGTTAGTTGAGATGATGTATACCTTTTTTAGAGCTGGATAAAAAAGTATTCTTGTGATTGGATGTCGATGGCTGGATGATAGAAAAATTGGAGGCCCATTCAAAGGTGTCTGCCAAATTGCCTTGGATATTACTTTTTCCTTTTCCTGAAGCTCTAAAAGTATGCGTGAGACAAATTCATCCCAATCCACCACACTGTTTCTTTTTTCATCCATCTGAAAATTAGCTTCATTATATGCAGAATTATTACTTTAATATTGTTTAGTTAATTGTTTATTGCTGAAGAGATAAAACATTTGTTTTTATATTATGTTAAAATCAGAAAAATAATTTAATGCTGTCCAATTAGTTGGCATGGAATAAGCAGCAACATTGGTTAAAATGAGCATGAAAATGAAATGTGTTAGTAGCACTCGAGAACTGAGCTTTCTATAAGTTTTTGTGAATAAAATTTCATTAGTAATTATTATTTGTTAGCTTAATTTATCAAATTAAAGTTTTATTGGACTGATGATTTGATTAATTACATTTAAATGGTTGTTAAGATGCCAAAATTCACATATTATTTTCTTGCTATTTTATGGATATCAGAGTTGAGGTTCATTTGGGATTTGGGTGACTTATTAGCCACAGAAGTAAATAAATAAATACCCTAAACTTCAGAGTATTTTTAGAAAAGCATGTAATATAAAATTAAAATTTTTTACACACTTCATATTTATTCATATACAAAGGATCGTAAGATTCTTTGGAGAGGGGAGGAACAAACATCAAGTGCCATGAACTTTCCCTCATTTATGTGGCACTGTTTTAAGTTTTTATTAACAGTTGGAATCCAGCTGTGTAGTGAGCTCAAAATGTCATTTTTTAGATTAAGGCTTGCATGCTTCGAGAACTCTTAACTCCATGCATCTTCATCCAAAATTTTATTTTAATGTAATAACATGTCTGTTAGAAATTTTGACATGACCTGCCAGTAAATTTTTTACAGTCCTTACCTAGTACAGAC
This sequence comes from Uropetala carovei, assembly GCA_036926305.1. Lineage (NCBI taxonomy): Eukaryota > Metazoa > Arthropoda > Insecta > Odonata > Petaluridae > Uropetala > Uropetala carovei. The sequence goes on from JAXCHB010000169.1 coordinate 7,768,795, forward strand.
AACTCAATCGAAATTCGAATGAAATGCCGAATTTTATGAAGCGATATAAGCAGAAATTGTCCAATCAAATTTCTCTCCAATTATCGTTAACACGATGAACTTTAACTGCATTTCATGGAATGCTAAAAACATTATCTAAGGAGTAATATGGTTTATTATTATTGTATTGTAAAAAAGCACTGTCCAAGCAATCGAAGTAGGTACATAGAAGAGGCACAAAAGGTCTTTTACTGTCGTATTTACAATTGATGAAAAAATAATTACATTTAAAAGTCATTTTTTTTCTTTGTTGCCTGAAAATGAAGGAAACGTTAGCATAATGCGAGTCTATATAAATTGGCTTTCTTCATATAAAATAATTTGCAGTTATTTAATTTTTACTTTTGGTTGCCTATATTCGCCATAAACAATAATTAACTATTCTCGGATAATTTTATTTTTAAAAACGAGATAGTACAAATTAATAGCGTATAAAAATTCTATTTTATTATACAAGGTCAATTTACTTCTACGACTTCAAGCGATAGATGATATTTGTATCCTCAGCCACGATTGACAAACGACCTTTGCGCTTTTTAACCTTTTAAATGCTTAAATGGAATATATTTCACATGCGTGCGCAGCATGTTGAACGAGTGGTAGAGTTAACGCGCTGCTTCTTGAAGAGAAATTATGTCGTCGTTCTTTTCAAAGAGAGATGCTTTTTCGTATTATGAAGGTCCAGTAGATAATCAAATTTGCCTTCCTCATTCGGGAACTTAGACATTTACTTACCCCAACATACATTACACATTCTAACGTGACACCTGACTCCTCTAAACATTTATTTTAGCATAGGAGTACATAATATGTATTACGCCGTCAGAAGTTCTACGATGTATATAGTGGACGGTTGATGATGCTCGCTATGGTAGTAGTTGTACTCCTATGGTTGTTACCGAGCAGAAGGAGCTGATGTTCAAAAAAATGTTAACATCTACGATGTGCGAATTTTTGCGGATGTTTTTCACACACCCCTGAGGTATGCTGTCACCGCTTCACTCCAAATTACATTTATTTGTTTGGCATAACAAACTTCACATTACGATAGTTTTGATTCAATTATTAAATTTATATTAATAAGATTTTTTGTTAAACATATAGGCATTTTTTGTTAAAAATTTTCATTTTAATTCATAAGAATCTTGATGATATTTGAAAATCCGGTATTTAAAGGATTATTAGTCAGCGAATAATGTTCTAGTAAAACCTTTCGAGATCGTCAAAACTCACGTTCAAAGAAGATGAAAATACACGATTGCCAATAAAACTTAATCATTTAAATAAGTATTTTTCGATAAAATAACGTCCAAACAAAGAGAAAGTAACTGATAAACTCGTATAGAAAATAAGTTCCACATATATAAATACGTATTTTAACAGCTAATCAAACTTTTTAGACTAAACTTACCTTCATAAAAAGTATTTTAAACTCTTCCTCGTTAAAAGTCACCATAAGTATATCTTCGAGGGTCTCCTTAAATTGACTTCTAGTCATTAGCTTGTTCGGACTGTTCTGTTGAAAATGGAATAGAGATAGCAAGTAAAATGCGATGAATCATTTATAGCGTTACGGTTAGTATACACAGTATAATAATATGTTACCTCGAAAGCATCTTTTATTTTTTCAAGATGCTCTTCATTCACCAACTCTTCTAATGTTAAATTATGCTTTTGGTATTGAGGTTTTTCAATATCGACCCATTCTTCGTTCATATTTGACATAGTAATGGTAAAATCAAGTATAAAAAAATAAATGATAAAATATAAGTAAAAAATAATTTCTAATAGGTTAATCTCTTCGTTAGAAGAGAAATCCTTGAGTAGATTTAAATGCAACTTTAGAAGATGTTTCCTCAATGCTAGGATTGTTGATATCCAGGGTAACTAATAATAGTACCTATATTCCGATTAACCGATCTATTTGAAGAGGAAAGGAAAACGGAAAATCTCAAACACGGTTAATCCGAAAATACCATTCCATCAACTAAATTGGACCAAAATATATAGGTAATTCTTGATTTGCCCTAATACTCAACTATGCACTAAATCTTATTATTTGCCGTTATTAAAAAAATCGTTCATAAATTCTGCGTACTTCTTCGACACAATATTCAGATCATTTTATCTGGACAGTGAGGCATTCTGAACGGCGATTTAGTAGTTTTAGAACTGCGTCATAATTGTCTATAAACATTAATAAAATTAAGTAAAAAACATTTTTAGTGTATACACACTTTTACTTAAAACTGCACCCAAAGGTAGGAAATAATTTTACCCTGGACATAATATTAAAAAATCGGTACAACATACATAGTACAAACTTTCTCATATACTAATGCGTCGTTTAGTTATCTTTAGAAAAAATATGAACCTACTATGTAGAATCAATATAAACATTTACTTAAATAACTACGAAATTTGATTAAAATAGTATGAGCCGTTTTTTTAGAAAATCCAATTGTTAAAGTTGTCCAAGAATAAACTAGCCTTATATTCATTTGTATTCATTTTTCAAAAATATGAACTATTTGGTATTATTGCTGACGTAAACTCAAGTAACTGTACGAAATTTGATCAAAATCGTTAGAGCCGTTTTTGAGAAAATCAAATTGTTGTTAAAAATGCGTAGAATAAACTTACCGTAATTATTGAGCAATGTCGAACATTTCTTCATAGCTTTTATTCTGTATGAAAATGCCTAAGTACGAGATTTTATTCATTTTCGCTCTACCGTTTAGGCTCTAGAGCCGCGAACAGACAGACGGCATTGCGAAAACCATCTTTTCGGACTCGGGTACACCTAAAACGTATATTTCCATCAGAATCTCGAGGTCGAAATTTTTCGCGATAGCAATACTTTCACAATATACTTCGTATATGAGAAAGTAAAAATATGTGACATTATTATAAATTGAGTTTTATGCCCGGCTCCCCCAAGTCCTCAACTGGTTGGTATTAATATGAGTATATGTTAAGTAAGTGGCCAACAATAGGAACTAATTTATGAGGAAGATGAAATATAAGAATTAGAAGAGAAAAAGGCACCCACCCATTAATGTATTAAAAGATTAAGTTATTAAAGAATTTGTAACACCCGCAATTCCCACACGTGAAATTACATCTGGAGCGTTATTACGATTTGCAACTAGTGGAAAAAATAAGAAGTAAGTAAGATAATTAAAGACGAAAGTTTTAATATTACAAATCGTCACTCCAATGCCAAAGACGCGTATGTGTATTTTTCATGTATTGAGATAATGGACTTGGAAAATTAAATCTGACAAGAATCTTCACGTTCGTGAAAACGTAAACTCTGAAATTAGATAAAAAGGTTAGGTTATAGCAATCACATTCGTGCTTTGTCCATTGAAACTTGATAGTTTTTTTAAGAAGATGGATGCACTTAGTTGAAAATCAATAAATTTGTACTTTCGTGTCTTTGGCATTGGAGTGACGAAATATTTTTGTTTAAAGTGAATTTAATGTTATATGATTGTGCCATGCACATTATACTAATAACTTAAAGGGGCCCACTAAGAACGCCAGCCCTGGGCCCCCAAAAACCTAGATCTGCCCCTGAATGTATATTCAATATAATAATTTACGAATGTTGTTTACTTTGGTTGCTATGAAAATAATCTCCCTCGCCTTCCTTCCCTCTCTCTCGTATTAAAAGCATTAAAAGCACGTTTATACCATAATGACTGAAATAACAATATGATATCGAGGTCTAACAATGGAATTGGTAGGCTAGGCAACATCCCGTGAAAATGGCAAGATTTCCTCAAACTGTGTGAATTAAACGTTTAAATTGAGCGATTTTGAACTGTAGGCAGAAAAAGATGAACAGAATAAGAAACTTTATAATGGTTTCTTCAAAATGGTTTATAACCGAAGATTTTAGGGTCAATTTATTTTTTTTATTTTAATCTCAAACAGAATGAAAGCCTGCACGTCGACAAGCCGATTTTTACGTGTTACCTTATGGAAAATGGAAATGTCTTCCTTGGAGTCGAACCCAGGACTTGTTTCGAGATATTTTTTGTCATAACCTTAAAATATGTGAATTGTGCATTCCTGCCACATTTGGAGATTCTATCTCGATTCTTTCTTGTGTTATTCGCATTTTTATAGCGAGCGTTGATGTGTGACAAATAAATAAATGCGAAGGGAAGTTAATTAAAAGTGTGTAATAAATATGAAGGGAAGTTAAGTAAAAGTGTGTAAAAAGTATTGTGAATCCGTTTTATAGTAGAAGTGACGTATTTATACGACTTCTTTACGCATAGTATATTACGTATTTTCAAATATACACTTATGTAGTTTTTCACGGTACCGTACCTAAGCTGAGCGATTGCTCCGGGGGCAGAATCGAAGGGCAGCAACAGGTAAGCCGCCAGCACACATTTTGTTAGAAAAATTTAGAAAAATATTGTTTTTGGATCGAAATCATGCACACATGACAAATGAAATACGTTCATTTTTTGGTTCACAATTAAAATTGTTACATTCATAATTACGAACGCTATAGGACGGTGTTTTCGGCTTTTCCTCGAGCGCCAAAATTCCCTACTACGACGCTGGTTTCTCATAAAAGCTCCCCTGGACTGCTGAAGAGCTATAAACATCCTATACGTCTACTTAATTAATTTTACGTCTGCACTTAATTTAATTCCCATAGCCTTCGTCGGCTGAGCGTCCAAGAATTTAATCAATAGTACACCCACAAAGTTATTTATAAAGGTAGGAAAGCCGCTAGTTCTAGGATATCGTTTTGATATAGATTTTTTACGACTATATTATTTTTAGAATGATTCGGAGTTCGTTTATATTGATTCAATATGTCAGCTAAGTGTAAAGCAAAAGGCATATTTTGATTTGTTCCAACAAGGCTGGAACCTCTTTTAGAGAGTGTTTTTTTATTTTTACGGTTTATATTTTTTAATATGTTTTCTATTATTAGAGTGCCGTAACCATTGAGTGCTGCGCATTTTTATATGAGTGAGTTCTTTCTGAAAGTCTATTTTGGAAAGGGGTGCTCCCCGTGGCATAGCAAACTCTTATGGGGGCCCCGTGCAAAATTCGATTTTGGGGCCCCTATCATTAATTTTATCATGAAACATATAGGATCATTTGAGGGCCCTCTTTGGCAGGGGGCCCCGGTGCATTGCACGCCACTGGGTGCTCCAACAAGTCAAAATGCATTAAAATATCTGCTCGCGGAGTCACCAGGAAGCTTCAGAACATCTTCTACAAATACTTAAATTTATCCACAGTATATGTAATTAAGGACAAAATTGCCGACTTTCTCCATAAATACCACATTTTCATAAATCAGTAAAAAATATCTTCCGACGCATGCAATAAAATATACCCTGGATTTACAAAAAGCAAACTCGAAACACGATTCAAAGAATAAGACATAAAAGAATAAACAATTCAAGCGTAGTGTTACACATACATGCGGAAAGAATTCAATAGACAGTGGTTAAGGAGGAACTCTTTCCACATTTAAACTTCACCGTAGTATTCAAAATTAGTTATTAATTGCCTCTACAAGTATAAAAAAAAGTATCAAAAATTGAAAAACTAAGTACTTTGTCTTAGGTATCTCCAACAAGATTTATCTACCATAAGTACTTAAATGTCAATTTTTGACACCTAAATGCTTAATTCTTGAATTCGTTTTCGACCGTAAGACGAGCTCGATAATTCTCTAGTGGGCCTCTCGACATGTTACGGGCTTAACTTTCGTCTCCCTCCCCCTCCCAATACACTTTCACGCCGAAACTAACGGGCAATATAAATTCGCAACGCAGCGCAGCCAATTCATTCCCCATCGTCCATCGATGGTGACAGCTTAGCTATCGAAAATACTTATTTATTGTCCATGGGTATTTAGAGTGTGTGCGTGATTAAGTGCGTGCGTGTGAGAGTGTTACTGCATAGATTTTGTATTGTGTTTGAGCGAGTGAATGCGTGACTGGGAATACCCTGTAGCTGTGGTAAAGACGCGCCAACACCTAGATACTAGTGTGAGTTTGACAGCTGGTCCCTGGCGTGGAATAACTACGCTGTAAACCGGTATTCTTTATTTTTTAAATCTTATTATTATTATTCTTTTTCTTTTAAAGTTTGTTCAAGATTTTTCTCCGTTTTCCATTTGTGTGCTTGCTTGCTTACTTTTGAATCTCTAAATATTATAACTTACGGTTAAGGAGTAATTCATTCTCCATGACAAAATTATGAACTGATAATGAAAGAATCTCAGGTTTGCGCCATCCACGCCAACTAAGGAAGGGAGATAGTCCAACGGACGATAAAGTCCATTGAGTTCATGTTTGAACACTAGAATGGAAGCACTTCGAGAACGCCTACTTTTTTCCAATATGGCAGAACACGAAAGGAATAAACACGACAAACCCTACTTAAGAGGTGAGTATATTATTAGTTTCATTTAACCACTTGTCAAGTCTATTCGTTCGAAAAATATTTCTCTACAAAATTCACACATGCACTTCTATGATGTCTGCAATTCTGCAAGGTTTGCTTTTACGAGCCGCTTTTTGAGTGATCCGGTTATTGCTAGTCTTATCCCCAAAGGGATTGATTATACCTAGCAAAAGAATTGTTTAGTAGCCGCGAAAAAGGGCAGATAAGGTTATGCCTGGGAAACAAGGCATCTGTGAAGTCGTGTTCGAATTTCAAATCTACCATTGAACGGCACGCAACAGATTATTGTGAAGCGCTTCCTTTTACGTTTTGTCTCAAAATCCAAACTAATATTCGTATATGTATATCGAATGTTTTTTTATGACTTTTAATTGCCTTTTAGTCTATATTTATTGAATTAGATACTTTTTATTATATGATTTTTATAATCGACCAGCTTAAAATTATTGACAGATTATTGCAAGGTTTACATAATTTGACGAGTTTTTCTGTATTTTTTTGTACTGTACATTACTATCGGGCGGTGAGTAATTTGTAATTCGAAGCCTTAGCTGTAGTATATTTTATCTATTATAAGTTTGTCGATTTCATTTAGTTAGATTTTCGTTGGTTTAGGAGAGATGAAATTTAAATAATTCGTACTGAATCATTCAATCTTCATGCTTTTGAGATTCTTGGCGGATTGAATCTTTGGATATCTGTATATGAGATAATTTAGCTGTTAGGGGTGGCACCGCAAGAGAAAATAAATTAGTGACAATCTCTCTCTCTCTCGTAAATTAAATCGTTCTTAATGTTAAAGTTTTGAGTGTTTTGTCAGCGATTAGCAAATTCAAAAGATGGATGAGCGTCAGAAATTCTTTAGTAGGACACAAGCGGCACAATCTGTTATATATTTATCAATGTCTTCGCCAGATGTTGCTGCACCTCGTACGTTGGACATGCAAGTTCGAAACAGCTTACTTCATATTTTTGTAATGAGAAAAACAAACAACGGAAACATAAAAAGTGATGAAAGTGAAAGTTTTCCCTGCAGATAAAAATATTCGATCGCTACACGAATATGATTTTTACTCCAGAATTCGAACGGACTCATTGCGTAAGTCGGCTTCATATCAAAAATGCTGTTATCAATATTTTTGTGCCTTCCTTTCTGAGTCCGTATTTATATCGGCCTTTGAGGATCCGCGACATGACGTAATATCGCGGGTTAAAGCGAACGAGCGAGATGTCAATCACAGAGATTAATTTAAAGCAGGCGTGGTGACGGGAAGTGTGACGACTTGAAATATTTTGAGGATCACGTCTGGCGCTCAAATGAGAAGTTTTTTTCGGTCGCAAACAACTATCTCACGAGGGAAAAAACATACTCTTGCTCTCTGAGTAACGTCATCCCGCGATAATGACCGTTCATTCTGGCATTAACTTCATGAGGAAGGCTTTTGATGCAGCAAATTCTCCCTCCTTATCTTAAGACAGGAAAAACAGTGCTGTGAACACACATATTTAGACGCTTTTTTTTTATAACTAACCCGTAGTTGTTTGGATTATGGTTACCAGTGGCGTATCCAGGAATTTGTCAGGGTGGGTTTGAAGCTAAACCCCCTGATACTTTTTTTTTTAGTGATTCGCGAACATGAAGGAAATTTTTTAATCGAGAGGGGGGGGGGGGGGAGTTATGACCACCAAAAACCTCTCCTGGATACGCCACTGATGGTTACTATCAGCGTGGCAAACTCGGACTAAATCTCAACCGGAAGATTTCGAAAAAAAAAGATTAGCCGTTGTTGTAATAGGGAATGTTAAATACATAATTTAACAACATCTAAAACCAAATTCTAAGTCTATACTACTCAATCTATTCAATGCTAACATTTTATTTGTTAATAACATCAAATAAATTTATTTACATGTTCAGAAATATTTTTGTTGTTTTTTGAAAGTTTCAGTAACATTTCTTACTTTTGACTCGCGTATAAAAATCGCGAAATTTAAAATTCAGCCTAGCGAGAATACTCGACTTCACTAAATGTGCACTTATTAAATTACGTTCTTCTGTCCAAATGTTATCCATCATCGGAAATAGCACTGGTTAATTTTTATGTACCGGAAACTTTCCTAAATGCGACCCGCAGTCCGAAGATTGTACTCTAATCTCTTCAGGGACAATTTTAGTAATTTTTCACTTACAATTAGTTGAAGATAATCTTGCATTTAAGATGTTAAACGAAGATTTCGTTGTTTATAAAGATTTGTGAACCTAAAAATAAAATTAACCTATACCTGTCATTTTAAAGTTTCAATTTCTATCAATATATACAAGAACTTTATGGCTAATTATGCCCTAGTCTCCTAGAGGAGGATAAACACGAAGGCTTCTAGTGAAACCCGTGTGGTGGCAACCCTGATAATGACTATACGCCTCGGTTTATCCGTTGCAATCCCGGACGTCGGCATGCCGTGCCGGCGTTCCGACCCGAAGGCCAAATTTCGTGCAGCCGCAAAATTTTTCACTTATAATTCAACTAGGTCGCAGTCACGAGATTTATTTACTCTTCAGTTTGAGCATTCGTGAATGACACAAAACTGAAAGCCGCGCATTGTCTCGTTTTTTTTCTTCTTCGGCACATGCAATGTCCCGGTTTTTTCATCAGAAAATGACGCGTTCCGGTTATTCCTCCTCAGAATCTGGTCTCCGCAGTCCAGGCGGGTCTCTTCCGAGAAATAAATTTCTCAAACGTGAGTAAGCCAACGTGAGATCAGAGAAAGCTCTGACACGGCATCGGTACTTAAAACCTTCCTTTTTAGACGTTCGCGCGAACGGAGAGGGCCTTTGGCATAAGTTCCCGTTAACTCGGCGTGGAAGTGCGAATCTTTTTTCATGAGCTATTAAGATTTTTTAGCTTTGGATTTATTAATGCTTCAATTCGAGGAATCCGGCGAATACTGAGATATTAATATTTTGTCACAGCGTGACTGCTTTACATCATCACGTATATTTATCTCTGATAGAATTTTTTTCTAAATGCAGTGAATAAGTACGCCCACGCAGCCTATGCGATTTTTTTTGGGTTAATCAGTTTAAGAGGAACCGCTAAGAAACATTATAATTATAAGCCATTATTTCTTTTCGTGCACGAAATAAAATTTTCTATGGAAATAATGATTTTAAAAACTATTTGTGTTTCTATTAATAATTAATTTATCAAAAATTCTCTGGTTATTGCTCCATCGGGCGTCATTAATTATTACACCGGGACCCACACAGACATAACTATAACTATATTTTCATTTTAAAAAAATGTATTTCTAATTTCAGCATTTTGAGGTCGATCATGGATTAATTAATTATTAGTATACATCCCGTATTTTCTTTCGTGAAAACCTTTCCGGTAGAAATGCTTCGAAACAAGTTGGCCTTTATTACATGCAACGTCTAGTCTAGACAGTGGCGGATGCAGAAACCAAGGGAGGGAGGCGATCGCCTCAATTGCCCCTCCACCCTCTTGAATCCGCCGCTGCAAACGATCCTTTATTCTGGAAACCTCTCCCCTTGTCAGAATCTTTCTATTCCTTTCCCTACGGACCTAATCAAAGTCAAGAAATTTTGCGCGGAATGGTGTTAAGTGGAGGGCAATGGGGATATCCAAGGGAGGGTGGGAGACAATCTTTAGTCATTTCTCCGCCAGCCCACCTAAACTCTATTTTAAACCAAGAGCTGTAAAGGTTTTTAAAACGATAAACAAAACGTTTTCGTCTGCCAATATATTTCCAACGGATTTAGCTTTCTCGGATACGACTATTTATCTGTTAGAAAGGCGAGATGCATCCTTTAGATGGAAGGCCCACCAGGAAGGTGTTTAATATTTTGATTGAGCTCTAGCGACCGATAGGATGGGCGCCGTTGGCCGGATAGCGTGAAAACATGCGGGTGTTATTGTTAGGAGCGGCCGTTTCTTACGCGAACACCCCTAGTCAAGAGTTCAGGCCCGCTTCTACATCTATCTTTAGTTTTCTATAAATGTCTACCAACTCTACTCAAACTGGCAATATATAATATTACGGCATTAATCAACGCGTTTTTTAAAATACGATTGTTTGTTATTGAAGTCCCTGAATATATGCGTCGATCTATATTTTTGTTTACTATATAAGTGACGGATGCCATAATACTGTATGCATTGTATATTCTTTAACAGACTGTCACTTATACGGACCTGTCCACGACATCCCTCTTACTCCCATTTACCGCCAATTGGTTCGAGCGAATTCAAATAAACAATAGTAATTTCCGCTTATTTTGAATCATACGACCTGTTACGCAGTTATAATATCTTAAGTTAAAGGTTAAGTTTTAGCATTGCACACAGGTTGTTCGATTAATAATCTATGGAAAGTAAACAACTTTTTGTTGTTAAATTTATTGGTTCTTACGTATTATCCCCATGTCATACTTACGTATTATCCCCATGTCATAAAAATAGTAACAGGATAACAACAACAAATTGGAATGCGTGTCGGGAATTGGTTCGAAAATAGTAAACTTTCCTATACTACGGCTGTGTGATTCTTGTATTGCTGGGCAGAAGAAATGACATCAATAGAATGGTGCAAAAGAACAACTGGATATGTAAAAGAACTTTCCTATACCACTGATAATAAAATATCGTAAATCCAACAATACGTTGTTACTCTGTTAATATTTTTATCTCGTTTGACTGTTGTGCCGCAAATGGAGAGGATATTGGCGAGCCTTCGGCTCGCTTTGTTTTAATGGGTAGTCGTCTCCGGGCGCTACCGTGCCCTTCGCCTCGCCCGGAACCAAAGTATCCCGGTGATTGGGTTTGTAAATGTCGAGACAGGCCAATCAGTTTCTGTTAATGTTGTAATGTTGGCATGGGGATAATACGTAAGTTCCAAGTTATTTTTTTCATGATCACAATACTTTCCCATTACTTCGTATGGAGAAAAGTAATAAAAATGTCCCAAATATAAGTTTGAATACATCATAAAATCGGACTAACTGAATACTACTTTCAATTTTAAATAAAGAATACAATCGTTAGGTACTGAAGTTACTAAACCACCCGCTTATCTGAGACGTGAAAATCCCGATTCAAGCGAGGTACCTCATTGCATGATAGTCATATTGACAGAAGCTCAACTTCAACCATCGACAAAAAATAATAAAGATTGACTTTCCCATATGTCCATCGCCGACATCATAAAACCTGCTATCTGAAAGCCTTATCTTGCGCGCATTATCTAAGCTGTTATTGGCTTTAGTTTGTTTTGCTTGAAGATTTTTACTTTCTCCATACGTAGTATAGGGAAAGTATTGTGATCACGAAAAAAATCGACTTCAAGATTTCAACGGAAATACACGATTTAAGGTCCCTAGAACACGTTTAGACTATTTTCGGAATGTTTGTGTGTGTTCTAACTCAAAAAGTACTTGCCATATCGTTAACAAACTTCATATATAACACTTTAGCATGAGAGCAAAGAACTGATTAGTTTTTGGACAAGACCGGTTAACCGGAAGTCGAGGTTTATTCGAAACCCGATTCGGTTTTTGCGATATTTCTCCGTTAAAACATCATTATTCTATATACAATTCTATAGAAAAATTATAGAGAATGTAACTCCATACAACTTTCATTTGAAACAATTTTCCATAGCAGTTATTGTTTAGGAATTATTTATAAATAATCGGTTTTTTCGGTTTCCATCAAATATCTCCTTAAAAATGTCGTTATAGGTAATCTTCCTGAGGACCAAAGTTGTAGAGAATAATATTTCTTCCAAGTTTTGTTTGAAACAAATTTTCGTAGAACTATCCATTTCAGAGATATTTAACTTATTTGTAAATTTCCAGTATACAGCGCCACCAACTAGCGATGAATTCTGTAAACATATTCAACATATAATTTACGGCAATAAGGACGACTGTATTCTTTTACGATACGAAATAATAATTTTGACTTATAATGCTATTCATAATAATTTAAATATCTATACCCCAAATATTGAGAAAGTCATGTGTTGGTCACATAAGATTTTATTTTTAGGTTGAATTTAGCTTTTTCTAATACAGTGTTTGTCTACTCTATATAATGTGATAGTTCATTAAATCTTATTAAACTTAGTAGTGTTTTCCATTCTCACGAATATCCAGACGTGAAAGTCGTAGACGTCATCAGATGGAAGTTCCGGAAAAAGGTAATTCGGGTCTCGAGGTTTTCCCCCTCAATAATAATGGTCATGGCCTTGGCGTGTGAATCTATCTACCGAAACGAAGAGACAAAAAGAAAAGACCGAAATCAATACGCATAGCTACAGACCGGTGGAATTCCCGTAACGCGGTCTTTAGAAAAGTGTAGCCGGAGGTGGTCGCCTCTCGAACGCCATTCCACGCTCCAAAGATTTATAGAGGTGAAACGTATGACACCGAGACAGGGCGGAAATCTTCAGAATGCGCGAGATTACTGAGAGTTTTAGGAATAATACAACTCCACAGCATTACGGTATTATTATTATTAATTTATATTTTTTATTATTATATAATTATTATTAATCAGTATGCTACACGTAGGCCGTACTGTCTATACACATATATACAGTCTATACGCATATACAGGGCCGTGCCCAGACATTTTTCCGCCTGAAGCGAGATAGAATATGGCGCCCCCTGGCCTCGCGGGCCTTATGAATTTATTTTGATAGGTTTTCATTTTTGTCACATTTTGGCGCCCCCCTTCGAGAGGCGCCTGAGGCGGTTGCCTCGCTGCCTCACCCATCGGCACGGCCCTGCGCATATATACAGAATATGGTACAGAATACAGTATCGAAACATTGTCCACACGTTGAGCTTAAACTTTCTCCAATCACGGAAACCTAAGAGATGCATCGTGTGTCCTGAAGCCGCGATAAAAGCGACGTTGCGCAAACTGGGCTGTCATCCAAATGCAGGCAGGAGAAACACGGCAGATCCATTAAGGCACTTTTTATGTAACTAGGGCGATACTCGTCACCAAGTAACATTCCAAACAAAATAATTTTCTCATACCCCTCTCTACACGTACGTACATTTATTCATCCAACTGACCCGTTTAAATTTCATACGTTTAGTATAAATAGATGATATTCGGCTCTTTCTGATTTTGAAAAGTATATTGTATCATACTTAATATAAAAAAAACGAGATGGACCCTATCCGTCTGTCCCCTTTTTAATATATATTTTTTTTGCATTTTAAAAGGCTAGAATCTATCTCAGCGCCGTGACAAGGGTGGGGCGAGCGGGGATCTTGCCCCGGGCAAAATTGTGATTATGTGTATTTTATATAAACATATATAAATATATACCATAAAATTTATTGAAATGGCGTGATAGAGTGAGATTAGCGGCGACGGGAAGACAGTACTTAGAATTATTATTTTTCACGTCATAAAATACAGGGTTTGGGCTATGAGCGCGATTCACGTTATTTGCTCCGGGCGCCAAAATATCTAGTCCCGTCTCTGATCTAGCCACTAATCTGGGATTTCGAATTTCGTACGCTTGAAAGAACACGTTTGCTTTAGTTAGAGATGTAGTTCTAATTCGTATTGAATTAGGACGAAAGTATTTTCGCCTCTTGTTAGCTATCGGTGACTTACAGCAAGCTTTCGTTATTTGTTTCAAGCAGTATGAGTGAAGTTCAGTTTTACTTAACAAATCTTTATTACTTCGAAATTTTATATTAAATAAAAATTTGATATACATATTTATCTTTCAAAATCGAAGAATAATTTAATCTGTATCTCTTATAATATTCATATTTATATATTCTGTAATATAATCTTATTAAGTAATAGTTACCTAGTTTTATAGTTGGGGTTGGTATTTGCGGGTAATTCTTGAAAAGATGTACCGTAGTAGCTGACAGAGTATTTATAAAACTTCCGGAGAAATTTCATACATACCAACTCGTAAACATTCGAGCCATAAATTTTGTCATAAAGATCTACTACATCGAATCAATGATGTATTATGAATGTAAATGTTGACGTAACCGTAGGGTGAAGCCTAGAAAGGGTCGGATAAACGCTGTGAATAGGAATAGGGGAACCTATTGACCGAGTACTTCCTAGGGCCAAGGGCACCTTTAATCCGTCCTTGAATCGACCGAGCGAGTATTAAGAGTTATATGTGTAAGAATGAATATTTCTTAAATTTACTTTAAATAAATGCCTATAAATAACTTCGGAAATATTTTGAAGCAAGTTGAATCAAAATTACTAATTTTAAACATCGAAATCCTCTCTCGAAATTTGAAAGAAGATTCTCCTGGTAGAAATAAAATCCTGGCAGAAATTGAAGAGGGTGTGCTTCTCAACAAATAGGAAACATTCGACAGCATATTATGCCCATAGATTACCAACTATTGTCTATCGCGCAGTAAAGAGTTAACGGTGATTAATTATTTATGTGAATGTCAAGAATGATAGCAAATTACGCGCTAATATAGCCAGTTTACCATACAGCAACGACATCAGTGGGATAAATAATTAATGCTGTGAATAAATTTGGAAGTAATGCCTCGATCTTGACTGTATCTTTCCCTATTTCTTCCATTTATCGGTTGATCGCCACCTACGGTAAAAGCAGGAATTTAACTCCTGTTGTGTTTCTTTTATTTATTTCATTAAAGGGAATGAGCTTAGGTTAATATATTAAACTGCATTAAAAACCCTAAATTTGATTTAAACAGCTTCTAAATTTGCAGCTTAAAAAAGCATATTAAATTCTATGTCTAAAGAACCATACTTTGTTCCAGTTAGCCCGAATATTAGTTTGAAAAATGAAAAAGGCAATATTAGGTCATTTAGTTCTAAGACTAGTTGTATGATTGTTCCCATATTATAGCTAGGATAAATGATCATCTTGCATAAAAATTTTTAGAATCATCTGTATAATTTCTAAAATGTTTCCCTGTTTGTATTCTTTAGAATTATGTTGCGTATTTAATTGTAATGAGTTTAACCAGTCACCCGAGCCTTGTTCCATTTAGTATGTCTCAGAAAAAAACAGAACATAATAATCAATTTTTTCAAACCCAGTAAGCATTCTTTGGTTCAATGTTGCTAAAATTTGAAACTATGATTATCTGAATAAAGTAAAACAATTGGCCACACAAATTTAAATTTCATAATTAAATGTAAATATTTTACCGAATTCACAATTGCATTACTGAAAGAAATTCTTTATATAAATATTTCATTTAGTGTTTTATTACAAACCCTGAAGAAGAAATATATAATTAAAATTTTATATTTTGCTATTCAATAATCTCCGACTACATAAAAATTGAAACTTTATTCTGGATCATAAAAGAGCGTTTTATATGTCTATTCCATTATTTTATTTAGAAATATTAATATAATTATTAAAAATGTACCTCAATAGCATCATAATATTTATACATTGCATCATTTTCATAATCTGATATATTCCTTGGAATTTTTATGATTTAAACTATATTATTTAAAAAAGAGTACCTAGGTCTATGAGGACTATTTATGTAAACGAAAGTCATGTCACAGACTACTAATTTTAAAAGTTTTATTTGAAATTTCCGCTTACTAGTTAGTATTTCTAAAGTACGGCAGATGGTGTCATTCTTGAACAGTTGACTGTTTGGAGGTCACCTTGACCGCAAGCTTTGACTGGAGTACGGAAGGCATAAGTCAACCTTAGTCCACCTTTGTAAAATATCAAAGAATACATATTTTGCAGCTTACAACAAGGTTCAGTGCTTTCACTATTTTATGTTTTGCCGCTAACACAAGTACAAAATATCTGGAATAAGTGATATATTACTTTAAAAGATGCTGAAGGATCTGATTAGAATGTCTCGTCACTAATGTACATCCTTGTTTCCAGATTTAGTAAAATATTATAAAATGGAGAACATAAAGCAACGGTTTATAGAAAGAGGCTCCCACAAGGGTAAAGGAATCGCAGTGTTTACCAGCGGAGGAGATTCACAGGGTAAGTACATAGTCTCTGGAAATATGGTTTTAAATTCACTTAGTCTCAGATTTTGCCTAAATGCTACCTTATCAATTTTTATAAACTTGTAAAACCGGTGCTACTGTTTCATTTATTGGTACGCTTTTTTGATTTAATGCAATCTGCAGGTATGAATGCAGCCGTCCGTGCTGTAGTACGAATGGGAATTTATTTAGGCTGCAAAGTCTACTTCATCCGAGAAGGTTATCAAGGAATGGTGGATGGTGAAAAGTACATAGTTGAAGCTAATTGGTCTTCAGTTTCTAGTATTATTCACAAGGTTAGCCTTTTTCCGACCTCTCATTATGGCATTTAATCACGATTGTCATACTAGTTTTATGGAAACAAAATGGTGTTATAGGTTAATGAAGTAACTTCAGAATTTGTCTATTTTTTGTTTGTTTTAAAGTGCTCCAAAAATATTGCTCCACCTTCCAAAAAATACCTTGTAGCATTTGTCTGTTCTGTAACATGTATATGTGGAAATCTGCTGGGGATGGCAAGAGGAAGGGGGTTACTTGGTACCCACTGGATTGTCTGCCCGTCATCATGACACTCTTGGCAAAATTTTGAAGACTTGTCTTTGATTTTGGCTTTAACACTGTATACTCCCATTGTGTACATAATGAAATAAAATTGGGTCACTCATAGTAGGTGTCAGTTAGCCAATGTTTTTTTTATTCTGATAATAATTGGTTCATTTGGTAAACTTGTTAGAATTAGTATTCTCATCATAACCTCACAAATTGTAAATTGGTAAATATGAATCTTTGAGTGTAGTTAAAACTGGGCCTACTTTAAATCATTCTATCATTTACTATGACTGAATTTTGAGGAAGAAACACTGTGATGTGGTATATTTTCTGGAATAAAAGACAATAATAGTACATGGTTTCAGTATATATTCTTAACAAACTAATAATTTTGCTGTAGACTTGGTATAATTTGGTTGAAAAAGTAGCGGAAATTTTTGCTATTTCACAAACTATATATACAATGCTTTTTTTATAAATTGTAAAATGCCTCTCCCACCCCCTCCACGTCTTTCTGCACCCCCTTCTCCTCCTCTATTGAATTTGTGATGAACTTTTAATAACAAACTTGATAATAGAAATCAAAATGTTTAACATTTATAGATGCTCTTTATTATTTTTTCTGGTTACTTTATAATAAATATTTAATTTAGCACCACATTATGAACCTGCACACTGGGAACGTGCCTTGGCTGCCATGCCCTCACAGTGCATGTGCATATATATGCAAACACAATTACATATATACATCACACACAGGATTTTTCTGACTTTTTTTTAGCTATTTCTGTATTTTGTTTGTTAACAAGAGTTTAATTCTTTTAAAAACGGATTTTGCTTTCTCATTCCTTGCACTTATTTGTTGATATTCATCTCTTGTTATTTTGCTTCCTAAGCATTAATAATGCTGCCTGTTCTGATGGCTTTCAACCAATCATTATAGTAAAGTTATTTCCCAATTTTCTCATAATTTCCATATTTTTCTATATTTTTGTGATTATAGATGAATTAAAATAATGAGAAGGATGTGTTCAGTATTCAAATGTTGTGAAAATATTTCAGGGAGGTACTGTAATTGGGTCTGCCCGATGTACTGAATTTCGTGAGAGACCTGGTCGTCTAAAAGCTGCCAGGAACTTGGTAAAGAAGGGAATTACCAATCTTGTGGTGATTGGGGGTGATGGCTCACTTACTGGTGCTAATTTATTCAGGCAAGAGTGGCCTAGCCTTCTTGATGAATTACTTGAAAAAGGTCAGAGCATTAAAATATTTGGCAGTTCATTTCTTTCATCTCATAGTTATACAATTTTTTGTAATTTGCTATTGCATATAGTTTAATTTCAACTCACTTTATTTTCTCAGTTAATCTTCTGGAAATGATTTAAATTACCCATCTACAATTTTTGCGTATTATAAATATTCTCCGGCCTTGTTTGTTTATGATTTCAAGCACTTCTATTGTTATTAGTTTTATTTCCAAGAAGGTTGATATTGCATTGTTAAGGCAAATTATCAAAGTAAATGTTGCATTGGCATATTAGTCTTTTCAAAATGAACTTTCTTGTTTCTGTATAATTATATTTTTTATGTTAAAATAGTTTTATAAATTAACATTTTTAATAAAGTAATAGGTTAATAGCAGTAGCAGAACTTCCTTTGTCTGACTTAAAAATTTTTCAATTCCAGGGGAAATTACAAAAGAAGCTCGGGAGAAATATAGCCATCTGCACATTGCTGGGATGGTTGGATCTATCGACAATGATTTTTGTGGAACTGACATGACAATTGGTACTGATTCTGCCTTGCATCGTATCATTGAAGCTATTGATGCCATTGTGTCAACTGCATACTCTCATCAGCGAACATTCATTATGGAAGTCATGGGACGACATTGTGGGTAAGATGTAACATTGATCACTTTTTTCTTATATATTAAATTCATTTTTCTATTGATTTAAAATTATCTATTTTAATTTTCCTTATTTTTATTCATTGTAAATTGCAGTAATTTTATCGGTATTAAAATTAAGTTTAATGTAATGGTTTAGCAGCTATCTAATTCAATTTATGAAATTTTACATATAAAATTATTAATGATTATGCTAAAATTACACTCACTCACTATAAAATAAAATTTATAAGCTTGCTAGTTGATTGCGTGGCAGCTATCGATTGAGAATATAGAGGAATATTATTAAATTTGGAAAAATGAAAAGTGCAGAAAACAAAATTTACATACTGCTTTAATTACCCTCTCTTAAAATGGATTTTAACATTTAAAATTAAATGTTTATAATTTTCTAAACTCTAATTTCATCTTTTATAGTGATAGCATATGATTAAATGTTGGAATTGGTAAAAATCTGTTTAAGTTTAGGTACCCTAAATCTCTCAAGGTTGTAATGTAATTGACTATTTCTTCATAGGAATTTAAGTTTATATTTACTGGTAAAATTGTTGCAGTTATATAAAATTAGTTCTGGTTTTTTTGGGATTGTTAATGACATTTTTAGACCTTAGCAACATAACCAGTTTTCAGGTTGAGCAGTATGGAGATATTAAATTTCTTACTAGTGATTTTGCAATCTACATTATGATAAATGAACTATAACCATAAAAAATCCAATTTTGCATGCAAGGTGTGTCCTTATATTCAGAAATTTTATCAAATAATGAAACATATGATGTATTTCATATAAACTCATAATCTTCACAACGTTTTTCCAGAGTATAATATTTAAAGGATTCTAAATGAGCTTGAAAGAAATTTTTGTTAAAAATATTAATGAAATTTGTAATTTGAGAGATGTGACCAGAAAAAATATAAGAATATCAAGTACATACTTAGGTCCAATCAAAATTCTGTTTAATTCACAACAAAATAGGCTCAAAATAATTTTTAAGTGTTTGGTTCCTTTAAGTTTTGTACAAGTTGCATTTCATGATACTTTAATAAATTATTTCATTTTGTTTTAATTATAGCTGGGAAGGAGTTTTAAAAAAATCAATATTCTAAATAGTTATCATCAAGAAATGATTGTTAATTGGCTTGTTTCCAAGAAAATGTGATTTTTCTTTTGGTTTTAAGGAGTATAAACCCTAAATTTATTTTTAACAGCCTTCAAATCTAATGTAAAAGCATCAAGTGTGTTATCAACCCCTGCTTATGTTAAAGAATGTATAATAATTTTACAAAAAGTGTGAGTGTAAGAGTGCATAAAGGAAACTTGTATTACGAGCACATTGTAATATAATGGAGCATTCTCTCTAGTCTTGGATCTCAAGCAAAGCATCTATCATTTACCAATCATAGCCTTTCAGGCTTTTGGTACATCTTAATTGTATGTTGTTTCAACTCAAGTAGTATAGTATTTAATTGTTAAAAATGTCAAAAGCTTGAATGAATCATACCAACTGAAACATGCGTAGACTGAAACCAGCATAAAACATGCTGTATTTTGGTCCACTTTTCAAATATAAAATTGTTGTGTGAACATTATGCAAGAAAAAATATTATAATAAATACATAAATTTGTGATAGATGACTGTGAGAGATATGCACCAGACAGAGGGAATACAGCTGTTAGTTGTATTTTTTTCACATAAATTGGGCCATTAACCTCTCAAGTGTGTACGACGACATATGTCATCCAACACAGCATATTCTGTTACAGCTCCTATCTTCTTTGTTCTTTGAGCCACAGAAGCAAATGATGTATTCACATAAACGTCATGAGTCAGGGAACATTCCTAAATGAACATTATCTCTCTTGCCAATTGAATATTATTTCAATAGGTATTTCCCCTCATTGTCTGTGACATGGCATCAACAAGTAAGTCGCTTACTGATGCAGGAGCACTGAATTTAATTGCTAATGATGGAACTGGCAATGAAAGTATTGTTTCATTTGTGTGTGAGATTTCAGAAGGATATTTGTTAACTTCAGAAAGTGAAATGGGGATGTTAGTTGTGGGGATTAGAAAATCAAAATGAACTGACTGCCCGTGTTTTTCATTGGAATGGTATCGATAGTACAAATGTAGTTTCTCCTTTTAATTGTGAAAGTGGTGTGAACCTTAAAATTTTAAGTGATAGCCCACTAGAGTACTTTGAAAGTTTTTATAAAGTTTCATAAAACTAATTGTTGAAGAGACCAATCGGTACGCAAGCTGATATTTGGAGAAAGAGAAAACTTTTTCCTTTCGTAAGTTTAGGTTTTTGAAGTGGTATCCTGCCTCTCCTAATGAAATAAGAATTCTGTTGGGCAGAAGCGTAACTATGGCAAGGCACAGCAAGGCATTGTCTTGGGGCCTCTGCCCCGGGTGGTCTCAAGACGGCAAAAAAATTATTGTAATATGAAATAAATTGACAATGTTATATTTTTAATTTCTAAAATGTAAAATATAAATTTAAACTATATGTATAAATATTTAATTCTGTTATGGGGCCTCATTTTAATTATTTGCCTTGAGGCCCCAAAACTGAAGTTACGCCTCTGCTGTTGGGGATGTATCACCTAATGGACATCATTTCTAAACCAAATATAAAGATGTAGTTTACTCGTAAATATCTTTAAGCAACTCCATTTTACCAGATATTATAGCTGAGGAAAGATTTTCTCTTCTATTGGGATTTCTGCATTTTGTGGATAATAATGACAAAGACTTAATCCGTAGTTAACCCAAAATTTACAAGATAATTAATATTGTGAATTATTTGAAAGCAAAATTTCAGGCTGCTTACTTACCCGGTAGGGAAGTTTCTGTTGACGAATCTCTTTTGTTGTGGAAGGGCAGACTTTCCTGGCGATAGTATTTGCCATTGAAATCTGTTAGATTTGGGATGAAGATTTTTTTAACACTGGATATTTGCTAAATTTTATAATTTATAATGGCAAAGGATCTGAAATACATAGCAATTGCATAAAAGACAATAATTTATTATCTTCTAAGGTTGTTCTTCCGCTTTGTGAAAATATTCTTGATACAGGTCGATGTATATACATGGATAACTTTTACTGTAGTCCTGACTTGCTTCAAAGGATAGTTGATAGGCATACTGATTCAGCTGGCACAGTAAAGTTGAATTGGAAAGGGATGCCTGCAAAACTAAAGAAAGGGGAGCTGCAACATGGCTAACAGGGCATCACTTCCCAGAAGAGAATCTCTCTTCAGGTAAGAGAAGAGTCGGACAAAGGAAGTGGGTTGTTTGCACAAACAAGGGAATAAGGAAGGAGACAGCCTACCGATATAAAAACTGCCCTGGAAATCCTCCTCTGTGTGTTGTACCATGTTTTGAAATGTATCACACATTATCCAATATCGCAGAATAAAGTTGGTAGTACAATAGATATTTGAAATTATAAAGTAGAAGTCTAAAATAATTAATAAACAGCAAACCATTCGTGGTTAATATTATGTACTTATTTTTTCAGATTTTTATTTTTAATATTTTCCGAGAATTAAATTGAAATCACATAGATTGCATTCTGGAGCATTTAAGTGCCCGAGGGAGCCATTTTAAAATCACGCTTGAGGGGTTAATGTTATTTTTACAATGGTTTATTTTAATAATCTGTAACATATTTTTGTTGTAACCTTTTCTATATACATGAGTTGAGGTATAAATAGGAATTTTACAGTGGGTTTGTGCTGTATTAGCATTAATTCAACGATTTTTCCTTAAATTGATCTTGTATGATTAATTACTTTACTAAAGATTTAGAGGTTGGCATGTTTTCAATTTATGTATATTTTTATGTAGATGAGAACTTCTGACATTTAGAAGTCAATTATTTAGATTTTTATTTTGTACCCAACAAATGTCATTGATAACATTACTTTCTCTGCTTAAACTCATCAAATAAAATATTATAACAAAGAGTACCACATTCATTACCAGAATCGCTTTTATGATGAAAGTATTCATTGTTTGAAGCGTTTTAAAACTCTTGGTATCAGAGCCTGAACAGATTCATGCATAAAATTTGTTTTTGTTAAATGGTTTGTATTTGGAGTAACTTGGTTGATGCTTGGTAAAAATATTCTTTTTGAAAATGAAACAGAACTATGTTACTAGAGCAGCATGTTGGTTCCCATACATAATAGTATGTGAAAATGATACTAAGTGTATTGTGTTATTTGAATTTCAATTTCATTTCTGCTAATGATTGTGACAGATACATAGAGAGATTTTTTTATCAGTGGGCAATATTATTTTTTAAAGAGCGATATGCAGTAATGGCAGTAATATAAAATGTTCTTAAACTTAGTCTTTTAGTTTTGTTTGTTTATCCTATTAATTCCAACCTTATGCTCCATTCTAGTTATTGTGAATGGTGTATATTAAAACTGAATAGGATGATTGAAATAAGTAAAAACATAAATGGTTTTGCATTACAACATTTTTGGTTTTTTTTATTTTATAGCATCTTCACTTGCACATAGATTTGATTTTTCAAAATTTGTTTAAAATAAGAACTGGGAGTAAGGCAGAGGAATGTTGAAGTAATCTGTATTAACACAAGTAGTGTGTTACAATTTTATTTTCTGTAGATCTTTTATACATACCTATTTCTTGTATTTATATATTTCATCAAACTTCTTGTTTTTCTTATATTTCAATCTGATAAAGTACCAGTGTCCAGGATCTATGGAAATTTTGTAGGAGGACATTAAATTTATTATTATTTATTATGTGTTATTACTGATTTATAAAGAACAAATCATAATTAGTGTGAAATGTTTATATTCACATTATTTATCATACATTTAAATATATCTATCATATTTACCCATCTATATGATGATTTTTTTGTTTTTTTAAATCAAAGTTTGGGAGTAAACAAAGAAATAAATTAAAAAATAATAGTGGCAGTGATTTTGACAAGTTTGGCGCAGTTTAAATTGCATTTATCGTTGAATTCTACATTGTGATGACAATTTTTAGGGTTTTAGTTGGAGGCTTTTTTGGCATTGTTGAGTGCAAAGGAAAGCTTCCTTTGCACAATTTTTAGAGATTAAAAAAGAAAAATAACTCGATCTTATTTTTTTTAGTTAAGAAACTACCAAATAATTTTTTCCTAAAAATTGACTTTTGTAAAGGAGAGTCATATAATATAATATTTTCGAGGCTGTCTTATAGTCAGGTAAATATGGTAATTAAAGGTTTGTGATAAGATAATTGTTACTGCATCTGACCGAAAAAACTGGTGATTTACAGGATTTTATGGTATTTCCTACTTGTTCCTCTGCCTTCCCTCCATCCCCTCATGATCTTTGCTGCCCTGGAACAGGTACCTATCCATAGTTGCAGCTCTTACAAGTGAGGCAGACTACGTGTTCTGTCCCGAGAGTCCACCTCCTTCAGATTGGCCTGAAAAGCTGTGTGACAAGCTGGAGCAGGCAAGGCTGCTGAGCATAAAAAACTTTTGCAGACTCATCTACTTTTGTTGTCATTTGAAAATACCTCAGCTTGTTAATTAACCATGCTTATCCACAATAAATGTGATATTTGTGGGATAGTGATTATCTAATGTACCCTGACTTTTTTTATGTGAGTGCGTAATGATGTGAATATCTTAGCATTTGATGCTAATATGTTTGTTTTGATGCTTCCCAGTAGAGTGCTTTTGCCTTGTAAATTTGTTTATTTTTCACTACTTATTTCAAGACCAAT
This sequence comes from Uropetala carovei, assembly GCA_036926305.1. NCBI lineage: Eukaryota > Metazoa > Arthropoda > Insecta > Odonata > Petaluridae > Uropetala > Uropetala carovei. Next base: position 7,793,557 of record JAXCHB010000169.1, read on the forward strand.
ACTCTAATTTCCAGAATATATCATTTATCCATTATAATCCTCATTTCTATAATTTACTGTTGTATATATTTTTTCTGTAATGACTGTGTTGCTGATTGGAAGTACATAATTTACATAGCCAATCCAGTTATGCTTAATTTCATAGATTTTTTGCTTTTATGTTAAGCAGTTTATTAGTTGTTGCAGTGCATTATTGCTTTAGTACTGAGTTGTTTAATTCAGCTTTTTTCACAGTATGGAAATTTTTAGTTTAGTCATTAGTCTCATTATGTTACACTTTTCATTTATAGGTTTATAGATTTCACTGGAAATGGCATTCAAAAATTCAGTTTTCACCATTAATGTTTTCATTTTTATCATTATTGATGATCACTTACAAACAAATGGAAATTGGATATTTAATGTATTTTTATTTGTCTATTAATCAGTATGTTCACTCAGTTCATTTTCACTTGTTCAATTTCTAAAGAATGGTAAATTATTGGATCCAAGAGGAATCTTTTGTATTCTTCAGAAGGCAGTGATCTAATTTTATTATTTCATTAAGATTCGATGAAATTAAATTTTTAAACCATAATACTGTAGATATGTAATTATTACTATATCATTAAATTGTACAAATTACATCAAATTGGATATATTTCATCGCATATTGTATAAATGCTGATTATCAGTTGCAACAAGGGGAGTTCTTTGAATAATATAACAAGTATTTTTATGAATGATACATTTATTGAATTGAAAACAATAAGACTTTCTTTGATTTATACCAGTTTCTCCTTAGCTGTACACTAGGTATTTATGGTAGCTTAGCTTGCTTGCAACCAATAGGTCAACTATTTTTAGGATGTTCTTTAATAAGCATGAAGAAATTGTCCTCTTTTCAACAACTAAAAAGAAAAAATTTAGCATGCAAAAATTTGTCTTTTACTACATTTTATCTGCATTCATGTGATAAATAATTACATTTTAAGCTCATTTTTGTTTAGGCTCACTAAAGGTCTCTATTCATGTTTGTTACTTAAATCAGATTCAGTGTAATAAGAACTCACATCATTTCTTATCATCACTATAGTTTTTGTAAGAAATCCAAAGATCTTTCCATTACCTCATTTAGTCCATTTAAAAAGGTGATTTGGCAGTACTGACTACTATTACAAATCAAATGAGGCTTTTGAAGTGGTTTACCAAGAAAATCCATATTAAAAACCAGACAATTTCTAAGTGACATTTTCTGTATAAATGGTAGTCATTATATTAAAACTTTCTGTGCATTCATGCAGAATTTCATATATGCTTGTTACCTTATTTATTGAAACTCCCTTGTACTTGTTAATAATTCCCGTTTCATTATGTATGTGTATAAATGTAAAATATTTTAAACATGCTAAAGGGAATAACATATACTGCTTTTATAATGTAGTTCTTTAGGATGCAATGATACCATTCAAAATATCAGAAAACAGGCACTGCTGATACAGATGATATAACTGTTCAATTTCACATAAGCATGCATGAACTTTTTTTGTACTTATGAAATAGATAGTGTATGAAACATCTTTCTAGAAATAACTGACTTGTTTAGATGTTGATTTAGGTGCCATGGAATGACTGGTGCATACCTTATGGCTATTATATGATGGCAATGCCAAGCTTTATAGTATAACACGTTAGTAACAGCAAAGCACATACGTTATATTCTTTTCTTAGTTCTTAGAAAAGGTCTTCGGTTTTAGGGCAAAATTCCTAATTAAAAACCTGCCTTATTCAAAATGTAAGGGTTCGAACAGCAAACATTGCAATATGGGGTACATTTCAAATACAGAAAGAGTTTGTCAGAGTTTAGAAGTTTATTTGAGATATTTTTTTACAGTTTGAATTTATGATTTGTATTTACATTTTAGAAATTGCGTATTAAAGAAGCAGAACTGCGCACTACAATCCTGCCTGCATCATCCTACATTTGCTCATGCTCATCTGTCATCCTTTATGGTCTTTTTCATGCTGAATTGTCATTTATACTCACATGTCCTTCATGCGTATCATTTGATGTTTATCACAGCTGTTTTTATCGAGTGTCTGCATGTGCAGCCAAACTGTTTAATTTACCCATCTCCATTATGCTAATGTCATAATTTAATATTCTCTAAATTGATTTCAAACAACATCTTATTCTGAAAACCATTATGTGATGTATAAACATGTTCATTTCTTTTATTTTTGATTGATAAAAAGATTAGAATCTGAATTATAAAAATTGATTTAAATTTAATATTATGCTGTGTGTGCTTCTCTATTAATTTTAATTCATTTTCAAGTGTTAAAAAATGTAATATGTTAAAATAATATTGAGAAATCTAACCATCAAAATTACTTTGTGGCTTTTTGTATACAGTGGAAAATTATAAGCCAATGACATAGCTTTATCACAAAATTGTATTGGTATAGGATGCAGAAAATGGAATGATGAATTTAGTGTAATTTTATTTTGCATTGATTATTATTTTCATGGAAATATTGTTTTGTTTACCAAGTTTTTTGGAATCAATTGGCTAATATTTTATTGCAAATATAGGTTCTTTCCATCACATTTATTTGTTGGTACTAACATTTTAGACTTTCAGGACATAATACTTTTTCTCTCCATTTTATCCAGATCACCATTAACCATAGAGCATTTAGACTGATCACCTCTATGCAATTGCCTTTTTTGTGCATGATCTGTTTAGATGATTGAAAGTGGTGCTAACATTTTTGAAAATCCCTTCTCACTACAAAATGTTCATATTAAGACATTGCGATTCAAAATTCATTGTCATTAAAAAATCATTGTCATTAAGAATTCATTGTCATAAAAAATTCATTTTCATTCATATGCTAGTTTTTGTTAATATTTATTGAAAAATATGTCATCATACATCATTATTCTCTTTTCTTGTGCTTATATAGCAATTATCTTCTTTATGAATCCATCTGCTTGATATTAACTGATCTGAAACCTCTGATTTCTATGCATGTTGTTTTTTATGTTTAACCTCTCATCCAAATCATATGCTTCCCACCACATTTGCATCCATTTCTCTGGGGTTGACCTCTGGAAACTCAGCTACCTGGCACTTGTGGCATCCCTGGCAAGCGAAGCTGACTTTGTCTTTATACCAGAATGGCCTCCTGAGAGCGGTTGGCCCAGCAAGATGTGTAAGAAGTTGTTGCAGGCAAGCTATCGGTCAATTTAGGAATGGTTAGGTAGTCAGAAAGATTTAAAAAATTTATATTGTCATTGGAACTTTGGCAATACAACTCTGGCATTGGAATTTTTTTTAATTCTGTATTTTTTGGCTCACATTAACATAACGGAAAGGTTTGCTTTTTTCAGAAATGGTATATCTGACATCTTGAATTTTCTGTCTTTTTTTTAAATATTGGGAAGCTTTTTTCGGTTTTTAATGTGAAGTAGACGATGTTGTTTGTTCCTTAAATGTGGGTTGATTAGTGCAGTACTTTGGAGACATGCTAAACGTTGTAACACACTTTATTTCTGTATTTTTGATAGCAAAGACTAACAGTAACTGCTAAGTTATCACAGCAGAATTGTTGCTAGCATTGTAATTACTAAATGGTTAATTTGGTCCTTTTATTTGTATGTGCATGACTGATGAATGCTTATGCCCATATGTTTGTCTTTATATTCTAACATTTTAAACTTAAATTATCAATATTATGTAATAGTAAGTTTTACAGGTACTTGATTTGAAAGTAGTATGTTATAAATGACAATAAAAAGGGCTCATAAAATTTTGGGTTATATGCTTACCAGTGAGGATTGAAAAATTATTGTAATCAAATATATATATTTTGTACCAAGTGATCTTGATGAGAAGCTTATGTAATAAGCAAACCCTCCAATTTTGGTCAGTTTCTATCGCAATAGCCAAATAAACATTAAACTGTCTATTTATGTACTTAATCTCTTAATGGCTGTATTTAATTTCCTCGTTTCATAGAAGTAACTAAATGGTGAATATGGAATTATTTTTTATTACTTTCCTGTTTTAACTTTTTGTACACATTTTCTTTGTAGTTTGGAATATATGAACTGTCTACATTAATATAATGATTTTTATTCCTATTTTATCTGTTAAATTTCTCTGTCAAGTAGATTAGCTCATTATTTTTGTGAGTCCTGTCAGATATTTTTCAATTGGTAACAAACATTATGGAACAATTACCGTCTAAATTTTCAGATTTATAGTTAAATAGAAAAGTAAGAATCAGTGTAGTTGTTCATTTGAATTCTTTTATTTATCTTTAACATTTGTGCTTATAAGCAATTGGCTGAACATTAGTTTTTTATATAAAAAATATAAAGATTGAAAATTACTTAGAAAGTTGGAAATATATTTTCTTAGGTGTGCTGCTTACTTATGGCTGTTTTATTTCACTGCAATTTATGTGTAAAAATAGCATTATCACTCTAAAATATTTTATACGCATCTTTTAGGAGCGGGCTAATGGCCAACGTTTAAATATAATTATTGTTGCTGAAGGTGCAATTGATCGAGATGGTGAGCCAGTTACTGCAGAGAAGGTGCGCCAGGTGGTGGTTGACAATCTCGGACAAGACACAAGGATTACTGTTTTGGGTCATGTCCAAAGAGGTGGCAGTCCATCTGCCTTTGATAGAGTTCTAGTGAGTATGCCAAAATGAAATATTTTGAGGCAAGAACTTGTAACTATAATCATGTGTAATTCACAACAGCTACCGATTTATTAAGGCAAATAGTGCCATTTATATCTGATAAATGTCAACCTTGTTTCCTATAAATTATATAATGTTGCATTTTCGTCAAAAATTGTTACGATAGAAACAATAGTGTTACAGCCTTGATACAGGACTTAGGATGGGAATCACTAGCTGAGCGCCGATCACGCTCTAGGTTAAAACTTCTCGAAAGATTTAGAACGCATATATTCTCCAGCGATGTCGAAGAAATAATAAGAGCGCCAACTTATATTGGTAGAACGGACCATCCTCGTAAAATAAGAGAGATAGCCTGTAGGACTGAGAGGTATAAAGGCTCGTTTTTCCCTAGAACGATAGCTGAGCAGAACAGAAGTTACGAAAAGAAATCAGCCGACATAGAATGATACTATACATTATTATGCGCTTTACCTTGGTGCTATTGCACCCCCTGCCACACACCATTGCGGTGGCTTGCAGGGTGAACTATAGATATAGATATAGATAAATTGTGTGAGATGAATATTTTTTTATTGAAACAAAATTCTTAGAATGGGGATCAAAGAAATTTTTTCTGAAATTGTCTGAGATAATCTCCTTATTGGTAGAGGTGATGCTATCTGCCGTTGTTCAGAATGAAAATTCTGTTTAATGAAATAGAAAATAACAGGTTTTGATGAACTATTAAAGGGCTATCTCAGTTTGAATTTAACACAGGTTTTCCTTAATGATTGTTTTTTATTGATAAGCTAGTTACAAAAGAGGAGCTTAGAATTTTTGTGTGATGAGAAATTTTTTACCTTCTGGATATATAAGCTATATAAGGAAAGTATTTCTTGTTAACCATCAATATTTGCTCCTTTAACTGAAATTTGTTCTTTGATGAACCACTTTAGGTTTCTTTATTTTATGCATTTCGTAGTTATTTTTTCCAAGGACATATATCATTTCTGCTGTTTAAGTTTTGGAGATAAGGATCTCGGTCTCTAGCAGCCTTGTAAAGACATGATAAAAGGTATTGTCTCCTATTTTTTCAGGGTTGTAGAATGGGTGCAGAGGCTGTGATGGCTCTTATGGAGGCCACCCCTGAAACTGAAGCTTGTGTTGTATCCTTGGATGGAAACCAAGCAGTGCGTCTTCCATTAATGGAGTGTGTTGAGAAGACAAACGCTGTCTCTAAGGCTTTGGCTGATAAACAATGGGAATTAGCTGTGCAACTAAGAGGAAGGTATAAAATGCAAAAGATTTTATCAAATTCATTTTTTACTTAGCAAGGAAAAGCATAGAAATTTTTATTGATAAAAATATACTTTAAAAAGTTATATAAAATTGCAGAAAATAATATTTGTGATTGATTCAGATGAAATTGTCTAAATTGTGAGAAATACTATGGAAATTCTGATGACATAATAGGAGTTACATGCTGTATTAGATTTAATTTGAATCATAAAATATATGTGAATTAAGTTAATCTATTGTTCTTCTACTTATTTGAACCATGAAATATCCTGAAATTTATATTGATATATTTTTGCATCTACATTGAGTACATATGAAATTGAACTTATGAAGTAAGAACACGTTATAATAGTAATTATCAATAAACTTGGACTCCGATTTTTTTAAAGGTTGTTTTTGGTCATGTTTTCTCTGCTATTTTTCTTCTCTTCTTATTTTCACACAATTCTCTTTTCTGTGCATTCACAGGAGCTTCGCCCGAAATCTAGAGACCTACAAAATGCTGACAAGACTCAAGCCACCAAAATCTGCTTTTGATGAATCTGGCCATGGAATAGTAAGTTGTTTCTGTAAATGAAATTTTAACTGTGTGACCCTGTAATGAGCATTTATTGATGCTAAATTAATGAGCTATGAAGTTGTTTATGAACTACTTTACATAAGTTCTAAAACGATTTTGATAATATGACTATGTTTTTTATGGTTTCAGACAACTCAGTTGTGGAATGTATACCCTTGCCAAATATTTATAATAGCATAATAATCTTAGGAGATACTTTGAAGGTTAATCGAAGCTTACTTATGCTCCTGTTTTTGACAACACTTCCTGCAATTTAAATATGATTTTAATTCCCTTTCCTTTTAGTGAAACTCATACGTTTTAATTTTATATTTTATTTATTTTGTTTTATATTTTATTTTATAATTTATTTTATATTTTTGTTATTATTATGTTTTTGTTGAGAATTTAATGGATCTTTCTCATTTTGGCACAACATATCGTATATACTCATGTATAACACACCCTCGTGTATAACGCGCATCCGTACTTTTTGCCAAATAATCCCGACTTTTTCTTATACCCATGTATAATGTGCACCCTTGATTTTTGTGGGGTATAAGAACAAAATTATATCGTCATGTTAAGTATTAATTAAGAGTACTGTAAATAAATACATTAAAGCATTAAATTATCGTGTTAACAATTTTAGAATGCTTGGACTTGCCCAAAAGTATTACGTTCAATAAGCTCCACATTATGTCTTAGAGAGACATCATCAGTAATCGAAATAGCTGGAACCTACGATGAGGGACTCTCAGACGATTACTCATCAAACGATAAGGCGCTAAGGATTTATCATTCTCAGCAGTATAAACTTATAACTTTACGATCGAGAAATGAAAACATCACATAGGATGTTTGTCTTCCCCTTGCGACTGCAGCTAACACCAAATTAAAGCACACCACTGAGATGATTTCATCATCACGTTGAGTTTAGGAGGAGTTTTGGGTGATCTGTTTTAGTATTCGTTCTACCACTGACTCCACTGGTCTCAGCTACTTGGCCTCGCTTCTTGTTGTTGTTCGTTCTTCCTTAATTTGCATTTCGGCGCAATTTTATATTGTTGAGTGCAAATTTGAGCTCTGTGTTTGTGATTAAATCAATCAATTATGTGGTGGCCGCATTTGTAGTTGTGTTTAAAATGCACCTTTGCGGGCTGCATAAAATGCTCCCATGGTCCGTAGGTTCCTATAGCTTGTGTTTATAGTACCAATAACTCCATAAAATAAGGTAATATCAATATTTTGGTCTGCTTTTTGGGTTTTCAGGAATGAATTATACATTTATGACATTGCGTGTAAGGGAAAATAGCCCTCAATATTTGTCTTTTTGCTTATTGTCCAGTTTCTGCAGAACCAATTATGGATGAATATCGAGAGTTGCCTATACATACTAGAATCATTAACTAAATAAAATTATTTCTATTTACTTATTCTATGCTGTTTTCAATGTGTGTTTTGCGGGGTCTATCTGGTGAGTTTGCAAAAATTACAGCAATCAGCTAATGAGGTAGTGAAACACGGAATATTTGGAGAGGGTGGAATTATAACTGTATAGAAGTAATTAGGTGTTCTATACTTATGATTAATATATGTATAACCTTGATTATCGATAATTATCGTGGTTTTCCCCTCGATTCACCCAAAAAGCGAGAATCTGGTGCGAGGTAGGTTCACTTTAATTTCCAATTTTTAATTCCCCAAAAGTGTTACCTGTGTATAATGCGCACCCCTACTTGATGGCGTGAAATTTGGTCTTCAAACTCCTTGTTATACATGAGTTATAACGAATTTGAATTAAAGAATATTTTGTTATCAGATTTAATGTTAAAAGCTTTTTCAAAAGCTATTATAAATTCTTTTTTAAAAGAAATTAATAATTCAAGCTAAATAGTAAATAAAAAATTAATTAATACAATAAAATTTTGAAGCATTTAATTTTGTTTTTTTATTATAATTTTAGTTTTGTATTTTATTCTTTTGATTCATTAACCAGATTAGTACTTAATCCCTCAAGTATATACAACATACCTGTTGGGTTCTATCAAATTACATTTCATAAGCATTTGCAATATTTCATTTGCTTCATGTTTTTTTATAGGGCATATACCTCCTATGTTTTTACAGTTCTTTCGCATTATGAGTTATAGCATTAATCCATATGAGGCACAATATTTATATATCACAGCTTGAAACATACCTACAAGGCAATGTCTCATAGTATATTATCATGCAAATTACACAGTGCTCCCTGGTTATACTATGGGTGGCACCAAGGATCGTGGTTATAAGGTCTACTGTGGTATAACTGAGAACACAGTCACATTTGCACAGTACAGCATGTACACATAGCTTTCATATTTTTGCAATTATATATTAATTATGACAAACGAAATGCACATTAAAATTATTGAACTCAATGCATGTTCATTGTAATGGATTGTTTCACGTTCATTATATAGTCCAGGGGTAGGAAAGAAGGAAGAGCTGCAGCATGGGTGAGTGAATTATAACCAGGGAGCACTGTGAACAATCACTGTAAAAGTGTTTATTCAGCACTATCTTAACTGGAACACTCACATTACCATCTATATATGTGATAATCCTTAGCTTGCCATTAGGTTTGGACTTACTTGTGACCAACATTACATACTGTAAAACTCCCATCGTTGGCATCCGTGACAGCAATGTACTATATTTTCATTGAACTAAACTTAAGAAACTTTGCAAATTTTAACACATGCTGTAAATCAAATTAGAAAATTATAGAAACATTGATTTGGATGAAGCCTTTCCAAAACTGATAATTGTACTATTCTCTTAGCTAACAAACAATTGGTGGAAAATGTTTGGCCTCTTATAGGAATTTCTTTTTACTATTAATGTGTTAAATGATGTTAAGTGAATACTCCTACAAGCCAGTACCAATTATAAGTCTTGCTTGAGGGATTAAATTTTAATACCATGTTTTTGTAATCCACTTCATTTTATATAAACAATCATAATTTTTCTGTTGTTAAATATTTATGCCTGCGTAATGACAATTTTTTCCTAGTAAACAATGAACCTTTTCAACAAATATGAGCCATTTCTCTATATAAGCTGGCAATTATTGTTTAAAAATCAAGAAATAACATTAGTGTACTGATGAATTACGTGTGTTTTTGATCTTTTTATATTTTTACCTACAACCAGGGATGATATCTTTCTATTTGTGGCTGACATTTAAATTTCTTGGAGTTAGGAAAAGGTGAAGTGAGATAAAAAAAATACTAATTTCCATAATTCTCTCTTGTTTGCCTCCCACTTGAAGAAAAAATTAACTAAGGTATGAAAGACACTTCCTACTCTGATTGTGAAAAAAGCAAAAATGTAACTGCATGAAAAATCCGCTAGAAGTAGATTTTTCTGCAGTTTTTACATCAATAAACACTTAAAGCTTTGCTGTGTTCAAAGGAATTTTATTTTCCATTTACTCAGCTACTTGAAAAATAAATAAATATTTTAATAATTTTGAATGCAATTAAGTAGTATGTTGCTATTTGACATTTAATTGCAATAATTTATTTACTATCAGTTGAATTTGCATTTGGGTGCACTAACAAAATCACTATTAGAAACTCAAAAACTTCTAGTAAAAAATCTTTCATTTAATATGCTTCTTTACATGGAATTCTGATAATTTTATGCTGAGTTTTGTAGTTCAGAGATTCTTTTAACTCACAAAAATAGTCATCTTATTACTTTTTAATTTTTTTCTTAGCAAGATACATTGTGGGGACAGGTAAGAAGTCAAATACTTACTTTCTTTCATGTATGCTTTGTTTTTATGTCAAATATATGTGGGCTGCTAGCAAACATTAACTTCGAAGCACAGTAGCATAACCGAAAGATGTATACTAAAAATATAGAATCTGAATTTTGCAGTTATTCTCATTTATTGGCAGAACTCTACTTATGTACCCTCTATGGCTCTTAGGATATCTTATTCACAATAGAGGTCCTTTTTTATGTACAGTATCATATATATTGGTTACTGCCATAGTTTGTATCTATTTTAGAAGATAAAGAAAATAAGGATTTCAAATAATTAGCTCGTCTTGTCCTGTTAATCTCTCTAAGATGCATCTGTGAACTGCTTTTGGGTTACAGAAATGTAAAGCTTCCAAAGCATAAGACAGAGAAGCTTTAAATGCTATAGAATTGCTTTCTTTGAAATTTATCATTAATTTGATGCTAGTGTAATTTACTTTAGAGCTGTATTTAGGAAAGATTATTTATTTAAATTATGGCAATGTTCTCTTGATAATCAGAATAACCTTTAGTTGTTGATTCTAGCTCTTCAGGAAAAAGCATTATGGAGAAAGGAATCTTTGAAAATATCCTCAAGGATTACCTTTCAGTTGAGGATTAAGGATGCTGTTTTCCTAATTAATTATTTCATTAATTTATGAAATGAGATTTGTGCTTTTTTGTGTTTGTTTTCCAGGAGCCAAAGAACTAGATACATGGGACTTTCCTGACAATCTTGTATATAGATTTGAGCTTTATTTGTTTTGTCAGTAGTTGTTGTTGTATATCTTAAAAATTTTCATCAATATGTACATGAAACACACTAATATAAAGCTTTAATCAGGTGTCTTTTCTCTTTTTATAAGCTTATTGGCATGATTGATTATTTACACCTGTCAAATGTTAGTGATTAAGCAACCATCTTCAAATGTGCAATGATATATTTAAATTAAAATTTTGTGCAATACTTAATAGACATCAGTAGCATTCATATTCAATTTTAACATTTCTCAAAAAAATTGCTGCAAGTACTAAAACTTTGCATTGTTAATGTGTTGTATGGTTAATTAAAAATCCTGCCTAATTATTTTTGAGATTTTATACTTCTTATATTTATGCAAAGAATTTATAAAATGCATAGACAATGTAATACATTTGAATTCATAAATTTATATTGTACATTTTATTTGTTTTTAGGGTGTTTTTATTTATGTGCAATTTTTTTGTTTGCACATTCTTTTCTGATTTTTAGATTAAAATAATTTTAGTATAAGGTACAATTTTAACAAATGGTTTCTATAAAAATATTAGGAAGGCTACACATTGGCTGTCATGCACATTGGTGCTCCAGCTTGCGGAATGAATGCTGCTGTTCGATCATTTGTGAGGAACTGCATCTACAGAGGAGATACAGTGTATGGGATCCATGACGGTATTGAAGGCTTTGTGATTGGAAATGTACGTAACATCATTTGACACCAATTTTTTAAAAGTAATCCTGGTAAGAAGATTAAGCATTTGACATCATTTCTTTAACCCATTATAAGTTATGATGTTCTACAAATACCTATTGTTATATAATGTTTTCAGAAACTCCTTAATATTTAAACTAAGGGGTAATGCATGCAAGAAGCATATTGTAAAGTAGGCAAGTTTATTTCAGTATATTTAGCATTTGAACTTCATTTTTTTTCACTGTGATGTTGCAAACTTGATAGAGCAACATGACAGAGATATGGTATTATCTGACTGGAATTTTAAAAAATTCAGAATACCTATGTATTGGTTGCAGATGTTGCCAGTGTTGCCAAAAGTGGCTATTTCTATGAAAGTAATGAAGTTTCTGTGAAGATTATTTTGCTTAACAGATTTAAAGTTTTTGTAGTTTTACTTGAAAATCTGATTAAATGTAAACTGGAACATGTAGGTTAGTTTTTAACCAAAAAGCCAGCATCCTAGTTTTTTTTTAATTTTGAAAAACATTTTGGTGAGAGAAATATAAATTTAAATGACTTATGTATTGCACATAGTACATAATTGAAATTTTTAGTTAACTTAAAAGTGTTAGTTTGACATAATTTATGGTATAAACAAGTATCACATGATTTAGAAACTCTCATTTAGTTGTTAATCTACAGATCCAACCAATGGGATGGGCAGATGTCACTGGATGGGTAGGCCAAGGAGGAGCATTTCTGGGAACGAAAAGGACATTACCTGGTCAGCGTTTAGACAAGATTGCAGCTCGTTTGGCAGAATTCAAGATACAAGCTCTATTGATTATTGGAGGTTTTGAGGTAATTAAGGGATATTTTTTATGAAATTTGTTTACATTTAGTTCATTCTTAAATATTGATTTTTTTTATCAAAACTGTACAAAGCCTAAGTTTAAGGGCTATAAATGCAGACATTAACAATTCTTTATTTATTGAGAACATGAAGTAGAATTGGTTTAGTTTGTTTTAAAATTTAATAGCTAGTATAATAGTCTTTCATCATTTTCAGGTGTTGAAATTCGATTCTCCATCTAACTCTTTTTCTTTGTCATATTTTACTCAGGAATGATAGTTGGCAGTTGTATACAGGTGAGCCCCGCTTAACGCGTGGGATTCATTCCTGAGGTCTCCGCATTAAGCGAAAATTCACATTCGCCGGGGCACCATAACCTTTAGGCACCCAGAGGGAAATAACTTCCCAAATGGTATTTTTGGACCCACATTCAATGTAAAACACTTCTACTGGACTTTTAGAACATAATTTATTAAATAAACTGTAAAATTACCTAGTAAACAGTAAGACAAAAAAGCTTTTTAGTGGTAAACATATAATTTCAAAATATTTCTCAGAACACCTACAAAGTTTTATTTAAAAAAGAGTCCAGGGTCGACTGCTTAGCTTTTTTTCACTTATTACGTAAAACTTGTCTGTAGCATTCAAATAGTCCATTGCAGCCCCGCTTCACTGCACTCACTCATGTGAAATCACTGTGCTCATCCAGCAAAGTCATGCACTGATCGATGATGCTCTTGCAGCTCCGCTTCTAGATCAAACCCATAGTAGTGCATGTTGGGTTTTCTGCAATTTATATATCATTATATACAGTGATGAGCTGAAGCCAGCTCCTGCCGGCTCACGTAAGCCTGTTGTTAACTTTTCTCAGAATTTGCGAGCTGGTTGTTAAATTTTTAGAAAATATGAAAATTTATTGATTTTGTCCTTTCAAGTACATTTTGCCCTATCTGATAGTCAATTACCGACATTGTATGAAGTGGAATATATTACAAACAAAATGCTTGTTAAACGGTATTACTAAACTAGAGCGATATGGTGCCCCTAGCATATAGGCCTCCTGCCACCGTTATACAAGTTTCCTAACCCCCCCTTTTTTTAGAGAGCCGGTTCTTAATTTTTTTCCAGCTCATCACTGACACCAATAAACTTGATTCAACTTACGTATTCTGATTTATCTGACAGGTACTGGGCTTCATTAAAATACATTTCTTACAGTAGCTTATTGATAAACATACGAAAGAAACAAACATGTCATTTACCATGGCAACGTGACGTAAAATCGTGTGTATTTCCATTGAAATCTCGATTTCAAATTTTTTCATGAAAACAATACTTTCTCTATACTATGTATATTGGAGAAAGTGAAAACTAATTCTGAGATATCTCTGATACCTATGAATTGGGCCGGGAGGGTCCATGGAGATCTGGAGAGAACGTGAGCATATGTGAGAGTATTATGATTTCGAGTTTAACGATGTAATCAGTTGGCAAGGCAACGTCACGTTAAAAATGCTAAATTTTGTCAAAATTTGATATTAAAACATTAAATTCGAAAGATTTAGATTTGAAAGCGATAAAAGACTATAAGAATAAGAAACTGCATTTATTTTTCTTTAATACAGCCCAAGTCTGAAAATTGTAGGTCAAATATGTGAATTTTAATAAGCAAAATAAAATAAGGTTGCAGGTCGAAATATCAATTTTTCTATGTTTTCTTATGAGGAATGGAAATCATTCTCGGGAATCGAACCCGGGTCGATTTTGGAAATTTTTTTTCATAAATGGCTTCTACTTAAAGAACCGAACATTCCTACCAAATGTCAATCGTCTAGCTACTTGGAAAGTTTGTTAAAAATAGCATTACATAGTTCCAATTTCTCACCGACGGCGACGAAGTCAATTTTATATTTCAGATTATATGCATTCAAACATTAAGATCCCTCCACGCACACCACATGTTTTTTCGTATGTAGATCAAAATTATATAATTTTTTTATGTGTAGCATTATTATTTTTTTATTATTTATGACATGTTAATACGGTAAATTAACATTGTAATAAAGTAATTGTCGAAAATTATAGATTTAAAACATATAAATCATCAAAAACATTCTTTACAATCCAATGATGCCAAAGAATCATGAAACATGAATCATATTTCTATTTCCGTTTTTCAAATGTTTTCCGCCTTAGGAGATATATATTTTGTTAGACCCATGAAATTTACAGGGAGAAGAGTGAAACTGGCCTCCAGACGATGCAATATTATGCAGCACTGCTGAAATATCACAATATTTAGGATACTTTAGGAAATTTGATTAGTGCAAAATTAAAAAAAATCTTAAGATATTAGACTGTGGTCGCACTGTGCATAAGATATCTATAGTTAAAAAAATTTAATTTGACAAAAATCCGCATTATAACGAATCCACGTTAAGTGGGGCTCACCTGTAGTTGTTGAATGTTTTTATCCTTTTCATAAAATAAGCTATTTGATTTAATATTTAAATCTTCAATGTGTAAGAATAAGTTAATCATCTTGGTTTATGTTTAATTTTTTGATTTATTCCTTTTAGGCTTATCAGGCTGTATCACAATTGGTAGAAGGTCGAGAAAAGTTTAAGGAATTTTGTATTCCTATTGCTGTAATTCCCTCAACTATTAGCAACAATGTACCTGGTACAGAGTTCTCTCTGGGCTGTGACACAGCTCTGAATGAAATAACAGAGGTTTGTTCAAATTATTTCTTGTCATTTCTATGTTAAAAGAATAATTAAACATCAATTAACTATAATTTAATGTAACTAATGTTTGACCATATTGTAACAATTTTACAAATATATTCTGTATGTACAATCATCCACCGTAGTATGTAAGTTTTGCTACTGACCTAATCATAAGTAAAAATTAATGTAACTGATTAAAATCATATTTAATTTAATTGTATGTGAAATTTGCATCCTTGATTTCTGAAATTCTTATGAATGCTTTAAATCTGGTTTAGATTTGTGACAGAATTCGCCAGTCTGCACAAGGGACAAAAAGGAGAGTGTTTGTCATAGAAACAATGGGAGGCTACTGTGGATACTTGGCTACTGTAGCTGGTGAGTTTTGTTTTATAACTCTATTGATTCTCTTTAACTCAGATATTTGTCTCACGTGTCTGAAAGAAGTAAACCTTTTGGAGTGTCAAAATTACGAATGAATTGTTGTATTAGCTGTTTAATGTTGTAATTTTTTATGAGAAAATTAATCTACATTTTTCAGACTTAAGGTTGCCAAAGAAAGTAACTATTTAAATGTAAAATTTGACATTTAACATTAACAAGTGTCGATTCTTATACAGTACAACATCTTTAATCCAGCATATTTAGGAAATAGGATATGCCAGATTATGGAATTTTCTGGGCCATGACCATACCTTCTTCAAAGTAGATCTTGGAATACCGTATTTGACCGAATATAGCCCCCCTACCCATCTTTTCTCGCACAAATCTAGAAAATAATTTAATACCCTAAAAGGACATGATCATTTTTAGGACTTTAATGTCATGAAACATGCTGTATAATTTGAAGAAATATCAAACTTGCACTCATTTAATAAAAAAAGTACCAATTAGCGAGTGATAAAACGCCATGCTAATTGGAATTTTAAGGTTTTCAGATTTGTACCTAAGAATTCAGAGGGTATACTAACGAAAGAGAGATTTGACAAGGAAATGAACAAAAATACATTTTTAGGGAGTAAAAATAAACCTTAAAAAGTCGAAATTACATACTAATTATGCAGCAATATAAATTCGCACTTTGCTCATATTTCGATGCGCAATGCTAATCTATCTTTCTTTTGTGTAATTAACAATTTGAGCTTAGCCAGGCAATTAGTCCATTCTCAGGTAAGGTTAACTTTATTGGTACTACCGTATTTGCTCGTGTAAGCTACGCACCTTTTTTCCCAAAACGCCGGTGAAAAAAAGGGGGTGCGTGTCTTACACGAATTCTTTTATTTGCCGCTCATCTTTTTTCCCAAAATGTCATGTCGGTAAACAAATATACGTTAAGCTAGCACCCATGCCGCATCTATTATTCTATTTCTAAATTTCCGTGTATTTAGTCATTTTCATTCATTGTATAAAAATTTTAAATGAGTTTTAAGTTTAAACGGGTGCTCTCCAAACTCGACGGCTTTCTGCTGCAATCGTCACGGAGGCCACGGCGCATGCGCGACCAGTTTGGGTTGGTGGGGGTTTTGTTCTCACGGCAGACGACGCCTACCATGTTCAGATACGGCATGATTCCTTTATTCTATGATACGTCTATGAAAGTCACAGCCACCGTGGTGCATGGTGGAAGTCTTTACACCATCATAATTTTAGTTCGCCAAAATATGACGACCGCTACGGTAGGGATCAGTGACCATATGGCTGGAAAATTACGTACAGCAGAATGATTGCTACCGGAGCGATTTCTGCCGAACATGACCAATATGACGACAAAAACAGTTAAGTGTTTAACAAACGAGGACTACCGAGGAGATTTCTGCTAGTACCGATATAAAGAGATCACCCAATAAATTCGTCACGTAGGAGTGTGAAGATGCTTAACTTGAGCGTAGCATTTTTGAGAAATAGGAATTGGTGATTTAAAAAACCCTTTTTCTGCTCAAATAAATTTTTTTCCCTAGAGCTGGCCCAAAAACTGGGGTGCGCGGGATACACGGGGGTGCGGCTTACACGAGCAAATACGGTAAAACTTGCAATTTGACGATAATGAGAGCGATCGGGTAATTGAAAAATCCTTCCTATACGGTGACGTCAATCAGCCTTGCAAATAAATATTCGCAACCCGAGTAGTTTAGTCTTACAATGGATAGAAACACTTACTGACTCGAATGAAATTCATCGTTATTGAAGCTTTGCACACTTATTTCTACCACCTAATTTTTAGTGCCCGAAAATAGCCTCCCCCCTCAACTTTTGCACTTCACTTTTGGCCAAAAACAGGGGGGCTATATTCAGTCAAATACGGTACTCTCCCAAGCATGCCCAAGTCTCTAAATGATATACCTACTTTAAATTGTATTCTTTGCGAATTACAACCACTGGTTTATTTCCATTTATGTCACTTAATAATTTACACAAAAACTCAGATTGATATCTGAACTTCAGGGAACATAATATTCCTATTCAGGGGCTGAATTAATGAAGTACAGTTAGGGGGTAAGAAAAGTACAAAGACATTATCCTTCTCCAAAGTTTCTGGTTTGGTGTGTGCTGAACAGTTTCATTTGACTCATCAAATTCAGTGGTTGAGGTAATCTCCAAAAATTTCACATAAAAGCCATTGTTGTGCATGCAATGTTTTTGTAAGGTGTGCTAAATCACAATTGTTTACAATTAATGATAATTAATTATCTTAGCATAGTTTTTTTCGTGAATACCTTTTAATAACTTTTTATTTGAGTTAATGGGCCTTGAAGCAAAATGTGCAGTCTGAGGAGAGGATTAGATTCAACAAGGAATTTTGTTATCATCATGTAGAAATGTTACCGGTGTGCACTATGGATAAATTTATTTATGGATAAATTTATTTTGTGACAATTAATTATTCTTTGAGGCATTTCTGATTGCCTATTATATTGATTTTATAGGTTGTGATTAATAAATTTTGTTAGCTTATGGTATCCATTTGAATGGGAAATACTTGAAGCAGAGAGAAAAAGGAAGAATATTAAACTTTTAGTGACATTATATTTAAGTGGCTAGTTTTGAGTTTTCACCTTTCTATTCTAAGGGGGGTTGTATTTGTTATAATATTATATGCATATGAAAGAATTTTGCAAGTTTTTAATTTAGATGCACTGACGTCAGAGTGGTGGTATTGGAAAAAAATTCCATAATTTGTTCCGAATCATGGGAGTTCCCAGATTGTGGGAGTATGGATTTGTCACGTTAACATGAAATGTTTTTCTATTTGTTCTCTTGAAATTAAATTTTATATTTGTTGTATTCAAATGTGGTTATTTATTGATATTCTAGTGTTTATCTGCTAATCTGTTCATACCTATCTGCTAACAGGATTGGCTGGTGGAGCTGATGCTGCTTACATCTATGAGGAGAAGTTTTCTATTAAGGATCTTCAGCAAGATGTATACCATATGGCTGCCAAAATGGGGGAGGGTGTTCAGAGAGGCCTCATTTTAAGGTAAAGTTTTCACTATTTTAATATGGCCCACCTTTTTTAGAAAACAAATTTCACTGTGAATCCTTTATATATATATATTTAAGATATGTTTTACTCTAATTATATTTATTAAAATATTAATTCGCTATTGGCTGTCCAGGGAAACACTGTTTGGTCATTAAGATATAAGAATGTTTTTATTATTATTGATAAATTACTGAAACTAATTGAATTAATTGGAATGTAATTTGAAAGTGTTTTATAACTGATTGTGTTTTATGTAGGAATGAGAAAGCCAACGACAATTACACCACTGAGTTCATCAATAAATTGTACACAGAGGAAGGAAAGGGACTTTTCAGTGCCAGAATGAACGTATTGGGTAAGTTTGACATAAATTTGTGGATTATTATTTTTACCCTCATACGCATTTGGTTTGATGCTTTTGTTTTATTTTTTATATTCTTTGCAATAAGTTGAGAGCAAGCATGTGCTTCCAGTTTGGATTTAAGCTTTTATTGCATCATAAAATATTATTATATATACCGTAAAACCACATTCTTTTGATCCTGGGTAATTCAAATTATGATATAATTTGAAGCTAAGATCAATCCCCAGCCAACACGATAGGATTTTGCATACTTTTTGGTATGGATTACTCGCAATATGTCTACAATGAAATTCAAAGTCATAATCTGGTCCGGTGACTCACGAACAGTTCATTTAATTCGTAACCTCGATCCTTAATGCATGTGTAAGCAGAAAGTTCGCGCACCATCACATCATATTTTTATACCCCATTTCTTATGCATGAAATACATACAGCACCCCAAACAGGTGGCTCCCCTTTACTTATTTAATAGTAGGGTGACCATACTTCATGTTTTCGATGGGACTGTCCCGTTTAATTAGCCATTTCCCGACCTTCCTGTCGTTTTGATTTCAGCCTTTTTTAGAGCCTAAGAATGACGAATGTATATTTAAATCTCATTTAAGTAATATTTGTTATTTACAACTTTTTATTAGTTAATGCATGTCAAGTTTTCCTATTGCATTTTAAATTAAATGCACTAAGTCCATCAACTTATTTAAGCATCGAATCGAGGAGCTGTTGCAGTATTCTATTTTACCAAAAAGTAATTTCAATCTACTCCTGGTAATTAGAAGTACTTGATAAATTGATTGACTTGACGTGTGATGAACGTAATTTAAATAAGAATGTTGTAATAGCAGGTGATTTAAATTTGCCCCACATTGATTGGTCAGGGAACAGTATAAGAGGGGGAAGAGCACAATTATTGATTAACGACCTAATGAGAGAAGGGGGGTTTAATCAAGTAGTCCAAAATGTGACACGAGGACGAAATATTATTGATATTCAGCTGTAATGTTATATGTAAATATGTATTTTGGTAGACACAAAACGTGGGAACAAGGTGATCTACCAATTTAGGAAGGCAAAAAGTGAGGAATTTAAATTATTTTAAAAAAATGAATTTGGTAATTGGGCCAGCGTAGGATCTTCAGTTAATGAAATATGGAAAAATTTTAAGGCTATACTTATAAAAGGAGTAAATAATTTTGTACCGTTAAAACATTTAAAAAATAATGCAGATCCTGAGTACTATAATAAAGACATTAGGAGATTAAAGAAAAAACTCAGGAAGTATTACAATAAAAAAAAGTTAAATAAAAGTTTTTATGCATTATACGAGGAAACGTCAAAATTTTTTAAATAAAATGAAAAAGAAAGCACAGGATGATTTCATGAAAAATTTATTATCTAATTCTAATGATTTTTATAAGTATATTATAAAAAGAAAAAAGGAAAGAGACATACCTAATTCAGACTTTAAAGAGTAAGGATGGACTAGTTCTAATGGAAATTTTAGATAAAGCGAATGAATTCACTAATTGTTTTTCTAATGTATACGTTAAAACTAATTTATTAGCTGATAAAAAATTAACAGATGAAACAGAAGAAATAGTAAATTTAAATTCAGTATATTTTGGTATAAGCTTTCATGAAATTTATGAAAGGATAAAGAAACTAAAAAATAAGAAGTCTTGCGGTTTGGGTGGTTTCCGAGGTGAAATGTTAAAGCTAGGTGGAAAAGTAATTGTGCCATATTTACAACGGTTATTTGATATTGTTATTAATAATAAAGATATTCCTTCTGATTGGAGAGAGGCAGTTGTAGTACCGATTTACAAAAGTGGTAGTAGGGAGCTAGTAGAAAATTATAGGTCAATTAGTTTAAATAGTGTTGTATGAAAAATGTTTGAGAAATGTGTAGCAGATTATATAAGAGAATTTTGTAAAATAAATAATTGGATAAGCTCTAGTCAACACTGATTTAGGATAGGATATTCGTGAGATACTCAAATGATTGGTTTTTATCAAGATTTAGTGGACACAATCACGGGAAACAGGTTGATGCAATAGTTCTTGATTTTGCTAAAGCGTTTGATGTGGTTAATCATTATATTCTGCTTCATAAAATAAAATGTATGGGTTTAGATTTAAAAGTAGTACACTGGATAGAAGCCTTTCTTAGGGTCAGAAAACAAAGAGTAAAAATACAGGAGCAATTTTCTGAAAAAAAGTGTCCCTCAGGGCAGTGTGTTAGCTCCGTTACCGTTCCTAATATTTATTAATGACTTGCCAGAGGTGGTAAAGACAAAACTTCGATTATTTGCGGATGATTGTGTGATATACAGGGTAATAAAAACGATAGAAGACTGTTCATTACTGCAACAAGATTTAAACAAAACTTGAGTGGATGAATGATAATTTATTGAAGGTTAATTGTAAAAAAGTAAATTAATTAAATTTAATGAAAACAAGTATACTTAATGTTTACGAAATGGGCAGGGAAAAAATTCCATTAGTTGATAATTGTAAATATCTGGGTATACATTTTTCAAAGGATTTTAAATCATATAGAAATTATGGTTAATAAGGCTTACAAAACCTTAAATTTTGTGATCAGAACCGTAAGAAATTGTAGCAGAAAAACAAAAGAATGTGGTTATCTTACTCTAGTAAGACCTATCTTAGAGTATGGAGCGTGTGTATGGGATCCCCACAATAAAGGGTTACAATTAAAAATAGAAGTAATACAAAGGAAGGCCACAAGATTTGTTCTAGGTAAATATGGAAGGGAAGATAGTGTCACAGAAATGATAAATCAGTTGGGCTGGGACAGCTTGCAGAAGAGAAGGAAAATAATTAGATTAAGTAAAATGTATGAACTGTATATAGGAAAAGTCTATGAAAGACTTAAAATCAAAAATTCAGGGAGGTTTTTATTTCGGAAGAGGAGACCATAAGCATAAGTTGAATTATTTGGAGCAAAAGAGTGACATTAGTAAATATTCATTTCTGAACGGAATGAAGTACCTGGAGAAGTTTTTGAGCCTTTTCCTAAAAATGTTAAAGCCTTTCGCAGGAGATTACATCAAGTTAATTAATTGTATTGTTTGCTTTTGAGATGTTTCTAAAATCTATAATTTATATTTTTAATATTGCAAATCCTTGTAGAGTGATTTTTGTTCTTGTAAAAATGCTAGCTACATGTTATTGTATTTGACTTGTATGTACCTTGCCACCTGGCAGACAGCCAAACTGCATTGTATTACTTATAATAATAATAATGTAACGGTCATTTTTTGTTAAAGTTTTCATAATGCAGTTCTACAATAAATAACTTATGAGTTTGATCTCTCGGAGAAAGTTAGGTCGCGATTCGAAAGATGTGTGGAAATCCTTCAGTGCATGGTTGAACGTCTTTTCTTTCAAAATGCACCAAAAAAGAATAACTTGAATGTACTTACTGGGAAATTCGGGATAATCACTTGAACCTATTTTTCACATGCTGTGGTGTTTGTGAATCGCAAACTAAGTGTTCACTTCAGCTGTGTTCGAATTTGCCATTATATGAGACTAACTTGTAAGACCAATTCATTTGTAGAATGGATAGATAAAATTCTGTATTGCGATTTTGCTATCCAAGTAGTGGATTATAAGAAAGTTCAATTTTTATGAAAGTTCGTATATTTCGAACCCAGATACTTCAAATTCGTATTTTTTGGTCCCTTGAACTTCGAAATAATGAGGTTTTACTGTATACATTAATATCTTCACTTATCATTATATCATAAAATACAAGATAGTAATGCATTTCCAAAATCCCATTCATAGGTCACATGCAGCAAGGTGGTTCTCCTACTCCATTTGATCGAAACATGGGAACTAAGATGGCTGCCAAAGCAGTAGAGTGGATGATTGAGCAGCTGAAGGCTAATACTCAGCCTGATGGATCTATATGTGCTAAAACACCTGAATCAGCAGTAATGGTTGGTGTTGTTCGCAGGCAGTATCGCTTCACACCCATGGATGAGTTGAAGGCTGACACCGATTTTGAGTAAGTTATGTTTGTTCTTGTTGCATAGTTGATATGAATTTTTTTAATCATTGGTGATGTTAAGTGTTATCAGTTATGTTTTGTGCTGAATTTTCTCTCTTCATCTGACTTTTTGATAATTTTATATCGTAAACTAAATAATAAGGTAGGCTTAATGAATATCAGTACATCTTAAACCATTGTATCATTTATTTGCATATAAGTAACATACATTTACTTTGAAATCTCAGCATGAAGCATTTCCTTTTCAGTTTTCATGTTATAATCATTTTACAAATAAAACAATAACATTTCAGTGAAGCATTTGTTCTTTAGATTTCATGAAAGTAAACATCCTGAGACTTGGTTCAGGCATTTTTATTTTTAAATGTCTTGTAATTCATTTTGAATGTTTGGTTATTATCTATAGTGGCTATACAAAATTTCCTCATTTTTCTAGGCACCGTATACCTAAACACCAGTGGTGGCTCAAACTTCGCCCATTGCTTCGTATTCTAGCTAAGCATGATAGCACTTATGAAGAGGAAGGATTATACATGACTATTGAAGAGAACATAGAAGCTGACTCTAGCATCATCTAAATTAGTTTTAGGTGTTTTAGAATTCACTTGGTTTATATGCATGAAAACCTACATTTTTTTCACTGCCACCTGACCCCATTTTGGTAGCAACTAGTATTATAAAATCCAGAAAATCTGGAAATATAATTTAAAGAGCTTTAGCCCTTAGTTTAAAAAGGTGCTCCTGCTAAATCAGTGAATTGCTGGTACAAATTAAATATACAAGTCAAAATATTTCCTGAGAAATTCATTATCATATTTTAGTGTGAAGACAAAAAGGAAAATGTTTAAATTATTTTAAGCCAAAACAGTTTACATTATCGGTTCAGTTGGCTAACCAAAGCAGTAATTGAAATTCTCATTGATAAACTAACCTTTCTACTGTGATTAACTTATCTATTTAAATTACTTGTTCATGTTTCTATTTGGAATCTTGTGTTTAACATTTTATATTTATTATTATATTGTTAACTTCATCATGACGTAATGTGTCTTCAAAATTTGGTTTGTTATTTGAAGCATATCACGAGCTAAGGGATATATCTCACTAAAAAAGCACCAAGCTTGTTAGGTATTTTCAGATGAATTTGTTATATCTTGTCATTCAGTATTTTCTGCCATTTCGTTGCTTTGTCAGTGTTACTTGTTCTTGACGATATGGTTGATAAAGTTTTAACATTGAATCTAGAAATGTCTATATAAAGTGTTGTTTGATATTTATTGTGAACATTTTATATGGATTTGGTCCATAAAACCTTCACATGATTATACAGTAAAATCTCGATACAACGTATCTCTAGGGAGCATGAATTGTTATACTTTATACTGAAAGTACAGTATACTGAAATACCCATAAGGAGTACAGCATTTCCTCTAGAAGAATCTCAGTGGGAGATCGGCATTCTCACAGATCCGGCGCAAACCGAAACCGGCGAGATGAGAGTAACAAGAGAGATAATTCCTAGAACTTAAGATTTTATCTCAATGCTATTGTGAAAATACAAGAGGGATAACTGATCATGGGTTTTACATTTTTCGGTTCAGAAAATCCCTTCTTTTGGGATTTTGGCAGGGTTCCACAGATGTTTACGTACTAAAGACAAAATATGCATTCAAAATTACTGTAAACGAATTGAACGAGAAAGAAATGGTTATGGTTGAGCCATTTACGGATAAAAGACTATGTTAAAACCACAAAAATCTTTTTTCGGGACCTCTGAATTTCATACATACGTAGTATTGAAAAGTACGTTAAGTTGAAGTACGTAATTTTGAAATATTTATACAGGAACATTGACGGGATTAAATAAAAGTATGTTAATTTGAAACGTAATGTGAAGTACGTTGTAACAAGATTTCACTGTACTCATCATTTTTTGCAGCTTCATACTCATTGTGTAATCAACATTAAATTTGAGTTTTCATTGAAAATCTTTCACTTTTATTATATAGCAACTGTTCTTGCCATATATTTATTTCATTTGTTCTAATTTATAAACCACTGCATATTATCTTAAATTGCAACATTTGTAGCTGCAATTGCTTACTTTGATTTACGATGAAGATGAGAACCTCATCATCGATCGCATCAATAGTATAATGACATAATGTTTCTTATCATTTCCATATTTTTGATGCACCAAAAGAGAATCAGTGATAATTCAGATGTAATATGGAATTTTAAATAGATGTGAATAGCTGCTGTCAATGAATGACTCAATATAAAATTATTTACTCTCTACTGCATTTTAATTTGATGAGCTTTCTTTCCAATATTTTCCTTTCAGTTATCTAATGATTTCATATTAGCCTGAATATAACTCAATTTTTTTCCTAAAATGACATTCTAAAAGTAGCACTCACATTATATTCGAGGACTAGTGATTTTTTAAATAGTAAAAACTCTTTAATAGCCACCCATTTTTGTAAGAGGCATATTTATTACATTGTACAACACTGCCAGTCAACAAGCATCTGAGACAAATAGATCAAGGTCAGTCAGACCAAACTTGCACATAACCTATTCTACAGCCTTCAACCTCTCAGTAGTCATGGAACTGTAGCTATCAGTAGATCAGCATATTCTTTCTGCCTACTTTTATGAGTTTTTGCCTATCTGATTTTTCATTAAGGACAAAGGTCAATGTAAAAGTGCTGCTGATCATGTTGAGAAGGAAGGTTCATCTAAATCGTAAGTTAGTAAAGGAGTCGGGCATAGCTACAGTATGAATTTTAAAATACCCATAGACCGTGAGGCAAAAAAAGGTAACAGTATTCAGGCTCCAAAGAAGTAGTGTCCCTGAAGTCAGCATACATCTATAGTGTAAGAGTTTAGAAAAATATGAATGTCCTAATTCAACAAGGAAGGTGTTAAGGGACCATCAAAGGGGAGATTTGAAGAAGTCGAGGATCACATATTTGAGTTTGTTTTAGAAAAGCGAGGCAAAGGTTTTTCCATCACACATGACATGATAACATTTATGGCATTAGGAAGATGAGGGAATTGAAAAGTCTACTAAAAATATTTAAAGCAAGCATGGGATGGTGTAAACAGATGTGTAGAAAAGGCCTATCTTTATGATGCCATACTTCTCTGATGCAACATTTACCCAATGATTTCAATGAAATGTTGATAGCTTATCAGGAGTACATCATAGGCTTACGTAAAAAACAATTATTTGCTTGAACAAATAGAGAATGCAGATCAAGCATCTATTTATTTTGACATGTCATCAAACATAACTGCTTACATGAAAGGTGCCAAATCATTATTGTTATAGTTCACTGGAAATAAGAATTTAAGATCACTGTTATGCTTGCAGTCCCGGCAGATGGGCAAAAACTGTCTCTAATGCTATTTTAAAGCATTAAATTATGCCAAAGGACAAGTTACCTTCTGGAGTATTCTTTTGTGCATATGAGAAAGGATGGATAAATGAGGAACTTGTGAAAGATTGGCTGAAGGTTGTGTAAGGGCAACATCTGGGTGCATTTGCATAAGTGGAGGATGCTTGTGCTTGATGTGTTCATGGATTATTTGTCAGAAACTGTTAAGAGGCAGATGGTTGCATTGCATATTGTCCAATTTATAATTCCATATGGTATAACTTCTCAATTATAAGTGTTGGATGTTGCAATCAATAAACCTTTTAAAGCATTCATCTGAAACCTGCAGGTCACATGAGGTTTGCAAAGCAATTTACTTTATACTACATGACCCAAACTCAAATTCATTTCTTGTAAAATATTTCAGGCAAATATTTGTGAATAACCTAAGAAGTGTATTAAATCATTCCTATTTATAACAGCCTGCACAGTGTACTGAAGAATGTTCATCCTACTACCAGTATTTCTTGCATATTTGAAGGACTTAACCCTTGATGTCAAATCAAGCATTTTTGTAGTGACTGCATGTAAGATGTGCAATAGGGTGATTCCTCTCTTGTGGAAGGAGAGAGCAAATCTCCAAAGAATACAAAAGGTTTGAAGACTGGGGAAGTATGGGATGCAGCCATGTATATGGTATGGTGCCTTAATGTGGCCTGCAGATGTGTTTGAGACCCCTGTTTTGAAGACTACATAAGAAAGGAATACAGTAAGTGATTATTGGCTGGCAACAATGCATTACTCCCTTCAGGGAAGATAGATAAACCGTTAATCCTTGTCTTGGTGTAGTAGATCAAAACAGCCTGGGACAAAATCACACCCAAGTCCATTGTGCATGGATTCAAGAAATTTTGCATATCTAACAGCATGGTTGGGAGTAAAGATATAATAGCTTGTGGGAAAAGGAAGATGATTAGATAGTTTATAGAGTTAGATATGTTATTAACCATTTTATTAAATATTTAAAAATGAAATACAAGTTTATAATATTTTTGTTTTTTCAGTTTTTTGAAAACCTTTCCAAAAATCTTAGAGTCACGTTATATTCAGGCTAATATGGTAATAACAACATAAACATTTCATAAGTAAAGTACAAAAATCAAAGGGACATTTTAAATATTGGCCTGACTGCATCCTAGTTCAGCTAGAACTCATTACTGAAAGATTGATATATGAATTTTCAACATCACTCATGTACCTAAAAAAGGGTATTTTTTACAACTCTTGTAAGTGCAGAACATTGGTTGTATCAATTGCATAATCTCAAAACATAGCAGATCATAATTGGAAAATAATCATTAAGCAAATCATAAATGCATGTTTTATCACTTATTTTACATTAACAATTAGGTAGTGGACGTCATCGTCACTGTCCAAATTATTTACTGAAGTTTCTTCGTCATAACCATTTTCATATGATATACTGTTTCATTACAAAAAATCACTTTCTTCATTTATGAATCAAATAAAATTATGTAATTTTAGTAAGAGCAAACTCATTTCAGAATTTCGAGTGTCCGAGATCAGGGTGCCCGGGACAGTCCCGGTTATTCCATGTGTCCCACTGTCCCGACAACATTTTGTTGGGACACGATTTGTCCCATTTTTTTTAAATCATCGGAAATTTTCTCATTTTAATTTTTTGTAAGTCTAACTCAGTGTTACTGTCGATCTTCATGGAGTTATTATTTTCCTCTAGAGATCTCTGAAACAGTGTTGCCAGACTTAGAAAAGGTGATTATCATATCAAATTTACAGAATTATTGTATTTTAATGAAAATTATTATGTAAAGAGGTGGTATTTTTGAATAGAATAATTTAGCTGTATATTAATATCTGAACACAATACGCACTTTATGTGTGTAAATCGTCATCACCATCATGCCGTATATATTTGAATATAACCATTATTTATGAATCTATGTTCCTGTTTATTAATATCTCTAATTAAATTTCATAAAAACACAAACAGATATAAAACTATTGTGCCTTATAGTATTATTCTGTACACGATACCGTGTCCACTTAAATAAAGTTATCGTTTAATATGATAATTATCGAGCATCTGACAACACTGATCACAGATGCATTCTTCATTTTATCATTATGGTTGATGTAAATTTCATAATCGATATTTGTATCGATACGTTGTTTTCCTTCAATGAAATGTAAAAGCGAGAAAGGACTGTTTTGAGGTTGAGATTTCATCAGTTTTTGTTGACTGTGGTGTTAAAACATTTTTTTACGTAAGGGTATGAACACATAGAAAGCAGGTTGCTGGCTTCCTGGTAATCAGCACTGATCAGCTGCTGAAATGACACATGTAAGTTAATGGCGACACACACAGCAAAAGCTTGTCTAAACTTGTCGGCGCCAACCTGCTTGCCGGAATGATTTTTAGTTTAAGCTTGCATTCATTTAAAAAATTTATGTAAGACACCCAATGAGGGATGAAAGAGACAAAGCACACACAAAAAGGAATACTGTGGAGAAGTATTGGCAAGAAATAAGCATTTTTATTTTAATGCAGTATTTTACTAGTATTCTTTTGATAATTTTATTAACATAAATAGATAATTATTGTTACAAAAACAAATTTACTCATTATAAACTACAGGATTATTTATATAAATAAAATTGTAACCTCTGTCTGTACATTTGTTTTTTTGTCGGGGTTTTACTTTTTTTGTGTATTTTGCATAACAAGAAGACGTTTGAACCGGTTCGCAGAATTGTCTGTCTGTCTGTTTGTTTGTTTGTTACCACATCACGCAAGAGAAATCATAAATAAACGCAAGTTACAAAATATGAACTACAACAAATGATAAACAAATTTCCAAAATCATAATTGAAGTTTTTTCTTTTCTGTATGCAACCTAACTACAAATAGATAAGTTTGTGGGTTACCATATTTTTGCCTCACACCCTTAATTATCGTAATTGCTGAGATATCCTGAAAATTATACAATATTGCCACAAGGCATCATTTGCATTTAGCATATCTGGATTTAATACCTATCTCCTATATATTTATAAAAGTTTGTTTATTTGTGCATCTGTACATTTCCACACCGTTAAAGTTAGAGTAATCAAACTTTCAACAGATACTTTCTTCACAAATAGAAAGGGCGTAGGCTACTTTTTAATCCCAAATGTTTTAAATTAATTGTACAAAAAGCAAAATAACTTTGTATGCTAATGCTAATGGCAGCCCATTTTCTGTCGCCTCCTTTATGCATGTCTACAATCAACCGATTCCAGCCAAATTTGGCAGGATAGTAAGGGGCACTATGGGGAACGTTGACACAGGATTTTAGTGTTTGTATGTCTGCTTCATTCAATATGGCGGTCGATTTAAACATTAAACTACGCGTATTTTCCTAAGTCCTACTATTGATTTGAATCAAATTTGGTATGATTGTGGAGGGCTCCCAGAAGTAATTCATACGTGGTTTTTGTTTCTCTCTGCCTGTTTTATTCAAAACGGTGGCCGAGTGAATTCTTAAATACCATGTATCATCTAGAATTCTGATTGGATTTGAACCAAATTTCCCTGGGCAACGCCGGGTATTTCTGCTAGTCACAAATAAATCTTTTAAAAATATCCCTTTTTCTGGCTTGAATAATCTTCTAGTATGTTCTCAGCACCAACAAAAGATGCTGGTAAACCTGCTTACTACGTGTTCGTACCGGAAATCTGGTCACCGCCAGTAAAGGCAGGCACCAATTAACCTGCTTTCTAAGTGTTCATACCCTAATGCTGCTAAGTGTTAAGACAGTGCCCAAGAGAAGGTGTACAGTCATTTCCAAAAGTCAAGCGACACGGCTCGGTCATGCCACACATAGGCTGGAGCTGAAAGTTCCGAGTATGTTGGTATCCATTGCTTGAGGGGAAGCAGGAGAGGGGAATGATAGGGAGGGGTGGAAGACTGAGGAGGTGGGTTTCGAAGCCTGGGTAGGCGGTGCAGGGAGAAACGAACGGAATCAGAGCCGGTGAGACAAACGCCATTCAACAGTGCGAGAGCATCCAATCCAACTCGGAAAAATGGACTCTCTGAGAGGTTGCCTTCGCATGCCAAGGGTAACAAGAAAACCTCCGAGAGAAGGAGGCGTGTAAACGGTTCGAAGAGAGGGGAACATGAAGAATATTCCGCGTCTAGAAAACACTTGTGGAAAAGATACAATATTTTCATCTTTGTGAGCGTTATTAATGCGAAAAGCTAAGCTGCACTTCACTTCGGAAAGCGTAAAAAATCATCAATGGGTCAATGGGAAAAATTATATAATACTCCATAAATTAGGATAACAAAAATGAGAGTTGTTGATTTTGTGGAGATCCTGAATGAGCATCTTCTGCCTATGTCAGACAGATAGTGCCAGATGGCGAAGACGTGGTAGTAATACAAGATAATTAATTCATCGTTAGATACGACCGATGTAACTCGACAATTTTTTTGACCAGAACTGGATTATCAATGTTCCGCCCTGGCCAGCTCGCTTGCCGGATAGGAATCCCATTGAGAACTTATGGGGCATAATGGTGAATGAGTGGACGGAAGGAAAGTTGAGGACGGCAGCCGCTCTTGAAGAGAATGTTATGGAACTCTAGGGCTCAATCGGACGACGACCACAAATATGTGAAAATTTAGTACGGTTCATTAACCGTCGAATGCAAGGAGTGATCGACTCAGGCTGAGACTTCACTAAATACTAAAATAAAACACTAAATAATCTTTCATTGTTTTCATTGCCTATTAAATGCTGCTAGAATAAAATTTTTATTAGAAAATTTAAATAAAGGCAATATAAAATGTATCCACTATCTGTGAGAAAAGTGCTACATGTGATAAATTGCCATTTATTGGAGTTTTGGTAAAACTGATTGGATAAAGGATTAAATATTTCCTAATGTTCTCCCGAAAAAGCAATTTTCGTGCTGACAATTTCTTGACGCTTGAGTGATACAGTAAGGTGGAATAAAAATTTATTCCGGCGAGCGAGCTGGCCAGGGCAGAACACTGATATTCCAGTTCTGGTCAAAAAAATTGTCGAGTTACACCGGCCGTAACTATCTTGTATTACTACCACGTCTTCACCGTCTGGCACTATCTGTCTGACATAAGGCAGAAGATGCTCATTCAGTATCTCCACTAAATCAACAGCTCTCATTTTTGTTATCCTAATTTATGGAGTATTATATAATTTTTGCCCTTGAACCATTGATGCTTTTTTACGCTTTCCGAAATGAAGTGCAGCCTAGCATTTCGCATAAATAACGCTCACAAAGATGAAAATATTGCATCTTTTCCGAAAGTGCTTTCTAGACGTGAAATATTCATTTATGTTTCCCTATCCCATTGTAAGACATCACTGTGGACTTCGAACCGTTTACACGCCTCCTTCTCTCGGAGGTTTTCTTGTTACCCTTGGCATGCGAAGGCAACCACCGAGACAGTCCTTTTTTCCGAGTTGGATTGGATGCCCTCGCACTGTTGAATGGGTTTTGTCTCACCGGCTCTGATTCCTTTCGTTTCTTCCAGCACGCAACCCAGGCTTCGAAACTCACCTCCTCACTCTTCCACCTGACTATCATGCCCCTCTTCTGCTACCCCTCAAGCAGTAGGTACCAACATACTCGGAACTTTCAGCTCCGGACTATGTGTGGCGTGACCGAGCCGTGTCGCTTGACTTTTGGAAATGACTGTACATTTAGTGAAAATATGAAAGTGGAATTTCCATTTTTAAAAAAGCAATCGAGGAAATGAAATAGTTGAATTTAGCATCAGACATGGTGGCCGCTCTGATGTTGTGAAGCACACCAAACACAAGCCAGCTATCCTTGCTAAAAGCTCAAGTGAAGAAGTGACAAAGTATTTCAGTAAAGCAGTGATAGGAGACATAGAAAAGGATCTGGCAGCTAAAGAAGTAACATTTGCATATCACACTACCAAACATAACCATAGCTTTCGATCAATGGATTGCACAACAAGTATGGTTAAGAAATTTACGATAAGAAATTCATATGCTCCCAAACGAAAACCCAGGCAATAATTGTCAATGTTTTGCCCCATGGGCAGTGGATCAAATTGTAAAAGATATGAGTGAAGTTCATTTTATATGTGTGTTGGTTGATACCTCGAGTCATGTTGATCTAAAACTGGTGCCGGTGTTAGGGAGGTACAGGCTACTCCCGAGATTTGACAGGGATGTGTTCCTGAAAACGTGGTCGAATCTCGAATGTCAAACGCCGTTTTTCCTTATACTTGCATGTTATAATCAGGGGATACGTTCCCACATCTCGGGAAAAAGGCTCCCCTTACGTTCTATAAAGATAAAACAACATTACTAATATGTTAATACAACAATATTAAATTATGAATAAATTATATAATAAATATTTTAAATGTATAACTTATTTTTTGCGCTAAAAAGGAAAAAATAAATTTATGTTTGTATAATTATTTTATGTAATTTAAAAATCTAAATTAAATCAAATCTGTCTCATCCATTCCCATGTTATTTAAATGGAGGAATGAGTAGTATTAATATTTTACCAACAAAGTTAACGGAAGAGTGACATGCAACCAGGGCTGGCGTGAGGCGTGTGCAATCAGTTCTCCCGAACAGGGCCCCGCGTTTTATTAGGGGCCCCGCACAAGGCTCAATTCTCATGTAATACGAGATTTAGGCAATTTTTTATTACATATTAATATTATTAAACATAATCATAATAATTTCACAAAATTAATTTAAATAATAACTTTTTCATTTAAAAAATTGCCATTCTTCTTTTTAAAATCACATTTTTTTGTTCCACCTGGTGTGTGTGTATATATATATAAAAATAGGCTCCACTCCTGCTCATTATTGAACTAGGCCCCAAAAATAACCACGTCGGTCCTGCGTGCAACATTCGACTCGAACTTCAAAGATAGATATATGCATGGAGTCTGCAGATGACCCGGTCCGGCTCGCGTGAGTCATTTGTTACAAACGACTTGAGCGAGCTGGAGCGGTCATCTGCAGTACTCACTGCATACATCTTTCTATACATACAACTATATATCGTAGCGAAATTAATATTAAAGTTATTAAAAAACACAAAATAACAAGTTTTTTCTTCCTTGACAAGGTACGTTCTGGCTGGCATTTTCTATCAAAATAATCCTGTTTCATCACAGTTAAAAACATGATGAGAACAATAACCGCCCTCTTCAATCAATGCACACAATTCATCAGGATAACTTGAGGCAGCATCAGTATTTGCACTTGCAGCCTCGCCAGTTAATTTAAGGTTATGCAAACCTGCCCTTCTCTTAAATCTGTCAAACCATCCATGACTTGCACTAAATGGAGGCGCATCAACAGAAATTTCATCCCTTTCATTCAAATCATCATAGAGATCCTTAGACTTAGCTCAAATCATGGTCTCAGTAATAGGAATGTGTTTCTGATACTGATCATCTAACAAGGAGAGGCTACGGAGTGTAACTCTCAGATTTGATTCATCTTCTACCAGTGGAAAGTTTAGGTCAAAAAAAAAATACCATTTCGGAATTAGGGGCCAACGCCTCTTAGTTTAAGAGAAATAATTAATTAAAAAGTACAAAATTGGGCCAATCTCAATAAATACTAGTAACTTCGCTTTTACGTTCATAGGCAACCGTAGCCTAGGGGATAACGAATAGGGCAAACCTGCCCTTCTCTTAAATCTGTCAAACCATCCATGACTTGCACTAAATGGAGGCGCATCAACAGAAATTTCATCCCTTTCATTCAAATCTTCATAGAGATCCTTAGCCTTAGCTCAAATCATGGTCTCAGTAATAGGAATGTGTTTCTGATACTGATCATCTAAGACTGTTTATTGTTGTTGTCAAATTACGTGAATTTATCACATTCTAGAATTTTCTCCTTCTGTTTCACATAAGTGCTAATTGTTGAACGACACATTCCCAACGATCATGTGATTTCAGTATGGCTTTCACCTTTCTCAACATGCTTTAAAATTTCTAATTTCAATTCATAACTATGAGTGTTATGCACTCTTCTATTTGATTCACTTATATTATCACTATTACATTTCCTTTTAGATGCCATGTCAAGTAATAAATATATAAATAAATCAATAAAATAAATTTAAATAAAAGATTAACAGAAAAAAGAGTGAAATCAGCACAAATTCAAACAATTAGAGCAGATATAACTATGTCTACACTAAAACTAAACCTCGCGTGGTTGGTCGGGGCCAATTACTCCACGAAAATTACTTCACATAAAGTAGTTCCCAATTTGATTGGCTGCGTCGAAAATTCGAATCTCAAACGGTCGAATCTCGGGAGTCGCCTGTATTACATACCAGAAAAAGGGGTGAAAATAAAAGTAATGGAATTCACTAATTTACCTGGCGAGACATCTGGTGCCATCATTGATCATATTTTACAAGTTTTGCAGAAATACAACTTGACAAAAAAATCATTGCCTTTTCTGCCAATAACACAAATTCCAATTTTGGTGGTGCCAGAAGAAGAGGTAAGAAGAACATTTTCACTAAATTGAGAGAAAGCACAAAAAGAAACATAATTGGAATAGGATGTGCAGCCCACATTGTGCACAATACATTACAAACTGCAGCTGATTCTTTGCCAATTGATTATTATTGGAAAAATCTACCAGTATTTCCACACATATACTGTACAAATTGAAGCATTGAAGTTGTTTTGTGATTTTGCAGACGAAGAGTATAAAACTGTACTAGGACACAGCAGAACTCATTGGCTGTCATTGTTTTCTGCCTTGGAAAGACTGATAGACTGTTATAAAGGACTTAAATCATACTTCATTGATTGATAAATGCCCAGTGTTGATAGCAGCATTCTTTGAAAACCCGTTATCGCTGGTTTTTTTGCATTTTCTTCATAGTCAGGTAAAACTATTTTCTTTAACAATTCAGCACATTGAAAGGCGAGATGCCACTGCATTTGAAGTAAGTTGTGAATTGGACAGCCTTATTGAGAAGATTAGAATGACAAAATCTGAAGAATTTCTTCCAGTAGTAGTTAAACAACTGCTAGGTGATTTGATCAAAGATTGTGAGTTATCACATGGCAAATTCATGACCTATCTTGATGAGTTTTATGATGTATGCATTGGATACATAGAAGAATGGGCACATCCATTTGAATGCTTCAAAACAATGGCCTGGATTTCATTAAGAATAACTTCGCAATGGAAAAATGTCGGTGACAATGTAGATAACATTAAAGAATTTCCACCAAAGATTGATGATGAACAGCTATTTCATGAATTTGCATATGTGAAATGCTATGTAGATGGAAAAATGGCAGAATGGAATGAAAAACAATCACCCACCAGTGATAGGTGGAGAGATCTGTTCAACTGCTTTGACTCTGAAAATATCTTTCTCCAAAATATGAGAATTTGCACTGAATTTGCGGTCATTGCCTGGCTCTAATGCTGCCATTGAGAGTATTTTCTACTCTAAATGCTCTCTGGACTAAGTAGAAGAACTGTCTGTATATTGAAACTGTGAAGGCAATGTTAATTGTGAAGACACATTTCGAAGGAATAAAATGTGTCCAGTTCCATGACGTAATAAAACAAGAAAAGAAGATTCTGGAAAAAATCCACAAATCTGGAAAATACAACTCAACAGCTGCAGCAGTTTCTAGTGTGAAAGCAAACGTGGGAAGAGAAGAGTAGAGATGAGAATTGTGATAATAGGCATTGTTGCATATTTAATTTGATAGGAGAACATTATTAATAAAAATACATTACCTAAAATTATAGGAGTGTTACTTTACAGCAAGAGACACAATAGAGATGTTAGTTGGAAAATAAAAATCTGTTGTTTGAAATTCACTCTTCAAGCAAGTATTTGCAAGTTGCTCTATAACATATATTTACGTGGTTATGAAAAGAGCATTTTTGTTTAGTTAATTTTCCTTATAAATATAATGTTTGCTTTTTGTGACTGTGTCATAGTTTAGCTCTTCTACTAAATATACCAATTTTATGATTATGATAATTGTTAAAATTACTTATTATATGTGACATTGATAAGGATACTATTTAATTTGTGATAATAACAAAATTGACCGGTTTTTCTTATTGTATATTTGATTTGATGACTTTCAACTAATAAAATTGTTTGTAAATTTTGTGTTATCTATTTATTTTGTTCAAGTATATACCGTATTAGCCCGAATATAAGGCGACTCCTTATTTTCCCAATGAGAAAATCCAAAAAAAGCAACTTCTTCATACTTAAGGACCCGAATATAAGGCGACCGCCACTTTTCTGAAAGAATTTTTGAAAAAACCTTGCCTTATATTTGGGCTAATACGGTGTGTGTGTAAAGTAACAAAAAATGCGTCATCCCACTTTTCTCCCTATGTCCCAGTTTTGTCCCGTTTTTTTTCTTTCGAGCTTGCATTGTCCCGGTTTTCATCCCTGAAGTATGGGCACCCTACCCAAGATTCATGCAATTCCCCTTCCATGTTTTCAAATTAAAGTTGTGAATGTAAAATACATATGCAGTAAAACCTACATCAACCAACTGTGGCTCCTTTTAAATGTCACATTTATAATATATGTTATTAAAATGTTCCCATTTTGTTCAAATTGTACTTTATGTACGCTATTTCTTATGTAAATGATGTTGAAACTTGGAGACTAAGTTGTACATTACACGTACACCATAAGTAAAATTTAATAAAAATATGTTTGTACATTGCATCATTGATTATATAATATGAAGCTATCTACATTGAAATTTATCATAATTATCCTGCTTTTTCAAAATAGTCACTGATTTTTTTCTTCTAGGATTGAGGGCAGAAACAGATAATCATGTTAAATGTTGAAACGGTTATTTTGGAATTCCCTAATTATATTAAAGACTATTAAAATATCATATATCGTGGATGTTAACTACCAATGTTACCTCCGCATTTACTCCTATTTTCAGACTATCTACGAATTAAACGTAGCAGCTTATTAAGCCGTGGTTTCCAAGAACCACGCATCCGTGATTGCACGATGCGTGATTCGCCGTTGCGTGATCACGCAGTAGTTGAATAATGGACGCTACATGTTGGCGGTTTTCAAGGCATCGCGCGCGCGAAGGCATCGTCATCGCGCACTAGTATCACTGATCCGCATCGAGCAACGGTTGCCTGCCAGTCAACTTCTGCGTGCCACGCAAGGATAACGCTATTATTTTATAGGATGGAGTCAAAATCGTTTAGCGATGTTTAGGACGAGAAATTAGTAGAATTAGTGAAAAATAATCCTGTTCTGTACAAGCTCAGCCATAAGAACTACAAACATGGGCGTCGGCAGGGGGGGGGGGGGGGGGGGGCAGTTGCCCCCCCCTGGAAATGTGTAAAAACGTAAATATTATATTAGATATTATTTTAAAATGTAAAAAAACTGGGCATGCGAAAAAACTTAACACGTTGCGTAAGGATGGCGAGAATTCTCGCTCCCAACTGTAGTCTTACAGCAGGAGCGGCCACCCAGCTCATAGAGACATATTTGCGAAAAATGGAGGGAAGTATAAAGCAAAACAAAGGCAACATGTGCGGGTCGGATCCGCGAGGTAGTTTTTACAAGCTTTCCGTCTCCTTTGTCTCTGAGGGTGAAGAAAAAAGGGATGTTTTCAAGAAAGTGGGGGAGGGGGGGATTTTACACATTGGTCCCATCGGCATATTTGACCTAAAAGGGCATACGGCATCCCTGATTCCAGCGATTCTGTTTCCCTCTTATTTATATTATGAAGACAGAATTTTCCCCTTTCCACTCTCTGAGAATCCGGGAAACGGCACGATTTGCACGTGAGTTGAGAAAATATTTTAAAGCACTCTTTCGGAAGTTTCTAAAGGAAAAGAATAATTGGAGGACAGGAACCGCTGTACCGTCTTTGACGGTTTATTTCTGTATGGAAATTCCATGACCACCCGCATGTGCCTTTCTTCTGAGTGGGAGGACACGTAGGCGAAGATCATAAATGCTACTGCTGGCAGTCTTTCTTTCTTTTTGAAGGTTTTCGATTTTATGACCTTACGGGTGGCTAGAAAGAAATCTTACCGACGCGTCGGCAAACGTCGCGACGTTCCCAAGAAAACTTTCTGACACGTGTTTTACACATTGGTCTCTTCACCCTCTATCCTTTTTCTTTTAAAATTTCTCGAAAAAGAAATTACTTCAAGAGCCTCAGATTTTCTTAGTTTGTGGAAGAAGTAACATCGCAGAGAGAGTGAGTCGTGTCGTACTTTTGCAGTAAGAGTGTGTGCATTTTGCGTAAAAATTAATAGGACTGGTTAGTATTTTAACACGTGAAATATTTTAATTATTTGTTTTTTAATTTCTTTGGTTTCGCTTTTGGAGTTTTTGTGAGAGAAACTGTTTTAATTTTGGTAGAAGTGTCGTGGAGGTGGTTAGATCGGAATAATAACTCGCAAGTGGATTTTAGCTTTTTTTTATTCAGCACCCAATTATAGCCCACGTGGCACGAGTCGCGGAACGGCACAGCGATGTTACTTCGATGGCGGCGCAAGCTAGAGAGAGCGTCCGTTCTCGGGGTTCACTTCTCCGGCCGCACGGGTCCTCCGGTGGTTTCCAAGAACCACGTATCCGTGATTGCGCGATTGTGTAATCACGCTTCCGGGATACATGGCAGGGGTGTTTTCCAAGGCATGCGTAAAAGTGAATTTCCGTTCAGTCTGCGCGATGGCACTCTGCAAAATCGATGTCGCTATAGCATTGTTATTAGAAGAAGAAGCAGACGAGGAAGTGTTTTTACTTCCGACTTTGCTTCGTGACGATGGAAGTGATATTTTGAAAAAAAGGGAAGAAGAAGGAGCTTTCAAAATTGTGATTAATTCTCATCTGATGGACAATGACACCAAATTCAGGGAGTATTTCCGAGTTTCTCGGGATCTCTTCCATAGTATATTATCTCACATAAGGGGTGATATAAGCAAGGCGAAGTGCAATAGTGTTCCGAACCCAATATCACCCGAGGAGAGACTGTATAACTCTAAGTAAATGAAATACTTGTTAAACTAAACTCTACAATTATTATGAATCATTTTAACAAATTTAAATAATAAAGATTGAATTTATTTATAATGATACAATGACATCAAACGGCCATAATTAAACTTCATTTTAATTTAGTCAACTTCTTCAGTCCTAAATTGTAGAAAGGAATTATAAACATAACATAAAACAAACTGTGTTTTCCACAGAAAAAAGTTACCGTTATTATTATCATCGTCATCATTTTTTTCTCCATCTTTTACCTTCCTTCTCGATTTATGTTTCGGTTATTAATTCGTTTGTTATAACCATCCCGTTTAAATTTGGCTTGACGATTCCGTTATTTTGTATGTCTTTTAAAAAAATAATTTATTTGGCTTCGTCAACCATCCACCCTCTCTTCCCCACCTTCACCTATACCACCCCCACCTCTTCACATACCTTATATAATCTTTCTATTAACTACTGCCTAATTGCTATGTATGTTACTTTGTATACATTGTTCAATTAAATAATTTGCTCAGCCAACTATTCATCCCTCCAACCTTCACCTACACCACCCCCACCTCTTCACATACCTTATATAATCTTTCTATTAATTACTGCCTAATTGCTGTGTATGTTGCTTTGTATTCATTGTTCAATTAAATAATTTGCTCAGCCAACTATTCATCCCTCCAACCTTCACCTCTATCACCACCACGTCTACTTTTTCCGATATTAACTATATTCTAACCTTCGTATTAAGGGATATAAAATATATAACATAAAACTACATAAAACTATTCGAGCTATATTTTTCCGGATTTACAAAGTTTGTTTTATTTTGTTTAGTGTTAATTATTTCGCATCACTAATAGGTATTGAAATGAAATTTGAAACTCTTTATATAAATTTATGGATGACATAATTTAATTTAGACAATTCATTCGGAAAAAATATAGCAAAAACTACTTACTCTCTTTCTTTAAAAATTTCTAATGATGAAGCGATCTCTCTCCATATATTTTCCTTTACCGCATTATCTTTGTAATTCTTATGGCTGAGCTTGTACAGAACAGGATTATTTTTCACTTTACGCAATCGCGCAATCACGGATACGTGGTTCTTGGAAACCACGGCTAATCTAATGAATTACAAGTAAAATTTATTCGTGTAGTTTTTCGAGGATAAAATTTCATTATTGATTGTAAGTCGGCAACAGGTGGCAGCTCTGCTTTTGGGTGCGGCGGGCGCTGCGCTTTTGTCGAGTGCCGGGGCTCGCTTCGCGGTGTAAAAACAAGGAAAAGGGCGCGCGAACTCTCGTGACGAGTAGAGGTGGGATAGCCACAATTTTCACTGTGTTGAAGACAAGAAGGCTATTTTCTGGGATTGTATTGATTTTTTCTACGTTGGACTTATGGTTTCTCTTAATGTGATACACCTTTAACCCGTAAATATCCCGCTGCGAAACTCGTTCAGTACACTTTATATTTTGCGTGTGTTGTGTTTTCTTAGGAGTGACAGTGTACCCGTCCGCTTATCGAGTATAGAAATTGCTTCCCTATACCTCTTCCTCTCACTTGCGGTCCGCTACATTGATATTGAGTTTTCCTCAAGTGAATCATGCTCTAACTACTGGCAAGATAAGATAAAATGCATTTCCAGGTAATACTAGTAGCCGCCTTTCCGTAACTGCCCGTTAACGATAAGACCGTCTTCCAACGTATTTATTTATTTTATTTGAAGATTAGTTAATCACATCTGGTTTTTATATAACCTTATTTTAACATTTACAATGCAAGTATTTGCGCGAATTTTTGCGGCGATTCTACCGATTCACTTGTGCTTTTGTCAAATATTGGAATGTCCAACATTTTGCATTTGTTATGAGTGGCAAAGTCTCAACAGGATAGACTGCGTTGGGCAAGGACTTCTAGATGTTGATATTGGGCTGCAGGTAGAACTTAATTCCAAAGGTATTTAAATAATTCATTTTCTACTTTAAAAGTTTGGATTAATTTCTTATCGGATTGCGGTTAATATAATTTGCTTTTGTATGCCTCGTTAGTAGCAAGATATATACTATTGAATTGACTCCAGTTTATTTAAAAGATTACCTTGATTATTATTATTGATTGTAATGTCTTTAATAATGAAAACATCGAGTCCCCACAATTATAGTTTCAATACAGGAAAATCTGTTGCAATGTTGGTATAAAGTTGTATGTTAATATAGTTAGGCTTGCCAGATGTCCTGTTTATGAGGGGTTGTTGCACATTGCGTTACCTAGTTCCATAGATAAGTGATTGTGTGGTAAAAATTACCAACATAAAGCGGATATATAATGTTTGGAGCTTCATAATTTTACCAGGTCAGTATCTTCATATCTTTTAACTTATATGACCCCTATTGTATATGGGTGGATTTTGCTTCTTTTGAGACGGTTTTTATTTTATTCTATATTCATTATGTAAGAAAGGTTTCTCAAAATCCAACAGTAGTACTCTTGGAAATGGTGAAATTCACCAGCACTGTAATAAGTCTTGTTGAAGGATATATTTGTATGCCAGGTTTTACTTGACTTAATATTTATTATACAAGTAGTTCATTTGTTGAACAAGAATTATTCAAGTACCAATGCAGAAGGAATGATAACTCAGTTTAATTTATTATTATTTCTCGAATAAAAAAGATTGATTTATATTAATTGTTATTGTTGAAAGGGAGGACATTTGAGAAGACTGACAATTACACTCAAGTGCTGGATCTAACCCACAACTCTATCTCCATATTGAATAATGGTGCCTTTCGCTCTGAGGAATTTACTCATCTAGAAGCAGTGCATCTCTCTCATAATTCAATTGCGCATGTATCCCCATCAGCTTTCAAAGGTCTCAGAAATCTTAAACTTCTAGACCTGTCACATAATCGACTGCGGAGGGATCCAGGAACAGCATTGCAAGGTTTTAGCCCTCATCCTGTGCTATTGCCTGCACAGATATTCATAG
Organism: Uropetala carovei; assembly: GCA_036926305.1. Taxonomy (NCBI): domain Eukaryota; kingdom Metazoa; phylum Arthropoda; class Insecta; order Odonata; family Petaluridae; genus Uropetala; species Uropetala carovei. Next base: position 7,836,296 of record JAXCHB010000169.1, read on the forward strand.
ATGCACCTAATTTGAGGTATCTAGTGATTTTATTGAAGATTGTGTTTATGAATATTACATTACTGTGAATATTGAAAATTTAATTTTCTTGTGAAAGCTGCAAAATAATCTGAGACATCAGCATTTACTTTGTGAAACATTTTTCAAAATTAAACAAAACTACACATACTTTTGATTTAGTATAAACTTTACCTTCCAAAAATTAAATTAAATACTTCAAAATTTTATAAAAAAATTACTTATGTTGTTCAAATAAATTTCCAGAGCACTACGTTTAGGATTTAATCCACTTGAAAAAGAAGATCACCATAGGAAGAATGGTATTGAAGGTTCACATTTACTAGTTGCCCCTCATCTGGAATTCCTAGATCTTGGCAGTTGCCACCTTGGCCATGTGGACTCCGAGGCATTTGTTGGTCTTGAATCGTTAAGCATGCTAAATCTCTCAGACAATCAACTCATAACCCTCGATCCATCAGCACTGGACAATATGAAAAATCTTAAAGTTCTTATGGTAAGCATTATATCTCCTATCTTCTTTTGTTAAGTTATATCAAATGGTAAGCAAATTAATTAAATTATGATAAAGTGTAATGTTTTAAGTGAACTGGTGACCTTAACAAAGCACCTAGACTTGTAATTACAATACATTCTTTTGGCTGTTTTGTTGCTCAAAATGTTATGAAAAATTGAAAAAAGTATCTCTGGTGCTGTTAAATCCATAGCCTCAGCTATCAGATCCATTTGTGGGAGTTATCAGTCTCAAGTAAGAGAGTAAAAAGTTATATTTCTGTTAATCAATGTTAACTGTTGTCAGTATTGCATAGGATTATTTTTAAGAAACTGATCGGTTAATGAGGCAGCTTTAGGTTAATCTGCAGATTAAGTTCTAAGCCAGGGGTGGGCAAACCACGGCCCTTGGGTTGTGTGCATCCCTCGAGAGCATTCCATGCAGCCTGCTAAGCTTTGGTGGAAAAGCGATCTGTAAAAATTAACACAATTTCATATTACTTTTGGTAAAATTATGGTAATAAAACCTTTAGTTTTGAAAATTTAGTTATAAAATCCTTGTTTGTGATTGTTTTCACGTATGTATATTGCCTAAGAATCTAAGCAATTTCCGATTTAAACTCTAATCTGGCCCTCCAAAGCATTGGCACCTTTCAAGAATTCGCAAACACCGATGCGGCCCGCTATACAGAAAAGTTTGCCCACCGCTGTTCTAAGCGCAGAAAAGTTAAAGCAGCATAAATTTAATCATTTATCACTGGATGCTGTAGAAGCAACAAATTTTGCAATTATGTGAATCTAATTTAAATTTCACAGTCATACTTGATTTGTTGAGCATTAAATGATTTTCTTAATAGAAATATAAGAGTCTATTACTTTTATTTAAGCACTCAACTCCTTAAGCTTTAAAAATGTTTTACTTTTGTCATTTTTGTTTTATCGATTTCATCTCCTTTCAAAAGCTGTAATTCCAACTTTAATCATTATCTTTAAGAATTATAATATTTTTTATTTTCAAAGAATATTCAATGTGAAATGTCACTTGTAAAATAAAAAAATTATAGTTGATCTTGGTCTAAATATCTAAATACAAGGTCTAACAATAAAGTAATGGAATTGAACTTATAAATAGGTGGGCAAGAAATCTTATCTCTGATGGGTGTGGTCTCCTTTGAAGTACAGTAAAATCTCAATACAACGTATCTCTATGGAGCATGAATTTTTATACTTATATTGAAAATACCCAAAAGGAGTACAGCAGAGAGGAAAAAGAGAACGATCATACTTCAACCCTACTTTAATGCTTCATAAAATAATCTGAAATTTTCTTTTGTTTCATCTTTTTTAGGATTTGGCACATAACATAATTTTATACATTGTCAAATGATATAAACAATGTCTCTGGCACTTCATCAGATTTTATGATAAATATCTTCACTATCTCCAAACACTCTGATGCCTCTAACGATGTCACTAATGATTTTGCACTTGACTCAACCTCTACCTCATCTTCAGAGGCTCTACTTATTCTCTCACCTAGACCAGTAATGCTCTCTACTATGGCATCATCTGCCAATAAGGTGTGGTTTCCAAAATTTTATCAATACCTGAAAACTCCTCAAAACATGAGTGAAGAATGAAATTGGAGTTTTGAGAAGACATCATTTCAAAGCTCTCCGGGAACATTTAAATTCTCTTCATAAGTGGAATCTGCAACCTGCAATGAAAATATAATGCCCGATTTCTTCCAGCGATTGCTAATTGTTCTCCCACTGACATCCCACCAGCCACTTATGATCATCTTCATGCCCTGACGATTGTGAAAATACAAGAGGGATAACTGACCCTCGGTTCTAAATTTTTCAGGGGTTTTAGGAGACTTCTGCAGATCTTTTCATACTAAAGACAAAATGTGCCTTCAAAATTAATGTATTATGACTTGAATGAGTAAGAGTTAGTTATATTTAAGTCATTTATGGATGAAAGCATATGTTAAAACCACAAAAATCTTTTTTCAAGACCTCTGAAGTTCATACATAGTATTGAAAGTACGTTAAGTTGAAGTATGCTATTTTTAAATATTTATACAGTACATATTTATACGGAAAAATTGATGGGATTCAAAAAAGTACAATACATTTGAAACATGCAATTGTGAAGTACATTGTGAAGGGATTTCACTGTACTTGCCTTCTGCAGTGATGCACGAATCCCAGTGTCATTTCCAGCTTTCAAAACAATTATGGAAATCATTTTGTGGCAAGCTGTTGAGAACGATGATCACATTTGTTTGGATATCTTCTACAGACTCAAAATGTGACCCCTTGAGCTTACAAGTTTTTGACCTTGCGTATCTAACACAGCCTCGTAATTACTGCAATTCCTCAAGGTAATACTTTTGGTTCAGCATTGTTTCACATTCTACTTGGACATCTGAGCTTTCTTCAGTCTTGTTGATGATTAGACTCTTCCACTGAACCCTTTGCCTTTTCATCTCTGGGTCATATTGAAATACCCAAGTTTCATCACTGATTATGATTATACTCATCAAGTTGTCATCTTCTTGAATTCTTAACAGAAGATCAGCAAAACTCTCACCTTTTCAATCTTTGCTTTGCATTCAGATTTTTAGAAAACATCATTGGATAAACTGCCTGCATGCCCAAATTTTCAGTCAGAATCAATCTTACAGAATCTCTGTTAATATTCAGTTTCTCTGCTATAAAACTGTCAATTGTCCATCATTTAGCAGCAAATAAACAACTTATTCCACCTGGTCCTGGTGTTTTTGGGTGACCAGATCAGTTGTCATTGCTGACATCATCTCAGCCCTCAGAGATGTGCTTGATCCATTCAAGAGCACAAGTTCTGGGGATATTGCCATCTCCATAAACTTGGTGTAATATTTTAATAATCTCTGTACCTTTTTTTTCCTGTTTCACCAAGAATTTGTTGTTGATCTTTTTCTCCAAAAATTGGTCACTCATTTTTCCTGTGCACATCTACTACAGTAAAGATAAAACTGCTCTCCGGATGTGAATACTATCAAAACAAATTTACTAATGAATATATGCCACTCATTTCAGAACATATTTCAATGACAGCTTTTGCTCAAATGTTGCTATATACTCTATAGTAAAATCAGTCCTATTACTTTATTTTCATATATTGTAAAGTCATTCCATTTATTTTTGTTTAATTTCTAATTTATCAGTTTTTTTATGAGTATGTATGTGTTTTTAAGTCTAGTACTAGAATAGCTGCAGAGATATCCACTTAACTTAGCTTAATGTTTCACTCCATGAGAAAATTCCAGTATGACTTTTTGTTTCTGAATTCTGGAAATAGTAAAAAACCTAATCCTTCTTCCAGATGATACAGTATACTTAGATATAATAATGTAATCTTAAAAACCCATTTGCCATACTTAAAATTTATAGAAGCTCTTCTATTTTGTTTTGAATGGTGTGCAGATACTCTGAAAAATGGACTTGTACTTAAATGCTACATTAAGAACAGGTCCTTGATGCCATTGAAGTTTTCTTTAATATTTTCTTATTCTCCACTTTCTTAAGGTTAATGCATAGAATCAAAAAGCCATATCCAAATCATAAATGAACATGTATCTGTGATAGTTATTCATCAACATCGTTTAGGGTTGCCAGATTTTTTAAATCACAAATCGGGACATTTACATCAAATTGAACATTTTTGAAATTTTAAGTCAAGGACGGTTACATGAAAAAAATTCAAGACAGAATTATATCAAAAAATTAGTGCTTAATGTATATTCTTAAGTATTTTACAAACATTAACGTTCAAACAAACATTACATATTAAACAAATAATTTTGAAATTCAATTTATTATTCATATTTTAGGCTTGATTTTACCTCTTCTAGAATTTTCTTACCAGCTTCAGTATGTATATACATGTGAAATTCTCTACAATTCATTTGAAAGTTTTGCTTAATCATAAGTTCAGCTTCTAAATTGTATAGTAACAATTAATTAAATTAAAACATAAATACTCCTTAACTGTACAAAGTAAGAATATTTAGTGACAAAATAAAACAATAAAAAAGGGTAAACAAAAATAAACCGGGTAAGGAAGGAATCAATGGAAAGAAAACAAAAGTAACACTTACAGGTTTACAGGGGAAGAAAACCTCACAGGTGACCTGGTGTCACACGTTCATGAACTCATATCCTTCCCCAAAGGAAAAAAAAAACCCCCTCAGGAGAACAATCACTCAAACTCGCTGTACAAGTTAACCGAAATAAACTTATTAACCTCCTCCACAATCCGAAAGACACCATACCTTCTTTACAGAAATTAGGTATTTATAAAATTTCTTGCGGGGGTTGTGACAAAATTTATATTGGGCAGACAAAATGAAAACTGGACACTCATTTTAAGGAACATTAGGCACATTTTAAATTTGGGAGGTTTGTTAATTCCGGTGTAGCATCTCACATACAGGAATACAGTCATCCCATTACCATTGATAACTTATCACTCTTGAAATTAGTACACAACGATTTTAAACTGGACGCCTACGAAAGTATGCTCATTGCAAAATACAAAGGAACTGTTATGAACAGCGATTCTGGCCCTCTCCCCCATTCCCCTCTTTATAGTTTAACAGTCCATCCTTCCCCCTCCTTTCACGAGGTTTTCTTCCCCTGTAAACCTGTAAGTGTTACTTTTGTTTTCTTTCCATTGATTCCTTCCTTACCCGGTTTTTTTTTGTTTACCCTTTTTTATTGTTTTATTTTGTCACTAAATATTCTTACTTTGTACGGTTAAGGAGTATTTATGTTTTAATTTAATTAATTCATCTCGCTGTAGTCTCCGATCTTTTTTAATTAATTGTGTAGTAGCAGTTTATTTCTATCTTTTCTCCATGCCACAGTCATAAAACTAAATATTTTTTCACTCGCTGCATTAGAATGTGGTAAAGATAATACAAAGCTGATGACTTTTAACAATTCATTAGCATCTGGATTTAATTTAAAAAATTCCACTCATTTTCCTGTGGTTGTGATGTCATGTGAACAAGATTTTTCAAAAAAAAATTTTAATCTTAAAAAAGTTTCAAACAAAATATCCAAGTCCACATTTCTTATGTGAAATTTTTCAATTATTTCCTTAAAATCTTTAAAATTTGGTACTGTTTTTAATGCAATGGGTTTTAATAATTTGAAAGTATTATTTTCAAAGTTATACCATTTTTCTATATAATTAATGCTTACATCCAATAAATTATCAGCATCAATTTTAAAACGTTACACTGCATCAATATTACTGCTTTTCTTTAATATAGAATGCACCATTGAACTGTAAAAATTTTCATTTTTTCGATTTTTTAAATCCTTTCAAAAATTTTCCATCAATTCATTAATTTCGCATGCAAGTCCTTCATTCCCCTCCAGTTTAGTTATAAGAGGTTGAAAAACTGTGTAACAAATGTTCATTACAAACTCCAAATAAGCTAAGGCCAATTCATCCTCAAAATATCTCGGAGTATCGGAGAGATTGAATTTTTTGATAGGAAATAACTTTTCACTGGCTCAAAATTCTTAATGAGTCTTTCAATTGCAGGTAAAATACTAAGCCGAGTTGGAACATGTTGAAGCATTTCAAACCATTCATTTCCCAACCATTTGAAAAATTTTCTTAATGCAGCACTTTTTTTCATGGATGAGCCAAATTTGTTAAAAACTTTTATGACGATTACCTCTAAATCATATTTCAATTTTTTCGTAGATGTCTTTACTGCATTGCTCAAAATATGGCAATTGCATCCGACAGCAACTATGTAGTTATTATCCTTTAAAAATTCCATATAAACACTTTGGTGTTTGCCAAAATTTACTGCTGTCTTATCGGCACAATAAGATGTTACATTCTTTAATGACAAGCCACTGAATTCTAGTTTGTTCTTTAGCAATTTATAAATTCATTTCGGTGTTTCATCCTCAGGAGAATAAAATTAAAGCAAGCCAATTTTTATTCCCTCATATTTCTTAAAATAACAAACCAAAAGTGGGAATGTCTTAATACTTCCTTTGTTAGACGCGTCTGTTGCTATTGAAAAAGGATAATCACCTTTAATGTCTTCAAGAATAATTCTTTTAGATTCTGGACTGAGTACTTGTGTAACAATTTTTGACCCTTTTGTTCTCCCACAGTTGTACGTTCTTGCAATTACTGAATCGCTGAATAAGTATGAAAACAAATTTCCAGCACAATCGCTTGAATTGAAACTTTATGAATGCTTAACAGTATGGTACATCAATGCAGTCTCAGCGGCAATTGTTTCATTTTCTTCTTTGTTGTTTTTGGTGATAAAGAAATTTGATATTTTACTGCAACTAGCACCAGTTGACAAACTTTCAACATGAAATTTAGTTTTACTATGTTTCTTTATATCATTTTCACCACCATGACCAATTGAAGAAGATTTATTTTTACATGTGGAACATATTGCATTTGTTTCATCATCCCCCATTTTTATCCAGCTATACTTATTTCTCCATTCACTTTTAAATTTAACAAGCCTTTTCTTTCTTGGTGTCTCATATGACTCGTTATTTGAATCCATCATGGGCTGGAACTGGAAATTCATTTTTTTTAACGAGTAAAAATTTATTTCTCTGTTCTCTCTTCATGGCCGAATGCATTTTCAAGATATTAAAGTTACATTGTCACCATTAAGTGAAAAATAATGTAAGACGTATTTCATTACTAAATAATCAAAAGACAACTCTTAACATGAATCTTCCATTAATACGAAAAAGATCACTCTGAAGGCAGAAAATGTACACTTGAAGCATGGGAGACTCTGTGTTGCCATATGACGATGGTCGGCCGTTTAAGGTTTAAAAAGTGGGACATTTGTATGATAAGTCGAGACATGGGAAACATGTTGTCAAGTCGGGACAATCCCACCAAAATCAGGACGTCTGGCAACCCTAACATTGTTTGATATTGATCATTTATGTACATGATAATGGTTTCACTGGTAATTGCACCTGAATATTTTTGGCAAATACCATAATTTTCCGATTATAATATGCACCCTATATAATATGCACCCATGTTTTTACGAGTGATATGTGAAAATTTTCTTATCACCATGTATAATACACAACTCATTTTTTGTAAAAAGATTACTGTAATTTTTCACTTGGTTATTAGCAGTATCGAGACAGTTATCGCCTTGCTGCCAAGTGAGATATGTGCGACAGTGTTTACAAAAACTTCACGTCTATATAGTTTTGACTCTCACTTTAAAGATTGATACAATGTATAAAAGCATGTCTCAATGTCGCATTATGTAATAACCCAGTCAGTTGGAATAACGCCACCAAGCGAGATAGTTTACATGAATATCACATCTAGACTGCCTTCATACAAGTCGTTGAGTTATGTAAAATAATATTTGTTGCTCGCAACTTGCATTCTATTATAATTAATGGTGGTGACCCTCCCCTACTGCATTGATTTTTTTCTCAAAGGAATAACTTACTTTAAATTAAAGGTCTATCCATCACTATGTCAACCAAAAGAGAAAGCTACACTGCAAGTTTCAAACTGAAAGTGATAGAAGTTGCAGAGAATATTTAAAAGAAAAACTCTCCCAAAGAATGTTATTTGGCCACCTAATGTGTTTGTACGTGAAAATGAAAGAGGCTGGATGGATTAAGAATTTACAAAAGATTGGTTACATAGTGTGTGGTGTGAAGACCCAGTTCATAAGCATCGTATGTTGGTTCTCGATGCTTTTAGATGTCATCTCATGCTGTGTGTTAAGGACATATTAAGTGATCATAGCACTGATCTTGCCATAATTCTCAGGGGAATGACGAGCCAGTTACAAGTGATGGATATCAGTTGCAACCGACCACTTAAAGTGCAGATGCGTCAGAAGGGGAACGAGTGGCTTTATGCTGGTGCACATTCCTTTACACTGTCTGGCAACCAAAAGAAACTTGACCTATTACTTATTACTCGATAGATCAAAGAGTCCAGAGATGCAGTTGATCCATCTCTGATTAAGCTTGGCTTTAAAAAGTGTTGCCTCACAAATGCCATGGATGGTTCTGAAGACGACATCATATGGGATGATGATTTTTCCGAAGTAGATAGTGAGGATGAAGACGTTGTTCTTGGCGATGCCATTTATGTAGACAATGAGAGGGAACACAAAATCGCCGATGAAGTATTTGAGGACAGTGAGGGCAGTGATAATGAATTCAGGAGCTTTAGTGATTCATACAGCTAAAAGTAAATAAATAATTATTCTTATTTTTGTTTTGAAAAACTATATTTAAAGGAATGTCATCGAAATGCATTTAAATGTACGATTTCTTGGTAAAAAAATGTCCGAAAATATAAATTATTTCTTTACTGAAAAAAGTAAAAAGTAGTATGTGTTTGTTACCATGTAGTATAATACGTACCCTAACTTTTTGTCAATTTTTCGTGAAAAAAATGCGTATTATAATTGGAAAATTACGGTATATTAAAATAAAGAGAAACATTGGGTAATTATTTTTTTCTTTCTCTACAGCTTTCTTCAAACCCTTGGCCTTGCGAAGGATCTCAAGAAATGGAAACCTTGGAAAAATGGATTTTAAGGCATGGTTTTCATGGATTATGCCCAATAAAAAAATTTGAAAAAATGCAGGTTTTGGATCCAAAAATTCGAGGACCTCAGAGAGCCAAAGATGATGATAGTCTGCTTTATTATTATCAACTTCTTGGAAGATTAGTAAAAGATGAAGAATTCCATAAAGTATATCAACATTCCGATTCAAATCACTTAGATGATGTTGAGGTGTTTGATGAACAAGCAATCAAAAAATATAATAAAATTTCAAATATTGTTTCTAATGTGTCTTCTTCAAGCTATGATTCAGCTAAAGATTATGATTTACATTGCACAGTTAATGGTGTTCCTATTGTTTGGTTCTTGGTATTGGCTTTTCAGGTTAGCACTTTTTTATTTGGTTATTTTTATAATATCTTGATATCATCTAAATAAGGTTATATTTCTATATATTGATATTCTATACAGGTTAAAATTATTAATTACAGAGATTGGTGAGATTATACATAATTTTTTAAAGAAATAAATTTAAAAAGCAAAAGATAAAACTCACTATCCACGTATCATCTGTATCTATAATTTTAGTCACACAGAGACATTTTCCCCCATAGTCCAATATTTTAAAGCAGGCCTAGCTTGAGATAACAGTGAGCCCAGGGTACCAAATTCTTGTAAGTGCTATATGAGCCTCTCAGATGCCAAACCGACTAACTTCACTTTTTGTTAATGTCTCAATTTCAGTACCTGAGCACATTTGAAATATGTAATTAACTGCAGAAATGAATAGGCTTTGTTACATGGATAAAAAAGCTATCCAGGCAACAAAGCCTATTCATTTCTGCAGTTAATTACATATTTCAAATGTGCTCAGGTACTGAAATTGAGACATTGACAAAAAGTAGAGTTAGTCGGTTTGGCATCTGAGAGGATCATTCTGTGCAATATTTGCAAGTATATTAATGCTCACATGTATATGATGTTGTGAAATGAACATTAATCTTGAATGCATTGCTAATTTTTTTCATTGTTCATTAAATTTTTGTCACATGTACCTTAAAAAGATTTTATAAAACTTTTATCTGAAGGGAGCTCTATAACTGACCCTTGTCTGCAGCACCAGAATATTTCAAGCTGGCCCTATCTTGAATTTCTACGATTGAATTTTTCAATGAACTTATTTATTTTTGTCTTTGCTAAGTCTTCTTTGAATTTTCTTTAGTTCTATTTGAATGATCCTGCAAATTACTTTAATCTTTTACTTTCTCATTTCTTTTATTTAGAATATGGATATCTTCATACAACTACATGTAATCAAGTTTCTTTCAAATTCATTTTTTAACCTTCATGATAAAAAACTTTTTGAATTACTAAAAACCACTATTCATCATTGAGTGATATTTTCACACACAGTCCTATAGATTAAATTCTCATAATCATATAATTGCATTCAAATTATCACCAATGCTAAGTTTAAACTTAAAGCAGTGTTCATAACCAGTTGTTTATACATATATATTCATTTATATTACTAATATTAATTTCTTTTTTAGGCAGGCATATTTGTGTCTTTCATTGCAACATTTTGTTGGATGGCAAAGCCATACAGAGGCATGCGCAGTAATTGCTGTTCACGGGAAATGAGCCGAAGAATAAATTGGAATGCTTTGCTAGGAAATAAACAATTTTGCAGGGGTGACCAATTTTCTTCCAATCGTGCTAGTAGAACTAATTTGGAAAATGAACGAGACAGGCACCTCCTGCTGGGTGGTAGTGAACCTGACCTTAACATTGGAGTGTCCACAATTGTTCTACCAAGGACAGCTAGTACTCTATGAACAGACTCACCAAAGCCTCCTTCTTATGAGGAGCACCTAGCTTTACATTCAATACGAATTGGACTCTGAGACAAACAGTGATATTAGTAATAGTTTCTCATTTGACGTACAATTTTTATTTATGTTTGAGCAGTTTTAATGAATTAGCTGCAGTTATTTAAGTTTTATTCCATAAATCTTGACCAGGAATTACTTGAATTCATTTTACGTAGGCACATCTGTATGCTTCATTGTAAAATTTTATAACAAATTCACCTTTATCTTGTACTGAAATTGTGATTGTAATACTTATTGACATTGTGTTTTTTTTCAGTTATGAACTTGAATAAACAAGTTATCTGAATGTATTAGATTTACATCTAAAGAGGTCTCATGGATTCAATTATTTTTTAATGTCAAACCAAAGGATCAGCAAAATTTTATATTATTCTTTTTGTCGTGGACAAGGTGTGGTGAATTTTTACAGGCCTAGTCTAGGGTTCAACCACTAGTACAAGTCTGCCAAAGGTGACAAAAAATTTTACATGATATTTCTGGGAAAAGTTACAAAAAATGAATTTTTAAAAGAATTTCACTTATTTACTTTTCCACAAAGCAATTATGCATACTAATGGGACGCCACCTATGGGCACGTTAATACAATGATGGAACACTTGGGAAGAAAAAATGTAATTTTTGTTAGCAAGAATATAAGCCAAGGTGCAATTTTTTGCATCATGTTTTAGCCGGCTGGGTTCGACTGGTAGGTAGTGTGCCTGCCTTCTAATCCAAGGGTCACGGGTTCAAATCCCGCTTCGGGCATGGATGTTGTGATTCATCTTGGGGTTTTTCCCCTACCTGCAGACAAGCCTAAAATTGGCTTCATTAAAAAAAAAGGTCAGCTTATATTCTGGCCACTATGGCAAATGATTTTTATAATCTTAGATTATTGTGTTATGTATTTTTATGATGTAGTGAAAAATAATTGTTATTCAAAAACTTTTTGTATTAAACATAGTCTTTATAACCATTTGAACAACAATAACAACTAGCCTTGTCAGTTTTCCTGGATTTTGCAGGAGTATACCAGAATGACAGAGTAATAAACCTAAATGTTACAATTACTCTAAAGTCTCATGTATAATGCACACTCATGCATAACATGCAGCATTCACTAAGGAATGATTCCATTAAATTATTTCTTTAAAAATTGCTTTATGCATGCTTTCTTTTAAATAAAACGAATCTATTTTTTAAATATTATCATCTCTTGGAAAAGCATTGGCAATGGCCATAGTGATTCTTCGTCTGATGAAAGTGAAGACATGCCAATTGAAAGAGAGTTGCCAGATTCATTTGTTAAAATTCTTGATGAAATTGCTCTGAATTATGAGAATGAATCTGAGGAATTTGATGCATAACTTTCTTTTGCTAATAAAATACTTTTTAGTAAAAATTTTCTCTTAAAAACTTATTCCTTATTGATAAGGTGCACTAAGAAACTCTATAGAAGTACATAAAAAGAGTATGATGGATGAGGGTACTTAAGTGAGATATGTCTTAAATAATTTTCAACTTTGATTAATTGCAAAATAGATTGGTAAATCTGAAATTTAATATTGGCATCAAATTTCTTTTCTTGTTTGGATGTTTTTGTTATTTGAATTTACAGATAAATGATCTTTTAATTTATTTGCATTTCTATTGTTATTTTTTGGGATTTCCTCTTGTAGCAATGAAAACTGTGATTCATTTTTATTTAACTGCAGTATTTCTCTACTCTTGTGAGATTTGTTATACTAGGACAAATAAACAAGGGAAGTAATTTTTACTTACAATCAGAACTGCAAACCAGTCTAAATTTTGGAGTGGTTCAGTTCGTAATTTAAGATGATGGTCCGGTTCATGGTTCAGCTCATAATTCACTTTTTGGCAATGGTTCGGTCTGGTTTTCAGTTCAGTTCAAGCAAAATTAGAATTTTTTCATTCAATATTGCCAAATAATTACCACAATAAGTATTGAACACTATAGTGTAGGTATTGTGTGAAGAGTTCTCCTGCCATTTGCCTTTACAGCTCGCGGCGGTATAAATGCAAATGTAAATTGAGCTTGAACCAAACCGAATCACTTTTGCAAATAAAATACCGGTTCAATTTGTGGTTCAGTAGAAAATTAGTCACCGGTTTTGGTTCAGTCTGTGGTTCAGCAAAATGATAGCGGTTTGGTTTGCAGCTCTGCTTATAAATGTGTTCTCTGTTATAGAAATTTATAATTGCTACAAAACAATGAAATAAGTTCACATTGTTCATCATGGATGTCTATGGTCTATGTCAGGGGTTCCAAATTTTTTCATCATGACAATCACCATTATACTTTTGCAAAAGGAATGATCATAAATGAAATCAAACCAATGTCAATACATTTCTTATTCTTAAAGAAACCAACCAAACATACTAAATTATTGGTGCTATGAAAGTTGACTTTAAGCAAAGTAACCAGCAGTGCTTGTGAGCATCAGGTTGGGAACCCTTATTTTAGGTATAACAGTCATTCAAATATGTCTACATTTTTTCAGTAGTGATATAAGGTACTTTTTATGAATCATTTTTTATTAGGACCGTATTTTTTAGAAATTTTTTTACAGAGTTCACGTTACAATCTTTCATACATAGGTTAAGGTACCAATGAAGCTTTTATCAAAAGAGTGTGCCCTGGGGGGGGCAGTTGGTTTCTAGGTTTAGCAATCTGACAGTCATGATAATTCTTGACTCATTGTAAAATATCAGCCTTTATATCTTGCCACTGAAATTCTCAAGAAATTTTACCAATGTTTTCTGCACCATCCAAGTGACCACCAGTAGGCAATAATGGAAATATATAAAACGTCATCACTCTCAGAGCAAAAGGATTTATGACTTGAGCTGTTCTAGAATTATGAGAATAATGAAGTAATAGATCACCTAGCAGAAAATATTTAAGAGTGGAAATGCCTGGCTTTATCCGGTCAATTGTTTTGTGTATGTCTTTGTCTGAAACCGTATGGTGGTGATGTTAATGAAGGACAGTATCACATTTTGCAATAAGCAATAAACATGGGTTAGACGTGGATTAAGGCAGCGTTTTCCAAACTGTGGAGTGTGCCCCCCTGGGGGAGCACAGTGGGCAGGTCAGGGGGGTGCAAAAAGACTTCAAATTGTATTTTTTTAACTGTCACAATCATGAAACCTACAATATGCAGTCGCCAACTTGTAGCTCTCAAGTGACTAAGGTGTATAATTTGCCATATATATGACATATAAGGGGGTGCAAAGATATTTTTCTTAGTTGAAGGAGGGATGTGGCTTTGTAAAGATTGGAAACCGCTGGATTAAGGTGATGATTCATAATCCTGACATGAGACAGAAGCTTGGTTTTGAAAGGTGGAGACAAGGTGAATGGTAGATGATAGCAGGAAGTTACTCATACTTAATGATGCAAAAGAAACTTCTATATACAGTATTATGTTATTAAATCATTTGTCTACTTTCTTTATCTAACCCACTGATAGATAACATTACTAGTAAGGACCATTAACTTTCATCAATGAGGAGATAGTAAAACTCTAAGCCTAAAATGATGGATAAGAAGATACCAGAAATTTTTACCTAGAACAGTATACAATGACTAAGCACCCTGGGTAATCTTATATAGACTATAGTTAAATATATACCAATGCATATTATAATTTCTCTAGCCAATAGTAAATTGTAACTGTTTCCATTGGATGCCATCTAAGTTCCTCCATAATGAATGTGGTAATTCCAATGAAAACTGCTTTAACTCAATGCTGCTATAATTATTAATTTACCATTTACACAGTATATTGCCCCTCTAACTGATTAATTAATCCCGTTATGATCCATTTGACCAGCAGTAGGCTCTATCACCATGACGTAGCACCCTTTTTTTAAGTTTTTAAAAATCTCTGAAATTGAATAAGAATTACTTGATACAAAGCAGAATGAATTTCCCACTGAAATTTTCTGAGCAAAACTATTCCCCATTAATGGTACTGGTTCTGATGTTACTGCACCAATTTTTGTAACATACGCAGTCCTCGTCTTATGATGCTCCAACTTACAACGCTCTGGATTTATGACGTTTAATAATTAAGGAATGTGCTCCAGACATAAGGTGCTGCTCCACAGTTATTACGCTCAGCCAGCCAGTCGGACCTAAGCAACGTTTGATGCCTTAAGGTCTATTCAGGCTAAAATGTATATGGCAAGTAACGACACGCCATGCAAAACATGCTACGATGTAATTTTATGCAATTTCATATGAAAACCCATCAAGTCGCTGTCTTCTTAAATCTGTTATACATGACTTATTAGATTTTTGGACAAAGAGTGATACCGTGTGTGATTAAAACTTACAGAGGTAAAAGGGAAGGAAGTAGCAACAGTGAAACTATTTTTAAGCACGTGGGGCAAATCCGATTATGAGTCATTTAGTCTACGTTATGATACTAGTGTGGTTGGAGAAATCTGCATATTGTTTGTATTATTTTTTAAACTTTATTTTCCCTTAAAAATGTTTGATAAGAGAAATTCAAGTGCTGGAGATGTTTCTTGTTCTAAGAAATGCAGAACCATCAAAATGGAAATGAAGAATGATCTAATTAAGCGCTCTGAAAAAGGTGAGATGACCGAAAACATCGATCGGGCTTTGGATATCCCTCGTATGTTGGTGGCGTCGATCGCCTAAAACAGCAACATTATAACCACGAGTTTTTATAAGAGACCGTTAATGTTGGATTATTAGGGTAGAAAATGGAAAGAGATAGTTCCATGCTTATTCCTTAATGGTTGGATGCTTAAGCAAGTATATTAGCATGAAAATATTATAATTGCCATTGTCGAAAGAAGAAATTTACTTTTTATTTCTCTGAGAACCTAATTTTCGGGGACAAAAAAATTTCCGTTTATGTATCGTGAATTTAAACTAAGCGCGTTCGTTCACCGTAACTACTACTCTGCGCTCTTTAGGGATAAACCTAGATTTCGATATTCATTTAGAGCGAAATGCATATGGCTGATTTTTAAAAAATCGTGAGTAGCGTGTAGAGTAGAATGAAAACCGTGATTTCTGTTCTTCGTCTCTAAAACTCTCTGGAAAAGAAATGTAAGGCATTGAGATACATTTCGATGGAGGATTTGCAGGCATGGTGAGGATACTATTTCTGTAACATGATTAAATAAAATACTATTATCGTTAACGTAAAACTGGATCAGACTTTGACATGACGCCACGTGCCATAAAGATTTCATCATAGTGCATGGTCTTTGTTGCTATTCTCAACATCTGATCGCACTAGAATTATTTTACTTTAATTTTATTGGATGATGTTTTTCGTTTCGGAGCTATAAGATTTTTTCCTCTTTTCTGATTGCTTTAGCAGTAGGTGTGCTATGCGATGTATCTAATGCCATACTGACAAGCATTGCTAACTTAGACGCGTTATTAAAAATGGCTTATCTCTAAGCCCCTCTATGCAATTTATGATTATTTTGATAGTGACTTTCTTAACTTACTTTTTGATGTACTTGCTTTGTATAGTTCTTTTTTTACTTTATATTATGCAATATATTTGTAGTGAGTGACGACATTTCTGTGGCATCTAATAATGATTAAAGCATTATTGTTGTTGAGAATGGTTGAACCATTTGTCCTTACAACTGCTTTAGCATTTACCAATTATTAAAACTAACTAGCGTTTATTTCTGTTGAAACTACGAACGTTCACAAATGGAATCGCTTAGTGCAGACCAGTTAAACGTTATAAGGAAAGTATTTAAACGAAAGTTTCAAGACGCTGGCAACAGACGTTAATTTCCACACATTAATATTGTTATAAATGAAATATCTATAGATAAGAATATTTTTAAGGATAAGCAAAAGTTATCAAAATCCTTATTTGTAAGGTAACATTTAATTTTACCATCTAGATCGGTGTATGAGAAATGTATTTCGTCGTCGCTGCCATTCAAAGCTTTGCCAGTCAGAGTTGAACTGCAGCGTAATTTAAATATTTTCATGCTGCCTAAGCCAGATTTACTAAAATATATTGAAACAAAACACGAATTCAGTCAAAGAGTGACGTATTTTAGAAGTGATATTTCTTAATAGGTACGATTAAAGTCAGAAAATGTCTGTTACTGCTTGGAATTTTATCCGCCTCTCGGGATACGTTGTTCGCTAGCTAGGAATTGGCCAGGTTTATCTTAGTACGGCAAAAGGTATTTCAAATAGTGTGAGAATATTGAATAGTTGGGGCTTTTTATTATATTAGAAGATATATGAAGCTTTTTAAATTATTTTTATCAACTTGTTCATATATTGTGAATGAATGAATTGTATACCGCTCCTTTATCATTTACAATATTTGAAACTAGTTATGGAATGCACCTATTAATACTAAAAATGACCTGTATATAGAAATAATGCTATCTTAGTCATGATGAAGTAATGTTACTTTAGAAGGGGTTGGATAAAGGGAGCAAGTGATTTAACAATATGTATTTCTTTTGTGTCATTAAGGAGGAGTAACTTATATCCTGATATTTAGAATTGTCTTCGATCTAAAATTTCTCTGGTGGTTCAAATTCATGAGAATGCTTCCTGTGATAATAGGCCTTTCTGTTGATCAGGTTATTATTCTTATCCACACTTGTGCTTGGGGGAAAGGGATTGCATTTTAATTCTAAATTAATTTTCTCAGTATTAATTAGACAAATGAAAATTGGTTTGGTATTTAATTTTGTTGTTCATCAGTTGTAAGGGGGAGGCAATTCCTTTTTTTTTTTTAGATATTGATAAAACTTTTTTCTTGAATTGATATATCTGTACATAACAATAATAACTAATATATAGCCTCTTATAATGGTAAAACCTGGGGCAGCATTCTTATGTCTCAGCCTGGGTGTACCACTTCCTGCTACAACACTGACAGTATGCCATATTTGATGTGTTATCAGATTAATATCACCATAAATACATTTTTATGGTCATACAATTTCATGTTATTGGAAAAGTTCTTAGCTTTTGGAAATGATTTTATTATGCAAAGATATTAAACCTGAGAGGAATATTATGTGTATGTGTGTATATATATATATATATAATACTCTTGGCTTAATATTAATTAAGGGAGACAGTTATTTGGGATGGATGCAATGTTGCATGTCTTTACCAAGTCAGACTTTTAACTTTGTCACAATTTTCAATCACAGATTTTACTCCTGAACTGGAGAAAACATTTCTAGGTCTTAGAGCAGTTATTAAAGTATTCCAGATAATTATCTGCAGATAAATTCTTAAATATCAATCATGTATTTAGCTGTGTTATTATAAAGTTTTATAATCAATAAATATTTAGGGTTTTAGAACTAATAATTAGTTTGAGCAACTTGGAAACGATGTTCTTATAAATGCATAAAAAATAATTTTACTCAATTTCTTCTTTTACAATTTGCAAATCAAAGGGTAACATGAGTTTTTATAGAAATTTAATTCAGAAAAATGGTAAAATGATTTAACATGAGGGAAGCAAGAATATTACATTTTGTCATAATGTCAGCATGACATTCTGTGATGCAAGATTTCTGATTTGTTTCTTTTGTTGTTTCAGAAGCATGACTCTGAGAGATAGTTACAAGGCCATTCTGAACATGCAGTCTACCGTATAACTGACATTCTGGATCTGCCTGGACCTGTTCTCTTTTGTGATTCCAAGAAATAAAAGGAGTGAGATTAATCAATTTGTGTTACTCTGTAGAACAAATGAGTTTCCCACATTTCATGCTATATTTATCAGGTTGAATGTTGTAAATTATACTCTTGTTTGTATTTTGCAAGGTTTTGAGTGTCATTCCAATGTCTCCTATTGAGCTAATTATTCACTTAGATCCAATGGTATTTGAATAAGCTTATTTTTCCATGCAGACAGAAGTTAAGGATGTGTAGGAGGAATTTTACCTAAAAACAATAATAGAAAATTTTATAATTTTGATCACTTGGTACTATACAGAGCATATAAATTTGTGGTATATAATTAAGAATTTAGGCCAAGTGTTGATAAATGCAGCTAACAATACTTTCAATATATAGAAATACCTACGACATGTTACTTATTTTTTAGCAACAATTTGTTTCCCAACATTCAATTACAATATAATGTTTTGATGAAGGATATGCAAGTGTGAGGTATGAAATAGGATATTAGTTTTGTATGATATTAATTGAAAATATTATAACAAAATGAATGTTTTATTTGACAATATATGTTATAGCATTTTAAATTTTATTTCATCTTGCATTTTCTTTTAATTTTACCAAGTTTATCATCTGTTGGATTTTGTAAGATGCTGGAAATCAGGGAAGTGGCTGCATTTACTGAGAATCAATAGTACAGGCAACTCCCGAGATTCGACAGGGATGCGTTCCTGAAAACATGGTCGAATGTCGAACACCGTTTTTCCGTATACTTGCATGTTATAATCGGGGGATATGTTCCGGCATCTTGGCTCGTGCGAGTCGTTTGTTACAAACGACTTGCGCGAGCTGGACTAGGCCGTCTGCAGCACAATCCTGCATACATCTGTCTATACATACAACTGTATATCGCAGCAAAATTAATATGAAAGTTATTAAAAAGCACAAAATCACTTGCAGTCTCGACAGTTAATTTAAGGTTATGCAAACATGCCCTTCTCTTAAATCTGTCAAACCCATAGAGTTAGTATATAACCACTAGAGGGACTATTGGCGCTAGTGTCTATGCGAGCTTCCTGCTGCAGTGAGTGGCTAATTGAAACTTCATTTGTTTCGCAGTTGTTCGGCAGAAAGAAGGATGTGGGCGTGCAGGCGGCATTTACTTTGGTAACAAAACTCGAATATCTCGAATACTAAAATTTGTAAACTTCATGAAACTATTGTAATAGATAAATAATATATTAACTGATGTTATTATCAAGTTAAATTCATCATTTCAAGCCAAATAACGTAAACGGCACGCAAAAACTCAGCACTCGGAATTTTCGTTAAGACCGGTTAGTTGTGCTTATTCACTCATTTTTAAATTGAGATACGACTGTTAATGCAATGGGAAGCGGCGTAATATTTAAAAATCAATTAAACAAAATTATACCTGCTACATGTTGGCGTTTCAAAATTTCAAAATTGAATTAAGGTAGTACATATTTTAGGCCTTGGCTTTTCATGGAATTTGCCATACATTATTTACAAATTTAAAAATTTTACAATCAATAATTAAATGCAATATTGGAAGTATTAACAAGCGATGTCATCCGAAAATAAAAAGTTTAGGAGCAACTGGTTATAATAATAAATTAATGCAACCAAAAATTGTATTATATATGCAATTTATTACTCTATTATTATTCTTTTATTGGCTTGGGATACATAATTGAGGTTTCCTGTCGCTTTCATCAACGTTTTTTATGTTACACCTTTACATTAACTGGCCACCCCATGGGGAACAGACGCCTTTGCAGCTGCCTCCCTGAGGTACAGACGCTGCATGGACTACCTTTAGTCTGGTCTCTACCTATTGACCTAACATTATAATTTTAGTAATATAATTATATACAGCAATGATTTTAATAATACTACACTCAAAGAGGTTTACATTTTCTAGGAAGCAATTCTTGTCATCATTAGTCATATTTAAGGGATAAAATAAAATCTATATCTACACATCTACATAAAAATCAACCAGTGAGAAAAAAGAAATAGGAGAATGGATATTCCCTTTAACATGGCAGATTATGACAAATATATACATACACTCACACATTAAAACATTCTTACAATAAAGAAATGGCTGTACATGAAATTGCAAAATATATATTTTAACATCACTGGTTTTTCTCAAGAACCAGCAGAAGACAAAATTAAAAGTAATGAGTTTGACAAATATATGTAAATAGAAAAACTTACTGATTACGAAACAAAATTTGCTTGGTTAGCCTACTGCGAACATTGACTTCTTTTTTCTGTAACTTACCAATGTGATGCATTCTTACACATACATATTCTCTCACAATTGCTTTTATTAATTTAAATAAATGATTCTCTGGAAACTCACTGTCAAATACATGGTCACTCAATATTGGAAATACCCCATCACCAATTGTTTTCAAGACCTTAATCTCAATTCTTAAAGATAGGTTTTTAATGGGAGGTGGCATGTTTCCAAAATCACGTAAAACTAATCTAATAACCTGTTCTGTTAAAAGAGAAACTTTCACTACATCTTGGGAAGGTACAATTAACCCACCCCTTTGCTTTCTTTTTAAAAGGAAGTTATGCTGCAAACTGTTGTCTGATTGTAGTGCATAGCAGCAAATTGAGCATTTCACTTTTTTTAAAAGTTTACGGACAACAAACCCAGAGATGTATGTAATTATTTCCTTAGAAATATCAGATAGGTGAGGATCTGGCATATCCTCTACTGAACTAAGCAATTCATCCTCTGCTTCAGATTCCTCAAAGCGGTTGTTGCATGCTACCAGACTGTCAGTGGTCTCATGAAACCCAATTTGGTTGGTCTTTAACAATTGTGGCATCCTGTGGCACACAGTTCCCAGTGCCATTTACTCTGATGCTGTTGTGGATTAATAGCTTCCTATATGCAGAGCGAAACTGGACACAAGAAGGATTATTATTCTACCCACCTCTTGCACGAATCAAGCTGAAAAACATTTCCAGATGATCTTGACTCATTTTGTATGAGGCAAGGTATTTTATTACACCTTCCTCTACCAATGCATCATACAAATTCACCATTGCAATAGCATTGCTAAGGAATCCTAAAACTCCTGTCTTTCTGTTGGTATCAACAATTCTTTTTCCACTCTCTAATTCCCTTAATCCTAACAAATAATTAGAAGCATTTTGAAGGAATGGTCTCCAACATGAAACATTTTTTTCCCTCATGACAGCCTTATTCCCTTTGGCAAATGGATTCTTAGAATTCATTATATCAAAAATTCTGTCAAAAAATATACAAAATTCTGCAGTTGGTGCAGATCCCTTAAATTCACCGTGTTGTAAATCAAATTCTAAAACCTTTAAGGCATCTGCAACAGAGCTACTTAGAAGTTGGGCAGCAAGCTTAACTTTCATCTTCTGGCTATACCATAGAAGATGACTTCTTTTCACTTTATTTGCAAGAGTTAGTCCTTCTTGTTCCTGCAATAAATTCAGTTTCACAAAGAAATCCCACTTAATAATGTTGCCCTCAACATCCTTCAAAAGTTTCTTATCCCCTAAGAGATTTCTTACTAATTTTAACATGTGGCAAGGATCTAAAATAACAAAGACTTGCCTATCCTGATTAGAAGGATGAGGAAACCAAGGTTTCAAGTTAGGAATCACAAACGATGCACCCAAAGTTTTTGCAGCAGTGAAATTAGTGGCTGTACCATCAAATGTTATTGAAATGACCTTGAGCCCTACATCATGGAGAATTTTCAGTGCCTCTACAATCAAACTGCTTTTTTCTCCAGCTGATATGCCATCAGTTAGAAAATATCCGATGGGAACTTTCCGTGAGGCATTTAGGGCTACAACCATGAAGACTAAAGCTTCCTTTGCAATTGATAAACTTTCCCCATTAATACCAATTCCAAAATCCACATACCCAACAAAGTTATTCTCACTCCACTCAACTTTCTTTCGAATCAAACATAAGACAGCCATATACACTTCCTCCCCCTTCAATGACCTTGTTTTTAACAGCTTTCAGAGCTTCTTCTGTGAAACCAGGAAGCCCTTCTATAGCGCTATTCCACCTCCTCAATGTACTTTGGTGTGGTAAGCACAACCCTAATGACTCTCTTACATATTCATATGCTCTTGGGGAATAAAACTGTAACGTGAGAGCAAAAGACTTAATAGTACAATCATATTCACCACTCTTGCCAACTGCCTTCCTTTTCATAATGCTGGTTAAAACATCTGGAAAGTTATCAAGGACTAAACCAGACAGCTCCTGAGTCACGAGTCCTTCCTTTTTCAAATGTTCAACCACTTCTTCTAATGAATTCAGTTTATTGCTCTTGCCTTTTCACCTTCATTTCCAATGCACAGACACGCTTCTTTTTCACTTCCCTGAAACCAGCTAACCTTGCCTCAATGGCATCATACTTTCTTTTAGCCTTATCAGGACTAACAGGAAAACAGTATGAATGGTCTTGTGACATTGAGTATTCTGTGTTTTGGCTACTGGAATCAGAGGTAGAAGTAGAAGGAATCGGTGGCTTTGGATCTCGATGAATTCTGGTAGGTGGGGAAGATTTCATCTAATTGTAAGGGAAGGATACCTTCTCATTAATTGCTACCACTTAAATTTACTACATATTACTGAGTTATCATGTACTACAAAGTGAATTACATGTTATATTAAACATGCAGCTAGAAGTAATGTACATCTGTTATGCGCACACATTACTGTAGACATTGATGGTAGGCATACTTACAAATACAATAATGAAGTTACAATGGCATATAAGAATTAATACACAATCATTGTAGACATCGCCGGAATGCATATTTACAAACAATATACGGATATTATAATTACCTTGCGCAAATGGGAAGGTAACTCAAACACTGATGGCACTGCTTCTCATTTTAATTGCTTCCTACATCTATCTCCTTTCTCAAAGTTATCCTCGTTAAAATGTTTCGAGCATATGAACTGATGCTTCGTCGGTTGCCAATTATCCCTTCGCATATGAATTATCCATTTTTTTAATAATTCCTTTCTTTGCAAGGGAAATCTTAAACTGTATAGAAATAAACGGCAAATTATACGTTATATATGAGATATTTAATGAAGAAATTATGAAATTCACAACTATAAAAAACGTGCTCGCTAGCAAGGCATGCAGGACCAAATTTCATCAGATAATATTCATATAAAGTTTCTTACCGGTGAAAAGATATATTGCTTCCTTTCTTGAACCTCTCGGTACAACCATACGCCGCACAAGACAGGCATTTTAGGTATCAGCCTTCTAAAAACAAAAACTAATACCCCAAACACACCTTTCGCACAGGATTGACACTGCCAAACTAGTAGTTTTGCCAAACACAAACATGGCGCAGACGCGTTCAATTTGCAACGCGAATGCAGTGCCCATGCTTCCTCTAGTGGTTATATACTAACTCTATGGTCAAACCAGCCATCAAATTACGTGAATTTATCACGTTTTAGAATTTTCTCCTTCTGTTTCACCTAAGTGCTAATAGTTGAACGACACTCTTTTATTTGATTCACTTGCATTATCACTATTACATTTCCTTTTAGATATCATGTCAAGTGATAAATTTATAAATAAATCAATAAAATAAATAAATTTAAATAAAAGATTAACAGAAAAAATAGTGAATTCAGACAATTAAGCGCAGAAATAACTAGGTCTACACTGAAACTAAACCTCGCATGGTTGGTTGGGACGAAAATTACTTCATGTAAACTAGCTCCCAATTCGATCGGCTGTGTCGAAATCTCGAATTTGTCGAATCTCTTAACTGTTGAATCTCGGGAGTCACCTGTATTTAATAATATCATTATGTCATGAAAATTATTTACTCTCTCAACTAAGGACCATGGCTAGCAGCAGCTAAAATACTGAATGGAAATTTTTTGAAAAATTAATTATCTTGAATTATGGGTACATATAAACTATTGTTGGTTCATATACATCCATTATATATATATATATATATGAGGTGCTTAGAACTAAGTAGACTGACCATTTTCTTAGGTTTCAAAAAAACACGTTTCAAGGTAGAGCAACCTATGTAGATTAAGTTAAACATTAGGAAATTCATTTTAGTCTTCTTGTACAGTGTGACAAAAATAATAATAACAATAAATTAAATATTTTGGTCTGATTGAAAGGTTAATATAGATTTTTTTTAAAATTAGGACTGGACTAGGTTAACTTTTCCCAATTTTTTTTTTTAACTGAAAACATCAGGCATTTGACTTAAAATCTGGCTTATTTGTTATGTAATTACATAAAACACATTGAAATTATTAACAGAATTCCATCGACAGTTTTTTATTTGCTTGGTCAAACATTAGTTCATCGTCGCAGTTGAGTTATTCAACAGACACTTTGACAGCCTAGTCGTTACCAACTGATGTTAGAAGTTGTTTGAAGAATGCATGATGAATTAGCAATATGAAACAAAGCAAATCAATCATGTATTTTTTTGTTGAAGAAATGACCAATTGTCAAGTTGAGTTCAATTGCCCTTGTGAGACGACAACATTTTCATTCTTCTTCCTTTGTCCGAAGCAAGTAAGCACATACAAAAAATTTTCAATCAGTTAACAATGTGGCCATTGGTTGTCTTCCTTCTCTTCACAAATGCTTGCTCCAAGTTATTCATCGAAAGAAAATCATTACACTTCATAAAGGAGGCTTGAGAATTAGGCCTTTTCTGTTTTTCCATGTTCATTATCTCGGCAAATAAATGTGCTGCTGTTTGCAATTTCTTTTTCCAATATCTAATATTCTTTTTCTATATCATGGTCTGATTATTGCGCACAAGAAAAAAATACAAAACTTCACTATTCACTAAATTAAATGTGACAGCAACAATGTTTTATTTACACATTTGAACAGTGAGTTTAAGGCTGTGTAGCCCCTTCTACTACCTAACCATATCCAATTTACAAAGAGAGAGAAAAAATTGAAAAGTAAATTTATGGAAGCTAGTCTTTACTTACAAAACCCCTTCCTCGATGATGGAACAGGTAGAATTGTTATTGAAATTTATAACAATAATTTATGAAAAGTCATTCATTTCACCTTTGCAAGGAAGAACTGATTTGTTAGAGCAGGGGAATGCAACCCTTTCTACATGCCGGACCACATTGGCGGTTGCAAATACTTCGGCGGGCCGGATTAAAGTTAAATCAGAAGTTTTGAGAGATCGTATAGGTGAAAATCATGTCTAGATAAGGATTTTAGGGCAAAAATACTGAAATTAATGTTTTTTTGTTATAATAATTTTCCAAAAAGGATGAATTTGTGTGTTAGATTTTATGGATCGATTATTCATAATAATTTCGTGGGATGCATAAATGCCCTCGGGGGGCTGCATACGGCCTGCAGGCTGGAGGTTCCCCACCCCTGCATTAGAGCATAAGGCAACTAACACCTTCTACCAGATAATATTAAAGACATTGACTTAGTTCATTATGGCTCTGAATAAAACTGCATTGTGTTACATTCGAACCAAATATTTTAATTTCTGGACTTGGTCAACTTTTGCATTGAACCCCTTATATGCATACACAGTATACCTTTGAGTTACAAACTGAAGGAGGATGGAATTATGTATATTCGAAGAACGGGTGGTAGAAAATTATCATAAATTCTCCTAATGATAAATAACACTAAATCATACTTTAAATTGAGATAGTAATGTTTTGAGAATTAATTTAGTTTCAGCTGTAAGTCAACTTTATTAAAGTAATATTGAATTCATGATATTTCTTACCTCAATTCAATGCTAATGCTGTTGTCATTAAATACATAGCCTCTCATCTTGCTGGCAAAGTAATTATTGATTTGTATAACTGCTTGTTTTAGCTCTGCTGATAGTTCATGAGGTGTTGACAAATGTTACAGAAACAATTGGCAGAATTTTGAGTCAGCAAATCTTATATTTTTACTGTTAGATAAAATGTACATCTTGAATTTATTTCTCTACTACAGCGATTCCCCAACTTTTTTGTCTTGCGGACCCCCATTCATAAAATTTTCTTGTTTGCAGACACCCTTTCTATTTGCCATATTTTTCAGGACCATTATAGCTAGAATTGGATAAAAATAAGTTTTGAAACAGCATTTTATATTTTATTAGCACAAACTTGTTTTGAAATAAACTGTATACATTTTATTAGTTAATATTAAGGTACAAAGTATTATAATTTGAAATTAGCAATAATATCAAAAGTTTTGAGATGTATAATGTTATTTTGATGATGAAAGAGCAGAAGCATTTTGTTTAATTTTACTCAGTTGAAGTCTTGCATCTGATTCTAGTTTGAGTCTGTTTTGCTTTTAACACCTATAGTGAAGATCCTAGAAAGGAAGAGTTCTGAGGTCGCCAACTTAACAAAATGAATCATGGTAAAGTTTGTTCTTGTTGGGATGGGAACCTAACCCTGTATTTTACATTGCCTCAGTTACTTCTCTTTTGCAGTGTTTTCTGGGAACGTATCCCTCCAATGACGAGGTTTACCTGTAACTTTTATTTTTTCAAAGATCTTTGCACGGACGCCTGAAAATTAGTTTGCGGACCCTCAGGGGTCCAGGGACCCCAGTTTGGGAAACACTGCTCTACTATATGGTGCAAAGTAGTATATGAGCTTCATACTCTCCCTAAATTCTCCCTACTAATGTTTTCAGAGACGTAATTTGTTTGTACACTCCAGGCTGAATTTTTATATTAAACATGTATTATATATTAACAAATTTGTTAGGTAATACACATTATTTGCTATTAAATAAGCATAAAGAAAATCCCTTTCATGAATGTAGTATTTCAATTTCATGGTATCAAGTACAAGAATAATCAAGAGTGTACTATGCTCATAAATTTACGTAAATTATGCAACTGACCATATTACTTGAAACCAACAAATCATTTTTATAACATACTAGAGTAAGTTACTGAATTTCAACAGATTTAATGAATCTACTTTTACTGCCAATTCTATGGCATATGTGGGATATACAAAACATTTGAGTCTACAAAAAAACAAAATCACCTATAATTTTCTTAAAATTTAACCAAATTTATCTGTAAACAATCCATTTCTGAGCATACTGCATTAAAATATAACGATAATTTTATTTCCTATCATATCACTTTCGCCAAATCCAGCTTTATCTTTAAACAATCCATTTCTGAGCATATTTCATTAAAATATAATGATAATTTTATTTCCTATCATATCACTTTATCCACTCCAGCTTCATTTCTTGCATAATGATGTCTTTCTGAAATGTTTACTTTTATGCCTTGTAAGCAAGAAACTTGTCCATCATTGAACACTGGCTTTGCTACAGCGATAATTTCGTTGCTTAAAGTGACTAAAGTGACTGCACATTTCTGAAAACTTGTAACATGTAAACATTGCAAGAATCAGTGGCGTAGCAAGGTGAAGCCGGGCCCTGGTTCGAGAATTCTTTACGGCCCCTCCTCTCCAATATATATTTTTTGGTTATTTTATTTTTTAAGGGAAAATTTTAATGAAATAAGTTTATTAATAATTCGATTTTTATAAATAAAAATATATTGCAAACATTTAATAATCTTATCATTTAATTGGCCATCATTACATTTGGATTTTTTGCATTGCTGGCATACAACTCTCTTTTTCTTTCGCTTAGCTGCACCACTTTTATGTTTGTACATTTGAAGGTTTTAACACTTTCAGCCCGAATAGTATTTTCCGAGGATTTTTTTTTCTGTGATATTCCTTCTTAATAGTCTACTTATCCTATTCGAATGCAAATTATTATTTTTTGTTGAAAAGTAACCGTTTTTTGTCAAAATTTGCACTTTTTCTTTTGTTTTTTGAACATTGCCTACACCTCGTTTGGACCCTCCTATCATTTCTTTTTTCACAGTATTTTGGAAAATTTGAATCTGTTGATATTACAGACTAATTCTGCTGAGTAGTTTCATTTGCAAGGGCGTCTATGATGGATAATCTGTTTTCATACAAGGTCATTTTCTTATAACTGAATTTTTTGTACAGGATAATTTATTAACATCACTGAAATCAAAAATTAAAGAAAATATTACAAGCTTTTATCAACAAAAAAGGGAATATTAAAACAACATAGCAAAAGTTAGGAAAATACGAAGAAATAAAACACCTCGACAGAAACGCCTATTAAAAAATGTCACTGTTACAAAAAAATAAAAACTCTGACTGAGAACTGACGCATATCACATGAAAGGCAGGCCTCAAATGTGACGGCTGTGAAGGTTCGAGAGTTATACCTGCAGAAATGGGAGGGGACGAGAGTTTGAAAGCTGAAGCGGAACTGCATAGTTGCCCATCATCTATTGATAGGGCTCGGATCTCGGCAAAAGTCCGAGCGTCATCTATTGATGATGCTCGGCTTCAATGTGTTAAATTACAAATTCAAAGAAATCAATTAATTTTCAGAAAACGTTAAATTGTTATTGCACTTCAGTTGACATCACAAAAGCAGAGTATTTATTCTCCCGAGGCCAATCTATAATTAGAATATGAAAAACGTTAATTTTAAGCGAATAAATGTTTCTTTTAATCAGTCAATAAAGAACAAGTTGCCATGTAGGTTATTACAGAATATTGTCGATTTATTGATCGCGGAATACATGCGAGATTCCTTTTTGCTATACCTAATTAGATAATACTTTTATAAAAAATATGCGTTACCTTTTGAATTCAGGGCGCTGCGCTGTCCTAATCTTAAGCGCAGAGCAAAATTAAAGGGAGTTTTAGATCACATGAAATAAGCACTTTGATAAGTATTTTTATATTAGTACTTTTTACTCACTTTCACCATACCCTTTGAAACAAACTTCACTATGAACTACTTTTAGACGCAAAAAAACTGATAGGTGTGTTCAATGCACAAGAGCAGATTTTCAACTGTGATGTGCAATGCTATGGGAACCCAATGAGAAAAAAAATTAAAAAATACTTCATTATATACACAGACATCTCAGAGCCAGATAGCCAATATAGAATATACGAATTCGTTAAGGGTATGCAGCACGTGAGCTCAAGAGCTGAAAGAAATATTAAACGGACACAAAGCGGTACTACGGGAAGTCGAGGATAAAATGAGAATATGCCTTAAGGTAAACAAAAACATCTTAGATGTAGTCGGACTAATCTGAAATGAAGATTCGTTGAGGAGCAGCGATACTTGAATAGGAATGTGATTAATACCTAAAGATAAGCAAGGAAGAAAAACATCTGGCCCCTCTAGAATGGAATTTGAGAGACGTGCAGCTTAGGTCTCACGACTAAGACAAAAGTGATATTGTATCAGCCAAATCTTTCGTGCCCCACAGTATGATAACCATTGTTCTATGGGAAGTAAGGAGAAATGGGCCATCTCGTCAACACCGGTTATTTGCACCAACTGCACCCCTGGCTCTCTTGTTTTTCTAATGTTTTACCCTTTGTAACTTTCGTCTTACAAACGAAAGAAGTTTCATGATCTCGGATTCTTTTCACTTTATTTAGCAGCTCTTGTGGTTTAAAATGACACAAAGGGTAAAATTTTGTGTATGTCAACCACGGGCCTTTGGGCCCCCTCGAGCTCCGAGCTCTGGATCGACATCCATCGGATCCATGGTCCCCACGCCACTGGCAAGAATAAGATAGTACACAGTTATAACCATTGAGTAAAGCATTTAATTTTATGATAAATTGGTTTAGGTTTGAATTCTGTCTTTAAAAAATATAAAGTTGATTCCTTTCCGCTTATTAGATGTTTTCATGTCTTCTTTTTAAATTTAAATTTGCAAAAGAATAAATGCCTGCCCATCAAGCAATCGATTTTTATGTGCTATCTAATGGAAAAATTTTAATCCCCTATATTGGCAGGACTGAGTAATTCCGGTTGACCAAACCTTAACCGTTCACCAAGTTAGAATGTTAGGAAGAATCGTACCAAATTTGGTTGTTATAGCTTTTATCGTTTAGGAGAAGTTCCATGAAAACACAAACTCTTCAAAATATATAGTAGATGTAGCCAAATGAGTTTACCAGACCAGATCTAGAATTCAGATACAAAATAATTGTTTTAAGTGACAGTTTTGAGGTTCTTGATTTTGTGATGTTTTGAATATGAATACAGGGATATTTGGGGTGGAGAGGTATTCTAAAGGAGAGAGTAAGGCGAAGCTTGTTCATAGGAACAACATGATATTGTGAAGTTTTAACCCTTCTGAGTGCCAATGCCTCCAATAGCAGGCTGGTTCAGAGGAACATTGTAAATGGTGTTGTGAAGTTATTCACATATAAATATTGTGGGAAGCTCATTCAATTCTACTTGGTATCATCAATAACTTGAGAGTAGTTATTCTGATTCCAATTTGAGAGACGTTTTTCAATTTTAAATGTGGTCTTTTATCATAGTGTTAATGCCTCCTGCTGGTTGAGTGAATTGTGTTTGGTACGAATTAACCCTTTCATTGCCATTGTGTGGTATACTTTCCACCATAGGTTTATAAGACAGTTATAATTTGCACCTTTTTTATGGTCCCATCCATTTTGGACTTGGAAAAGTCCATTCAAGTTAAGTTTTTTTATGCTGAACATTAATTTTGGTGAATATGTTTAGATTTTGAATTTTTCTCACATTTTCTGTGAAGGGATTCTGTAAATTTATCATAAATTACTACATCCAAATACTTTATGAAACATATAGTTTCTAATTACTATTTCTCCACCATTGATAGTACGATGGTGAAATTAATTTTCTGAAATCCCATAACTTAATATCTTTTTCAGTGGTAGGGCTTGAAGCGGCCATTGTTGGGATGAAGTGTTTGTTTTGAAGCAGGTGAATAAGAAAGTACTTGCTGAATTAATCTGGAAACAGGCAGTGGAAATGAAGAAGTCAACTCAGTGATGAATAATAGTGAAATAGAAGAAATCAAGATCTGCAGAATTTGTCTCATCATGTGAATCAGAAACGTTAAGAGAGAGGATTTTATGCAGGCATATATATAAAAACCCCTTAAGTGTTACGATTCCTAAATTAATGGCCGGGACTTGAGTGTTGGATTTGGTGAGAGGAAAGTGAAAAACAGAGGTCCTTTGTACATTCTTTTATTGCATTGTTATGATTTTGACTTAGAAAAAATATTGTTTGAAATTTAATGTTCATAGTTTGAACGTGACATAAGTTTGGCCGTTTATTCTTCGAAAAGTGGTTCCTGTGATGGATACTAATGTTACAAGTATTTTGACAGCTGTATTTAAATACTTTTACTTGTGTATATATTTTAAAGACACTAAGGGAGTGACTCATCATTTGTGAAGTTTTTATGGAAAGTTTTGAATCTTTTGCTTGCCTACTGGACATTAACTATTCTCTTAATACCATTATTAATTCTTGTTCTGTAATATAATGAGGTGTGAATTTTCTATGTAAATATTCATTATGTCCTGTTTTGTCACTTAATTGTATTCTATGGTTGTTGTTTCTCTGTATTATTATTTCTCTTTGTACATATTTTCTTTTGTGATTATGTTTGTCTTATTGACAATTTTCCATGTAACTTTGACCTTATGGAAAAATAAATGTATTGTTGTTAGTGTGTGATGCAGCCATCAAGTGTACGTTTGGCATTAGAGGAGCATTTGTTGCATACAGGACAGTGAACTCACACCGCTCATGGATTTATTTCTTCAAAGGTAAGAAAATCTTAAATAACTTCTCTTTTCGATGTTGATTCATAGTTGACATTGTAGCTATTGCAATTTGCTATTAGTAAAGGAGTGTACACAAATATACATTTATCTGTGGTCTGTATAAGATTCTACAAGATGATTACTTGCTGTGCACTACTTTAGATAAAAATCTTACTTCATCTTTTTTCTGACGTTTTCATGTTTGATGTGCAACAATTTTTTCGTATGGATTAGTTAGTGAGCTCATTTGCTTGTTACACAGCAAGAAAAACGTCACGGTTGATATTTGTTATCTCTCATTTTTGATTAATCTAGCCATACTGAATTTCAGAAAGCAACTTAAACTCAATACATTCGGAACTTTTTTATCTAAAATTCTTCTGTTGGTTAAAATTGGTGTTACAGACACTTGTGCTGATTATTGCTTCTGTTTATTACTTTCTTATTCCTATTGAAAGTGATTGAATTCTCTACCATTTCTAAATTTTAATTATAAATTAATTGTCTCATTATTGGTTAGAAAAATAAAAATCTAGCTAGCTTTTCATCCATTAGTTTTATGTAGCAATAGAGGAGGTATATTATTATAGATATTTGTTTGATAAAATGTTCTCCTTGAATTGAAATTTCTCTACAATCTATATAATGTAATATCATTTTATGTATAATGGAATAATTATTCTTATAAATTTGTTCTTAGATACAACTTTTTGCTACTGCATAACAAGTTTAATGAATGATTTTTATCATTGTAAAGTATCATTTTCTTTGAAGGGTTCGTAAAATTTTTGGGGAATAAAGAATTTGTATATGGGCAAATATTAAATCCAAAATATATATTAATGGAGTTATACTTTTAGCTTAGTATTAATTACATTAATTTTAAACTATGCAACGTTGTATGTCAGATATTTATTTGAATTTTTATCTCATGGATTTTATTCCAATGAACCATAAATATAATTTTGTTAGATTCAGAGCAATTCTTATATTATAGCTTGTAATTATCAACAGAAAAATTAGTAAATATTAATCGTGTTTAGTAACATTTACTTAAGGGTTTGTTATCAATATATATTCAGTGTTTTTAACATAAAAATAATAGCTTGCCTCAGAAAATGAGAATTGGCATTTTAAAAAATGTATGAATAATAAATTTAACTTTATAAACTTCAAATCAAAATATAATGTTAAGATTTTTATCCTGTGGTGCAAGATTTCTGATTTGGTTCTGTTGTTGTTTCAGATGTCTGCCTCTGAGAAAGGAATTCTAAAACAGCTGGCATCCTCTCTCTGCCTCAGACCAGCTCTACTTTGCGATATCAAGAAAGAAGATGGGTGAGTGTATTCAGTTTTATGTTACAAATTAGAACGAATGAGCTTCCTGCTTTAAATATTATATATTTGATGCCCTAGTATGCACAAAAACAATATTCATAGGTAAATGAATTAAAAAATATTTTCATGCACTAGACTGAGCAAAACCCTTATAAAATCATAAGTTTTAGGGATGAAAATGTTGAATAATCTTCCTAAATATGCTCGTAACATGTCATTAAATTACCATCTTGGCTAGTCACTATGCCAGGGATGGCAAATATGTGGCACACGTGCCAGTAGTGGCACGTCTGCAATTTTACTTGGCATGCGTAATTTTGTATATAAAATATGAAGTTTCTTAGAGAAGGATTAACACGTTAGCTGCCATATGAGACAGCATTTGTCTCACATACTTTGTGCTTATATGCCGCATGAGACAGGGTTTGTCTCTCACATCAGTTTTACTTGCGAGCCACGTGTAGCTGCTGCAGTCTCTCTTATTTGTAAAAGTTATGTAGCAATAATAGCAATGGCCCTGGGATTCGCTTTCTGTTTTTGGCCTATGAATTTACATTACATTTACTCACAATAAAATAATAAAACAATTTTAAATATTTTCAGTATTTATTGAATAAAGTAATTGTAAATAAATAAAAAATACTTTCTTACAAAACAAAAATAATGGACAAACTGAAACCATGACTGTCAATTCTAAATATCATTTAAAACGTTAAAAAAATAAC
Organism: Uropetala carovei; assembly: GCA_036926305.1. NCBI lineage: Eukaryota > Metazoa > Arthropoda > Insecta > Odonata > Petaluridae > Uropetala > Uropetala carovei. The sequence goes on from JAXCHB010000169.1 coordinate 7,870,827, forward strand.
TAAACAAAAATAACTAAAATACTAAATTCAGCACTTGGAACATTTGTGAACTGCAAAAAAGCACAGCATACAATGCTTTTCACAAACAGAACATTGTAGTTTTACGTTGGTTGCCTTTCTCTATGCTTCCATCCATCCTGTTGCTTTGGCAATTTTTTTGGTAGAACACTACACAATGTCGTCTTTTATCAACTTCTTGCAGAGCATGATTTTCTGTACTATTTGGTACTGTGTCAATAGTTTCATTATTTTTCAAATTGAGCAATTCCTCGCACAACTCCAATTTGGAACTTGTGATACTTAATTTATTTTTTGTTACTTCTGAAAATATCATGTGGGCTTTTACAACAGTTGTACCCAAAATCAACTCAATTACAAGTTTTCTGTATCACTTAATTCCTTTCCTTAGGGAAGAATTATGCACCTTCATCTGATCGGATAAATCGATAAATGCCTTGGAATTATTATAGTCGACAGTGACTTTTGGCTTATCTACACGCTTGTTTCGTGATTGTACAATGACCATATTATTCCCGTGTTTCGTACTCAATGTAAGGACATCTCTTTTATCCATCCATTTGGAAACTACAACTCCTGTATTGCTTTCCCTATCAATTATGTCTCATTTTTTTTTAATTTTTGTTCAATTACTTGCTTTGCATTATATTTCCTGTTTTTTCGGTGTGCACCAACCAAGTGAGTGTTACAGGAGAGGAGTTTCTGTGCCAGAGATACACTTGTGTAGTAGTTATCTGTAAATAGTGTATATCCTTTGTCCAATAAATTTCCCATTAGATTTTGTACACCATGTGTTGTACTGATTCATTGGTACTGGTTTCTTTTCTACAATACACACTTAAGTTGTACATATAGCTTTAGTACACAATTTAAATAATTTAATTCCAACTTTGTCTTTTGTTTTTAATGTATTGGCAAAATGCTAAACGTCCCCTAAAAGATACTAGCTTCATCGATGCATACATTTTTATTAGGTACGACAATAGCTTAATATCTTGCTTTCAATTTGTCAAATAGGGGAGATATTTTTCAAAGTTTACTTATTTTAAATCTTTGTTATCATGAAAGTGCCACATAGACAGCAGAAGTTGAAATCTGTTACATGATATGACAGTTTTCACTTTATTGGAATAAATATTTCTTGTTGACCAGTATTTTGTAAATTGGGAAATTTGACTAATCCCATCCAAAGTAAAATGCCCCGGAATTTTTAAATTTTCTCTGGATTGGTATCTGTCCAGTTTCAGTCTGCATTGTGCTCCTAATTCGGGATTTTTTTTAGATTCTGCGAGGCGTACCTATTTGTTTCATTCACCATCAGTTCAATTATATCATCATCAATAAATAGATACAAAAAATCCAAATGAGATATGTTAACATAATTTTGAGAAACTTCAGGGTCAATTCCTACATTTGGTACAGTAAAATTGAATGTCTTTGTATTATCTCCAGTTACTGGACCCAATTGATGTCGTCAGTGGTTTCATTTTCATCATCACAATCAACCATGTAGTCCTTTATAACTTGCTCAATTGTGTCACTCACGTGATCTACCGGTGTAATCCTATCTAATGGCCCAACTTCATTATCTCTCTCAGTAGTGTCTTGATCAATCATTTTTTGGCTTCTAAAAACAATAATTTTATTTTTAGAGGAGTCTTTCTGACTGCATTGTTTATAATATCTAACCGCATTTAATAAGAAAAGCATTGAAATAGGATGAAGGGCTTTATTAAAATTGTATTTTTAAATTAGTTGAAATTGAGATAGTAACTCAGTATGAGAACAGTTTCATAGTGGAAAGAAGTAGAATTCTTAGAAGACTAAACCCATCCGTTCTGAGTTAATGTAAAAAATTGTTTTTAATTAGAAGGGTATTTTTATAGCAATAAAAAATATAAACTACCATCACAATGAATGGAATGTTTTATAAATGGTAATTGATAATCTTTAGTGCAATAGTGTCGATTTAAAGCTTTTTAAGGTGAATCAGTAGGCTAATGAAGTATATTCTAATATATATTTAAAGTTGTTTTGTTTATTTAATGAGTTTTGAAGTTTTACATTGCAAAAGTCAGAAATATTTACAGTGCACCTTCATAGTAGGCTGAAATGCTTACAGAATGCAAGCACCTTCCACTTGTTTATCGAACAAATAAGTAACATCTCTTTTGTCATTACAGAAAATTTTTAAAAATGTGAATCTGCAAATGTAATTCCTTACAAGGTTGTTTAGGCTTGTTGTTTAAATATTTTAAACTCTCATTACAAATATTAGTATTATTTTCAACTCTTACATTCATTTTTAAATGAAGTAATTAACTAATATTTTACAATTATACAATTGGCATCAGCACAACATTAGATCTTCATAACTTTAATGGAATTTAGCAACAAATTGTTGACTACATATTTGCTGCAATTCTGAGATAAATACAGAGTTCCTAAAATTATTTATAACTGTAGGTTAAATTATAAAATATTCTTTTAAGATTTAGACACTTTACACATTTATCTGGAAAATTACACGGTAATTATCTTTGTACTTCAAATCTCATAGGAATTATTCGAATTTATCTTAGAATGCTATACACATATCTTTATATAGTTCTCTGGTGAAGAAATTAAATTAATATTTTAGTTCTTTTTTCTAAATAACTAGCAAATTTATCCAGCGTTATCAGGTTACGTTTTAAATTGACATGACTTCAAATTAAGACAATAATTATGAACAAAAAATTATTTCCACATTTGAAAAGTTTTATTTGGGAAATTTTTTCAAAATTTAATTTATATACCATATATACTCATATAGGTGGAGATTTTAAGACAAAACTTTTAGCAAAAAATTCAAGGGTCGACTTATACACGAGTAATATTTGTGTTAGGTAAAATGCATGATTTTATTTGCCCTAAGGTTGTTAAAATTTGATGGTATGGAAACTATTGTTGTATTTAAACTGTATTGATAACTATCAAATATTTAAATATCGATGTATACAAAAGAATAAAGTAACTATATAATTCGGTGATCCTAAGTTGATCTCTGATGCTTCGTTAGTAATTAAGCAATTTTTGTTAACGCAATGTTCGGTAACATGATGATAGCAGGACAAAGAACGACAGCAAGCCAAGGGCGCAATATGTAAACTCCATAATATGTAAACAAAGAAACACCTCGTCTGAGGGAGGCATCATACTACTTCGCTGCTACAGGCAGTCCTTGTCATCCGTACAATTTGCTCTTTCGTACATTAGAAATTCTCGCCCCTAAACCACCTTTCGTACTTGGAATTCGGACTTTCGTACATCAGCTGATGAACAAACATTTTGAGCTATCGCATAATGGAGCTGTCTGTCAGCCAAGCCAACACTTTTAATAAATTACCAAATTAAAGTATACTATGTATTAATATACGTATTGTATGTAATGTAAGATTTGTGTGTAATGTTTTTTAATATTGTACTGAAATTTGACAAGATTAATACCACTGTAAAGTCGGTTAATAATCAATAAATTATTACTATTATTCAGTCTCAGCAATGTTACCATCTTTGTTTACGTACAGCAGTGTTTCTTTGTTTGTGCATTTTACACCTATTATTTTATAAACATGAGTGAGAAACTGAAAACTGAAAGTGCTAATACAAGTGAATAGAAACATAGGACTCATAAACTGAACACGATTGAGACAAAGATGGAAGTAATTAGGCATGCCGAAAGCAGCGAGTCTTTAGCTTCAATCGGACGCTCATTGGACTTAAGCCGGTTGAGTGTGTGTTCAATTGTGAAAGAGAAGAACAAATATAATAATACAATACGTACTGTGGCGTTCTGAATAAATGCCACATTTTTTTAAAGAGCAAGGAACCGATCTACACAGGCTTCGATGATGTTGGCGATATCCCATTAGCAGACCACGAAACAATTTGAGACATAATGATTGTGCAGTTGCTTGGCTTTCTTGCGAACGACAAGTGAACTCAGCGAGATTTTCTTGCGAGTTTGGGTCTCAATTCATAGGTTTAAAGCTTTCTCTGTCTTCTCTAGGTACAAAAGACACTTATGTACTCATTGAAGTACCACTTGCAACACTAGCTCTAATCGCTTCTTCACTTTCCTTATCGATTTTATTGTGGACTCGGTCACACCAAGTAATTTAGCAACTGATGAAGCAGATTCATTATGCGCAAGCCTATCTAAAACTTCAATATTCTTCTCCAAACTCACTTTTTTCACCCTTTTTACCGACTTTTCTTTCATTTCAATCATCACTCTTTGGGGCCATATTAGGCAATATTACAAAAATTATGAAAATAGCAAAATGTTTTAATGAAAAAACTCACACTTTCATACATTATACATTGACACCCCTAAACCGCCTTCCGTACGTCAAATTCGGAATTTTGTACGTCAGCAAAATGACGAACGAACATTTCGCGATGGTGCTGCCAGCCACCAGTTTCTACCACGTCGCCATCTTTGTCTGTACAGCAGTGTTTGTTTGTGGAATTATTGAAATATTTTATTGCATTTTGCCCTATCTCTCTATATTATAAAATCGACGATTGTGTCTAAAAGGCCCCTGCTCAAAAAAGTAAACGTTTATACCATAATTAGAGATTTTATAATATTTTTTGGCTCTCTGGGAACAGAACCTCCCCCTATAATGTGAATTTATGTTCGACTTCCTTACACGTTTTCAGGAACGCATTATGTATGGATGTCGAGGACTGCCTGTACTTGACACCATGTAGTTAATTTGATATTCGAGGAATTATAAAGATACAACAAATGGTCTTTTATTGGATTCTTTACGTGGAACTAATTGGATTAATACGTACTGAATAAAAAATTTCGTTTTACTACACCTGAAAAACTGGGGTGGACTTATGAGATATTCGAAAAACAAAAGTTTTTATTAAAAAAGTTGCGATTGACCTATACACGAGTATATATGGTAAATCTCAGGGTTGGAAAATATTTTGAGAAATTAAAATCGATATTGAATGCGGTCGATTCATTTGGCAATGCTTGGTAATAGACTATGTTCTTAGTTTTTCCTTCTACTATGAGTAAATAGAAATCTTCAATAAATGTTTTCATCGGGTGTTCGTACCTTCATTTTAAGTTATTTAAATTTGCAAAAGAATTAAAGCCTGCACAAGTGAAAAAACAAGGGATTTTTACATGTTGCATCATATGGAATTAAATATTAATCCCCTATAGCAGGGGTGGGCAAACTTTTTACAAGGCGGGCCACATTAGTAGTTGTGGGTGGTTAGGTAGGCCACATTAGGTCTCACATAGGAAGTTATTTTAGAGAATGCGAAGGGTCCTATTAGTGAAAATCAATTATTAACACATTTTTAATACTATAGCTTCACTATATAAGGTTTTCCTGCCATAATTATAACCACCAAATGTGAAATTTACTGTTTCACATTTCACGATTCTCTTTTATAAAGGTATCACGGGCTACATAAGGTGCTCTTGTGGGCCAGATGTGGCCTGCAGGCCGTAGTTTTCTCACCCCTGCCCTATATTATTATTATAGCACTGACTATAATTTACCAATTGACTAAAACTTATAAATTCACTAAGTTAAGAAATAAGAACTTAACAAATTTGGTTGTTTTTGTCTTATAGTTTATGATGTGCATAATGAGACACAAAAACAAACTTTTGGAAATATATGTATATATATATATATTGTGGGAAGCTCATTCAGTTCTACTTGGTATAATAATTATAGGATATTTATTTTGATTCTCAATTTCTTATTCTTAAGTTGGTCTCTAATGTAAATGTTAATGTCTCCTGTTGGTATTTGAGATTAATTAACCAGTACTTGGCAATTGATTAAAATGTTTTCATTAAATTATCATAGCGATAGTTTTGGAAAACTCTATATGAGATTTGACTCATTCTAAGTTTTACTGAGAAGGAATTCTTTAAATTTTATCATAAATAACTCAATTGCATACAAATATGTAATGAAATACTTTAGTTTTATCACGTACTCGATAATTTCATGAATTACAATCTGCAAATTCTTCAAATATCAGTTTTATAATATTCTGCAACGTTAATGTATAGCTACATATATTTGTCCATTTTTAACGTTAAAAAATATAATATATAATCAATGGTAGAAGCTTTCATGTGGTGGAACTGCATCATATTTAATAAAATCAGTAAAACCGTAAAACCATAAAAACAGTAAAACCAATAAACGGTAGAAACTAAAAAAACAATTGGTAAAAGTTCCACAAGTCAAAAGATAAAAGTTACGACATGTTTCGACTAATCATCAGGTGAGGGAAGTGGGTGAAGCAGCGAAATATATAGACAAGCGGAAGGGGGGGAGGGGAACAATGGAGTTGGAGGGGGAAGGTAAGGGAGTAAGAGATGAACGTGGTAACAAGGAAGGGGAGGAGGGGATGTTAGGAATTCGAATTTGAGGTAGCTGCCAGTAAAATAGAGGCTATACCCGTTTTCTTGAAAATCCTAGTTGTATGCTTACTGCTGCAGCCAATGAAAGCTCGAGAGACTGTCGATGGAGAGGGGAGAAAGTCAGTCTGTCTCTCGTCATCATGCTGTTCACATCACTCCGAGCTCAACTGTGTTGCCAGATCTACCGCGTTTACGCCTTAGCATTCGCATGCGACTTTCTTCAAGAGCAGATATCTGGCAAGAGTGTACTACTTTCCTGTGCCTCTCGAAAACTTCAAATGGTGGTGTAAGGAGAAAACGCTCTGATTGGCTATTCGCTGCACCAAGGTCAGGCTTCATAAGAGTAGAAAACGGATATAGTAATGGAGAGTGGCTTAAAAACAAGTGGTCATTAGTGAGAGTATTTTGGTTGTTTTTCAAATGTAAAAGTATTTCCAACTGTTCAAGATGATTAAGCCTAAAACCTTTCCGTTCGATGTGGATAATTTCTGGAGTGAAGTCAAGAGGAGTGGTTATTTTCGAACAGATGTTTAGCAAGTTGGATTTGATGGAGAAAGCATGCTTGTGTTCGTTGGCCCTAGTAATAAAATTTCTACCTGTCTGTCCGATGTAGATAACATCACAATCTGCGCAAGCATAGCTTATAAACACCACTTTTAGAAAAAAGGTCAATTTTATCTTTTCCGTTTAATAATGGCATCCCAATTGAATTGTTGTTGTAGAAAGCTGGTTTTAGTGTATCTTTAAGAAAGGAATTGGAGATGTTGAGTGATAGATTTCCAGTGTATAGCATTCGGCACCAACGTGCCTTCTTGTCATCAGGGGTCGTCAGGTTGGTAAAGATGTTACTAAGGAGGATTTTCCTTTGTTTTCTAGAAAGAAGTCTGTCAATGAGTGAGTCTTGATAACCGTTGGCTTTCACGATTTGCTTAATTATGCGCAGTTCTTTATTAAAGTTGTGAGCGGAAAGAGGAATACTAGTAAGGCGATGAATCGTGGTATGGAAATACGCATGTTTCTGTGCAGGGTGGTGTTTAGAAGTGCGGTTAATAGCATGATCGGTTTGCGGAATATGGCGAACTCGAGAGTATTATTGAGACAATGAATGGTGAGATCAAGGAAATTGAGGGTGGAATCCTGTTCCAGTTCATAGGTAAGCTTTAAAGAGGGGTGGAGGGAGTTCAAAAAGGAGAAGAACAAAGGCAGTTGCCTGAGTGTCCCATTCCATATGCACAATATGTCGTCAATGTACTGAAACCACATAATGACATTATGGAGAAGGGGATGATTTGAATCAAACTAAAGTGTCTCAATAGAGTTCATAAATATATCGGCGAGAAGGGGGGATAGAGGGGAACCCATTGCTAAACCTTCTTGTTGCAAATAATATGTGTCATTATAGCAAAAATAATTCTGCATTGACAACATATTATGCATATGGAATGGGACACTCAGGCAACTGCTTTTGTTCTTCTCCTTTTTGAACTCCCTCCATCCCTCTTTAAAGTTTACCTATGAACTGGAACAGGATTCCACCCTCAATTTCCTTGATCTCACCATTCATTGTCTCAATAATACTCTCGAGTTCGACATATTCTGCAAACCTACCTACACCGATCATGCTATTAACCGCACTTCTAAACACCACCCTGAACAGAAACATGCATATTTCCATACCATGATTCATCGCTTTACTAGTATTCCTCTTTCCACTCACAACTTTAATAAAGAATTGCGCATAATTAAGCAAATCGCGAAAGCCAACGGTTATCAAGACTCACTCATTGACAGACTTCTTTCTAGAAAACAAAGGAAAATCCTCCTTAGTAACATCTTTACCAACCTGACGACCCCTGATGACAAGAAGGCACGTTGGTGCCGAATGCTATACACTGGAAATCTATCACTCAACATCTCCAATTCCTTTCCTAAAGATACACTAAAACCAGCATTCTACACAATTCAATTGGGATGTCATTATTAAACGGAAAAGATAAAATTGACCTTTTTTCTAAAACTATGCTGTGCAGATTGTGATGCTATCCACATCGGCCAGACAGGGAGAAATTTTATTACTAGGGCCAACGAACACAAGCATGCTTTCTCCATCAAATCCGACTTCTCAGTTCGCTAAACATCTGTTCAAAAATAACCACTCCTCTTGACTTCACTCCAGAAATTATCCATGTCAAACGGAAAGGTTTTAGGCTTAATCATCTTGAAAAGTTGGAAATACTTTTACATTTGAAAAACAACCAAAATACTCTAATGACCACTTTTTTTTAAGCCACTCTCCATTACTAGCCTATTTTACTGGCAGCTACCCCAAATTCGAATTCCTTACATCCCCTCGCCCTCTTCCTTGTTACTAAGTTTATCTCTTACTCATTACCTTCCCCCCCTCCAACTCCGTTGTTCTCCCCCCCCCCTCTTCCGCTTGTCTATATATTTCGCTGCTTCACCCACTTCCCTCACCTGATGATGACTATGACTAATCGATAAATGTCGTAACTTTTACCTTTTGACTTGTGGAACTTTTACCAATTGTTTTTATAGTTTCTACCGTTTTATGGTTCTACTGTTTTTATTAAATAAAAAATATATATATATAATTATTGACAAATTTGCTGGTTTTACTTTTGAATTAACAAATTGGCCATGAAAGTGTTAAGCTCTCGAGGAGCAATGTAATTTGTTAACGACAATCAGAGTTGAGTCATGCAATGCGATGACTACATAAATTTTACATAAATTATCCTCAAATTGTTGTATTATATTCAGTTACCGTATTTACCTGTATATATGACTGAAACTTTGAGAATGTCAAATTTCTTCATAAATAATGCATTTGCTTTGATAATCTTATATTTTGATGTAAATATAATCTCACCTTGATTGTAGTTATATTTTTAAAACCAAGCAAGATAATTAAAGGTAAAATGTATAGTTCGATCTTTGCTGCTATAAAAATTAAATTGCTATCAGAAGTAAATGAAGTCTTTTGAGTTTATATTATGCAATTAATCTCTTAAAAAATAATGAAACATCTAATTGAGGTACATAGTGTAATTTTAATGCATTTATACAAAAATTAATTTAGCAATTATAAAGAGGCCTAATTTTATTAACAGTTGAAATATGAATGCCATAAAATTTTATATACAGCATTTAAAAGTTTATTTCTTGCATTGAATAGTTTTATTCCAGGATATAAGTAATTTTAATTAAACATTGCTTTGCATGATTCAATACTGCATTTTTTAAATTCATGCTCCTATTTAGAATCAATTGCATGCACTCCTTTTTACTTGATGTATTTCTTGACCAATAGGAGACATTATTAATTTGAGTTAGGCCATTGATAATGTAAAATGTTTCTTTTTTATTGATTCTAGAGCATGTGCTTAAAAAATTACTTGCCCCTCATAAAAATAGCTGCAACTGGGTTGTGAAGAAATTGATACATGCATTTCGGCTACGAAGCAGTTGTCGTCAGCAGCATTTCACCACTGATGACACCTGTTCTGTAGTTGAAATGTATTAATTTTTTTACAACCCAGTCACAGCTATTTTTACCAGGGGCAAGTAATATTTTAAGCACTTGTTCAATTCATTTCAGCTGCAAAATGTGATGTTTTTATTCATGTTTTGAATTGTCTTGTATATGCAGTGTCAGCTGTTGGTGGAAATGTAGATAAATTAGCTTGTTATATATGTAGTTATGTCAGCTGTTGAATAATTTCATCAACAAACAGCAAAAATTGTAAGAATTTGTAGTAAAAATAGCATTTTTATGCTGAAAAATAGCTCTTTTAGGCTAAAAATATGCAATTTTTAGCCAAAATATACCTTAAAAAACCCCTTAAGTCTTAAGATACTTAAAAGAGGCTCCGAGAAAAAGAAATTAGTTTTATCTAAAAGGAGTAAGCAGGTTATTGTTCATAATAATTGTCTTTATTGTAATAAAACAGTACATGTATGCATACAAAAAAGTTCAATAAAAAGTTTGCACTCTGAAATACCATATTTTTCTCTACCTATTTTATCCTGCACTTTAAAAATGGACTTCGGACTCTGGACTTAGAATAATTTTGGACTTTGGTACTTTTTTTTAAAGTACCAAGTCGAAAATTATTCTATTCCCAGAAATTTTTTAGTCCTAAATGTAAACAAACCAATTTGTTTTAAAATTGGTTTGTTTACATTTAGGACTAAAAAATTTCTGGGAATAATTTTAGTCTGGAAGTACAGAAAGAATTCTGAGTTCAGACAATTTTTGATATCTGAACTTAGAATTTTTTCTAATTTCTGAAATTGAAGTAAATGCTGGATGTCGGATTTACAAGCCCTTGAACATAACAAAACAAGAATACAACTTTAGAATTTCCTTGAAGTACAGAAAATAATTTTTAAAATACGGACAAAATAAAAGATAAGACCATTTTTACAAAACAAGTCTGGAAGTACAGAAAAAATTCTGAGTTCAGACATTTTTTGATGTCTGGACTTAGAATAAATGCTGGACTTCTGTCAGACTTACAAGCCTTTGAACATAACAAAACAAGATTACAATTTTAAAATTTCCTTGAAGTGCAAAAAATAATTTTTAAAATAGCAGACAAAATAAAAGTTAAGACCATTTTTACAAAATAATTTGACAAGGATAATAAGATCATTTTTTAATAATTTTTCTAAAAAATGTGCAAAAAGTAAAGAGGAAAAATAGCATGGCTTTAAAAACATGAGGTGAGAGATGACACACACAATGCTGCTAATTCTGATTTGTTCAGATTTAATAAAAATGGCAGGAATTATATGGAATGGAAAGCAATACTTGGAATGTAAAAAGAATTTTTGCTCTGAGTGATATAACAACTCATTACACTTGGAAGAAAATAAACTGAAAAATTAATTACAAATAAATAATCAAGCATATTGGATATTGATGGAATATTTCTTGACTTAAGAATTTCATCTCTCGCCTTAGAATTTTTCTGAACGCTGCCTTGAATTAAGAACAATTAAATTACCATTTCCAATGCATGAATTAATAATTTGATATTGACTTTTTAACAATTAAAATATTTTCCTTTACGTGCACACCCAGTCCAGATTTACAATCGAAGCTCTCAAAACCAACTGAAATTTCATTCACATCAATCTCTATCCAATTTTGATAACTGGAATACAGAACAGAACTTTTATTGGCAAGAACTTTTTCTGCCTTGAATAAACAAGGAAACCCATAGGATATTTTCTGAATTAATTCAAGCATATTGTAAAATTATCTCAAACCTTTCTCAAATTACTAAACAAAATGAATTATTTAACCATAACAAACCCTCTTAGTAAAATTTTAAACTTAGAACACAAAATCCTGATCCAAAAAATTTTTTTAAGGACTGTACCTATCAAGATTAAATTTAATCACTTTCCAACACCCAATTTGCTGAATAATATTCATGGTAAGTCTGTAAACGAGCAAATACAGTGCTGTTTCAAAAGTCAATCTAAATACAGAATCCTTGGCATTTAATAAGTTTGCTATGGTTTTTAAATGCAACATACAGTGAGACCTCGATTATACACTATTGAAGGGACCACATAAAATAAACAAAATCGAGGGAAGTGTAAAATCGAAGAAATGAAAATTATGTAAAAGTAAAATGCGGGTTGTTTTATATCATAACTTTGGTTAACCATCTAAAACATGGGTGTCCAAATTGCGGCCACCACGATTTCATGCGGCCCGCTGAATGATTTTACTTTTTAATGTACTTGCTGCCATTTTCGAGATAAGAAATTCCAAAATATTTTCAATTGTCATAATTTTATTTGCGGTTTAAATATATATTCATACTGTTTTAGCAAATGGCCAATTAAAGTTTCTTAATACCAGTATAATTTGACCAATGAAAATCTGACCCACCAGCTCAAATTATCATCCACAAAATTAAAAGATATACAAATTGATGATCTTTTGAAATAAATAAATTTAAAATACTTGTTTAACAAGTTAGGAAAGTGTACAATGTATCACAAATGGGCACGTTTTGTGCAATGGAGTATTAGAAAGAAATGATATACCTGTACGTAAGGGAAGTAGCGTTTTAAAGTTCTTTTCTTCATCATAAATAATCCATTTTCTTCCTATTTAAAAATATTGCATGCACATACAAGGAAATTAAATGTTTGTTTGGGAGATTGTTTATGTTAGCAACAATGAAGAAGTAACCATGCAAGAAATTTTCTAAGTTCAACTCGATTTATGACATTCTTGTTCAATTTTCTAGATAATGGCTACTCCTACGATAAAAATGTATAGAAAAAGAAATACTCTAATTTATTAGTTCTACAAGTTTTATTTGAAAAATATTTTGATATTAGCAATACTTGACGATATGACGGAAAGTTGATTTTTTGTCACGTCAAGTGGTACCCCTGATTGTCGTACGTGATTCATTTTTGCGATTTTCTTATTATATTTGATTTTAAGTCCTTAATGTCAAATTTCATGAAAATCCATTTGGTAGAAGCCGAGAACGAACATGCGGACGGACTGACGATAATAGGTGCTCACACTGTACGCGAAACACGCCTAAAAATTGAACTTTATTAAAGAAATGTATAATAAAAAAGAAAAATTTGTAATTTGAATGAAATGAATTAAAAATACTTTGAAAAAAAAACCTTTAAAGAAATATGCAATATAAAAAATAAAAATTAATAATTGTTTTAGAAAACAAATCCTACAGACCCCCCCCCCCTTCTAGTGCGGTCTCTCAAGACTTTTTCTGGCCATTATAAGGCTACATGAGCTTCTATATCTGGACACCCATGATCTAAAATATACGTTTGAACGCAATAACAATGAAATTGCAAATAAAGTAACCCACATAACATTTTATTTATTTAACCAGTCAGAAAGTTCGATACATGTTCAAACATGCACGTTAACTTGAGGTAAGATATTAATTTTATCACATAACGTAAATACTTTCCGTTATGCTTTATTATCCATATTTCAGTCGAAAAATTAATGGATTGCCACATTTAAGAACAATGCCAAGCGTCCTGTAAATGTCGTTGAATTCCTACTAAAATGACTGCAATTGACCCATACATAAATGGATTAGCTCATTTATTCATGTACCCCATGCACCATTTTCCCCGAAACGCCGGTGAAAAAAGGGGATTTCTGAACAGATTATATAAATTGTGAGTATTGATAGTAAATTCTCTGCAATATGCTTGTGTCTACATTGATATTTGCAAAAGACGTTGAAGTATACAAATTATATGCATATTTATGCAAACAAGCAAACGTTTAGGTTATGCTCTCACTGCAGGCATAAACTTGCAAAAGTAGGCAGAAAAAATACACCAACTAACTGATAACTATAGTTCAATAACTACCGAGGGTTTGCCGGCTGGAGAATAGGTAGGCGCAAGTTTGATCCTTTTCCCTCATCCAAGGAATTCGGAGTGGTGAAATTTTGTGCGAATGAAAGATTTCATCGTTTGAAAGGAAGACTGAAATCCCCCAAGTGTCTGGACTTGTTTGTTCTTAACCTTACAATATTTACTCACTAGATGATATGCAAAAAAACTCCCCATCCACATAGGGATGTTCCCGTTCATAGACGAACAAATAGTAAGTGAAGCTCCACATCGGTTTGTAATATTACGTCAAAAACAGTGAAGTGGGAGCAAAGTTGCATAATATTACAACAAAAACAGTTAAGGGGTTAACAAAAGATGACTATCAAGGAGATTTCTGCTATTACCAGCACAAAGAGATAACCCAATTAATTGTGTCACGTAGGAGGGAGAAGATGCTTGAGCGGAACTTCAGGTAGTGAGAGTCGGTGACTTAAAAAAAGCTTATTCTGACTCAAATTCATTTTTGTCCGGCTCACGGGTTACATGAGTAAATACGGTATATACAATGCCTAGCGTCGCGTTGATATCATCTTCCTAAAAAAACAAATGACTGCAACTACGCAAGCATAACGGCTAGCATGAAGTGTGTTCATATCATCGAATGGCTGATAAATTGATTGCTACATGAGGTTACAAACATTTCATATTTAAACATATGCCTATTTAAACATGAGTTTGAAAAAGTTTTGACTAAAACTATGGAATAATTTTAACCTCGAATACGAACGGAACACCGTGGGTAATTCTTTGATTTTCCGAAATAAAAAATTAAAAACGTAAAATCGGGTGAATTTCCATTGTCAGGACTCAAAAAATAAGATGCAGATTCGAGGTACATGTAAATTCGGGGAAACGTAAAATCAGATAAAATTTTACATTGTTCTTATGAGCATTTGGCCGGAACCATACAAAAAGTGCATAGAATCGGAAAAAAAATCAGTGTGTGCAGAACTGAGGTTGCACTGTATTTATATATGCATTCTTCTGTAATTCATAAATAACTTGTTACTATATTAGAATTTTATTAATGGAGGTCAAATTTTTGACAAAAATTTAAAAAGTATGCCAATAAACTTTTACAAAGAAAATGGAAGTGTAAACTGATTAAACAATATTTTAAGGAGCAATCAAATTCTTGGTGTGGTTTAATCCAATTGTAAATTTCGGCTTATTCTGACCGATAGGACAAAAACAGCCCCTAAAAATTGGAATTCTTATACAGGTAGACCCCAAATTACACAGTTTCGAAGTTATGAAAAACAAAATTTTGTCACAAGTCTTGTTATACAAAATAAAACTCTGAAGTTACAAAAAAAAACTTTTTCATTGCATATCTCGTAAAGAAAGCAAGTAACAGAAGAAAAATAATATTACTAGTCAATAATCATACAGTAATTATGATTACAAAAGATAAAGCTAGATTAAAATAGTTTAAATTATTAAACTTAAAAATTCTAGTTAAAACCCACAATCTCAAAAGGATAAAATCGCGAATAGATGGAATCTCAAAAATGAATACCTATTCATTTAAAGACGACCCTTTAACAACATAGTATTAACTATTTTAATTACACCTGCTATCTTGAAACAAAGTATGTACCGGCTGTTTAAATATTTAATAAAATTTATATTTCAGAGATGGTATGTCAGAGAAAATAAATATCTTGATAACAGTATTTACAAAAACTTAATGAATTGGTCGAAACATTGGATTTTAACACGAATACTTTGCTTTGAGCAGTGAAAAAACAGCAAAGTTACAGATTTTGCCAAATTTTGTACTTTTAAATGGATTAAATGGAAAATGAAAAATTTAGATCTCTTCGTGCTGCACCAGATGATCCTACATTTATATTAACGATCTAGTACACCACGAAACAGTTCCATAAACATTTATGAATTATGTAGCACCTTCTAAATTTATATCACTGAAATTCATTATATAAATTAAGATAATTTGATGATGAACCACCACTCTATATAACATGATAATTTATGAGAAAAATTAAACATCTGAATTAGCTCATCTGTCCTGGCAATTTATATTCCTAAAGTAGTAGTTAGGATATTGTTGGTTATTTTAACGAGCCCACACAAATAATCTGCTAAGCTGTAACAATTTGTAATCGGTAACAAAAAAGGAAGTCTACTACAGTAACTGAATTATTGATTTAATAAACTTATTGCCAAATGAATTGAATATTTTTGTTATTTCCAATATTATCATTTATTATTATGACCTACGATCAAATAGTCCAGACAAAATTCGCCTGCTTTAAAAAGAAACAAATCTGAACATGTGCTCTCACAAGGTTTTGTGCATGATATAATGTTTTCGAAAATAGTGTCCAAAGAGACAAATTTCTTGCCTTCATCTGACTGCAGGATCAGATAAAATTTTTATCACAATAGACGGCAGGTGTGATTATATTCTGGGGAGGAAATTTCGTGTTAAAATAATTTTTCGTTTTAGAATCTGCATTTGTTTACAACAGGCAGCTGTTAAAAATAGCCGGTAATAATGATAATAATTAGTGGCATCTACTCTACTCTGGAGGAACGTAACCTTCCTTATTTTAGTTATTTCTTATGGAGAAAACTCGCTTAGTAATGTATTTTCACTTAGAATTGTGTTTTTAAGGAACACAACTACCATGCTAAGTGACAGATACTTGTAATATTTAATAATAATAATATGTTTGGAACAATTGTTTTCCGTAATAAACATCCTAATAAAGTGTCATTTTACTGTATTTAGTGGAAGATTTTTTTGCCATAGGAACGTACCTCACCTTCTATAATGGGAGTCAATGAGAAATTATACCTCAATTTATGACATTTCGATTTATGATATTTCAACTTACGAAAGGTTTTTGAAGAAAGTAACTCTTTCGTAAATCGGGATCTGCTCTAATAACACATTTTTTCCAGTTTGTGACCAAAAATCTATAATCATGCCAAATTTCAAAGTTTCTAACTCGTCTTGAAGTGTCTTATAATGTTATCTTCTTATGGGGCAAAAGTAGCCCCAAAAAATTAGCATCTCAATTTTGGGTTTTTCCCATTGGTTGTCATCGAAAACCTATAATTGTGCCAAATTCCAAGTCTCTAGCTCATCTGGAAGTGTCTTATAATTTATATTCTCCTCCTATATCCTATGGAAGACACAGCTATAAAAGATATTTGTCAACTGATATAGTGAACAAACCAGAATTAGTAACATATAGGTAAAAAAACCTCTCATCCCATATATGTAGCCTTCAGCTCATAATCCTCTTTACTCCTGCACCCAGATGCAGCAGCTGTCTTCAATTCATGGTTCCGCTATGGCTTAAACCAGTGCATTTTGGCTCAGCATCAACTGCAAGTACCTAAAATAAAGAGGAAAAATGGTTGTTGTGAATTCAATAAAGAAATATAAATATAAAAGATTAATTTACCTACACAATATCAAAGGGCACATTTATTGAGGTATATTTAGAATTGTACAATTTAAAATTCTTTGAGTTTATTCAAATAACAATTAAAAGATTTATTTGACAATTAGTTTTAAAATTTTAACGTTCCATATTGCCTGAACAGACAAACCAAATACAATCATTTTTTAGAAAGTATTAGTTATCAGAGGAAATAAAGCAATCACATCATATAAGGATGAATCAAAAAGTTCTCGGAATGATGCCCGAATCACCGTGCCTGAGCTACAATAATTAAAAACCATTGTTGTCTGCAATAATTGAGGTTTTAGCTATAAATATACAACATTCGTTACGAATTCATTCATTTGGTATAATATTACAGCTATTGTTGAAACCCACATACTCATGAGCATGGAAAAATTGAAATTTGAGGTTCGAGTGAACGTTACGTTTTTGACAAAACTTAAGTTGGGGAGTGACTGCCATCACTCGAGTTTTGCAGAAAGTTTACAGGTATGATGCTCCAAAGAAAACAACCATTTACAAATGGGTGAAACGACTTAAGGACGGATGAGAGGACATTGAAGATGACCATCGAAGTGGGAGACCAATGTCAATCAACAAGGAAACTGTGGCTGCAGTCCAATCAATTGTGAATGAAGATCGATGAGTGTCATTTCAAATGATAGCCACACAGTTGGAGATCTCATATGACTCAGCTCAATCAATTCTAAGTGATCGTTTGGGATTGAGCAAGCTTTCTGCTTGATGGATGCTGAAAGCATTGCGCACTGAACACAAGACTCAAAGGGCTAATCATGCAGTTGAGTTTCTCAACCGAATTGACACCAATCCTGAAGATTTCTTCCGCTGATTAGCGGCTGGTGATGAAACCTGGATTTATCAGTACGTTCCGGAAAGCAAGATTCAGTCTAAACAATGGTTACCAAGGGGTGCAAGTGGACTAATTAAGGTCAAACTGAAAGGTCAGTCAAGAAGGTTATAGCAACAATTTTTTGGGATTGTGAAGGCATGGTCTTAGTTAATGTTCTCAAGGGACAACGGGCAGTCACAGCAAGTTATTATGAACAAGTCTTGCAGAAATTGAATGCTGCTCTTGTGACAAAATGGTCTGGAAAATTGCATCGTCAAAATTTGTTTCACCACAACAATGAGCCAGCACATCCGTCCAAGGTTTTCAGAGCTGTGCTTTAAGAATCGCGTTGGGAACTGCTCTCTCATCCACCCTACTCTCATCCTGCCTTGGCCCCTTCAGGCTTTTTCCTGCTCCCAAAATTAAAAGATCAAATCAAGGGAGTTCACTGGGAATCTATATCAGATTCCAAAGGAGCAGTTTTAAACTGGTTTCAATCGAATGATCTAACTTTCTACAGAAATAGGTTAGGCCGATGGCAACACCATATGGAAAAGTGTTTAGAGTTTGATGGTGGATATGTTGAAAAATGAATGAAAAATAAATGTCTATTTGGATTTAAGATTTTTATGAGATCATTCCAGGAACTTTTTGATTCACCCTCGTATAACAAAATAATTGAAATTAAAAATTAACCGAGCAAATGGAAAATTGGGCCCTCATTTTCTGGTGCAATAAAAATATTTATTTTATATAAAAGTCACGCAAATAAGTTTCGAGGCATTTTTAAATTTTGCTCTGGGCGATCTGGCAACACTGCTGCTTAGTTTAGGTGATGATGCAATACCGAGCACGTGCAGCAAGTCTGGACAAGGTGCATTCTGTATTCGCAGAGTGGCGGCTCGTTAAAGTTGTGCATGTCATTTTCTTTGTCGTGATTGAAAATGAACCGTACAATTGAGCAAAGAGTGAATGTGAAATTTTCTGTTAAGCTTCAGAAATCCCCTAGTGAGACATTAGAGACGCTGAATTCGGTTTACGGCGAAGCTACTATAAGTAAAGGAAATGTTTTTAAGTCACAAAAACGTTTTAGGGAGGGCAGAGAAGATGTTAATGACAACGAAAGGCAAGGTGCTCCTGTAACGAAGCGAACTGATGAAAATTCCGTGAAAATCCAGGAACTTGTGTGTTCCGGTCGCCAGCTAACCTGTAAATGATAGCTGAGGAGCTTGATATGAGCAAGGAAACAGTTCGAAAAATTCTCATGGAGGACCTTGGCATGAGAAAGTTAGCGGCAAAACTGGTACCACAAATCCTGATGCACGAACAGAAAGAAAGACGACTGAGTTTGTGCGCAGACTTTTTGGGAGGAATTGAGGAGGAAAATGTTTTGGAGGGTCATCACCGGGGATGAAACTTGGTGCTACCAGTACGATCCCAAGACCAAACGTCAATCCATGGAGTGGAGAACGAAAAATTCCCCCAGGCCAAAGAAGCCACGAATGTCCAAGTCCAAGATCAAAACAATGTTGATCTGTTTTTTTGACATTCGAGGCATCGTGCACAGTGAATTTGTGCCTGAAGGGACCACTGTCAATCAAACATTCTATTTGGAGGTGTTAACATGGCTGACTGACTCTGTCAGGTGCAAACGAAAGAAGTTGTGGAGAGATCACTCATGGATTCTTCACCACGACAACGCACCGGCTCATTCTTCGCTTCAAGTATCTGAATTTTTAGCGAGGAAACAAATCCCTATGATGAACCACCCACCTCCTTCTGGATGTTTCCAAAATTGAAGTGTGTTCTGAAAGGAAAGCATTATTCAGACGTTGAGGATGTTAAATCGTCCATGAAACAAATTTTGAAAGGCATTCCAGTTAAAGAAATTTTCTAAAAAAATTTGTGTAGTCCAATACTTCGATTAACTTTCACTAATAAAAATCTCAGATACCGCTTTCCTCAAAATATTTCCACAATTGCTTCAACAATTTTAATATAGAGTACCTTTTCCAAGCAAAATATTTTAAACATTTTGGGATGTCTCAAAATATTTCCATAATTTCAACATTAAATCATTTAATAAATAATTACACATCTCCACGGAGCAAATTCAATACACATTTCACGTTACACTGTCACCACAAAGCTAATATTTTTATTTCTATAAAATCCATCCTATTTATACAGCATATTAATTGATTTCTGTTGCAATGGAAGTCAGCAGGCAGAAAAGTAAAGCTTCCAGGAACAAGGTATTTCATATGCATAAAATATGACAAAATTTGAATTGTTGACACTGATAATTATCAAATCTTTACAATTTCGAAAGAGGTTAAATTATAAAATTATTTTTACTTTCTCGACGAATAGCAAGTTAAAGGTGCTGAGATGTATCACGTTCCAATATATGCCGAAGTTACTACACTTTTACCTTTAATATTTGGAAATATTAATAATTATTGAACATATATAGACACCATTAAAAACTAATGCATGGATACACGACTAAATTAATCCTAGTTATTCATTAAAATGCGTCGATAATTCTCAATGGAAACTTATCGTTATAACTGCCAACAAAAGTAACAACAGCTAATATGATAAATGTAATATGCAAACTACTTCAAAGAAACACACTGATAGTAATCACCACTAATATTTCTGATATCACATAAGAGAACACGAAACTGCAAACATGGCTCTGAAACCACATGAGAATTAAATCTGAAAATTTGTACTGTAATTTCATGCTGAATAATATTCCTGTTATGTAATGTCTCTCACACCAAATCACTCCGCTAATATTCGAAACCATTGTATTGTAACGCAAATTAATCTTTAATTCCGAGATTTGTAAAGAAGTATAGAACTTATATCCCTTATGTTGTTTAGTTAAGCTTAATACTAATTTAAAAACCATCCGACTAGTAAGTATTGACTACGTAACTTAATATCAATTAAATAAACTAAATACATCATTGCTTTGAATGAATTTTTCGATCAAGGGTTGTCAACATTAACTACGGCAAGACCCGGAAAACTCTCTAAAATCTGAGCCTTTGGAGGAAGCCTTATTATATTTTAATTTATTCATTAAAATATTGGTAATCATGAAGTTTAGTCACTTTTATTATTTAAGGGGTTCCAAGCTAATGAAATGTACTCACTTTTATTATGAAGGTGGTTTTAGCCCTCGGGAACACTCAAAGTGAGTTTTTAAAGCATTTATTACTTTTATATTTACTATAAATGCAAGTGAATTACAAAACATATTCCTCAATAATACAAAGTAAAAAGCTATTGAAAACATCTGAATAACGAAATGCGTTGCGCCTAATAAATTACATTTGGTTCCATTTGCGGAGCAACACTGAAGATGACATAACATTGAAAGGATAATATTAGCGAGCCTTCGGCTCGCTGTTTTAATGCGTAATCGGCTCCGGGCGCTACCGCGCCCTTCGCCTCGCCCGGAACCATAATATCCCTCCATGTTTTCCGGAGATTGGGTTAGTAAATGTTGAGACCGGCCAATCAGTTTCTTGTCCGGAGATTGGGTTAGTAATTGTCGAGACAGGCCAGTCAGTTTTTACAAACCCAATCTCCGGACAATAAACTGATTGGCCGGTGTCAACATTTACTAACCCAATCTCCGGAAAACATGGAGGGATGTTATGGTTCCGGGCGAGGCGAAGGGCGCGGAAGCGCCCGGAGTCGATTACGCATTAAAACAGCGAGCCGAAGGCTTGCCAATACATTCTTTCAATGTTTTTTGAAGTATACTTATCGATTTACATAATATAAGTGAGTAAATTTTAGCTTGGAACCCTTAAATAATAAAAGTGACTAAACTTCATGATTACCAAAATATTTTATATATATATATCAATCTAAGCGTACGCTTTAGCGAGATTAAAATATGAAAAATTAGATGGACTATCCCGGAATCTCGTCCAATTGGCACTGTTGGCCACTCTGATCATAGGCTATTATTTATAAAATGCTGTAAGAATAAGAAAAATGTCAAAGGCACCGATAGAAACTTCACCACCTGAACAATGCGATAGTATACCAACTTTACCTTCAAAATTCACGCTTACACATCCATTCGACTAATAACCATTTTCATGTCTAAACTTTGTCCACACAAAATGCACATGGTGAACTTGAACAAATTTCAACACGGAAAAAGAATTGGATAGATTTCTCCTATTTAAATCAAATCTAAGATGATGACGCCATTAAATCACAGCCAAGAGTTCAACAACTTCGCTTAATTAAGACTTCTGATTACACAAAATGCTAAGACCTATGCACCGAAAGAAATAATTAGAATTATATTTCAGAGGAAAAGATTAACTTTGCTAACTTCTACTATTTTCTATTTCCGACCGGTTTCCTCACCTGATGATACTAATTATTTGGCAAAACCGGTCGTGAAAAAAAAATTATGGAAGTTATCAAGGTTATTCTTTTCCTCTGAAATATGAGTATCACTTACGACAAAGTTGAGCCAAATTCCTTGGGTTTTAAATAATTAGAGCTTGAGGCACAAAATTCAAATATGTTCACACATTAACATTAATGCGATAGTACAAATCCAATGCAGCGTGCCGTTCACTAGAAATAAATTTGTTTCCACTTAATTCTAAGGAAATTAAAACTAACAATCGACAACAGAAAGTTGAATGAATAAACACTTCGGTAACACGAGCCCGACGTTAACTTATATAAGTACATATGAAGAAAAAGTTCCTTACCTGTTCATGATGTGCCTTTCTCATTCGAGTCCAGTGGCTTATCCTGGTCAATGACGGTACGTGCAGCTGCGTGCACGGACGAATATTTCTTCCATGGTGCGTCCTCGCTTGAAAAGAATAAAATTTTGTCCAGCTGATACGGCCTCCAACGGAATCAGACTAAGACCGTCTATACGTATCCAAGTGCCACCTCTAGGGAAATAGCGGAACTACTAGCACAGGAAATGCAAACTGCCATCTTGCGGATATTGTGCGACTTACATCTTAGCAAATAATCTCTTGTATGCTTTGAAACAATTTCAACGAATAAAATTATTTGAAAATATTGCAATATGGCAAAAAATCCACGTGCTTTGGAAACGGCATCGATGCCCCATTTTTCACAATTTTCAATAGAATATTCAAAAAATTATATCAACTGATTTCTGTAATCCTTCACTGTATTTATTAATCGGGAGGTAAAATTCCGTCTGGTATGTGTTACAGGTTGTATCTTTTTAGTAACAAAATCATTTAAAGCATACACTCCTTTAGAAGATTGAGAAAAATAAGCTGCCATTCCACTTAAGGTTTGGAAAAAATCTCACATTCCTTGATATTCGAAAGGCTTTGTTTCAAAACTAAATTTAACACAGGAGAGTAGCAATGTGTAAAAAGCGCTCAAGGCATGACCCCGATGCCATATGAAATTCTTGGGCCCCAAGACTAGAGCCTATTTCAGACATTTGGCCGCTCTGCGTAAGGGATTCCAGATTAGTAAATGTGATGAATTGCTCATCCCTCAACAACAAGTAAACTGGAATCGTGCACCCGATATCCAAATTATCATTCTTAAGGCTCATTCAGAAACAACGGATTCCATTAATTTCATGCATATAGTCTATTTAAAAGTTTCTTATCAAAAAGATATACGTAATGATTAATATGTTAAATACCATGATATTAAAATTATACAAAAACTTTGTTGCCTATGGTACAAGGACTATCATTCATGATGCAATTTATTCTACATCACCGCAATAATTAGTAAAAACTTAATATCAATTACCCATGTACTCATCCAATGCTTTTCCTATTACCTCCAATTATGGAATGGATGGTGAGCTAATCATATTTCGCTTCGGATATCAAATGTACGGAATATATAATCAAGATTGTTAGCCTTCATCATTTCCAAATTAATATGTAACTACCAATTTTGAACAATGATACCTGGTTTTTATACAAATGATATCACTAAAGTCACATGGCGGAATGAAATTTCAAGCGCCATGAGGATTGATATTTACTAGCTCTCATTAGGTAGACGGAGAATAATTAGTTATCGTCGGCATATTTATGAAAATTTTAATTTCTTACAAAGATTAAAAACTCACCAAACAGAAAACTTCCATCGTATAATTCAACCACCATCGCCTCCGCGCTTCTAACATTGAACCGCCTCTAAAAATATGACTTTCGAAATGATCTGAAGAATGCGGACAATTATTGCGTAATGCTAATTACGGAAGAAGATAATATTCCAGCCTGCCGCATGAAGAGTTTAGGATCATCCATTCCATCAATGACATCTTAAAGTCATTAAATATAACTGACTTGAAAGTAATGTTTCTGGGGAATTGCGGTGGCAGGAAATTAGTTTGTAAAACTGATTTCGTTTGTTTAATGTTAAATATTTTTTGTTCCCCGTCTTTGCTAAAATAATTATTCGTTTTTCTAAACTGTCTGATTTCTTTTATGTCATTGCCATCTATTTAAATTTATTAAAATTTAAATATATATATATATATATATATATATGTTCTATAATATAAAATCCACCGAAACTCAATCAAAAATCGCGCCATTAGTGTGCTATCTACCAACGAAACAGCGAAATTCTTAAGCGATAGTGATTCATTAGCTTTCGCAGACGGAAGAAAAGTGGTAGAATAATTGTAATGTTTATTCAAATTATGGTATATACATTTTAAGTATATTAATCATAAAACTAGCATGGCGTTAAACCTAGTAAATTTCCGGATATTACCGGCATGTGTTAAACTTAGAGGCTGCGTTTATTCATCGTTAATTAGTAACTTCTGTAGCAGTTCTAGCAAAAACGACAATGTAAATAGTGAAAATAAAAAATCTGAAGTGCCAGAAAATCTTGGGGTGTCTGTGACCGAAAATATTACAGGTAAACGAGGGGGATTTGCTCGTGCTTTTGAGAAATATACGGCAAAGGAGGTTCCAGCCCCCGAGGAAGAGGAAACATTTGCTTCTCTCCTAAAAAACTCTAAATTTATTGATGTAAGTATCGGCTTATATGTACTCGGTCTCTCATTTGAAATGTGCTGTTGTAAAGAATAGCTTATTATAGTTGGGGGACCCTGAGGGAAAACTGGTGGAAGGTACCATTTACCATGTTGTAGACGATGATCTCTATATAGATTTTGGTTGGAAATTTCCGTGTGTATGCACACGCCCAGCGAGAAATGGCAGGTATGCCTCTATACATTTAGAATTTTATTTTATCTATATATATAGTTTCTGTTAATTATGAAGGTTTAATAGTCAAGTATTTTGTGCAGGGATTACGTAAGAGGTGCAAAGGTTTTGTTGAGATTGAAAGAGCTTGAATTATCTACGCGTTTTCTTGGTGCTGAAAGAGACCTTACCCTTCTGGAGGCGGATGCCACGTTAACTGCACTGCTTTATTCACCAGCAAGATCTGGCAGATGATGTTTAACACCTTTAAGTTGATCGAGGTATGTTGTATATAAGTTTTTATTTAGAATTCCAACATCTAGGTTCCATCTAGATTTTTAAGAAGTTTTTTTGAGTTCAATAACCACAATCGACTACAAGATTACCATACGATTTGCTAGTATTTAAAGAGTTTAGTTACTACATATTAAAGACATTTTTTAAAGACCTGCTAGAGTAAGATAAATTCTCAATAATGTCAAGATCTAGAGCCACCACTCAAAATGGAGAATTGCAGTTACCTACCTGGATGAAGTATTGTAGACTTCGCAGTATATAAGTTAAAACTGATACCCCGATTTCATAATAAATTAGCTAACAATAAAAGCTCTCATGCATGGTAAAAAAGGAAAAAGTATTTACCTATTCTACGTCTGTCCACTGAAAAATATATCTGAATTGTATTAGCTTTTATCAGGAAGACAAACTTTTCCATTCTCTAAAGTTGTACTTTAAAAAACTTATAATTTAAATTATAGCTTTATCATAAAAGTGTAATGCATGTATGTACTTGAAATATTGTGTGAGATGCCTTACACATAATTCTGGCTAATGTATTTTGTTAATAATTTTTTTCTTTCTTAAATAGTGTTTCTTCAAGAAAATCTTCATACCAATCAAAATATTAATTCTGAAGCTGAAATAGAAACATGGAGATGTGTGTTATAAATGTAGATTTATCATGTACGATATTTTGTGTATTAATGAGATACTTGGCAAGAATTGAATTTTTTGAGCTCTAGAATGATCATTGAAAGGATTTGTTTGTTTGATACATCTGCTGTTAGTAGAATTAATAATTATATGTTTGCTTTAATAAATATTTTTATATATATTGACTTTCTTGATTTAATCAAATCCACATAATTTCTACAAAAGTTCATTTGTCTGATGTACAGTATTTCATCCTGCCTTTGCCACAAGAAGTTATCTTGTGTCTTTCATTTAGAAGTAATTAAGAGGATACTACATTTGTGTTACTACAACCCGTAGGCCATATGCAGCCCTAGAGAGCATTTTATGTGGCCTACGAAGCTATGATGCAAAAGAAATCCTTAAAATTTAACATTCATATTGCTAATTGAAATTATAGTGAAAACAGTACTGAAATGTTAAATGCTAAAAATGTTTGTATTTGATTTTCACTTATGTGATGCTGTAGTACAGGGGTGCCCATTACGTCTCCTATGGGCGACCGGTCACCCTTTAGGAGTCTGTGTTGCCCACACATCCATCCAGGTTTATATGCCTGAGTAAGGAGTTCTATTTTCTAATATGAACTTAATTAAATCAAAAACCAGATATGCTCTCATTAATGAACATCTCCAAGACTATTTACTTCTCGCTGTTTCTAGTTACATGCCCAATTACCATTCACAGCTGAAGATATTCAGTGTAAACGTGCTCATAATCACGCAAATCAAGATTAAATTAAATTAATCAGTTGTATAATGTTGTTTGATGTATAATGCATAATAAATGCATTTTGCAGCAAATTTGTAGTCTAATTCTTTCTTAAAATCCCTTTTTATATATTGAAAAAATAAGTAGCCCGCAAGACAGTTACCAGGATGAAAGTAGCCCATGATATGAAAAAGTTTGGGCACCCCTGCTGTAATATATCTTGGCATTTTTTCTGTGTAACTCTTATGAGGCCTGCTGAAGCTTATGTAACTTTTAATGTGGCCAACATTTTTACATCTTTAAATAAGACCTGCCATACAGGAAACTTTGGAGACTCCTGATCTAGTGAAATACATTGGAAACTGAAAATAAATGTAATTAGTAACTTTTTCAAAAGAAGTTCAACTTTTCACTGCATTTTAAAGTTTAATTTAAAAATATGCATAATAGGAATTTCACTAAAACGAATACAATTTTCAGTTATAATAGAAAAGGTCCATTTGTATGATTGTCAACAAATGTGGCAAATCATTTTTTATGCATTTACAGATATTTATCAACACTATATGCCAAAGTTTTTTCCATTAATGTTTTCTATTAAATAGGCATACAGAATACTCAGCCTATCATTGGCTTCTCATAAGATATTGTAAATTTAACTTTACATATGTGCTCCAACACCTTAATTTTCATATTGAATTCATAAATAGTTTGAAAATTAACCTTGAAAAGAAATTACTACAAAATTACACAACAAATATACAGGATTTCATTGAAACCATGTTGACTAGTTCATACTTGCCTCTTTCCAGTGGAGAACCCCTGCTAAGAGGATGAAATGCTGATTTAAAATTTAGATCTTGATAAACCAACGTAAGTAATTATCTTAAATATAACATGTTATGAAATTTTATATCTTGTATTGTAATGGATAAAAAAGAGCATATTTGTGACCTGGTTGCGTCAATGAAAATGTCAATATTCAGCTAGAGAATGTGAAAATGATTGCTTATAGGATTTATTGAAGGATATAAGTTTCCTAACCGATGGGATTTTTAACTGCATGCTTTTTTGTTGAAAACACAAGTAAATTTCAGTATTGCAATAGCAATGTTTCCAATTGATATAATATTAAGTTAATATAATCTCCTGTGGTTCACCTATTTACATGATGATTCATTCATAATTTGATAACCTGAGGACTGCACTTTGATTTTAGCAACCTATGGAGCTTTCAAAATAGTAATAGCTTTTCAATCGTGTTCTATAATTAAAGTGACAACCTCAAGGAAGTAATTGGATTTAAATTTTTGAATTAAAATGCTGAAATTAGAGATTTTCAGAATACTTTGCTGGTGATGGTATGTTCATGAGGGATGATGCTAAATGTGTGATGAGTAAGATATAATTATGATGATAAGTCACATGGAAAGGTTTGAATAGAATTGGAAAAGCAAAAAGTTTTAAAATTATTAACTTTGAGATGACAAAATATTATAAATCACTGATAGCATTGGATCCTGAGAGATTAAAAGCTGCTAAAAATAGTTGTGAACAAGAAGAAATCACAGAAAATTCTGGTTTGAAGTGAAGAAAATCCATACATTATTCCTGGGAAAAACTTTGTTGAATAAGCCATGAAAAATGCTGATACCTACAGTAAATGAAAACAAAGAAAAATACTTTGAGGCAAAAAATAATTTGCCTCTTTACTAAAATAGGAAGGTTTTCAACCTGGTTGAATACCAATAACAAAAGAAATATAGTGGCATAGTACATCAATCATCCAAAAGCTTCCAACAACTCAAGATGTAAAAAGTTTTAAGAATAACCCTAAGATGAATAGCTCTCAGTAGATCAAGGGCCCAGGCAAGTAAAGATGAAATTGAAAGGTCAAATGGAAAGTGAAAGGAATACAGAAAATGTATGTTGTATTAGCCTCAATGAGACACTGTGAGGCTTTCTCCATCAGTGGGAGGACAGAACATAATAATACATATTTCCAGTGAACGTTGTACTTTTTCCTAAGGTCTCAGTTCAAATGACATTTATACTTGCACCTAATTTTCTCATGTCCTCAAAAATTTCTTTGTACTGGAAACATAAATAACATAATGCAATTTATTTGGCTTTTCTCCATTGCAGCCGCAGTAAGATTAGGGTTATCTGCCCACGTTCATCTCACTTTGGCAGTTTTGTTCATCACTTGCGTCACTGCAGTCAACCACACCGTTACACACCCTGGCCCTTTGCAGGCACTCCCCTAGTGGGCAACGATGGGGACAGTAGTGTTTCCCACCGAAGCCTTGCTCGTCCCCTCTCCTCTTCCTCCATTCCCACCTCTGCTTCCATCCTTCACCTCCTCCCACTGCTTCCTTCCCCCGTCTCTCATCCTCCTTCCACTTCTCCTCTTGGGCTGCATCCTCTCTCGCCATACACTCTTCCATCCATGGGATGTAGTGAGACACCTTTGTATACACTCCTGGTCGGTTGGCACGTGCGCAGCCATATCCATTACTAGTAACTCCATACAATGACCAATGTCCATTGGATTCCTGTTTAAGTAATAGGCCAAGTGATATACATTACTGCTCATTTCTTAAAAGTTCTGAAAAAATATTGCTGGAATTTTTAAATGGCCATTGAAGTGAGAGAAGTATTGATAAAAAAATTTAGCTTTTTTTTGTGTTGAATTGAATGCATAAAATTGTTATTTACAATGAAGTTATGATAAATGTTTTATGTATCATCATTAATTTATCAAAAAAAGTATGTGTTAATAAAAGTTATGGATTTTTGTGTTGAAATGAGTAATTTCAAAAAAATGTCATTTTAAACCAAGTATTAAATGTATCATCATTAATTTATCAAATAAAGTAATCGTTATGCTTTCACCTAAATAGCAATTTTTTAAACCTTTATCGGCCATGCATACACTTAATTGCCAAAGATTCCCATGGCAGGGCATTTAAATTCATACGAATAAATTTAGTGCTTACATGAATTTACTTTACTGATTAAAAAAATTTTTAACTGCTTCATTTTTAATGGACTTTACAAATTTGATTACTCTACTCAATTAATAATAAAATAAATGACTTCAGTAATGATAATTTTCCTGAATGTGTGAACCATTTTATACAAATATATGGCAAAACATCAATTTCTGCAAGTAGATTTAATGTAAGAAAGTTTCCCATAGTTCCATCATGTCCATATATAATTTATTCCAATTATTTCTTCATTGAAATGACTAACCTGACACATCAGTGGTCCTCCAGAATCTCCAAGGCAGGCGTCCCTTCCTCCCCGATCATATCCAGCACAGAACATAGCATCTGTGAGATGGTAAAGAGGCAGAAACAGAGTTCTCTTGCGACATTCACTTGTAGAAATAAGTGGAAGTTCAACTTCTTGGAGTGTGTCAGCTGTTAAAATATAAAATTAGTGCATATATAAATATTTTTCTCAAAAATTTAAGCCTATATTTTTAAGAGAATAAATTTGTGCTTTAATGAAGATGCAAAAGCATTAAGCCGAAAATATTTCAAATCCATCCACATAAATAATTTTCTCAAGACTTTATGCCTGGAAACTTAAGAAATCAAACTTGTACATTAATGAAGATGCAAAGCAGTTAGACAAAAATATTTCAAATCCTTAATAATCATGCATGTCATACACGTGTACTTACGGAAAATTCTTCCTACTTCAAATAGTTGTCCCCATCCTACTACAGTACAGAGCCTGCCATTTCGTATCCCATCATCTGCTGTATCATCTGCATCGATGTCTCGGGCTTTCCTCTCTCTCACTATCGGTTTGGCACTTTCTGTTAATGTTTCCTTGGCTGTTGGATCAAATGTAATAGGTTCTGTTGATGAAGGAAAGTATTTTACTGATGTCGAGTTTTCTTGATCTTGTATCTTGAACTCATTTTGAGTGCTAGGGAGTGTTTTATTGGCATTCTTAGTGTCTATGATTTTATCATCAGAGACCAAAATGTTTAGTGCGTCTTGTGATTTTTTAATATGTTTAATATATTTATAAATATGTTCCATTTTCAATGTGTTTGGTGAAGTTACTTCTACGGTTTCTGGGACTTGTTGGGGAAGAGCATCCTGTTCAACTTGAATTTTACTTTTTAATTGATGAGATTCATTAGTTTTGCTAATTGAAAAATCTGTCGACTGTTCCTCTGAGTTAATGTCCTCAGTATTATTGTAAGTATACTTTTCAAGCTTAACAGGGGCATGTTTTGTTGTAAAACTAGTTTTTTCTTCCAGTGTGTGGTAGTTTTGATTATTTGGAATGGAATTGGCATCTGATAAGGTTGTTTTAATTGATTCATCTATGTGAGTATAATCTCTTTCAGGTTTTCCTTTGCCTTCAGCAGTTTGAATAGGATTTTGGTCACTTGGCAATTTATCATTATTTGTTAGATTTAGATAGGTTTCTTGATTTCTACTTGACTCATGACTGCTGAATTCCTTAGAATGTGGCCCCTCTGACACAGGTCTTGTGCTGATAAATTGTGGAGTTATTGATTCAGTTCCAAAAGAAACCAATTCAGTGCTTAAATTTAAAATTTCATCTTCATCAAATGTTCTATTTTTTGAGTTCTTTGTTTGGATTGTGTCCTCCTCAGTGTTATGTTCTCCTGTTTCATCTTCATTACTTTCATCAATGTGAATGGAAATTGCAGGAGTTAAAGTCTCTGCATTAGAATCTTGGTTATCTATACTTGTATATGCAGCATGAACAACTACTTGCAGTGTCTGATCAGATTCTGTACTTCTTGTATTTGAAAATATAGGTGCTGAATATTCTTCTTTAAGTTGTTTGTCATCATGTTTTACCATCACATCAGTAGTCTGCTTTTGTACATCTGAAACATATTGCTGTGTTGAAGTGCTGTTGCTTTCTGTATGTTCATTTCCATCTTCAAGCGTGCTTTCCCAGAGTGACATTCCTTTTGTTGGAGTATTGCTCTTTAAGTCATTCAAATAGTTATTTGTATAAGGAATATCTGTATTTACATCAGTTGGAATACCTTCATAAGTATTTAACAGAGGTGGAAATGTGGTAATAGCTTCATCATAAGAATATGAGGTAATTTCTTCACTGGTGGTTTGTTCTTCATCCCTCTCTTCGATTGAGGATGTTTGTATGTGTATAGCCCTCGGTGGAAGACATGCAGGGCGAACGTGGTCTGTGATTTCAACAGGAGAAGATAAGCGCAGAAGGGCTATGTCATTTAAGAATCCTGCATCCACATAACCTGGATGAAGGATTATAGTAGATAGAGGACGACGCTGTTCATGAGGAGATGGTAAGTCTGTTCCTCGCCTAAGGGTGCCTAACCTTGCCACCCAATAATCATCTCTTGCACTGTAGGGAGAAATTAAGGGATTTCAGATGAGAAATTATAAAAAATTGCATTTTCAAAAGTATAGTTAACCATAAAGTATATCTCAGTAATTTTTTTCCAGTCTGTTTATCCATCTGTCATTACTTAGTGCAGTTCTGCAGATGAATATACCAAATACTGGTTTCTTGCCATAATTTACCGTATATACTCAAGTATAATGCGCCCTCGTGTATAACATGCACCCGTACTTTTTGCCAAAAATTCCCGACTTTTTCTTATACTCCGTGTATATCGTGCACCCTTGATTTTTGTGGGGTATAAGAACAAAACTATATCTTCATGTTAAGAATTAACTAGAGTACCATAAATAAATACACTAAAGCATTAAATTATCGCAGAGCTGCAAACCGAACCGCTGAACTGAACCGCGAACCGAACCGAAACCAGATTAATTTTTCAATGAACCGAAAACCAAACCGTAATTTTTTCCAAAAGTGGTTCGGTTTTGGTTCGATCTCAATCCACAAAGTACGGACCAAGGAAAAGACCAGGAATTTCCATTGGAAAAACCAGCGGGTTTGCTTCAAAGGAAAGAGTGCCTATCTCTCTCCTCTCTGCTATTATTGTTATCCACAGATGACATTTATGGTGAGGGTTATGGGGACACCAACTGCTACAATATATGGATCAACCATTGTAGGCAGAAACCGACCAACAGAATATAGAAAGATCTTTATCTGAATGCAGGCAAAATGGTCGTTTTAGAATGACCTGGAAAGAGTAATCCGCTTTCGTTCCGAAAGAAAAATCCATGCCCTTACCATCACCATCATCCCCTTCAGCACTGTAATTAGCAGACCTGAGAAAATATGCCCCGCTGTGTCTTTCTTAGAACACCATTAACTCTCCTCATATCTTTTTCTTCAGAAAAATTCAAATTGTTGCTCTCAACGGCTTGAGCTTTCAACATCATCATTCCTTTTCCAACTTTCGTGTGGTGTTCTTCTATGATATTTCCATTACTTGATGGTTTATATTTCAGCAAAAACAGGAGAGGACTTCGGCGAATCCCTTGGATCGGAGGCATTCATTTCCCGCAAAATTCCTTGAATTATCTAAAGTGTATATTTTAAATAATATTTTAGTAAACTTTATTTGAGATAAATAAAATTAATTAACTTGTTAGTGTTATTTAAAGAGGGTCACTCTACATTTTATAATCGTTTGTTTTGAACCGTAAGTGTCTGCACTTCGTATATTGAATAATCTGCCGCAAAGTGTCGATTAATTTTAATTTATTCTTGTAACGTAATTTTACTATCATATTGATGTTTTGATTACTTTTATAAGGTGGCAAAAGAAAAAAATTAGCAATATGTAATATGTTCGGAATCGAGCTAAAAGTGTCTTTTTGAATTTATTATATAATAATAAGAATTAATAATCGAATTTATTAGAATTTTACATAACATAAATTCATTCGGAGTAATATTTTCTTCCATATTATTTGACTAATTAACTAATTAAAATATTTTATTTACATAAATTTATTATTGAAAGTTGGAAAAATTGAGACACCGTGCATCATCGCCATTGGAAAGCAAGAAACTGTCTACTTCAACAATTAAATCTATCATTCAATCAAGGAAATCTTAATAAGGGCTTACGGAAAAGAATTTTCCTAGACCCTTGATAAATATAGCGAACATTTTTTTATTTGTTATAAATGAACCAAAGGAATAACGCTTTGTAACTTCCATTGTTTTTATTTCTCTTACGACCCGGGTTTCAACGTTACAATGCCATCGTCAGGTGCAGATATGGTGAGAATAGAAAGTATATACAGAGAAATGGATAGAGACGGGGGATGTAGGGTAGTTTGTAAGATAGAAAGGAATGGAGGGGAGGGAAAGGAGGAACCTATCTCAGAGGGTTACTGTGGGGGGTAGGTTCTAAAGGGATAAACGGGGAGGGGAAAGGAAAGGCTGGAGAGGGGAGAACATCTAAGGAGGGTTTGGGGAAAGACGGGAAGGACTAAAAAGAAAGGTCTTGTAGAAGACAGAGAGAGGGTGAACCCCAGAGAGAGGAGGGAGGAAATTATCAATGCAGCAGTGGGTATGCGTGTGGGAATAAGAAAAATAAAGGCAAGTGCGGGTGGTAGAACTAAAAAGATTAAATATTGGGAGACAGGCGGTAAGACCCTTGTTATAAATCTTTTTTCCTCTAAATGATGTGTATTACAGGTAATAAAAAGAAACAAAATGCCTGAGGAACTAATTTTCTTTGATTTTTAATGATTTATTTAAAACACTTTTTTTTGTCCATCCATCCAGGAATAATCTCAAAAGCGGTTTAAGCTAGAGGCGCATTTTCTTTCTGATTATGTATGATTGTGTATGTTGGTAAATGAATTTGAAGTGAATCCATTCAGAGAATTTTTAATTGATATGTAAACAAATGAACAAAAATCATGTTAGGATCAAAAATACCATTTGTTAAATATAATTAAATGAAGATGATGATGGTATTGTAATATATTTAAAATAAAATTTTTTTTTTCTTTAAATAAATTCTTCTTTCATTTAAAATAATAATCACTACTGATTAATTTACTTACAGATTGATACTGAATCTGTAATGTTTATATTGGATAAATTATTTCTGAATAGTATTTCAAATGATTAATTTAGTTGAACCAAACCGCAAACACTTGTCAAAATTCTCGTCTGAACCGAACCACTTCCAAAAATTTAGAACCGAACCACGAACCGAACCACTCCAAATTTTGAAGTGGTTTGCAGCTCTGAATTATCACCAGTTAACAACTTTAAAATGCTTGGACTTGCCCATAAGTATTATGTTCAATAAGCTTCACATTACGTCTTAGAGAGACATCATCAATAATGAAAGCAAATGTGTTGAGATGGCAGAAAATTAATACTAAATGAGGCCAAATTTAGAAATTTTCCTGACAGCAATTCTATTTTGGCTGAAATAGTTAATTTCAAAGCAAGAAGTGACACTTTCAAGAAAAAAATGATATGGAATGCAGTTGAATCTATTAATGCAGGTCAAATTGCACCATCAAACTGGTGGAAGGATCTCTGCCCTTCCAGTTTACTAGCGGAAATTGCTGACATCTCCCAGTTCTACTGCTTGTGCTGAGCGAAACTGGTCAGTTTGGGGGAACATCCATACCAAAAACAGAAAGAGACTCAAAGCAGAAACAGCTGCGAAGTTGGCAACAGTTTATCATAATTTCAGACTCACGAAAAATATTTCTGAAAATGATGAAGATTTGTTAACGTATTCAGTGATGGAATCAGATTCTGGGGAAACAGAGTGAGGACATGGAAGGTGAATTGTTTTTTAAAAAATACCGTATATCTTCGAGTATAAGTCGAGAAATATCTTCCTTTTTTAGGCCGATCAAATCCTACTTTCGACTTATATTCGAGTCGCAAACTAGCTGGACATTTTTCTGGGTCAATAATTAAACATGACTGTCGAAAAACAACATTTGACTGACTTGAAGCGCATTAGGATGAAAAATTCATGCTAACTAGCAGAAAATGCGAAGGCGAATTATACAGCATCACTGTACTTACGTAGTTTGAAAGGAAAACTTAAAATTTATATTTTATCTTTAAAAAACCTGCCCAAATGAGTGGATTGAAGACAAGAATCAATTCAGTACTCAAGCATTTGTTTTTTTATTTTGATCCTGAATTCAAATTGTTACACACCGTTCCATTTCTTCAACGATGGCATTTTTTTTACTTATAATCACAGACTGAACAGAGCCTGCATTGCGAATATGATCCCCTATTTCTGATCTATGTACTATGTCCATTTTAGTTTCCATCGAAAGCACTCGACATTTTGTTTACCACTTTTAGCACTTTCACGAACACTACGTTTACAATTGCTTTTCTATATTTCAAGGGTAATAAAAAACAATGCATATATAAACACGTATGGTTTCGAATACAAACGGCAAATGACGTGTTGACAAGTTTCGTGTTCTTACTGTGATCGATGTTCGTAAGTGCGTGAGGGTGAGGCGCAGTTCATTGGTATGTGGAATGTTCATAAATACGAATTGTTTGTTTCTTACACGTTCGTAAGTTGAAGTTCATCTGTATATATATTAATTTTTTTGTAAATTACAAAATTATCTTATTTTCGTTTTCTTTGCTTCGACTTATATTCGAGTCTTGAATTTTAGACGCTTTTTTAGGCTAAAAAGTATATTTCGACTTATACTCAAATCGCCTTATACTTGAAGATATACGGTAACCATAGTAAGATCGCTGAATGAAAAATAAAGTGAAACTGACTGTTGGACACTACAAACACCTGCTTTTTTTTATATTGTTACGATCCGGGGGGAGAGGGGAGGGGAGGGGAGAGGGGGGGGGGTGGATTTTTGTAACTTTTCATTTTTATTGGATTTGTATAAAATTTTTTGTATATTTTAGTAGATCATAACATTTATAAACAATTTCTTTTACAGTATCTTACATTAAGCACAATCTTTACAGGAGTGAAGAGAAATACGAATACGTAAATTGCCGACCAGTTAGCTCGCACCCGTGCTTTCATATATCATTCAATATTACGAAAACTATAAACGGCATTGATACGGTCTTTTTCAAAATAATATTTCAGCTTTTATTAACATTTCATTCGCTGGATGTACCTACCTAAACCAAATAGAAAAAAAGTTTCTCGCAGGTTAACTTTTTCATGTTTTGACTAAAAATTTGAAATAAATTTTACGTTTCATATATGTATTTTTAAAAGACATTTCATAAAGCGTATGAAGTTTTGAGTTGTGCAGTAGTCATTCATAGTCATTATAGAGTTTACATGGTAAAATTTGTCCTATTTCGTTCAGTAGAAACGGAGCTATGATGTTGTATGTCTCAGAATGTACACGTAATAAGAAAATTAGAAAAGTTAAAAGTTTTTTTTAAAGGCACTTGCTTTATCCCATTTACCATGAAATTTACAAGAAAATATAACTTCAATGAATTATCTCTATTGAATTTTTCTTACTACCATTCACTTCAGACTAACTTCTTGAGAGCGACACAAGAATATTTCTCCTGCGAAGGCCTGAGAGTAAGGGCATGACGCAGCGCTCGCTCCGAAACTTTTGTTTACTAAGCACCTTCAGTGATTTATTTTCGTAAACAGACCTTGGACCCAAGAAGAGACCTCTCTCATACTGTAATGGTCTCAAGCGTCGAAAGAATTGCTTAAGCTAGCACATGGCCCGAAGAGATCCAAACAATGGTTTTCGTTGTTCGGATGCCCTCGCCTTAAACCTCTCAACCTCTGACTCATAAGAAAAACCAAAGAAAAGAAAGTTTGTGGGCAGATGAGTAGTCTAGATCTTGTTTCACTTTGTAGTAGCATTCGTGTCAAGATACGGTTCCTGTCAGCATTGGATAGGAGATTTTGAGAAGACGTGATTCCCCAATTCGCAAAAAATCAATCACAAAATTTAATGCACATTAAGTGTAATAAAAAAGATAAAAAGATGGCAGAATGACGATAAATAGGTAGGCCAAAGGTTCCTCTTTTAAAATATATAAAGATTATCCATATTTAAGAAAATTTACTATGTCAAAAAAATAAAGAAAGTTAGCGACCTCCGCAACGTTCCCAGTACGCATGACGATGCTGACGGGTTAACATTACAGAACTGATAATTATTATTAAGTGTAAAGTTGGGTCTCACAGACTCTGCCATACTAATGAAGTAACATAATGTCACCGCACTAATGAAGGGTTAACTGTTAGGATTTGGTTTTATTCTTTGTAAAAGAATTTTTTTCAACTATTTTATTTTTTACATCAAATTAAAATATGTTATTAATTATATGTACACTACTGGGTGGTGAATTTTGATTTTGTTATTCACCAACGGAAAATTTTTTCCTAATAATGATGAAAATACTTGATTCCTAAATGAGAACACCAAATCTCATTTATCATTCAATTTAGCATAATTAAAGGTAGATAGGTATAATTTTATATACTAAAAGGTAATTTTCAACTTTATCTTCTATTTAAAAAATATGATAGTTTCTTGAGAAAGCTGCAGATGCCATGAAAATCTAAGTTTCCTTGTAAAAGTAAAATGTATGTTTAGATCAGGGCATCGAACTGGAACCGAACCGAAACCGTAAAAAACCGTTATTTTTCCTGGAGTGAAACCGAACCCGAACCGAAAAAAAATATTTTCCTGAACCCGAACCGAAACCGAAAACCGTTATTTATTTCCTTCCATATTTTTCGGTTCGCATAAAAAGTGGGAGCGAAAGAAGGGTTTTTCCTTTTGCTTTAGTTTTAGTCTTTCTGAAAGCCTCATGTTTAGAAACCAAATAAGAAAGGGTTGGGTTTTTCTTGAGAACACATTCTCATCAGCCTTGGGAAGGATGTGTCTTTGTGATAATATCTGTTGGCTCAATAGTAGGATTTTCCATGTGCATCTCAATACATAGAGAGAGGGTCTACAATACATCCTGCTGATATTACCTGTTAAACGAGGCTACTGGAAAGGAACTTGGGCGGTACTTTGAAGACAGCCTTTAATTGTCTTGCTACCCTCCCCCCGAGTATACCCCGTAGAGTGTGTTCCCGGCAAAAATATATCCCGATTCTTAACTTGGATTTTCCTTAAAGTTGGAGGTTATTGTCCCCATATACTTTCACTCCCTCTCCATATCCACTGAACCCTTGTATTCTGGTAGTCATTCTCTAAAACTTATCCAGGAAGGATCGCTCCACAGTCGTGGTTTTGAGATATTCTTACTCCGGTTATCCTTTGTTACAGGTTAGTAAATTTCTATTTATTTTATAGAGTGCATCTCAAAATGAGCACACATATTCGTATTGGTTGCTTAAAACTGAAGAGAATTTAAATATGAATGCGAATTTCTTATTTTTAGTGAAATATTTTACCGACTGCAGAAACCCACATTAGAGACTCCGCCTGAAGAAAGTTCACGACAGGCCGAATGTCTTATTTTCTTTTTGTTTGCTTGTTTGATTGCAGGGTAATATGTAGATGTACGTAGATGTTTTTTATTAGGTGCATGGTGAAAATCACATGCTTTCGCTTAGTAATAATTTTTCGAAACGGTACTTATCATTTCAATTTCATGAAGTAATGAAGTTTAACATTCTCACACTACTTAAGTGATTAAAAATATTCAGCCATCGTAAATTTGTATCATGTTAATAAACATTTCTCAGCCTTTCTGAATTCTCGGACCCTCAATTTCTGCGGGCTTCTTCCTCCTAAATATTTTATAGATTTTTTCATCCATTTAAGTAATCTCTGAATGAAAAAATTAAGCCGTGCATTTACAGTTTTTACTATAATACGAGCAGTGGACGTGATCTACAAATCGTTAATGAAAATAATGTAATATCTTACTCAACTTACTGGCACTATTGAGATAACGCGATCTCTTATTTTACCGCACGATTTGTAAATAAAAATATTAATAATTCATTATTAGGCATTCCAGCTTTAGCGCATATTAGTTTCTGTCTGTCCGTCCTTCTATCAGGATGCAATTTTTTTCCGTAGCTATTCAGCGGATTTTGATAAAATTTAGTACTAATGACTAAACACAGTAAATTAGAAAATGAGATGAATGCTTTGCATAATATAATAAGTTTAGAATACTCTATCGCAGAAAATGTGCTCATTTATAATTTACTTTATACTTTCCTAATATGTTGAAATCATTTGCGGCGCATGTATGGTTTGTAAATATTCAATTCAAAATATAATCTTAAATAAATAAGATACATAATAAATATTCACATTTAAATAATTTATTTACGCGTTTTGATTGTTTTTTAAATATCACTATTTTTATAGTGAAGATGTATTTGATTTAATAAGAAAATTACTTAATTAATAAATCAATTCTTCAAAGTTTCCTAAAAATATTTTAAGGTCGGAGCGAAAAAAACCGGTTCGAACCGGTTCACTGACGCTTGCCGGAGCGAAACCGTAACCGAACCGAAATTTTGAGTTTTGAGTGAAGCGGAACGAAAACCGGAGCGAAAAAAATTACGGTTCGATGCCCTGGTTTAGATGTTTGATTCAGATTGGGGGTTAAGCTGATGTTTATATTTAGTGATGAGTAAAAGTAATAAAACTTTTGAAAACAGGTTATGACATTAAAAGTATACTTACTGGAAGAAACAGTGACCAGCAGTCACCAACCAATGGTCTGAGATAAGTGTGCCACCACACTGGAACTCTCCCTCTCTATACAATGCTGCTTGCCATGGCCATGCTCCTGGGGCAGCATTGCCCCCTCCAACTATCCTTTGAGTCCATTTTGGTTAAAGAAAAACAAAAAGTACAAGGCTTTCCAAAAACTTTATGATTAATATTATTATTTTAAATCTCAAAATATGCAATGTACTAATAAGTGTTTGCTTTTAAATACCTACATATTAGTATATTCTGGCTGAATTTTAGCATATGACATTTAAAATATAATGGCCAATAAATATAATTAGGCATAGAAATAGAGTTATAAAGCATTACTATTTCCTGAAAGGTGAAGTTTACATATAAGATTGAATATCTCTTTAACTATTTATCATACCAAGATTTGTTATAAATTGTTGTGCATAAAAATTCTTTGATAATTGCTTCTTTTGACATGAGAATAGCCTGGAATAACCAATTTAAAGCATACCATCACCTTCCCAAACACATTTTCATCTCTAATTACACAATATTGTCAAAAAATATCATTATATAATGAAATAAATATTTTTAAAAAGCTTGACAAAGATTTGGAACTAAAACAAATTACATATCATGCTCAAGGAGAGTTGACTTTTAATTCAAGGACATATATAATGTATTGAATTGCAGAAAATAGATTCATGAATTGAAATTAAATCAGTAATTTATTTACTCAGGGGGAGGGGGAACATGTTAAATAAGTCATTGTAGCTTAATAATTTTGAAAATAAACCTTAATACAATCATTACCTGGACCATTGGTTTAATCTGACTTTGGGCCTTACTCCACATTCCAAATCTTTACACTTAACTCTCATTATTTTTTTAGAAGAACAATCTGTTGTATGTAAACTTTGCATTGATCTGAAAAAAAAGGGACAAGAGTTTGGATTATTATTATTAATCCTGACATTGGAAAATGACTTTTATCTTTAGGAAAAAGATTTTAAGAGATTCTTTCATTGTAAATGTGGAATAAAAAAATCGGTCAATATTTCAAAAGTAATTTTAACATTAACATTTTTGTGCAGGGTCCAAAATTTTTCGTTTCTTGCTAATCTTTTAGCTATAATTTTATTTTTGTCTACTCCTCAAGTATGACTTTTTCTGCAGCATATATGTAATCACTTTATCCAACTGTAAAATATTTTTTAAAGCAGTCAAATTGATTTACCGTGTATTCAACATTATTTTGTAGCTTTACATTGCTTTCCATTATTCTTACAATTAGACTTTTTTTTCAGAAGTGATACCACTTTTATGCTCCTAGCCGCTTTACTATTGATATATTACCCATAATACTATGGATAAAATGTAGTCTTCCTTTTAAATTGAATCTAATTTGCTTAAATAAATAATTATGTAAATAATACTCACTCTAAAATATCAGTATTGCTGGAACTTTGCTGAAGTGTATAGTAAGGGGGAAATGAATTAGAAGAATTTATATCCTTATTTTTTTCATCAGTTACTTGCTCAACTGTTTCAAAATCTCTGTAACAAAAAACATGAAATGTTAACCAAGTAAGATTAATTTTACTTATGTTTAAATCCTATTAGATACTTTGTTCTTATAGTTTATTTAACCAGTGAATCTCTGTTCAAGTATAATTATAACAATCAGTAGTTCACAAGTTTTTTTACTATCACTGAAGTATGTATCCCTATAATTTTATTGTCATTTATACTTTTTGGACTCCACAAAGAACAAAAAACTTGCTTTGGATTTCCATTATCTTTCATGATTTTCAGATTTAATGGCAACAGATTTTGGTTATGCATAAGAAGGCATTTTTATTAACACCCATTTAAAAACCTTCACTAAGTTTTAATACTAAATTAATTCTCCTTAAATACAATATAGGTATGGTCTTATTAAAGGTAAGATGTTTTAATGAATTTCTGGCATTTACATAAAATCACTTTGACTTTTATGAACAAAGCTGTTTAAATCTAGAAAAAATATTGTCTCCAATTGAGGAAAAATTTTTAAAGCATTTCTCACCACCAAAAATATTTCTAAGGAAATGAGATGTATACATTTTTTGGATTTAAACCTTGACTAGTTTGTTTAAATCAATTCACTTTATAACATAAATTAGAAGTACAGGCAGTCCCCTACTTTTGTACATAATGCATTCCTGAAAACGTGTATGAAAGTTGAACAATAGACTAACATGTTATAATGGGGGTTCCATTCCCAGAGAGCCAAAAAATATTATAAAATCTCTAGTTATGGTATAAATGTTTAGTTTTTTGACCAGGGGCGTTTTAGACACAATCGTCAAATTTTTAATATAGAGATATAGGGCAAAATGCATTATTTAAATAATTGTACAAATAAACACTGCTGTACAAAGATGGCGACACAGCAGAAACTGGTGGCTGGCAGCCAGCAACACCCAAAATGTTCATTCGTCATTTTGCCTATGTACAAAAGTCCAAATTGGCACACGAAAGGCGGCTCAGGGGTGTCAATGTATAATGTACGAAAGTGCGAGTTTTTTTCACTGAAGCATTTTGCTATTTTCATAGTTTTTTGTAATATTGCCTAATCATGGCCCCAAAGAGAGTGATGATTGAAATGAAAGAAAAGTCAGTAAAAAGGGCGAAAAAAGTGATGAGTATGGAGAAGAAAATTGAAGTTTTAGATAGGCTTGCGCATAATGAATCTGCTTCATCAGTTGGTAAATTACTTGGTGTAAATGAGTCCACAATAAGATCGATAAGGAAAGTGAAGAAGCGATTAGGGCTAGTGTTGCAAGTGGTACTTCAATGAGTACAAAAGTGTCTTTTGTACCTAGGAATCTGTATGTAGAGAAAACAGATATGGGTTTAAACCTGTGAATCAAGACCCAAACTCGCAAGAAAATCTTGCTGAGTTCACTTGTCATTCGTGAGAAAGCCAAGCAACTGTACAATCAATGTCTCAAATTGTTTCGCGGTCTCCTAATGGGATATCGTCAACGTCATCGAAGCATGCATAGATCGGTTCCTTGCTCTTTAAAAAAATTTAAATCTGCTAGGTCACTTTCTAGAAACTCATCAATTGAGTAGAATGATTTAGATTTCAGCCAAGAAGCCATTACTCTTTTGAATTTTATTATATTTATGCATTTTGCTTTATTTGGTAATTTATTAAAAGTGTTAGCTTGGCTGACAGACAGCGCAACTATGCGATAACCCAAAATGTTTGTTCATCAGCTGACGTAC
The DNA here is from genome assembly GCA_036926305.1 of Uropetala carovei. Taxonomy (NCBI): domain Eukaryota; kingdom Metazoa; phylum Arthropoda; class Insecta; order Odonata; family Petaluridae; genus Uropetala; species Uropetala carovei. The sequence continues at coordinate 7,914,830 of JAXCHB010000169.1, forward strand.
GAAAGTCCGAATTCGGCATACGAAAGGCGGTTTAGGGGTGCGACTGTATAATGTATGAAAGTGTGAGTTGTATGAAAGTCGAGGACTGCCTGTAACTACAATGATTTTCGAAAGTACATAAACTCTCATGAGAAGGGATTGTTACTTAGATCTCTATGGGACAGTTTTATCAACATTTGAATTAATAAAGTTTAACAAGTCATCATTACATAAAATAAATTAGAATTAATTTTTCATGCTACTTTACTATCTTATATACAACTGCTATAACGTTATTATTATTCAAAATTAATAAGATATATCACATCAAATTTAATTGTTAAATATGCTACTTTTGTATCATTTCAAATCTGGTTCTGAAAATGAAAACAATTGAAATTTTCATCCTACCTATGAGTCATGGCCTGGCAAACTTTATGGCCGATTTCTGCAACATCCCATGATACTTCACTTGAATCTTTGTTTTGCATCTTTTCTTTTCTTCCAGAGCCATCCACACACAGTTTTCCCCAAACACCTTTTTTCCTAACCAAAAGATATCCTGAAAAGATGAAGAAATTTATTGTGTAATTTGCCATTTTTTTCATTTTTCTTATGAGTTATTAATCCATTTATCTGACTTTAATCTACCTGATGAACGGTATGGAAGCACTTTATTGGTAAGCATTGATGATGTCACATGATACAAGCCTCTTGCAGGGCTGCTCCAATTACTGTCACTCTGATAGACTTTCCTCGCCTCTGGCCCAATCATTTTTTGCTCCTCATCATCTTCACCAGAATATAATGCAATGCAGCGAGATTCATCATCTCCTTCTGGGCAATCCTTCACACCATCACAAATTCGCTTTGGTTCCACGCATGTCCTTGCACCACCGCCACACACCAAATGTCCTGGAGTGCACCATTCTGTTGAAGCAATGAATGAACAGGCTATAAGTTTTGTCATCAATCCTAATTATTACTTCCTTCACTTCAAAATTTTATGTTTCTTGAAAACAATGGCAAACTGGTGGTGAACATATTTTTTACCATTTGGTAAAAAATATGTTCATCACCAGTTTGCCATTGTTTTCAAGAAACATTTTTAGGAAGGGTGATATATCCATCATCAGTCTAACTATTGTTAATTCACCTTTGCTGAAGAGAGTTTTTGGCTGTTTTAATTTTATTCTCATTTGTTGTTTCTAACCTAGTTTATGATATTTTGTCTTAAGATGATAAAATGAATATGGGATGAGATAGTTATACCAAAGCAGGTACAAGTTGCATCTTGGCAGTTCAAAGAAATATCTATTTGTTCATGATAGAAGTAGATTTGAAAAACAGAAAATGATGGTAGATATATTACCCAACTATGGTTTATTCATCTTCAGTTTATCCATGAATGGAAAAAGTTTTTTAATGAATAACATTTTTCTAATATTCATTTAGTGGCAGCATATCAACTATGAGCAGAAATGCGAATAATTTTTACTTTCTCCACATACGTATTATAGAGAAAGTATTGTTTTCATGAAAAAATTCGAACTCAAGATTTCAACGGAAATACACGTTTTGAGGTCCCCTGACCAAGTTTTGACCATTTTCTCGATGATGTCTGTGTCTATATGTCCGTATGTGTGTGACAGAAATTTTGTGGGTGCTCTAACTCAAAAACTATTCATCAGATCAGCATGAAATTCTATATTTGTGATTTTATATATATTCTTAAGATTTGAAAAGATTTTGATAACAATCGGTCAGCCAGAAGTAGCGGTTTACCCCTGTCAAATTTTTGTTGTTCTTAAATATTTTGCCTAAAACTGAATTTTAGTTAACACACACACATACACATATATACATAAATTGTAGACATTGTTTTTCTACAACTCTTGTTTGAAATCAATTTTTATATGAGGAATATTTCAAGAGATAGTAAGTTTTCTTCGAAATTGACGATTAATAAGCAGGTCGTGCGCATGGTACTGACGGCAAAGGTGAATTTAAAAAACAATTGACTCACTAGCGCTGAAGTGTGTAAGTTGAACTATTCCTATCACCGTACTTGATTTTAGTTGACAACTTACGTATGGAGAAAGTTGTGTGTTGGACACATCAATTTATTATTATTTGGGTTGAAATGTTGATCAAAACTGTCCTGTTACACAATTATATATTGTTCCTCTATGGGAGTAGAAGTTATAATATTTACATATGTTACTCTTATAAGCATATGTGGAAAATAATTTATTTCATATTATTCTCATTCAATTATATTTTTAAATATTGCTCACCGACTATCTGTTTTATAGTTTTATTATTTGTAGTTTTTTCCAGCATATCTTACCACACTGATCTTCATCAGAGTAGTCCCAGCAATCAGGTACTCCATCGCATAACTTCCTATGAAGAAATCTTGAGCGTAATGTGTCTGCACAGTTACATCCAGTTTCATCCTCCCCACTCAAAGTACAGTCTCTGACACCATCACAACGAGAAGTAGCAGGCAAACACATTATTCCTTCATTTGCAGTTGCACAACGAAACTGACCAGGGCTGCACTCTTCAAAGTCATACAAAAAAATAAAAAAACCACTAACTGTGACATTTTATATAATATTATATATATATAGAGAGCACAGTCAAATGTTGCATATTTATGAAATTTGAGTGTTATATCCATGAATATTAAAAATAGGTAATGTTATTTATATTCTTTAATGAAAAGGAACTGAGCTTCTCGATAGATAGCCTTGAAAAGAAGCTGTCATAATGACTAAGGGATTCCTAGAAGTTTTTAAGTGTTCAAATAAGAGTTCATTAAGTATAGATATCGTAGATGCCAAGTTGATAATGATATTTCTTACAAAATATATGCTTATAGCAGAGGTTTCTAAACTGGGAGTTGTGAAAGTTAGGTGAAATGGTATGATTTATTTCATGTTTGGATATATTTAGAGTTAACAAATTTTGCGCAAATAAAATAAATATAATATTTTGAAAATAATAATAGAATTTTATATCTATTGGTAGGTGGATGGAGTTCAGGGGTGCACAATAAGGTCAACTGCCTTAGTAGAAGGCCATCAATCCATAGCTTGGCAACCACTGCTATTTTAGTACATATTGTAAAACTATGTTCCTTCAATAGCCATAAAAAGGTCGGGAAAACCAGATGTTCAATTTTGCTACAAAACAACTATCATCAGTTTTGCTTCACTGACAGTAGATTCTGAAAAGTAATTTACTATCAGTGAATAACCACTAATGATGGCTGCTTTTATTGCTAAAATTCGCATAAGATTTTCTCAGCCTTTTTATGGAGAAACATAAGTATTGAATTTGATATCAGCCATAAAATGAACTACATAATTCTTCCTTGAAGTTTATGGTATAATGACTCACCAATGGTTCCATTTCTTATGTCGGTGGCTTCCACTTCCTTGGGAATGCTGCTGGAGTTCAATCTTTTAAGGATCTTCGTCAGCATGTTGAAGACAGGTATTCCTTCAGTGGCAAGTTTGTTGGAAACGTGTTGCTGGCGCCTCTCCTCTCCAACCCCTTCTTTCTCCTCTTCTGCCACCTCTTCCTCCCCCTCCTTCTCTCTCACCTCTTCTTCCAGACCATCCTCATCTTCCTCCTCTGCTTCCTCGGATCCTTCCCTCTCTTCCAAGGAATCCCCATAAATCCCTCCATCCTCTCCACTGTCTGATTCCCAGTGCCACTCGTTGCTTCTTCTCACTCCCGCACCCTTTTCGCCTTCCTCCCCTTGATTCCACCGCGTACCATTCGCGGTGGTCTCACGGACCTCAGCGTTTGTCGCCAATTCTGCATCACCGTTCCCCTCTAAGGATTCTCGCTCTCCGGCAGGTGAGGGGAAAGGGCTCCCGGAGGCCTCCGGAAGTAACGTTCCCGGAGGCACGGGAGGTCGCCGTCCTTCCGAGGCCCTTGCGAACGGCGACCTCGCCGACTGGCTCTCGGTTCTCGAAGCCTCCCCACCTTCCCCGCCCTCCAACACGACCTCGACCTCTGGGATTCCTTCCGATTCTTCGTACGGAAAATCCACGTGGTCCTCCTCCCGAGGAATCTCGCCGGGCGAGGCTGCAGCGCCCCCGCCCCTTCCCTCCCACCTCACCCCTTCTTCGCGGCGGACGGCCCAAGGACTCCTCGCGGGCGGCGTCGTCCGCTCCGTGGGATCTGCCCTGAAAAGTATCCCGTGCCTGTTGTGGAGCCGGTGAGTGGTTATCTCTTCTCCGGGCCTCGGTTCACCGGCTCTTCGGAAGGACTCCCATTTTGTGGAGCTGTCGGTGGGTGGAGATCCTTGGAGGAGGTCAGAAAAAAGAGAGAGGAAATGAAAAAATAATCAGATTTAAAACTACATTCCAGCAAATTCCTTATTTTACTGGGAGAATCTGCGTTTGCCATCCATTGTGGTTAAAGATACGGCTTTGTGTGCCTTGTTCTGTAATTATTATTCTAAAATTTCAACGTGCACTGTTGACAAGCTGTATGGTTACGTACATCTGCATACGCTTGTCACTTGGTGGAGATATAAGTTTCTAACGAGACTCACAAGAATGACATAGGAACGTCCGTCTACCTGCATGAAATGTTGACTGACAAGGATATATTTAATTGGATAATTTGAAGAGAATAAGAGTGTGTGAGAGAGGTTTTTATTGAGGTATGAACAGCCGACCTATCTTTTTTGCCGCATTTCATTCTTATTATAGCTTTGCGGCATCTGTTAGAAAATAAACGAGAAAATTTATCACCTCAGGCATTGTTACCGCATTTTCGCTGGTCAAGCATTAAGTTCTTGTCTGGAATTTATTTGCGGCTAAACGTGTACTTGTTTATATAGCTGAATACTTCGATTTCTTTCTGTTGCAGAAAATTTAGAATTTTTGACAGGTTTTGGTGACACGTAATAAAAATTATCAAGACATAAGCGGAATTTTAATTGAAAATATCTTTTTGGTAATTGTTCACATTCAGGGAAGCTCGGTGGGGCTCACGCGAGCCCATTGTTAAATTTTATCTCATTCACTGAGCCCATTGTTAAACCTACGTACTATATATGGTATCGAGATGTAGTTTCGTCCCTTTCGCCTTTCCTTTTCTCAAGGCGAATTTACACGATTCACTTTGGATGTATGTCTTGAATGAGTCATTCAAAGGGAAGGAAAAATGAAGCGTGCAAACAAAAATATTAATGTTCACTTTCGATGAATTGCTGTTTTCACGGTTCGCTTATCTTTCACTTCATCCAAGATGCACATCCAAAGTGAATCGTATAAATGCAGGGCAGGATGAGCCAACGTGGCATTGGCTCTGGGCGTCGAAGTTTAGGGGGCGCCAAAAATCGAAAGAGCAACAGAAAAAATATCATTATCTTTCAACAAGAAACAAGCGAACAGTTTGAAAAAGGAGTTCCATATAAAATTTAGGGCGCGAATTTTTGATTACGTTAATTTTGAATTTTCCTCTTTTTCGAAGAGGAAAATCTTGGCTCCAGGCGTGATTTGTTTTTCATGTCCATGTTCGGGTTGATGTTCGCTGAAAGTTTGTAGGGGCCCACTCTGCCGAACAACGTCGCGAACAAGGTCATGTTCGTTTGCTGTTCTCCCTTCGTAAGGCTGCAAGTAAAGAAGTCATCTTCTTTTTGCACTCGTCAACACTTATTTCCACCTCCGATGCTATCTCCATCCACGCATCAAACTTTTTTATTTTATTGAAATGCAAAGCATGCTGCGGATCCCACAACAACTCTTTACACCTATAAGCTTCTATTAACCGTAAAGTTTTATCCTGTGTCCACTCCATGTTCACTCTGTGGCGAGAACAACCAGACTGAGGAGTTGAGTGAATTATGGAAGTGTTTCTCTGGAGTGAGAGACAAACAATTTCTGGAATCGATTCCGAGTGAATGGTTCAAAACAATGTTCGTGGAAACGTCCAAATTGGAAAACTTCGTCGCGAACATCCCTTTGATGTGACGCCAAAATACCGACAACTGGTGGGACGCCGCGAACCTCGTGTCGAACTCAAAATGTTCGCCTGCTGAACGCACACTTATCAGACAAAAACGTCTTTTGACAAAACGCTTTTGTATAAACTCGTCGAAAACTGTTTTCGCAATGCTATGAATAGGACCCAACGCACACTAATCGAACAGGACACAAAAACACGAAAAAACAACTTAAAACACCTCTAAACATCTCGAGACAAAATGTTTTCTCGAGAGACATTTATCTTATCAGTGTGCGTTGGAGACCGACAAAAGTGTTTTTGCTTGAGACATCTGTGAACAAAACGTTTTGTCGAAAGACGTTTTTGTCTGATAAGTATGCGTTGACCTTAGACACATCAATACATCTTTGTTGACGATTTATCGTGTCGAAAGCAAAAACACGGCACTTTGTTTTGAGGCGAAGCATTCTGCGTGAGTTCGGTCTTTATTGAGAAGTAATAGGAGTAGGGTGGAGGGAAAGTTGTGTGTGCTTCTGTTAACATGTAATGTTCGGGACGGCGATCGCCGCGCCGTCCACACTATGTTCGCGTTGAGGTTCGCGAGGAAGTTCTGCTCAAGTGTGTACGCGGCTTGAGACGTCGGCCTCGGTACGGGTGGGTTACATTATTAAAATGTTTAAACCTCTCAGCATCATTTAATCTCTGGCCTTCTGAGTACCTTATCTTTAGTCCATTATGTATCATATGACGAATTTGACGGCCTCTCCGAGTAAGCTTTATTTGTTTACACTGAGGTTTTTCACCATCGGTTGTTTGTGATCGATCACTAAAAGGTCGCGCAAAATCTAAAAGACCGGGTTCTCTATTAGGAATATCTTATGCTTTGTCACCTTATTTCATCTCAAGTTCACTATCTACCAATTTTTCGTAAGTATTATTTGTGTTTATGTTTATGTTCTCTGTGAGAAGGCAAGCGGCGCTGGCCTGGCGCGCCGTACGCTCTCCTATGTAGTGATATCATTTGTTATTCCTTCGAATATGTGCGGGGATAAGCGCTGTTCTCTTAGAACTTTCCTGATATACAAAGCAATAACTAGTTGTGCTCGCCTATAAGAGTCAGTCTCTTATGTCTGGCTGAGAAGGTACATTGGCGACTACACGGTCATAATGTAAACATTCAAAATATACCTAATTTACGGCAATAAGGACGATTGTATTCTTTTACGATACGAAATAATAACTTTGCGTTATAATGCTATTCGTGATAATTTAAATATCTATACCCCAAATATGGAGAGAAAGTCATGTGTTGGCCACATCAGATTTTTTATCTAATAACGACATTTATATATTTTTCCCTTTCAATTTTAGTTTATGACGTTATAGAGAGCAGTAAACATCGCCGCGCCCCGGACTCGAGAAAACCTGGGTCCGCCGCTGATTTTAATGTAGCTCACGTGAATGGGCGCTGGATCCTTTCCTGGGACGCCAGGATAAAAAATAACATTTTATTTATTTTGCATGCCTCTTCTCCATTACGTCATATCTAATTTCTGGAGATGGCAAGTACACGCATAGTGGCATTGATATGACTGCACGGGTCGCAGGAATAAGTTTTTTCAAGGCTTTCACGTGGGTCTGTTGTGCGTAGCCCATGAAACGCATTTAGAACGTCCGTGGTCAAAGACATCTCATTTCAGTTTTTACTTTCACCCCTTTTGTCTTTCCCTCTTTTTTACTTTCTCCATATGTAGTAATGGGAAAGTATTGTGATCACGAAAAAAATCGACTTCCATATTTCAACGGAAATACACGTTTTGAGGTCCCTAGACCACGTTTAGACTATTTTCGGAATGATGTCTGTGTGTGCGCGCGCATGTGTGTGTGTGTGATTGTGGGCGCTCTAACTCAAAAAGTACTTGCCATATCGTTACCATGAGCACAAAGAACTGATTAGTTTTTGGACAATAACGGTTAACCGGAAGTCGAGGTTTATTCGAAACCCGATTTGGTTTTTGCAATATTTCTCCGTTATAACATCATTATTCTATATACAATTCTATACAAAGGTTATAGAGAATGTAATTTCCTACAACTTTCATTTGAAAGAATTTTCCATAGCAGTTATTGTTTAGGAATTATAAAAAATTGTCGGTTTTTTCGGTTTCCGTCAAATATCTCCTTAAAAAAGTCGTGAGGACCAAAGTTGTAGAGAATAATATTTTTTCCAAGTTTTGTTTGAAACAAATTTTTGTAGAACCATCGATTTCGGAGATATTTTGCTTTTTCTTAATTTACAGTATACAGCGCCACCACCATGTAGCGGTGAATTCTGTAAACATATTCAAAATATAATTTACGGCAATAAGGACGACTATTCTTTTACGATACGAAATAATAATTTTGCCTTATAATGCTATTCATAATAATTTAAATATCTATACCCCAAATATGGAGAAAGTAATGTGTTGGCCACATCAGATTTTTTACTCTCCCCCTCTCAAAGATCCCTTTCTCATTCCTCCTTGTCTGATGGCATAACCCTAGAGTGGGGGAAGTCGATGGCTGCATGCATATGTTCATCATTGAGAAGCAAAGAGCACTTTCTATGGGAAAGATTGTGCCTTGTGGCTACTAAGCGAAGAGGATCGTGTCATTTAATGTGATATATCGCACGGGAGTTTCTAAGTGAATTGTAATGATATTTTATCTTCCCACGTTGTTCTCCATGTAGATCCAAATGATAAACCGTCTATCAATTTTGGTTTTCCAAGGAAACATTTTCTTACGAGAAAGGATGGAAAAAGAGTGGTAATGGGTGTATGTTTAAGAGTTAGTCGGCATTACTCCAAGAGAAAGTATCGTCTTAATTTGGTGCGTATGTATAATTTAATGTATCTACGACCATTCGTGTGTGATTGCCAGAAGAAATACGGAGAATGTGCATAGACACAGCGGTGATGGGCGCAGGCCGCCATGGGCTCATCAACCTGTCTTTCGGGCACACCTGTAAATACGTTTGAGTGTGGGTGTTTTCGCCGAATGCCATATATGATACAACAAACGGTAAGTTGATAGCTCCTCCAATTCTCTATTCTCTCGTATCACCAGCACCAACCTCAGATAATTACGAAACATTTTAGTTCCTGTATCATATACTCTGACCCATGCTCTAAAAATTTGCCTCAATCACGTCCTTCAGTCATGGCACTTACACTGACAATGAGATAAATGCACTGTACTCATAGGAAGTTATTCTAAAATGGAACATGCATTGCTAAATGAATAAATCTTACATGACGTCAATTAATAAATAATTACCTATTGCTAAGTCCTCGAACGACGGATAAAGAATGATAAATTTATGGCTCTTACGAAAATTTCACATTGAGATTTGATTCCTCAACATTTAATTCTTGTATATGTATTGCTCGATAAATAAAGTTATATATTCACCGTAAAATAATAATATGTAGGTATAACAACCGGGTCGCTATTATCTCCGTCCCTGGCAGTTAGGCATACCATTCATCATCGAATTCGTTACTTTTTTGCAGCCCTTAGATCGCATTATCTGAACTTTGCGGAAATTAGAAGGGATTTTAATTTTTAAAAAATGATTATCTGAACTTAGAAATTAGAAGGGATTTTAATTTTTAAAAAAACAAAGGACTATTGTAAATAAAAAATAAATTTTTATTAAAAATTTTTAAATATCATAAATGACTAATATATCAAGGGTGGTGGCTTCGAAGAGGCACATTCCATGTACTTCAATTGTTTGGCATCTTACAGATAATAAATTGCTGCGTACCACGATCTAGAAAGCGTCCTTAAACTTTTGGCGTCCCATTATTATCAGACCGTGATGCGTCGCTCACCTCAGGATAACGTGGAATGCTTAGCTCAGCAACCAGCATCAAAACTTTTAACAAACGGCTCGTGCGAGCCGGACGCAACCGGCTGCAGCACACCCCTGATTGTATCTAATTATTATCTTTCAAGTCTGGTCTTCCTTTAAGCTGAGCGATACAATATATTGTTTATAACATACGTTCATATCTCAGTGTTGTGTTAAAAAATAGGAAAATTTGAAAATTGCAATAGTATAATAAACTCATTTCCGGCGACTATGTCGGTTTTCTAGTTCTCGCACGAATAGGCCTCATGAAATTTTTGCGATAAGCACCCAAATTTTATTTATTTATTATTTCAATAAATAATTCTAAATATAAATTGAAAAATAAAACATTGTATTCCTATACAAGTGTATTTCTAATTCATTCCTTTATCGTTAAAATGTAACGAGCCCTTATTGGCAGTTCACCCCTGTTCGCATTGGAATTTAAAAACGTTTGCAGCAACTTAGATCTTCCTTTACCTATAATTTTTGTCCTTTCAGACCGATTGCACATGATCATGTACACTTGTTTTGGCTAGCCATTTTTCGAATTTAGTCGTATTTGTTAGAATTTTGGGTCTTTTCGCGTCAGTGGGTGTTTATTTTGGATTATAACTTCTTCTGATTACAACCTCTGTTACGGCATGTACATGATCACGTACAAACTGAAAAATATAAACCAATTTACAAAAACCAATGAAAGTAGATTCATGTAAGATTCAACTTAATAAAGAATGAATCATCACCTGAAATTTAAAAAATCAGGACTGAAACAGTTAAGTTCTTGACCAATAGAAGATCAGTAAACGTGCAGCGAGGACAAGGAAATAAAATTATGTAGAACCGTCTGAGATTGTTGTTGAAGTTCTGCATCACGAATATTGAATTAAGTGAGAGATTTAATATAATACTTTCATTTAGATTCTCGCTAAAATAAATTGTTCTAATGTACGGTAATCTCCGGAAGCGTTTCTGAAAAGTAGTCCACAAATAGGGAGTTTTTATTTTTTACAGAGTATACATTTAAGAAAATCCTGGGAGAACTAGGCCCAAAAAACGAATTTTCGGTCTCAAAAATGGAAAAACGGCAAAATTAAACTTTAAAATTTCAAACCACCTCGCCGTGCCTCATTTGAGCCATGTAAAAAATTCACCGTAGCGGAAGGCCGCAGGTGACAGCAATTTTATCGCCAAAATTGCAGCCGTCGAAGCGCGATGAAGAACCGAAATTGGGGATGATCGAACAATGATCGTCCGAATCTATTCTGCGATCATTTTCATCAAAATTACTCGAGCCACCCATGTTATCGAGTTTCCACGACCCTCGGCGATAATCGCAACAAGACTTTAATACTTTCTGGAAATCAGGGGAAAAATCCGGAAATCGAATCCTGCTCTCCCACTGGCCGAACGGGTATTCTACCTCTTAAGATCAAAACTTCCAATCGTGTGTAACATAACAGGACAAAAAAAAGAGGGCTTCGGGTTATTATTGTTTTTGTGATATAGTGGGCTACTGAAAGCCTTCCGCCGTAAAAAAAATCCCAGCGAGTTCACGTAAACCGCGAGTTTGAGACCGCAGGTTAACTTTATTCCCTCCGCAACAAAAAAATCCAACAAAAACGCGGAAAGACCTCTGGTTGGCCGGTTAGCCTCGGGCTAAACTATCTTCTTCGCCATTGTAATCCATGGTGTGTGAAATCGTTCGGTGGAGGTCACCTCCGTGAGAGTCGCTCGCACACATTTTAACGAATTCTGAGAGAATCGACTTTCATGTCTATAATTCGCCTTCCGAAAAGAAATAAAGTAGTCTCCAAAGATGGCTTATAGTTAGTATAAAATATTTTGCTCTGAAACTATCTGAAACAGGAATGAGTCTGTGTTAAATAAAATACAAAACAAAATAAGTGATTTTTTAAATCTGTTCTCTTTTGGAAAATATCCATCTTGGAAAATAAACAATTTAGAACAAACTTGGTACGTACTTTTTCCAAAATTTATTTTATTAAAAAAATCACGACCATGGTCTCACCTAATGATGGTACTGTGTAGTGAAACCATGGTCTTGATTTTTTAATAAAGTAAATTGTCGAAAAAGTACAAAGTTTTTCTAAATTGTTTATTCTCCTAGTGATTTTTTAAATTTATTCCTAAATTTTTGAGGAATACGATTATACTGTAGATAAAAAATGGGATGTTTCAATGTTCTACTGCTTTTGATATCGTTATCTCTAAACCGAGGAATACACAACTTTGGTGTAGTAACGAGATTTCTGGGATCCCTCTTGCACACGAATCCGCTCAAATCTTGATGAATGGTCGTGCGCGATGAAGTGAAATTAGATAATTTTTATTCTCCAGGGTCATATAGAGAAAATAATCTTAGAGTTGTTTTTATTCTAAAGCAGTGTTTCCCAAGCTATTTCAGAGTTAAACAGAATTTCGCGGGCACCACGGCCTTGAAACAAGTTTTTTTTCATATTCGCGTACATATTACAAAATTTTGCATCTATAATCAGTTACTACCACATAATCAAGACATTAGAGAAAAAATTATTACCTAAAGACCTTTCAACTCTTCCAAATCGCCGACTTATTTACTAAACCCAGATTTTCGCGGCCCCATTATTGCGCCGCGGCACCCAGTTTGAGAGCCGCTGTTCTAGGCTTGATAAAGAATTCACGTTCATAAGTATGGCAATAAGAAGAAAATGTGAACGTAGGCTTTTTAGCAGGGCTGTCGCTTAAGTAATGGCAATCGGAGGCCCCGCGCTTTGATAACACTTCAAGAAAAGTCCAAGTTTAATTTGATGGTTAATGTTAAGGGAGTCCCGCTCCTCTATAAGTATGGTCCTTACTTTTGAGGTATACGGCCATTACAGCTTGCCAAATATTTGAGAGAGGAATGCGAACTTTATACATTTAATTATGGCAGGTCATCTATGCGTAATCAGTTGCGGATTTACAATTTCCCATTTAGTTTTTATCCAAATTTATAATTAATTTTTATTCTAATATTTCTAAATAAGCACCATATTAGTTTTTTAAAGGACGTTTTTGAATATATTAAAACAATATATATATATATATATTGTTTTAATATATTCAAAAACGTCATTTAAAAAATTATATTTATATATATATATATATACACACACACATATATAAAATATTACGTACAGTAAAATATGTTCCCCCCTAATCCTTAGCGTTCTTAGGCACTGCCTTATTCTAAATCCGCTATTGATTATGCATAAAAACACGCGCTATGTCTGTTACTGAATGATCGCGGATTTTTCGGAATTAGGGAGAAAAACAAGAAAACGAAAGATATCAGATGTTCTTTTCTTTCGATCGGTAGCCACTCTACCTTCTCCGATCGCTTCTCTCTAGATAATTTAATACCGAGAATTTAATAATATAAAAAAGAATGAGATTTAAAAAAAAGTATTTTTCTCATCGTCAACAACGAGAAATGTAGGAAATTTCACCGAACGTCGAGTTGGCTGAAATAGAGAATTTAAAAAACTATATACAATGGAAGTTATATAAGTCGAACCTCAAGGGAAACAAAAAACATTCTACTTATAGAAAATTATAGGAGAAAAATAACACGAAAAAGATTTTGTCCTGTAAAATGAATTCTGTTCGAGTTATGAAAATTTTGAGATATAGACGTTCGACTTATAGAAGTTCGACTGCATACTGCCTTTTGATCCGAACTACGACTGAACCTGGCCCCGCACTTAAAGAGGCCCCGCGCTCTCTTAAAAAGTATTTCTCGTACTTATAAACTAGACGATTTTTTTAAAAAACCTGAAAAAATACCAGAGCGAGAGAGATTGCTTTAGTTATCAAAATTTACTATTAAAATTTTTTGACACGTAAAAGGCCCCGCGCGCACACTTTGCGCCGGGCCTCGCGATTTTCCTAGCCGGCTATGTCGGCAATTCCCGTCACCAACCTCCTAAGTACACAGCAAGTCCCGCAACTCCGGCGACGGCCAGGACAGCCACAGCGACGCCCGCCAGCAGGCACGCCGTGCAGAACCTCTTCTTCTGTTTGCGCCTCCTGGTGGCCTCGGCGAGCCTCCCAGCGTCCCACACCACCCACGGCGATGGCAGGTAGCCTAGTGGGGCACCATGGGTGCAATGGTTGCCCACGGACTGGTGGTGCAAGGCCTGAAAGTTGCAGAAGGAGATATATTTTTTAGCTAGCAGAAAACTGGCTTATTTCGGCGTTTTCACGACGACATCTTTAGTTTTTGCCTCTCATGTCGTTCAAAAATAAAGTTTTTTATGCATTTTCTCTTATGTCCGTCACGGCAAACTCGCGAGAAGTCGAACAGAAAATCTACCATCAGAAACCATAAGACGGGAAACGTTATAAAGCGGTGTCGTGACAAAAAATAAATTTGTAAAAAAATTACTCCAAGTGAAATTCTTGCCTCGTTAACTGTTCGTTTAAATGCCATAGAATCACACTGCTATTAAAATACTATCAATTATAATCTAGGAAGTCAGCTTTTAGAAAAACAGGCACAAGTAAAGATTATCATTTATTATTAAACGCCAAACTTGCACATAAACACACCAAGTTTATCAAGAGATCGAGATAATTTTTCATTTATCTCTGAGCGTTGTGATTTAACACTTTCGAGAAAAAATTAAATTTACATCACGGATAAAATAATTGATGGTATCATTCAAACCTATGCTTATTACATGCCCTCGTAAAATATAAATATTCAAATCACGCATTTTTTCGAGGAAACCGAGGTCAAGAAGCCGTTAAATCAGTCCAACTGCACGAAAAAAACGGATACGGTGCGTGACACGAAGCGTCGGGAAACGAAGAAGATTCCTCATCGCGCGGGGAAAAAATGCAACCGTGTAGCCGCAAGGCAAAGGAATGCTTCCGAGGAACGCCGAAGGATGGCGCCGTCCTCCAACCTATACAGCATTCGCGCGCTCTCTCTCTCTTCTCTCCCATCACCATTTCTCGCTCTCACACTTTCTCTTTCTCATATCCGTTTCTCTCTTTAATTTTCACTCTTTCTCCTTCTAACAACCTCAATTTTTTTCTTTGCCTCACCGACTCGTTTTCGACTCTTACTTTTTTTTAAAAATGGAGTTATCATCCGCTACAATCCTCCGCGTTTCCTTCTCGAAATCTCTTCCTCATCCATTCCATCCTTTTGCATCTTTCCCTGCTGCCTTTTACCTTTCACTCTCCTCCATTCTTCCTTTTTTCCTATCCTTCCCTCTTATCCTTTTTCTAATTCTATAAGTTCGGACCGCTCGCATAACCTCTTTCATTCTCCGAGCTGCGTTTGTCCGCATTTTCCTCCGAACATCTCCGCCTCCTGCCACCCACCCCTTCTCCCCTATCCCACCCCCCCCCACCTGTTCCTCCTCACCTCATCTTCTCTCTCCCTCTCTATCCCTCTGGGCGGTAATGACCTCGGAGGGTTCGCCAAGGGCAAGGAATCGTCTCTCCACTGACACCCACATACTTGCGTTCATCCGCCACCATTTTCGCCGCGTCGTAGGCGTCATCAACAACAACCAAAGAGGTCGATGCACATATACTCGTTACTCGGCGTCGGGGTGATTTCACGAATGACGACGCAGGAATTCCGAAATTTTGAGATGCAAAGTTGTAGATTTTTTAAAATTTCGCCGATGTTAACTAGTTTTGGACGTGACGAACATTTATTACCGCATTATTTTTGTCGATTTTTGAACTCGTTATAGTAAACTTCCGATTAACCGGATATCTAGTAACAGGATTTTCGATTAACCGGGTATCGAATAACCAGAAGTTCGATTAACCGGAAATCGATTAACCGGAAATCGATTAACCGGAAATCGATCAACCTGATTAAAGAGCACAACGGCCTTTTTTTATACTGCTTTACGTATGTACATTGGTATGATATTTACTTGTCGAATGTTTCCCCACCGGCACTTTTTACATTTACGTTCATTTCCTTTCGAGTCCACCAATGTAAAATGGTTGTAAAACATCTGGCCTGCTATAATTATCGATTTTTCGGAGACGCTTCAACGATTCATAACTTCTTGCAAAAGAAAATCAAGCCGCATGCCTTCCGGTCCTCGCTCCACTCTCCAATTACCTTTCACACGTACACGCAGCAGCGTGCAAGACATCACGTGCGGTATGTCGGACTATGCGGTACAACTCGTTCCTTATTCCACTGCGTTCACGAACCATTTTTGTGAATTCGTATAAAAATTCACGTATTTCTAGGTATGAATGCCCCTACATCGTCTCCGTTACCCCGCCATCGTCCCTTAAGATCCCGAGTTAAGATACACATTCCAACACTCACCCGGGCATTACGTTAACGGTAAAAACATCGCCCGAGTAATTCGTCATCCGATTATGATCCCGAACCAAGGAAGCAGCTCGGAATAGTTAAATCGGCCAACAGCTAAGAAGAGCAAGTCTTCCCTTTCTTTCTTGTCCCTCTTTCTCTCCATCTCCTTTCTACGCCTGTCTGTAGACGGAGATCGCCGTGCAATAGGCACTAGAAACCGTTGGGCGACGTCGCCACAAGAATAGCAAATGTATACCGGAAGGAAAGATATAAAGACAGAGAGGGGCGCGCTTTTGCTGAAAGACGTTTACTACGGGTTGAAATGCTCGTATAAAACGGCGGCCTGTCGTTTAACCTCGAGAAGAGCAATAAGTCTCTCATTATGTCAAGAAAAGGGATTAAAAGAGAAGGACGAGAACAATAGGCGGTGCCAGGAATGTTAAGTCAAGACGTTTTAAAGTGGAAATAATTTCGTCGCCCTCGAAATTTTGAGCTTTACGAGTTTTTGATCGCCAATAGGTATACTAGGGCCGTTTTTTTATTGCAAGCCGTTTGTCGATGGAGGTGAAATACCGTATCTGTTTATATCACCTTCGGATTCTGAACAGTCATCGCTTGACGGTTCGTCGTGTCATTCTGTCCAGACGCGGCTGGATGAGATTCAAAAGAGAAGATGACTTGAATTATGTCATAATTTCATCGGCTTTTGTTTTGATAGCTTGAAAAGGAAACATTTAGTTTAAAAAAACTCAAAAAATAGCGAAATGACTCACTCACCCATTGTGAGATTAGAGTTGCCCTGGTTAAGGCTGGAAATGTGGTAAAGTTATATACTGCGTATGGAGAAAGCAAAAAATCAAACTAATTTTTCTTCTTCTCATCCAGCTATAACGTTTTTAACGTAACTCACACTAATAAACTTTCAAAGCTGCTACACTAGTGTAGCAGCTCAAATGCGGGGATTCTCAGAGGAACTAACAAAACGCGCAGAATTGGGTTTGCCTACTTTCAATCTTGTCGATTTTTTTATTCATACAATCATACTTTAGTGCAGTGGTTCTCAACCGGTGTGCCGCGGCGCATTAGTGTGCCGCGAGGAAGGGACTAGTGTGCCGCACACTCCGAAGATATTTAATTTTTAAATTATGTATGTATTTAATGTACAATAAAATTATACAATTATTGCTTTACCAATAGTAACAATCTAATATAACGGCGACTTTCACTTGTTACGCCAGTTTTTATCTTTAAAAATGAGTATTTACGCAGTGAAATTAATTAGGGATGGTTTGGTGTGCCGCGATGCTCTTAAGCATGCATGAAGGTGTGCCGTGGAGCGAAAAAGGTTGAGAGGCACTGCTTTAGACAATCGCGAGATGCATCTGATATAATTTTTGAATAGGGAATTTTTAATTAATTTTCGTAATCTTATTGACCCGGAGATACTATTAATTACTCGTATCACGGAGATGACTTTCCCAAACCCGGAGAGGTGGCAACCCTATGCGAACTAAGAGTCCATCTAATCGATTCACTCGAGTGGATGATGAAACTAGTTTAGCTGATAAATATTTAGATTGTTGACCCGTCAATTAAGCTAACGGTGAGCTATCATCGATACACTCTGATTTGGAAAGGTAAACGGAAAGATTTTTCGGCATTCTTTTGACACGATTTTTACTTTCAGCGTGGACGGGAGAAAGCGCTTTTCAATAAACACAGCTAATTCAAGGTCAAGGGTTCAAAAAATTATGTACGCTAGAAGAACGATGGTGATATAGAAAAAACTATTATGAATCGAATACAGTCATTCAGTTACCGTTGCTCTAAATCGAAAGGAAAGCTAATACTTCACATCGATGTTTTCTTTAGCGATTTTTTAATCACCAATTATAGCCAAAATCAAGAGGCATTTTTTTGTTAATATAAATAAACGAATTCGAGAACTGTTTGGATGAGAAAAATCATTAAAAACTTCTCTTGCTACAAGTTGGAGCATCGAATCCTCGATTTGAAAAGCATTTTTACTATCTTTACGAATATTCTATGATTAAACTTCTCTCAATGATCATTTTAAGTTATCAAGTAAGTACGAAACGTAATTAAAACAAGGGCTGCAAAAACTTGGATGTCAAGATATGGACACGGAGCTTACAGATCGCATCAACGGACATTATAACAAAGAAAAAAATATCCGTACATCAGTTCACAAAGTTAATATGAAATCGTCAAAATCAGCACGGTTGGTCACTTAATTAACGCTTTCTCGAAATTAGCCCTTGGAGAACTAATGCCGACCAAATAAAATCCTACGTAAGTTCTCCGCAGAGCGAAAATCTGTCCCCGAGAAATTCAAGGCGATTGAACCCGGGCCCTGAGCGCGGAAATGCTCGCATTCCGAGAACGATTCCTCCGCCTTGGGAAGAGGAAGAGGCAATTAGGAGTTTCCGCAGAACGCCGAAAAACTCGCTTCTTTTTATGAATCCTTCCTCGGAAAGGCTGACTCGGGAATGCTATGAGTCGACCGCCGGATTTGAAGGCAAAAGTGATTAGGAGGGAGTCTGAGGGAAAAGAGGGTGAGAAGGAGAGAGGCGCTTTTTAGTCGAAGGTGCAAGTTTGCTTTCCGTCAACGAAAACGTACTTTCAATTCAGCGACAGCAAAAACGACATACAATATAACATCAAAAGCGTGTGAAACGTTACAAGAATACAAAGTGGCCGTTTAATTCATTGCTCTACACACACAGACATATACACACATATACGGAAGAATTTCAATTTGAATTAAAGTATGTACAATCTAACGCGTGGCCTTAACCTTGCGTATCAATCAGAGATCAAGGCAAAGGGAGGCCATTAAGCTGCCCGAGTGAATATGGAGGATTTCAAGGATTCCTAGCGATGACTTCACCGCCTCGAAACAAGAAAGGTAGAATTTTTTTCAAAATCTCGGGTAAATCCGATGGTGTGGACCGAAAGACCGTAGAATATTGGGTCCCCTGTCCTTTCAAGGTTTCTTGCGGAGGGTCTCATTGTGCAGTAACGTGCGATATTGCAGCGAGAAGGCTGCAGTAGGGAACTATAAACTCGCAGATAAAATGATTTTTTTTAATTACGCTGTTTAATTACTTCGGATGTGGCGAACGTTAATCGCCGCAGGGATTATTTTGTCAACGAATAACTCGTTGCAGTAAATTTACGAATAACCTAAATTTAAAAAATATAGCTTGAACTTTTCTAATCATTGTTTAACGTACGTACAACATACGTAAAATATTTACTTGCCATATACCTTAGAAAAGTTTTATTACGTATTACCGTATTGCTTGAGATAATTAACAGTTAATTTATTTTTCTTTTATATTTTCTTCTTCGTCTTATTATTTACTTAATTTTTCATTTGTGTGTACTACGCCTAAACAGGCATATCGCTCAACCGGAACATCCGATTAACCGGTTTACTGAGGTTTCATCGCATTTCAATAAAGAACACTTGAATAGCATCCAATTCGCGCGACTACACCTGCAGGGGTTTTCGAAAACATTTTCGCTCGGCTCATTCACCCAGAAGTGCTCTTTTGCGGCATTGGATTTTTTTCCAAACGTCAATGATGCGAGAAGGCAAACGACGCATGCCAGTCGATGCGAGGATATTCGCGACGGCTGAAATGGCTGCGAGCAAATGGACCGAAAGATACAGCCGGGCGATGATGATGCCACGAGCGCGGTGAAGTTCGCGTCTGGGAAGATGTGTACGTTTGGGGTGAAAGTCAAGGTCAGCTGTGAGGGGGAAAGAAAAAGAAGGGGAGGTGTGCGGCCTGGAGTAGGAAGTGAGAATGGCGAAGAGAGAGAGGGTTGGAGGAGAGGACTGTGGGAGCGAAGGAAGCGAGTGTAATGGGAGGGAGAGGGGAGGGGGGGGGGGGGAGTAGGGATGGCGCGGAAAAAAGCGAAATTTTGAGGAAGGTATAACGCGAGATATAGAATGTATCTGAAACAAAAAATACCTTAAATGCTGTTAAAAATTTAACGCTATACAACAGGAGTTCTCAACCTGGTACTCGCAAGCACCGCGGTGCTATTTATCAGTCTTACCGTGAACTTCTACGGTGCTAAAAATCTTTTTCCTAGCAACATTAATTTGATTTCTTTAATCACTTTGACGTGGATTATATTTTATTTATGATCATCCAAGTTTTACAAAAGTATAACGGTGCTCGCTGGGTTCTCTAGAATGTAATCTGGTGCTCGCCAAATGGAAAAGGTTGAGGATCCCTGCTATACAATACGCTGAGTTTTAATGTTCTAGACGCGATAAGACAGTCCAACAGAGGAATTAGTTAGAGTTCACTTGGTGTTGTGACACCCCCTGCCAAACGCTCTGGCGGCTTGCAGGGTATTGATGTAAATGTAAAATCGAGAGGTCGGAAAACTTTCCTACATACAGGCTGCACTGAAAGCTGAGGATCATTAAGCAGGTCGCATAAGAACTTGTACAGGAAGGTACCCGTGCGGATCCATTAAATGCTGCTAAAAAAAATAACGCTAGACAATACGCCGGAGTTTTAATGATCTAATACAGGGATCGGAAAAATTTCTTACATGTCGGACCGCAATGGAAGTTGGGTATGACTCAGCGAACCGCATAAGAACTTGTACAGGAAAGTACCTCGACATTCTGTGGTATCATACAACCGAAAATTAAGCCTAAATATTTATTTAGCTAGCTATTTTGACAAACCATGATCTAACCTTCTTTTATTACGGGTATTACGAAATAAAATACCAAATATGACTAGCAATTTCCCTATAAGGGTTTAAAAAAGGTCCACAATTGCAAGACGAATTTAAATTTCGCGGCCACCATACATATTTTCAACATAGACACTTAAATTTCTCCACACCCGACTGAAAACATCTCCGACTACATGAAGGACGAGCTTGAAAAATCAAGTTCTATCGATATTATATATATATGTGTGTGTGTGTCTGTGTGTGTATCTCTTTCTGTCCGTTGGAAATTGCGGACGTGGAGATGATCCGAGAGATGAGAGACTGGTTACGTGGAGAGCTCTAGATGCTTGGGACTCGGGCGAAAAAACAAACGAAAGCTCACCTAAAGGGAAGTGAACGAGAAGAGGTAGAAGATGAGCGGGAGGAGAAAGGGGGAGGGAAAGGAAAGGAGGAAGGAAGGGAGGGGGGTAGGAAAGTAGATGGGAAGGAAAAAGGTGCGAGGAGAAGGTGGAGGGGAAATCTTTGGAGGGAAAAATAGCGGTAATTTACCACGTGGGAAGTGAATGCGAGGATGAAAGTCCTCCTCTTGCGTTCAAGTCGCTTCCTTCGCCGTGGAGAACGAAATGAGAGGAAAGGGGAAGTGGCGCTCGCCTATCGCCATCCAACCGAGAGAGAGAGAGAGACGCAGGCAGACGGACAGAATTGAGGAACTATTCAGAGCAGGGGTTCCCGAAGTGTGCCCCGCGAAATTTCTCCATGCGACCAATTTTATGGTATAAAAGTTTAAATATGCATAACTCGGTGGTGACCAAACTACGGTCCGCCGAGTGTCTTCGTCCGACTCACCATGATATTAGCAATTAAAGCACGGGTCGACAAAATACGGCCCGCGGGCCTTACCCGGTCCGAGCAGCCTTAACCTCATACGTAAATTTGCACATTTACCAGCAAGAGATGACATTAGACATTATATGCGAAATGTAAGCGACATTTTTCGAGTGCGTGGATGCAATGTACATTTAATATAGCGTATGGCAGATTACAGGATCAAAAAAATTTCAAAACTTGACCGTGAAATTTAAACACGTCAGCCATTTGAAAGATCCTGCACAGTTTTATATAAACCTTTTAGTAAAACGTTTGGCGACTCCTGTATTAAAGGATGCACCGTAACAAAACGAAAATAGAAAATTATTCAAATATATTTTGTCTTTACCCCTATATTCCCAGTATAGATCAAGTACATTTAAAAAAAAACGGCGGATCCAGGCTTCATCCATGGGGGGTGTGGGTAATCAGGAATGAAAAAGTAAACTATTTGAAAATATCGTACTTCACGTATATATTAATACAGAAGAAGGAAATATATACATAATTTTTTGTACAGCAAAATGAATGCAGTAAAACGGCATAGTTCTCGCCTGACGTGCTCAGCACGTAGGACGAAGTTTAGGGGTTAATTTTTCTAGTTTTCAGAAATATTTACACCCCCCCTCCTCCTCCCCTCCCCGGTATCCGACCTCGATTTAAAACAAATCAAGTAATAATGATCCACAAGTAAATTCTTTCATTTCCTTAAATTATTCTTCAACTCTATTTTCAAATGGGTGTGGCCCGCGAAGAGGGCGGAAGTGGGCTATGTGGCCCGCGATTTGCGCAAAATTGGATTACGTGGCCCTCGAGCGGAACAGTTTGGTCACCACTGATTTATAGAGAGAGATTTAGGGCCGATCCCGAAAAATCATACGGAGGCGATCGGTCTCATGCTTTCGCCCGCATCCATTAGCAACGGTGTCTCATCTCCAGTTTGCCAATTACATATTACTTGGAAGGGTGGGACGACCAGCAATCGACAACTCGCATGCGGACTTCCTTATTTACCAAAAGACGCGTCGCTATGGCTCGCGTTGCGAGTTCATTTCGCATGTCTCTTACTCATATTTACGGATTTGTCGAGGTTTCCCCAGGAGACTCAGTAGTTCAAACAATTCTATAAACGTTATTTGAATTTTCTCAAAAAACTTCCCTCATTTTTCGCCCCTCTATTAAGACATAACATCTTAGGGTCGATTACACCGAGATTTCCGTACTAAGAACGAGATATCGCGTCATTCATTTACGTGTCCACCGTTCCACAAACAAGATAACTCACTTTGAAACTCCCACTTATGACGTTTGTATGCGTGTAAGTGTTAATATGGAGTGCATACAATACACTGTGCCCTCAGCATGTTCAGGCATTCCAAATATTTCAATTAAATGACAATCATTTAACGTATAAAAGAGCAAGAAAATGATTTTTAAAAACTCAGTATGAGAGGGTAGAATTATGCTAATTCAAGTTATGTTTTGGTTGATTTCTTCCTCTGTATATTTATTTAATAGCCTTTTTCTTCAACTATTAATAGCTTACGACTTAGTACGTAATACACTGAATTATCCTGGTGGATAAAATTTTATCAATTTTATTTTAACTAAAATATTCTCTTGTACAGAACGAAAACTTGAAAAAAAACTTTATTCGAGCTTGTTTAACTCGAATAAAATGTTGTTTGAAATTAAATTGGATTGACGTGCTAAGCAGGATATTTCACGTTATGGCTCTGGTTTCTTAAAGTTGGGGAGAAATTTGCGAGGATCCCCCCTCCCCTCTGCTCAACAGTATTTCTCGTATCAAGGCTCACTCCGCTGGGTCGATCTTCGGTAAATTTCGAAATGAATAGTAGATCTTGCGTGCTGAAAGGTTGCAGGTCCCTGATATATGGGATAACGAGGATAAAATTACGAAAATTAAGCGTAATGACTCGTCATTTCAAACGATTTCCTTTCCACAGATGATTATCGAATGAAGCCCTGGAAAATTATGGTGGTTAAACGATTATTCCTCGCCACTAACCATTGGATGGAGTCACATTCATTTGTATCTTATGGTGGTGATCTTCTACTTTAGACTTAAGTTACCACCATTTTAAAACAATTTCTTGATTTTTATTTTTTTATCAAATATACATTATGGAATGAGAAAATTTTAGTTAAATGAATAGGGAATCGTGCCAATAATTCAATAACCTAGGTATATGCCATTTCGATTATATTTACGTTGTTTGGGTATATTATTGGGAATAAATAAGAAAAATATCCCTGGCACTTTTATTTTGAATTTTAACCTAAGAAGTTATATAAAGTATTCCTGTAAAATTTATGCTATTGACTAACTATTCTTTAAAAGAAGGAGAGGCATAGGGAAGAGGAAATATGAGCTCCCCAAAATACGACGTGTTAGTCGGATGTAGATTCGAGGAATTTTATGGATGCGTCGGTTTTACCAGAGTTCTTTGAAGCGTAAGGCCAGGCTTATCTGCCATTATATTATTAATTTACAGTATTTATTTCTACTTTGGACAACTCATTTGTATGTAATAAACGTGCTTTTTTGACGTATAGCATATTCACCGGTGCAGTATATTTATTTTTAACCTTGAAGTGTACATTAGAGCAGCACAAGTATAAGTGCCACAGGCCACAAGATACCTTAGACCAGTGGTTCTCAACCTTTTGCCTCTTGCATCCCACCTACCGCCTTTTCAAGAAACCCTGGTCCTACCATGATATAAAGAAAAACTTCACTTTTTATAATAAATGTATTTGTACGTTCATGAGCATATAAGTAGTAGATTACTAATTAGTAGACACAAAGGAGGTCGAAATAAAAAAGATTTACTTGGCAAATCCACGAAAAAAATTTTATTTATTTATTTTTTTAAATTAATTTTTGTGGAATTACCAAGTAAATCTTTTTTATTTGGACAATATGAAGAAATCCCATCACGCCTGAAACTGTTAACTATATAAAGGAGAAGGTGCTATAAATCTAACAGATTGGGGTGCCAAAATGTCTTCAGCCGGCTCTGGTCCCACCTAGACGGCTTTCAAGTCACACCGGTTGAGAAACGCTGCATTAGGCCAGTGGTTCCCAAACTGTGTGCCGCGGCACACTGGGGTGCCGTCTCTGATTTTAGGGGTGCCGCGAAAAAAATTGTTTTTATAAATAAATCAACGATTTGGATGTGTTGATGTGTAATTAAGGCAATCATTTTTCTTATAATAAATCGATTGTGGTATAGTACCAACAAATAGATGCGTTCAAATATTGTAATAATAGTGTGTAAAAATATAAGAATCTTGTTTCAAGGATGGGGTGCCGCGAAATTCCGTTTATCATCGAAAGTGTGCTGCGCCTAGAAAAAGTTTGGGAAGCACTGCATTAGAGGACTGCTGTATATATCAATTTAAAGTAGATACCGCCTAATGTGATCGTAACTAATTCTGTTTAATTGTGAACACTAAGCGACTGACAATAATAACCGACAGCCTTTTTTAAACTAGGTTTGTTTTTTGTAATTACGCGTTTACTTATAGTAAACTGCAGATAACAATATCCAGTGATAAGCAGGATCTGTTTTATTAACTTCATAATTTATAAGAAGTGCCATTTTAGCAATGAGAAAAAAAGGACATATTACAAACAATGAGAGCTCTTCGAAAAACATTCAGTCGGTGGCCTAAGTGTACCTGTAAAGATCACAATTCCTGGTCTGTTAAGAAGACTTTTTTCATACCAAAAATGATTCCCCTTCTTCCGGCACGTTTTTAATAAATTACCTTTTCCCAGAATTTCCACTCCAGTGCCTATCCTCCGTATTTCGTAGCAATTCCCATTAAACAAAATGATAATATCCTAATCCCCTTGCCTGCCTATTTTTCCACTCATAAAATCCTTCGACGGCTACTTCACAAGTCCATTTGCAGTCATTTTGGCTTTCAGTTACCTAATCAGTTTTTCCTCTCTCTCTCTCTCTCTCTCATCTCACTAAACGTCCCATTTCTCTTTTTCTCCGCCCAACATATCATTTCCTCAATTACGGCAACGTCAACGACTTCTATTCTCGGTTGGTATTCCGTTGCCCTGAAAAGTACTTCGAGATTAGCGGCGTTTTCGTTATCTTCTTTCAAATGTTTCTCCTATGCTTTCCTTGGAATCATTTATCCTGCCTCAAATGATAGTGTATTTGGGGACCTTCTACTGATGCAATATTTTAAATGTATCGTGACCCCTCTATCGTGACTCAACATTTCTAAACTGTTTTATATTCATTATATTTATCAATGTAACGTAAGATTTTTGTGACTTCAGTCTTCCCATTCGTCCATAATCCAATAACATTTTCATCAATAGCGTTCACATCAATGATTTACCAGAGTGGTCACTGTCATACCTTTACAGGTCATACAATGAAATGGTACAAATGACACACGTAGTTCTTTGCGCACACGGATAAACCTCAGCCAATCAATCGAGAGTTTACTATAATTTACTATTCGTAACTATTTCGATTGTGACTATCGAATCTGGTTCGTAATTTTTACTTCATTCATTGTGGGAATAAAAGTAAAAAATGTTTCTATTTTAAAGAAAGTTTTAATCCCAGAGTGGGTTTCAACCGGTGTGTCGCGACACACTAGTGTGTCATGGACGAGGTCCAGGTGTCGCGAAAATTAGAAAAAATTAAAATATCGCAGATACGAAAAAGTTTTTTTTTTTGGCGACTCATGCGCTATCTTTATTTCGGGACAGCATGGGCGGCGCTAGCGGGTAGCAAAGTAGGCAGTTGCCTAGGGGCGCCATGGTAGAAGGGGCGCTAAAAAGGACCGAAATCCAATCCTGTTCCAGGTAGGAAAATAAAAAAAGTATTAGGGCGCCATATACGGCGGCGGCCTAGCGTGTCATACGCACGATCCCTGGGCTGAGTGGTTGTAAAATATTTTCCATGGGGCCATTCGCAGTTGTGTCGGTCTTTTCCAATTGTATTACATTTGTCCTCTCCTACATTTTTCCCAGCTCGAGCCGTCTTATCCTTCCTCCCCTTGCATTCCCGAGGTAAGGAAGTCCGAGGAAGACCCTCCCTCCTCCGGTTTACTTTGTTTCCATGTGCATCCAGGCACTCCCAAAATTATCGGATCATTGGTAGCGGCTCCTGTTTGAAAACGAATCAATGTTTTCAGAATGTTTTGTTCGTTTATACATTTTGGAATTCTGTGGGTTCAACTGTTTTTATGCTTTACATGGCAATGTCTTTTTAAATATGCGGAAATATTTATATTATATACATTATTTTTAATAATAATAAAAACTATTTGCATATATTTTCGAGTATATTCTTTAAAGATTTCGTTTTAGTTTCACAGGTGTGTCGCGCTAGCGAGGATTGCCTGTCAGGTGTGTCACGAACTAAAAAAGGTTGAGAACCGCTGCTATAGATAATAATCTCAAATGTCTACAAAATCATGACATCATCGTAGGTAGTCTGTCCGTAGACAACCGTGATTATTCATGGTTAAACTTGGTTCTCCATATAGTACTCCTATTTTCCGCAGTCTTCTTCATGCCTTTATAGCTGTCTTTCCCTTTCAAGTCGTCTATCAGCTGAAATTTTTCCCTACTTCTTTTTCTTTTTCCATCCAGTTTTCCTTCTAGCACTTACAAAATCATGTATGAAATATATATTTTACACACTCTGAGAACTATCTTAAATTTACTTATACATTCTAACAATACATTTAGACATATAATGTGACTAAGGAAAATGTTATCGATAGAATGATACTTTACGAAAACAAGAGTTACAGAAATAGCATATGAAAGATTTTTTTAAATAAAATAAATTTACGATAACATGGCATTGTGGGAATAATAAGCTTTTTCATTCTTATTAAATATTATTACTACTCGATAATTGATTATGCAGAATATATTATGAACTACCACAGATACAAGGCAATAATCATTTAATTACATGGGAGTATGATTGATCAGTAGTAGAACTAGGATGATAACAAATCTATTATATATTTTCAAAATTCTGTTTGTTTGTTCTATCTGTTAAACTTAAAATTTGAAAACGGACAGGAATACAACGATTAAACTTGACATGTGATTCTTTTATATCCAAAGGAAGAGAAAGATGCATGTTTGCATTCCATTCCAAGAGATTTCCTTTTACCTATTGGAATGGCATGGAAATGGTGCAGAGTATTCTTTATTCGCATTTTAAAGTTACTTATAATCATTATAGAAACTCGGAACTTGAAATCAGGAACGGAGAAGAAAATGAAATTTTATTTTCTGTCAAATTTATGGTCAAATGAAGCTTTTAACCACAAAATTTCAGGTTTTTTTAAATCGAATATTTTTCGTTCTCATGGAAACCCAATTTTTTCCGATCTAATGTAAGACTTTGGCGTAATCCAAAATACGTAAAGAAGGTTGGTCCGCTTATCAACTATCTAAATACACAAAATATGGCGCGAAATGCTTTATCTTAAGTTTCGAATATTAAACGACAAATTAAATAAAAAATATAATTAAGACTGATATTTATAATGCCGTTTTTCATTTTACAATTATAAAGTTTTATTTTGTCTTATTCATTTCAATGTTATTCTCTTTAAGAATTCTGTTTGGATTTCAAAGCCGCTATCATAAAAGGATTATGCAAATTGCCGAGGTGTCCTCCGTCCACGGTATATTTAAGCGCCTCTCGAAGGCTATGGAAACAACTTCAGCTTAAGTGAAGGAGATTCTCACCGACCCGTCCAGTGCTCTCAAGTTATGGCCAAATAATAACACGGACACAATTACTAGAGGATGGGCTCCGAAGGCTGGATCTGGCATGACCAAGGCAATGGCCGAGAATGCGTGACGGTTGAGGCTAAGGAATATTATGGACTTGGTCTCCCACTCTATCGTTACGGTAACTGCAACCAAAACTTTTCCCTTTTTAGTTATTAATTTTAGAGTAGAACGACAACTACAGTTAAGCGTCTTCAAGCTTTGAATCGTCAAAAGCGCAAGTTCTTCAACGTTCCGTTATCTGTTACACAGAGGAATAAGGGAACTCTTCAAAATACATTAGCATCGCGCATAACCTATAAATATTTCCTTTAAAATACAAAAAATGCAGTTTTACAGTTTTTATTCTTTTATCTTGCTCATTGAATACATTATACCTAGTAGCTAATATACAATTTTCCGATTAAAAAACAAGCTAATAAATATAATTTATGTAATTACCTGCAAATATTTATTTGCAATCGTTCGGTTGATGTGGCAGTTCGTCAAAAATAAATTGGCCCATAGGTCACGATACTGAAAACCTCCAAAAATATGAGAGTTTCCGCGTTATCGTCATTCGAGCATCGCGGATCACTCCATTTTAAAAAGGCAAAAGTTTGATGCGGAAATCCTCGTTTATTTTCATATTTAAGCATAAAAAAATCGCAAGTTTCCAAGTCCGACGTTTACCCTTCCTCAAGGATTGCTCCACACGGTGTAATTGGCTGAAGTTAATGGCAACTCGTATACAGTTATAAAATTTGATTACTTTAAACGTGGGAAGATAAGGTCCCAGACCCACGAGAGGGAATCCAGCAGTTCTCATGCGTGCGTTCAATTCACCGCTTTTGTTTTCCACATTTCCTTTCGCACAGCATCTCACTCTGCCATAGCGAGCCACCCGTGACTAAATACTGTGAAAAGTGATTTTCATTTCCTTATTTTCCCTCTTTTCAACGGTCAATTCTTCTCCTGCGATTTTATTTCGTGATATGAAACGATTTAGATTATATGCACACGTCACTGACGCAGGAAGGGAGACAAAAAAACCTTCGAGCAACTAAAACTTCGTGTTATGCAGAATCGGTTAACAGGATTAGAATATCGACTATATGATATATCTTCTAGTTATCGAATCATCTAGTTGTGGAGTGTCGACTGTGCATGTGCCTATAGGTACGTAAAATAATCTCTGTGCAAGCATTCATGCTCATGTAGTTTAATGACTATATTTTGATGCACACCCTCGTTTTGCTGGAAATTAAATTAACAACTACTAATTAATAATTTGTTAGTGGGAAAGAAGGGATCCCACACTGAATCGTAAACAAATATAATGTACTTTTATCAGCTCTTCCGATTTGTCTCATTTCTTCGATGCTCATTAGGAATTAATACGCGAGGATGTGTTACGCAAGCGCGAATGCGATAACCCAACGAATTCTGTAATATTAAAACCGTATCACAACTTAAAAGGCATACACTCGTTATTTCGACCAATACTTGCCCAGAAGGAAAGTCCAAAGCGTAAAAAAAACGAATTTAGCAAGTCCATCAAAGTTAAAGAGTTTCACGTGCATTTTTTTGAAGGCAGGAGAGAAAGAGAAAGTGGAAACGCGTGTCCACATCGCTTAAGTGTCATCTTTGTCTCTCTCTCTATCTTCGCTTTCTTTCAATTTTACCCCTCCTCGAAACCACCTCTCCATCTTCTCTCACACTTCAATCCCCTCATCCCACTTCATCTCAACTAGCGCTGCGGTCACGGCCGAGGTCAATCAACTTAGAATCAGTGCTCTGGGCGATTCCTTCCGGAAAGCATGCATTCCCTTCCTCCTCTACTCCTCCATCCCCCCTTCCCTCCCCCCACACACGCACACACACTCGACCACCTCTTCCCTCCGCACTCGCCTCTTATGTCTCTCTCCATCATACTCCGTGGCCCGAGTCTCTCTGGGGAAGGCGAGACGTCAACTTGAACCTGATCTTGTTACTCATATGGCCTTGCGCCTTGCACGCGCAGATTCCACTTGCAAACAAAAGCGGGGGAAAGTCCGGGGAAGAAGGAGGAGGGGGAAGAAAGTGAGGTGGATGAAGTAAGAAAGGAAATGGGAATGGGAGGAAGAGACAAAAAGGTGGAGGCGGTGAGAAATGGAGAGAGAGAAAGGGGAGTCGCAGATAGATAGGAAGGAGAAATTCAGAGAGATGAGAAAAGCGATGAGAAAGGGTTATAAAACGAAGTAAGAGAAAGAAAGATAAAAGAAGGAGACGGGGGAAGACAGAAACGACAAATGTGCGAAGCGGAAAAGAAATGCACTGGAGCAGGGAAGGGGGCGTGAGAGCCATTTGGCCTGGGCCTCAAGCTCAATAGGACCCGAATTTGAATGGACGCAGAAAGGAGCAATCAAACGATAATTAATCTTTCTTTATGGATAAAAATTTGAATTAAAACTTTCAAATAAATTCGGAACTACAACTAAATAAACTGCAGATTATTTTATATCTAATTGCTTATGTTAGTAATTTATCTACCTACATAAAACTATGAAATATATATAACAGCAAAAGAAACCCAGTTAAACTTTATCTTTATCAATATAATTTATTGATCTTCCACAATATTTACAAAGAGTTTAATATATTTGATACAAGACATGCCTTAACGAATTGAAGAGAATAAATCTAAAAGGATTAAGTACTTTCAAAATATTATAAAATAATCACGATACATGCACTACCCGACTACATAAAATATTTGTAACTTTGAGAAGCGTTTTTAACGATTTAAAATTTGTTTTAGAATAATCATCTCTCTTGGAATGCAAAGCTTAAAATTTATCGAATAATATACCACACGGGCCTTTTACATGAAATGCGTAAATATTAACCCACAATACCGGTCTTGAGCCTCCTCATCATCGTCGACAGAAATTTCCGAGTAGAATGTTTCTATTGCTTTCATTGACAATTTTGATTCAGATATGAATTCTCTACATCAATAATACACGTATTTGTATTAAACCAACATGAAACTACTTTTTACATTTACATGAATACTCTGCAAGCCGCCAGAAGCGTTTGGCAGGGAGTGTCACAGAGCCAAATGATCTCTAGGTAACGCCTCTGTTGGCCTGTTTTATCGTGTCTGGGAAAAAAGACCTGTAGTATTTCTCGGTTCTAGTGACTCTGATCTAACATTACTCTCACTAACACCGATGGGTACAATTATGCCGCGTACGTCTTCAACGAATTAGGAGCTTTTAAACTTTTCAAATAGTTTCCTTTTGTACTCAATTCTTCTACTCTTCAACGTCTGCCATTTCAGGTCCCTCATACTCGCATTATACTGATATTCTCTCTTTACAAATCTAGCCGCTCTACGCTGGACCATTTCGAGCTCCCTTGTTAGGCCCTCCATGAAAGGGTCCCAGACTGCAACAGTATTCCACGACGGGTCGGATTAGGGAAAAGTATGCGATTTCCTTCAAATTCGAGGGGCATCCCCGCAGGACTCTAGAGAAAACTCTTGAACCCTGTTTGCCGATGCTATGACGGTTTTGAAATGCTCCCTACTAGACAAATTTCTAATGAGTGTGACTCCTAGGTATTTGTAGCTATTGACGTATTTTAGCTTTAATTCAGATATTTCGTAAGGGAAACGGATGAAATTCATGGAACGCGTGAAATTCAATGCGGCGCATTTCTCTATATTCAGATCAAGTCGAAATCCTCCCCGGTAAGGCGAATACTCAGTCCCTTTTCAGATTCAGCCACCTAATCTAACTCTATATAATTTGATTGGTTATGCGTGATAGTGTAATGCTCAGTCGGCGTTTGGTTGAATTGCAAGCCTATCAGGGTTCCGGACATCACTTATGTCAGAGACGCTCGACTGCAGCGCCCAGAGGCGTAGCAAGGGGGGTGCATAGGGGGCAGTTGCCCCCGGGCGCAGGGCTTAAGGGACGCAAATTCACGGACCGATTTTTATCGGTGAAAGCAGATCCGCTAGGAGGTCGCTGAGTAACGTAATATCCTACCAGATTAAGACTTAAGAGATGCGCAAGTCATCAAAAATGCTTCTGGGAATTGGCCTGAGATACATTGTATCACCCTCGTATTTATCATTAGGATATAATGATACCGTAATGGTTCAGCGTAGAGCGGCTAGATTTGTAAAGTATGATTCGAGTGTATCGGAGATCTTGAGTAGAAGATTTGAGTACAAAAGGAAACTATTTGAAAAGTTTAAAAGCTCCGAATTCGTTGTAGACGCGGCATAGTTGTACCCATCGGTGTTAGTGAGCGTAACGTTAGATCAGAGTGTACGAGAAAATACGTCGAAACAATCGCTAGCACCGAAAAATACTACAGATCTTTTTTTCCAGACGCGATAAGACAGGGCAACAGAGACATTAGAGTTCATTTGATACTGTGACACCCCATGCCAAACGCTTCTGGCGACTTGCAGGGTATTCATGTAAATGTAGCTTGTTTACGTTTACATGGCCACCAAGACTTAAGAAATGGCAATCGTAAGCGGGTCAGAGAAAAATATTTATAAAATCCACTCTGTCTATCCAAAATATGTGTGAAGTCCTGCTTATGATTCGAAGTTATTTGCCGCTAGAATTTTTAATACATTTTTGATACTTGAAAGATATGAATAAATTTTTTATAAGAATAATAAGTACGAGATAATATATTCCTTCCCGTAACATTGACGGCCTTATACACTAGTAATAAATAAGTGGCGATGCATGAGATGGAGCCTCACAGGCCTCTGCGTGATTTTATATTCTAAGTACGCGTGAAATATGCACCAACGCGTGTTTTCAACAAGAGTAAACTATGTACTTCAGGAGTATCGCGCTAAAGGTAGTAGGATAAGTATCATGTCAAAAGGGCGAAACCCTTATTTCTTCGCCCTTTTGAGGTGTAACGACTAGGATGAGAGAAAGCCCTTGTCAACAAATTGCGGGGAAAACTTGAATCTGCAACTTAAGTGGTGCCTCACAGACTAGATCCCACAATCAGTAGTTAAAAATATGACGAAAAAACGAAAAGGGAGACAGTTTCAAGCAGCAATTTGTATTGTAGGTGCGACGCGATAAAACGAAAGATTTGAAAAAATTATGACGAAATTATGTGCCACAACCATCGACTATGAATTACGTTTCGTTTTAACGTGTATTTGACAATCGCCGGGCTGCAACCAACGGTTTAAATGCTGTTCGTAGATGAATAAAAGTTACTCGCTGTGTTCGAATTTGAATGCTCAAAGAGCTACAAGATAGTTGTTTTATGACATTCTGTTGAACGATTTCGGTATAAGTTTTCAAGTAGATACCCTAAACCAGGCATGTTAAACTGGCGGCCAGTGGACCGCATGCGGCTCGAACGATAATTTTTCCCTCAACCAAATTGTTCGAGATTTTATATAAATACTTTATTTTTGTTAAAAGGAGACAATATTTTTTCTTAGTTGTTGAGATACAACAACGCATTTTCTAAATCATTGTTTTTAATAAAACAACAAGTAACCAGTCTTCTAGGTAAAGTCTATTGCGTCAATAGACATCTGTAACACCTATCACCTCAATCCAACCCTGATGCTTCTTCGAGTTTGACATGCCTGCCTTAAACCAATAGGGATAGACAGCCAAAATTAATTCCGAGGACTTCACTTCCGTATTTCGGTATTTTGCGTGGGTTGCCTATACCGCAGGCTGCGCAGAAACACGTTCCGAACGTCTTCTTTCCAACACATCTTGCGACACTTAATTTTTATATCACGGAAAAGATTGAAGCTATTAGATCAGATTTAGTTTTTTTTATGTTTGATTTATGGTGGAGAAGTAACTATGCAAAGTCGTACAATTAATCAGCAGAATCGTTGATTCATTTAACTGGTTTGACGGGTATGAATCAACACTCTGCATCTTCCTATGAAAAAACGATTTCGAAATGCTGTACAATTTCCAGCAACGTTGATTAATTTGTTGATTACAGCACTTAAATTCCAACGCTACGCTAGTTAAAAATTAATTAAATTATTCTCATCCTCTTTACTTCATCGTTACTAAACAGTCACATTATAGAATCTCTATAATATGCCAAATTATTCACGTGTAGTAATTGTCAACTTATACCAAGGCGAATTTCCGGAAAACAGTCAATACGCGCAGGAATTTTTTTTTCTTTCTGTTCCTTTGAGTGAAATAGGAATAGGAACCACGCGTCTCATCCGATCGATTATCGAATGCTGTAGCGCAGGAGTCCCCAAACTTTTTATTGAAAGGGCCACATTAGGCTTTATGTACGACAGCGCGGGCCACTTAAGGCTTTTCAAATGACTGATTGGGCCGTGTGAAAACTTCAAGTTTCGAGGGGGTGGTGGTTATCGAGAAACTTCACCGTTAAAAATTATTTCGAGGGGTGGGGGGGTATCGAGAAACTTCACCGGTAAAAATTGTCGAGGAATGGGGGGGGGGGGGGGGGTTGGGTTGGGTAAGGCCGTAGTTTGGGGGACCCCTGCTGTAGCGCGTACACAATACAGGCCGTTCCCGACTTACGATGTTTCAACTTACGATAAACCCGGACTTAGGACATTAATACATCGATATTTCGAAACCGACATCCGATATCGTACCCCAAACATACGATACTCGATACTCAATATACAACAGTCACTGATTCTTAAACTATTAATTTATGGCCTTAATAAGGCTTGGTACATATTTTTTTCCAAGGTTCTGGAACGAATCTCAATTTATAACATGTAAGTCAATGGAAATTGATATTCGACTTACGATAATTCGACTTATAATGCGATTTTCAGGAACGCATTAGAGTCGTACGTCGGGAACGGTCTGTATCTCGTCTCGACTGAATGTTGCGGCGCGGGGTCAAATTGACACCAACTAATGAAATGGATAACACATGACTAAAGGATTGGCCAACATTTCGACGAAGGTAGTAGTGATGTTCTCGCAAGATCTGGAAAGAGGCAGTCTTCCATCGTGTCAAAAAATTCAACGAGATTATACCTATAGGACCGTTAGACGCGTTGCGCACTTTTCCAGGTGCCATTGTGAGACATTACGAAAGAAACATTTCATTTTAACTGATAGTTATCAAGCGAAGGCTTAGTGCTCGCTGCATTCCATCGGCGGATTCTGAATAGAGGATACATTAATATTCTGAAAGCGTAGAGAAGATCAGCGTGGTCAGCGAGTCTCGTTGAAACAAGACACGTTCTATTTTTTGTTCAGATATTTTTATTGTTTTTATTTTTTGAGAAATATTCTCTTTTAAAAAGTTTCCGTTTAAACAAAAAAATATTTTTTCTACACTAATTTGATCTCGATTTATGCGCATTAGTGCGAGGGACGTTATTAGGTAGGTTTCGGTGTGCTGCACCCCCTGCCACCCACCAGTCTGGTGATTTGCAGGGTATCATGTAGATCATGTAGATGTAGATAAATAATTGTAAAATTTTTAAAAAGTTCTCTAAAGAACTTTCAAGAGTAAAAAACGTAATCGTTAAACATTCATTTATCTTAAGTTTGGAATTAACTCATTTTTGTAAGTAAAAATCTGAAAATGCTCTCTATATTGTCTCAAAATATTCGGTAACTCTAGGGGAGATGGATTTCTATATTTAGGTAACTGAAAAAGCAGACTAAAAACTAATCTTTTTGAAATTCATAAAGAGATAAAGCTGACTAAAGGGTCCCTAAGTAGTTTTCAGAACACCCTTTATCTCTAAATAGGGTACGAAGCAGACGGGAAAATCTTTAATCCTCCACGGGAGGGCTTACAAAGATACAGTTCTAAACTCAAACTGCAGGAACACTTAACCTCTCTTGAAGTCGATTATCCTTTCGAACCATCGACGGCAAAAACCTGCAGGCATCGCACAGTTCGGTGGCACATTTTTACCATCAGCTTCGCGGTAACCTCGGAGATACCAACCCACACATGCGGGCGCAAGAAATCCTACTCGGCACAAATGCATCCGATTAAATAAACAGTTCACGTCGTTTTTTGGGACATTGATATGATGACGCGGGCATCGACTTTGGCATCCATTGCGCGGCTCGACTACGCAACGAACTGGGTTCTCTAATTAGCGGAATACGCGGTGAAGACATGCCTCTTCTGTTTGAAATTGCAGGAAATCGGAACTTAACGAGAATACCCCCTAACGCAAGCGTCCACAACAAAAGCAGGAAGCTTCCTTCACCATCGTTACCTGCAAAATGAGAATGGATGCACTCGATCCACCCGAGATAATAATCTCTTGCCATCGACTCGTTTACAAAGTGGTAGTCATTATCGCGAAGAGTCCGTTTTCATCATCATTGCCACTCTGCCTTGTCAGACCTCGAAAGCGAAGCTTTTGAGTAATGAATAGGAGCTACTGCGCACCAGGAAATAAGTACAGCGTGTTGATGAACAAATAGCCATAGTGTTGATTGTGTGTGTTTTAAATGAATCAGCCTCTTGGACTATTATTACCATAACGCCTTCCACACTGGACTCAAGTAGTTTTGATTGGTTCAAGACGTCCACGGCTTCTTGTAACACGCGTAAATTTTAAGTCCGACGAAAGTGAATCTAAGATAGTCATTTCCGGTCTTATTTGGCTCACGAGATGCACTACAGTCTTCTTAAAAGTGTTGTCAATGTTGCGTTTTTTCCTTATTTCACTGACGCATCGGTGTATTACTAGAAATACAGTCAAACTCGTTTATAAAGAGCACGGATGTAACGAGGTCATGGCTATAGTGAGGAAATGGTATCTCTAAGTTTACGAACATTTACGTACAAATATTTCATGTATATAACGAGCACGCTTCACGGTTTTATCGAGTCAACTTCGTCCGCTCCGCGGCGGTCAGCCTCTTCAACACTCAATGGGGCCCGAGATCGCTCGATTCCCCCATCTGATCGGTTACTTTCCTGGGTTCGCGAGTCCAACCTCCTCTGCGGGGAGGCTTCGACACTGAGCCGGGCCGAATTATATCATTAGAATGAAATAAAATGAACAAGCGAGTTTAAGACCCCTGTTATAGAGTCAAAGTACCCAGCTACTATCTGCTAGTTTATATTTTACAAAGAAACACTTAATGTTAAGTTTTTCTTTTAATTACCTCTTAACCATTACGAAAGATTATTAAACAAGAAAAATACAATTGTAGATATAGGTATTTAACAAATAATAATAAAAACAATAACGACCTGGAAGATCGACCCTCAATTACAGTGTGATCATAATTTCACCTAACTAGTTAAAAGTTAAACACGTATATTTTGATATTCTCAAAAATAAGATCATTTACACCAAATATACAGGGGACATCACTGGCTAAATCTAACGAACGGAACAAAAAATTCTCCAATATTAAATAACATGCCTTTTATCCGATACCCTTTTTCCCGTGTCTCAAATAATTATAATTAATTATTATAATAAGTTAATATTTTGGGCTTGCCTTTACAGGAACATTTGAAAAACGCTTCTCTCTCTAAATACGGCGAAGCAAAACCTCCTTTCTCTGAAACCTGACGTATCCGTACGTAGAGTTTTTAAACCGTCTTATGCCTCGACGGAACGGCACGAGCTGTCCATCTCTGCGACGCGTTGTCGCGATTATCTCGCGAGATATATTCAAGCGCACGTGTACCTGCGTAGTCCTTTGAACGCCAGGACCGCCTCTCCTCCCCCAACCGTCTTCAAAGATCGCGTGAGCGTGACAACGCACGTGACCTTCCCCAAGGCGTCCATCCTTGAAGAGGGTCGTGGAGTCGAAACCCTGTCGATCGATTCGCAGTCGTTCGCTCACCTGAACGCATAACTGCTGCTGCTGTTGTTGACGGCGCTTAGTCTCCATGACGGTTCGATGAAGGCCCTCGGAGTGACTGAGAAGACCCTCTCACGCCCTTGGGCCGCTACGCGGGTAGTCGCTCGGATCCCTTTTTTGTTTTGTTTCTTTTTGAAGGCCCCTCTAGCTGCACGCTTCAAGACACCCTCTTCCTCCTCATCTGGAAAGAGTATGGAATTTCGAAATGTAAAAAAAACTCATGGGTCGAAGATAAACAACAATAAGATAATTTAGTTGCGATCGCGCTTAAAAATGCGTAATCAAATGGACGATAAAAGGGTTTCGATGAACGGAACGAACGGACAAAGAAAGTCTCTCAGTAGATAAAATAATTAATAAAAATGGAAATACTTAGGCAATTTTTTAAAAATTAATGCCAGAAAGATAGTATATTTTACAAGTTCGTGACATATTCAACAGACCTTTTATTTTTCCGAAGAAAATATGGTGTCTGATAGTGAATATATCATTAAAAGGGTTAATTTATTTTTAAAATGTTTATGTAAAGTCTGACATCGAATTTTATGAGCTAGTGTAGCGAATGATGGTCAAAGCTTTTCTCCAACTATAATTCAATTATCTGTTTGTCGAGGTTGATCTGTATTTTGACTTAATAGTGTTCATTCTACTACAGTCAAATTCAACTATTTTAACACAAAACACGCAATCAGAGTGGTAGTTTTTAGAATTATTACTCTACTTGTATACGGGGTTATACATTTGTCTGTTAAGATCGCGCTATCACCATTATCAGTTGAATTATTTCTAAGAGAATGGTATCTTTTTCGATAGCACTCGAATTCGGATTGCGATATCTCGTCAATCTCGAGGATATGAATAGCAAAATATGATCTTTATTATAAT
Organism: Uropetala carovei; assembly: GCA_036926305.1. Taxonomy (NCBI): domain Eukaryota; kingdom Metazoa; phylum Arthropoda; class Insecta; order Odonata; family Petaluridae; genus Uropetala; species Uropetala carovei. Next base: position 7,954,180 of record JAXCHB010000169.1, read on the forward strand.
ATTTATTTTAATTTGATTTCCAATCAAAATAAAACTTTAATTGTGAAAAATTATTGGCTATTTAATATTTTAATACAGTCTCGCATAAAGGATGAAAATGACATTTAACGGTCCCCCGAAGATGTTTTGATTAGGGGTGCTTCACAATTTTTTTAAATGCACAAATCCTCCACCAGAACACTATTTTTTTGGAGGATGGGGTTTCTTTCCTGGATTATACGATAAAATTAATTAAGAACAAGCCAGAATGTGCGAGTGAACAAAAGAATAAGCGGAACTTTAAAGCGAGTTTGTCAAAAGATCAGAATATCATAATGCTTAATCAATTTATGTATTACATATTTTTTTAAGCAGCCAGCAATTCGCCATCGTGCGTAGAGTCGTATTCTTTCTGTAATTTACGATTAAATAAAACAAATTTTATTTTATTACAGAATCAAGAGAACCAAGTTTATAATCTATGAAAACACGAAAAAATAAGTGATCTTTGGCTTTATCGAGAAAAAATATACGCTATGTTGAAACGTTGGATCATTCAGCCGAAAAATCGCCTGTCACCCGAATATTGCATTGTTACTCTTACCTCTGATGAATGACAATAATATGTGGTTTTTTTGTTTAAAAAACGAGTGGATAATCTTTACATTATATTTATATCTAAACACTCCATGAAACAAATGGACTAGAACGGACTAGAAGAAGAGGATTGACTGAATAAACAACTAAAATTTATGGCTAAACTTTCAAAGTTTAAATTAAAACCCCGCGAAAGAATGGCATATTTTGGAGAAAAATATTAGGCATTAAATACACCACGTCGATTAATTACGAACTAATCAATAAGAAAATGTTTCAATGTTAATATTGCAAAACAAGCTAAACATGCATCGAACCCTTATAGGCGTCATTCTTTATCGTTTAGGAATAAAATTACATAACCTGCCTACAAGAAGATCATATCAAACGATTATAAGTGAAAAGTAAAAATTTCATTGGTGCAAACTTTAAACATTTTTCAGGTTCTTATAGACCGTTGAAATCACCACCGAAGATCATCGAGAGGAACTAAACTTTCGGATGTACTGACAAACAGCGGTATTCCGGATATTGGCAAAAGGGGGAGGGGTTTAAAATTCATAAATCAATTGTGCACAAATTTCATCGTATGATAAGAATGACAGCACGAAAATGAAGAAACTAAATGGAGATATCAACGGTATACCATGTCCACGAAGGGTGAATTATTAATAAAACTACATTGTATTATGGAAAAAATAAGTCAGCGTGAGTGACTTTAGAACAAAATTAAAACTATTATAACATATTCCCATAAAAGTAATTATTCATACGAACAATTATTGGCATATTTCAACCACAGGTTCCTTAAAAAAAAAACCCGCCCGATACTATCTCACCCTGTCACCCTTTGTTTACTACACCGTCCGATCCGAATTTGAATGCAAAGCGACGGTCATCGCTCTCGGCGCTTGCCTTCATAATCCTTGGCCGGATTACACAACACTCTAAATGGTGTAACCCAGAGCAAAACATTGAGGACTGCCTGTATTCCGCCTCTCTTAATCACCATCCTTAAAGGGAATGACTACTTCTGCCCACACCTCTCTCTCACCACTCACTCTGTTTATTGCAGGTTACGCGTGTATGTTTGCCGCCGAGCGGTCGTTCACCGAACGCGAGTTCAATCGAAGGTCACTCACGGTGCGGCATGGTCCGGTGATTCCTAGGCTGAAACGCCGGCCAAACAGACGGGTTTTACACGACGAGATGCATCTCTACTATGCGTGAAAACGATCTGCTGAATAACGCAAGAGGGTGGCGGGGCCGTCGAAAAGCGATAATCAGAGTGATTGGCGAAAATTATTTCCTTATACGGAGTGACGCTCTTTGAAACTGGATGTCTCGGTTCTAGGTATTTTAATATGTAACTATATCAAATTAAAGTATTTACATCCCCGAAGGAGCTCACGTGTTAACTTTCTTTATCTTTCCCATTTATACATGGGCGAAAACAACACACCCATGCATCAAATGATAGTAACTATAAGGCGATACAAAGTTAAATCAAGTCTCACCAAACGTTTACCATGACCTTCCGGCATTTGTTATTGTAGTGAAGTCAGTGTGCCACTGATATATATCATAATAATATTTATTCTCTTCCGGATTCAATAAACGCATAACACAGTAGCAGGTACACGGTGCACCGTGATGCGAATTCCAAATAAAGATAGGTACGGCAAAGAGAGAGATATCGCTCACCTCCGGTGAAGACAACAAAGAAAAAATAACTATTTCTCCTTTTTAAAGTGGATCCAACACAATTTTAGGTGAAATACAAACGAATAATGCTCAGTGTGATGAGCACTTCCGGGTACACGGGAGAATAAATACGTTTTGAGCGAAAGCTCCTTCATTGAATGCACAACGTGGCTGAATAATAACGAAGACACCTTACTTCATTACAGCCATGTCCCTCGAAGTCCTTAATTACGTCCGCCGATGTCACTTTTGCAGCTACTTGATTCGTGTACAGTCTTCACCGAACGTTCGTGTATCCAAATCCGAACTGTGCGCCTCTCCTTCACTTGCCTCCGCGCGTCTTCTTTTGCCATGCGACACCACGCGGAATTTCCTACAACTTCAACGCCTCGTTCGTGCACCATCTATAGCTTATAGGAAGAACTAGCAAATCCTCTTCATCCGTTCAAAACTGTGAAGAGAATCAAAGAAAATGCCGCCAGCACTCAATGATTAGTGATTCAATGGATTAACAAGAATGAGTTTTTGATGGCATTTAATTATATTCTTAGTCATTATCGGAGTCTCCATGAATTAAAATTGATAGGAAATTCGTTTTAAGTATTTAAGGTGATCATTTTGGAGAATTGGTGGCAATTTGTCAGCATATCCAATTGTCCAGTCCTCCTCAATGATCTTCGCTGGTGATTTCAATGATCTATAAGAAACTCAAAAATGTTTACAGTTCGCACCAATGAAAATAATGGAAATAAAATTTAAAATGTCAGTCCATGCGCCGATTTTTATTTGGAATCCAGATAAGAAATTGGAGAATGATATTCGATGTTAGTAGGAAGTAGTTCATTTCATTCGCGAAAACAGTAGCACAGAGTTCGTGTTCTCTGAGGTGGCTAATGAAATGCGTGTACTTTTACAAACCAAACCATTCTCGAAATAATCCTATTATGAAGTCTTACCATAGTTGTTCATAAAAGGCACTCGAAAAGATCTAAATTTAAATTATAATGTTGGAAAAAATCATCTAAGTATACCTAATATCAGTAAAATATTTTTATATTTAACTGTCAGCAAAGAGGTAAGTAATTACTTCTAAAACTTTCTAATGCTTAAGAGAGGGAAATAATATATTTAATTAGTACTCTAAGAATGAATTCCAAATGAAATGTTATACATATAGAGATATTTCTCAATAAAAACTCGTTCTACATTACCAGTATTATATGAAATTCTAATCTTTTCATATTAATTTTTACAGAAGCTTCCATGTTGATTGTAATTACATATACACTAGTTCTAGTTTAGCAAAGTTCATCCGTTTCCTTCAAATCCGCCACTGCGCCATTGAGTAAACAAATGAAAAATTAAATGGTACAACTTTGAAATGTTTGAGACGATACGTTTCACATTAAAAATCCGTGGGCACGGCTAAGCTTCTGGTAGCATGAATTTTTAAAATATATATTACTTTAATATAATGCATGTTTACCCGAGTCTAGGAACATACGAAAAATAAATGTGCTATGCTTACTATGCAGTGGCGCACCCAGGGGGGGCAACCGGGCATTTGCCTCCCCGCCCATGACAGCACATGACAGAGGCACCAAGAGGCGCGCACCACCTACCTGGGCACTATTTAGCAAAAAAATTAATAAAAAGATATTTTATAATACCCCGTTGAGAATATTGAGGGTCTAACAGATACAAATTAGAATTTATGTTTATTAATTAAAATGTTCTATTACACAGCTAAAATTATAGATATTAAAAAACAAAAAATAAAGTTTGAGGTTTTTGGCAAAAACCTCAGTAAATTTCTGGGTGCGACTGTTACTATGCAAACAACGTTATTCATTTGTAACAATATGACAATCTAAAGATAAAGAAGCTTAGCCCATATTTAGTATCGCTATACCTAAACAGCGCTTTAATTCTAATCACTCTACCTGGTGAATGATTAAGGTTTGAAATATTGGTACTTTTTGGAAACTAAAAAGCAATGTTTAGGCTAGTAAATTCAGATAGCAGAATAATTTAACTATCCCTATTACAGTGCAGGTGTTTGTTCGCTCAGTTCATATCTTGAGTTTAGATCATTTAAAAAGATAAAATAAACAACACATTCTCATAATAATCAAATTGAGAAAGGAAACTCCTGGATTAAAACCCAGGCAATTTTCCCTAGATTTTTGGTTTTTCTGGACCTTGAGAAATTCCAGTTGTTTCATTGAACAGATGCTCAAGAATTATAATATTACTAGGGGCTCTGCCTTTGGTATCTCCAGCGCTCAACCCCGTGTGGTTACTCTTAATTAAATAATTGCTTCTCTCCCTTTCTCACCCTCTCTCACCCTCCCTCCCTCCTACCTTATGGGGAGTAGAATTACCTAATTTGTAGTCAAACCCAGGACTTTTTCCGAGATTTTTGTCATTGCCACCTTACAATATATGAGTTGAGCATTCTTGCTAAATTTAGTTTTTCTATATTGATTCTTTATCGAGTTATTAGCATTTTTAACACGGCTTCACCAATAGCAAATTAATATAGTAGAAAGAAGATAATTTGTATGGTAATACATTTATTTTATTAAAAATCTGCCGATTCTATTATAATTACCAGAAAGAACTGGCAAAGAAAACTGATAAACTTTTATAAATTGTCCATAATTTAAAAAAAAAAATTGATAAATAAAATATGTGAAGTCTGACTTCAATCAATCAATTTCAAGCATCATAACAAAATCAGCACTCGTACAATGTATACATATTAATATTTTAATGCAGAACTAATTATTTACGTTTAAATGATATAATGAAGGATATAATTAGGCACTTTATTATGAGAAAGTGCAATGCTTCAGATTAGTTACCGTAATTCTCATGCGTGCCAGCGCTAAATGCTTTCAAAGCAGACATGATGGCAACAATCCTCCTATGTTAATCTTATGGGAATTTCTCAAATAAAAAAATTTTTTTTGTGGCTCTTGAACTTAAAAACTTCCCGTTTTTGCAAGCATAAAAGTAATTTAAAAAATAGTAGATAAAATCTCTTTTAAGTTTAACAAACTTTTGTTCATTCTTTCACCAAATTCTTCTCTAGCATTATAGTGCGTTTCCCGAAGTCGTACAGGTCAGATTCGCAGTATTCCGTCCGCATTCAGGTTATTTCGCTTAGGCTACGACCCAATGTTGCCACATTTCGAATTTCGCTCATTTCAACAGCAGCTGTGGACGAGTGAAGTTCTGAGAGTAATCGTGTCAACAGCGCTCATCAAGAATTTTTGAAAGGCGTGGGAAATTTAAGACCTCTTATTGGCTGACACTTTCTCCCCCTCACCCTACAAGTCTAACCGTAGACATGCCTCACCCGTACGATCTCTGGAAACGCAGTATAGTGACATTATACTGCAGACATTAAAAGGTTGAGGACAAATTATATAAGCACATTTTTATTTATACTGCAAAAATACTGATTCAACATTAATGCTATGAACAACTACAAATCAAACCAGTAATACAAAAAATAATAATTATACAATTGGTTATTAAATAATGAATGGACAACACAATGTTAAATGTCAACAAAACACCAATACACAAGTACAAGAAATATATTTACATTAGATCATTGGCATTATGCAAATTCACAGATACATATACAAGTAGCAGAGATGAAATAAGCTCAAAGATATGTTCAACATGTTCTTTGGAAATGCCCTGAAATTAAAAATGTAACAATGGAGATATAAAAATTGACTGATATGGAATATTTTTGAATATGTAATCACTTGAAGACTATGAAGCACAAAAAAGATTCAATGAAGTCAACTTTAGTTGGACTGATAAGAAGAAAACAATATATTAAACATAGTCTTTCACATATATTAATTTACGCTTTGTACAATCAATAAAACTTAAAACATCCTGATATTACAAATATCAGTGGTCACACACATTAATTTAAATCATGAAAAGATAAATTCCATACATATGGTGCTTAGTTTAAAAATGTAAAAGGAACAATAAACATGGGATACTATTGTACTTTCACTTCTAAGGAAGAAATTATTTCAGGATTACGCAAATGGCTTTAAATACATCTTCTCTAGTCTACTAAAGGTCACACACTTTATGATTAATAGAATTTGTTCCTTAATTTATTTCCTTGCTCACTATAGCACTCACATCTCAAATTGAAAATATTTTTGTGATAAATATGGTAGCACTGAAGACTACAAAAACTTTTTTTATAGCACAAAAATTGTCACACACAGGAGTAACAGTATTTAATTTAAAATTAAATACTTAGGCTCCTATAGTAATAAAGTGTCATATCACTGATATAGTGTTGTGAAAACATCATTATTTTTAACACCAAATCAATTAAACAAACGTGGTAGGAAAATGCGACGAATGCAGTTTACATAATGAAAATGAAAGCTGCTTTGGGAGACCAATATACCATTGAAAACCATGGCATGTTATCTTAACAGCAACAAAAGTTTGAACTTAGTAATCTGGCACAGCACTTTTTGGTAACAACATTTTCACCAAGTTTTGCAATGAAAACAATGACTCCTTTTGCACTGTTTGACGCTGAGAAATAACATTTGTATGTAACTTTAAACCTTACAAAAAAAATTAAGGCCACCAAATGGTTCACGAGGCTTATTACCTACAGTTAATTTCTCAGTCTCTGCCCAATTGGACAGAGGGGAAAAAATCTAGTTTCTTCAATAATTTACATATGTCCATTGGTGTCAGTATTGCGGAGAAGGAGATAGATGTCGAAATGATGAAACAGAGTTGGGTGTGTTTAACATCGAGTTGGGGCCAGGAGAGTTGGGGGAGGGATTGCCCACGCCCATCAAATGAGGGACGGGAGAATGATGCTGATGTGACTGCTGCATGTGGCGTTGACCATCCCCCCTATTCTTGCCATATGCTGCACTACTTTGGTACGACCCGTATGAAGAATCTGTGGAATCTTGTCTACGACCAGATGCTGTATAAACAGATTCTGGCCTCATGGCTGCATTTCCTTGTCCAGACTTCCCACTACTGCCTCCGTAAACACCACCTCCTATGTTTGCAACACTACGGACTCCATAAATGCTCTCAGAACGAGGTTGAATGAGAAGGGCCCCATTTCCACTGTTGGGACCCATCCCATCTCCTCCTCTCATTGGATAGAGTGACTGAGCAGGAACGAGGGGCCCAGGTCTTGGAGGAAGGCCTGCTCCTCTGGAACCCCCTTGGGAAGGCGTCTTGGAATACACTGACTGAGATCGGTTGAGGTTGGCCCGGGTCAAAGGTGGAGATTTAGTGTACAAGGATTTGGTGCCACCATAAATGGACTCAACTCGATCCAACTTGTTGGAGGGAGCTGGGTAAAGAGGGGTCATCGTCATAGCGCCATTGCCTGTAACAGTTCAAAAGAATTACTTCACAGTTTGAATGGTTAGCATATTCAGTAGATATATTTAACAATAAGATTATTAGTGCATAACGTCAAAAATTAGCCATGAAAAGTGATACTAATTATTAATGTGAATATAAGATACAGATGTTACAAAAATGAACTATACAGATAGGATTGGAAAAATATAATGATTAAAAATATTAATGACAATGTTCCAACCTAAGTATTTCAATTAATACATAGGTGTATCTCATTTGTATTAGCTCCACTGATTATATTTAAGTAACCTAATTATTTCCGTGCTTTATTAAACAAAGCGCGTTTTCCACAGTGTAACATATTTATAAGAAATTAACAATGTATTGCATATTCAGATGGTTGTGTTTCATTTTTAACCTTTATTTTTCATTAAAATTTAGAACAAAAAATTTCACTTTGAAAGATCAATAGCAAGCAATATACACAATGAAAAAAACAACCTGCATTTAGAGCATATTGCATAAGCACAGAATTTATTAAGAAATACAAAACTACATTAAGGCACAATAGTATTTAGATAATAAATTCAACACAAACACAAATGACTTTCTTTTAGGTTGATTTAAAAGCAAGAATGCTAATCATATTTGAAAAATCATTCCTAAATGTTGTAAATCACAAGTAATATAAACAAAAGTATAAAATATTTGGTACTACTAGAAGTGCCGTTGAATTTCAACAGATTTAGTGAATCTAATACAGCACAGCATAATACACTGGTTAATTTTATTTCATATCATATCACTCAGGTAAGATCCAGCTTTTCCAACAATGCTCAGCCATAAATGAAGGGGAGGCATTAAACAAAAGGAATTTTTGAAAATATGAATGGCACATTATCAACATTTAATAAATCTCACAAAAAATGCTAATTATATCATTATCATTATACAGGTGACTCCCGAGATTCGACTTGGAGATTCAACAAATTTGAGATTTCTACCCGTCAAAACCTGCTTATTCGACCCATCGAAACCTGCTTATTTGACCGATTGAATTTGGAACTAGTTTACGAGAGTAATTTTCGTCACGACCTACCACGTGAGGTTTAGTTTCAGTGTAGACATAGTTATTTCTGCTCTAATTGTTTGAATTTGTGCTGATTTCATTCTTTTTTCTGTTAATCTTTTATTTAAATTAATTTATTTTATTGATTTATTTATAAATTTATCACTTGACATGATATGTAAAAGGAAACGTAATAGTGATAATGAAAGTAAATCAAATAAAAGAGTGCATAAGACTCATAGTTATGAATTGAAATTAGAAATTTAAAGCATGTTGAGAAAGGTGAAAGCCATACTGAAATCACACAATTGTTGGGAATGTATGGTTCAACTATTAACAATTATGTGAAACAGAAGAAAATTCTACAACGTAATAAATTCAGGTAATTTGATAACAACAATAAACAGTCCTAGGCACGGTGTTGTGGTTCCTAAAATGGAAAAACTTTTAAAACTTTGGGTAGATGATGTGTCAGAAACACATTCCTATTAGTGAGACCATGATTAGAGCAAAGGCTAAGGATCTCTATGATGATTTGAAGGAAAGGATGGATGAAATTTCAGTTGATGAGCCTCCATTTAGTGCAAGTCATGGCTGGTTTGACAGATTTAAGAGAAGGGCAGGTTTGCATAGCCTTAAATTAACTGGCGAGGCTGCAAGTGCAAATACTGATTCTGCCTCAAGTTATCCTGATGAACTGTGTGTATTGATTGAAAAGGGCGGCTATTGTTCTCCTCGTGTTTTTAATTGTGATGAAAAAGTTATATGTATAGATAGATGTATGTAGGTATGTTGTCCGGCTCGTGTGAGTCGTTTGTAACAAATGACTCATGCGAGCTGGACCGGGCCGTCTGCATACATCTATCTTTGAAGTTCAAAACAAAATTATATTTTTTCCTTTTACGAATGTATACACAACTTCATGAAGATCCACATGACTGATATACAGTGTACTCTCGATTATCCATTTTGCGAGTTATCCCTGTATGATTTTTCTGTTTTTCTCATGAATTTTTATTTATGAAAATTGTGCTTTGCGCTATTCATGCATTAATGTGGAGTCGCATAATACTTTTCGCTCATTTACTTATGTGAAGAAGACATATTGCATAAAAAAGATCATACATAAGGTTTCTGTTTAGGTAAAGCGATCGTAAAATGATATCATGCTCTTTTACTGCCGATTATATTACATCGCATCTTTTACAGAGTGTAGCGGAGAGACAAATTGTTTCATTGCAATTACATTTTCCCTATGCATACGAAAATTTCCCTTCCTCTCTGTAGTTGTTTATTAGCCCACTGTGTTGTTGCTCACTCGGAAAGTCATACACACACACTGTTGTAATCACTTGGAAGCGTATACTCCAGAAGAGATAGCAGAAAAATGATGCAAGAAAACTGTGTTGAGAGCAAAGAGGAAAGAAACACGAAGCGCATGAGTCGCAGCCTTGCACTCCAGTACATGGACAATTTACTTGATTACATGGGGCAGTGATATTACAGCTGCAAGGAAAATCCGAGCGATCATGAAGAGAAACCTTAATGAATCAACAAAATAAGCTAAGATTACGGACTATTTACAAAATGAAAAGTAAACTGTATTAAGTGCAAAAACGGGTTGAAAAGCATGTAATACGACAGAATGTGAAAAATAAAGCAAAATTTGGAATATACGTGTTTTCAGATTTTTTGTACTTCTTCTCCCCATCATTAGCCTGGATAATCAAGAGTACACTGTAGATCGACACTGTGAGATAGCAATGTAAATACTATATGTGGGTGCCTGAGACATTTTTTATTAGTAAAAGAGAGGCCAGAGAAAGCAATCCTAGATATAGGCATGACAGGTTCAATTTATGCTCAAGTTAAGTATAATAAGGAAGAATGTTCACAGATTTGGATGAGAAATTCACTTTAACAACTAAATTTCTTCTAAAGAAAGGTATTTCTGAACAAAACTGATTCAAATGAAGGCATAATATTGAAAAATTGAAATGAATGTTTAAAACTGTCACTGACAAAATGTATTTCCTTCCCACTTAGAATATGATAAAACTCAAGCTTGAGCTGTAATTTTTAGTCACCAAATGACATTTCTTTGACCAAGATTTAATTCATAATTGATACAAAGCAGGCAATCTGCTTTCCTATGTATTCAGTACAATTAAATTAATCATATCTCAAGCACATTTTTCAGATAATTTACCGTATCTGCCCGAATAAAGCCGACCCCCAAAAATTTCCATTATTTTTTTGAAAAAAAGTAAATTTCGTAGATTTTATGCTGAAGTGTGCCAGGCATTCATGCACGGTTTAGAATACATTATTTGAGATCGAAGAAAAGAGTGGGAAATGGCTTAGTTGTTGACATTTTGAAATATTACTCCAATTGATAACTTTGCGTTGTTGAATAATGTTCCACATTCAGTGACAATAATTTCATTCATCTTCATTTTCACAAAAGGTCAAATATAGCAATAGCGATCTCACCAAGATAATTTTTCAGCCAAGTCTATTTCCAATGAAATAAGCATTTACATTGCCCTAAGAAATTGTATTTTTATAATTATACATGTTCCATGTAAAGTTTTACCGTTCATTGAGTTTTGCAGTTCAAGCCGTTCCTCATACCTTAAGAGCAGATTTCTCTTTACTTACCGAAATTCAAACAGTTGAGCATCCAAAACCGTCAACGCATTTTGCGTAATCGTCTGCATAGTCAATTTTAATAGATTCTATGAATGGGGTTTTAACATGCAAACAAACATTACAATGGTTATAGCAATAACTACAATAGTCAAGTAAAGCTGATAGGAACTTCTTTTAATGGCTAATGAAAAATAATACAAACTGCTAACTATTCTTAATGTTACATAGGCATAGCCCTGAGAAACGAAAGAAAATACCCAATAGTGTTTAAAAACAAAAGAACATATTCTTAAACAAAAATGAAAAATTAAAATTGATTAACTGAATCAGGTACTATGAGTATGTTCTGCATCACTACTTCTTCTCCACTGGAAGACTTTTCGCTGGAATCATCGTCCCAAAGAGCGTCATCTTCGCTTCCATCCATATCATTTCAAAAGCAGCATTTTTTTAATCCTTTTATTATAGATTCATTGGATATGGCATTCCATGCAGTTTTGATCCACTGACCTAATTGGGACACTGACGGTCTTTTTAATTTTTCAGTGGGAGTCAATGGATGATCATCAGCCAGTAACCACTCACTATACTGTAGTCGTAAATTGTCTTTGAAGGGCTTATTTACAACTACGTCTAATACTTGTAGTTGGCTGGTCGTACCCCCTGGTATAATGACAAGGTCGGTGTTCATTTCCTCTCGTGAAAGTTGTTTTATCTCTTTAAAAGCATCTAAAATTAACATACCGTGCTGTCTCAAAAGTGCGCCTGGTTGCTTGTTCCAAACAACTTTCAGCCAGTCTTTCATCAGCTCATTGGACATATAACCATCTTCCTGACAACGAAATATGACACCAGAAGGAAGCTTTTCCTTGGGCATTTTTTTTCTTTTTAGTATCACGTAGGGTGGTAGTTTGTAACCGTCAGCTAACACTGCAAGCATTACAGTCACTTGTTGTTTTTCATTGCCACTAGACTTCACTAGGACGGATTTAGAACCCACATCCACCATTGTCCTACTAGTAGGCATGTCAAAATACACAGCAGTTTCATTGGCATTACACATATGACCAAGCAAATAGGCATTTTTTTACGAGGTTGAATGACATAACGCTGATAGGAAAGAAGTTGATCTTGAAAGTCACTAGGTAGTTTTTGAGTGAGAGTTTTGCGCCTATGTAGAGAAAAGCCACAACATTTCATCATTCGTCTTGACCACCCCACATTAGCTTTAAAGGAATTCCTAGGTATTTTAAGTTCAGTAGCAACTTCCAAAGCCTTCATTTGCAGCACTTCGCGAGTCACTGGCAAACCTTGTCTACGCAAACTTTTTACATATTCACATACACGTTCTTCGATTGCCTGAAAATAGCCAGTCTTTGGTCCCGAAAATTCACATCTAGTTGACTTGGCCAATTTCAACTTTTCTTTCTGCAATCTCCATCTATGAACATTGGATTCACATAGTCCATACTTTCTTGCTGCTTGAACATTATTTGTTTCTTCGGCATATTTAATCACCATTAATTTATAATTTTCATCATGAGTATTATGCTTATTAATGCAAATTTGTTATGGAGATGAACCCTTAATTTTTACGTGGTCTCCCATTTTAGTACATGGGGTAGAATAATTACGGTTTTAATATCATCCACCAATGTTGATATAGGATCATGTGACCACTCAAATAATGTGAAAACCCCAGCATTAAACGGTACCAAAGCACAGGTAGTGTTAAATTCAATATCACTTACTCATTAATATTCATCGTAGGTCAGCTATTTACTTTACAAAAAATATAGTACTATCATTTGGATGCAATGGCAATGAGAGACGTGCTGCCATCTATGGGCGACTACGAGATTTAACCCTAACCCAAATTTTTTCCTCGGACTCGCATTTAAGCCGAGGATTGATTTTTTCATGATCGAGTTTGACAAAAACATCGGCTTTTATTCGGGCGATACGGTATTAATGTTCAGCTATACTGAGTGACATACAATTCTTTCCAACTACACATGCAGTAAATATTAATTAATGATTTTAATTATAACAGATGCAGTAATGCATTACCATTAGGGGAAGATGGCTCTTGAGCACGGAGTGTGACATCTCCTGCACCAGGCCTAAGAGACTGGTAGGTGGTATGACCCATGTGACCACTGACAGCATGATTGGCTAGATGGCTGTTATGCTGGTTTTGCTGGGAATGGTTTGACTGGTGCAAGTGGTTTTGGCTCTGGTGAAGCTGCTGTTGTTGATGGAACTTGGAAAACGCAGATGAGGATGATACAACAGTTCCAGCAGCTACTGTTCCTTTGTCCCCAACTTCATCATATGGATCTTCATCACTGTGAATACTTGATGAATCTTTAAAAAATATAAACAAACTAAGTTAAAAAAACATCACATGCTTTTGGCACAATTTTAAAAATCCATATTCACTATGGGCTACAAAGACAAACAAAGCCTTATTAAATTTATTAATGAAAAACAGTTGGTTAAATTCCATAATTTTTTAATTTTACAACCAGTTTCGCTAAATGACTAGCATCATCAGGTGAGAAAAGTGCTTCAAATATCCTTTATATACTAGGTTGACAGAGGGGAGGAAAGCAAGGGGGGAGGGAGAAAAAACAAACAAACATGGGGTAATTGGTGGATGATGGGGTGGGGGTGGTAACCGTTAAGGACAATGTAATAAAGCAACAAAGGTGGCAAAGGAAGTGGGTGATAAGTGGAAGTGGATGAACAAAGACAAAGTATTTACAAATGAGTCAATTTGGGTACACACAATAAGGGGGAGGGATTCAGTTGGTAAACCCCGCTCTTCGAGAGTTTGTCAATAGGATCTTTAACCCTAACAAATATTTTTGCTAAGTTGGTGGGGGTGTAGAAGGTGGGTCTGAGATCGTATTTAGGAGACAATTTTGCCAGTTTATATGTCAAATTGCCAAGGAACGGGATTTTTCACCAATGTGAAAATTATTAATTTCCGGGGGATGGCAATAATTTTCAGAGCTGCAATTCGTTTAATTTTAATGGAGAGCAGGTGATCAATTAATTTCGCATTATAACCATTGTTGACTGCTATTTGCTTAATGGTGTTTAGTTCTTTTGTGAAATAGGAAGGGGAGAGTGGAATGTTTACTAGATGGTGTAAAATGGAGTGGAAGGAGGCATGTTTGTGAGAGCTTTTCCAGTTCTTTTAAACTTGTTAAGAGTTTATTTCACTGAATTCAAAACAATTTTGAAATTACAATGGTGCAGCGCAATAATTTCAAACACCCTTAAACATTGTCACCTTTGGTAACACGTCATTTTAGAGAAGTGGTTCCCAAACTGGGGGTGTGAGAGAGTTCCGGGGACGCGAAGCCATGAGAAAAAAAATCAATTTTTAATGTCAAACTCAGCTGAAATAGTTTAAACATATTTTTCAATCTTCCCAATATGTACCAGATACATGGGTAGAATAATTATAAGTTAGTTGATCTTGATCAATGATGTAAATACGAGTGCAAAGGGTTATATTTATTTCAATCAAAAACATGGTGAGGCATGACGGTTAGTGAAAACCAAAAGGGAGGTGTCATGTCAAAATGTTTGGGAACCACTGTTCTAAATCCTAAAGTTTTATTTAAACAGAGAAAATAAGAACTTTTTACTGTTATTATAATTACTCTCATTTTTTTCTCTTTAGCCTTCTTAATACAAGGGGGTTCCTAGCATCCCTAGCCTAAGTTTGTCTGTATTCTTGAAAGCTGAAAAATACAATTTCTGAAACTAATGGGCTTTCCTGTCTCACTTTTTATAGAAAAAGTCCATTTTTTCAATTTTTTTACTGTTGAGGTTTCTATGATACATAAAGACAAACTTATGCTGGGATTGTTAGATACCCCATGGTATTAGAAAGGTTAATTGGATATAACATGTAACACTACATGGAGTCCCTTAGCTCATAGAGATACCCAATTATGTCTATGATAACATACCTCCATCAATTGAATCCTTAGGTCTCCTGCTTTGTCTTTTAGGGTTGAAAATGAATTTATAGATGAGTCCTGAAACTATGCCTCCAAGAAGGGGTCCAAACCAATATACCTGTAATAAAAACATTTTGTCAATGACTTAATGAGCAGAGAGCAAGACAACTAAGAGTAGATAAATAGTATAAAATTCATCTCTTACATACATTTTCAGCACTTTCTGAAATGAACTAGATATCTACAACATCATCAGATCATTCTGATCCTTAATCTAATAAGTTGAATAATTCCGTTTTTATACATAACTTAGTTTAAACAAGAAAATGTTACATTTTATATTTTATACTTTCATTTTCTGATGTTTCTGGTAAGTGATAAATAAAATAAATTTTCAATCAATTTATAACAAATGACTGTAAGGGCTCTGTTAAATATTAAAAATGAAACTAGCAGGTAGCACTGAGATACCACCTTAATTTTTAATTAACTTAACAAACAAATGTAAGAGTTCTAAAGAATATTAAAATGAAAACAGCATTAAATTGAGGTACCAGTGTAATTTACTTATTCCAGCTTAGGACTGTCTGCATAATGATCTTTGATCATTGCATTTCATCAATTTTAATTTAGTGAGTACAATTTTCTAGATATTTTGTATGAAAATGTAATAATCTTTTGTATGAAAATGTAATAATCTTTTGTTTATTTTCAAATAAATCCAGATCAAGGCAAGCATGATCTCTTTATCAACACAAGATAAAATATTTAAAATGAAATTACAAGGAATGATAATCCAAAATATTCAAATTCACATCATATGAAAAATTATTTTTAATGCAATATAAAGAAATGAATATTTAGTTTTAACTCACCCAATGGTTTTCCCATTTGTTGGTTACAAATGCTGGACCAAGTGAACGGACTGGGTTTAGAGAAGGAAGCTGGAATAAAAAAAGAAACAAATAAGAATACGCATTCACTCATGCAGTACATCAGAACCACTGACCATATAAAGACTGACTATATAAAGCAATACTGATCAGCAGGAAACTGAATGCTCTCTCATCCCCTGAGAAAGAAGACAAAGCACTTCTTTACCACTTCAAAGAAAAGAAAGTTTCCAAAAGTGCACGAAATGAATGACCTCAGATTAGTCTCAACCAATTACTATTATATAAACATGGAAGAGAATAAAGAAAAATACATTCTCTAATTTCTTCAAAACACGTTATGCATAGTTTTTTGAAATCAATATGACATTTAAATAACAGAAATTCTTGAATGTGTTCATAATAATTTCCATTTAAGTGAAAAAATGAAAAGTTTAACAATCACGTTAATATGCAAGGCCAACCAACTCAAAATTGATTAAATGCATTATTTCTCAAAATATCATAGCACAACACCGAATACAATAAGCTGGGTAACAAGGGCAATGACTACAATAGCTGCAGTCAATACATGACAAAATGAAATTAGAAGTGAGAAGTTGTCTAAGGCAGTGTTCCTCAACCGGTGGGACTTGAAAGCCATCTGTGGGACCAGAGCTGGCTGAGGATATTTTGGCACCCCAATCGGTTAGACTTTCTAGCACCATCTCCTTTATGAAGTTAACAGTCTCAGACGTAACTTGATGGAATTTTTCATATTGTTGAAATAAAAAAGATATACTTGGTAATTCCACAAAAATTGTTTTAAATAAATTAATTAATAAATAAATTTTTGTTCAATTACCAAGTATATATAAATATTTTTTATTTTGACCTTCTCCTTTGTGTCTACCAATTATTAATGTACTACTTATATGCCTATAAACGTGGAAATACATTTATTAGAAAAAGTGAGGTTTTTCTTTATATCATGGTGAGGCCAGGGTTTCTTGAAAAGGCGGTAGGTGGGATACAAGAGGCAAAAGGCTGAGAACCACTGGTATAAGGTATCTTGTGGCCTGTAGCACTTATACTTGTGGGGCCCCATTTCAGGATTTAAATAACACACTGTTAATAATTGCAACAACTGAAAAACATAATTTTAGAAATAATAAACAAATTTTTATTACATCATACTTGAACTCTTAGAAGATTAATACTGCCATCCCTCGAATAATGGAGCAGACATACGTACAAACCTACTCAGATATTGATTTGCTATTCTAGTAACACAAAAAAAAATCGAAACCTGATACAAAAATTTAATGTATACAGATGCTCTTAACACTAGCACACCTACACTGTCACACTTTTGGCAGAAAAAGACTCACATGACTCTGAGTGAGGAACTCTTCAATAGAGTCAGAAAATAAGAGGAAAATGATTAATAAATAAGGTGACCGAGAGAATAAGCATCACTAATCCCTTTTATTGATAATAATAATGTACACACATACAGGAGCGGCCCGAGGTATTTTGGCGCCCGGGACGAGAAACCGCACTGCCCCCCCCCCCCCCCCCCCCCCCTCCGTAAATTTTTGTTAAGATATTTAAAAAGAACTCGTTCATTTATTTATTCATTGCCCCGTAAATTGATTAATAATTTAAAAAAGTAAAAGGAATTTTGTATATATTCCCGCCCATCAGTGGCGGATTCACGAGGGGGGGGGGGGGCGATCGCCCCCTCCTTGGATAACTCCATTGCACTCAACTGGGTGCTTTCTTAAATTCATTCCGCGCAGAATTCCTCAATTATACGCCGCATATAGCAAGGGAAAGAAAGATTTTGATAGGGGTAGGGATTTTCAGAATATAGGGCCGTTGGCAGGGGCGGATTCGATAGGTGGAGGGGCGATCGCCCCTCCCTTAAGAAATTTCTGGATCCGCCCCTGCCTCCGACCCCGCAATATAAATTGGTGTCCAGTATTTATTCACCTGCAAGTTATGTAGAGATAGATGGTAGGGTTAGCGCCCCCAATATTTAGGCACCCCGGACCGACGCCCGGGGCGCCGGTACCTTGGGCCGGCCCTGCACGCTCACTCGAGCACACCCCCCCACGCGCACACCCGCACGGACACAAGCTCACATACACTCTTTCACACACGAGAGCACATGCACGCACCCTCAAGTTTGCGCTTAAGCACCCCAAAACATGGGAGCTCGCTGAAGTTACCTCAATCCTCAGGCTAGGTTAACCCTCGATGCATATGAAGCAACCGTGAAAATGAAGAACATGCCATAATTTATACTACACACGCACGCGCACACACAGAGATATCATCGAGAAAATAGTGAAAAAACGGCAATTTGGGAATATTATGGATGATAATTCTTTTAAAACAAATGAAAATGTCAAATTTACATAAAGAGTTATCTGAAACTTTTTAGTTATATTCAATTGACCGTAGTTATTTTCTATGGCTTTCACTACATTTTTTAAGCACATTTATTTTAATTTTATTAGTTTCATTATTACTGAGTACTTTCGATACATCACTCACTAATTATTCCATACTTTCATTACTCTCCATCTAATGACTAATTCACTTGCCACTCTTAAATAAACAGTTTGGCCAGTTTGACAGATTCTTATCATAATTGATGGTCGGCCATTAAGAAATTGAATTAAATGGATTTCGACATGACACAGCATCTAATATTTATAAATAGCGTGAATTAATAATCCAGAAATTTTCCTTCGTCTACCTTAACCAAACCAACCTGACCAAAAAGCCGTCCTTTAAAAAAGGAAAATTGCTGCGATTTAGCATATTAAAAAAAAAGCCTCTTCGAGTTCTCCGAAGATTTTAAAAATGAACCAAGTTCGCGAAGGCGGTGATAGGGTAATGGAAAACGAAAAAGGGGAGATGAAATAAGTTTTTTCTAGGCAGGAGAGAGAGAGAAAGGAGGGGTGAGAAGAGCATCCGGTGGTGCCTTCCGAGGGTGCGAGAGGTGACACTGGGGGCGAAGAAGGGATGGGAGGAGAAGAGAGAAGGGAGGAGGAATGCAAGGAGAAGCGGCCAACAGCTTTCCTTTGCACCTGCCTCCCTTCCCCATCGGCGCTTATTCCGTCAACCCCTCCCCTCTTCCTCCTCCCTCTTCCACCCTCCACCTCTACGCCCCCCCCCCTCTCCCTTCGCTAAACTCCCCCCAAAATTTGCTCCAATAGAGCCTGCGCTCAATGTGTAACCTTGCGCCCAAGCGGTGGTCATCAGAAGTCGTGGCGGCGGCACGATAAATGGATGTTAACATCTGCGTAGTAATTTGGACTAGTCTTTTCATCTAATGTTAACGCTCCCAGTCGCTTCCTGTTTATTTCTTAACAGTTTAATGCGTGAAGTCGACAATGGCATAAAAAGTCACTTGGAATAAGATAAAGACCAACATTGCGAAATACTTTAGGAAAACTAACTTAAGTATTTAGTTCGTGTCTTATGTTCGGGCAATGCCACCGGACTAAGGCTATTCTTTCTTGAAGTGGTTACGTAAGGTGGAGAGAAAACATTAAAATTAATCATTCATCTAAAGAACAATAATTCGGATATATTACATGACTGCTGAATTAATTAAAGGTTTAATGCCTCGCATGGCTCTTACACGTGCGCTTATCTTTCGCGTCCATGCAGAAAATTGCTGATTTTTTTCTGCAGCAGGAATATCCATAATTCGTTCATTGACTTCGGCTCATTCTTCATTTTTTCTTCGAACGATTCTTACGAGGCTTAGGGCTACATATTTCATCAGGGAGGCTTTTAAAATGCATAATTTAATTTTTTTTATTCAGCTCGATTATTCATGAAAGGTTTATTAAGGCTTCGGAGAGGTTGCTCATTGTAATTATCGGTAGTAATACTTTCCTTAACACCATTTCGTGTCAAAGTAATACAGGGTGGAAAATATAGTATCTAACCAAAGCAGCATTCAATTTCTCAACGAAAATTTTTATTTTGGCAAAAATAACGACTTCATAAATTTCGTATTAACTCAAGAGCAAAAATTTTTCCTAATTCAATCGAAAGAACTAAATCGTTTCCCAAAAATAAGGAGCTCATTAGCTCTTCTATTAGAATCCGACATAACGAAGAACAATGCTCAATTATCCTAGCGTTTTTTTTTCAAAGTGAAAAGTAATGCATTGTCAGAAGTGGGAAACCTGTAGAAGCACAAGCGAAAAGTTCTCTTTTCTCGTCTTCGAATTTTGGAGCCTTAATCATAAAAGACTCCCATGTATCCCTAAATAACACGATGTTTAAACTACGGGTAATGGATATACATAGGTAACCAAAGTAAAACTAGGAGTAACTCAAATTGGCATATAAAACAACGCATTCGAACGATTAGGCAAACAAAAACTTGCAAAGAAAATGTGATAAAGCGATTCCTGTCATTTATTACCGGAGCCCTCTACTACACTAAGTACGGTGATGAGGTATCCTCTTTTTCCGTTTCGATATATAAAAATTTGTATAGGCACATTTTCCCCACGGACGACATGAAGAATTTTGAAGTGGAAAACCATAGCTAGAGACCTGATCTAGCGCAACGCAATGCTCTGGGAAATTATAACCACTCGATACAACTGCTAACACCGATGTTCACATGGAATGTATCAAGTACATCGATTTTGCTGAAGAGTTGAAACGTTTATCTAAAATCGATAACTATGGGCTAGATGTATATTTTTACTTTCGAGGGGGTTAAGTAGGTACATTATCGCGCGAATTTTCAATCATATGAGTGAAAACCTCATCACTAAACCGTATACATATTACACGTTTCTTTATCAGCGGAAACAACGATAAAAATGTATTCCAATACGATGATTCTTTAATATTAACAATTGAATAACAACTTCGTTGCTTGCCAAAAATCGTTACTAAATTATTACTAATATATATGACAATTTTAAAAAATTAATATTTTCTTCGGCCTAATCAAAGCAATGACTCTTTCAGATAAAAAGGAAAACAGAAACAAGGGCGCATGTTCTGAAAAAATGTAGCACTTCAATTAAATATTACGAAATATTTACTTTACGTCCCCGATTTCTTTCAGAAAAACTTATTATGAAGTAAAAAAGGTTTAATCTCATACGAAAGCAGGTCATATCGAATGTTATTCTATTAAGTTAAATAATATTTAGAACATCATTGGCGAGGAATCAATAATGAAGGTAAAAAACCGACTGGAGAAATACGAATACTAGGAAGCATTGAATGTGGAAGTTTATTCGAGGTGGAAACAAGTTGTGAGAATATAAAGCCTGAAAGGAATGTCGCTGTGGAGAAGTGGAAGAATGGAGAAAAGGGAGATGAGGGAAGAATAGGGGGAGGCGATTCAGATCAGATAGGAGAAATGTGATATTTGAGATAGGACGAACGGAATGGGGTTTGAGATGGTATATTTAGTGGGAGGGTGTTGAACTGCAGCCGTAACGAAGGGAAGAAAACTTAACTATGACTCAGCAAGACGTATTCATTCACGCATGTAAAAATATGAATAGTGGAGCTTAGCTGTCTTTCGTTGTACCGAATGCTACCTACAGCTAAGACATATTCTAGTATTAATATTTCGGGATAGTATTTTGTGTCATTTACGTTGGACATGCTAAAAACGTACTTTCAAGCAATCGATTGTATACAACTGTCAGCGCCCTTTCGCCAATCATTCCTTAGATTTCACATTAAGTTCAGAAATACATTTTATAAAACCACTGTTCCGAGTTTCTTATCTTAAAATTGTTCCCAACTACCACGGAAATTTACACTCGCACAATATGTTCCTTACTTCACATATAAATTAAATTTTAGATTTAAGAACTGATACATTCCGTTAATTTAATGTATCAATTTTTACAATTCTACAAGATGATAGCCTGCAAGTCACCTTATTGGTGGATGACAATTCCATTACTTCGTTTCCAACACAACTAAACAGTTAATACAAAAGAAAATAGTTCGATATAACCTCTATACCTAAAGGTTATCCAGCAAGGTATACAAGTTTATTGACTGACGAGATAATAACGAGAGGTTGTGCGTAAATGTATATACACATACATAGAAACATATAGGATCTTCTCACACAGGTAGTATTACGGCGATCTGTCTTTTGTTGGAGCGGTCAGATGGCCCTCCTTGCCACGTGCCCTAGGTGCTTTTTTGGTTACCTTCGAAATAGTAAAGACAACCCTATTCCTACGATAATGGTAGCAGACTTCCTCGGTTACAATGCACGCACCCGAAATGGGTGCGTGTGCACCGGTCCTATATATTTCTTGGAGGTTTTCGACCGACCTCTTCGGCTGTGTCGGTCGCAGTCTCGGGAATCTTGACGCCTTCCACCTGCCAGTGTTGCCCCCTCTCCCCGAACACCGGCCTCTAACCTCCCTCCGCGTTCACCACTCTCATCTACTCACACTCCCTCCTCCTTTTCCTCCTCCTCCTCCTCCCGCTCTCTCACTCTCTCCTTCGCCTGACCGCCCCGTCTCCACATCTGCCCTTAGCAACGGGTGGCCCTTAATTGGCATGAGGAATGCCGGGTGTGGAGTCTTAAGGCAGGCACCATGTTTTCATAGCGACCTCTGCGCTCCTAAGTTCCCGATGAGATCCGGAGACGAGGTCCTTTTTGTCTGGATGCGGTCTGGGGCAATGAGCGATTAAGCTTCTTCAATTTCGGAAGAATTTTTCATTTGGGGAAAATTTATTTTCTCACTCGAGAGATTTTTTTTTCGGGTGAGAATTTTTCCCATGATTCCAATCTGTATACCAAAAGTAGAAGTAGGTACTCTAAAATTTTATCGTATAAAATTAAACGAATAGAACCTAAACATGTCACTCAATTAAAACCACAAAGCTGATAATATCAGGTGATGGAACTCACGAAGATTCAAAACGGTATAAATTCCCGTAACCGAGAATTAAAAAAAAGAACATTTAAGACTTGTCGAAAACTCTTCAATGAGATCCATAACGGATAATTATGGATAGATTAGGGATTTCCACAAGATAGGCGCCATGGGATGCGAATGGAAACTTTCGGAGATTTTAGTAAAATGGAATGTCAGGAGGCAAAAAACTCGAGTGGTAGAAGATAAAAGGAGACAAAAAAGTGCGCGTGAGAGAGGAAGAGAGAATGTGGGCCCGGTTAATCGAGATATAAAAAAAACATCTTAACGAAGAAGAGCTGCTATTAGGTAGGGCCGATTGCCGACAGAGATTACTAAGTGCCGAAAAACCGCTGAGTTTAAAATTATGGTGATGAAGCGTGCACGAAATACAGATCGGAATATACGCTGGATTCGCAATAAAATTCGCTTTTTATTATTCATTTTTAATACAGGTTTACTTTTTTTTTACGGGCATGAGATACAGGATACATTTACCCTGAATAATTATGACTTTAAATTCAACTTCGAAAGTCAAAAGGATTAATTAAAAAAATCTCGATCATTTAATTAAGGCACGACGTGAACACAGGTGAACGAGATAATTAACAATGATTGAATTGTCTAATTTTTCAAATTTGCATACACAAGCGAGAGATTCACTAGCCGCTTATGAAATAAAATAATTTATAAATAAATAAAAGGGTGGATGGCATAAAGAATTTTCGACTTTTTATACAATTAGTGGTAATTTTAATTCGCTCAACGCCATAAAATGTCGTGACGTTCTTGGAAAACCCCATAATAATGAAATTGCGCCCTATTAAACATTAAAATTTACCAATTGAAGAAGATTCACAATGCCTCAGAATTTTCATGATATTTTGAAAGGAATTTATTGACGTGTTAAAGTGCTTTAAACTTATTCGACCATTTCATGAAAAAATTATTAGCAAAGACAAACCTGGAAGAACTGGTAATAATTTTTTTAAATACGTCACAAAAAAGATTACGACTACGGCAATGGCAATGAATGAATCTCGAATTCCTTTTTCCAGTCTAAACTTATTCTGTTACAAGAGAAATTATGACGTGTATGAAACCAAATTTCACATAAAAATCAACAGATGAGAGGAACTTTAATGACTGATTTCCATAATTTTGTTCATTTTCGAGTTGATAAAATTTAACGTTAAGATTATTACAATTGTGGGGAAAACATAATGTTAGACAGTTTCTAAATAAACCATTGAATTGTCTCAAAGACAGAAAAATGTACGCTCTAAAATTCCTGCGGTCTGACGTATTGGAGAGTTAGGGCAGGGGTGGGGAAACTTTGGACGAGAAGGGCATTTAGCCGTTGCGGTTGCTTAGGCGGGCCGCATTAACAGATGAAAATGCTTCGGCGGGCCATATTAGGGTCCACATCGGAAGTTATTTGATAGGATGCGAAGGTTTCTATCTGCGAAAATTGGTAATTAAATTAATTTATAGTCTAATTTTCACAATAAAAGCGTTTCCGGCACTAATTTTAACCAAAAAAAATACGGAATTGTCTGTGTTACATTTCATGATTCGTTTTCGTAATGATATCGCGGGCAGTATAAAGGGCTCCCGCGGGCCGTAGTTTCCTCCACCTCTGCGTTAGGGGGTGCGAATGCACCGCTCAATCCCAACACAATACGTTCGACTCCCATAATTGATACAAAATGTTTTTTATTTCCTATTATAATTTTATTTCTACATTAATGTTCCCTGTTTAATGAAAGTAATAAACCTGATCTTATTACATTCGCAAGTAATTCAAGTCTCTGCGAAACACTTTCCCCCTAGGCCACGCAGGCATTAAAGTCGTTCCAGAGTGAAAGACTGGTGATACTTCTGATCGCGGTCAGAAATAAAACATGTCTGTGGGCAGTGATCCACCTGTGGCAGAGACAATTCCCAACTTCTTTCGCAGGGTACTTTCTTTATCCGTTGAGCCCATACGCGATCGTAATACGACACTTAATGCAGGCGTCACGCAGGTTGGCGCAACGCTCCGCTAACCTCCTTTCCTGGGAACTTCGGGGAAAGGCGTAAAACTAGCTAAGGAAAGCCCTTTCAAACCGCTCCTGTCGTTGGAGAAGCTTCCAAGACAGTTGTTTCATTCATGTTTTATTCGACGACACGGATCACAAGACTTCCCGTGGTATAGCAAAGATTCGGTTCCATTGACGCAATATTTACAGGCGTTTTCATTTTTTTAATCACATCCTTTACATATTCCACAAAAAGTACAAAAATTATAGTGATATATAGATATAAAGTCAATGCAATAGCTTTTTCGTGATCTGTATAGAATACGGACGAAAAACGCACGGTATACATGGATCCCAGATATAAGCGCCGGCGTTATATCAAAGAAACATGACGTAATCCAGTTAAGAAGATTCATTGTCTGTCGCGTAGAGCAGCGTTTCTCAACTTTTTGAAAATGCGGCCCACCTAAATTTCAAGAACTTTTCTGCAACCCATCTATATAAAAATAGGTGAGAAAATTCTACAATACTGGCTGAGAGTTACGGGTTAAATTAAAAACAAAGTCATGTATTAAAATTTTCATTAGTTATTATTTACTGCATGATCATTCTGTCTGTCCGTCCGTCAGCTTTTTTGTTTTAAGAGATATTTGGAAAACGTTTTTGAATTAGAAAGCCCTTGTCGATATATGAATTTTCCACAGATTGGATTTTCCGAGTAGTTCATAGATTTTCCGTTACGTGGTTCCAAAATAGGAAAACTCAAATTTTTTAATTGTCTTGTAGCCAAACTACTGGACATAATCGGAAAATTCTTCGTGAATTAGATAGATCTTACTGATCTATACATTTTCCACTGATAGGATTTTCCTAGACAATATATTTTCTGCAAGGTGGCTTCAAATTAAGGATATTCATAACTCTGTAATGGTATGGTAGCCAAACTACTGAAGCTACAGTATTGGGGAGTTTTTCACGCAGGAGGTCTAGTGAGGATCTATATTAAAACGTTGCTGGTTTTCCCCTCCCCAAAGTGGGAAGCAAACAAACACCCAGAAAATCTGTAACAAAACTTGCTTAGTTTACTTACTTTAGCAAGGTTATCTTACTTCTTATATAATATTGTTTTCGCTTTACTTTTGCGACAGTATTAAAATATTATTAAGCAACCTTTTTTTTTACTTCTTACTTCTTATATATAATATTGTTTTCGCTACATTGTGACATTTAAAAAAATATTATTAAGCAATCTTAATTTTATCAAAAATTTCGCGGCCCAACGCACCTCCTGCGACCCAACGGATGAGAAACAGTGGTGTGGAAATAATCGGAGTTTCTTACCGCGACTAGTGAGCAGGACAGGTAAGCAGCGCCGAGTGGAAGGGCTGCCTGCCCCTGGAGCCACCGTCGGTGGGCGCTAACCCCGCCGCCCCACCAAGCGGATCCTCCGCCACCCCACGACGCGCCACCGCCTCCTCCGCAACCTCCGTTGCAGTCGGCCATGCACACGAAGTAAGTGAAGACGACGATGAAGGATAAGATGAAGTCTACCCCGAACCTCTCCCACGCTGTGAGGTGTGCGGGAGAGGGAGGGGGAGCCAGCTGCTGAAGGAGGTAAGCGGAATTCGCGATTCCGCTAGACACGGATGACGAGGAACTCGAACCGCCGTAGTAGCCGGGCAACGTGACCCTGGAATTAAATTAAAAAGGGATACGAATTAAAATTTCTCCCCCGTCACGGAAGTAAAGAAATACGGGAAATGTTATTATCAGGTTTTTGTCGCTTTTTTTAAAATCATTTACGTTTTCACTTTGCCCGTTCGTCCGTGTGCAAAGTTTTGAAGCAAGGAGAAGAGTTGGGAAGGCAAGATTTTCATGATATTTTCGGGTGGTGAAAGACAGGAACCTATTGATTTTGGGGCCCGACAGTCTGTCCGTTAGCCTTTTCACTGTATTTTTATAAACTCCTTGTGAACCTTCTATAAGGATCCGTTACTATAGAATGAATATTTTCCCCAATTCTAACAATCCTTCGGCCATTACTGCTTTTTCCTTCGCCAAACAGAAGTGGCTGAACACAGAAATACGTAAATTGTACAGCAAACGAAGCACACTTGAATTAAAAACCTATAATTTACATCTCAAAATCACCAAAAATCTTTCTCGCACAAACATTTTCCTCTTTGATCAATACAACACAAAGATGCACAATGTCATAGAACATAAAATTGAAAATAAAAAACTTAAATTACGGAAAAAAATACTTTGTCACCCTAAAACGTCACCCACACCTAGTCCATCTAAGAATTTCGTTGTTAACTTATCAAAATCTAGATAGAATTTTTTCGCGATTACAATACTTCGTATATGAAAAAGTAAAAGAGGCACTTTTGGAATCAGCTTTGGTAGTTCTTTTATACTTATTAAGGGTTTATTTCACTGAATTCAAAACGATTTTGAAATTACAATGGCGCAGCGCAATAATTTCAAACGCCCTTAAACATTGTCACCTTCGGTAACGTCATTTTAGAGCAGTGATTCCCATGCTGGGGGGCGTGAGAGAGTTCCAGGGACGCGAAGCCATGAGAAAAAAAATCAATTTTTAAAGTCAAATTCTGCAGAAATAGTTTAAAATCTTCCCAATATGTACCAGATACCTGTGTAAAATAGTTACGAGTTAGTTGATCATGAATATGTAATGACGTAAATAAGAGTGGAAATGGTTACATTTATTTCAATCAAAAACATGGTGAGGCATGACGGCTTATTGTTAGTGAAAACCAAAAGGGAGGCGTCATGTTAAAAATTTTGAGAACCACTGTGTTATAGCCTCCGCATCCGATAGGATCACAAGTCCCTCACCGTCCGTCTCCATCAGATCACCATAATGGCCGAAAGCCACAAAACACGAGACAAAGAAAGCAATGCAACAAAACCGGGAAAAGGTCTACGCATGTTGTACTTCTACTCCGCATTGTTTATATTGTATTTGCTAGAGCACAAAAAATGCAAATTTCTCCTGTAATCTGGGAATAATAAAAAATCCAATGAAGAGTATCACTTCGTAACATATGCCGACTCCGTACTGAACAAAAACTTTTCATAAGTAGACGTCTTTCTTTATTTTTGTCAGAAACCTTTTTTTTTTAGCGTGACGATATTTGCGCAGCGAAGTTTTTTGATCCACAACTCGCAAGCCGGGCAACGAGTTTAACTGGCTCCGAAACATCTGTGTACATCTGTTTTTCGAAAATTTCTGCCTGCCTCAGACGTCACGGCGGTGCTTTGTTTTGGCCCAATGTTTTACGGGCCTGAAGAATAACACAAGGAACCTTCCCTAGGAGCTGTTTACCCACCGGACTAGGGTTTCAGAGTATTTTCCTATTCCTTAAATGGAAATTTAGAGGCTCGCTAGATATGGAAAGAATTTAGAATTTCCTTAAATTCTGTTTTCTCGAAAGCTGACGTTGATACATAAAATGAAAGTGTAATCTGCCGTTTTTCCGGTGTTAATAAAATAAATTTTTCGTACGATTAACTTCTTTCGTGTTCGTCCTTTTAGCCTGCGGAGAAAAAAATATTCTTCCGGCAGTGAAGTTTCTGCAAAACGAGAGAGAATGTCGTTACGCCTTAGGGCACATTATTGACAAATTGATTTGGTTTAAAAGATTCCTGGAGATTTTAAAAGCATGTTTTCCTAAATATAGTAGCTCATTAAAGCGATGAAACTTTTAAAAAGGCATCAACTATTTGCTTTCAATGACTGAAGCTAAAATGACCCAAAAAATCAACCATCTAAGCAAACTTAATTTTTTCTAATATTAGTTGATTGATATTCAGATGTATTAGAACTTCTACGCCAAGCAACAGTGAACGCGACGCCATCGCGAAATTAGAAATGACGATTCCTTAAAATGTTTATTACCCATATACTACAACCGTACCTACTTACATCGTGAGCACTCCGCAACTTAACTCCCAACATTGTTTTCGAGAAATTTCTCGATGAAATGTGACCAAAATTATGTCGCATAAGAAGTAGAAGCAAAACGGCTTCGATCGCTCCACTATCAGGGAAAGCTTTGAGTATAATTTAAAACTAGATTAGAGGTTTCAACAGGGGTAATCGTACTCATAGGAGTACGTCCAGAGTTTTAAAGGCGTACGCGATAGTATTAAAGATCATAACATTTCTTCTTACTTCATCTTCCATGAACTACACCGGAATCAAAATTTGTAATGCTACAACAAATAATGAAGTTTATAAAATACGCCAAAAACTGTGAATTATAGCGTTATGAACATGAGTTATCTATTTTAACACAAACGTTATCAGTTACTATCTCTTTAAAATGCACTTGGGGATACGCCACCATTAAAAAGATGCTCAAAGGGGTACGTCAGCAAAAAAGGTTGAAGAGCCCTGCTCTAGATTAGCGGTTCTCAACCTTTTGCATCCTTCGTCCCACCAAACATTTTGTCAAAAAACTCCGAACCCAACCTTTTCCATGAAGTGGATTTTCGCGTTAAATTCATTTTAGTATTATATGGATCATTACCGGGCACTTTTAAATATATTAAATATTGCAATAATTTTGTTGAGAACGGGTTTTATAATTTTTATTTTCAAAACTTCGAGTCCCACCTAGACGACCTTGGCGTCACGTTAATTGAGAAACGCTGCCCTAGATCAGGTTTCTTCAACTTTTTTGGGTGTCGTGCCCCCTTGAGCACTTTTTAAATAGTCGCGTCTCCCTTACTATATTTTAAAGCGACGACGAAATTAAAAACACCTGTATTAAAACAGATAATTTGTGGTTATAAATCTAAACAATTAAAATGTCACAAATTTGCTTTAGTCAACTTTCCAAAATTCCAGTGCGTCATCAATTTCGCGAAAAAGATACTTCCCAACCTCTCAATAATTTAACTATGATAATTAAGCTATTTCTGAGTGATACACGAAAATAATTAAATAATTTTTCCATCCCAAACCCCTTTGATCAGTAAAACTTAGCATACATTTTACAGCGTTATTCGTAGTGTTAACAATACAAACTGTGATTACGAAATCAAGCTGAAAGACGAAATTTGAAGAAGAATCATAGCCATTAATACTTTCGCGTAATCCTTTATAAATCCGACTGAAAATCCCTGGTTTTGATTAACCAACGCGATAAACATAAGCATAACGTTCAAATCAGTCAGAACCGATTAATACTTCTCTCCGACAGTGGCGGATTTAAGGGGGGTCGCACTTGGCGCGCATCATGGGTCCCTTGAAGTAAGTGCCCCCGAAAAATGTTTTTATGTATAATCTCAGAATATTAAACAGTATCTCATTTTAAAGGATATGAAGGAAATGTTATTTTATGCACTGCGATACTTAACTTATTAAAATCAAATAAAGGGTTAATCGCTAGATTAGGTTTCAGTATATAGTATTTAGATTGCAGGGTCCCCCCAATTGTTTAGCGCCAGGGGCCCCAATAGTTTAGCACTGTGGACCTCAGAATGTCTAAATCCGCCTCTGCTCTCCGGCATATTCACCCCAAAACATTCTTTACCAACTGCGGTTAGCCGCGGGAATCAATCTGTGAGCCGGACCAAGTAAAAAGTTTCTCACGGCTCTGACATCGAGCGGCAGCAGGTGCATCGGGGGGTAGGGGGAGAGGGGGGAGGGGAGAAAGGGAGAGAAGGAAAGAGGGAGGAGGAGACTTATTGTTAGGGAATAGGGTTCGAGAGTTCCACGCTCCCAGGAGGACGCCGAGATGAAAGAGCAAGCGGACCTATATGGGCAATGAGAGAGGGAAGGGAGGTGGCGTAAACAGAGCACGGAAACGGCACTTGCAAGTGTTTCCGGAGGAAAGGGAGAGGAGATTGTGCGAGTCGGAAGGGATTCCGGAAGGGGGAGGGGGTCAGAAGAGAGGATGGGGGGAGGGGGGGGGGGGAGGGCAGAGAAAGAGACGAGGGGAAGAAAGCTTGACAGATTATTGGGGACGATAGGGAAATCGATTCGAGTGTGGGATCGACAGAATGAGGCGTGGTGTTGTAGGATGGGAGGCGCACCCATCCCCTTCCCTTCCCTTAACTCCCCAGGTCGGTGTGATCAAGAATATTCCCATACCCCTTCCCCACTCAGAACACCTCTCCACGTCCCTATCCCCTCTCCTTTACCACTGCAGAGGGCGCGTGCCACACCACAATGGTCGCCGGGAAGTCGATTAGCACAACAATGGGACGCACAATCGCTCCCCCCCCTCCTTCCCTTTTCCTCTACCCCCCTCCCCCACCCTCTCTCCATCAGTCAACCCACGAGGGAGCTTTTACCACTACGTCGCATGGAAGATGGAAGAATGGGAGAAGAGATCGCTTTCTGCCTTTCTCGTTCACCCCCCTCCCCTCAATCCACCTCACTACTTTCACCCCCTTCCCCCTCTGCTCCTCTCCCCTCCAAAGTTAGTATCTTCTTCATCCCTCACCTCCTGCCGCCCTGGGCTGTAACACACTCCTCTCCCCACCTCCTCTGACATACCTCATCCTCCCCTCTCTCTCTCCCTCTCCCCATCCTCCACCTCTTACCCTTTTGACAAACACACTAACGAACCTCAATTCTCTTCCATCCTAACTTCCCAGCCTCTCTATCGCGGAGAATGCCCGTCGAATGAAAGGGGGAGTCTGCGTATGAGGAAGGAGGTTCTGCCCACGAAATACAAGTGTAAACTTGAGGAGAACGCGAACAGGTTCCCACGTAATATCCCACGGATTTTGAATTCTCGCGTCTTTCACAGTCACACGAAGAACAATTCCGTATTCCCAGAAGAAGCACATAAAGTTGAAAAATTAAGTACTTGTCTTAGGTATCTCCAAGACCCATCACAAGCCAATAAAACAACCAGATATGCATTTAAGATACAATTCAGCCGTATTAAGCTGCGATTAACCGAAAGTAGACCCTAAAAAGTGAATTCTGTAGTGGACTCAGAATATATCATTACGACCTTTAGTAGTGACGTACCGGGTACTAAAAAATACCGGGTACCCGGGGAAGCAAAGAAAATTTACCCGGCCGGGTTGGTTGAACCAATTTTGTTCATGATGTACGGGCTTGCTTAAATGAAATTTTGTTTGAAAAAGAAAGCAAACAAGAAGAATTTCGTGCTGGGGATAATACGTCTTATTCTAAAGAAGAGAGGCAATCTGAAAATTTTCTTAAATGACCTAACATCCCTCATAAAGAAAATCCTTTAACTTGGTGGACCAAAAATGCAGCTATCTTTCCCGAACTGTCAAAATTGGCCAGACATTACTTGTCATCACCTCCAAGCAGCATACCCAGTGAAAGGATGTTTAGCGAGGCGGGAATCATATACGAAGAGCGGAGGAATAAACTCCTTCCGCGAAACGCGGAAAAGTATTGTTCTTCATCATAATCTCCCATTGTTGAAATTTAATTATTAAAATTCTGACTGCACTTTTATTTCATTCTTTACTTAAGAAGATTTTATAAAGTTTATAAGATTTTAAAATCTGGTACTGTTAACCGGTCGTTAAGTAAAATGTTATTTCATGGTTCAGCTTAACTTTTGTTAGAGTAATCAGTTTTTTTAAAGTTTATTATAATTAGAATATCGTTTCTCTGAATGTTTCTTGCAGGCTAAAAAGTAAAAGTAAAATATTAAGTTCCATTTAATGTTTTTACTGTTATCCTTTTTTGCTCATGAGGGACCGAGTACCCAGCACCGGGTCCCAGCGCCCGGTGCCGGGTCCGGGTAATTTCCGGGTACTGAAAATATAGCCGGGTATGCCAGGTACCGGGTAATTGCCGGGTACCCGGTACATCACTAATCTTTAGAGATCAGAATATCGAATATCAGTGGCGTAATAATAGGGTGGCCCAAATGACAGGGGTTCGGGGGATCATGGGGCTCTCGAATTTTTCTGAATATAGAAAAAATAAAGATTTTTTTAACGATCTCTGTTTTGTATCCTATTTTCTGAATAGATTTCCAGTTAAGCACTACGTATTGTTTGACGGGGTAATTTAAAAAGCTTAACATTTTCAACACATTCCTGATATTTTATTTTATTAATAAGTAAAACTTGTTAGGATTTACAATGGGTTTCAGCTTTAATTGGACATATGTATTTGTTGGATGGGGGAGAAAGGTATGAGGAACCACAGATAATATTTTACCGCGGGTCCCTCCGTCCTAATTACGCCACTGGAATTTAATGTAACAACGTTTGTTACGCTGAAGTAACTAATTAATCTCTGTATTAATTTAAATTTACATACCTACCCTGATATCCGCTTATAATACTTGGCATGGGGTGTCAATGCACCCAACATAAACTCTGGCTAAAGCCTATATTGGAGTGTCTTATCGGGTATAAGGAGAATGATCTGTAGTATTTTTCGGTTATAGAGACTATTTCGACGTATATTCTGATGCGCTTTGATCTAGCCCTACTCTCAATAGCACCCGAGGCAGGGGCGTAACTACGGTTTTGGTGCCCCCACGCAAGCCAAGTTTTTGGGGATCCCATTTATATAAAAATATATGAAATTATTATACCGTTATGATTTTTATCGATATTTTTTACGTTTTAATTCCAAAAATACACTGAGACTTCTATAATTCTAACATTATAAGGATAGGACAAAACAACTCCAAACACTTGAGATGGGTATTTTCGTCTCCGTTCCGAGCGATGAAATCTTTCAATCCCATATGCATATTATTACTTCGAATACCTTACGGCAGATTACGGGAAAAATTCCAAGTATTTTTGGGGGACCCCAAATATCTTGGGGCCTCCACGCGCTGCGTGGGCCTGCGCCCCCCAAGTTACGCGCCTGACCGGAGGGTTCATCCGGGTTCAAGACTAAAGAAAGGACGGTGAAAGTGAAGATGTTTGAAAAATTTCTAAAGAGCGTTTCGAAATCCCGGGATCTTATAAAGCTTCAAACGTCCTCTGTGATAGCATAGGAGAGGTTCTCCCGTTTAGTCATTCGAATTAATGGAATGCGAGATGCGATCTTCAGATTTCGATTGGAATTCTTGTCGTGATAAAGGTCCTTACAAGAGAAAACACGAGTTTATCGACCTCCCACCATCTAATATTCAACGTGTGGGGTACTAACCTTTACGACTTTGTCGATGCGAATTATACGATGAGAATATTTAATGAATCGCGACTGAGTGCATAGACGCACGAGTCCATATTATTTGGCACATCAATGAAATAAATCGCCCGCAGGCGATTTCGGCAACGCACATAATAAATGCGACGACTTTGAGGTCAAATCATTTCGAGAATAAGTGAACTCAGGTGAAGCCTAGCTTGCAAAAATGCTAAGGAGCCAGCTAATCTCCTGGAGATGCTCTTGAAAATTTAATCTCGGCCACTTTGAAAATCCGAGAGAGGTAACGACGGAAAAAATCGATTATTTCAACTAACGATCTCGAAAACGATCCTGGAAAATCTCAACTAAAAGTCTACAGATTTCAATCGGAATGACGATCTTGTTCAATTACATAACGGAAATAGTTTATGGCTGCGGACGAGATGAGAGTGGATTTTTTTAACAAATACCGCTTTGAAGGCGGTGTACTACTTCACAAATCTAAACTTTACATCGCGTCACAACAAGCTATTAATTTGCCCAAAAATGAATAATTGTAAGCATAATTGCTGCTAAAGTTTTTCCTCATTCACGCATAACATATTATGGCATTAATTCTAACCATAAGTCGTACTTTGTTTAGCTGAAGAGGTTGTAAGAATAGTAGATGAAAAACCCACGTATATTGGGTAACACGATCAAGACGATAAAGTTAGTGAGATCAATTATAGGACAGAGCGATACCTTATCTATTTTTTTCAGGGAAATTGGTGGTTATAATACGAGAGTCGAGGTTGTAAAATAAAATTACTTGGAAGATTTTTGTGTAATACACCCCCTGGCACCCACAAATTAATTACACGTTCAACTTATATTGGGCGAGCGAATTTACCTGAACTCCTGATGCTGATACTTGAAGAGCTGATGTACCAAGAAAAAGTGTAAAATAAAAAAAAATATTTTAATTCGTTGAAACTGACTTTATCAAATTCTCGTAAATATAACACGATTTTTTCCTTCGATTTTCAAGCACAGATTGAGAAACATGGGGGGCGCACACAGACCGGGGCACTTCTTGCTGAACTGCGCTACTGCTCCCCAGTTAACTCGGCATTGTTTATTTTAAGTACGATGTCAATAGAGCGAATTCGTTTACATGATACATTTATAGAAATCATTCCGTCATTTGGAAAAAAAAATCGCGAGAAAATCAGTGTAGTACTGTGGGGACAGTATCGCGGTTTTGCGCTTCTTTATCGGGCAATTTCGAAAATCAACGCGTGGACCATCAACTTTCGTTCCAAACGGCGACAAATGAAACAAAGGCGAGAGACGAATAATAGGCGTAGCCGTGACCTTAAAATGAACGTCCGCGGTTAGAAGGCGGTTAAAAGTAGGCGAAGGATTGAGAAAATGGAACGTGATTGTATGTCCGACTCGGGGACAGGTCATCCGATGTCAAGGGATTGCGGCCACGAGGGGACCGGACAGAGAGCAGGTGCACTGGATGCTTCGAAATCCTTCGGATTATATTACGTTGGAATCATGCGACTGACGCCATAGGGCTGGATTGGAACTCAAACGATGGCAATTAATAGCAATTCTATTCGGTTAAAATTCTCTTCGCTAATAGGGCAGGAAAATAATGCTTGCAATTTCAATGACTGCACTGGTTAATTAGAAGGAACGCTCGGTTTATTTGGTTAAGTCGTGTAACTAAGTATTGGTTTTGGTTCGTAATGAAAAATTGTGCGCCTCACTTCACATTGAACTCCCATTTAACCGCACACTGGATAACCGGAATGTTTAAAACATTACTATACTTTAAGTTTTTATACTGCATTAATTTCGTACATATGCACGGTAATTACTTGTCCTCTTCCAAATAGATAATTTCATACCTAGTACAGCATTAAATGAACTGTAATCTTACTCAATACAATTACAGAAAACAAGATTTAAAAAAGTGTTTACTTTCTTGATATTTATTTATTTTTCATTATTGTTTACTATTCTATGTGTAAATAGGCTTATATTTCAATCGGAACGGTCTCGACCCCGAGGCAGTCGGTAAATCGGGAGTTTACTGTAGTATAAATAAATTTAACCTTACATTAGATTCCTTGCAGCATAAAATTCGGAAAATTAATTGGTGGCCCAAGTGCGACTGGACCAAACAACAGGCTCATTATTCGCCATGCTTATTAAATTTGATTCGGTTGTTACAACGTCCGAATGGGACCCGAAACTAATGATTGTGTACATTAATGTTTCAGCAGATATGAATTAGGGTGAGTTTAATGCTAAATCTATACGGGTTTTCAGTATTATATATTATGTAGTCTTCCTGTCATATGTAATTATTAGAGAATTTTTATAATCTTCAGACGAATTTTAAGAAACTGAATAATAAAATTTCTTATAAAATCAATATTCTTTATTTAGAAAGAACCTATGTTATAGAAGACTAGTGATGATTTCTTATTATAGCACATTTACTGCATAATAATTAATTTAAAAACTGTGACTTTAACAACCTCGGCGAGAAATTCAACATAGCAAAACCAGATTTATCCGTATAGCCGAACACAAGCAGCAGAAAAAATATACTACAAGAAAAATGAACTTTATGGCTTTTACCATAGTTCATAAACGCGGCG
This sequence comes from Uropetala carovei, assembly GCA_036926305.1. NCBI lineage: Eukaryota > Metazoa > Arthropoda > Insecta > Odonata > Petaluridae > Uropetala > Uropetala carovei. The sequence continues at coordinate 7,991,188 of JAXCHB010000169.1, forward strand.
GACGGTAGCGAAAATACAAACGAAACATTTTTATTTGAACGGATTTCGAATTATGTCCGTTAGCTATGATTCGGTTAACGCCTCGGGATCGAGTGACGGGTGCTTTACGACTTCGCCAGCGATCCTCCTCCCATCTCCAGGGACTTCCCTCTCGTTTCTCCCGCCCCGAGAAGAAAGTGTGGATAAAACATCCCAAGTGTGCACCGGCTGTGGGAAGCGACGAAGAGTTAAGGAACAGATGGGGTGAAAAGGGAGAATAGAAATATCCATCCAAAGTGGCCGTGTGTGAGATCCCTCTGCGCAAAGAGTAGCTCAATTGTTTTGCTTCTGGTCTCCCCTCGTTCCCTCCGTTCACACGATCCTTGGCCCTCCGACTGGCATAAACGATTATCCCACGCCCGCTCTACGTACTTCCTTTAATCGCAGAAGCTGAAAATGAATGACTCGTTCACCCTAGGGTTAATTTACGATAAATAACTTGAACACTCCATCTTGATATGGGGAAAAAGCTCGAAGTTATTCGCTACCAAACAAGGAAAGAATACAATTCTGATTCTTCTTCCCCTCATCCTAATAAAAAGATAAACAGAACTGACTGTTTATCACTAAGTTTAAGCACGCATTAGTCTTTTAAATTGTCAATTTTCTCTCAATTAATTGGATGCATTCTTCATTGAATGCAAAACGGTAGCTAAAGCATATTAAAGGCCTTGTAATACTACTCTGTTATCAACCAAGACAGGGAGTGGAATATGGAATTAACTGTTAGAGTAACCTTACAGAGCTTCCATTTTGTTCGCAAAAATGTATTTCTCGCGAAATTTTGATTTGATAATTCCTTTATCCTAAGTGATTTTATATAGATTCACAATAGTAAGATTTTATCAAATTTCAATCTTTTAGCTAAATTTTTCAGCTAAAGATTAGTCTCAAATTGAAATTTCACAACGTCAGTTTAAATCCAGTTAACATACATATGTAACAAATTCCATTAGATAAATAATTTAAACTCCAAATTCAATCACAACATACGAATGTGTTTTCGATTACTAACATATAACATTGCCCTATAAAAGTTCGTTCTTTCATTTAATGCAGCGCGTAACTTAGTGATTAATAAAAAGAAACACAAACAGAGGAGATACGAAGTTGAGTCCACTGGCAACTTCTACCGGACACATTCGTTAGCATTTTTTTCACAATTTCAAATAAATACTGAGGCGACCCACATTTTTATTATCTAAATTGAACGAAGCTTTCGGGAAGGCGGAGAGAGAGCACGTACAAAATGGAAATACTTAACTCGATAAAAAAAAATAAGTCGAAATACGGAAAGCCCGCCCGGGAATCGTTTCAAGTTATCGGGAATCTAGGGCCTTTAACGACGCGGGCACATTAAAACGTGGTTATTTCCGCAGGAGAGATAAGATCTTTCAAAACCTCACATCATCTTTGTTGGCGGAGCTCGATCCACACATACAGAAAATTGTAGTGGGGTCTGGAATTAATTTCGCGGAAGTTGCTTTCAGATTATGAGTGGGAAAAATTTTCAAATAGCATTGCCGAAAATTTTTTCAGCGACCCATGTTGCTAGCGAAGCTTCCCAGAATTTCCACGATACGATCGCGTAAAAATGAAGCGAAACCCGCAGTTAGTCGCTATAAACGAGAGAAGAGTTCGTAATTGTATTCTGATAACGCGGCCTTTTTCAATAGCTTCGCCGGCTAAATAAAAATGTTCTCGTCCGCGTCGAGGGGACGGAGTTTGTCCGTTCTTCTTTTAACCCTTCACTCCTAAGGTGGAGGGGGAAAAACCCCAAATCCACGCACAAAAATATTTCTCGCTATTTATAGTCATTAAGGGCGAAATCTATGAGTCAGCGGTACAACCAAATATCAGGTGGGATTTCAATCGACTGCAAAAAAATAAAAACTAAAACACCAAAAGATGTCCGGAGAAGTTAACTATAGAAACATGGTGCGATGCTCTCAAAATTTAACTACTGAATTGATGACTGAACTCCGCGAAAACACAAGCGAGGTGAGTCGACTACAACCGCCATAAAATCACGGCCTAAAACTAATAAATTGATGTGTCCAACACATGACTTTCTCCATACGTAAGTTGTCAACCAAAATCAAATAAATATGGCGATAGGGGCAGTTCAACTTACATGCTTCAGCGCTAGCGATTCAATTGTTTTCACTACCACGCGTGCGAGCTGCCCACTAACCGTCAATTTCGAAGAAAATCTCTTGAAATATTCCTCATATGAAAATTTAGTTCAAACAAAAGTTGTAGAAAAAATAACATCTACAACTTTGATATACGTGTATGTTAACAAAAATTCAGTTTTAAGCGAAATATTTAAGAAAAACTAAAATTTTACAAGAGTAAACCGCTACTTCCGGTTGACCGATTGTTATCAAAATCTTTTCAAATTTTACGAATATACAAATCACAAATAGAGAATTTCATGCTGATCTGATGAATAGTTTTTGAGTTACAGAGTACACAAAATTTCTGTCACACACATAAGGACACAGACCAGAGCTGCAAACCACCTCAAAATTTGGGAGTGGTTCGGTTCGCGGTTGGATTCTAAATTTTTGGAAGTGGTTCGGTTCAGACGAGAATTTTGACAAGTGGTTCGGTTCAACTAAATTAATCATTTGAAATACTATTCAGAAATAATTTATCCAATATAAACATTACACATTCAGTATCAATCTGTAAGTAAATCAATCCGCAGTCACTATTATTTTAAATGAAAGAATTTATTTAAAGAATGGAAAAATTTTTATTTTAAATATATTACAATACCATCATCGTCTTCATTTATTTATATTTAAAAAATGGTATTTTTGATCCTAACGTGATTTTTATGTTCATTGTTGTTTACATATCAATTAAAAATTCTCTTAATGGATTCACTTCAAATTCATTTACCAACATACACAATCATACATAATCAGAAAGAAAATGCGCCTCTAGCTTAAACCGCTTTTGAGATTATAGAAAACATAAAAGTGTTTTAAAGAAATCATTAAAAATCAAAGAAAATTAGTTCCTCGGGCATTTTATTTCTTTTTCTTACCTGTAATACACATTATTTAGAGGAAAAAATATTTATAACAAGGGTCTTACCGCCCGTCTCCCAATATTTAACCTCTATAGTATACCACCCGCACTTGCCTTTATTTTCCTTATTCCCACACATACCCATTGCCGCATTGATAATTTCCTCCCTCCTCTCCCTAAGGTTCACCCTCTCTCCGTCTTCCACAAGGCCTTTCTTTTTATAAACCCAAACCCTCCCGAGATGGTCTCCCGCCTCCAGCCTTTCCTTTCCCCTTCCCGTTTATCCCATTACAACCTACCCCCGCAGTAACCCTTTGAGATAGGTTCCTCCTTTCCCTCCCCTCCATTCTTTTGCGTCTTACAAACTACCCTCCCTCCCCCCTCTCTACCCATTTCTCTGTATATACTTTCTATTCTCACCATATCTGCACCTGACGATAGCATTGTAATGTCGAAACCCGGGTCGTAAGAGAAATGAAAACAATGGAAGTTACTAAACGTTATTCCTTAGGTTCATTTATAACAAATAAAATAAAATGTTCGCTATATTTATCAAGAGTTTAGGAAAATTCACAGACCACAATTCACCGAAACACAACTCATTGACTAGGAAAATTCTTTTCCGTAAGCCCTTATTAAGATTTCCTTGATTGAATGATAGAATTGAAGTAGACAGTTTCTTGCTTTCCAATGGCGATGATGCACGGCGTCTCAATTTTTCCAACTTTCAATAATAAATTTATGTAAATAAAATATTTTAATTAGCTAATTGGCCAAAAAATATGGAATAAAATATTACTCCGAATGAATTTATGATATGTAAAACTCTAATAAATTCGATTATTAATTTTTATTGTTATATTTATTGGATATCGCTAGAGGATCGCAGAATTCGCGCTAGGTTAAGGCTTCTGGAGAAATTTAGGTCGGAAGTCCTCTTAGAGGAGGTCTCAGGAATATTAGAGGCACCTACGTACATGGGCAGGCACGATCACGAGGATAAAATACGAGAGATCGACTGTAGGACCGAGCGATATCAGGGCTCGTTGTTTCCAAGGACCATACGGGATCATAATAGGAGAGTGATTCCCACGAGGGACGTTATTAGATAGGTTTTGGTGTGCTGCACCCCCTGCCACCCACCAGTCTGGTGATTTGCAGGATATGATGTAGATGTAGAATAAATTCAAAAAGACACTTTTAGCTCGATTCCAAACATATTACGTATTACTAATTTTTTTCTTTTGCCACCTTAGAAAAGTAATCAAAAGATCAATATGATAGTAAAATTTCGTTACAAGAATAATTTAAAATTAATCGACAGTTCGGGGCAGATTATTCAATATACGAAGTGCGGACATTTATGGTTCAAAACAAACGATTATAAAATATAGAGTGACCTTCTTTAAATAACACTAACATGTTAATTAACTTTCTCTTAAATAAAATTTACTAAAATATTATTAAAAATACACATTTTAGATAATTCAAGGAATTCTGCGGGAAATGAATGCCTCCGATCCAAGGGATCCGCCGAAGTCCTCGCCTGTTTTTGTTGGAATATAAACCACCAAGTAATGGAAATATCCATCATAGGACACCATAGGAGAGTTGGAAAAGGAATGATGTTGTTGAAAGGTCAAGCCGTTGAGAGCAACAATTTGAATTATTCCGAAGAAAAAGATATGAGGAGAGTTAGCGGTGTTCTAAGAAAGACACAGAGGGGCATATTTTCTCAGGTCTGCTAATTACAATGCTGAAGGGGATGATGGTGATGGTAAGGGCATGGATTTTTCTCTCGGCACGAGAGCAGATTACGGCTCCTTTCTAGGTCATTGTAAAACGACCATTTTGCCTGCGTTCAGATAAAGATCTTTCTATATTCTGTTGGTCGGTTTCTGCCTACAGTGGTTGATCCGTATATTGTAGCAGTTGGTGTCCCCATAATCCTCACCATAAATGTCGTCTGTGGATTGCAATAGCGGCAGAGAGGAAAGAGATAGGCACTATTTCCTTTGAAACAAACCCGCTGGTTTTTCCAATGGAAATTCCTGGTCTCTTCGTTGGTCCGTACTTTGTAGCTTGAGATCGAACCGAAACCGAACCACTTTTGGAAAAAATTACGGTTCGGTTTTCGGTTCATTGAAAAATTAATCTGGTTTCGGTTCGGTTCGCGGTTCAGCAAAATGACTGCGGTTCGGTTCAGTTTGCAGCTCTGACACAGACATCATCGAGAAAACGGTCAAAACGTGTTCAGGGGACCTCAAAACGTGTATTTCCGTTGAAATCTCGAATTAGATTTTTTCATGAAAACAATACTTTCTCTATACCTACTACGTATATGGAGAAAGTAAAAAAGTAAAAATAAAAAGCGTCAGAATAAGCACGACACTAAAATGTCTTTCGGTGATACAGCACAGCGTATGAATACATATAAAAATCTCACAGTGCAAGTACTTGCACAAGATAAAACTATCATAATTAATAACGTAATAATTAAAATAATCCGTAAAGTTAAGCCGTACATTTCCATTGTACTAAAAAAAACTTAAGTTAAAACAACCACAAAGCATGGAGGAGACCGCTCCTTCGACGTGTTTTAATTTTCTAAACGATTGCATTATGGCGAACCGAATCCACGGGACTCAAAAAGGGAAACGAGAGATTTTCACCTCTCTGTGGACTAAAATTTGCGTGTGACTAGACGTAAAAAAAGGGGAAAATTGGATTGTGGCGTAGGGGCGTATGATAGGAGGCACTCGATGGGGGAAGTACTTGAAAGGGAGGAGGGGGCGTGCGGGGGAGAGGGGGGAGGGGCAGCGATGATGCACGATCGGTAACAAGTGGCGAGCCCCCTTCCCAGACGACTCGCACGAGTGCCCTCCGCACAATAAGCGCCTTCCGTGGCCACGCACGACCAACACACACACATGTCGCACCCCCCTCTTTTCTGCCTCCCTCCTCCACACATCCTACCCTTCCTACAACCCCCACACGCCTTTCGGATCTGCCGCTCCTCCTGTCGGCCACCATGAACAAAAGCCCCATCCGCAGCTCAAGGGTGTTCCCTTCGGTTGAAAAAAAGAAGTGTCGGTAATAAGTGTTTATCGATATCCTATACACGCATCTGTAGTACGAGATAAAGGCGAAAAGAGCGGATTCGAGAACTGAGCGGGCTAATAGAGAGCGAAAGAGCTTTGCCCCACGGTTATTAAGCAATGCAGAAGAGGGAAGTTCTTCGAATGGGTGCGAAGTCGAGCGAGTTGATTGGACCAGAGTGGGCAAATACGAAAAGTATTTCCGGAAAACAAGTGACATGAAAAATACCGCCTGTGTTGGCTAAAGGGGCGGATTTAACTATGGGCTATATGGACTCGTGCCAAGGTCCCGAGATTTGAGGGGACCTCGAATTGGCCGAGTTGGGGCCTGTATTCCTATACATCGAACCCTGAAAAACATACGGGAGCACCTAAAGGAAATTATCTCTCGGCCCCAAAAAATCTGCAATCCCGGATTGGTTGGTTGTAATCCCATTCGAGCATTTTTACATATGTGCAAATAACAGGCCTTCAAGACCAAGCACTTTAAAAAAGTACTTATCTTAGGTATCTCCAATAGCCACGAAAAGGTTATGAAAAACCAGATGCGCGTTTCGGCTACAAAGCAGCCGTTTTCAGCGGTAATTCATCGAAAGTACATTCTAAATTGGCTATTGGAGATGCCTGAGATAAGCACTTTTTTAATGAGCTCGTTCTTGAATATTTTAGGCCATATGACGAGCACTACAATTCTCTGCTCAATACGATGAACCGAAAATTTTTTCTTCAATAATTCTTATACTGCACTAAGAATGCGGTTACCAAGCAGTGGAATCCGGGAATATAAAAATTGCTGGGAATTAATTTTTATTATTTTGTGCGGATATTTGTTTTACTTCTCGCTTTGTTTCATAGTATTATTTTGTATATTTTTAATAATGTCGCGGTTTTCACAGCACAAAAATGCTTAATGAAGTTGTACGAAAGTACGATATATTTTCGAGTTAGGTGGTGTAGAAAACTTGATAAAATTTTAAAAGTGGTATATGAAAAAAAGGTTGGAAATTTACGATCTAAAATATATGTTAATATTTAATATCTCTCTATATTATAAAATCGCAATGGTCATGATGAGTAACGCTCTAATTTAGTGAATAACTCGATTATAAATAAACTCAGAAGCCTGAAATTTCTCAGAATTTCAGTATTGATGAATCTTTACGTTATGACTAAAAATACTTCGAAAAAGGTCACTGTTTCGACTCAAGAGGATGAATGTCGTTTTCCATAAGATGACACGTAAAAATTACCTTTTTGGTTGGAAGGCTTCCATTCTTTAACTCTTTAAAATATCTTAAAATTAAGTTATCGACACGAAATTTGCGCTAAAACGCCAAAATGAATGAGGATTATTATTCTTAGCGTCGAATACTCAATCTCATTCGAATTAGCTCATATTTTGAATTTATATTCGAGTTTTTTGATAAAATTTTTAACATTTCAATAATAAGATTCCATGGTTACCGGTATTGTTGTCCTCGGTAATTTCCGTGCATATGCACTTAAATAAAGGCTTAAAGATCGAAAATAAGAGAAAAACTTCCTCGAAATGACCGAAGATATGAATTTAATGCAAATACATCGAATGCAGTATTTATGTTATTTATATTTTTATCTATATTACTAAAATCCTATTTCTGGTTCTCTCTCTCTTTAACCCTCGATACCTCAGCCACTTTTAATCTCCGGGAATTTCAGCCCTCGAAGTTTATTTTTTATCGAGTTATTCAACTAATTTTCTTAATTTGTTATTAAAAACCAAACATACATCCCTTATAAAATATATTCATTAAACTCATATTCAAAACATATTCCCGTTAAAGTAATCTAAATCCAATAGGTACATGGTAGGAACGAAGTAACAGCGAGCAAAGGGGAGGGGGGGGGGGGGTGTTGACGAGCGTCAGCGGGTAGGGGGCTTGCCCCCTAGTTGTTAAAATAAAATCGCTGTGGCGTTACGTCAAAGGCTCGATGAAATCTTCCCTGTATTTCATCGATGTAAAATGCTATTCCGATTGACGCATCATCGGGTATATTCTTCTTCTTTTTTAATCGAAGGAACACAAAACACGTATACAATCGATGGCAACAGGAGATAAAATGCACGTGCAGACGAATGCTCCAATTCCTCGACTTACTCCATCAATAGTAGAAATCAGATATACATTCAACATGCTTATTCCATTCGGACGAAACGAAATTATGAAGATAATGCACACAAAGCTCAAAATGAGAAATTATTGACGTCAAAGTCGACTCTAGACGTTCGGCTTTCGTTTCGTGAAGATAGTGGAATTTGTAATTCCACATAATCATCCTAATAGCTCGAATCACGAAAATAATACGGATATTTACAGCGATATGCATCTAAACGACCCTTATAAACACGAGTCAATGAATAAACTTTGGGAGCATAGCTCTAAAAAGGTAATTCGAAATGGTGATAAGTACTTTAAAAAATGATAAAGAGCGTGGAAATAGCTGGTTTCTCTCTTTCCTATCCTTTAGCACGCGAACTTTTATAGTGGGCTAGATTTCCAGAAAAATTAATGCGAGGGATATCATTAATCCGACTATATAAAACGTGTCTAGAATTAGAAATATAACTAAGGGACCAGAAGTGTTATTTTCTAAGATCTTATCTTTTATCATAGGAGCAGGAAAAAAGTCCTCGCTTTTCGTCTCATCGTTGTTCGTCCTTTTTTTAATTCGTCGTTTGAAAATAAATTATCTCTGCGACCTTTTAGAACATTAACTCAAAAAGGTAGAGCGCTTCACCGTAAAACAACTGTGCGAGAAAAATACGAAACAGTTATCAAAATGACAAGATTGTCTCTCAAATATCCATAAGAACCAGATGAGCGTTTTTGATAAAATGATTTTTTAAGATGCATTTTTATGAATTGCATTTATTTTAACTCATTTTCCAGGTTACTGTAAATTAATTTATTTGGAAGGTGTCATTGTAAAATTAATAAGTACAAATACGCGAAATAGTTTATTATAGAAATATTTGCGACGTTGGAACAATTCCATGTATTGCATATAATCCAATGGATTAGTCGGCCTCGATGTTCGTCGTGACCCTGAGGAACGTGTCTACCACGAATAAGAAAGACTTATCGTCCTTATAACGATTTAAATGTATAAAATTTGTTCGATTTCAAATAGATAATTTTAACGCTCTTCACAAGGGCGGATCTAGAAACTTCCCGGGAGGGATGGGGGGGGGGGGGGGGGGATTACTATGACTATGTTTTGATTTGTACACTAAATCCTTGTCAACATTATTTTTATCTTTTTTACCTATCTTTTATTAATAAAACATGGAACATGATAGAATAGTATGGTAATGACCATAAAGGTAGGTACAGTTTTTACTGTTCATATATAATGCTCACAAAATAATTTGATTCCTTGGTATAATGATTATTTTAAAATATAAGGGAATGTCTTACTGCTGTGATTTTTCCCATAACATAAAAAAAACCAAAAAGTCTGAAATGAGTAAAGGAAAATAAAGTTCCCCTTTTTGCTACCCCTGAAGAATGTCCAAGGGAGGTGGAGGGTCAACCGCCCCCATCGCTCCATTTGGATCCGCCACTGGATCTGCCGTTTCATTTGACTCGAACCATACCTTCTTAGGCTGTCAAATAGCAAGAGGAAATCATCTTTTCAAGGAGCGAAAACGCACTGGGAAACGACAATCCCAGAAGTCGCAATTCATCCCTTTAAAAAAATCGCGTAGTTTCATTTCCGAGAAATCGTACTTTGGTGGAAAGCATGCGGACAAAATGCTTGACCGTGGTTCATGAGAGACTTGAACCTAAAGTGAGAATCTTGCAACCCGGAGACGTACTCGTGTTTCAGTAAATGGGCAACGATTGCGCTTTAATGGCCGCTGCCCTTTGGGGCCATAAATAATAGAGCGATGGGATGGGACGGGTCGTACTTGATCTGAAGGGCCACCACCTGCCGCTCGTCACTTTTTTTTACCACTGCCCCGATGGCAGCTCACCCAGTGGCAGAACCACGAAGCGGGGACTCAAACTATCTTAGGGGCGCGCCCCTCCAACCTCACGATGATGAATGCAGACAACATGGTGGTGCACCGGAAGTGGAAGGGAGACGAAGAAAATAGAATCGACGTTTCGAACGGAATATATTAGGGGTTGGGAGGGATATATGTACCTAGCGACCTAACCAGAAAACGACGCAAATGCTGCAAATCCGTCGGTTTACGATACCACCGTCAGTATTTGCAACTGTTTTTGCAATGAATAAACAGACGCACGTTAAATAGGGGAAGATACTAATCCCCTGAGATGGCATTACGGAAGAATGAATAATAACGCCGCTTACGAGGCAATAAGAACGCATTGAGTTCCAAACGAAACCATAAAACAGCGTTAGATTCCGTAATGAAGCTCTGAAAGGAGCTTTTGGTACCCGAAGACACCTATCAAGCTTTATTAAGTCCTTAACTCTCTAAGAAAGATGTACTGAATTATTTGCGGCACGTTCGTCCTGCGTCAAACCGTTACGGTCCCTCAAAAAAAAATCCCCCGCTTCGAAAAGTCACACGCAATTTCGGAATGCGCCGAAGAGTTTTTAATGGATTTCACTCACGTGATAGACTCGTGGCATGCTATTGTGGATTGGCCGGTGCAAGCGAGCGACTTTTCTCGCTCTAGAGGGGACGCATCACGTGGGGGCGAAAACAATTGAGAGCAATCAGACGCTGTCCGCCGCGCCCTCTGTATATATCTCCCTCCATGATGTACGTGTGTTTGTGCTAGGGATTGGAACGAGTGGAAGATGAGAGAGAGAGTCGAAGACGACGAGAAGAGTATGATTAGACAAGGCGTGCGACAGCAGAGAGGATGAGAGAGGAAGAAGAGCAGATGATGATGGAGGAGAGCAGAAAGAGTTGAAGGTCGATAAAGGATTAAGGCAGGCAGTAGATCACGTTGAATACGTTACGAGAAGTGGAAGAGTGGTATGAGAAGAGCGAAAGGAAGAGGGAGAGCGGCAGAGGTTAAGGGGCGTGGAAGGAATGGAAGAGATGAGGGGATTTGGAGCAGACGTGGGGTAATCGAGGAGGAAGAGGCTATGTTCTATAGGGGTATGCTGAGGAGAAGGAAAAGGGTAAGATGAAGAGGGAAGAGGAGTGGTTGTGCGACAGAGGGACGCCGAGAGAGAGGGAGAGAGAGAGAGAGAATGAGAGGGGAGTGGGAGAAAGTGAAGGACAGAGTTCGCGAATGAAAAAATGTTAGTAAACACGCGAAGCGTGCATTCCTCGCAGTGAATTATTCTGCACCAACGTTACCCTAAATGACTGAAAGAAAATAATGGCAAACACACAACTTTCTGTGGTTACGTTCTTGAAAAACACTGCTAATGTAACAACTCCACTCCTAACGTATTGACAACTTACGCATGACGTCGCTGATGAAATCCGCGAGCATTCAAGTTTACATGTCGCGAATGATAAATCCGGTTAAAAGGAAACCCTTCGCGAATGATCAAAACCGCGAATTTGGAGGGTTGACCAGGTGCGTAACATGGGGAGCGCAGGCCCACGCAGTGCGTGGGGTCCCCAAGATATTTGGGGCCCCACAAAAATACTTGAATTTTTCCCGTAATCTGCCGTAAGGTATTCGAAGTAATAACATCCATATGGGATTGAAAGATTTCATCGCTCGAAATGGAGACGAAAACACCCATCTCAAGTGTTTGTAGTTGTTTTGCCCTATCCTTGTAATGTTAGAATTATAGAAGTCTCTATGTACGTAAAAAATATCGATAAAAATCATCACAATATAATAATTTCATATATTTTTATATAAACGAGGTCCCCAAAACCGTAGTTACTACCCTGGGGTTGACTAGATTTTTTGCCGAGTGAAAGACGGAAAATCCATTATAAACTGTCAATTACAGTACGCAGCGACACAATCAGCATTGGTAATGACTTATATTTGTTTCCTTGTAAGAAATTATTGGATTAATAGGCAACAGCAACGACGTGGTGAAGTAGCACCACGTGTCTTTGAACAGTCTCTATCGTCAACGGGAACTCGAAGAGATCCCCGTTTGCGTAAATATAAACAAGAATGGGAATTAAGGGCGCTTCCTTTTACGAGTTAAACCCAAGAATCAAGCCTATCATTGAACGGCTTTTTTTTGGAAATGACCTCCGTAACCCGGAAACAGCTGCAACGTACTCCAACCGACAGGACGACTACGACTGGGGCTCCGTTAATCATTTTCCAGGATATCGAAAAGGCCGCTTAAAAAAACTTTAAAAATTATTTTATACACCGAACATCTACGCATATAAATATTCATTTTATGCTCCGTGACGCTAAAACTTCATCCAAGGTACGAATTCGTAACACCCGAAATAAGCAATATGAACAAGGTATTCCGGAAGTTTATACTGGTAGGGAAAATAGGCGTTATATTATTAAAGTTGAACAAACGCATTTATAATGACACTTTTACATATTTTAGTAAACAGATAAGTACCGATGGCTGAGTGCACCAATCGAGAGGTGGAACCAGTGTTAATACGTTAGAAATGTGATTAACGTTAAGAATACCGTCTATTTTGCCTTCAAGTCAAGACTTATGGAACATCCAATACGTTACGAACAGATATGTTTACAAAGAATAACGAATGTATATGAGCTAAGAGAAAGGTCATTCTACAACTCAATCGGAATTTACATTCGGAGGTGAAGATGGAAGGAAGTATTTTTTGAAAGGGAGAAATACAGCGACGGACGTCTGCGCTGGCGTCACGGGAACGACACTCGTTGGTGAAGTATTCCGGAGAAAAACTGGCATCCTGTCGTGTGACGCAGCCCACGGAGAGAACAAAAACGCGTAGGATATTAGTGCCAGAGAGGAAGGGTGGGCATTTGAAGGGGTTAAGGAAGAGGGGGTGGCTGGGCGTGGGAAGGAAGAGAATGGCTGTGGGAGGGATTCTGGGAGAGAAGGGAAGCTCGGATGAGAGAATGAAGCGGGGACGACTCTTATTATGTACACAATTGTAGTTTTGAAGACAACAAAATATTGCGAGAAAAGGTTGTGATTGTTTTCCTTAGGGCCCCGTACTGTAAAAAATATCGCAAATGATCGTGATAAACGCAAATAATTAAAATGAAGTATCGATTTTCATGAACCTTAAAATCTTATTTTCGCTGAATACGAAAGGTTTGAACAATTACTGCAAAGTACGCTCTACTTTTTTAATATTGCTACCTGCTTTGATTTAAAACTCTTATTTTTCAAAATTAAATTGACTGACATAGAGAGAAAAAATATATTTTTGGATGCTTACTTTATGTTATATTACCATAAAATTATTATAAAACAACTCGAACCAAAACGAAAGAGATATTATGATGATTAAAAATCATTAAACAATTTTCCTTATCGTTTATTAAGTCTAAAATCTTTTCACTGGATTTGTAAGCGCTTCTCATGCAAACGACTTCTACGAGGGACCTCAACCAGTTCACACACGACTATCTTAATATACGATCAATATGGCCTTTTAAATATTGTTACTATTTAGTGCAGTGGTACCCAACCTACGGCCCGTGGGCAGGATTTGGCCCGCGAAGAGCTTTTGTGCGCCCCGCAAAGCCACCATGAAAAAGCAATTCGAAAAATTAAACAAATTTAAATACTTTTATGTAAATTTTGCTAATAAAACTTTTAATGTCGTAATATTTACCATAAAAACCTCATATAGACTATATTTTTACTTAAATGGCACCTCAGAATATAGAGATAACTCCCGATTTAAACTCGAATCCGGTCCGCGGAAGAATTGGCAACTTTAAATGCGGCCCGCCGAAGGATTTGCAACCACTGATGCGGCCCGCCATGTAGAAAAGGTTGGGCACCACTGATTTAGCGTGTCACATTTATCTTCTATATTGCATCAATGCTCTCCACACGATAAAACTCTGCTCCCGCATGATTATACCATTGAATTACAACTATGTACCGCGAAATTCTTAATAAAGTTAAAATTACAAAACAAATTTCCGAATTAAAGGTACATATATAAATTAATTCGGTCATCGAGTCGATAATTATTTATCTAATTTAAATAATTAATTCACTGAAAACCGCCAACGTAGATTTTTAATTATGGCGTGTCGCTAATATGGATCTGAGAGATACGCATCTCGGGTCAAAATGAAGGAAAAATGTAATTCTGCAGATATTATATATTATAATAGCGGCATAACTAAATAAGAACAAGGTTTCTGATAAAATGTCTTTGTTAAAATAATCCGTCTTCTTGTCGTAATTCACCGAATAAATTATCTCCATGGAAAAAGTCTACATACAAGGCACGTTGTGAATTAAATAATTTGATCCATTCGAGTTTTTATCTTCGGACCATAAAAAGTTATTAACCAACACCCTATGCCCTAGAACAGTGGCTCCCAAATTCTGGGCCGGCGCTATGGGTTTTGCCGACCTGTGCAAGTGCTGATTTTGCCGCCCCCACCCAATCTCCCATTGCTTTTACAGTAGTACGTATTTAAATAATATTACTAATGAAGTACTCTCAAGAAACATGCAATATAAAACAATATTTCATATTTTACCTTTTATCAATCAAGAAACAGACCACTGCGGAGGACGTTGCATCTTAAATGTGGGCAAAGTGTGAGGTAGTATGGCTATCCCTTAAGTCAGGGGTCCCCAAACTTTTTGCTGAAAGGGTCACATTACGGCTTTACGTGCGACAGCGCGGGCCACTTGAGATTTTTCAAATTACTGATCGGGCCGTGTGAAAACTTCAAAGAGCAAGTTTCGAGGGGTGGGTGGTTATCGAGAAACTTCACCGTTAAAAATTATTTCGAGGGGGGGGGGGGGGGGGGGGCGGTTGGGTTGGGTAAGGCAGGCGGGCCGGATTAAAGCACTGCGCGGGCCGTAGTTTAGGGACCCTTGCCTTAAGTGAAACGATGGCCAACCGTTCTTCTCGGCACGTTTACAGAAAGCACAAAGAACGTATGCGTCTGCCATATCTCTTTCGTTTTCTTAAAAATAATGACTGAAGTCATTTATGAAACTCTCATGAGCATAGCAGACAACAACAATCTCAAAATTATAGCATCATGTGAGGCGTCAATATACATATTATAATCAAGGGAAAGTCCAATACTTAACGAATGATGTTTGACAGAAATCATTTATGACCCCCATTTGACCGATGCTGATTTTAATTTGGAGAGTTTTAAAACAAGAGAAAGATCCAAACGACGAAGTCAAGGATCGTTCGGTTTTATAGCCTGATTATCAAAAAATGTTTCTATGCATTGCATTTAACACTCATTTTTACCACCCTCTGCAAGGGCACTCCCGGTCACGCCCAAACTGGGGGTCGTGAGCGAGTTCAAAGGAGGATAATCACGCCGGCCCTGCTTGTAATGTTTACTCATGAGACGCTATGAGAGAAAACGCCTCATCCGCGTGAAGAAGATCTCCTATGTAGATTACTAGAGTTTGAAGTGTTTCGGCCTTTGTAGGTACGTAACTAGGATCACCACCTCTGGGGGTTTTACTCGGTCTTCAGGTTTTTGAATTCAATATTCATGCTCCGAATAGCACTTTCAGGTTGTAAATGACGTTGAAAAACATCAAAATTCGTTAATTTTTAGCCACAATTAAAATCGATAAAAATCAAACGATATAATAATTTCATAATTTTTTAATATAAATGAGGGCCCCAAAAACGACTTTCTTGGGGGCCCCAAAATTTTAGTTACACCCCTGGATTTACCCTGAGAAAAGTCATAATTATTCCCATGTTAGTTTTTCCGAGATGCTATATCGCTGACTATTTTAAAACTAAACACTTTGGATGGCAATCTATGCGTTAATTTAAATACCACTGGACTCGAGTTAGCAAAAATTATGAGGCCAAGCAGCTCTTTATATTTTAAATGGTAGTTTCGCATCTACATCGCAATACGGGAGGGCAAAACTCGGTATTTTTATTTTTAAAAATCTGCGGAAAATTCTCTCAATGTAGCAAAATTCGATTCTTTCTCAAATTTATACTTTTCTGAATATTTAACAGAATTCCACTCACCTGGATACATATCTACAAGCAGAATCAGGGAAACATTAAAAACTTTTGTTTTCAAAAGCCGTAAAAAAAAAGAATAATGGTGCGTCGACATTTGCTTTTAGGCTTATTAAAGAGCCGCTGGTATAAGGGCATGCGGAAAGTTGAGTTAGGTGCAAGTGAAAAAAAGGCGCAGGCTGCATATGAGATGCCATCTGCTTCTTGTTTGTGTTCAGCTGGTTCCTCTCTATATATCGTCCTACCGCAAGCATGCCACCTGCCTCCTCCCACCGAAAGAAACCAATTGATACGGACACCAGGAGGCACCCCCCCCCCCCCCCCCCCCCCCTCTTCCAAAGATTTTAAAACACCGTTCGACAGCGTCCACGGGCCATATCGCACGTGGTTGTTACCTTTTCGGAGGAGAAAAGAGAGCATTGTTGATATGTCCTCCTTACCGATTCGCCTTTCAAACCACGAAAATCGCCCTGACCAACCCGTATTCCACAATCTTTAAACATACAAACGAACACAATAAAAATTACCCTATTATAAAAAATCTCAACTACAAACATGGGTTTCAAATGGCAATTTGGCGTTTTATTCGATTAAAACGAGACGAAAAGAGTGAATCGGAAGAAAATTTTTCAACCACCGACCGTAAATGCTGAATTGTTCAATCACGAAATTTGATATAAATGTTTGTTTTACCCGAATAAAAAGTGATGAGTTTCCTTTACGAGATGGGCACGATTATTCCAACCATTAATTTACCGAGTCATTTTTTTCTTATTCAATCTTCTAATACCTTTATCGCGAAGGTGGAACCATTTTACGTGGCGGGCCGCGATAATAGTTGCGAATGCTTTTCGAAGTTCGAGCTCACCGGTGGGCTGGACAGAAGAGTTTACAAAGGAATTTACCGAAGCGACTATTATTATAAAAGTAAAATTAAGGTCTAATAAAAATTAAATCATTAAATGACACCAAAAAGAAAATGCGCGCTTTATTCCGAAATGTCTTTGATTGATTAATTCTGTAAACTTAATACGAAATAAGATTCGAGGATTTTTTATATTTAAAACTTTTTCCTTAACACATATTGGATGGAAATGTAAGTTTTATAATAGCATGCCACATTTATAATGAGACTAACGATATAACGGCTCGCACAAGGACTAAGAAATTGTCAAACAAAAATGTACGAACAAATTGTACCTTTAGGAATGTATCACAACAAAAAGGAAATATGTACAGGCCTTCTGAATTTGAAGAAAATTTCTTATCGCCAAAACTATGCCATAAATATTTAATGAACATAATTTCATTAAAAATGCAAAACCACCTTTACTAAGTACCACATATTTATTCATCTATGTTTCGCGGGCCGCATAAAATACTCTCGCGGACCGGATACGTCCCTCTGGGGCATTTAATTCTCTTCTCATTACAGGAACAACCGCCCATTTTTTTTATTGTCTATTCCTAACATCATACCCTCCATTTTCTCAAATCTCCCTCCTCGTTCCCTTCTCCATCTTTTTTTCCCTCTTACCCTAGATGCACTTCTATCGCTCCTTTCTTGTTTTTTTCCCTCTCAACATTATTTTAACTCCCTCTCCACTCATTTCCTTCCCTCTCCTTTTACTCCTCCTAACACTTCACTATCTCATCTTTCCTTCTCCTACGCGATCCCCCTTTCATCCATTCTGCAGATATATATATATATATATCTATATATATATATATATATATATATTCTCACATGACTTGGGCAGCTGTAGCATAGTGACTGAGAAGGCCTCACAGCTGCACGGGACAGGAGACGAGCAATTTCTAAGGCGCACCTCCTCCCACTATCCTCTTCCTCCCGGAGGTGCTTCCTCTTTCCTTTTCCGCAACCTGAAATCCTTCATCTCTATTATTCCTCTTAAGGGATTCTCTCCTCCACCTTTTTCGGAAAGGACACGCGTTTTCCTGAAGAATAAAACACAGCGGAAACTACAAGTTTTCAAAACATATACGAGGGAAACCCACGAAATAAAAACATTCGAATAACGTTTGAGTACGACACGCAATAGTAGGAATGTACCTTTACTATAAGTATTTCATATGTTCACATTTTTCGCGGAAAATTGATATTTTACGGTTTTTAAGGGAAAAGAGTGTGAGAGATCAATTCTTAAAACGCGATCACCACCAAAAACAGCGCGTCAAATATATTTACGTGTTTACGCTGCCAGTTGAGAAAAGTGTATGGCAGAGGTACTGCGCTATACATACATTACGTAAAATCTCCGTCGGTGTCTTATAGTATTCGAAAAAAATAAGAACCAAGGGCGGATACAAAGGAATGGGGTAAAGCGACAATAAAATTATACCCTCCTCTCCCCGAAATTTTCAGAACACCGAAAAATTAATAAAAAATAAAATATATGTCGTTACTTTTTACTGTATTTATATCGTTGCACGAAATGCTATCTATTTCCTTTTTACAAATAAAAAACTATCTTTTTGATTTAAGTTAGTCCATTTTTTCTTCTTTGATTACCTCCCCACATGGATAAAGCCTGGATACGCCCCTGACAAGGTTGTAATAAGCGTTCGCATAATTTCTCATTCACTGAAGCGATTTTAGATGTTCATTTTTTAAAAAACCCCAAATGACTTCGAGTTTACCATCGGAACTTGGATCAATCGAGGGTTCCGCACCGTTGTTATGGGTGACCGATTAACGTTGAAAAGAGGCATCTAATGCGCATCCTAATAACAGTGTAGCAGTGGTTACACCCTCCGAGACAGCTGTCTGTGATGTTGCCGTGAGTTCCGCCTAAAAATCTCATTCGAAAACAAGCCTCAGCTGTCCATATTTAACAGTTGAATGGGAAGACAGACTTCGTGAACGATTGAAGTATCGTAAAATGTAAGATGTTTATTTATTTCCTCCGTGTGCTTATCTCTTGTTCTTACCTCTCATATTACCGTAAACGGTAAACACTGTAAGATAAATATTTGAAATGTTTACCATATATCAGGTTCCGTTAATTAATTACTTAAACCATGAGTTTAAGGGCAGAATAAAATTTCGAGTAAGCTGAAAATCAAGTTTCTAATGTACGGTCTCCATCGCTTTCAACGAGTTCGCTATAAACGATTTCGAAGTTAAACGAATTGCTTCTTAAAAGAAAATGATCGATATAAACGGTACCTACACTTCCGATTTAAACGATTTGTCTCATGCAAATAAGGTGCCTCATTTTGAAATTAACGCCAAGCGCATACATATTATTTACAAAAAGTAACGTTCTCGATGAGAATAAGAAACGAGGTTAAAAGTGGTTCGCTTTAACCCTCCAACTACACACTTTAAAAATTAATTTTTTATTAAAACATTATTCAAATTTGTATATAAAAACAACAAAAACCTAACAATTAAACATGACAGATGACTGAAAAAAATCTGGTAATCATAGTAACAGTAGAGCATCTCTAATTTTTGTCCAAATCACCCAATTTTACTTGCTGCACTCCTTACAAATCATCGCCCTGTGCTCATAGCACATTGCTTGTAAGCAGCTGCTGCACAACAGTTTTGTTTCCGTCTTTCTCCCTTGAGCAAAGTGCACACCGAACATTCCTATCCAAATATCAGAATCTTCACCTCCTAAAAACTCTTCCTCCGGGTCATCATCCAAATCTAATAGCGCTCTTTCAATCTGTTCTTCAGTACCTACTTAGCCGCTATGACGCATTTACGTGATAATTACCTAATAGAAACCAACACCAAACTAAATACAATAAACAGACACAATTAGATACAAGTTAGAGGTACAACAAAAAATGTACGCAGATAAAAAATATTTGTATAGAAATGAGTAACACGAATGGCAGACTGGGGTCCAGTGGACCCCATCACTATTTTGAACATTTACTGTGGACGGTCAGATTGCCACGTGCTCAGGCGCGCGTGATAAGGCAGACAGGGATACCAACGGAATTTACACAGTTCCAAAAGCACCGGATGCAAACTTAGCCTTCCACAAACTGCGGAACAAAGCACTGGGGTCCCAGGGACCCGTGTATGGTTGGAGGGTTAAACGATTTCGATATAAACGCAATTTTCGAAGAACGCATCCCCCGTTTAAAGCGAGGGAGACCTGTAGTTAAAACTTTAGTTTAGTTAAGTAAGAAAATATTAAATTGCGAAAACCTGTAGGTATAGTGTCTAAAATAGATTTTCTTAGAAAATACCTTGCATATACGCAATTATGTTTTACAAATGCTTATAAGAAGCCGAATAAATTGATAATTTCGAGCAATTAAAAATCATGATTTTTTTACCTCCATCACGGCCTGCGAATTCTAAAAGAAAAGCATAAAAAACTGATGTGGCCAACACATGACTTTCTCCATATTTGGGGTATAGATATTTAAATTATTATGAATAGCATTATGAGGCAAAATTATTATTTCGTATCGTAAAAGAATACAGTCGTCATTATTGCCGTAAATTACGTATATTTTGAATGTTTACAGAATTCACCGCTACGTGGTGCTGGCGCTGTACACTGGTATTAAGAAAAAGCAAAATTTCTCCGAAATGGACGTTTCTACGAAAATTTGTTTCAAACAAAACTTGGAAAAAATATTATTCTCTACAACTTTGGTCCTCACGAAGATTACCAATTACGACTTTTTTAAGGGGATATTTGACGGAAACCGAAAAAACCGATAATTTTTTATAATTCCTAAACAATAACTGCTATGGAAAATTGTTTCAAATGAAAGTTGTAGGAAATTACATTCTATATAACCTTTGTATAGAATTGTATATACAATAATGATGTTTTAACGGAGAAATATCGCAAAAACCGAATCGGGTTTCGAATCAACCTCGACTTGCGGTTAACAGGAGAGTGGCTCCCACGAGGGACGTTGATAGGTAGGTTTTGGTGTGCTGCACCCCCTGCCACCATTTGCAGGGTATCATGTAGATGTAGAACCGTTATTGTTAAAAAACTAATCAGTTCTTTGTGCTCATGCGAAAGTATTATATATGAAGTCTGGTAAGGATATGGCAAGTACTTTTTGAATTAGAGCGCCCACAATCACATACACGCACGCACACACACAAGACATTATTCCGAAAATAGTCTAAACGTGTTCTAGGGACCTCAAAACGTGTATTTCCGTTGAAATCTCGAAGCCGATTTTTTTCGTGAACACAATACTTTTCCATTAGGTACTACGTATGGAGAAAGTAAAAAGACCTATTTTCTTCAGTCACTAACAGCTTCTTTTTATTCCACGCTTCCTTGGAATGGCATGGCTCCCTGAGCCATAAAATTCTCAAGTGCGAACCACATAATCGTAAGAAAAAGAACAAAGATCTTTTTATTTAGATCTGCTATCGGTGAATCACCGGCAATGATAACTGCTTTGTATCCGAAATGCACATCTGGTTCTCCGAACCTTTTCTTTGATATATACCTATCGGAGAAAGTTTTCAAGTCGGTTAGTCAAGTAGGGCGAGTCCAATAATTCCTTCTTTTACGAACTACGTAATTTATTACACTGGGTTAGAAAATACATTTTTAAATTGTTACTTCCAACAGAAATCAATAAATAAGTTAAAAAACCGGCTACGTTTTACCGTAATTTCGATAAAAAGCGCCGTACTTTTACGGTGCGATATTCTCCAAAGACACCTTCGACGGTTGCTGCGTCGGACTTCGAGAGAAGACCTTCCCCACACCACCACCTCCCTTTTATCCTTTCGAATGGGTATGTTGGTAGAGGCGGGGGAGTTAGGGGGCGAGACTTGTCACTCCATCTGGGATTTCTAAAGGGACGGAGGGGTCCCCTTTGTGCGAAGAGAAAGATGCAGGCAGGGAAGGGCTGGAAGGCAGGCAGCTTTGGGGAAAGAAGACCGGAAACCTTCGGAGGATCCCTCTCTCTCCCAACGAAGACCAAAAACCTCCCTCCTTTCCCCCCTGCCAGCCATTCGTGCCTTTGGATGCGCGGTTGCCAATCCTCTGCCCCTCCTTCGGACCCTCTTTCGCGTTCTCCCTTTTGCCGCCCAAATTAGTTAGTGCGTGATGACGACATGTGGCAGCAATGAAATTGCTGACGGGCAACTCTGAAATTGGGAAAAAACGGCCTGTTGCCGCCACAGCCGTTTTACCCTGGGCTGCGGAGCAATCCACTATTGAAACGCAAGGGGATTTTTAAATATTCTCTGCCGCAAATTCATATTTGGCATTTCCAGCCTCTTCGATGGTAATACGTCTGCATGAATTAAGTTCATTTTAACATATTCAGGGACTGATCATTTCGTTAATTAAAAAAGCTTTCGTTAATTTTTCGAGATATCTGAAATAATTTTTTTGCCGTACGATTCTTCGGAGAATACCTTCTCCGCTCCCGAGTAATATTGCATGCATTACCGAGAAATGCCGCAATATGGCTCAGTTAAATTACGCAGGAAATTAAGTAAACTGATTTTTTAACCGCAGCAAATTACGAATATGGTATTAGTTTATTTCATTTACTCATTGCCGAAATAATCTCGACAGTGCGTTCCATCTTTGGGCTCTCATTCACGAGTAACAAAAGTCATGCGACAAATAACTAGAAATTCTTGCCAGCATAACAAAACTTTGTGTTATTAGTCATTCCTTATCAAATTCAAACTATTTCAAATGCGATCCACAGTTTTTACACATTCTATTAAATTATTTTACGTTATAAACTGTATCAGGAGAGTAACAAGCAGACTGATTCTCTGTTGCTGAGATAACTAACAATAAGAAAAAACCTTTACGTAAACCTAATGTAATGGGATGTTCCATTAATTATTTAAGTCCATCACATTTATTAAAAAATGCTCTTAATGCTGCCGAGTCATTCGTTCGCCTTATATCCAGTGCCGTAACTAGGGCGGGGAATCTGCCCCGGGAGCAACTAAGCACGGGGGTAAAAAATCCAAATAGTAACTAAATAAACAAGAGAACATAATTTCTTGAAGTGCCACCATGTTACGCACCCAGTGCAGAAAATTTTTACGCATAGGAAAATAAGAACAACGCACGCCATCAAACGACTGATTTAAGCGCACACGACAAATTACAAGTAACGCTTCTACGGAGAAAGGAAAACAAGAAAAAGACGGCATCCTGACAAATATTATTATGTTGGTAGGAGATAAAGACCTTCATGCTTGGCGATGCAAGTGGGCATGGGGCGTGGGCGGAAAGACTGATAGGGGAAAGAGGGTCTAAAAGGGGGAGGAGGTGGGTTAATGCTCCTTACTCAGGTAAAGAGGGCAGTCCGGCATAGGATAGGATGGGAGGTCTCCTTATTTCAGGCAGCTGCACCTACAATAATGGAGCAGGGGTTTGAAGGTGGAAAAGAGGAAGGCGGAGGACTTTAAGGAGGGAGGGGGGGAAGGGGGGGGAATGTGGAGGATGAAAGGAGGAAGGTAGAGCGGAAGGATGAATAGAGAGAGGATAAGAGTGGTTGATGGAATAAAGGCGGGAATCCGACGGACTCACCAAAAACTAAACGGAATGTGAAGTCCGTTGCTGATTCGTGAATTCCATCGTCTCGTGGGGGAAAAGTGGCGCGATCCCAATACTGCACGGAAAATACGAAGATACTTTTCCATCTTTTCAGTCTACGTGAACACGGAATCTTATCAGTACTGCGGTGGTGTTTATAATCAGTAGAAATGGTGGTCCAATAACATTGAGTATGCATTCTGAAAAAGTGCCGCGTTATGTGAACCCGTGTTGTGTGAACATAGCCTTACATAGTGAAAGAGAGATTACGTATCATACCTTTTGAGCACGATTAACAATAATTTATTCGGCGTTCCTCTTTATTGCGCTTATGTTAAATTCGTTAACTTCATATAAACGTCATAATGTTTAAATTCATAGGCAATTACGGCTGTTAAGTTATAACATATGAAAGGGAGTCGACAATGTCGTACAAAACTAAAATATAAACGATCAAGCAACGCGGCAGTCTGTACCCTACTTATCATTGAATAATACCAAGCTGTGATTCTGGAGTTAAAGCTGCTCTGTATTTCTTCATTAGGGTAGCATAAACATACAGAAAAGTAACGAAGATTCGCGTTGTTTCAATTTTTGGCATTAAAAAAACAAAACGTATTGTGGCGAATCCGTGTTATAGGAGGGTCAAGTGTATAACCCACAGAACGGCTGAGAAAATCACAAGGGAATTTCCACACCACCAATTACAGATTGTAACAAAGAAATTATAATAAGCATAATTATTATGTTCATATCATAAATACACATGCTGCAAAAAAGGGCCTTAACATTTATATATATTTTGGCATTTACACACTATGAAATATTTCAAGAAAAGAACAATTCTGAGGGCCAAACAGCGCCGGGACGGGGCATTTGCCCAGGTCGCAACTAACATAAGGGGCGCAAAAAAATCTAAATAGTAACCAAATAAAATAGAGAAAATACTTTCTTGAAGGGGGAGATGGCGCGTATTTAGTAGTTTGCTCCGGGCGCTAAAATATCTAGTTACGGGGCTGGTGCCAACCAAAACAGCCCAAACGACTGCTTATCTATCATGAATACTAATACTAGCGGATTTGTATGACCCGAGCAACTACTTCCAAAGGAATTTTTCATACGAAGCCTACGTGGTTTGAATGAAATCGTCGCGTGGAATATCACGCGTGCTCGTCTCATCTCGTTTGCTATCGTGCAAGGGCGCAACGTTTCATACATCTGCATGGAAATAAGTACAGTGAAATCTCGTTACAACGTACTTCACAATTACGTACGTTTCAAATTAACGTACTTTTTTTTAAATCTCCGTCAATTTTCCCGTATAAATATTTCAAAATAACGTACTTATACTTAACGTACTTTTCAATACTACGTATTAAATTCAGAGGTCCCGAAAAAAGATTGTGGTTTTAACGTATGATTTCATCCGTAAATGACTCAACAATAACAAATTCTTTCACATTCAAGTCGTTCACACCAACTTTGAAGGCATCTTTCTTTCTGCGGTACTCCTCCAAAATCCCAAATGGAGAGATTTTCCGAACTGAAAAAATTTAGAACCGATCATCAGTTATCCCTATCGTATTTTCACAGTAGCATTGGGATAAAATCTTAAGTTCTAGGAATTAAATCTTTGTTAGACTCTCATTCTTGCCGGTTTCGGTTTGAGCCGGACTTGCGAGAATGCCTAACCCCTACCGAGATACTTCCAGAGAAAATACTGTACTCCTTATGGGTATTTCGGTATACCGTACTTTCAGTATAAAGTATAAAAATTCATGCTCCTTAGAGATACGTTGTATCGAGATTTTACTGTATGCAGCACCGAAACACCTTCGATCCGTATTTTTTTTTCAGCACTTTTCAAAATCAAAGCTAACCAAACCACTTCCTTTCTGCGAATCGTCTTATTTACACTCCACGCCATCGGTTGACAATTTTGTTTACGTGATTAACATCTTTATCTTGACGACGAGTTTAAAAAATAATGTCTCGGTATACACAACACCGTCCATTAGAAGGCGGATTCTTTTGTTTTTGTCGCCTTCTTCCATTCCATATTCACCGGGTACAAAAAACTGAATTATTCATTAAGCGGTTGGGTACTCCGTTTTTTTTTATTTATTCTTGCGCACGTGGCCAACGATCGGGATGACCGAGGAGAGGCGAAGGGTTCACCCACCTTTTTCCGATGAATCGCTTTGGCGAACAGGGATTATAAGGGTTGGGTTTTGGGGTGGGAGAGAAGGTAGCGGAGAGGGCGAGATAGGGAGCGTGGATGAGACAGAGAGAGAGTGAGGTGGAATGGGGTGGGTGGCAAGTGGCTGCCAATGGGTCCGGAAGAGTGAGCTCCAAGGTGGGAGGGGGGGAGCACTTCCGAGGAAGTGGAGGGAGGGTAGGTCGGTGTAAGAGGGGACGAGGGGCGGAGGGTCGAAAGATGAGGAGAGAGGTATGGGAGGTGAAGAGAGGCAGATATAGAGGCACTATCCATAAGCGCGCTGCGCAAAGTGCTCGTTAAAATACGAGAGTGGGGATTGTAATGGTTTGTTTTTTAAAACGCGGTGACAGGTTAAAAAGTGCGCATCCGTGGTGAGATTTACGTGATGCAATGGAATCTCTGGCTCCGTCCGATGACAGATTTGAATTTTTTTCCGCTAACGAAAATTTAATATCCAAAATTCGATACAGCCGAAAGGCGCCGTGTAACAGCGAAATCTGTTTTTTTGCACGCTTTAATAACGTTTTCGTAAGGAGCTTTAAAATGCGAATATCGAGGCCACATCGGCGCTCATATTTCTCTCGCAGCGATTGGTGACTTTTTCGTCAAGATCGGTTATTTATTTCGTCCACATTTTGATTTTTTATTGCAAATATTCGCACAATTACAATTCAACTACGAGCTTCTTTAGTTTTGTTTAACTTGACTCTTGTAGTCAGATTTTTAAATTACATGAGCTCGTTTTAGATTAGTCTTGCTCCGTTAGCCTGTTATTAGATATAATTTTAACATACCCTCAAAATAATTATGTACCATGATATTATGTAGTAAAATTTTTAAAATTTCACTGACGTGTCGTCTTACATGCAAACAATTTTTTTATTCATCCATTGTCTAGACATTACACTATGCATTTGTACTGATGGAATGATACCTTCTCCCGTTTCCCCTATATTTCAATGGCATTCCTTTGAAAAAAAATCCTTCTTCAACGTTTCCTCAACGACGACATACAACAAATATTTTAGGCTCGGAGCGCGCGAGTGAAGGATTCTTTGACGTGCTAAGACATTTAAGAAAGCCTCCTACACAGTGCTTAAGAGGAGAAACTGCTCAAGTGTGTGGTTAAGTAGTGCGTGCAGAAGAAGCAAATGTTAGGCGGTAACTCACCCGTAGAGAAGGGCTGCTCCAGCGATTCCTCCACCACACTGAGCGGTCACGAACATGGCGGCACGAAGTGGCGAGATGTTGCGCGTGGTCGCCATGGCCACGGTTACAGCCGGATTCATGTGCGCCCCTGTAAGAGGGAAAACATCAGTAGGACTTCATTAAGTACCGGACGGTTTAATTTGCTGGTTCGAAGTTGCGGAAGAGGATTTACGTTGACTTAAATCCACAGCTGAAATATCAGCGAACGAAAAAAGCACAATGATGAAACTGAAAAAAGTTCGGAGCAGGGTCACTGCTTACAAAAAATGGATGAAACAATGAGTTTCATCAACATCAGAAGGTTTAAACTGTAAATCACATATGAACGTCGACTTCTACAAACTAGATTGAAAAATTTAAAAAGTATGGCATGAGAGATAACTGAATATACGTACCATCTACATAAGAAGCATGAGATATGATGCCATAAATAGATGGTGGGACATACATAGTGGCGTAGCTCCAGATAATATGAAATTTTCAGTGCCTTAACCAACGTAGTAATAATGTTAATTAAAACGCGACCGTAGTGCATGTATTTTATGGTTGCTACATTGTTAATATACATTCAAAAATGCCTAATTGTGATAGTGGACCGAAAAAAATACTATGGTATACCCCCAAACCAAATTTCTGTCTACGCCACTGGTGGTGCAGAATGATATTGAAGGTCGTTTTTCCTACGGCTATTGGAGATCACAATAACTGTGACAAGCCAATTTGGTGAATTTAGGTACAATATGTTGCTAGATAGATAGCTCAAGTCCAAAAACAAATAAATTAATGCATTCAATGGGGTTTCCAGCACCATTTGTAACTTTGGACTTTAAAAAGTAAAGCGTACCAAGACGTTAGCGGCGCCAACTTCGACAGAAATGCTTCCGCGGCAATGCATAACCTAACTAAAAGCAGATATCACTAGCCTAAACAATCAGCAGGTTTGGATTGCAATACAATAGCAGTTGGTCATTTCCCTCTGTAATAGATCGCACATCATTAAAGGAAAGATTTGGTTCCGTTAAGAGGTTGCAATATTTATATTGAAATGAAATGCCGGAGTTCGCTGTGCTGTCGGAGAGATATCTTCATCTGAAGACATCTTTCCAAAGTTTAGGCCAGCTTAATTTACATAACGCCGATGACTGGACGAATGACAGTCTGTGATGCAAGACCGAATGGATGTAGCTTTCTTCGGAAAGACTTCAAAAATACTTCATTAAAGCAATACACCTACGTAGTCCAGAACACAGAAATCTGCAAATCATTAACCCTTTGTGAGGACCGCTATGGGAAAGTAATTAAATTAACAAATAGTGTTTTAGAGCGTCATTACTAACTCCAGAGAGAAACAAAGCGGTGGATAAAATTCTAAAATTTTCATTAGACTATAAACGGTGAGTCTTTTAATCGCATGGCTCCACCGAGTCACGCCAAGTATCAAAGAATTCTAACAGGGACTCGGCATCATAACGTGAGAAACAACCGGGCTTATTTGAGGAAAAAAGGAAAGAGATGGTATCACGGAACCTGAGAATCGTGGGATCCATGGAATTCAGAGGTGGAGTGCTTTTCATTTCCAAAAGAAATAAGAACACTGTCGGTCAGTGTGGTATCTCGCAAAGCAACAGACGAAAACAGCCAACCAAAAAATAATAGTATGCACAATATATTCAATAACTTTACCGATAAAATGATTTTAATGTAGTAGGCGGTTAAGTGCGGATATTACTAAAATATTTATTTAATCAAGAGGAAAGATAAACGAAGATTTCTTCACGCAAAACTGTGCTAAGAGATTTCTTTTCGAAATAGCTCGAGCATAATGACGCAAAAACAATCGGTGAAAATTGCATAGTGAATCTGAAAAACGCGTATGCCGCCTCTGGCACGAAAATAAAAGTGATTCATTCGAGCATCATCACTGTCAATATATGATTCTCACATAGAAAAAGTTTTCATAACTTTCACAATATAAGCTGCGCGAATAAAAATTTATTTTTTTCATTTCTTCTATTTTAAATGGAGGGGTTCAGTAAACAAAAAGCGATGTTTACGCTCATTGCTGGAATCGGTAAGTAATATTCATCTCGCTGGATATTGGAATACGATCAGAGTGGATAAAATTTTGTTTATCAGGTTTCTGAATATAGATCACAACGTAAATCGGAAATGTTATTGGATAACGTCGATTGTTTTAAACATTACTGATTTAAGGTTTCGAGAAAAAACCAAAATCCTCGCATCACATTTGTTTTATATTTTGTTATTTAATTTACTGTGTGATAAAAAGGGATAAAATATAAGCGTGGAGCTCGTACTTATTTTTTTTTACGAAATGTAGTTTCTTCTACTGCTAGAACCCAACTCCTGTTATTTACTTAGTTATTTAGGGCTAAATATAGTCAGAATAAAAGGAATATAACCGACAGAAACCTAACTTTTTCCTCTCCAAATTAAAATACATTTAACTAGATAATTTTGTAATACCAAAAAAAAGCAGGTAACACTGCAGAATTGCTGGCTTTTCAAAAGATTAATTCGCTTCACCTATTCCATATACTTATACCAAGCAGTCAAACATTAAAAATGCGAAAATATCCCGAAGAGCATGGTATGAACCATAAAAAAACACGGGGATCAACAACCTTTTTCTTGTCCTTGACGCCTAACATTGAAGTTTCACATCAACGTCGATTCGATAAATCATCTTGGTTCTCATTAGCACGACGTGGTGAGACCTTTTTAAAAATTCACATTACCTTTAAAATAAGATACATTAGAGATATTATCTCTGATTTAGAGAGGAAACTGGTTAGTAATTATCAAAACGAATAAGACCGGGAAATAAAAATTTTACAGCAAAATATACGCTAACATTTGCAATTTTCCACAAAATATAAACTATTATAGCTGCGAAAGGTAAATTCTGCTCTTCAAACAGAAGAACGAACACTATCCTTAGAGGCAACGACCCTTAAATATTTTGTACTTAACATCGACTGAATAAAATAAAGTGCAGCGTTCACAAAGATAAAATAAAAGATCAGCAACCTGGGCTCACATTGTCAGCGGATTCGAAGAATGTCGTCTTAACTCTTCTCCGACCAAAAAATGTTCCTGGGCCATTAATTTTTTCAGCGCTTTTGTAATTTTCTCTCACTCATTCGAGAAAAACGCTATCAACGGTGGCCTACCATTACACCCTAATTGCCTTTTGCGCTTGTTACTCTTTCCTATCTAGTAGCTAAACGAGAAAATGTTTCTGGAATTACTACAATGGGACATAGGTTAACTTGGTAGTGGGTCCGCTATCCGCTTACCAGTACAAGGTTGCAGAGTTCGAACCCCACCGTGGGCATGGCTGTACGTAATCGACTTTGTTATTGCTCATCGTAAAATTAAATAAGAATTAATATTTTTTTATCAAAATAGTATCAGATGAAATACTCCGAGTATAGTAATTTACACGTAAGAAATGATTTCCCTTTAAAGTTTAAATACGAAAAAAAGAATTATGAACGAAAAATTATGATTGCTTCCAAAAAATTGTTGACAGGTCCTTTGATGTTCTAAAAAAAATAGGCTGAAATAATGGAACATGATTTTGATATTCCCAGAAAAAAAGAAAGCTGGAACATTAGCGACATAAACAACAGGACCGTCAAATTCGAGGGGCAGAAACAGAGTTAGTAGCAGCGGGGAGGGGAAGGGTTAGGGAGTCCAAAGGTTGGGCAGGTGCGCGTTATTACTTATTCAAGCGATACTCTCAGACATTTCCTGCCTCATCAGTTATTCTACTTCGGTCTGACGTTGTGACTCACCGGAGACATGTCCAAAACATTGGGTTAGGGTCGCGACGGCAAATCCCGTGGCGATGGCCGCTCCGAGGTTCGGGGTCGTAGACGGGACACCGGGTACCACCAACGATGCCCCTCCGCCGCACGCTATGAAGACGTAGAAGAACGTGGCCAGACACTCGGATATTATGGAACGCCAAAACTCCAACGTCCGAACCTCCGCTTGCATGGGCAGCCTGGTCGCCGAGACATTAGCATCTCTCCTCATAGCTTCCAGTTTGTCGAATAGTGTCAGTATGTGACATTCTACGTTCTGATCCGTCAAGCTGGTGCTCGCCATCTCGGAGGATTTTTCTTCACACGGCAAGAAAAAAAGGATCTCTCGAGAATATTTGAAGGCCCTCTTTTAAAAAGGAATCGGGGAAGTTCAAATAAGAAGTTGTTTGCAATTGGATCGATGATGCTTCAATAGTCCACGAGTCTTAAGCTGCTTCACAGAAATCCACGTCTTCCGCGATCACCTCTTAACCTTAAAGATCCATGAAGCTTTCTTCTTTCAAACTTCTAGCCGAAGGCGGAAACACTAGAAAATGGCATTGTAATAGTAATTGCGAAGGATTCTGCAAAAAATGTGACACTTTCAGGATAATTCACACTCACACTTATCTATCACTAAATTAATCAGAACTTCTATCAATAATCTCAGAACGGCGAATAGTTAAATGTTTAGTTCTAACTTCGCGTATTTGAAAAGAACACGCATCGATAATGCGATCTGCGCTTGAAAAAAATTACTAGACGTATTTTCCGTAAAGTAGACGATTTTTAAAAAATTGCATAGTAGCTCACCGCCTCAATCCTAACCCAACTTAACCCTACAGTTCAGCCGTCAGCTGTGTTGTGGGGGTTGTGGTACAAGGCGGATGGAAGAGAGCGAAGAGAGGACACATGGAAGAGAAAGGGTGGGGGAAATTCTCATGTGCGCGTTTCTCTGTAATCCGTCGCGCCTGACATCTAGCGCCAAAGAGAAAACTATTTGGTATTCTTCTGAATTCATCATACATATATGTAATAGTTTTGAGGACACCATTACGTGATTTTTCCAATTATTTCATTATTAATTCGTTCAGAAATCGGCTGGATTTGAGTGCTTATTCAAAATTAAATTACGTAAAAACAAGTTAATTAATCCGCTTAATTTAATATTGTATATTTTTTTAAATAAAGGACCTTTCACTTTCTTTAAAACTAAAGGCGGGAAGAACTGTTGGCAAATAAGGCGGTACTTTATTATAAAAACAACGTTAAAATTAATCGGTGATTGCGTGAACGTCTATTTTATCGCGAATAATTTAACTTTTAAAAGTGTTCAAATCCTGTATCTTTTAAGCACGATTTTAATTCGAAAGGTTAATTAATTAATTAATAATTTACATATTTTCTGTATAACGTATTTTTTAAGTCATGCTATGTACTGTAATCGGAAAACAATTTTTCTTACATTCATACGGTTTCAGTAAGTTATTGTTACAGCTATTATAGAATCGTTACTGAAATTTTAATAAACCCTTATAAAATAACCATATTATATAAATAAACTATGCCTATCTTTTCTTATGTAATGGTAAAGTTTTTTACTCTTTCGAGCAAATAAACACGTCCAATCCTGATAGGTGCAAATAAATGAAACAGGTTGATATTGTAAAGACAATCATTTTATAGTCTACACTTATACATAACTATTTAACACAAATAAAGAAAGGAAAGATAAATTGTACACTTATAATAAAATTAATGATGCTGATTTCATTACCTATAACCATTAATAATCTAAGAAAAATTGTTTTTCATGAGGGGTGATTATTTTCTACTGTTTTATAGAAACATTATATACATACATATATTATTTTCTTACATGCCTATATATCAAGATAGGTATCCATTTTATAATCTTAACTCACGTAAAATAGGATACATATAAAATTTCAGGAAAAGCATTTTGATAGTGAATATTTTGTAAAGATTGATGAAGTTTTTTTGGGAAATCAAAGACGAGTTTAATTATCCAGCACTCGATGATTTTCCTGATAGTGGTACAAGAAAAATCATGAATGGTTTTTATTATCACTATATATTATGCATATATATGTATGATCAACACTTAAATATGACATAATTTTTTGAGGTTCATCTCCTCAACTAGCAAGACTATTTACCTCTCCAAAGAAAGCCATCAGGCAAATTTTAAAATAAAAAAAGTGCATCTCACACAAACACATTACATTCAAAATATTACTACTTCCTTGTATTATCATTCATCTATATATGTAAAAGATAATCTACATATATTTCATCAAACTCAGAAATCCATAATTATTCATCAAGACAAACATTTGACATACACATTTTGTAACACTACACCTCTCTCTACAAACATAACCCATATTCCTTATGTAGCAAGATACGTAATACCCTTCCCAATAACATTTAAAATATCAAAGCTATTAGTATTTTCAAAAAAAGAGTTAAAATCTATCTTCCAAAGTTTGCCTTTTACATAGTGGAAGAGTACTTCACAAAAATAATGCAACTCCTGTTAATACTTAATCAACTTATTGTATAAGATCTCATAGGCAATTTTATTCTAAATAACTTAATATAACTTTTGCAATGTATATATACTAAAATGTGCATACTTCACATTGTCATTACTATGCAAATCTAGAGAAATTGTAACTACTCAATGTTAATGCATTTCTCATTTTCCTGGGTTAATAAAATATTTTTATTATTGGTGCCTAATAACGATGAAACTAAATTCTCAACATTTATAGCTTTAAAATGTTTGGTTTCCTTATATTAACTGGCGTATATGCATAAAATATATGAAACAGCAACAACTTTCCTACTGAATGTTTTATAATGCTGTTAATACTATAATCAATGCCACTGTTATTTGTTTAATAGACTATATAATAGTAATGATTTTAACGAATGAATCTCTTCAGCATAAATGTGCTTTATAATACCATCTGCTTTTATTCGTATATGGTTAACGCTGCAATCACATTCATTGTTCTTACATTATTCTGCCATGTGCTTTTCACTAATTAGTCATTTTAATGTTTTGTTCATATTGTTGCACACTATTATTCCACAAATTTCAGTTATCTTTTAACACATACACCTTTCACTGTAATTGTTAATTAAACATTTATTTAAGGAAACGGGTACTTTGATTAAAGAGATCTGGTGAAAGCAAAATTTTGAATTCATGTCAAGTTATTTTAGCAAAACCATAGAATATGGGTTTGAAAGACCTCATTAGTTGTATCACGTTTCCATCATAATTTAGGTAATATATAACAAATTACTCATTAATTATACCTTGATAGTGTTTCTGGTCCTTTGCTTTAAATCGCGGGAAGTAAGGTATTTTAGTCCAACTTCCAAATTTAAGCAGTTCGCCGGTAGAGTTTACTTCGATATATTCTGAATTACCAATCGATATATCGAGATAATTTCGCAACAATGGGCTTACTTCCGGTATTTAATGTGTTCGGGCGAATACGATCAACATTAGTGCCAGTTAAGGTTGTACATATTTGGCACAGAGGATTTATAGGTGGAACTTTCTCTTCGTTCGCACGTAATCCATTTATTGAGTCTTTTAGTTTCGTCAGACTCTGTAGAAGAAGGAAGGTATATCTTTTACTGTGTTATTCTTAAATTTATTTACCTTGACAGCCAAAACAATCTTATTCATTCGAATCATCTTTTTTTAGTTTACAACAACTTTAACAAAAGTATCTTCGTCAAAAATGACATTTGATTACCCAATTGCTAGGAAGGATGAAACTGTGGTTGATGATTACCATGGCACAGAGGTTAGAATCATGACATGTAGTTT
This sequence comes from Uropetala carovei, assembly GCA_036926305.1. Lineage (NCBI taxonomy): Eukaryota > Metazoa > Arthropoda > Insecta > Odonata > Petaluridae > Uropetala > Uropetala carovei. The sequence goes on from JAXCHB010000169.1 coordinate 8,026,162, forward strand.
TAAATTAGTTGACAACAAATAAAATATTACTTCTAGTTGAGTACATTGTATAGTTTTATCTATAAATATCGATGTAATTATTTTAATATGTATTTTTGTTTTGTAGATTAGTGACCCATATAGATGGTTGGAGGATCCAGATTCCCCTGAGACTCAAAAATTTGTAGATCAACAAAATTTGGTAACGCAACCGTATCTTGAAGGCTGCCCAGTCCGTGACGAAGTTCGTAAAAGACTACGACAGCTTTGGAATTACCCAAAATATTCATGCCCTTACCGTCATGGTGACAAATATTTCTTTTTCAAAAATACTGGCTTGCAAAATCAGAGGTATATGAAATACTAAACTTAATTATTTTGAATTTACTCAACTGGTATTTCTTTCTAATCTTATGCGCACAAAGTCTTTTTATTAAAATGGTATCTCTAGAAATTATATTGTCTGTTATTACAAGTTTTAAATTTTGTAGTGTATGACTAAAAAATTGCACAGACTTGCATGATCTATATTATAATAATTAGTTAATTTGTGTGTTAGACTTGAAAACAAAACGATTTAATGCTCCTGTTGTGTTACCAAGCTTTAAGTGTGATTTCCTATTATTAATTAGTGTCCTATATGTGCAAGATTCATTGAATCAACCCGAAGAAGAAGCTCGTGTATTTTTAGATGCAAATGCTCTTTCTGAAGATGGGACAGTGGCACTGTCTCGAACTCGTTTTTCTGAAGATGGAAAAATTCTTGCATATGGATTAAGTCGGTCAGGCTCTGACTGGGTAACCATTCACTTCAGGGATATTGAGACAGGTGAGACAGAGTGAAATTCTTTATCAGATGAAAGATGTTTTCTAATGAATGATAATTTTTCATATTTTAATTTATAAGATGACATCTACCCTAATTTAAGTCAAAGATTAATTCTCATCTTAATATTGATCAACATTGACTGTAGGTTACTTGTTATTTTATAGCTCATTTTAGTCCCTTATTAAGTTAAAAATGATCAGTTAAATATGCTATATATTTCAGTAAATTATATTGGTTTTGCCATAGTAAATTGTTTAAAATGTGATTTATTAACAACTTGGTAATTGAAAATAATACACTGTCATTTATATATTTTAGGGAAAGACTTCCCAGAAGTTTTGGAAAAAGTTAAGTTTTCTCAAATCACTTGGACTCATGACCACAAAGGCATCTTTTACGGAGTGAGTATTATTTGTTTCTTAAGTTTATCTTCTTACCTTAAGCAAATTTGTCAAGTCCTTTGTATTAGTAATTGGGCACTTGTACAGTTTACTCCCTGCATCCTGTGTAAATATTGTGTTATTCCTTGTTTTATCATGGACCACTTCAAATATTGTCTATCATTTAGGAAACTAACCTAATGAAGAACAAGCCGTATCTTTCCTACAGGGATACAGAATTCTTCCAAAGGAACAAACATGCAAATGGAGAGGATATTGGTGAGCCTTCGGCTTGCTTTGTTTTTATTTTAGTTGTCGTCTCTGGGCGCTACCATGCCCTTCATCTCACTGGAACCAAACTATCCCTCCCCATTGTCTGGTGATTGGGTTTGTAAAAGTTGCAACAGGCTGATCAGTCATGGGTTAGCAAGCTTAAGGGTGCTTTTGTATTATTACAACACCAGTCAAGCAAGATATTTTTGCAGGGGGTAAACTGTACAAGTGCCAGTAATTGTTTCTTCTAGTTGACACTTAATGTGTGTATTGTGTGACAAACTTGTCAACTACCCTTTCATGATTCATGCTGATTCATTAGTATTTGTAATTGTCAAAAACTTTTGTAAGAAATATATACATAATAGTTTCTTCAATGTAAGACTTTGTTAGTTCCTTTTATAACAATTAAGAAACTCTATGAGAACTAAACATATCTATCTGACAATTTTATATTTCTTTAGAAGGCTTCTGCTTTCAATGTTTGTTCTGGTTATGCACCAGGTTGTAATGAGTTAGTTTATATCCTATAACATTATATTATTTGAGCTCTGATTTATCACAATATAATTTATTCTGGTAGTACATAAGCTTCAGAAATTCATTCACCTTTGCATTGTGAGATCATATAGTGAAAAGTAATCAAGAGCATCTATCAAAGAAAAGTTCAATATAGGTCTGTATCATTCTATAAATTCTAAGTCTTCAGAAACATAAAAATATTTTTGATTGGTTGCAAGGCAGTCTTAAAGGTAACGTAGTCTCGAGGTGGAAGAGGGGTATGGATATGTTCCTGATTAAAGTTGTTATTTGTTCATTTGAACTCTGTTGTTGATTCCCATTGCTTAGGCTTTATGAGCATTCTAAGATTGTCTCAGTAATCTAATGTCAACAATGAAAAACTGCTTTTGTTTGATGATGTATATTCTGTATGCTTTTATTGGGAGTATTGCATAGAATGTAAATAGAATGATTAGGAAGTAGTAATAAATGGCATTTTTTGATAGAACTGATAAGGAAATATAGTTTATCAATGTGTGTTAACATCCTGAAAGAGATTAATGTGACCATATACAAGAATTATTGTTAAATTTTTAACTGCCTGTGCTATCTTTAGGAAAGGTAATTATGAAGCAGTGGGTTAAGGCAGTGGTTTTCAAACTGAGGTGTGGCCCTCCTAAGGGGGCACGGTGGGTGAATCAGTAGGCACAAAAGATTTAACATCTATTTACTGTCTGTTTAACCATCCTAAGATTGTGACCTTAATCCTGATATGAATTGTGTATTAAAATGTTATTTTATCCCTTAAGTCAGTGGTTCCCAATGGTCCTCTTATGGCAGCTGATCTTATGGAGACTCCCTTAACACCATCAGTCTACCTATATAGAATATGATTGAATATTTACAGAAAATCATGGCTTTTGTTAATTTTATTACTTAAATAAAATTATTTAATTAGAATCAACCAAAACAACAATACATTGAAAATGTTACATTTAAGCTTTTCCACCTATGTGACCCCCCAGAAAACTTTTTGTGGCCTCAAGGTTAAGAAGCACAGACTTCAGTATTTTTCATTAGAATGTGTAGAAAGTTAACCATATTTATTCTTTTATCTGACAGAGGTACCCAGATCAACCTGGCAAGACTGATGGCTCTGAAACTCTTAGTAACCAGCATCAAAAACTCTATTACCATAGAGTAGGAACCCCTCAAGCAGAAGATGTACTAGTGGTTGAATTTCCAGAAGAACCACTTTGGAGAATGTAAGTTCAATTTAATTTTGTCTTTTAATAATAGTGTGCATTTTAATATTGTTTAACCCATCTTTTATATAATTTTACAAGTGCCCATCTGTTTGTCCCCATTTGTATCTTGAGAACTGTTGGTCATAGAGATATGCAGTAAATGATGTTTTGTTTCTACTAGCTAGGTGATTCCAGGAAAACTATTTTCATTTTTATAAAGTTCCGGGTTCAAATCCAGGAAACAATTATATTTTCCCATAAGTTTACGTGGGATTTTCGATTTTTCAGAGTGCAAGGTTTTTTTTCCTTCATTCATCAAAATTGGTAAATATGGACCGATTTTCTTCATTTTTGCTTCACTCGATAGAGAAAATTGTACACTATCTTACAATTAGTCTTGCAATGTTTACACATTACACGGTTGAAGCATTTAGAAATACACAATTGTTTTAGAAATTTTGTTGATATTTCACACTTTCTGATGTTGCCATGGCGATCATCATTGTTGCATCCGATTCAATTACTGTTGATTAAACCTTCAACTAGGTGAAAGAGTAGCATTATTTCCTTTGCACTTTTGTTTAAGCTGTAGCAACGTCAAACTTTATACATAGCAACGTAAATATTTACGGATAATTATTCAGTTAATAGCTTATGGGAAGCGTTTCTAATGATTGATCAGAGCAATTGAATCTTCTGTCATCGTTTGAATGCTGAAATATTGCCTTTTTATAAGTAAAACTATTATATTACACATCTATAATGCTCATTAACGCAAATAGGCCCACACACAAATTTAAAATTAGATGAGAATAAATCAATTGGAAAAAAACCATGCAAACATTGCGTAGGTACAGCTAGTTTACTCTAAATTCTAAAGCATTATAATATTTTGTCAATATGTGTGGTTTAAGAAGAGTTATTTATGTAGAACTATGACAGTACATACAGTAAAATCCTGCTATACGTTACCCCGCTATACGTTGTTTCGCATATACATCGCCAATCAATTAAGGAACATGTTTTGTTATAAGTTTTCGCTTCACATACACGTCATTTGTGAAATGCTAAAAGCAAATTTTCAGAAATTCCAATTGCCGTGCATAAATTATAACTATAACAATAAAAACCCTCTATTCGGCTTTTAATTTCATGTCTATTATTATTTACTAGCATAAGTGCCCGTTGAATTTCAAGGGGTTTAATGAATCTATATTTTCTTCAATGCAACATGTAAAAATCGCAAGAATAAAATTGTGCATTGTTTTAACCATCGAATATTTCTATATTATAAGTCTGTTTTAAGTAATTAACTAAAATCTCACAGAAATTCCTTGTGAATAAAATAGTACCTTTCTTTCTACTAAAATAGCCATTGTTATTTGTTTTAAATTGATTATAACATTAGGATTTCAATTTTATTAAATAAGCAGAATTCCGGTTCCAAAAAATTGGTTCAATCTTCAATTGCCTCTGATAATACTTTAAATAGATTTTGGAATATAATGTACCTCAATATCGTTTATCATCTGCTCAGCGCTCTTGCCTTCTCATTTTCCGAAACAACCACTTCCACCAGTTTTAAATGGATTTCAAACTTAGAAGAGAACTTGATTCAATTCAATTAAAATAACCACATAACAAACTTCTTATTCCAAAGAAAATCCTTTTATAATATACAATGTTAACCTAGAATTCAGTCATTCTGAAAAGTGAATAAAAGTACCATGTACACATATTTCTTTCAACTAAAATAGCCACTCTTAGCAGATTTTAATGGATTAATGCATTAGCATTTCAATTTCATGAAATAAGCAGAATTTCGGTAACAAAAAAATTTGTTCAATCTTCAATTGCCTCTGATAATACTTTAAATAGATTTTGGAATAAAATGTACCTTAATATCGTTTAGCGTCCGCTCACCACTCAGGACTTCTCAGTTTCCGAAACAACAACTTTCAGTAGTTTTAAATTGATTTTTGCTTTGAATTGGTACTTTCCTGTTAACGGGAATACCTCAAAAAATAAACACGTATTGTTGTGATATTTTGTTTGTCAACAATGCGTAACAAATCTTGTTAAGATATTTACGTTGATCCCTTAATGATGAATTTGTGGAGCTTGCCGAGGAGTGAAGAAGAAGCTGTATCTTTGCTTCAAGACCATGGTATTTTATCTAAAGGGCGAATGTGCAAGAAGGATCATAGTATGAAACTTTACTTCTGCAACAGAATATTTTGGAAATGCAACACGAAAGCCTGTCAGCTGAAGAATTCATGTGGCGACAACATAACAAAGAAATCGACATATTTCCAGCTATTTTAAATGCCATAAAGATATATAGGCCCCCTAGTAACATAAATTTAGATTTTATTAGTAATTAATTGTTACGCATTGTTAACAAACAAATACGTCGTAACATATCACAACAATACGTGTTTATTTTTTGAGGTATTCCTGTTAACAGGAAAGTACCCAAAATACTTGAGTCAATTCAGTACAACTTCCACTTTACATACTGTAAATTCCAAAGTAACTCCTTTTATAATAGGCAATGCTAGCCTAAAATTAATTCATTCTGTAAAGTAAATAAATAAACTTCTTTCTTTAATCTTCAATAGCCACTTTTATTAGATTTAAATGGATTATAAGCCTTAGAACTTACTCTGTATTAAATAAGCACCAAAATTCCTTTTATAAAAACAAATCAATTCATTAAAAGATCCAGTTGTTTCTTCGAAAATTGCCTGTTAACAATTTTAAATGTCCTTTTAATTTTAATTGAATTTTAATTTATATTCGTTTCCAAACTTCGGCCATTGTTACGAAATTAAATCGAGGAATAACAATATAAATTCGTAAGCACGTATGGTTTACAAAGAATTTAATTTAAGAATGCTTTTTATTTCCAATTTTTCTAAAATGACACTGTTGATACTTAAAATTTTTTATATTTACGTTAATATACTTCTTTCCCACAAAACACGCCAATCTCTCCCCTTCCTTCCTCTCTCTCTCTCTCTCGTATTGAAGCTAACAATGAAAATGGTCGACAGCAACATCACGTTAAAATGGCGAGATTTCCACAAAATATGCAAATTAAGCGTTTAACATGGAATATTTCAAACTGTGGGTGAAAAAAGACGAATGGAATAAGAAACTTTATAACTTTTTCTTCAAAATGGTTCAAATCCGAAGGTTGTCTGTTAATTTCTTCTAATTTTAATTTCCAAATGAATAAAAGCCTGCACGTCGAAAAATCGCATTTTACATGTTAAGTAATGGGAAATGGAAATGCCTCTCTTGGAGACGAACCAAGGAATTTTTTTGCGATTTAAATTCGTCATCACCTGAAAAAGTGTTAATCAAGCATCTCTACCAAATTTCGAGTTTCTATCATTATTATTTCTCGAGTTATTAGCATTTGCATAGCGTGATCAACCAACCAACGGATGACAGCTATTATTATATAAAATATGAATTAATTTAATTTCATGTTTATCAATTCATTTTAAAATGATACTCAGAATAAACATTTGCTGGCCATGTGTTTGAGAAATTACGATGGGTTAGGTGGTTCACAAGTCACACGGGATAAAAGGGACTAACCCAATTTTAATTACAATGTGTAAAAACCTATTTCTGAGTGACAGTCAGCTATAAGAGAGCTTTGTGAACAGTTTTGTCTAACATTTTGTGTCCTTTCATCCTGGTTTACGTCTGCATTGATATCTCATGAGGTATTGGATATACTTTGGATTGCAACATCTGCATGAAAAGTACTCTAGTGTGTGTCAGTGTACGTGTAAGTAAAGAAAAAATTTTCGTGCTCCATCACACTATACACAATTATTTTCGATGATTTGTGATTTTATTATTGCAATTGGTTACTTGTTGTTATGATTAAATGTATATTAACCCCTAGTAACAATGAGTGGTAAACACATAGTGGTAACATAGTATGTCCAATGTACTGTATTGATACCTATGTATTATTTGGGACACAAATGTGCCACAAAATATCCACCAGGAATGTAACCCCTACTTTTATCATAGTTCTTATGGTAATCTTTGTTTCGCTATATGTTGTTTCATTATAAGTCGCATTTTTCAGGGATGCATCTCCGACGTATAGCAGGGTATTACTGTATATTATGTATTCAGTATGTATTTTAGCAGGATTTTTGTGGAGTCTATTTATTATCATTATTTTTACAAAATTATGCTGGTTTTGTTGATTTCACTATCCTGTATTTTTTATTCATAGGGAATACATTTCTCCCTTTCCTTACTTTGGCTTTTAAGTAGAATGGACTACCATATTTACTCAGATATAAGCTACACCCAGGGTTTGTCAACATTGAAAATAAGCTACGTTTTGAACTCAAAAATGTCTACAATCGGAGGCTGTGGAAATTTTCTTATTTGCTGTCCAATTGAAAAGTTATGGTGTAGAATAATTGAAGTTATGAACGCATTAAAATATTCATTTATGATTTTCTCAGCTTACTTTGCCTGGGTGCATTCGCAAGAGATTCATGAGTTACCTCTTCTTTTCCCCCTCTGCTTTAAATAAGTAAGATTATGCGGCCACTGCAAACAAAGGAAAACTATGCATAAAGAAATAATTGAAAATTTCCCTACCGCATATTTCAGTGCATGCGCGTAAAAAAATTTCACGCAGCTGGTCACATGTCGCCTGATTAAGCAATATTACTAATAAAAAATTGGTACAACATACATTGTACAATCTTTCTCATATACTAATGCATCATTTAGTTATCTTTAGAAATATATGAACTATGTAGAATCGTTATAAACATCAACTTAAATAACTATACGAAATTTTGATGAGAATCGAGAAATATGAACTCTGTAGTAAACTCAAGTAACTGTACAAAATTTATTTATTTTTCCCAAAAAACACGCCGCTTTCCACTCCATGTTACACCGCCATACACACATCCCTCCCTCTCATAGCTCCTTCCAAAAAGAACTCCATACCATTAAACAAATTGCAATTACGAATGGCTATCCTACTTCCTTAATAGACACCATTCTTTTCTGTAAACAAAAAAAATGTCCCTCAACAGAATCTTTTCGCTTCCTCCAGACCTTGAAACCAAACCCCACTGGTTTCGCCTCCTATACACCGAACCTCTTTCCCTCAAAATTCCGAAAAATAAATTTAGAACAGCTTTCTATGGCAACTCCAACCTTTCCAACGGTAAGGATAAAATCAAAAACCTCGCTAAAAGTGGCATATACCGACTCAAATGCCACGACTGTGATAAAGTTTATATTGGTCAAACTGGAAGGTCCTTTAACACTCGCATTAAAGAACATAAATATTGTAACGCTCATAATTCTCGTAAATCCCATTTCGCGAAACATCTCGAAAATAGACATTCTGCCGATTTTTCCCCCTCCATAATTCATGATGAAAACAAACGCTCAAGACTCAACCTGCTAGAGCAGATGGAAATTCTATACCATCTAAAGATTCCCCCTTTTGGCATCATCAGCGAACATCTATTCCCCACCCACTCCCTGCTGCTTACCTCTTTTTTCCCCACACTCAACCATCCCTCGAACCCTTCTCTCCCCCCTCCACCCCCACTCTCTCCCCCCTCCACCCCCACTCTCTCACACTGCCTCGTAGAGCCCCTTCTCTTCCCTCCCCCCCTCCCCCTCCCCCCCCTCCCCCTCCATCCATCCCGTATATATACGCTGTTGTGAGCTGATCCGACCTGATGATGGCTATATCTCAGCCGAAACCGGTCATCTGACAAACTTAACAATAAAGTGGAATTTTTGCCAGTGTTCCCATTATTCTCCCTGAATGTGGAAATTTTGTTCGTAATGTGAGAATATATCACTTTAAGAAAGTTTTTCCTTTCCATAAACCGCACCCTAATTTTTCGAAAAAATTTAGGAAAAAAGTGCTGCTTATATGCGAGTAAATACGGGTATTTTATTCTTTTTAAGAATCATTACCATAGGAAGGGTAGCCACCCTAATTGCTGAAGCAAAGGATTATTAACTAATGAGTTACTTGTCGATGTTTTCTTATCCAGAAAATGTTATTAAATTTTGTACAGGCAACCCTTGGGTTACGTAACCCCTGACTTGAGTAAATCCGCTTTTACGTAAGCGGCCCCAAAAATTGTGTACGGAAAAAATTCGCACTGGTTACTTCAGTGGTTTCTGTGAGCAAGCGTGAACTGAATCTTTATCCATGTGCATAAAGAAAGAAGGTAAGATGTGGCTGCAGAGCCGTAGTAAGGGCAGGGCAACCAGGGCAGGTGCCCAGGGCGCAGCTTCTTAAGGGGTGCCAAATGGAAGTCTTATTATACACTTGACAAAATGTGGTTACAATTTCGATCTCTTCACAACGGCCAGCCTGAAGTTCAGCTCAAGGACCATGACTGTACCAAGTCATAGGCTAATGTGTGCTAAATTAATTGGCTGCTTCTACTCTTTACACTCTGAATGTAATTTCTTTTATTTATTCTTGTCCCCAAAAATGTGTACGCCCTATCGCATTATATTAGTCACGCAGAATTTTCATCCAAGTCGTCGATAAAAAAGTAATTATTGAGGAGGACTTTATTGATTTTATTGCTATCAAATCGAAAAAATCGGTACAATATACATTGTACAAACTTTCTCATATATTAATGCATCGTTTAGTTTTCTATTGAAAATTTTGAACTATGTAGAATCATTCTAAAAATCAACTTAAATAACTGTATGGAATTTGATGAAAATCGTATGAGCTGTTTTTTAGAAAATCCAATTCTTATTAAAGTTGCCCAAGAATAAACTACCCTTATATTAATTTTTTGAGAAATATGAATTATGTAGTATTATTGCAGACATCAACTCAAGTAACTGTACAAAATTTGATGAAAATCGTATTAGTCGTTTTTGATAAAATCAAATTGTTGTTAACCACTTGAATGGCGAATGCTATTTTCAAAAAGTGCATTCTATTTGGGGAGTAACGTAATGAAAATGGTAGATTTTTATTTTTAGATAATAAGTAAATTCTTGATGCACAGTTAAAGAAAAACATTTATTATAAGAACATATTATTAAAAGTCATTTATACAATAGTAAATGTTAATATATTCATTTACAAAAAAGTTCAAAAATACAATTTCTTTTAAATTCAACTTTGGTATGATAATTTTTAAAACATATTGTGGGACATAATGCCACTTCACAATCACGACAGCAGAATCTCGTTTCTTTCCACAGTCCTGACTTGTAGCAAACTACACACCTTTTTGTAGGGAAGGGTTTTTTTTGAGTGGGAGGAATTGAGCCAACGAAGTCACTGAAATCACTTTCACAACTTTCCTCCAAAAGATCACGAATAGTATCCTCGGCCGTCGGAGTGTATTTTCCTCTTTTACTACTAGATGCCATTATTGTTGGGAAATTAAATAAAAATTATAATAACCACAAATAAATGGAAAAACTTGATATCTCGAACACTATTTCACGATACTGCTACTTCGATTTTTGAAAGAAAACTGACCTTTACAAAGAAAAGATTCCAAAACGCTCTATTTTAAGAAAGGAGAAAGGGAAATGTTTATTGCTTTAAAGAGAGGAAGGAACCACCAAGCTTGCCGGAGATCGCAAAAGGGTATGAAAAGGTTTTATAGCTCCTTCAAAATTGGGTCAAAAAGAGGGGGGTATGCAACCCCAATCAACAGATGCAGGATTTTACGAAAATGCATCTGCCTTACGACTGCTTGGGTGTAACTGCCATCTGCTGGCTGAAAAACATACTCAAAGGACCTAGGAAGATGCGTAAGGAACTTGCGAGATATCTCATCACGTCCAAACAAAATAGCTCAAAAATTAACTTGACGAGATATCTCGTCTCTCCCAAATTAATTCCAATTCTGCATGATGAGATATCTCTTCTTCCCCAGTCAAGTGGTTAAAGTTGCCTCGAATAAGATAGCCTTATATTCATTTTTTGAGAAATATGAAGTTTGTAGTATTATTGTAATCTCAAATATCTGTACAAAATTTGATAAAAATCGTTGGAGGCATTTTTGAGAAAATCAAATTGTTGTTAAAATTGCGTAGAATAAACTGCCCTTAATTATTGAGCAATTTCAACCATTTCTTCTATTCTGTTTGATAAAATGCTTAAGTATGAGAGTTTATTCATTTTCACTTTACCGTTTAGGCTCTAGAACCGCGAACAGACAGACACACCCACAGACAGACAGACAGCATTGCGAAAACCACTTTTTCGGACTAGGATACACCTAAAACATATATTTCCATGAAAATCTCAAGATCAAATTTTTTTGCGATTACAGTACTTTCTCAAAATACTTCATATATGAGAAACTAAAAGGGAGACGAAATCGAGTCAGAAATAATCAAAAAATTAGAACTTTATGCACTAGATTTACAAAACATAATAACTCAATCGTATGAAAATGCTCCTAATAGTATAACCGGTAAATTTATTACTTTATTTTGCTGGTTCCACATGGGTTGCACTCATGGATGTTCTTAAGTTGGTGTTGAAAAACATGGCACAACATGATGTTCATCAAGAGCAAATGCAGTGAATTCATTGAGGTTACAATTGAAGCTAGTTTATAGAGTGTTAATAAAATTAAAGAATGAATATGAATGTACAGATATTGAAGGTCTGCTAAAACAGATCGATGTGCAGTTTATATTTTTCTTGTTAGAAGATCAACCGCCTCACTAAATCTGTTCAGGGTGCCGATGTAATTGTGGATTGATCCACAATTTGGTACCAGACACAAAAAGTTCAAAGTCACGACTGGAAGAGACAAAGACATTTTGCGATGAAAAAGAAATCCCGAAAATAAAAGGAAGAAAAAGGAATTTAATGACACGATGGAAACTGTAGCACCCTCAATACCTGAAACAACAAAATACTATTTACGATGCAGTGCATTAGGCAACAAATTCTCTTCAAAGGCACAATTCACATCTTATACGAAATTGTTAATAATTTAAAATTTTTAAGTTGTGCTTTATATATTGTATAATACGACTGAAGATGTAATGATAAATTCCTGTAAAAAGCTGCGTATATGTATAAAATCAATGTGGATGAACGCGAGTCAATCGAAGAAGTTCCCAATTTGAAACACCACCTGCCTTCGTAAAAATTACACAGAATGGAATATTGGAATTTCTTCATGAATGTGGTGTTTTAATTTCCTTTCTCAATGTGGAAATTTTGCTGAGAATTTCTTGACATTCGCCACATCAATTTCAAGTGGAGAGTGTTGTTTTAATAAACTCAAATTGACCAAAAATGACCAGCGGTCATCAGTGAATCAAGAAAGACTTTCTGGTATAGCCATCTTATCTATTGAATATGACACTGCTAAAAATATAGATTCCAATGACATAATCAATATTTTTGCTACAAATAAAGCCCAAAAAAGAAATCTGTAAAGAAATGATTGTTTATTTTAGTTAAATACCTCTTTTAAAATAGGCACTTATTATTTTATTAGATTATCTAGGGGCGACAAAAAAATCCTCTTCCCCGGGCGCCAAATTGGTCACTACAGCCCTGCGTGGCTGTAATGTGATATTACCCTTCCGATGTTGCCATTTCAGCGATTTTTTCACTTTATCTCAAGACTTGGGTGTCGAGTTGCGCCCAAAAAAAATGTCACTGCGACTACTGCCTTATGTAGTGAATCGATCTAACAATGTACCTAATTCTAGCGACTAGCTATAATTGCGGCATAATCTGCACTCAAATGAATACATTGACAATAGATAACATTGTTCTTGCATGCCTGCATGGTGCCGTGGTTTCTCTCCCAATCCCCTCAGTCTTTTTCCGATTGTTGATGCGTGTGGTCTTCCTATGAGTTTACGGTTTACGTTTCGGATGTGTTTCACTTTTAAACAAACCACCTAAGTGTTGCCCTTGTAATCATGGCTGATAAGCAATGGAATGAATGTAAAAGTGCGAGTGAAACTAAAAAGCAACGTACAATAGCTTTGGAAGAAAAACTGGACATCGTGAAGAGGTACGAAAACAGCCAGTCGCTCTTTCACATTTCATATGTTCTTGGTTTGGTGGTGTCGACCATAAATTTATTTATTTATTTGATTTATTTATTAACCATCCAAAAACAGCCAAGGGGCCTTTTACATTGGATGATGAACAAGATAAAACAATTTATAAATACATAAGTAACATAGTAATATTAACAATGACAATAAAGAGGTTGAAAGCTGGTTAGTGACTTGGAAGACGTTTAAGGATAGATGTGAAGGTGGTCGGTGATGAGAAGAGGTCCAGCATTGGGTAAGTGGTTGTCAGGACATTAATAAGAAGAGGAATCTGATAAAATAAGGTACGCTGGGACAAGGACAGACAAAATTTAGGGCCGTGAAGAGGACTGTTATTGCGAGTAGTGCATGGAGGAACATGCCGAGAAAAACTAGATAAGAGATCAGGGGAGTGAAAAAAGCCACTCATTATTCTGTAAATCAACTTCAAGTCCATAATAACGTGCCGGTGGGGAAGATGAGAAATGTCCAGGGTTGACAGAATTTCTTCGCCTGAGGAATTATGAAAGGAGGGGATACGATAACAGGCAATCGCAAGAAAGAAATTGACAGGACGGTTAAGCTTTATAAGTGTGGAAAGGGCAGCAGTTGACCAAATTGCAGAGCAATATTCTAATGTTGGTAAGACAACCAGTAAAGACAGTTTTCGGAGCGGTAGGGTCACAAATTTCATTGAAGTGGTACAGTAAGCCAACTATGGACATGGCTTTCACAGAAATACTGTTAATGTGCTCAGTGAAGGACAATTTTTGGTCGAAAGTGACACCTAAATCACTGTGGGACAGGACGGACGGGATTGGTTGATGAGAGAGGTAATAGGTGGAAAGGAGGGGCATACGCTTCAATGAAAAGGACAATACAGCAGACTTAGCTGGGTTAATGCGAGGTTGCCAGTCAGAGCACCAACTGTCGACAGAGGCTAGAGCGTTTTATAAGGAACGGAAGTCCCTTACTGAATCTACCCTGTTAAAAATTTTGCAATCGTCGGCGTAAAGTAAAAGTTGCAGCCACTATTAGAAACACCTTCGACAATATCATCCACATAAAGGGCAAAAATAAGGGTTCCCAGGACACCCTTGTGGCACGCCAGTAGTAACGGGGAGCAGAGAAGACATAGCACCATCAATCAGGACACGTTGAGAGCGGCAAAACAGGAAGTCGGTTAACAGAGATAGAAAGGTGCCATGAATATTAAACCGGGATTGTAACTTATGGGAAAGAAGTGTGTGATTAATTGTATCGAATGCTTTGGAAAAGTCGATATAGCAGACGTCAAGTTGCGAAGAATTTTCAAAGGATGAAGTAATGTGGTGGTGCAAAACGGAAAGATTAGTGAGGCAGGAGCCACCGGGAAGAAAACCGTGTTGATGGGGTGAGATATAAGGAAGAACAAAGGGTAGACAGTTGTGGATGATGCGTTCAAAAATAATCGACAGAATTGGTAGGATGGAGATGGGGTGAAAATTCTCAACTTTATTTTTAGATCCGGATTTTAAAAAGGGGGTTACATGAGCAGTTTTCCAAAGGGAGGGAAAGGATCCGCTGGCGAAAAATCTGTTGAATGAGATGGGGACATGAAGAGAGACAGCAGTATGAGAGAGAAAAAGGGAACCGATATTATCCGAGCCGGTTGATTTATTAGGAGGTAGGGAGGAGAGAAATCTAAAGACTTCGAAAGGAGTGGTCGACAGGGAAGAGAGCGACTGAGAGCAAATGGGTTGAATTGGTGGGAGGGGAATACCAGGAGAGGGTGGAGCAAAGTTGGAGGAGAAATAGTCATTAAAAACAGTGGGTCGGTCATCCCCAAAGTATGAGAGTCCCCCTGAGGTCACCGACATAGGAATATGAAAGGATATCCCCCTTGGCGTTAAGCAGAAACCAAAACCTTTTTGGGAGAAGAACACGGGCATGCCGTCAAAGGGTCAGAAAAGAAGCCTGGGTGTGGGGGTTGGGAAAGAGCTTCCACAATAGTAAAAGAAAAGGAATGCATAAAAGAGCATGTAAAAGGCCATTATTTCCCCATCTCCTATACTTTCCATAGTAATTTCCGACTTACGCAAATTTTGAGTTATGTAATGAGTTCCAGAACGCATTACTTACGTAACCTGAGGGTTGCCTGTACTTATGAAAATAAATACAGTAGAACCTCCAAATTCGCAGGGTTTACATTCCCGACAACACCGCGAATTTGGAATCTGCGAAAATAGAAGCAAAGGCCTTATGAAAAAATGGGGGTTAGGTTCGCGGCTGTTGTGTGCGTATGAAGCCTCGCGTAATTATATTGGCGTATTTCTCAAGAACCGTTTGACGTAAAGATATGCGGTAAACGGCGTTTTGTTTCTACTGGCTACGAGGTCCCTGGAAAAATATTTTTGTTTGCTAAAGTGTCCCGGATTAGAATCCAGGAGACAATTATATGTTCCCATAAGTTTACACGGGATTTTCGATTTTTCAGAGTGCAAGGTTTGTTTCCTTCATTCATTAAAAACGTAAATATTGACCGATTTTCTTCTTTTTTGCTTTATTCGACGGCTAAAGCTCTATAATATCTTATTCGTGCAATGTTTACACGTTATACGGCCGAATTTTTCAGAAATACGTATTCTTTTTGAAAATTTTGCAGATTTTTCATACTCATTCAGGGCGTTGCCAAGGAGACTCATTGTTGCTTCCGATTCATTTAAGCCTTAAATTTGAAGGTTTAATTGCCCTTAAATTTTAAGGCCAATTAAACCTTCAAATAGACGAAAGAAAAGCGTTATTGTTATCTTCTCTTCATTGATAATCTAAATAAACGCTTGCATTGATGTCGCCTTTATAGTAGGTCCTGTAAGAAGTTAAAAGCAGTAGCTGATAGACACTTGAAGGAAAGCAACTGTTTGTGAGTTGGTCTATAAGGGTGCAATGATAGTCATTGTAACTAAGGTAAGGTAGAATTAAAAATTTTTCCCCTTTGAATATACCGCGATATGGTCTAAGGTAGGGCCGAACTATTTAGATTATTTACAAGCGTAGCTGCAGATAATTTTGCATAAACCATGATTAGCAAAGAATATACCGAAAAAATATTTATTGAATCACGTAAATGGCAAAAAAATGCATGCATTAAATTTGTTGAGAGCTAGAAAACGAACCCCTCGCCCTTTGCTTGCATTAAAAGATATTTTAATATCAGTACCAGTCCCTTCACCACCTGATGTTTGAATAATGTGCCCGTAGAGATGCACAGCTTTATCGCGAATGAGCTGGCTGCTGAGAGGCACGTTTTTTTTTGTGCTTGATCCTTGATTCACAAGTTTAAAGCCCTCTCCATTTTTTCCAACTTAGGATCACAAACATGAGAAATAACTTTTGCGCTCTGAAGAGTTCCTGCGGCCACACTATCCCTGATGTTCTGCTCATTTTTCTTAATGTGCCGAACTGTTGACTCGTTTATCGCATATTGCCTGCACACTGATGCCGCACTCTGGCCACTAGCAAGTTTATTTAGCAACTCAATTTTCTCACTTCAAGTCAACGTCTTCTTTTTGCGTCTACTTTCGGTATTATCACTTGCTTTCCTCTTGGTAGACATTTTCGTAAAATGGGGCCATAACGTGAAAAAAAAACCTCGCATTTGTTTAGTGTTTTTCTCATCCCTTCAAAGATGGCAGCAGTAGTCGGAAAAACCACGAAACTGCGAAGCATGCAAATTTGGAAGTCGTGAATTTGGAGGCTCTACTGTATAATATTTCTCTTTTTGAAATATAATTAAACATTCATTTCTGTTGTAGGGCTTTCTTAAGCACCTAACTTCCTTGCTACTGTGCTGTTGAGAATATGACTATTCTTTCAGTACATTTTGGAAGAGCAAATTCATGGCAAAGCGACCAGGTTCTGTTTCATTTTCCTTCTTATTGAATTGTAGGTGTGGTTGCCAATATTTTTGTTTGGAAATGGCAGATCTTTAGAAATTACAGTAGAGTGCCGATTATCCGAGACCTGATTATCTGTGACCATGTGCAGGGAGTCGAATTATTTCCACGTTTACATTTTTGGCGTCTGATCATTTATTCTCACTCCCATTACATTTTAAATTTAGTTTGTCTTCGTTCTTTGGTGATGTATTTATACATTTACTTTGTTTCAGTATTTATTCTCTGAATAAAATACTCCAGCATGAAAATAAAAGTGTGGGTGAGTGAGTTAAAATTACATTTTAACTATAGTTTGTCGCTGTTCTTTGTCGAGTTATTTAAAGGTTTACATTGTTGGAGTCTGACCTTATATTCACATTTTGTTTTAATTATGTATTATATTAATGTAACAATAATTTCAATAAATACATTCCATTTGGATTATCCATGTTTTTCGATTATCCGGGTCCATGTTCCCCCAATTACCACGGATTTTTGGTGCTCTACTGTACTTTTAATGATACCTGATTTTTATACACTTTAGGAAGAAAAATTTTATGAGAATGGGTACATTTAGTTCACTCGTTTATGTGAATGAATATAAAAGATTTAAAGCTGTAGTTAGGAATAACATGATCATGATTTGCTATGTTTTTTGATGAATAACATCACGTGAATTAATGTTAGCTGTTTTTCATATTGTGGAACAATCAATGTCTTACTATAAAAATCGGTACAACATACATTGTACAAACTTTATCATATACTAATGCATCATTTAGTTATCTTTTGAAAAATATGAACTATGTAGAATCGTTATAAACATCAACTTAAATAACTACAAAATTTGATGAAAATCTTATGAGCCATTTTTTAGAAAATCCAATTGTTATTAAAGTTGCCCAAGAATAAACTAGCCTTATATTCATTCTTTGAGAAATATGTAGTATTATTGAAGACATAAACTCAAGTAACTGTATGAAATTTGATCAAAATCATTGTAGCCATTTTTAAGAAAATCACATTGTTGTTAACGATGCCTAGAATAAACTAGCCTTATATTCATTTTTTGAGAAATATGAACTATGTAGTAAACTGAAGTAACTGTACGAAATTTTATCAAAATCGTTTGAGCCGTTTTTGAGAAAATCAAATTGTTGTTAAAAATGTGTAGAATAAACTTCCTTTAATTATTGAGCAATGTCAACAATTTCTTCTTAGCTTCTATTCTTTATGATAAAATGCCTAAGTACGAGATTTCATTCATTTTTTCTGTACTGTTTAGACTCTAGAGCCGCATACAGACAGACAGATGGCATTATGAAAACTACTTTTTCGGAATCAGGTACACCTAAAACGTATATTTTCATCAAAATCTTGAGGTCGAATTTTTTCACAATAACATTACTTTCTCAATATACTTCGTATATGAGAAAGTAAAAAATTAGTATTAATGATACTGTATGGAGTGAAATGAGAGAATAAGAAAACCACGTATAGCTCAAAAGATTTTCATTCTTTTTGGACCAAACTCTTGTAAATTACTTGGTAATGCTACTTTTAAATTTTAGCTGTTTGCTGTCTTTGTTGAAGTCACAAGTTCAATTTGAGGAGCGTTTTATTTTCTTCATTTGATTAGCATGTGGATGAGTGTAGCTCAGTTATTTTATGTACACTGAGAGAAAGAGGGAAAGGATGTGGGGAGGGAGATATGGTAGCAGGTAGATAGGTGGAGAGAGCATTAGAAAAGGATGGGAGCAAAGAGATGAAGGAGTAAAAGTGGGAGGGCAATGTAGAGAAGGATACAGGAGAAGGGCAGTGTAAGGAGAGGGAGGATGAGATATTGAGAAAGGAAAGGGAGATGGGGTGGGAGAAAAAAGGGAGATGAAGAGAGGGAGGGGAGAGACAGACCATTACACTAAAAGACACTATGTAACAAAAGCAACAGAAAATGCTTTTATTATTTTTAGGTAAGATATGAACTTGAGACAAAAGCCATTGTGAGATCATACTTGTTCACCTAGTTTTTTATGACTAAAATCCCATCATTATGTCGTAAGGCAATTACACTAGTACTTTCATATTAACTGTAATACTTAAAAGCTGGAATTATCACCTTTACTTAATTATTTCATTTATTTTCATTACATTTAGAATATTTAAAAAAATTATCATAATTAAGCAGTTTGTTATATATGAATGTCATGGTTTCGTGAAATAAGAAAATAGGACAATAGAATTAATGGGACAATTTTTTATTAATCTAAGTTACCTATATTTTCATTTGATCTGCATAATTTCAAAGCTTTCCCACAAGGTGTTAGTTATGATTGTTTCTGCTTATTTTGATGTATTTTTCTCTTTTTACTTTTGTAACAGTGGTGCTGAAGTTAGTGATTGTGGAAATTACCTGATAGTCACACCCCAGAGAGATTGCAGGGACAACCTACTCTTTTTCTGTGACCTTCGGGAGGCTTTTCCTGATGGTGTAGTGTCCGGAAAGACTGATCTAACACAAATTGTGCACAAATTGGAGGCTGATTATGAGGTTTGTGTATTCTTAGAAGAAATCAGAAATAATTCTGATATTTGTTTGATGAAGTTAAATTTTTGTTTTGCTTTTTGTCCTCAAGTAGATTATGGCAGGAGAATATAATATCTTGTGCCAACTCGATCATTATGTCAGTATGACCCACATGATGTGTCTGTCATTCATTGTGGATCATCATTAGATGAATGCATATACAGTAAAACCTCCATATATCGAAATGGAAGGGACCAGATTTTTAGGCATTTTGATGAATGGAGGTTCACTATAAAGAGGTTTAACGTAAGACCTTCATATTCACAAATGCACAAACTGGTAATGAAAAGTAGTATTGTCTTTTTAATTACTATATTAGTATATTTGTATATACACAACATAGATTTAATATATTTATAATATAAATATAAATCTAAATGAACAAAAAATGAATATGTACTCTACCTATTGTTTACTGGAAAAAAGCTGGTAATTTCAGTCTGTCATCTTTTTCTTAAATTCATTGGATACTACATTTTCTATTTTATTTAGTAGCAAGAGATTATCATCACTGCAATCCTCCATATTCATAAAAAATCTTTCTAGCACACTCAAAGCCTCTTGCACTTCACTCTTTTTTGGAGTTAGAATTATTTCCTCTTCGTAATTTTCTTCTTCTTCCTTAGTCTCTACAATAGTCTCCATTTCAACTTCTACCCTCACTTCTTCT
This sequence comes from Uropetala carovei, assembly GCA_036926305.1. Lineage (NCBI taxonomy): Eukaryota > Metazoa > Arthropoda > Insecta > Odonata > Petaluridae > Uropetala > Uropetala carovei. The sequence continues at coordinate 8,046,631 of JAXCHB010000169.1, forward strand.
ACCATTTCTCCCTCAGGGAAGTGTCAACATTAGCAAAATCATTAAATGATGTTTGAAGATGAATTATTTTATTGATTTCACCCCATTCCAAAGGTTCATCGTCTGATACTTCATCTTCCTCATATGTTGTCCTCATAAATCCTGCCTTTATGAAGCATTTATTAATAGAGGCTGTTTGAACATAATTCCATGATAGGCAGAGCCTATGCATGGCCTGCAATATATTCCATTTACATTTTGTAAGATCATTTGTTTCATCCACGTTTCTTAAAATATAAAGCACCAACTGCTGTCTGTAATTTCTCTTAACACTAGAAACTATGCCCTGATCTAATGGTTGCAGTTTACTTGTGGTATTTGGAGGAAAATACATTATTTTAACATTTCGCAACACATTCCCCTCAACTTTATGAGCAGTGCACTGATCTAGAAAAAGAACTATTTTTCTATTCTTTATACCCATCTTTGAATCAAGCATGCTTAACCACTCACTAAATAAAGCTGCAGTTATCCATGACTTTTTAGAATTTCTGTATAAACGGAAGTTTTTTTATATTCTTAAAACATCTGGGTTTTTTATATTTCCAATCACAGGTGGCTCTAATTTCTCAGAGCCATCTGCATTGGTACAGAAAAGCACTGTAAATCTCTCCTTGATTTTTCCCCTCCATGGCAGGGTTCTCCTTTAACTGCAATAGTTCTATCTGGGAGTATGTTATAAAAAAATCCAGCCTCATCTGCATTGAAAATGTCTTTAGGATCATAACTCACTAAATTGTTTGCAAGGTCTTTTTCCACTCTTTTACCACAATTGTACTTACAGAAGCTTCTTTCCCACACATTTTTAAAGTTCTTAGGTTCCAGCGCACTTTAAACTTCCGTAGTCATCCATTTGACCCTTGAAAGTCATCTATTCCCATTTTTAATGCCGTTTCCCTAGCCTTCTGTTGTAGAATAGGCCCAGATATAGGTATCCTTCTGGCTGTAGCTTCCATCAACCAATCAAACACACATTTATCTAATTTTTCATTTTTCACTGCCCGAGATCTTTTATTGATGAAACCTTGATGTGCTGATATTTCAGTTTCTTTATGTTTGTTTAAAATAGATGTTAGAGTCGATGGTGGTATGCCAAAGGTTTCTGCCACATCTATTTTTCTTTTCCCCTCATCAATGGCTTGGAAAATTGCTAACTTCGTTTCTATTTTCATCAGCCATCTTTTTCTACGATTTACCATGTCCATTATGAGTCTAAAATTAATTTATTCATAAACATATTCATTAACCCTCTTAGTGCCACACAAATTTTGGGGGGTAGGGCCAGAAGTGCCAAGGGCAATTTCTGAAGTTTGTATCACCTTAGGAAAATTATGATTGTGAAATTATTTCTTTGGATAAATTATTAATATTTTCAGTAATTGTAAAAAACACTCAAATCTTCAAAAAAAATATAACTTTTATTTCTTTTTATGATAAATTTATCAAATACAAACTAATGTTATTGCATATCATGTTGCATCAAAAAAAGAAAAAAAAGTTTATCACCAAAAATTTCCATTTGAATTTTATTATTCAGAATTAAAACTTATATATTATGAAACCTACATTAGTAAAGAATATAATTAGCAAAAATCAGCAATGAGTACAAAAAATTATATTAAATACAGATATTTTCCTGGACGTTTGCATCTGGAGCAAATAACCGACTGGACTTAAAATTTGTGTTAATAAAATTATACTTAATGTAATAAGTTAATTTCTGCATGATTATTAAATAATGATACATTATTCAAAACTACATAATTTTTCAATCAATCGAATATGAAATTATTAATTAAAAACAAAAGTTATTGCACATCACGTTATAACAAAAATATCACAAAAAGTTACGTTTGAATTTCATTATACAACATAAAAACTAAAAAATATAATTAGCAAAAATCAGCAAGGGATAGAAAAAAATACTATAGAATTATTTCAGTGAACGTCTGCATACGTTAGTTAGTTACTTCTAAAAAAGTACACTTTACGTTTGTGTCTTGACAAACAAACACTATGCACTCCCTTTTCTCATTCTACGCACACTGTGCGATACCTCATTCTCTTCCCATCACGTATTCTGCGACATATACGCAGTTTTTTTCTTTCCTGCCTGGAAGTTTCCTTAGTCCAAATTCCGAATCTCTCTCTCTCTTTGAGCACCCAAACCGCTTGAAGTGGAAGGTACACTAGAGTCCTTTCCTTACCACTCTATCTCAAGACCCTCAATAATGCTCGTGTTTTTCTTTTGAGGGTTCAGAGATCATACGTATGTGCATTTCTCGTGATCAGATGTGCGCACGTCTAGTCGTGTATTCGCACGGTCAGCGCCCTTGACTTTGAAAGAGAATATTTCGTTTCTTTTACCTTACGTGAAATTTTGTTTACATTATAAATAAACGCACTATTTATTAAGTTTAAATAAGTTTATTTATACTTTGAAGAATACAAATGTATAGTTACAACTAATTCAATTGTAGAGCCAGCATTTCTTGAAAGGCCTACGCATAAAAGCATCTATTCGCTTTCTTACTTACACTATCCAGTTAAAAAACGTCATAGCAGAGGGCAGTAACATTCGGGATAGGATACAAAAGGAATCGTGGCTACAGGACCTTACCCCAATGAGAGAAAAAAAGTTTTGAAGGTCGAGATTATTTGCGTTCCATACCACGCAGACGACTATATGCCACAAATATGACCATTTATAAAGCTTAAGTGATAAATTCACGATCGAAGTATAACAAAAGGAAAAAAAGATTTATAAAGTAGGAAGCATCCTCTTTCAGATGATGACATTCTTAAATGCCATCTATCGCATCTACGATGAACTATTACGAGTTTAGTTTCGGTCTACGTGCGAGCCGATATATCGGCTCGTGGCACTCTTTGCCCAAGTAGCAAAAGCCGATATATCGGCCCGTGGCACTAAGAGGGTTAATTACTTGTGTATTATTTGGAAATATTGTACTTAATATTATACAAGGCATAATGAAGAATGTTGTTATACACCTAACAAACTTTAATTAGAATCGGAAAATTAATGCATTAATACAGTAGAACCTCCGTTAACCGAGCCCAGGTCGATCGAGCCTCCATGTTAACCGAGGTGGGTCTTCGTCAAGGTCATTCCCCATCATTTCGCTGGTTTGTATACATTGTCTCTAGGTAGTTCCCTGTCCCTGTCTCAAAATATCGCAAGCAGTGTTCGACCGTCTGCTGGCCTGTGAAGACCGTGTAAGCGTGCTTCGTTGTTTTTATTGTGTTTTCTTATGTGTTCGCGTTTAAGTTATTTTTAGCTATGAGTGCTAAAAGAAAAAGAGATATGCTTTCTTTAGAAACTAAACTAGAGGCAATCAGGCGAGTTGATAATGGTGAATCAATCAGAAAAGTTGCTGCTGATTTAGGCGTAGGGGAAGTGACTGTTGGTGACTGGCGAAGAAAGAGGGGGAAATCAAAAAATGGTGCTCTCAGAAGGTGAGTGGAAGTGTTAAAAACCCGCAAAAAACGATGAAAAAGTGTGATTTTGAAAAAACGTCAGAGGCCATTTTTTTATGGTTTACTCAAATGAGAGGTAAAGGGACTCCAGTAAGTGGTCCTATGTTGCAAGTCAAAGCTCTTGAATTTCATAACCATTTCAAGGATGGTGAAGAAGAATTCACTGGGGGTAAGGCAGCTATGCATAAGTGGGGAAAAATTATCTGGGGATTGTGAAGAAGTGACAAGATTCAAAGAAAATTTTAAAAAAGTGATTGAAAAAGAAGAGTTGACTTTAGACCAACTCTTTAACTGTGATGAAACTGGTTTGAATTATCGGATGCTTCCATCAAAAACTCTATCAACCCGAGATGAGAAGTCTTCGCCTGGTTACAAAGAAAAAAGAGAGGGTAACTGTGCTAGCCTGCTCAAACGCATCAGGCAACCTAAAACTGAAACCCATGATCATAGGTAAGTTCAAAAATCCCCGTGCCTTTAAAAATCTTCATCTACCAAGCTTGCCTGTTTACTATAAACACCAAAAAAGTTCCTGGATGGACGCTATTCTTTTTAAAGACTGGTTTGATAATGAATTTGTTCCTACTGTTGAAAAGTTTTTAAAGAAACAAAAACTTCCAAGAAAAGCTTTATTACTGCTTGATAATGCTCCATCCCACCCAGATGCTGAATCTTTGGTCAGTGGCAATATTAAAGCAATGTTTTTGCCCCCAAACGTCACCTCACTTGTTCAGCCGTTAGATCAGGGTGTACTCGAGAACCTCAAAAGAAATTACAGAAGGTCCCTACTGAAAGCACTCGTTGAAGGTGTGGAAGAAGATTTTACAGTTGAAGACTGCCTGAAAAAGATAACGCTGAAGGATGTCGTTTATTGGGTTGCTGAGGCATGGGAAAATGTAAAATCTTCGACCTTAGAAAAATCATGGAGGAAGTTGATTGAAATTGACAGGCCTGGACAGAATGAAGAAAATGCTGATGATGATGATAAACGAGAAGATGATGATGAAGACAATATGACTCTTTTTGAACTTGCTAAAGAACTTCCAGCCTCTGGGCCCATTGAAGCACATGACATAGCTGAATGGATGTGTGCAGACGACGAACACGAACTTTCAGATGAAATGATAGTAAAGACGGTGGCCCAACAGGGAGAGGAGGAGAGTGATGAAGAAGAAGCGAAGGAGGAAGAAGCCAAAATATCTCATTCTGATGGACTAAAGGCAATAGAGGCTACAATCTCCTACATCGAACAACAAGAGGAAGCAACGCCGGCAGATTTACTACTGCTTAAGCGCTGGAGGAATATTGCTGCGAAAAAGAAAACAGATAAGATAAAACAGAGGACTCTGACAGACTTTTTTCAGAAAAAGTAAAGGTTAGTCTATTGTTTAATAATGCTTTTTAAACAACTTTAGTGTGTTTAAATATAGGTGTTAATTTTACAATGTTTTTCCGATCATAATCTCTATTTTTACCTTAACCTCTGTATTATCCGAGTTTTTCGGTATCCGAGGTAGGCTCGGTCCTGATTACCTCGGTTAACGGGGGTTCTACTGTAATTAAATGAAAGTTGTGCAATAATAATATACCGTATTCACCCGAATCCAAGACGACCCTGAATCTAAGACGACGCCCCATTTTGATGATTCCAAAAGAGAAAAAAGCTCAAATTGACCTTCATGACTACAAAAATTATAAATCTTGTGAAATATTTATTTTCTCTTATACTTTTCTTGAATGTCATTGTCTTTTAACATTTTAAAATCATAAGATCACATCACAAATAGAACCATTCAGGTTTTCAAACAAATTAAATGGTAGCATTCATTTTAAGATAACATTAAAAATAAAGTAAATACATTGAAAGAATACACTCATTTCAGGACAACAAAAAAACATTTCAATCCAAGTGCTGCACAAAATCATTTTATTGTGTTAGTCATCATCGCTGTCTATGCAACCTTCACTATTTTCCTCACGCTCACTATCTTTATCACTCTCAATTTCATCATCAGTCTCCCACAAAACATCATCCTCACTCCCATCCATGGCATTAGGTAAGCAGCATTTCTTAAATCCTTTCACTATTACTTTTGCATTTATTTGTTGCCACGATGCCTTGATCCATTGGCAGAGCATTGCTACTTCAGGTTTCTTAAGATTTCCTTTTGGTGTTGAAGTGTGAGTTCCACTCTGTAACCACTCAGAATACAAAACCTTTAAATTATTTTTAAAACACTTATTGACAGCAACATCTAAAACTTGAAGTTGCGATGTCATTCCTCCAGGTATTACAATAAGATCAATATTCATCGCACTCATTATGTTTTTAATTTCAGGAGATAAGTGTCCTTGAATGCATCCAGTGAAAGCATTGCTCTTTGTTTCAGTAAAGCTCCTGGCGGTCTATTCCACACCACATGTAACCAATCTCTCATTAGTTCTTTAGTCATCCACCCCTTTTCTTGACACCTATTATTCCACTTGGCAATTGTTTCTTAGGCATTGTTTTCCGCTTTAGAATCACATATGGTGGTAATTTAGTCCCATCTGCTAAAACCGCCAACATTACCGTGACTCGCATTTTTTCGTTGCCTGTAGTTTTAATTAGGACGGACTTCGCACCTTTTTCGTTCACAGTATAATTAGATGGCATGTAGAAGAAAACCGGAGTTTCATCGGCATTTCCTATTTGGCTCAAAAGGTAATTATTGGTTTTTCTAAGTCCAATTACGTATTTCTGGTAAGCGAGAAGTTTTTCAACATAGTCTTTGACAATTTCTGACACAGCGAAGTTCGTCGCCGTAAAGAAAAATTATTTCGTCGCCGTAAAGAAAAATTATTTCGTCGCATCATTCTCACGCACCAACTTCTGCTGGCCTTGAATTCTTGCAATGATATATATAGTCCTCTAGTAATTTCATTAGCTTTAATTATAATACTTTCAGTCGAAACAGGCATACCGTTCTTCCTCATGGTGCGCACAAACTTGACTTCTTCTTCAGTGCCATGAAATCGGCCTAATTTTGGACCACTGAGCGACTTCCTTGTGGGTTTGGCTTTTTCTAGTTCCTGTTTTGAGAGTTTCCATCGACGCACATTTGCCTCAGATACACCGAACTTTCTACTCGCATCACAGTTATTAGTTTTTTCGGCGTAATTTATCACGATCAGCTTAAAATTTGTATCTTAGCTCCGTCTAATTCCTTTGTTAACTTTCCCTTTGCACTCGTGCCACGTACTTCAACATGATCTGTCATTTTAACTTAAGGGTTGTGCATTTAAATCAAGAATGCACAACTCAAAGTTACTGTCACACTTAGTGAATCGTTGTGCGTCGTTTGAAAGGGGAATCCCAATGATTTCCGCTCTCATTTGTTTTGCCATTGCTGTTGGCATTACGTGCAAGGTGAAAGTAAGTCGTCTGTGTTATGATCGTCGACGATGATTATTAGTCTAAATAATTATTATTCCCGTCATGTTTTTCTTATTGTTATTACTATTTGTTTATTTCACGTCTTTATGTACGTACTTGAATTTGCTGTTGTGAATTGTTTACTCTAATATACCATTTGTTGTAAAAACCATTGATTAAATGCTTAAATATACTTCGTATTCGAATGTAAGACGACTCTTGATATTTACAGCTGAAAATTTGGAAAAAAAGGTCGTCTTAGATTCAGGTGAATACGGTACTCACGTGGTTAAGGACAAAATTAACATTAAAAACACATACTTGTAGATTATGTATCCACTATAACTTAATGAAACAAATCAATGTGGTATAACCAGTAATTTTAACAAGCTCTTCGTATTAGACAAACATAAGCACCACACATTCATAGAAACTTGACGTATACCGGCGTATACCTGGATGCCTGCATGAGAGGATAAACCAGGATGTGTGACGGGATTCACCAGGCGAGAAATCTTCACAGCAGAAGCAGTACCTAGTGTGCAACCTGATGATCGCGAAAGAGTTGACTTAAATATTATATCTATGTAACATTATAGTCATGTATTCACAGTTCTTTTCAGATGCGGTAAAAAGTGATACATACGTAGCAGTGGTGCATTGTTAACCTCAGGACTGGAAAATTATTGACTTACATATTGTCTTTGCAATGTTGCAGTTATATATTTGCGGCTTTTTCAGAGGCGGTAAAAGTAACATGAGGATCACGAAAGAATCTATCTATATATATAAAATGCTAAGACAATATGTGGCACACAATAACATTGTATTGCTAAGCAACAGGATATATAAACAGCTGAAACAGCTGTCACTGAAACATATCAGATTTTAGTATTGTATTGTAAAATCCATATTAAAAATTATTATTATTAAGTAGATATCACTTTTTAAAATTAATTTGGGTACAATCCTATATGCTAGATTATATCACGCTATACTTATCATTTCGGCAGAGGTACATCAGAATGTATCACTTTTAGCCAAATCTTATGTGTTAAATTATTAATAACAGTAATTATTTATTTTTAAATGTATATCATTCTATTTATATATACACACACATAACAACTAAGTAGAACTACGTCAATTTAAATAAAAACAAAATATTTACCATTTTAGACATAATACATGATAATACTTTTCCGTATTAATATCGCAACCAAATAATCAATGTCTAATGTTTATTTACTCGATGTCTTTAGCAATGTGATAAACAACTTCTGTATATCGCATTGAAATACAGTATAAAGTTAAAACCATTTAGATACTGTTTATATGCAACTATATATTAATTAATTAAATTAATATTTAAATTGTTTGCTCAGAATAAAAGTAATGGCTTCAAGAGCAACACCTTACATTAATTATAATGCGAGAAGAAGAGCGGAATGAGTCAATCAATCTGTTGAAGAAGCAAATCGAAGAAGAACTGAAAGAAATCAAGCCGACAGAGATCGAAGAGCCATTGAAGATGAACAACAATGAGAACAACATAATCAAAAACAAAGAACCCAAAGAAATTACGAAATACGGAGGTTTACAATACATGGAGGTTCACTAGATATAGGTTTTACTGTACAAGGGGTATTTGAAAAGTAATGAGACTACTCACATTATTCTGTATCCTAGGCATCCTCAGGCTTGGGCATGGTTTCCTTTTCAAAGTAACGTCCTTCACATGCTATGTATTTTTTGCATCGCCCCACCCACTTCTCAAACATATGCAATAGGCCGTTTTGAGACATCTTGCTTCACTTCTTTGTCGGAGTGAAATTTTTGTCCTTAGCTCACGTTTAAGCATCGGAAACACCCAGATATCACACAGGGTGAGGTCGGGGCTATAGGGTGGGTGTTCTACAGGTGTTCCACTGATGGCTACCAGCACCTCCATCGCCACATGTACTGCATGCAGCCATGCATCATCTTGAAGCAAAAACCACTGTTTTGTCAAGAACTCTAGTCTTTTTTTATGAATTGCATATGCAAATGAGAGTTGTGTCTTTGTGTAATATTCACCAGTCACAGTTAGCTTCTGAGGTACCCAGTGCTAAAAAATCATGCCTTTGGAGTCAAAAAAACAATATTAGCATCACTTTCCCAGGTGAAGGTGCCGCGCAAAATTTCTTCGGTGGAGGCGAGTTTTTGTGTTTCCAAGAAAAAGTGATTAAAAATATTCAGCCATCGTAAATTTGTATCGTGTTAATAAACATTTCTCAGCCTGTCTGAAATCTCGGACCCTCAATTTCTGCGGGCTTCTTCCTCATATATATTTTATAGATTTTTTAATCCATTTAAGTTTTGTTTTTATTCCAATATTGTACATAATGTAAAACATTAATCGGCGCAGCATTGCAAACTTTTGCATTTAATAATTATCTGTCTACTCTACTCTTTATTTTATGATGAGGTAAAACGCTTGCAGAATGCAAGCACACGTTAACTAGTATATCATATATATATATATATATACTAGTTAATATGTGCTTGCATTCTTCTAGCGTTTTCAAATTTTAGCATTTTTACAAATTCAAATTATTCCCAAGCGATGTTGTACATAATGATATAACCATGTCAAATTTGGAGTTTGTTGCTCATTTAGAAGTGCCTTACAATTTCAATCCTCGTATGGGGTAATAATGGAGCAAAACAGCTCCTAACATTATGTATTATTACACACTCAGATTTTTTCCATCTGTAGTAACTAAAAACCAATAAGTCTGCCAAATTTCAAGTTTGTATCTCATTAAGATATACCTTATAATTATCACACTCGTATGGGGCCGAAAAGGGGCAAAACCACACATTCAAAATTCGAATTTTTGCAATTTTTCAATTTTATCTTAGTTTGCCATGAAAATTCTATAATCGTGCCAAATTTCAAGTCTCTAGGTCCTATGCAGCTGCCTCGCATTTTTTGTTCTCGCATGGGTCCAAAAAGGGGCAATATATCAATATCGGATTTCCTTCATTAGGTGTAGTTTAACATTAACAGCATTAAAATATAAGCCTCTGATTCCCATTAAAAGCTTACCCATATGAAAGGATAGAGCTTGTTACCAAGGAAGCCTATTGTTAGACCCAGAAAAATTAGCAATTTTTTGCGATAAAAAATATAAAATTACGCTAATTCTACTCGGATTTGCATTCTGTCTTCAAAAATAAGAAACTACAATTTATATCCTATCCGACAGTTTAAGTCTCGAGTTCGTATCTTGACGGGAAGTAATTTTAAAATGCAAATATAAAAACCTCTCACCAATTTACATGTTTTCTTATGGGCAAAAAATGGGGCAAAAAGGGGCCAAAATAGCCCTTCAAAATAGTAATTTCAACAGTTTCGGATTTTTTCCTTTGGTTGTGACTAAAAACCTATAATCCTACCAAATTTCAAGTTTCTGGCACATCTGGAAGTGCCTCATAATTTTGTATTCTCATATATATATCTATAATATATAGATGCTTCTTACACATGATATATATATATATATATACTAGTTGTTATGTGCTTGCATTCTGCAAGCATTTTCAAATTTTAGCATTTTTACAAATTCAAATTATTCCCAAGCGATGTTGTACATAATGATATAACCATGTCAAATTTGGAGTTTGTTGCTCATTTAGAAGTGCCTTACAATTTCAATCCTCGTATGGAGCAATAATGGAGCAAAACAGCTCCTAACATTATGTATTATTACACTCTCAGATTTTTTTCATCTGTTGAAACTAAAAACCCATAATTCTGCCAAACTTCAAGTTTGTATCTCATTAAGAAGTGCCTTATAATTATCACATTCGTATGGGGCCAAAAAAGGGCAAAACCACACATTAAAAATAGGAATTTTTGCAATTTTACAATTTTATCTTAGTTTGCCATGAAAATTCTATAATCGTGCCAAATTTCAAGTCTCTAGGTCCTATGCAGCTGCCTCACATTTTTTGTTCTCGCATGGGTCCGAAAAGGGGCAAAACCGCCCTTTAAAAATGAGAATTTTTGTAATTTTATAATTTTATCTTAGGTTGCAATGAAATTTCTATAACCGTGCCAAATTTCAAGTCTCTGGGTCCTATGCAGTTGCATCGCCTTTTTTGTTCTCGAATGGGGCAATAATGGGGCAACACAGCCCCAAAAATGAGGATTATATCAATATCGGATTTCCTTCATTAGGTGTAGTTTGACATTAACAGCATTAAAATATAAGCCTCTGATTCCCATTGAAAGCTTACCCATATGAAAGGATTGAGCTTCATACCAAGGAAACCTATTGTTAGACCCAGAAAAATTAGCAATTTTTTGTGAAAAAACTATAAAATTAAGCTAATTTTACTCGGATTTGCATTCCGTCTTCAAAAATAAGAAACTACAATTTATATCCTATCCGACAGTTTAAGTCTCGAGTTCGTATCTTGACGGGAAGTAATTTTAAAATGTAAATATAAAAACCTCTGCACCAATTTACATGCTTTCTTATGGGCAAAAAATGGGGCAAGCAGGGGCCAAAATAGCCCCTCAAAATAGGAATTTTGCCAGTTTCGGATTTTTTCCTTTGGTTGTGACGAAAAACCTATAATCCTACCAAATTTCAAGTTTCTGGCACATCTGGAAGTGCCTCATAATTTTGTATCCTCATATATATATATATATATATATATATATAATATATCATGTGTAAGAAGCATCTATATATTATAGATGTATATCATGTGTAAGAAGCATCTATATACCGTATTCACCCGAATCCAAGACGACCCTGAATCTAAGACGACCCCCCATTTTGATGATTCCAAAAGAGAAAAAAGCTCAAATTGACCTTCATGACTACAAAAATTATAAATCTTGTGAAATATTTATTTTCTCTTATACTTTTCTTGAATGTCATTGTCTTTTAACATTTTAAAATCATAAGATCACATCACAAATAGAACCATTCAGGTTTTCAAACAAATTAAATGGTACCATTCATTTTAAGATAACATTAAAAATAAAGTAAATACATTGAAAGAATATACTCATTTCAGGACAACAAAAAAACATTTCAATCCAAGTGCTGCATAAAATCATTTTATTGTGTTAGTCATCACTGTCTATGCAACCTTCACTATTTTCCTCATGCTCACTATCTTTATCACTCTCAACTTCATCATCAGTCTCCCACAAAACATCATCCTCACTCCCATCCATGGCATTAGATAAGCAGCATTTCTTAAATCCTTTCATTATTACTTTTGCATTTATTTGTTGCCACGATGCCTTGATCCATTGGCAGAGCATTGCAACTTCAGGTTTCGTAAGATTTCCTTTTGGTGTTAAAGTGTGAGTTCCACTCTGTAACCACTCAGAATACAAAACCTTTAAATTATTTTTAAAACACTTATTGACAGCAACATCTAAAACCTGAAGTTGTGATGTCATTCCTCCAGGTATTACAATAAGATCAATATTCATCGCACTCATTATGTTTTTAATTTCAGGAGATAAGTGTCCTTGAATGCATCCAGTGAAAGCGTTGCTCTTTGTTTCAGTAAAGCTCCTGGCCGTCTATTCCACACCACATGTAACCAATCTCTCATTAGTTCTTTAGTCATCCACCCCTTTTCTTGACACCTAACTATTATTCCACTTGGCAAATGTTTCTTAGGCATTGTTTTCCGCTTTCGAATCACATATGGTGGTAATTTAGTCCCATCTGCTAAAACCGCCAACATTACCGTGACTCGCATTTTTTCGTTGCCTGTAGTTTTAATTAGGACGGACTTCGCACCTTTTTCGTTCACAGTATAATTAGATGGCATGTAGAAGAAAACCGGAGTTTCATCGGCATTTCCTATTTGGCTCAAAAGGTAATTATTGGTTTTTCTAAGTCCAATTACGTATTTCTGGTAAGCGAGAAGTTTTTCTACATAGTCTTCTGACAATTTCTGACACAGCGAAGTTCGTCGCCGTAAAGAAAAATTATTTCGTCGCATCATCCTCACGCACCAACTTCTGCTGGCCTTGAATTCTTGCAATGATATATTAAGTCCTCTAGTAATTTCATTAGCTTTAAGTATAATACTTTCAGTCGAAACAGGCATACCGTTCTTCCTCATGGTGCGCACAAACTTGACTACTTCTTCTTCAGTGCCATGAAATCGGCCTAATTTTGGACCACTGAGCGACTTCCTTGTGGCTTTGGCTTTTTCTAGTTCCTGTTTTGAGAGTTTCCATCGACGCACATTTGCCTCAGATACACCGAACTTTCTTTTCGCATCACAGTTATTAGTTTTTTCGGCGTAATTTATCACGATCAGCTTAAAATTTGTATCTTAGCTCCGTCTAATTCCTTCGTTAACTTTCCCTTTGCACTCGTGTCACGTACTTCAACATGATCTGTCATTTTAACTTAAGGGTTGTGCATTTAAATCAAGAATGCACAACTCAAAATTACTGTCACACTTAGTGAATCGCGGTGCGTCGTTTGAAAGGGGAATCCCAATGATTTCCGCTCTCATTTGTTTTGACATTACGTGCAAGATGAAAGTACGTCGTCTGTGTTATGATCGTCGACGATGATTATTAGTCTAAATAATTATTATTCCCGTCATATTTTTCTTATTGTTATTACTATTTGTTTATTTCACTTCTTTATGTACGTACTTGAATTTGCTGTTGTGAATTGTTTACTCTAATACCATTTGTTGTAAAAACCATTGATTAAATGCTTAAATATACTTCGTATTCGAATGTAAGACGACTCTTGATATTTACAGCTGAAAATTTGGAAAAAAAGGTCGTCTTAGATTCAGGTGAATACGGTATTATAGATACTAGTTAATGTGTGCTTGCATTCTGCCAGCATTTTTGATGTTTAGCCTTTTTACAATTTCAAATTATTCCCAATCAATTTTGTGCAAAATCATATATCCGTATCAAATTTCAACTTTGTAGCTCATTTAGAAGTGCATTATAATTTTACTCGTTGCATAGGACAATTATGTGGCAATACAGTTGCTAAGATTTCGAATTTTCACGGTATCGAATTTCTTCTTTCTGTTGTAACTAAAAATCCATAATTCTGCAAAATTTCATGTTTGCATCTCATTAAGAAATGCCGTATTATTTTCACACTGGTATGGGTCATAAATAGGGCAAAACCGCCCTTAAAATTTGGAATTTTCGCAGTTTTATTTTAGCTTCGGTTGCAATAAAGGTTTTATAACCAGGCCAAATTTCAAGTCTCTGGGTTATATGGAGCTGCCTCATCATTTCTGTAGTCGTATGGAGCAATACTGGGGCAAAAGAGCTCCAAAAATGAGGATTATTACAATATAGGATTTCCTCCATTAGGCATAGTTTAACATTAAAGGCATTAAAATATAAGCCTCTGATTCCCATTAAAAGCTTATCCATATGAAAGCATTAAGACTGTTGCCTAGGAAGCCTATTGTTAGACCCAGAAAAATTACCACTTTTTTGCGATAAAAACTATAAATTTACGCTAATTCTACTCGGATTTGAATTCTGTCTTCAAAAATAAGAAACTACAATTTATATCCTATCCGATAGTTTAAGCCTCGAGTTTGTATCTTGATGGGAAGTAATTTTAAAATGCAAATATAAAAACCTCTGTACCAATTTACATGCTTTCTTATGGGCAAAAAATGGGGCATAAAGGGGCCAAAAAAGCCCCTCAAAATAGGAATTTTGCCAATTTCGGATTTTTTCCTTCGGTTGTGACCAAAAACCTATAATCCTACCAAATTTCAAGTTTCTGGCACATCTGGAAGTGCCTCATAATTTTGTATCCTCCTATATATATGATATATATATATATCATGTTTAAGAAGCGTCTATATATTATAGATATATATCATGTGTAAGATGCATCTATATATTATAGATATGATATCATTCTATATCGACTCTTCTTACAGAGGATATACGATATAGGATATATATAGGAGGGTACTAATGTCTGGCCCAAACTATAATAGTTGGACAGCTGGAATTTAATACAGAGGTGAATAAAAAAAAATAATTGGAGGAAAAATTGCAAAATTGCAACAATGTGCATTATTTTGGCCGCTAAAAATTATAAACAATTTTACTAACATTTCATGGTTTAGGTATTTCTAAATGCGCTATCAAGCTGAAATTCTTTCTACCTTTAGAATTCGCCAAATAATGAAAACGGGAATATAGAAATTTGAAAATTTTTATTCGTTCGGCCGTAATAAATTCTCAAATGTTTAACAAATTGACTAATGTTTATGTACTTTCTGTAGATCCAGGAAGCTGAAAATTTTAACAGGGTTAGGAAATAATGTCCCGGTGGTAAATAACATTGAAAATTTTAGAAAGATTTATTGCTGTGCTGTTAAAAATTAAAAAAGTTTAAACAATGAAATTTATATAAATGCACTCTTAGAGGTGCTGCATGGATGAAATTTCGCAAAAATGTGAGCTATTCGTAACAAATGATAAAAACCTGTAAATGTATTATAATTATAAATTTTAGGGGTTGTTTTTACCCCAATATTTTCGAAACAGAAAAACACTTAATTCGGAACCGAGATGCGAACTTATGCATTGGAAGTAATTGTTCGGCTTTTATTTTTACTTTCAGGTGAGAGAAAATGCTTGCAGAATGCAAGCACACGTTCACTAGTATATATATACTAGTTAATGTGTGCTTGCATTCTGCAAGCATTTTCAAATTTTAGCATTTTTACAAATTCAAGTTATTCCCAATAGATGCTGTACATAATCATATAACCGTGTCAAATTTGGAGTGTGTAGCACATTTAGAAATTCCATATAATTTTAATCCTCGTATAGGGGAATAATGGAGCAAAACAGCCCCTAACATTATGAATTTTTACATTCTAAGATTTTTTCCATCTGTTGTAACTAAAAACCCATAATTCTGCCAAATTTCAAGTTTGTATCTCATTAAGAAGTGCCTTATAATTATCACACTCGCATGGGGCCGAAAAGGGGCTAAGCCACCCATTAAAAATTGGAATTTTTGCAATTTTACAATTTTATCTTAGTTTGCCATGAAAATTCTATAATTGTGCCAAATTTCAAGTCTCTAGATCCTATGCAGCTGCCTCGCATTTTTTGTTCTCACATGGGGCCGAAAAGTAGCAAAACCGCCCCTTAAAATGAGAATTTTTGTAATTTAGTAATTTTATCTTAGGTTGCAATGAAATTTCTATAACCGTGCCAAATTTCAAGTCTCTGGGTCCTATGCAGCTGCATCATCTTTTTTGTTCTCGAATTGGGCAATAATGGGGCAAAACAGCCCTAAAAATGAGGCTTATATCAATATCGGATTTCCTTCATTAGGTGTAGTTAAACATTAACAGCATTAAAATATAACCCTCTGATTCCCATTAAAAGCTTACCCATATGAAAGGATAGAGCTTATTACCAAGGAAACCTATTGTTAGACCCAGAAAAATTAGCAATTTTTTGTGATAAAAACTATAAATTTACGTTAATTCTACTCGGATTTGAATTCTGTCTTCAAAAATAAGAAACTACAATTTATATGCTATCCGACAGATTAAGTCTCGAGTTCGTGTCTTGAAGGGAAGTAATTTTAAAATGCAAATATAAAAACCTCTACACCAATTTACATGTTCTCTTATGGGGAAAAAATGGGGCAAAAAGGGGCCAAAATAGCCCCTCATAATAGGAATTTCGACAGTTTCGGATTTTTTCCTTCGGTTGTGACCAAAAACCTATATTCCTACCAAATTTCAAGTTTCTAGCGCATCTGGAAGTGCCTCATAATTTTGTATCCTCCTATATATATGATATATATATCATGTGTAAGAAGCATCTATATATTATAGATATATCATGTGTAAGAAGCATCTATATATTATAGATATAGGAGGATACAAAATTATGAGGCACTTCTGGATGTGCTAGAAACTTGAAATTTGGTGGAATTATAGGTTCTTGGTCACAACATAAGGAAAAAATCCGAATCTCTCGAAATTACTATTTTGAGGGGCTATTTTGGCCCCTTTTTGCCCCGCTTTTTTGCCCATAAGAAAACATGTAAACTGGTGTAGAGGTTTATATATTTGCATTTTAAAATTACTTCCCGTCAAGATACGAACTCGAGACTTGCACTGTCGGATAGGATATAAATTGTAGTTTCTTATTTTTGAAGACAGAATTCAAATCCGAGTAGAATTAACTTAAATTTATAGTTTTTATCTCAAAAAAGTGGTAATTTTCCTTGGTCTAACAATAGGCTTCCTAGCAACAGGCTTAATCCTTTCATATGGGTAAGCTTTTAATGGGAATTAGAGGCATATTTTTTATGCCTTTAATGCAGGGCATCGAACCGGAACCGAACCGAAACCGAAAAAAACCATTATTTTTCCTGGAGTGAAACCGAACCCGAACCGAATAAAAAATTTTCCTGAACCCGAACCGAAACCGAAAACCGTTATTTATTTCGTTCCATATTTTTCGGTTTGCATAAAAAGTGAGAGCGAAAGAAGGATTTTACCTTTTGCTTTGGTCTGAGTCCTTCTGAAAGCCTCACGTTTAGAAACCGAATAAGAAAAGGGTTGGGTTTTTCTTGAGAACACATTCTCATCAGCCTTGGGAAGAATGTCTTTGTGATAATATCTGTTGGTTCAATAGTGGGATTTTTCATGTGCATCTCAAAACATAGAGAGAGGGTCTACAATACATCCTGCTGAGATTACCTGTTAAATGAGGCTACTGGAAAGGAACTTGGGCGGTACTTTGAAGACAGCCTCTAATTGTCTTGCTACCCTCCCCCCGAGCATACCCTGTAGAGTGTGTTCCCAGCAAAAATATTTCCCGACTCTTAACTTGGATGTTCTTTAAAGTTGGAGGTTAATGTCCCCATATACTTTCACTCCCTCTCCATATCCACTGAACCCTTGTATTCTGGTAGTCATTCTCTAAATCTTATCCAGAAAGGATCGCTCCGCAGTCGTGGTTTTGAGGTATTCTTACTACGGTTATCCGTTGTTACAGGTTAGTAAATTTATATTTATTTTATAGAGTGCATCTTAAAATGAGCACACATATTCGTATTGGTTGCTTAAAACTGAAGAGAAATTAAATATGAATGCGAATTTGTTATTTTTAGTGAAATATTTTGCCGGCTGCAGAAACCCACATTAGAGACTCCGCCTGAAGAAAGGTCACGACAGGCCGAATAAGTGTGTCTTATTTTCTTTTTGTTTGCATGTTTGACTTCAGGATAATATGTAGATGTACGTAGATGTTTTTTATTTGCTGTCGGGTGAAAATCACATGCTTTCGCTGAGTAATAATTTTTCGAAACGGTACTTATCATTTCAATTTAATGAAATAATGAAGTTTAACATTCTCATACTACTTAAGTGATTAAAAATATTCAGCCATCGTAAATTTGTATCGTGTTAATAAACATTTCTCAGCCTTTCTGAAATCTCGGACCCTCAATTTCTGCGGGCTTCTTCCTCATGGATATTTTATAGATTTTTTAATCCATTTAAGTTATCTCTGGATGAAAAAATTAAGCCGTGCATTTACAGTTTTTACTATAATACGAGCAGTGGACATGATCTACAAATCGTTAATGAAAATAACGTAATATCTTACTCAACTTACTGGCACTATTGAGATAACGCGATCTCTTATTTTACCGCACGATTTGTAAATAAAAATATTAATAATTCATTATTAGGCATTCCAGCTTTAGCGCATATTAGCTTCTGTCTGTCTGTCCTTCTATCAGGATGCATTTTTTTCCCGTAGCTATTCAGCGGATTTTGATAAAATTTAGTACTAAGGACTAAGCACAGTAAATTAGAAAATGAGATGAATGCTTTGCATAACATAATAAGTTTAGAATACTCTATCGCAGAAAACGTGCGCATTTATAATTTACTTTATACTTTCCTAATATGTTGAAATCATTTGCGGCGCATGTATGGTTTGTAAATATTCAATTCAAAATATAATCTTAAATAAATAAGATACATATGTACTAAATATTCACATTTAAATAATTTATTTTCGTGTTTTGATTACTTTTTTAAATATCACTTTTATAGTGAAGATGTATTTGATTTAATAAGAAAATTACTTAATTAATAAATCAATTCTTGAATGTTTCCTAAAAATATTTTAAGGTCGGAGCGAATAAAACCGGTTCGAACCGGTTCACTGACGCTTGCCGGAGTGAAACCGAACTGAAATT
This sequence comes from Uropetala carovei, assembly GCA_036926305.1. Lineage (NCBI taxonomy): Eukaryota > Metazoa > Arthropoda > Insecta > Odonata > Petaluridae > Uropetala > Uropetala carovei. The sequence goes on from JAXCHB010000169.1 coordinate 8,065,864, forward strand.
TTGTGTTCTGAATGAACCGGAACAAAAACCGGAGCGAAAAAAATTACGGTTCGATGCCCTGCTTTAATGTTACATAATGCCTAATGAAGGAATTCCGATATTGTAATAATCCCTATTTTTGGGGCTGTTTTGCCCAGTATTGCTCCATACGAGAACAAAAATTAACAGGCAGCTCCATATGATGTAGAGACTTGAAATTTGGCCTGGTTATAAAAATTTTATTACAGCCGAAGATAAAATAAAACACTGCAAAAATTCCGAATTTTAAGGGTGGTTTTGCCCTGTATATGACCCATACCAGTGTGAAAATGATACGGCATTTCTTAATGAGATACAAACATGAAATTTGGCAGAATTATGGGTTTTTAGTTAAAACAGAAAGACAAAATCCAATATCGTTAAAATTCGAAATCTTAGCGACTGTTTTGCCAAATAATTGTCCTATGCGACGAATAAAATTATAATGCACTTCTAAACGAGCTACAAAGTTGAAATTTGATACAGTTATATGATTTTGTACAAAATTCATTGGGAATAATTTTAAATTGTAAATATGCTAAACTTTAAAAATGCTTGCAGAATGCAAGCACACATTAACTAGTATATATATATATATATATATATATATATATCTATAATATATAGACGCTTCTTACACATGATATCTACAATACATAGATGCTTCTTACACATGATATCTATAATATACCGTATTCACCTGAATCTAAGACGACCTTTTTTTCCAAATTTTCAGCTGTAAATATCAAGAGTCGTCTTACATTCGAATACGAAGTATATTTAAGCATTTAATCAATGGTTTTTACAACAAATGGTATATTAGAGTAAACAATTCACAACAGCAAATTCAAGTACGTACATAAAGAGTGAAATAAACAAATAGTAATAACAATAAGAAAAACATGACGGGAATAATAATTATTTAGACTAATAATCATCGTCGACGATCATAACACAGACGACGTACTTTCATCTTGCACGTAATGTCAAAACAAATGAGAGCGGAAATCATTGGGATTCCCCTTTCAAACGACGCACCGCGATTCACTAAGTGTGACAGTAATTTTGAGTTGTGCATTCTTGATTTAAATGCACAACCCTTAAGTTAAAATGACAGATCATGTTGAAGTACGTGACACGAGTGCAAAGGGAAAGTTAACGAAGGAATTAGACGGAGCTAAGATACAAATTTTAAGCTGATCGTGATAAATTACGCCGAAAAAACTAATAACTGTGATGCGAAAAGAAAGTTCGGTGTATCTGAGGCAAATGTGCGTCGATGGAAACTCTCAAAACAGGAACTAGAAAAAGCCAAAGCCACAAGGAAGTCGCTCAGTGGTCCAAAATTAGGCCGATTTCATGGCACTGAAGAAGAAGTAGTCAAGTTTGTGCGCACCATGAGGAAGAACGGTATGCCTGTTTCGACTGAAAGTATTATACTTAAAGCTAATGAAATTACTAGAGGACTTAATATATCATTGCAAGAATTCAAGGCCAGCAGAAGTTGGTGCGTGAGGATGATGCGACGAAATAATTTTTCTTTACGGCGACGAACTTCGCTGTGTCAGAAATTGTCAGAAGACTATGTAGAAAAACTTCTCGCTTACCAGAAATACGTAATTGGACTTAGAAAAACCAATAATTACCTTTTGAGCCAAATAGGAAATGCCGATGAAACTCCGGTTTTCTTCTACATGCCATCTAATTATACTGTGAACGAAAAAGGTGCGAAGTCCGTCCTAATTAAAACTACAGGCAACGAAAAAATGCGAGTCACGGTAATGTTGGCGGTTTTAGCAGATGGGACTAAATTACCACCATATGTGATTCGAAAGCGGAAAACAATGCCTAAGAAACATTTGCCAAGTGGAATAATAGTTAGGTGTCAAGAAAAGGGGTGGATGACTAAAGAACTAATGAGAGATTGGTTACATGTGGTGTGGAATAGACGGCCAGGAGCTTTACTGAAACAAAGAGCAACGCTTTCACTGGATGCATTCAAGGACACTTATCTCCTGAAATTAAAAACATAATGAGTGCGATGAATATTGATCTTATTGTAATACCTGGAGGAATGACATCACAACTTCAGGTTTTAGATGTTGCTGTCAATAAGTGTTTTAAAAATAATTTAAAGGTTTTGTATTCTGAGTGGTTACAGAGTGGAACTCACACTTTAACACCAAAAGGAAATCTTACGAAACCTGAAGTTGCAATGCTCTGCCAATGGATCAAGGCATCGTGGAAACAAATAAATGCAAAAGTAATAATGAAAGGATTTAAGAAATGCTGCTTATCTAATGCCATGGATGGGAGTGAGGATGATGTTTTGTGGGAGACTGATGATGAAGTTGAGAGTGATAAAGATAGCGAGCATGAGGAAAATAGTGAAGGTTGCATAGACAGTGATGACTAACACAATAAAATGATTTTATGCAGCACTTGGATTGAAATGTTTTTTTGTTGTCCTGAAATGAGTATATTCTTTCAATGTATTTACTTTTTTTTTAATGTTATCTTAAAATGAATGGTACCATTTAATTTGTTTGAAAACCTGAATGGTTCTATTTGTGATGTGATCTTATGATTTTAAAATGTTAAAAGACAATGACATTCAAGAAAAGTATAAGAGAAAATAAATATTTCACAAGATTTATAATTTTTGTAGTAATGAAGGTCAATTTGAGCTTTTTTCTGTTTTGGAATCATCAAAATGGGGGGTCGTCTTAGATTCAGGGTCGTCTTGGATTCGGGTGAATGCGGTATATCGCTTCTTACACATTATATATATATATATATATCATATATATAGGGGGATACAAAATTATGAGGCACTTCCATTGTGCTAGAAACTTGAAATTTGGTAGGATTATAGATTTTTGGTCACAACCATAGGAAAAAATCCGAAACTGATGAAATTCCTATATTCAGGGGCTATTATGGCTCCTTTTTGCCCCATTTTTGCCCCTTAAGATAACATGTAAATTGGTGTAGAGGTTTTTATATTTGCATTTTAAAATTACTTTCCGTCAAGATACGAACTCGAGACAAACTGTCGGATAGGATATAAATTTAGGTTCTTATTTTTGAAGACGCAATTCAAATCCGATAAAAGTTTTATCGCAAAAAAGTGGTAATTTTTCTGGGTCTAACAGGAGGCTTCCTAGAAAACAGGCTTAATGCTTTCATATGGGTAAGCTTTTAATCGGAATCAGAGGCTTATATTTTAATGCCATCTATGTTAAACTATGCCTAATGAAGGAATTCCGATATTGCAATAATCCCTATTTTTGTGGCTGTTTTACCCCAGTATTGCTCCATACGAGAACAAAAATTATGAGGCAGCTCCGAATGACGTAGAGATTTGAAATTTTTCCTGGTTATAAAAAATTTATTGCAACGGAAGATCAAATGAAACACTGCGAATATTCCTAATTTTAAGAGCAGTGAAAATGATACGGCAATTCTTAATGAGATACAAACATGAAATTTGGCAGATTTTTTCCTTTGGTTGTGACCAAAAACCTATCATCCTACCAAATTTCAAGTTTCTCGCATTTCTGGAAGTGCCTCATAATTTTGTATCCTCCTATATCTATAATATATAGACGCTTCTTACACATGATATATATATCTTTTAGTTGTTATCGATGGTTATAAATCTAATGTGTTTTCTGTAACCTCTGGGGTCCCACAGGGCTCTGTTCTGGGTCCATTTTTATTAGGCGCGTTTCGCTTACAGCGTGAGAACCTATTATCGTCGGTCGGTCTGTCCATCTGTCCGTTTGTCTGTCCGCACTCTTGGTTTTATGCATTTTAGGAGCGTTTCGCTTACAGCGTAAGCGACTATTATCATCGGTCTTTCCATCCGTCCGTCCACATGTTCGTTCTCGGCTTATACAGAACGTATTTTCATGTGCAAGTGGAACGTGATCGACAGTATCGAAGGTCTTTTTAAAGTCGGTGTAGATAGCGTCAACTCGGATACGATATCTAGGACACGGTAACTAGGATACGGTATCTAGGATACGGTATCTAGGATACGGTAACTAGGATACGGTAACTAGGATACGGTATCTAGGATACGGTATCTAGGATACGGTATCTAGGATACGGTATCTAGGATACGGTATCTAGGATACGGTATCTAGGATACGGTTGCTAGGATACTGTATCCTAGTTACCGTATCCTAGATACCGTATCCTAGATACCGTATCCTAGATACCGTATCCTAGATACCGTATCCTAGATACCGTATCCTAGATACCGTATCCTAGATACCGTAACCTAGATACCGTATCCTAGATACCGTAACCTAGATACCGTATCCTGGATACCGTATCCTAGATACCGTATCCTAGATACCGTATCCGAGTTTAAAAGGGCCTACTTGCCGAGAACGAACATGTGGACGGACAGATGGACCGACCAACGATAATGGGTTCTCACGCTGTAAGCGAAACGCGCCAAATAAAGATGGACCCAGAAAACGCATTAGATTTATAACTATATATCATGTGTAAGATTCCTATCCAACAGTTTGTCTCGAGTTCATATCTTGACGGAAAGTAATTTTAAAATGCAAATATAAAAACCTCTACACCAATTTACATGTTATCTTATGGGAGAAAAATGGGGCAAAAAGGGGCCAAAATAGCCCCTCAAAATAGGAATTTCGACAGTTTCGGATTTTTTCCTTCGGTTGTGACCAAAAACCTATAATCCTACCAAATTTCAAGTTTCCAGCACATCTGGAAGTGCCTCATAATTTTGTATCCTCCTATATATATATATATAATATATATATATATGTATATATATATCATGTGTAAGAAGCATCTTTATATTATAGATATATATCATGTGTACGAAGCGTCTATATATTATAGATATGATATATATATATCATGTGTAAGAAACGTCTTTATATTATAGATATATATAGGAGGATACAAAATTATGAGGCAATTCCAGATGTGCTAGAAACTTGAAATTTGGTAGGATTATAGGTTTTTGGTGACAACCAAAGGAAAAAATCCGAAATTGGTGAAAGTCCTATTTTGAGGGGCTATTTTGGCCCCCTTTTGCCCCATTTTTGTCCCATAAGAAAACATGTAAATTGGTGTAAAGGTTTTTATATTTGCATTTTAAAATTACTTCCTGTCAAGATACGAACCCGAGACTTAAACTATCGGATAGGATATAAATTGTAGGTTCTTATTTTTGAAGACAGAAGTCAAATCCGAGTAGAATTAGCATAAATGTATAGTTTTTATCGCAAAAAAGCGGTAATTTTTCTGGGTCTCACTGGAGGCTTCCTAGGCAACTGGCTTAATGCTTTCATATGGGTAAGCTTTTAATGGGAATCATAGGCTTATATTTAAAGCCATTAATGTTAAACTATGCTTAATGAAGGAATTCCGATATTGTAATAATCCCCATTTTTGGGGCTGTTTTGCCCCAGTATTGCTCCATATGGAAAAAAAAGATGAGGCAGCTCCATATGACCTAGAGACTTGAAATTTGGCCTCATTATAAAAATTTCATTGTAGCCAAAGATAAAATAAAATACTGCAAAATTTTCAAATTTTAAGGGTGGTTTTGCCCTATTTATGCCCCATACCAATGTCAAAATTATACAGAAATTCATAATGCGATACAAACATGAAATTTGGCAGAATTATGGGTTTTTTGTTAGAACATGATGAAGAAATCCGATATCGTAATAATTCGAAATCTTATAATTAGCGACTGTTTTGCCACATAATTGCCCTATGCGACGAATAAACTTATAATGCACTTCTAAATGAGCTACAATGTTGAAATTTGATACAGTTATATGATTTTGAACAAAATTGATTGGGAATAATTTGAAATTGTAAAAATGCTGAACTTTATAAATGCTTGCAGAATGCAAGCACACATTAACTAGTATATATCTATAATATATAGATGCGTCTTACACATGATATACAGGGTGTATCAGAATAACCCCGAAATATTTTGTAGGGTTATAGAGGAGACCTAAAAAACCATTTTGCGATAGGGAAGGAGTGGTCGGAGAAGCCTCATGCGCCAGAGAGCACTGAAGTCAACACGTTGAGGTGATCGTTCACAATGCCAACCCAGATGTTCACAGAGAACTGTTGTTGATGGTGGTGGATGGAAGACACGTGTGGATTATCATCGACCCACACATGGCTGTTTCTGCAGTTGTAGACTCCATTCCTGGTAAAACAGGCTTCGTCAGTAAACAAAACATACTACATGAGAAAACCAGGGACTTATCTATATCTATCTATATCTATAGTTCACCCTGCAAGCCACCGCAATGGTGTGTGGCAGGGGGTGCAATAGCGCCAAGGTAAAGCGCATAATAATGTATAGTATCACTCTACGTTGGCTGATTTCCTTTCGTAACTTCTGTTCTGCTCAGCTATCGTTCTAGGGAAAAACGAGCCTTTATACCTCTCAGTCCTACAGGCTATCTCTCTTATTTTACGAGGATGGTCCGTTCTACCAATATAAGTTGGCGCTCTTATTATTTCTTTGACATCGCTGGAGAATATATGCGTTCTAAATCTTTCTAGAAGTTTTAACCTAGAGCGTGATCGGCGCTCAGCTAGTGATTCCCATCCTAAGTCCTGTATCAAGGCTGTAACACTATTGTTTCTATCATAACAATTTTTGACGAATCTAGCGGCTTTTCGCTGCACTCTTTCTAACTCTGAGATTGATCCTTTCACGTACGGATCCCATATGCTCGACGCATACTCTAATAGCGGTCTTACTAACGAGAAGTAACATGTCTCTTTGACTTTTTCCTCACTTTTACCTACTATGCGTTTGATGAATCCTAGTTTCTGTTTAGCCTTCCCGCATATATTTCGTATGTGCATATCCCACGAGAGGTTGCTTGTTAAAGTAACGCCTAAGTATTTGACGGAATCGGCTAGATTTAGCTGGACGCCTTCAACAGTGAAATTCGTCGTGTCAATGTTTTTGTTTCCCCAGAATCTCATAAAGGAACACTTTCCTAAGTTCAATTCTAACTGCCACTCTTTACACCACTCGAGAATTGCATTTAAGTCGTCAGAAAGTAATAATTGATCATTAAGACTGTTAATCTCTCTGTAAACTACTGTATCATCCGCGAATAACTTGATTTTACTTTTAATAACCTTATCTAAGTCATTTATGTATAAAAGGAATAGTAGGGGGCCGATTACACTTCCCTGTGGAACGCCTGAGGCTACGCTGACTGAATCTGATTTAAATCCATCTATAACTACTATTTGTTCACGCTCATTAAGAAAGTCCCTGATCCACTCGATTATCTTTCGATTTATCTTTATCGAAAGCCTTCTTGAAGTCGAGGAAAACAGCATCTAACTGAGTCTTACTGTCTCCTGATCTTAGTATATCGTGAACGAACAGAGCAAGCTGTGTTTCACAAGATCTCGTCTTCCTGAAGCCATGCTGATATTTACTTAGCAAGTTCTGACTATCTAAGAAGTCCATCACGGAGCTAGCGATAATGTGCTCGAGAACCTTGCAAGATAGGGAGGTAAGCGAAATTGGCCTGTAATTTTCTCTGTCGTCTTTTTTCCCACCTTTGTGTAACGGCTTTATAAAGGCTAATTTCCATTCCTTAGGTACAACGCCATGACTAAGTGACTTATTGAAAACTATTTCGAGATAAGGTGCTATTTCCAGTGCTAACTCTTTGAATACTCTAGCTGGTATCTCTTCTGGACCCGGAGATTTATTTGACTTGATATTTTTAAGCTGTTGAGCTATCCCTTTTGCTAATATGACTATATCGTTCATTTTTTCCTTGCCTGGTTCGGGCGCCACGACCTTCGCTCTCACGTCTTCGGTAGTATCGCTCTGAAAAAATAAGTTTAACAAATTTCCTTTATCTGTGCTATCGCTAACTACCTCTCCTTGGTCGTTTATTAACGGGGCTACGGTTGGGCGTCGACCTTGAACTTCTCTAACATATGACCAAAAGCATTTGGGATTTTCACTTAGATGTTCACTAAGAGTCTTTTTCTTGAAGTCTGTTAGTGCTTTGCGCATAACCTTTTTGGTCTTAGTCCGACAATCTCTGTACTTAAGTGAAATTGAAATTACTTCCTCTGGTGACTTACAGTTATTGATGCGTTTAAATTTCGAGTGAAGCTTTCTTTGGTGTCTGAGGGCGCATCTAACCTGCCGATTATACCACCTTGGTTCCCCATTATCGCTAATAAATTTACTTGGTATATACATATTAATACCAATTCTAATTTCTGATAGAAATGCTTTCCAAGTTTCCTCAACGTTTTTTGTGCTTGTCGATTTGCTGAAATCGCCGTAATCCTTGATGAGTTTCTCTTTGAAATCCTCAAAGTTAGCATTTTTATACATGTATACTTTTCGCTTAGGCTTGCGATATTTTGCGACAGTTATATCCAAAAGTACTCGAACTGATTGGTGATCACTGATTCCTTCTTCAAAAGTTACTTCGGAAACACGCTCGGGGATGTTAACTGCTAGTAAGTCTAATATATTGTTCGCTCTCGTAGGTTTTTTGACTACCTGGATGAGGGAATGTTTATTGAAGATGTCTATTAGCGCTTCGCATGACTCGCGATTCCTACCGGATGGTATGAAGCTACAACTCTGCCAATTTATCGAGGGTAGATTGAAGTCTCCTCCTACTATGATAATGCTTTTACTATTCTTCTTCATTAGTGAATTTATTTGAGCCTCTAGATCGTATATTTCTTCTGCGTTTGAAGCTGGCGGCCTATAATATGCACATACATGAATGTTTCCTAAACCTTCACTGTTTATAGTACACCAAGTGCTTTCAATATTGTTTACAGCAAACTTGACCAGAGAACTTATTAGTGTATTATTCACTGCTATAAACACCCCTCCTAAGGGGAAAATTTCACGGTCGTGAATATCCGAGGTTAGCCAACTCTCTGTGCCTATTACTATATCTGCCTCTGTTTGTTCTAGTAAATTCTGAAGTTCCGCAGCCTTATTCCTGATACTCCGGCAATTTAGAGTTAAAATTTTTAGAGTGTCACTCATGTGTCGCTTCGGAATTATTTCAGAGATTTGGAGGGTGCATCCCTCATTTCCAATAGCGGCTTTATTACTGATAGTATTATTATCGCACAACGATGTAATATCCAGCGGGAAAATTCCTGTCTGGGTCCAAAATCATGAGGTCACAAACCCTGAACTCGCTATGGGTGATAAGGATGAAGCTGCTGTTCATGAACGACCCTCCACACAGCATGTGCAGTAGCACGGGTACTTGTTGATAGCTCTTCTCTTACACGCTCCAACACCTCTTCCTCAAACAAGGGAGTTCGGACTGACCTCTTTGCACCGCAGTCTTGTTTTGATGGCTTCACCGATCCTGTCTCCCACAACCGTTGGAACACTGCTGTGAATGTGGTGGGATGGGGATGTGTTTTGTTTTGGAAATCTTTCCATGTAAAGCTGTGCAGATCTCCATGCACTCCCTTTAGCTTCGCCATACACAAAAACAAGGACAGCAAGTTCCGCAGTTGTGTACTGAGCCATGCTAACCACTTCAGTTGTAAACGACAAATGTCCAGTAAGCAACATCAGCTGACTCGGACAACGTCATAGTAGCTACGAGGCCTGAAAGGGGAAGAGGGGTGGAATGTTTGAGAGTTTGTTTGCCTAGAGATATACTTGAGGGTTGGTCTATCTTCCAAGCGCAATCTTGACGTTTGGTGTTCTGTTGTGCATAACGGAGGCATTGCCGACCTCTCATTTCCTATATCAGAATGTTTTTTTAGGTCTCTTCTATAACCCTACAAAATATTTCGGGATTATTCTGAGACACCCTGCATATATATATCATATATATATATATGTATGTATATATATATATGTATGTATATATATTTTGGGCAACTAGGTGTTGAAGGAAACCCAGTGAACACGTACCGGAAGTAGAGCCGCTGGGGTGTTGTTGTAGAGGTTAGAGCTTTCGGGATGATCCCTTCGTCAGCACAAGAGAGACAACTGATATGGCAGTGACACTGGGGTGAAGGTGTGGGGGTGGAAGGGAAGGGAGCATGGAAAGGTCGGGGATTGGAGGATGTAGAAGGGGGAGGGGGGAGAGGGGAAAGAGAGGGTGGAAAGAAGGAAATATTAACGGATATTGAGGCCGGGAGGAGAGAAAGAGATTAAGATTTGGATATGGGCCAGTTCCCATTGACGGAGTTGGGGGGCGGAAGCGTCGTCCGAGAGGGCGCGGATGGCCCTCACCGTGAAACAAACATTGAAACTAAGATTGTGGTTATTCGCATGAACGGCCACGGGTAGCTGTCGATTAAGACTAACGCTGTATGTATATATATATGTATACAAAATTATGAGGCACTTCCAGATGTGGTGGAAATTTGAAATTTGGTAGCATTATAGGTTTTTGATGACAGCCGAAGGACAAAATCCGAAACTGGCAAAATTCCTATTTTGAGGGGCTATTTTGGCCCCTTTTTGCCCCAGTTTTGGCCCATAAGAGAACATGTAAGTTGGTGTAGAGGTTATTATATTTGCATTTTAAAATTACATCCTGTCAAGATACGAACTCGAGACTTTAAAATATCGGATAGGATATAAATTGTAGTTTCTTATTTTTGAAGACAGAATTCAAACCCGAGTAGAATTAGCATATATTTATAGTTTTTATCGCAAAAAAGTTGTAATTTTTCATGGTCTAACAATAGGCTTCCTAGGCAACAGCCTTAATGCTTTCACATGGGTAAGCTTTTAATGGGAATCAGAGGCTTATATTTTAATGCCACTAATGTTAAACTTTGCGTAATGAAATAAATCCGATATTTATATAATTCCCATTTTTGGAGCATTTTTGCCCCAGTATTGTCCATACGACAACAAAAATGATGAGGCAGCTCCATATGACCTAGAGACTTGAAATTTGGCCTGGTTATGAAAATTTTATTGCAAGCGAAGATAAAATAAAACTGCGAAAATATCAAATTTAAGGGCGGTTTTGCCCTATATATGACCCATACCAGTGTGAAAATGATACGGATATTCTTAATGAGATACAAACATGAAATTTGGCAGAATTGTGGGTTCTTAGTTAAAACAGAAAGAAGAAATCCGATATTGTGAAAATTGGAAATCTTAGCGACTGTTTTGCCACATAATTGTCCTATGCAACGAATTAAATTATAATGCACTTCTAAATGAGCCACAAAGTTGAAATTTGATACGGATATATGATTTTGTACAAAATTGATTGGTAATAATTTGAAATTGTCAAAATGCTAAACTTTAAAAATGCTTGCAGAATGCAAGCAAACATGACCTAGTGTGTGTGTGTGTGTGTGTATATATATATATATATATATATATATATATATATATATATATATATATATATACTAGTTAATGTATGCTTGCATTCTGCAAGCATTTTTAAATTTTTAACATTTTTACAATTTCAAATTATTCCTAATCAATTTTGTACAGAATCATATAACCGTTTCAAATTTCAAGTTTGTAGGTCATTTAGAAGAATTTTCTCTCACCTTAATGTAAAGAATAAAAGCCGACAATTAACTTTCAGAAGCATAATTTTGCACCTGTGCACCTAATTACGTGTATTTTTTGGGTAATATTGGGGTAAAAACAACCCCTAAAATGTATAATTATAAACATTTTATAGGTTCTCTTCATCCGTTTTGAATACCTCATATTTGTGAAAAATATCATCGATGTAGCACCTCTAGAAATGCATTTATACGAATTTAATTTTATAAATTTTATGAATTTTTAACAGCCACAATAATAAACTTTTCTAAAAATTTTAGTGTTTGTTACCACTGGAGCATCATTCCCTCCCAAGGTTAAAATTTAAATCTTCTTGCACCTTCAGAAAGTACATAAATATTAGTCAAATTGTTTAATATTTAAGAATTTATTTACGGCCGAACGAATAAAAATTTTCAAATTTCTATATTCCCATTTTCGTTATTTGGTAAATTCTACCGTTAGAAAAAATTTCAGCATTGCAGCCCATATAGAAATACCTAAACCGCAAAATGTTCGCCCCTAAAAATTGGAATTTTTGCAATTTTTAATTTTATCTTCGGTTACAACAAAATTTATACATTTGTGCAAAATTTCAAGTCTCTAGGTCATATGGAGCTGCTTAATCATTTTTTTCTCATATGCAACAATACTGGGCCAAATAGCTCCAAAAATGGGAATTATATAAATATCGGATTTCCTTCATTAGGCACAGCTTAACATTAATGGCATTAAAATATAAGCCTCTGATTCCCATTAAAAGCTCACCTATATGAAAGTATTAAGGCTGTTGCCTAGGAAGCCTATTGTTAGACCCAGAAAAATTACCACTTTTTTCCGATAAAAACTATAAATATATGCTAACTCTACTCGGATTTTAATTCTGTCTTCAAAAATAAGAAACTACAATTTATATCCTATCCGATAGTTTAAGTCTCGAGTTCGTATCTTGAAGGGAAGTAATTTTAAAATGCAAATATAAAAACCTCTACACCAATTTACGTTTTCTTATGGGCAAAAAATGGGGTAAAAAGGGGCCAAAATAGCCCCTAAAAATAGGAATTTCGACAGTTTTGGATTTTTTCCTTCGGTTGTGACCAAAAACCTATAATCCTACCAAATTTCAAGTTTCTAGCACATCTGGAAGTGCCTCATAATTTTGTATCCTCCTATATCTATAATATAAAGACGCTTCTTATGATATATATATATCATATATATCATCATCAGCCTTTTTCAGTCCACTGTCAGATGAAGGCCTCCCCCAGACTTCCAGTTTTCCCTGTCAACTGCCTCCCTCCTCCAAGTTTGCCCCAAGAACTTAACAAGCTCTCTGTCCCACCTGTCTTTCGGTCTTCTTTTCGGTCTCTTGATGTTTCTTGGGATCCATTCGATGACACTGGATGTCCAACGCTGGTTATTTCTTCTAGCATTGTGGCCCGCCCACTGCCATTTTAGCACCTTCGCTCTTTTAATCACGTCACAGACTCCCGTCTTCTTTCTTACCCAGTCGTTTCTCTTGCGGTCTCTTCGGGTGATCCCTAACATGCATCTCTCCATGCTCCTCTGTGTTGTTTGCAGGTGTTGTATCATTCTGGCATTCATGGTCCATGTTTCACAACCATATGTCAGAACAGGCAGAACACATTGGTCATACAGTCTCCTTTTTAGGAAGACTGGAATATTTGATTTAAAGATGTTCGCATTTTGCCAAAAGCACTCCATGCCATCTTCACTCTCCGGTTGATTTCTCCAAGAAGTGAACCATCAGTAGTGATGAGCTGACCTAAGTAAACATAGCTGGTTACTTGTCCGAGTTCTGCTCTGTTGATATGTATCTTCTCAGAATTTGTGAAGGAGTTGTACATAACCTTTGTTTTATTAAGATTCATCTTAAGTCCAGCTTCTCGACTTGCTTGTTCAAGCTCTTCAGTTCTTCTACGGAGCTCTTCTGCGCTCCCTGCGAACAGTATGATATCATCTGCAAAGTGCAGGTGACTCAGATATTCTCCATTTACCTTTATGCCTTTTTCCTCCCAGTCTAGCATTTTGAATACTTCCTCTAGAGCTGCTGTAAATAACTTAGGGGACATAGTATCTCCTTGTCTCACTCCCTTTTCGGCCTTAAAGGCACTCGTCTCTTCATGCAGCTGGACAGATGTCGCATTTTCGTAGATATTCTTGATCTAGGTTATGTACGTTTCTTCTACTCCTTGTTTCTTTAGTGCACGTAACACCGACGAAGTTCGGACAGAATCGAAAGCTATCTCGTAGTCGATAAAGCACATACATAGAGGTAATTCATACTCGTTAGGCTGACTGATTACTTCTCTCACGACTTGGATGTGGTCAATCGTGCTATACCCACTGCGAAATCCAGCTTGCTGTCTGGGTTGGGCAGAATCAAGATGGTTTTGAAGGCGCATAGTGAGTATTTTGGTGAATATTTTGTAGACTTTTTTGTGTCACAACCATGCAACCAATTATGTTTCTCATATACTGATTAAAACTCCACGTAAATTGTTTCTTTTTACACTTCACTGTTTGCACAATATTTAACTTTGGAGTAGGCCTTACAAGTTTTTTAATTTCTAATTTTTCTTCAGCAGAAAGTAGTGAAAAAGGTTTGGATTGTAAAGCAGCTACGGAATTCATTTTATACACTTCTAATAATGTAACTTTTCAAAATATAATAAACACAAAACCCTCTAAACACCGCCGCAGTTGCAGCTTGACTGCAACACCTCGCTAACGGGAATAACGGCATGGAGGGAGTGAGAGGGAGGAGGAAGTGCGCGCGCATATGCTCATAGCTGGTTGGGATGGTGTGGTTGCAGAAAACGTGCAACCTCTATTTATTGAGCCGTAAAAAATTCATAAATGTTAAAAAAATTTACTAATGTTTATGCACTTTTATTAGAGAGAGAAAGCTGAATATTTTGAGAAATTAGGGAATGCTATTCCAGCGGTAAATCATATTGAAAAATATAATAAAGTTTATTATTGTGGCTGTTAAAAATTCATCATTTTTAAACAATTCATTTTATATACTTTATACTATACTATACTATAATTTTTCACTACTTTCTGCTGAAGAAAAATTAGAAATTAAAAAACTTGTAAGGCCTACTCCAAAGTTAAATATTGTGCAAACAGTGAAGTGTAAAAAGAAACAATTTACGTGGAGTTTTAATCAGTATATGAGAAACATAATTGGTTGCATGGTTATGACACAAAAAATGCATTGTACTGTTTTCCATGCTTACTGTTTAGTGGAGAAGTTCTATGGACAAAGTCAGGAGTGACAGATCTTAATCATTTGGTAGTTAAAATGAAAAAGCACGAGTCATCCAAAAGTCACATAAAAAATGTGTTGAGTCTAACATTTTTTGGCACAGTCAATGTAGCACAACAATTGGACAGCGAATATAGGCGAAGAATAGCTTTGCTTAATGAACAGGTGAAACACAATAGGTATGTTTTGAATATAATAATTAATTGTATTCGATTCTGTGGTGCTTTTGAGTTAGCATTATGTGGTCATGACGAATCCGATTTATCATCGAATCCCGGTGTTTTCCGAGGATTAATTAATTTTAATGCAGAAAACAATACAAAATGAACTTCTGCAATTTATGCTTGAGGTATGTCACGAAGAGATAGTACGGGAAATTCAAGAAGCTGATTTTTTAGAAACTAGTGATGTCTCAAACAAATTCCAAATGGTTATCGTTTTTAGATATATCGTGAAAGGTAAACCAGTAGAGCGATTTTGGAAATTCATTGCACCTGAAAAACATGATGCAAAAACCTTAGCTTCGTGTATTCTAATCGAACTTGAAAGACTTGGAATTAATAAAAATAAGTAGAAGTTAATTGCATATACTTATGACTGAGCAGCTGTTATGGGAGGCTCTTCTGGTGGTGTGCAGGCAGTAGTAAAGGAAAGTTATCTACACGCAGAATATGTACACTGCCACGCTCATCAGCTAAATTTGGTCATGTTGAACACTGCATCAGTTAATAGGAATGTGCGTATTTTTTTGCAGACCTGCAATGCCTCTGTACATTTTTTTCGACCAACCCACAACGAACAGCAATACTGAATGAAGTAGTAAAACAAGTTAGGGAAGTGTACAACGTATCACAGATGGGTGCGTTTTGTGCAATGGAGTATATATTACAAAGAAATTATATACATGTACGTAAGGGAAATAGCATTTTAAAGTTCTTTTCTTCATCATAAATAATCCATTTTCTTCCTATTTAAAAATATTGCATGCACGCTTTTGTTTGTGAGAAGGATCAATTATTTTCATCAATAAACGCTTCCAGAATAATAATCAGTATCTATTTACGTTGCTATCCATAAACATTAGTCGTTTCGTTGCTTAAAGAAAAGTGCGAATCGAATAACGCTAAACTTTCATCTATTTATAAGCTTCATTGAAGCTAATTGAATTGGAGGTAACAATGACGGCCGTCTTGGCAACGCCCGGGAGGGGTACAAAAAATCCACAAAATTTCAAAACAAATAGCGTATTTCTGAAAGTTTCAACCGTGTAACATGTAAACTTTGCAGGAATAAGATAGTACAGAGGTTTATTCGTCGAATAAAGCAAAAACGAAAAAAATCGTCCATATTTACATATTTATATGCTTGAAGGAAGAATACCTTGCAAGTCAAGAAATGGATTCATACGTGTTATCTAATGGAAAAATGTTAATCCACTATATTGACAACACTGATTAATCCCGGTTGAACAAACCTCGGACATTCACTAAGTTAAGATGTAAGGAAGAATCGTACCAAATTTGGTTATTCTAGCTTTTACCGTTTAGGAGTAGTTTCATGAACAAACACACATTAACACAAACACTTTAAAATATATTATAGTAGATAAAGCTCGCTTTTCATCCCAACCCATATTTTTTTAATCATTTTTTTGGAACGTCTTTCCACGATCACTTCCAAGATAAGGTTTCATTCAACATGTGCTTGTCTATGAATAAGGCAATGTGTCGATGTTGCATTTTTTGATGCCTTCTTTATGAAACTTACTGCACCAGCAAGTTTGACAACCATTGATTGGGCCCCATCTGCGCATATGTATATCGATGCAATAGTTCCAATCAATCTCATTGTCATTGAAATAAGTATCGCATAATTTATAGTTTCTTTGTGACATTTCAAATTTATTTTTCTATGTATAAAACGTTGTTTTTTATTATACTGTTTAATCATAAAAATACACAAAACTTCAAAATAATTATATTCTATTATACTACTAAACTACCGAATTTTAATGTATAATTTATATATCGATGGGGTGCCATAATTGAAATCTGCTTGGGGTGCCAAAATGTCTTGAGCCGGCCCTGCATATGTAAGGGGCCCCCTACTACTCGGGGCCCCTGGCGAGCGACATGTGCGACCCCCCCCCTAAATCTGCCACTGTCTGCTTATTGCTTCTGGTCCATACGCGTTCCATAACGTCCCTTGACCACTTTCTCCAAGCTTCACACAAAATTCTATAGCACATGTTTGTCTTAAAATGTATGAAATATTGTTCCCTGCTGCCATTGAAAAATAGGTTTTGTAAAACACATAAGAAACACACACAATGGACACAACAATGTCCATTGCACTACTGACTCATTGAATGTCAAGTTGTAAGTTGATGCATGCACCTTATCATTCATGGCCATTACAGCTGAGCAGTGTTGCCAGTCTCATTACTTTTCAAACATCCCTTGTAGTATTTATCTGAGCGTTTAAGGCTATTTTATTGATTTCAACCCAATTGAAGGGCATACCAAGTGAGGAAAAATAAATCTCTCTGTTCTTGTATCAAGCATTACCAAAATATCATTTTCATCTCCTGAAACTTATGAAAAAGCTTGAATTAATTTTAAAAGATTAGAGCTCATAATGAAAATGTAGAAGCAAATGGTACATCACGATGTACATTTTACATACTGAAGAGGCTTTAGGCTACTCAGGCTAACTCACAATCAGCTACAGCCTTTCTCTTGTAATGTTTGCATACTTGGGTTTTTTGTTATATTATTTGCAATCACTATTTTTGTGTATAAAATAATAATCCTCATGTTCAAAATGAAGGTTTAAGTTGCATCTAAGGGAATAAGGATATTTTCCTCGAAATAAAACTGGAAAAAGAACAGCATGGAATCGAAATTGCTATGGCTTTTAACCGTCCACCATCAATTGCACATACAATTCTGAAGTCTTTTGTTAAGATAAATGAATGTGCAAAAATTGTGTATGCCTTTAAGTGCTTCTTGGATTACTTTTGTGAAACAGAATTATAATTTGGTGTAAATGAAGAAATTATTTAATATCTGGATTGATGAGCAGGCTCAAATGGAGTACTTTAAGTACTCTTTTAATTTAGAAAGAGGCAAAGTCATTGCATCAACATATTAGTGAACTATCAATGTCCAGGTAAGGGTTAAGTTGAATTTTTGTCCTGAGAACTCATTAACCCTCTCCCGGCCTGAATGCCCACAACCACCCGATGCCGATTTTCCACTTTGGTCCTAAGCACCTAAAACTGCCTGTTATCTCATAACTGAAACAGCATCATCTGTGAGAGTTAGGGACACTTGTTCATAAGGAGTCCATCCTAACCACATGGCCCTTGGCTGCTCCATTAAATTTTTACACCATTCATTTTACCAATGCCCCTCAGTTTGTGACTATGGTCAATCTTAGGGAGAGTGCGATCAAGGAAGAGGTATATAAATATCAATATCTGAACAATCTAGTCTTCTTTCGATAGTGCTTTGAATACTTGTTCAGTCAACCAAGATATTACTGTATTTTATGGCATATAAGACGCATGGGCATATAAGACGCACCCCCATTTCAGCAGAGAATATTTAGGAAAAAACTTTTTAGTGTATTTAAGCATTTAATGTTTACTCCTAATATGTTTGTTAATGGATCTAGAGCCTAAACGGTAGAGCAAAAATGAATGAAATCTCGTACTTAGGTATGTTATCATACAGAGAATAGGCTATGAAGAAATGGTTGACATTGCTCAATAATTAAGGGAAGTTTATGCATTTTTAACATCAATTTGATTTTCTTAAAAACGGCTCTAAGGATTTTGATCAAATTTTGTACATTTACTTGAATTTACATCTTCAATAATAGTACATACATATTTCTCAAAAAATTAATATAAGGCTAGTTTATTCTTGGGCAACTTTAACAAAAATTCAATTTTCTAAAAACAGGCTCATACGATTTTCAATTTCTAAAGATAACTAAACGATGCATTAGTATATGAGAAAGTTCGTACAATGTATGTTGTACCGATTTTTTTCTGTAGGTGGTGGTCCATAAACCCATTCTGCAGCTCTATTTCCATGCTCTTTTGCATAATTTATCACCTTTAGTTTGTAGCTAATAGTATAGCTTTCTTCTTCCTTCTGTAGCCATACTGTTCTAACTTGAGTTTTCGAATTGCACTCGATTTTAAGCACTGCTCAATTTTCTTTTCGAACTTAAGGGCAACACTGTAGCTTACGCATTATTCACCGTTATCATCATAATTTCAACTTTCTTTCAAAAGGTAAAGGATATTTCCTAACAAAAATAATAAGATAAATATGGCAGGTATGGCATTAATAAATAGTAATGCTTGTAAGAGTTCAGAAACAGTTACTGCTTAGCTCTGAAGCGTTGGGTGCCGTACTGGCGATAATCGTCTCACATTAACAAGCTTAATGTTTACAGTAATTCCTTTTTTAATTGATTAAAAGTAATAATAATGTAATAATAACGATGGAATAATAATAATAATAATGTGTTTAAGTAAACAATAACATTTTTCATTTTGGAGTTTAACTAGGTAGAATTTAGCAACTCCACATATTGGACGCAGGGTGATTTTTTGAGCCTTTTTTTTGGAAAAAGTGCGTCTTATATGCCGTAAAATATGGTACATATTACAGGATTTTACAGGATATTTTGATGTCAGTAACAGGATTTAGAAAAAAAATTGGTGGCAGCCCTGGTCTAATTCATCGAAAGTATATGTAATATTGTTTTTTTCATTCCTTCCTTTAGATTTACCTTATTCATCTCTTCTTTATTATCATAATTTTGTCAAGTCAATTTTATTATTTAGTCGCCTACTAATTATCTTCAATTTTAAAAATTACAGTATGTAACCAATGATGGGTCTGTTTGTGTGTTTCGTACAAACAAAGATGCGCCCAACTACAGACTGGTGCAGATAGATCTTTCCAATCCTTCACCCGATTCCTGGGTTACATTGCTTCCAGAGGACCCACATGATGTCCTTGACTGGGCTGCACCCATTAATGGAACGTCCCTAGTTGTTTGCTACATCCACGATGTCAAGGTAACTAAGAACTTTAGCATGATTAGTAATTAAGGGTTTATTTATTAATGAATTTATTTGTTTTAATTGTCAATCTAATTTGATTTCTTTCTCTTACATCTTACAGAGTGTGCTACAGTTACGTGACTTGGGGAATGGAGATCTTATTCGCAATTTACCTTTGGATGTAGGAACTGTCACTGGTTATTCAGGGAAAAGGAAACATTCTGAATTCTTCTATCAGTTCACATCATTTCTAACTCCTGGAATCATCTATCATTGTGATCTATCAAAGAGCAATCCTGAACCTGAGGTAAATAAATAAAATAAGGATGTTCAGTGACTTTAATGTCATGAGTTCTTTGCTTTCTTAAACCTATGATTGAAGCTTTACAATTTTACTAAATTTAATTTAATTTTTTTAATTTCAGGTATATCGCGAAACTAAACTAGAAGACTTTGATCCAACACAGTACATGACTGAACAGGTGTTCTATTCTAGTAAGGATGGCACGCGTATACCTATGTTCATAGTTCACAAGAAAGTAAGTCAACTCATATTTTACTTTATTCATTGCTTGTTACCTTGAATGATGTTTCTGTTGATATGAAGAGCACTTTATTCTGTTGAAATTTTATTTTCTGTGATATAATTAACTTGATGATTTTTGTCTTTGTATATTGTTAACTGCTAACTAGAATTTTCAGAAACTGCTATTATATCATTATGATTAGCTTCAGAAATTAACTCTAACAACAAAATCTAAAACTTCATTATTAATTTGACCGTACTAAAGGGTGTTCATTTTATCATGGGCCCTGCTCTGTAGACTACTTTGAGAGTGGCATATCAGAAACCTATTGCACTATGCTCATTAGCAAACTTGTTATTTACCCATTGTTATTTCAAGCCGAATCTATCCCTAAGTGGTGAACCTCAGCTGTCAAGCACTTTTTGCATCTTTTAAAGATACTGTGGGACACATCTCAGCTCTTCGATTGTGATACTCAAAGCTGTTTGATGAATATTTTCCTTCTATTCTTACTCAGCGGGATTACTTTCATACACTTTGTCTTTCATAATGCAAAACAAACTATCCTTCACAAACTCAACCTGGAGCAGCAACTTGTGGATGCCATGTTTGCTAGTGAGCACAGCTTACTCATCTGCCATAATGTTGCACTCAAAGTAGCCCATGAGAAGGGGGGTCTGTGATAAAGTGAATTCCCTGTATTTTACCTTAATCTGGTTTTCAGGATTGAAACCATAATTGTATAGAGTAGGCCTGGGCAGGGGCAGCCTGAGGAATTTTGGCACTCCGGGCAGGATAGCACTCTAGCACCTCCTCCATAAATGTTTGTCGAGATAATTACGAAGTACATGTTAATTTATCTATCGCTCATAGGGATTCTGATTCCCGGCACTTTTTAGTTTTCCAGGACTCGAGACACTATTTCGAAAATTCCTGGGACTCGAGAGTTTTACTGACTTTTTAAATTTAATCAATCAAGAGGCCTAGTCTGTAACATATCTATCGCAAACTCAAAATCGCTATTGATCGATCAAGTGCATTGTCGTTAATCTCTATCTTCATTTCGATTGCTATCGTCTTATAGACTACCTCAGCTGTCATTTTGTCGATTTTGGTAAAAAATAGCGATAGTGATCAATTGACAATTGCTTAGAGACTCAGCCTCATGACAGCATTTCTAATAATTTTATTAAAATAAAACTACTTCATAGGTACATAAAATTATTTTTTATTTTTGTATATTATTTTCTTTACCAACAACAACTGGTTGGCTGGAATAAATTACCTTTAGATAATAAGCCTGCCAGCTGTAC
Organism: Uropetala carovei; assembly: GCA_036926305.1. Classification (NCBI taxonomy): domain Eukaryota; kingdom Metazoa; phylum Arthropoda; class Insecta; order Odonata; family Petaluridae; genus Uropetala; species Uropetala carovei. The sequence goes on from JAXCHB010000169.1 coordinate 8,087,702, forward strand.
AAATACCAACTTAGTAAAGAAAAGTGTTGGAAAAAACAACAGTCTACCAGGATCGCCCCTCTTCACTAGGCATTGCTTATGACAGAGTGGCAACTAATTATAATATTTTGTTTAGTAAAAAACTAACTTGGTGTCATCTAACAAAATAATATCGATTTAATGTAGTTGGATAAAATAAAAAAAATTTCAATAAGAATTTAATAGAGCGTTTCTGATTTTTGTTACAAAATTTCCTGTTGTACAGAAAACACGTTCGCTCTCTGTTGATGTAGGTTTTATAGTTAGCAATGATTTGTACAGTTGATCCAAATTTGGCATCTGTTTTCCACTAGCCTCGAAAACTTGAAACTCCTTACGGAGTCTAATGGTCTTCGAATTATGTTTTGGAGGAGCTGCCAATTGAACATGAATAGCATTGTTCAGTTCCTCTTCAATCGACATTTTTGATACATCGGCAACTAATTCTGCCTGTTCTGTTTCTTCAGAATTTGGACACACTTGTTCTGACGGAAAAAGTCTTTCCATCAGCTCCTCGGCGAATGCAATAATCGTGTTCCTTGTGCAATTAGAAAAAGTCTTTATCATACCTGTTGTTCGTGAAATCCAGGTTTTGCAAAAATTTCATCAAGCTAACAAGATGCTTGTCTCTGCGTTCTTCATTTCTTATTATAAGTCGATAAAATAATTCTTCTGCCAGCTCGGTTTCAATTTCTTTGACTTTTTTCAAAAGAAAATTAATGATGATTTCTACTATCAAGATAGTCACATCTCTGACTTAATGCTTCTACTGCCAATTTCAAAGGTGTGAGAATCTCTAAGACTTTCCAAAATAGAAATATTTGACTCCTTCCATTTATTTCCTATTCCAAGGTCTATTAAAGCTTTCCTGATGCAATTTCTTAGTTTAAAGAATTTCTCGATCGTAGGAATCAACAAATTCCATCTTGTTTTTATGTCCAAATATAAATTAAGCTCAGTATTGGGACTCACGCTTAACATATCTTTGCAGGATGGTGTTTTGTGTAGAGCTTTTTCTGAATATTTTGATTATTTTGAGTTTCATGGAGAGCAATTTAAAATTCGATCTCAAAGCAGATATATCTTCTATGCACTCTTCATCTTCGCAGTTTTCATTATCAAAATCATCAACATTTTCTCCTTCAACATCATCAGTCTTGACATAGGTCTGCTTCAACTTCTAGTGGATCTCGTTTCTTGTACAAAACATCAATGACAGCAAAGTGTATTCTGTGATTCAAGCAAAGTTCATTTTCTAATGGACTCTCACGCCCAAACTTTTTCATGACACTTGCCTCGTCTGTTGTTGATCCCACAATGTCTGTTTTGAAGACGATTCCAAACTCAATCAACCAATCTCCCACAATTTTCACATTTCAATAGCATCTCATCTTCCTGATATGAAGACTAGTCTCATATTAAAGATTTCTGCTTCATGAGAGTGAACTACGATATTGAAATATCTTCGATTCCTCAGGCTTGTCCATACATTGGTGGTCAGACTGAATTGAGACCCGGAGTGTTTGAGATTCTTGATTTTAACTATCATTTCAACTTTTTTCTCGTTGTAGAAGTCCAAAATAAGTTTCATGACGTCCGATTGATTCTTTGGCTATGAAAACCCTTTTTGTGAAATAGATTCGCGGATAAAAGCACTGTTAGTCATTGCTTTTACAGTAATACCATCTACAGCAGCTAGCCTAGCTACAATCTCAGCAAGTTTTCCTTTTTTTATGAAATGTGATATTGAGGGCTGATCACTTTTTATTTTTTTTTAAGCATTCATATATGGAAGCGAGAAAGTATTCGAGAGCACGTGCTACAATTTATTTTATATAATTTACACCAGAAAGAAAGCAGTATGAATATTTTGACAATAAACTGAGAGAAATTCGCAAAAGAATTACAGCAAGTCTGATGGCGTGCGGTGGGGGGCGAGAGTGCAAGGTTTGAGAGGCATGGGGTGTGAGGGCGGGCAAGTATGAAAATATCACACAATAATCATAATGTAACGAGTTGTGATCTCAAGGCATTCAAATTAATAATATTAGATATAAATTAACCAGTTTGAAAAAAGTCTCGATGTCTCGAGTGAATATTTCCTGGGACTCAAGACAGGAAAAAAACAGCTTTTTCCCAGGAATTCTTGAACCAGAATCACTAATCGCTCTGTAAAGATTATAGATAAAGAAAAAACAGAATAAATGCCATAAAGATTCCAGCCTGTTCGGTGATATTTATTCACTTGCAAGTAATACATAGGTAGATAGTCGGAATAGAGCCCCTAAGATATTGGCACCCCGGGCAGCCACCCGGTTGGCCGAGCCTGGGCAACCCAAATCACTCAATGGGCCGCCGTTGAACACAAAAATTTATATGAGGGCCGCATGATAAAAAGGTAAAAATTCGATTTTTTTATAACAACATAATATATTCAATGAGAAGCTTGTTTTTTTTGTATTGACTCAATTTATCAAAATTGACAACAATTTTTTTTTGTAAACTCTCAACTGAGTTTCTAAATTAACATGTCAATGAACCTTGAGATTTATTCTTAACGAATTTTATTTTAGAGAACAAGGATTCACAAATGGAAGTACTGAATGAACTAAATATTTTTCTGCAAAATTTCGCAAGTTCAGGAATTTTGATTTTTCAACGTATTTGCTGTAAAATTCATTTTATCATTGGTTTTTCAAAAATTAATTTTAATTCATCACTACATTGTAAATCAATTATTTGTAGCTGCAACATTGCAGGTACTGTGCTTGTATCAATGTCAAATGGTGATGTAAAAATTTCAGAGGTTTTATCGAATTTTGATATTTCTACAAATTGGGCGTTGAAGGCTTCAGATAATTTGTTCAAACAATCTGCATATTAAAAAAATCCTTGTAACTGTATTATAATTTCACTTTTCAATATTAAATTCTCAAACAAAAATGGTTTCATAGAAAAGGTACACATTTGCTTGGGAGACCATTGTGAGTCTATGGGCTGCAAAACCAACTGAAATGGGCCTTGGGTTGCCCAGGCCTAGTATAGAGCACTAACTGAAAATGCACTAAGCAAGAGAATTTTTTCTGTAAGAGTTAATGTAAATAAATTGAATGAATTCCTAAAATTAGCATATTTATTTTCACAAGGGGCTCTGCCCCTGGCTGCTCCACAGCCCAACCCTGGAGGTTTTGTGGTAAAGCTACTAAATATAGGCAGCTGTGTGACGTTTGTCATATTGGCAAGTTACAACACAATGATTAGTAGCAAATTTACACAGATTCATCAAAATTTAAGGCAAATTTTATTATTGAAATTTAGTTAATACTTTTATCACTTAAAATTTAATTAAATTACAACAGAAAATATTGTGGTGATAGTTTTGAATGATTAAATTTTATAATATTCAAGCGATTAAAATTCCCAATTAATTGAGTGTTTGCAATTCTACTTTTGCATTAAATGATGAATTGAGTGTTCACAATTCTACTTTTGCATTAAAATGGGAAAATCACCAAAGAAATAAGTCATCTAAAAATTCCAATAACCTGACAATTTTAAAGCAGTCTCTCCATTCTTATGATAAGTTAAATTTCTTGCTGCCAGAGGCAGAGTTGCTGCTTTTCGGCGACCAATATAATATAGATTTTAGAATTAATAGATTTTGGAACATTTGAATAAATGATAAATAATAGTCATACTTAAAATTGCATTCTTTATTGAAGCACTTCATTATACATTACACATTTCATATAGTCTTATCCTATCTGAAAGTGGCAACAATGCAAATCACCTTGATGACTATTGACTGCAGCTGCGGAAGCAGACGTTAGGGTAATATTATAATGATGCTTTTGGCCCCTATCACACCCTGTATATTTTTAAAAACTCAGTCAAGAGAAACAAAATTACAGAAGTGCAGAAATCTACTCTCCAAGTTTCAGCTATCTATTGTTTATGGTTTCGCCACAATTTCAATTTAAGCAAGCAAACAGGCCAACAAACAGACATCAAAGGGAAACTATAAGCACATTTTGTGTGTCCAGCACATTACTTTCTCCATACAGAGTAGTGAATACGATTGCTGTCTAAATAAGTGTCAATATTAATTATAGGCAATACACTCGTAAATACATAGTTTTTAAACACTAAATAATTTTCACAGTGAAAAAAACAATAAATAAACAAAATTGTTAGCTTTTACTTTCAATAACAACATATCGATGTGCAATTAAAATTACCCTTCATAGCACATGCATCGCTATCAACAATTACAAAATTTGCCATAACAACAGAAACAAATTCATACGAAAAATCAAAATAACTCTTAAACACTCAGTTTTATAAAAAATGTTTCAAACAAAACTTGTAGAAATTTACATTTTCTACAACTTTTATAATGAAATATATTTATGTAAATTGAGTTTTAAAGGAGATATTTGAAGAAAACATAAAACAACAAGAATAAACATCCACTTCCAGTTGACTGATTTTAGCCAAAACCTTTTCAGATCTTCATTCACTAATAAAAATGGTAAATATAAAGTTCTGTGCTGATCTGATTGTTAGTTTTTGACTTAGAACCCCTACAAAATTCTATCATACACAAACACTGACATCATCGAGAAAATAGTCAAAATATACATGCATGTTTCCGTTAAAATCTCGAATTTGGTTTTTTTCATGAATGCAATACTTTCTCCTATACTACATATGAAGAAAGTAAAACATGCTAAAAACTGCACTGACACATTAAACATGTGACTAAGAGCACATGGTGGAGGGTAGTTTGATGTGATATCTTATTTCTTGTGGGGAAATTTTTTCTCTCCTCTTCCTATAGGTAAGGTGTGGCCAACATAGTCACTTGATAAGCTGCACATTCTAAGCTGCCACTCTAGCTCTTTGCATGTACATTCATGTAATATATTATTAACGTGCCTCAATATACCGTATATATCCATGTATAAAACGCACCGGCGTATAACATGCAGGGAGATTTTTGGCACCATATTCTGTGATTTTTTTATGTACCCATGCATAGCATGCAGAATTTGATTTCTGTCACATGCTTATCATTTAACGGCAAAATTATTCGTTATATTGTTAATATCATTGAGATAAGAAAAATTAATGAAAATATACGTACTTCAGTTCATACTAGCAGTAAGTAATACAGCACTTCACTCAAGTCGGTAATAAAAATCCGTCATTTAAGAAAAGAGCTGTTACATAGTTCAGCGGTTTCCCAAAGTGAAAGCGACAGTTTTAAATATCAGTCGAAACAGAATACAGTTGCAGTTCAACTGCACTTCAGAACCATTGGTGGAGGTCGACTGGCCCCGTCATTTGATATAGCCAACTCTGTTATTCGCACGTTAGTCAGCAACGTAAATGTAATCGGGAGGAAATTACAATGTGGGATTACGCTGCAAAGAACGTAACTGTATCTTCCACGGAAGATGATTCTGATAACATCGCCGATGAATGGTGTAGTGATCAAGAATTTCTTGGATTTTGCGATGCTTAATAATGTTCTTTATTATTTTTACTCTCTTTGAAATATCGTATTGTACATCAAGTATAATTATTTAATAAATTTGGCATTTTTGTTCATTAATTTACATTTTTATTTCAAGTTATTGTCAAGAAAACGCATGAAAGTACCATCAGAATGTTTAATATCATCCCAATTTTGAGTGGATGTAAAATCGGTGACATTTTCTAACGTTGGTCCATTATAATAAATATCCTGGTAAATATATACCCTCATATAAGATACACCCTGCTTTTTAGCCAAAATTTTTAGGGAAAAAAGTGCATGTTATACATGGGTATATATGGTAACTCTAATGCATAAAATCCCAATTGTAACGGTTTACAAGCTAAGCGTGCAAGGATATTGTTGTCAGGAAAGTCATAACAAAGCAAACTAGAAAAGCAAAAGTTAATGGAGAAGCTGATAAGTTGTACAAGTAGCTTATATTGGAAGGAAAAGAAATAAAGGTTATGAAGTAACATAAGATAATTAAACCTAATATCTTGATATCAACAAAATTCCACTCTTCAGATTAGCTACAATCGAAATTGCATCTCAAAAGCTATAGGAGAGAGAACAACTTTGATGCAAGGATTACTTTAGAGATATTTAATTTACTGATAATTTACCTACAAATACTAATTAGGCCCACTGCATATAGAGAAAGTTATGTGCTTGCCACATCACATTTTTAGAATAATACTCACTTTCAACTGTAAATACTTTAAGCTGATTATGATATATATAATGGAAGTGTATGTCCAAAGCAATGTGTATACGAGACCCGATCAAAAATGTCCGGAACTGAATATTTGTAGGAAAACTAATGCTCTTACAAGTTAGTCAAAGTTATATTCTTCAAAGCACGATCCTGCAGATTGTATACAGCAATTCCAGTGATCCCTCCACTTTACAATGCATTTCTGGTAGGCCTTTTTTGGAATGGCCTGCAGCTGCCATGTTGTATTTTGTTTTATCTCCAAGACATCTTGAAATTGTTTTCCCTTCTCGGTGCTTTTCAGCCTGGGAAAGAGGAATAAGTCACATGGTGCCAAATCTGGTGAATAAGGTGGGTGGGGAACCATGGGGACTCTTGCTTGGCCAGGAATTCCCTGACACGTAGGGTCACATGGAATGGTGCATTGTCGTGCTGCAGAAGCCAAGTGTCTGATGACCATTTGTGAGGCAGTTTCTGATGAACTGCATCTCGAAGGTGTTGAAGAACGGTTATGTAGATGGTCTGATTCATGGTCTGGCCTTGGGAAAGAAATTCTTGATGCACAGTCTCATTGGTTCATGCCGTTGATGGTCTACCTGTGTGTGGATCATTGTCAGTGGAAATGTGGCCATTTTTAAAACTGGAATACCACTCAAATGTCTTGGACCGACTTAACGCTGTTTCTCCAAATGCTTCTTGTAACATTTCGTACATTTCTGTGGCTGTCTTACCAAGTTTCCAACAGAACTTGATGCAAAGACATTGTTCCTTCAAAACATTCATTTCGTGATACGACAGAGGGAAAAACACGCACTCTAGATCAACTCATTCATGACTGAGTCAAGCTGCTACCCCCTCCTCTGCTATGTGGCATCAGGATATGTTGCCGAATGTGCTATATTGTTGCCACTTCAATACTACTGGTAGTTTCTCCACAAAAAATTCAGTCCCATATATTTTTGATCAGCCCTCGTAAGTCACAGAGCATAGCACTCTACCAAAATAACACTAAGTAAAGTGCACTATTGCAAGGAATGCCTGTAGGTAAGCATCTGGTCTCACTATACTCTTACCTAACTGATAGAAACTCCTACTGCTACAGAAACAACAAAACCACAAAATGTTTTCCATATTTAAATACTATTAATATACAGGAGGATTCCCTCAAATCTGGAACTCAGTAAACTGGCTCCTCCACACACTTTTACTTAACTTCCCTTCATATTTATTTATTTGTTTGTCACACATCAAAGCTCGCTCACTATAAAAATGTGAATAATTATAGAAAGAACAGAGATAGAAACTTTAAATTTGGCAGGAATGCTCGATTCATTTAAGGTGTTGATGAAAAAATCTCTAAAAAAGTCCTTGGTTCAACTCCAAGGAAAACATTTCCATTTCCCATTAAATAACACATAAAAGTCGACTTCTCGATGTGTAGGCATTCATTCTTTTTGAGATTAACATTAGAAAGAATTGACCTACAACCTTTGGATATGAACCATTTTGAAGAAAACCTTATAAAGTTTCTTATTCTGTTAATATTTTTCATCCTACAGTTCAAAATTTCTCAATTTAAACGTTTAATTCACACACTTTGAGGAAATCTTCCCATTTTAATGTTGCCTTGTCTACCAATTCCATTGTTAGACCTCAATATCATATTGTTATTTCAGTCTTTATGGGTATAAATGTGCTTTGAATGCTTTTAATATGATAGAGAGAGTGGGGGAGAGAGAAGGAAAGAGAGGGAAATTATTTTCATAACAACTAAAGTAAACAACATAAGTACATTATTATATTGAATATACATTCACTCTTTTTTGTGGAAGAATATACGCAACTGTTTTAAGTTTAAGTTATAATTATTCTCATTTTGGAAATTTCGGTATGATAACATAATTTCGAATTTTCAGTTCCATGCTCTCACGTCGTCTGAAGTTTTGTTAAATCAAAAATATTATTCAACGAAAAGTTCACCAGTCAGATAAAACAGGTAAATTTTTTGTAACGCATTTGTCCTGCATTGCAACAAGTATTCCAAATTTATTAAATTCTCTGTTCCATAATTATTTCTCATGCATGTAAAAAGATGCATTATTAATAACAGTTATAAGATGAAAAAGATAAAAATAAAATAAAATAAAAACTGTTTTAGTATATACACACACTTTCTTAAAACTGAACTCAAAGGTAGAAAATAATTTTTTCCTGGACAAAAAATATTATTAAAAAATTTGTATGCTTCGTAAAAGTGGGTGACTTTTTTCTCTTCTAATTCTTATATTTCATCTTCCTCATAAATTAGTACTTATTGTTGGCCACTTACTTAAGACATACTCATATTAATTCCACCCAGTTGAGGACGGGAGGGAGCTGGGCATAAAACTCGATTTATAATAATGTCACTGGATGCTATATAATTATTTTTTGAGAAATATGGCTTACATAGTATTGTTTATGACTGAATGAATTTGAATCAAAATCATTAGAGCTCTTTTTGAATAAATCAACATTTTATTAAAATTAACAAGAATTAACCACCCTTCATTTTTCTGCTATATCTCTTTCTAGTTTCTATTCGAGATAATATTTTGCCATGTTCCCTTCTGCTAGTAGGTACACCACTGTTCTTATGGAGAGCTACAAATCCTCTTTCCTATGTCTCTCCTTGTAATGTGCATAGCTTCTTCAATAGCATAAATTTTAATTTAGTTTATTATTTATTTATTTTCAGTTCCACCTATAATTGTTTTTCGATGATATAAATCTACATAGTAATGATTCATGAGGTATTTTTAGTCCAAGATAGATATAATGAACCATAGTGGTATTTAAATCATTTGAAAATGCTTTAATCAACTTGAATTTGAGAAAGTTGAGGATAAAGACTAAACTGAATTGTGTCTGTTTGTAATTCTGTCTTCAGAAAAGACATTTAAGCTCTTATCAACAACTTAGATGAGACTTTTGCTGGAAAAGGAAAATATAAAATAAAAAAAGTGTGGAAAACAGGCGATATAAGAAATTAGTTAGCAACATTATGCCAAAAAAAATGGTCTTCCTGATGTCTGTGAGATAGGGTGGCAAGGAAACAATTTCTCTGACAAAACCACAGAAACTTAGAGATTTATTTGTATAATCTGTATTAAAATGCAATCTATATTATTCTGTTCACTGCAATTTCTTTATTTAAAAACTCTAACCTTTGTTACATTAAATACAGTATACAGTTGAGTTGTACTTTATATGAAATAATTTTCCAGTTTAGAACCTACTTTAAGATGTCATGTGGAATTCCTACATCTTTTGCTTATCCAGAGCATGTCCAGTCCCCATTGACCATTTGAAAGAGGTTCTATTGCAGTTATTCAAAATAGCTCATTGGAGACTGAAATTGTTTTTGATAGAATCTCACCATTTCTTTCCTTAGTTACTGTATGTTAAGGAAAGTAATTTTAATCCAATGTTATGTATTCTGGGATAGAGGTACTTAAAGCAAGCCCTGATAAATGGATTAGGTAATCGTTTTATATAAATTAAATGAGTTTATATTAAATAGGAGACATAATTAAAATTGCTTTTTCTGTTGGATCCTCATTAATTTTAAAACAACACTACCAAAGTAATAGTGGATTCAGCCACAAAAATTGATTTTTCAATTTGATAATGTTTTAAATATGAATTGCCTCAAAGTGATAACTCATAGAGTCAGCTTCATAAATAGAATGTGTGTTTGAAATCAATACGCCTATGTATTCTCATTTTTATTCTCTATATCCAAATTCAATGGATGTGCCAATTGGAAATCCTTTATTAATGCTGAATCTCTTAATTCATTTAAAGGGAATACCTAAGGATGGCTTCAACCCATGTCTTCTCTATGGTTACGGAGGATTCAATGTTAGTATTCAGCCGACTTTCAGTGTCACGAGACTAGTCTTCATCCAGCATTTTGGTGGTGTCCTGGCCATACCCAACATCAGGGGAGGAGGGTGGGTTTTATGTGCTATTAAGACTTGAGTGGACAGTTGAAAGTGCAATTGTCCTGCCAGATGGTGTCAAGTGCATTAACCTAGTAATGAGAAACAGTTAAATACTGTGCAGTTATTATTGAAAACTTTTGTGTTCTCCTGCTGACATTTGTGAGTGGGTAAGCGTGTGTTAAAACTTTTTTATTTATTAATCTTTGTATGAGATTGGTTTACTTCTTATCACTCACCTGTTTCTCAATGCACTTACTTGTTGTTGCCTGTGTCTTTAGGCTTATTAGGCACATCATCTGTCAAGGTAATTAGATACAGTAAAATCTTGTTATTTCGAAGTTCAAGGGTCCAAAAAATTACGACTTTGATGTATCCGGGTTCGAAATAAACGAACTTTCATAAAAATCGAGCATTTTTACGATCAGCTACTTGGGCAGCAAAACCACAATACAGAATCTTATCTCTCCATTCTACAATTGAATTGGCATTACTAGTTAGTATACACGGCGAATTTGAACAGAGCTGAAGTGAACAATTAGTTTGCAATTCACAAAGACCTCTACATGTGAAACAAGGCTTCAGCGAATATCTTGAATTTCCCAGTACATTTCTTGCGCGAGCCGGTTGTTAAATTTTTAGAAAATATGAAAATTTATTGATTTTGTCCTTTCAAGTGCATTTTGCCCCACCTGATACTCAATTACCGACATTGTATGAAATTGAATATATTACAAACCGAACACTTCTTAAGCTAGCGGAATGCTATTACTAAACTAGAGCGATCTGGTGCCCCTGGCATGTAGGCATCCTGCCACCCTTATCCAAATTTCCTTACTACAATTTTTTTGAGCTGGTTCTTAATTTTTTTTCCAGCTCATCACTGGATAAAACCACGAGGTTTTTGTTTTTTGGCTCATCACTTATTCTCGGCTAAAACAAAGGCATGTTCTTTTTAGAGACGACATTCGGTATAACTTTGTACAACGTTATTTAAAGATTGGTTCACTAACATAAATCAATATTACACGGTCTTTTCTGGAGAATATCACTTTCTCATGAGAAAAACTTAGCCCAGGTTTGGGAAAGCATGAGGATTGAGATAGTAGGGGTTCCTGCAACTTCTGTTTCAGCTTAGTTCTTGAATTTCACTATCCGATCGAGAATGTGAGCATTCACAGTGATGCAAGGATAGGCTGATTGATTTATTTGAATCATCTACGACTTTTATTTCATGTTGACTATTAAATAGGGTGACCTTATTCCAACGAGGTGAAAACGGGACATTTTCCATCGTTGTAAGAAAAAATGGGACAAAATTTTTGCATGATTTTTTTTATGATGGATCTGTCACTATCACGATCTATAGCAAAAAAGGTAAATACGAACTTTTCCTTACAGTCTGGAGCATGCCGGACTAGGACAATCAAAAGAGAATCCGACTAGCATCGTCGTCGTTGAAATTCGAAAGGAATAAGTTAGGTTAAACCCAGGCAGTATATTATATGCGGAGACCAGGTTTGCCACCTCAAATTTATCAATGACTCTGAGGTGTCTTAACCTGACAATTGCGACTGTAATTAACATTTGTTGTTCGTTTGATAACCTCCATGTTTCTGAGAATCCTACATTTCTACTAGGAATATCATCTATACTATCAGATAATCTAAATTTTATTTGTGATGGGCTTCAAAACAGTAGAAAATGGCTTTTTTTGGTAAAAAAATTGGGACTGTCCTGATGAAAATGGGATGTTTGGTCATCCTACTATTAAATAAGTAAAAGGGATTCACCTGTTCGGGGCGCTATATGTATTTTGTGTGCGAGAAATGGAGAACAAAAACGTGATATGATGGCGCACGTGCGAACCTTCCGCATATACAGGATCAAGATTTCGAATTAAGTGAACTTTTGTGAGTCACTGGTCCAGTTCATGACTTTGAATTTCATTTTAGGTGTATTTGGAATAATCCCTACCAAAAAGTATGCAAAATCCTATGGTGTTGGCCAGGGACTGATTTTAGCTTCGAATTACACCATACTTTGAATTATCCAGGATCGTAATAACGGGGTTTTACTGTATATCTTTAGTCATTCGTATCTTTGGCTTGAAGATTATCGCTCTTTTCCATAGTAATTGTAAAGCTAAATTTGTGTACAACTTACTAACTATAACACTTGATATTTTTTTATAGGTTAGACCAGTGGTTCTGAAACTGTGAGGCATGCCTCCCTTGGGAGACATGGGCCTAATGATGGGGTGTAGTGACAGTTTCGTTTCACCTTAAAAATTATTTAATCCAGATTTATAAACATTTTGGTGAATGGCTGTTATACTGTTATACATAGCCAATAAAGAAACTTATTTATGAACTTCAGTAACATAAACATTTATTTGAAGCTGGGTTTTCTGCTATTAAGACAAAATATAAGTCGAAGATAAATGTTGAATGGAAGATAAGAGTTTCAGAGTCTAAATTTATGCTACTTTTCAATGAAATGTACAGTTCTAATAAGCCTCATCCTTCTTGTTAGTTAGATATGTTAGCTGTAAAATTTTTGGTGAATACTTCCATTTAATGATTACCTGTTGTTCATAATGGAAATAGTATCTTTAATTGAAATTACTGTTTGACTTTATTTTGGAAATGAAGGGAGGTTTAGAAAATTTTTACATCTTCCAGGGAGGCATTGTTCTATGATGTTTGAGAACCACTGGGTTAGACTGTTATTTAAATGTTTTCGCACTGTGATAAAATAAGTAGATCTCGTAGCTTTTAATCATATATACTTAAAATTTTGCTTAAAAAAATGATTGATTGAATATTTTTTACAGTTGGATCTATTTCATCATTTCACAGGAAATATATGTTATTTTCAGATCTGCTAATTTTTTTCTGAAGGATGAAGTTAAAAATTTCTATTGAGTACCTCACTGGAAGATGTCATATCCTCCACCTATCATGGAATTGATCAAATATTATTCAGGCAATGGCAGTTAGGTGCTGTTAACATTTTCTTGGGTATTTATTAAATGTTTTTAAAGTATACTAATGAGATAAAAAATTTTAAATACTTAACCCATAATTTATGGAGCTAAAATTCCAGAAACCTGAAATGATCAGATTTAGATGTCTTAAAATTTGCTAAATTGCATTACATTTACATTACTCTGCTTTTCTCAAGAACGATAGATGATTTTAAAAATCTCTTAACCCTTAAGAGGTCGCGTAATGTTTAGTAATGTAAGTAAGTCATTCTGATCGTGTTGGAAAATTGGGCAAAATATCAGTTACCAATTGTAATTTAATTAATTCTTTAATTTTTGAACGTCTTAGTCTTCATCATCTTTCGCTTTCTCATCTTGGATTTCGGAACAGACGACTTTCACTGTGGAAATTATTACAACTGATGTCATAATGAAGGGCAAACAAAAGCATTCGGTCTTTTATATCTTGCTGGACCAGCAGACAAAAAGCAGTGCGGAGCATGGATAAACCTTATAAAAACAATAAAAGCCCATACAAAGAGATCCATGGATATATTAGCCATTAGATAAAGAAGTCGAGGAAAGGTACTGGGAAGGCCTTGGATGAGAATTGAATATTAGGTTATAAAATTAAGAAAACGAACAAAGTGCGGTCTAAAAGACCGTGTGCAACCTCATTTAGGGTTAAAAGAAGATTATGCAATTGGCTAAGAGTTGGTGATGTTTCATTCCTCCATTTGAACATCATGGGGATTGGTACAGTGTAATTTTTCATTTGCATTTTTAAATTATTTACAATAACTGTCCAAGATGTGTACTTAGTAAGACACCTAAAAGAATTCTTTTTCCAACTGTCGATTTTCATATGCACATCAAATTGGTCCACATATTTGTTTTAAATATGAAAGCTTTAGTATTTTTGGGGTGAAAATCTTTCGTTATCAAGGTGAATCACATTGTTGCCAATTTCATGAATTTACATTCATTGATTAGGTCAAATTAAAATTTTGTACTGCATCGATCTGCAAAATTTGTGAAATAATCTACTATAATATATTTTAAAGGGTGTGTTTGTTGGTTTGTGTGTGTGTTAGTTCATGGAACTCCTCCTAATCGATAAAAGCTAGAATAACCAAATTTGGTACGATTCTTCCTTACATCTTAACTTAGTGAATTGTCAATGTTTGGTCAACCGGGATTAATCAGTGCTGCCAATATAGGGGATTAACATTTTTCCATAAGATAACACGTATGAATCCATTTCTTGACTTGCAAGGTATTCTTCCTTCAAGCATTAAAATACATAAATATGGACCGATTTTTTTCGTTTTTGCTTTATTCGACGAATAAAACTCTATACTATCTTATTCCTGCGAAGTTTACATGTTACACGGTCGAAGTTTTCAGAAATACACTATTTGTTTCGAAATTTTGTGGATTTTTCGTACCCCTCCCGGGCATTGCCAAGGCGGCCGTCATTGTTACCTCCGATTCAATTAGCTTCAATGAAGCTTATAAATAGACGAAAGTTTAGCGTTATTCAATTCACGCTTTTGTTTAAGCAACGAAACGATCGATGTTTATGGATAGCAACGTAAATAGATACTGATTATTATTCAGGAAGCATTTATTGATGAAAGTAATTGATCCTTCTTTCGTCTATTGAATACTGGAATCTTACATTTTTTGTAAGTAAAATCATTATATTTTACATTATAATGTTTATTAACGTAAATAAGCTCACATATCTGGTGTACATTTACCGGAGTCAGTGTTCAATCATGGACAACTGTACGTTGCTTTTTTAAGACATAAGAGTAAATATTTCAGCGAGGCATAGTTACACGAGAAATGAAGCTGGATTTGGCAAAAGTGATATGATAGGAAATAAAATTATCGTTTTATTTTAATACAATACGTTTGGAAATGGATTGTTACCAGCAAATATGATTAATTGTTAAGAAAATCTAATTGTAATTTAAAAAGTATCTACTATATATTTTAAAGAGTTTGTATGTTGTGCTGTAGTAGCTTCACTAAATCCGTTGAAATTCAACGGGAAATTCTGCTAGTATCTTATATTTTAGTGGCAATTGGCCAACTAATTAGTGTAATTTGTTTCAGGTGTGAAGAAAATTCAATTTATAGTGATAAAAATAACTAAAAAATCTATTAAAATATTTTTTAATTGACAACTTTTATATACATTTTAGTGTAGTAATAAGCAAAATAACCCTTTAAAAGAATTTTTTATAATTTTTGTATAAAAGTTCTGTGGCTCGACAGCTAATCTTAAATCTACAGGCACATTTGAATCACAACTTTTATATGAAAATTGTAAAATAACTTAATAAAGGGCTTGTTTTTGGCACATTATCTTAAAAGAAAAAATGTGATCACTTTAGCTGCCTGTCTGTTTGTAGACAACTTTTTTGTTTAAAGAGATATTTAAAAGATCTTTTTGAATTAGTTAGCTCTTATTAATCTATAAATTTTCTACCAATTGGCTTTTCCTGGTAGTTCATAGATTTTCTGTGAAGTTTTCACAGATGAGGTCTAGTTAGGATGTACATTCCCAGAGGCATACCTTTGCGATATAGCACCTATGGCAAAAGTTTAAGAAACATCTTGGTTATGTAGGATATAATTTTTTCTGCGGTTTAATAAAGAATAATAGCGTTTTTATTACATATAAATTAACAATTGAGTATTGAAATAATATTTATGGGAAAATGAACTTTTGGCACTTTTTTCGGGAACGTTTGGCTACTTTTGCAAATGGCACCTATGGCAAATGCCACTTTGCCATACTGTAGTTATGGCACTGTACATTCCAACAGTACAGGTTATCCCTTCTCCAGAAGAGAAGACAAACCAGAAACCTGAAAAGTTTTAAGAAAACATGTATCTGCCTCTTACTTTAGCAAGGGTGTCTTACTTGTTTTCTTTTTTAGTGCACTGAAATGCATATACCTAAAAGTTGTCAATCAAAAACAGTTTTTGTATGTTTTTATTTATTTATATCAATTAAAAATGGACAATCTGTATTGTATGAGATTTTTAACTTAGTTAATGGAGCAACTGTTAGTTGTCGTTTGTTCTGTAATGTATCAGAGAATCAGATTCTTGTGATTTTTGACAGGGATTTCACTAAGCCTAGACTTGTAAACTTTATTAAAACCTTTTTGATGTATAATTTAGAATTGATTTAACAATAATGGTTTTTTATGCTTTATTCTTACTGATAATGCGTATTCATTTTATGAAGCTTTGAATTTCCAAAGAAATTGCTGGATGGTTGCACATTTCAGGACACTATATCGCTTGTCTAGTTCTTGCCCAGCTTGTCTCATATGAAATATGTTGCTGACCTTCTTCACATTGAAATACAGTGAAATATTGATATAATGTGTAAAGTCCATAAAAATACTGTACTCATAATATCTGAAAATTAAATACCATCTTAATGTTAAGAAATTGACAGTGAAATTGTTTTCACTTACTATATTGTATTTGGAGAATAAATGAATGTCACACTGGTACTTTTTCCTCTGATTTATTTGCACTGTGTAGCAAAACCATGGTCGTCTTCTGTTTTTAAGTGCAAATAAATCAGTGGAAAAAGTACCAGTGTGACATTCATTTATTCTCCAAATATGGATATATTCCACAAAGTTACACCTAAAACTATGGGATTTTATACTATATTGTAGTTCTTGTTATATGCCATACTCATTTTATCAAGGTTACACTGTAGTTTGACATAGTTATTACTGCAATTTCAAAACTTAATGATGGGTACTTAGAAGATAAAGTATGCTCCATTTATGTTAATTCATTATTTTCCAAGATTTTTCAAATTTGACTCTTCACAAAATAGTAACAGCTTGTTGTATCATATTTAAGTAAAGGCAACATTATTTCTTTGGTTCTTAGTTATTTAATATCTCTTTTTTTGTAAATGTATACTCTTTCTGCTTTGAACTTCAGCATCAAACAAAAATGAGTAGTATTTCCACCTTAACAACTAATAGATAGGCACATTGAGTGGTGAGCTGCCAAAATAGTAAACTTTTCTTTTTAAGGGGAAAAAACAATAAAAACAAATTATTTCTGTCAAAGTTAAATATTTTATAGATGCCTTATAACATTTTCTTTGAAAATGAACCTTTTATTGTTATTATTTTAGTTATATATTAATTATTTTAGTTATTATTAAATTTATAACATTTACATATTATTTGGTAACAGTTAACTTAGAAGTAATTACCATATTTTCCGTTGTATAGGACGTGATTTTTTTCAAAAAAGTTAAGTCCAAAATTCACCCTGTGTCTAATGCAGTGAAAGTAAAAAATATTACTAAGGAAAATATGATCCTTTTTAATGTTTAGATAGATCTATGGTCTGATTCAACCCCCAGTAGAACCCTAAAAGATATTTATTATAGTTCGATGTTACTAAAAACATAAATTATTACAAGACAAATGAAATAATTAATAACTAAAGATAAGGGAGCAGAGTGAAACAGTTACACAAAATACCAAAGGATCCCAGAAATTTCAATACCACTCTTGATATGTGGTCTTGAATGTCTTTCCACTTACAGATTCCCTTAAATGGTTTGTGAACCTGAAAATGTGTTGATTGCATAAAAACTGATGCTTTGAATAACTTTGCCTTTTTATATATCGACTACACATACAATACTACACGAAACGCACACAGTAATACATTAAGTTAGCCAATAAGTCAAAATTCTAATGTTGGCATCACTGCAAAAGACTAGGATAGCATTAGCATATGTAATATCAGACCGTAGCAAAAAAATCCATCTGAAACCTTGAAAGAAAATCTAGAGTATTGTTAAACATTCTACACCAATTGTGAGTGATGAAAACATAACAACAAGGCATATCTGCAAGGTGAACGAGAAATTGTTTTTTCATTCAGTAATTGTGGTAACAGTAAATAGAAAATACATGTATGAGAATATGCACAAAAATAGTTTTTTTCCAAAAAAATCCCTTATGAAATCAGAGTGCATCTAATGTGCCGGTGCGTCTTATACAACGGAAAATGCGGTAAGTAATTAATTTCGAAATGGCTTCTTGGTTTTCATTGTAGATTTTGACTCTGAAGGCTAGTTTAATTTTCCAAAGCAATTCACAAAATTTTGCAGTTAACAATCGGGTCTAAAACTTTTTTGAAATTTAACTACAGGTTCCTGCAAACCAGCTCTATTTCGACACTAGGCACATTCAGTTAATTAATGTATTTTATAATTAACCAAATTCAATGAATGTCATCCATATATATATTTGGCAGTTTTCTTGGATGTATTTATTATTGTGAATCTGGTTTAACCCAACTGCAGTTCTAAGAGGTGCATGCCAGTCTGTCAGGCAATGGGAAAATAGAGACGCTTTTGAAAATATACTCAAAACTGATAATATCTTCAAAAATAAATTTATTAGTTATAATTAGTAATACTAATGACTGAAAACATTATAGAAATTATTATTACTGGGTAGAAATTGTAAACTAAGGTACATTAGGTTTTATATCAGTATACGTACATATATTTATCAGCCTTTTCTCTTGTTATGTAATTATTGCACCATATTTACATATTGCACAGTGGTTTGAAATCAGTTATGGCATTTAAAGTGTTTCTGGGATTGCTTTGTCAGTTTATCATAAAAATTTGTTTTATTTTAGTTTGCATAAATTACTTGTCAGGCTTAGCATGGATATCTATAATCCTGAGAATTTTTATACATTATGGCTACAGATGTCTTATTTTTTAGAATTTCATGATGAGATAAATGCCTGATTTTTTCATTTAGCTATTCTTTACCTATTTATCTTAGAATTTTTTATGGTATGAAAATTTAATTTTGTTGTTTGTTGTTTTAAAATTAACATTATTTTAAAATTCAAACATTTATTTTGCGGATGCTTTATTTTTTGTATGCAGTCTTATTTTAATAGTTATAAGTGAATGTTGAAGAGCTTCCCTTGCATATCTTACTAGTCTTGATGTAGATCATATTTATAGAAAACAAGCTCAAATAACATTTTTCAGAATTTTGATATATGAATTTGCATCCAATTTATTTATTTATGAAATTTGTTCATAGATGAGCAGCATTTGAATTGTTAGATGCATCTCTATTTTCGTAAAATGTTTTCATATGAAAAATAGTAGTAGCTTTCTTAAGGATGGAAAGATGGTTGAGATTTGATTTTGTGCTTGACTATATTAAATAAAAAAGATCTAAGAGTTTGATGATCACCTTTTTCTGGTAACATTTTAAAGTGAAAAGCTTTTTTCTGTTTATGTTAAATAAAGCATTACTTTTAATTGAATTGCAATAAGGTTGGTGTACTTAATGGAAACCTTTTAATTCATTGGATGTTATTTCCCTTCAAAACATAAATATTCACTTTTTTAAATGACTGTGTTATCTAATTCATGACAGCTATTTTTACTCCTTTCTGCATAGAGTTTTACCTACTAATTATTTCGTTTTCAGTAAACATTAAGTTCTTCTTTTACTAACCTTATTTTCTTAGCTTCTGTTACTTTGTTATCTCAATTTTATATTTTAACTTTGCTGAATATGCTTCAAATATGAAATTCAGACCAGTGGGCTTATCAGCAAACAGTACTTTTTTTTTTTTTTAGATATTTTGGATATATTCTTTATTTGCATTGATGTATTTATTTTTAAAATTATAGGCTTATGCAATGCAGTGATTAACATGTCATAGAGGTGTATGTGCCTTTCAAGCTTAAAATCCTAGCAGCATTAGTAAATTTCATAGTTGCTTGGATCTTTAGTTTAGAGTTCATCATGGTATTTATCTTCCAATCCATGTGATTTTTATTTCAAATGAAAGGTTTTTAAATGAAGTATAATTATCCCAGCTATGATCTTTGGATTGGTCTTTTATGTTTAATAGGTAATTATTGTTGAGTGTTAGAAAAATGAGAGGTGTAATTATTTTAATTTTAGATATTCTTAATATCTTTTTCCAGTTGTTGTAGTCAACTAAGTAATTATCATATTTTTTGTACTGTGAATCTGGATTTCTCATGATAGTACTTTATTTTGAATTCATCTTCTCTGAATGAAAGTAATATGTGCATTACTATCTGTTAACCTGATGTGTTAGCTTAGTTTATACTATAAATTTTTATGTAAGTTTGTATTTTGTAAAAACCCATTCTATCATGAAAGCCAAAATATTATACTGTTGAATATTTGAATAACCTAGCAAAATTTTATAATATTATGTCATACAGTAAAGTCTCGATACAACGTATCTCCGTGGAGCATAAATTTTATACTTTATACTGAAAGTACGGTATACTGAAATATCCATAAGGAGTACAGCATTTTCTCTAGAAGCATCTCGGTGGGGAATCGGTGTTCTTGCAGGTCCGGCGCGAACCAAAACCCGTGAGAATGGGAGTCTAACAAGAGAGATAATCCCTAGACCTTAAGATTTTATCTCAATGCTATTGTGAAAATACGGACGTTATTTCTAAAATTTTCAGTTTGGAAAATCCCTTCTCTTGGGATTTTGGCGGTGTCTTTTCATACTAAAGACAAAATATGCCTTCAAAATTGGTGTAAAACGACTTGAATGAGCAATAATTGGTTATACTTGAGTCATTTATGGATGAAAGCATATGTTAAAACCATAAAAATCTTTTTTGGTACCTCTGAGGTTCATACGTTGTAATGAAAAGTACGTTAAGTTGAATTACTTTATGTTGAAATATTTATAAAGTATGGGAAATTTGACGGGGATTCAAAAAAGGTATGTTAATTTGAAACGTACGTAATTTTGAAGTACGTTGTAATGAAATTTCCCTGTAGTAAGTCCTCTAATTAATTGCTCTATATATTCAGCCAATGTCAAATTTTAAAGCAGGTAATGTTTTGTGCCAAGATTATTTTAAAAAAAGTAAATATTCTTACATCTGCAATTAAATATGACTGGTCAATAAATCCTGTCATATTTTGTTGTTGATTCTGCTTAGGAGAAATAACTGAAGTGAGATTTAGAATTACCTATATAAAAGCCCAACTTTGTTACTCATGCTTTTAGAGTGTTTTCATTGGTTTCCGAATCACCAATCACACACTCCCTGATACAATATTTACTGTAAAATTAGTAGTAGTACGTTTTATCATACAAAATATTTAAAGTGTAAATCATATTTAAACAGCAATTGAAAATTAAAATAGAAATAAAAGTATATTCGGTTAACTTGCCAATAAAGAAAGCCAAATTGATACATTGTTGACTCTGGCAACATTTTGTTTACAAATTGCTTTCCTTAAAATTGGCTACATTGCTGTAAGATTTCTCAATTTAGTGGAGCAAAAGTAAATGAATTTAAATTGTTCTGTTTACTTACGTTCATACTTGGAATTTTTGCCTTGCTGTAATATATTTGTTTGATAAAAAGACGTGAATCAAATTTTATTTTTTAAAAAGAAAGCAATTTCCGTTTGTCGTATTAACGAGTTGGCTGTCTCAAAAGTTTTAGAGCAGTTAAACGTTTGAAGTTTTTTCGGAGGCTTTGTGATGCATTTAAAAATTTTTGGGAAAAGGGTTCTTTAAACATTCTGAACCGTCTTATGATGGATTTTTACTCTAGTTATTTATAAATAGTTGTATTTATTAAAAATTGCTATTTGATGACTATGTTTTCAATTTTAGTGAGCAACAAATTGAGTTAAAATCATATACGAGGGTTTCTTTTAAGCTTTAAAACCATAGTGTTATTTATATATCATGTCAGTGTGTGATTATCAGCAGAATTTGGATGAATCATTGTTCATATGTAATTTGTTTTTTTATCTTTAGTTTCTTGCCTTACAGTTAGTGTAGCAGGGAAGTAATTATAAGAAAGTATTCATTATTTAATTTTAAGAAAAGATAAAATTAAGATATATTTTATGTTTTAGTGGGATGTTGTTGATTGTTTTATGTGAATAATTGTTTCATAATCATTACATTCTAATGGTTTTTTATATTTTGAGCAAAATTTTTAGACATTTTACTTACTGAAACATCTTTTGCTCAAGTGCATATATTTATCAAGTTTCCACACAAGAAGATCCAAGGAAGTTCTTATTGTTCTGAATAACTTTTTTCAATATATTTCTCATTCTAATTAGATCTAAACTAACTTGTTTCTGTAGTCTATTTTTATTGGAATAGTTTTTGAAAACTCTTGCATAATTATAACTTTTTTATTAACTTACAGGGAATATGGAGAAGCATGGCACAATGCTGGTCGCTTATTGAATAAGCAGAATGTCTTCGATGATTTTCAATGTGCTGCAGAGTATCTTGTTGGAGCAGGCTATGCGAAACGGGAGCGTCTTATCATCCAAGGGGGTTCCAATGGGGGGTTGCTGGTCGCTGCTTGTATAAATCAGAGGCCAGATCTTTTTGGTGCTGCCATAGTACAAGTAGGGTAAGGAGCACGCTAGTCTTTGCAACAGTCTCTCTAAGAGTTATAATAATATTTTTATTTAAATAAATTAAACAAGGAAATTTTGAGTTTTTCTTGTGGTCTTCTCTCATTTAAACTTCATAATAGAAAAGTAGTTTTTGTCAGAAATTACAACATTTATGATGATTTGTTTTGAAATTTTTGACCTGTATCAGAAGATTTTTTAAAAATATGCTATTTGAATGTTCTTAACAACTTTTCTTCCAGAGTGAAGGTTATAAATATGCCAGTTAAAGTGATTTGAAGCTCTTGATAAATGTAACAAGTAGTTGATTAGTTAAAGAGCAATAGGTATGCTTTTTATTTTTATACTAGTTTATCATTTTTAAGATTTATGAATGTTAGGTATTTGAGTTAATGGTTGTTGTTCCTAGCCCCCAGTGGTAGTTTTAACAAAAAGTGCAAGGGGTTTTTGGCAGTCTCATGAAAACTTCATGTATCACATAATTTTTTACTTTCTCCATACTTAGTAATGGGAAAGTATTGTATTCATGAAAAAAATCGACATCAAGATTTCAACGGAAACACACGTTTTGAGGTCCCTAGAACACGTTTAGACTATTTTCGGAATGATGTCTGTGTGTGTGCGTGCGTGTGTATGTTATTGTGGGCGCTCTAACTCAAAAAGTACGTGCCATATCGTTACCAAACTTCATATATAACACTCTAGCATGAGCACAAAGAACTGATTAGTTTTTGGACAATAACGGGTAACCGGAAGTCAAGGTTTATTCAAAACCCGATTCGGTTTTTGCGATATTTCTTTGTTAAAACATCATTATTGTATTTACAATTCTATACAAAAGTTATAGAGAATGTAATTTCCTACAACTTTCATTTGAAACAATTTTCTATTGTAGTTATTGTTTAGGAGTTATTTATAAATAACCGGTTTTTTGGTTTTCTCCTTAAAAACATCGTTATTGGTAATCTTCGTGAGGACCAAAGTTGTAGAGAATAATATTTCTTCCAAGTTTTGTTTGGAACAAATTTTCGTAGAACCATCCATTTTGGAGATATTTTGCTTTTTCTTAATTTGCAGTATACAGCTCCACCACCATGTAGCGGTGTATTATGTAAACATATTCAAAATTTACGTAATTTACGGCAATAAGGATGACTGTATACTTTTACGATACGAAATAATAATTTTGCCTTATAATGCTATTCATAAAAAGAATTTAAATATCTATACCCCAAATATGGAGAAAGTCATGTGTTGGCCACATCAGATTTTTTAGATTTAAAGTTGTCATTTTTATATATTTAGAAAATATTCTATTGCCTGTATTTATTGAAAAGAGTGCCAATTTAGATACAGTATCTGTGTTAATTAGGACTTGGTAGGCACAGATAATTGAAGAAAATGGGTAATCTGCATTTTAAAGGCCAAATTTGACATAATTTCAGTTAAATACTGTACAAGTTTATTTACATGGAAACAGGCCAGATTCCATTTATAAAATGTTATCAATTAAACCATTAACTGTAATTAGGATGGAATAAATGAACAATAAATTAAAATTTGTTTTTGACATTGACTATTCTGTCTGACTTACTGATAACAGCTATGTTCACTTAGAAAAGATAGGGCAGGAAGTTAATAATGTTACAAAAGCATCTTCTTACCCATAGAGTAGTTTAACATCACTGAAAATTCAAGATAGTCCTTGGTTTATGAAAAAAAATTTCAAATGAAAGAGAGAACTTCATTTTGGGTGAAAATGGTAGGTAAATCAGTTTACGTGAAATTTTTGAGAAAGAACTCTGTCAACCTTGTCTCTTTTGTTGAGACAGGTTTTGTATGATTGATCTGATATATCAGTGGATGTTTAATAATATATCAGTGAAGTATGTGTTTTCTTCATTTTCCATGTAAGTGGAACAATTCAAACTCACTTCAGAATGACCAATTAATATGCCACATGGTTAATACACTCACAGATAATTGATTTTTCATTGTACTTTTATTATTATACTAGTGTAATGCCCGTTGAAATATCAACGGAAGAATTATAGATAGTTAGATTATTATTATTTTCATTTAAAATAGTATTCCACTTTCACATATGAAATATTTTGTCATATACAACATATCTAGTGAATATTCTGTTGTTGACGGGCTATCTTTAGTTAAACTTAAAATAGTTGCCTCTCTTTCCCTCCCTTTCCCCCCCTCCTTTCACACCTCTCTCCCTCTCTCACCCTCTATCTCCCTCCCCTCCTCATTTCTCTCCCTCTTTCTCCCTCCCCCCTCTTCTTCCCTCTTTCCCCCTCCCCCCTCTTCTTCCCGCTTCCCCCTACCCCCTCTTCTTCCCTCTTTCCCCCTACCCCCTCTTCTTCCCTCTTTCCCTCTCCCCCTCTTCTTCCCTCTTTCTCCCTCCCCCCTCTACTTCCCTATCTCCCCCTCCCTCTCGCTCCTCCCTCTACCTCTTTCCTCCCCTCTCTCTTGTATTAAAAGCATACAAAGTACGCTTATACACCCATAAGGATTGATACAACAATTTTGAGGTCTAACAATATAATTGGTAGCTAAGGCAACATTCCGTTAAAATTGCAATATTTCCACAAAGTATGTGAATTAAACATAACATGAGCGATTTCGAATTGTATGCAGAAAAGGCTGAACAGAATAAGAAACTTTGTAATTTTTATTTAAAAATGGTTCAGATCCGAAGATCGTAGGTTAATTCCTTCTAATTTTAATTTCCAAAACAATAAAAGCCTGCACATCAAAAAATTGATTTTTACGTTACCTTACGGAAAATGGAAATGTCGTCCTTGGAGTCGAACCCAGGACTTTTTTGGAGATTTATTTTCGTCATTACCTTAAAATATATTAATCAAGCATCCTTGCCAAATTTCAATCTTCTACCTATTCGGGAAGTTTGTTAAAACGCTCTATATTGGTCATCGTGAAAGCGTGACCAACCAACCAACCAACTGACCTGGGCTATTATAGTATTAAATTGAATAAATTACCAATAGCACACAACTATGTACTGTATTTAATCGATTGTAAGCTGACACTGATTATAAGCAACCCCCACTTTTCACAAGGGCACGCGAGGAAAATTCCATGTTGGGTGTACAAACGTGATTCTTCCCGCTTTCCCCCTACCCCCTCTTCTTCCCTCTTTCCCCCTACCCCCTCTTCTTCCCTCTTTCCCTCTCCCCCTCTTCTTCCCTCTTTCTCCTGATTAGTTGCAAAAAAAATACCAAAAAGTATGGATGGCCCGGTTTTTTCAATTCATAATTAAATAAAAAAGGTATCAACTAAAATTATGACAACACAAACTATGTTATATTCAAGCATTCAGTACAATTTTTATTAGCATTTAATTTGTCCCGGTTATTTCCCAGATTTTTAATCTCGCCACAAAAATATCCCAGTTTTGTTCGTCCCATTTTGGGATTATTAAAAAAAACTGAAAAACTTGCCAAAGTAAATGACAAAAATTTACACTTGCAAAGGCATGAGGAAATGACGGTTTGCTCAGAGAATCCTAGGATTATACGCACACACATACTAGAGATGGCTTGGGGAATCCTAAAATTACGCACATACTGGAGATGACTTGGGAGTGAATTTATCAAAGCATTTATTTATTTCTATGCAATTATTGTGATTCTTTTTACATACATTTAAAGTAGATTGTTTACTTATATATTAATATACTTATATCTAGAGTTATAATGTAACTACTGGCACTAATGCATTGATAACTTTACTTTTTCATTCGTTGATTTTTAAGGCCCATTTCTAAAGTGAGTGGCAATTTTTCAGGAGGTAAAAAAACTTCGGCATACAATCGATAAAATGCGGTATATTTGTCTGGCTAAGGAATTGTTCGACTAATCTGCATGCTTGAATGCATTTTAATTTTTTTTAATACTTTAGATCAGGCATGTCAAACTGGTGGGCCACATGCTAATTTTTCTCTCAACTAAATCGTTCATTATTTTTATAAATGATTTAATTTTGTGGAAAAGCACAAGATTTTTTCTTAGTTATTGTGATACAATAGATCGTGTTTTCTAAATCAGTGTTTTTATAGTAACAAAACAAGTGACTAGTCTTCTAGATAAAGTCTATTTTAGCCAATTCTGGCCTTCATTAAACAGCTGTAATCCTAATGTGACCCTTCTAAATTATCTGTCACTTCAATGCGGCCCTAATGCTTCCTTAAGTTTGACATGCCTACTTTAGATGGAGGTGTTAAAAAAAGTCAGTGTCATATTTGTATACATTGTTAGTGATGCAGTATTATCTGTTTGATTAAGTGGAACATGTATTTGTGTTTGCAGAGTCTTGGACATGTTGCGTTTCCATAAGTTCACCATTGGCTACGCATGGGTGTCAGATTATGGTAGTTCTGACACTGAGGAACATTTTATAAACCTTCTGAAGTACTCACCTCTTCACAATGTGAAAGTGCCTGCAGGAGATAGTGTCCAGGTATGAATAATGTTTCAACTTTTTCATTAACCCCTCAACGCCATCACACTTATATATACATTGAACGAAAGCTCTGTATGCCATTGTCCGACGTATATACAGTAATACCCCAATTTAAGTTACCCATATTTACGTTGATTCAAAGTTAGTTCATCGATCATTTAGTACCTGTATACTTGCTTCACCACTCGTTCCCTCCCCATCACCTCTCATTCCCCCCTGCCACTCATTCCCCAACCACTTGTTCCCCCCCCCCCCCCCCGCCTCTCATTTCCCCTTCTCTTCTGCCACTCGTTCCCCCTTCCCCTCTGCCACTCATCCACCCCCCTGCCACTCGTTCCCTCCCCTGCCTCTCGTTCCTCCCGCCTCTCGTTCCCCCCTCTGCCAATCGCTTCCCCCTTCCCCTCTGCCACTCATTTCCCCCCCTCCTCCCGCCATTCGTTTCCCCTCCCCTTCCACTCAGTCTTCCTCCCCCTCCCCTCGTTTCCTCCAACCACTCATTCCTCTTCCTCCATTTGCTGCCCCCCCACCGCCTTTGAAACTTCCCACCCCATCACCACTCATTTCCACTCCCCCATAGCCACTTGTTCCCCCCTACTAGGGATTCTGGCTCAAGGATTCCTGACAGAAATTTCCTGGGAAATTAAAGAATTTTTCTTTTCTCACGTCCTGGGGAATTTTCGTTTGAGACATCGAGACTTTTGGAAATATTCTTGGTATACCATATTTATATAAAAATGCTTTGGTGGGAAATCTTTAATTTGAAATGCAAAAATTTTGTTACTAGTTACTAGTAACAACCTTCAAGACTCATTATGAAAACACACTCCGTACCCCTGTAGAAGAGATGTTTCATGCATGCCCAGTACTCTCTTCGGTACACCTTGTTAGTAAAATATTATACACGTTACTAGGGATTTATTTTAAGTAATTTAAATTTGCAAAAGAATAAAATCATGCATGTTGAGTAATCGATTTTTACATGTTATCGCATGGGAAAATGTTTATCCCTTATATTGGCAGCACTGACTTATCCCGGTTGACCAAACCTTGACCAATCAAAAAGATACGATGTAAGTAAGTATAATACCACATTTGGTTGTTCTAGGTCTTATAGTATTGGCGTGCATAATGAGACACGCAAACTTTCAGAAATATATATAAGATGTTATTAATTTGTATTATATTATGTATTTTCTAATGGTGTTGATTTTAAGTTTCCAAAATATACTTGGCCAAGTATCTCTTTTTTGGATTTACAAATGCTTATGTTTTGTTTGATTAGTAACAGACTTACAGTTAGTAGCTGTCTTTAATAATGAAACATTCCCTGGGTAGAGAATATTTTATTTGTGTATTTAAATGAATTCTGGCATTCTGTATAATTTAAGTTCTGTGGAAAATTGTTACCAAAAGTCGAAACAGGCTGGCCGATACATCAGTCAACGCTCGTGTATTTTTGAGGAGCTTCTTTGCAAAACAAAATTAAACGTGTTTATGTAGCATTTCTTTTGACTACAATTTTAAGAAATAAAACTATTAAAATATATTTTGTTTGATTTAATTGGAAAACTCATTAAATTTCTCGAGCCCCAGGAATTCCCGGGATTTTTCAGGAAGTATGTCTCAAGTCCTGGGAAATGGAAAAAGGTCTGAAATCAGAATGCCTGCATACAATGTTATATTTCGGCATTTATTGAATGAAAAGGGACATTTTTTTATGTGACTTCTGTAATGATTCCAAATTATGATAAAGTAACTTAACCCTTAGTTAGTCACGTCAAAAAAGTTACATACCGTATATACCTGAATATAAGACGAGGTTTTGTTCCAATTTTTATGACCGAAAAATCGCTAGCCGTCTTATAATCGTGCGGTGCATAACAGTTTGACTGACAGAGGAACCGAATGCAGAGTATAATCGAAATATTCGATTCTTTAAATCAATCGAAACAATCGATTATTAAAAGTAGTAGTAGAAAATGAATCGATTCAAATGTATTCAAATACAAATACTCTTTTGAATTTTATCCTATATATTATGCGCGTAGTGAAGCTGCATGCATCCGTGAGTATGAAGTCTCGCGTAATTATATTGGCGTATTTCTCGAGAACCGTTCATCATAAAAGATATGCGATAAACGGCGTTTTGTTTCTACTGGCTATGAGGTCCCTGGAAAATATTTTCATTTGCTAAAGTGTCCCAGGTTCGAATCCAGGAGACATTTTCCCATAAGTTTACACGGGATTTTCGATTTTTCAGAGTGCAAGGTTTTTTTCCTTCATTCATTAAAATACGTAAATATGGACCGATTTTCTTCTTTTTCGCTTTATTCGACGGCTAAAGCTCTATACTATCTTATTCTTGCGATGTTTACATGTTACACAGTCGAATTTTTCAAAAATACGCATTCTTTTTCGAAATTTTGTGGATTTTTTGTACTCCTTCCAGGCGTTGCCAAGGAGACTCATTGTTGCCTCCGATTCATTTAAGGCCAATTAAACCTTCAAATAAATGAAATAAGAGCGTTATTGTTATCTTCTCTACATTGATAATCTAAATAAACGCTTCCATTGACGTCGCCTTTATAGTAGGTCCTGTAAGAAGTTAAAATCAGTCATTGATAGACACTTGAAGGAAAGCAACTGTATATGCCAACTAACACTACAAAATTGCTTATTTCAATTGGTTCAATGTTTATTAGTCAGTGGTATAATAAACCTCTGTCAGTGTGTGCATAATAAATTTTTTCCTTTTATTAGGAGTTCAAAATGGCGGGGTCGTCTTATAATCAGAGTCGTCTTATATTCAGGTATATACAGTAATTAGTCGTGTGGGGTCAATATGACCCCACGGCATTTTTCATTTATTCTCGCAAGGGAATATTAATTTTTTATGGTAGTGGTTATAAAAACACTTGTACATCATTATTCCATTATTTTTATTAAAGTTTTTGAAATGTTTATAAAAATAACTCATTTAACATTAATATGTACTTGGATACATTTTTCTCAGTTATTATCGTTGGCATTACAATCTAAACATTTTATAGACATATGTGCTTTGCAAATGAATGCCATGCAACTAGTACATCTTGTGGAGAACTTGCTGCCTTTGTTTCTTGGGCACAATTTTCATCTTCCTCTAGAAGCCCCCTCTACAACGAATGGATGCAGAAATTCTTCAGCAATGCCCTGCAGAGCACATATGCATTTCCTGAGTTCTTTTGAAATATATTTATCATAGCATTGGGATCTTTGTGTCTCCTTTACTAATTCTGTAGAAAGAGCTTTTAAAATGTCTGCCTTGTCATCTTTCCTGAATTCTTTGTCCCCTGACTGTAAACGAAAAACGCATTGATAGCGACTATGTTTAAAAAATGGAAAAACACAGCCAATGACCACTTCTTAGTTCTTCTCTCAATGTTGTATGTCACACAGAGCTGGTCACACGTATCAACATTGTACATTGTTACAATTTCAGGTTTGCGGAGATCATCCTGCCTTTCACAAATTTTAGCATCGTGATGCATGCTTGACATAAGTATCACAGCTCAATTTTTGCCGGGACATAAGACACGATAGTTATATCTTTCTTGAAACCAAAAATACTGCTGCGAACCTCTTTTTTTCTATTTGGAAGGAACTCAGGTGGTATTTATTTTTTATTTTTCCGCATAGTCCTGATTAATGTCAACTTGTAATTTTCAAGAAGTGACTTTGCATGAGATATGCTAGTGTCCCAATTATCAGTTGTCACATTTCGATTTGTTCCTTTTATTGGCATAACCAGTCATTTAACAACTTTTTCAGGTCTATTTCCTATGGAATATTCTTCCTGTGGTTGGACACCTACATATATTTCAATTTCCAACAAATAAAATAGTTTCACGTCAACTAATGCAAAAACCTTTATCCCACATTTATTTGGCTTGCTTGGAAGATACTGATGAAAGGAGCAGCGACCTCTGAATGGAATAAGTTGTTCGTCAATGGTTACATATTCTGATGGACTATATGCCCTTTCAAAATTTTCAGACAAAATTTCAATAAACTCTCTAATCTGAGCAAGCTTGTCGCTTTTTTTTTACGTACTTCTCAAGTCAAAACATCATCAAACCTTATACATCTCATCAAGAAATCTTTTTGATGCAATTGTCAGAGGAAACATGTCGACCCGTTCCGTCATTTGCCCACAAATCATTGAAGTTTAGGTGAGCAGACTTCAACACACCTGACATAATTAGGAGTCCCAGAAAAGCACGCATTTCTTCTTTTGATACATCTTTTGCATCTCAATCTCTCTCATAATTTCTCTGCACCATTT
Organism: Uropetala carovei; assembly: GCA_036926305.1. NCBI lineage: Eukaryota > Metazoa > Arthropoda > Insecta > Odonata > Petaluridae > Uropetala > Uropetala carovei. The sequence continues at coordinate 8,119,276 of JAXCHB010000169.1, forward strand.
TAATATAAACATTAGTGTTTTTGACAAGGATTTTCAAAATGCGGTCATCGAAAACTAAAGAGAAAGCCTCAAGAGGTGTTTTCACATTTCTCGCATGACTCGGAACACCAGGACGCTGAGTAATTATATTGTGTCATTTTGTTCTCACCTTCATATGCGGAATAGCTTTTTCCCATTTCAACGACTTTTCTCTACTAATAAAAAACTCATATGCTGTTTCTCCGTCATATTCACTTTCTTCATTTGAACTAACCTCTTGTTCAGCATCCGAATTATATTCGCTGTTATCCTCAAAATCTTTGTCTTCTTCTTCCTTGCCTCCAACTTCATCTTCCTCTTCATAGAGAATTTCCATGAATTATCTCATTCTGTTTAGGTCAGTGTTTTTCAAAGTACAGGTCGCAACCCATTACTGGGTTGCGAGGTTCATTAGGAAAATCTGAGCGCTCAATGCATAAACAGCTGAAATGTATCAAAAATGCCAAGGAATTAATTGCACTCATTATAAGAATGTCAATATTTTAGTATCAGCTACTTTTTAACGAGAGTTAATGAAAACTCGACTAAGAACGTATTTTTCTCAATGTTATCTTCCCTTCGAATGGGTCTCGAGACATTCCACTGGGACGCGATGGAAAAAGTTTGAAATACACTGGTCTAGGTTATTCCATTCTTGTGAAGCCATGCTGTAGGGGAAAAGTTAAAATTAAATAGAGAAGTGAAAATGTGTAAATAATAATAAAATAATAAGTATTTTATTTAGGAAAGTATTAGAGGAAAAATATGTAATAATAGGAAATTTGACAAAATTAATGAGAAGTAATAAGAGCAGTTCTCCATCAAGTTCATTATTTTTATATTTTATAAAAACAAATTGCATGAAATGAAATAATAGGCTTAGGTATTGCACTCTGGAGTTTGTGATGTTTCGTAATATTTGTTGTGAGTGACTCCAAAATAAATCTCCTTTTTTGTGGAACAAATACTCAAATAAGTCAACATGTTGGCACTGAAGAGGTTTTCTAAAATTTACCAACAGAAACAATTTAGCAAAAACACAATATTCAATTTGCGCTGTCCCACAAAATCTTGTCCACAATCTCAGAAAGATGTTGTTTGTATGAGAAGGAAACAGCATCTGTGCACACATTTTGTTTTGCATAAGGACTTTTAAAAAAATCAGTACAACATACATTGTACAAACTTTCTCATATACTAATGCGTCATTTAGTTATCTTTAGAAAATGAAAATCGTATGAGTCTGTTTTTAGAAAATCCAATTTTTGTTCAAGTTGCCCAAGAATAAACTAGCCTTATATTCATTCATTGAGAAAAATGAAATACGTAGTATTATTGTAGATGTATACTCAAGTAACTGTACAAAATTTGATCAAAATTGTTATAGCCGTTTTTGAGAAAATCAAATTGTTAAAAATGCATAGAATAAACTACTCTTAATTATTGAGCAATGTCAACCATTTCTATGTATACTCTGCTCAGTATGATAAAATGCCTAAGTACGACATTTCATTCATTTTCGCTCTACCATTTAGGCTCCAGAGCCAGTAACAGACAGACAGACGGCATTGCAAAAACCTCTTCTTTGGATTCAGCAACACCTAAAACGTATATTTCCGTAAAAATCTCAAGGCCGAATTTTTTCGCAATAACAATACTTTCTCTATACGGCGTATGAGAAAATGAAAATGAGGGAGAGGATTTTTACTTTCTCATACGAAGTATCGAGAAAGTATTGTTTTCGCGAAAAAATTCGACCTCGAGATTTTTACGGAAATACATGTTTTAGGTGTCACTGAATCCGAAAAAGTGTTTTTCGCAATGCCGTCTGTCTGTTACTGGCTCTGGAGCCTAGACGGTAGAATGAAATCTCGTACTTAGGCATTTTATCATACTGAGCAGAGTATACATAGAAATGGTTGACTGATCAGTAATTAAGAGTAGTTTATTCTACACATTTTTAACAATAATTCGATTTTCTCGAAAACGACTAACGATTTTGATAAAATTTCGTACAGTTACTTGAGTTTACGTCTTAAATAATACTGTATACCATATATACTCGTGTATAGTACGAGTTTTTACGACCAAATTTTTATTGCAAAAATTGGGGATCGTACTATACACGAGTAATGCATTTGAGGATTTAAAATTCATGTATCTTCACGGGCATTTTCGGTGAAGTTATGCGACCCGCACGCATTCTAATGGTAGGCTAACCTTAACAGTGAGGTCCTTTATCGTTGTTATGTTGCTTCGTGAAGAGTAGAATCTTTTTCATATATACAGCTTCAAATTCACAAATATTTGATATAAGTGACGATTTACGGGCACTTCCTTTCTTGAATTTTATGTATGTACATCTTTGTTTGCGTCTTTTTACAAGGGATGGACTGGAACGAGTTGGACTAAAAGTATCGTAGACGGCGTAACTTTATGGAATTTCGACATCTCGGAAAAAAGAAATTACTTTGTAATATTCAACAGTCTTTATTGTTTCTTCAATCACACACCGATCGGTTTCTACTACAAAGTCATTCTAAAAGTGTTACGTCGGTTAATAACACCATTAGAATGATTTTGTAGTGGAAACCGGTCGGTGTGTGATTGAAGAAACAATAAAGACTGTGGAATATTACAAAGTAATTTCTTTTTATCCGTTATCCCTACCTATTAAACAGATGAGCGGTTGGAACCATTAAGTACGCGAAACGTAATCAAGACGTACTAGAATTGAAACAATTTTATTTCATCTTGTGCAGTCATGATTCATATCACTTTTTATTAAATGTTTTAGGAGTAAGATACTTAACCTATCCGAATTTTAGTGTACTCGCAGGAAATACTATTACGACATTTACGGTCTATTCCATGGTGGTGTGGAAAATCAAGGTTGTTCGATATATCTCGCTCGTAACCATCGAGCTATCGAAACGAAATATATCGACCATGGTGAAAAGCTCGGGTCGTACTATAAACGAGATAGATGAAAAAATCAGGTTTGTTCACCAAAAAACCAGGGGTCGTACTATACATGGAGTCGGCATATACACGAGTATATACGGTAGTTCATATTTCTCAATGAATGAATATAAGGCTAGTTTATTCTTGGGCAACTTGAACAAAAATTGGATTTTCTAAAAACAGGCTCATACGATTATCATTTTCTAAAGATAACTAAACGATGCATCAGTATATGAGAAAGTTTGTACAATGTATGTTGTACCGATTTTTTATGGTTGTCATCCTCTTCAAAAACATATCTTACCATCCTGCTTACCCTGGGATGAAAAGTGGCAAGTGGTAAAGAGGGTGAACATTCATAGCAGGAGTGTCTTCTTTTCTCCTCCTGTTTTCGCACATAGGTGCTAAAAGCTTCAAGGGATGGGGGTGGGCATCATCTGCTGAAAGTAACTCAAGAAATGCTCCATTTCTGAGAATATTTTAGGTTCAAACAAAAACAATAATAAAAATAAATAATCATGCTGTCCGAAAAGCACGACCAGCTCACCCGAAAATTGAGAAAACAATGAATAAGTTTATAAAAATACATAACATGCTACCTAAAATTAACCATATGTAGAATGGTAGGTTCGTTTTTGATTATGCAAGTCAAAGCAACATAGGTTATGCAAACTTATCCGTACGCTTTTCGCAAAATCGACAATATAGCTGAGTAATTGAAAGTACGGTGAAATATTTTGCTTTTGTGTAACCACTCCTTGATGTTATGTGATGAACAACGTGCTGAGAAGTCACAGAATTCCTTCTCTTCGCCCTCTATCTCACCCTTGCATCTCACTGGCTAATAGAATGATCGCAGAGAAGCAAGGAAGAAGTGCGCGGTAGCATGGTGCTCGTTAGATATCACTAAACGCCGTTATAATTATTATTTTAGTCAAATGGTTTCTGCAGTATAATTTATGGTATTATGTTCTATAATGGTATGAATTCTAATCAATATCTTCTAATGACATTTTTGATAAATCGACATTTAATGAAAACCGACAAAAATAAACTACCTTTCATTATTTATCCATATTGTTCATTTTAACTAGGCTTTTATTTCGAGTAATACTATACATAAATATGCAACATCATTATATTTTGTTGAAATATTTAGGTCCTAGAGCGAATCAAAGCAGATGGACAGACAAACATACAAATTCACAAAAACAACTTTTTCGAACTCTGGCATCCATAATGTGCATTTTGATCAAAATTTCGAAGTAAAATATTTTCAAAATCAAAATATTTACTCTTTGTACTTTGTCCATAAACAAGGAAAAATAACAAATCAATCGAAGTAAAAAAATAAAAAACAAACATTATCAGCAAGGTTGAAAGTGCAGCTACTGAAAATTTAGTGGTGATTGAATCATTAGTTCTCTTTCTGTTGATGGTAAAACATTGCTTGGGGTGATATTGACCCCACGTGACTAATTAAGGGTTAAAAATAAATAAGAATTATGAACTGCCTTTAAAAAAATAACAATCGTAACATTTATCTCAGATTTTAAGTTGAGACATGAAAAAGTTGACCTGCAGGAAACTTTTTTCCTATTTGGTTTAGAGGAGTACATTCAGCAAATGAAGTGTTCAGAATATTTAAATATATCTTGGAAGAATAAACCATGTCAATAACTTTATAGTTTTCACAATATTGATGAATAGGTAAGTGATCGGTGTGCCATAGCTTCTCTCCATCAAAGAGTTTGTACTTAATTTATGATAGAGTAAAAGTTATAGTTTTAAAATATCAAGTTTTGTGTAAATCCTCAAAAGATTTCATAAAAATCCAATAAAAAGGTGAAAAGTTATGAGTTTTTATATATGTTTGCAACTTTTGCACCTGCATCACCAGTTTATAAAAATCTCCTTTGGCCTCACAGGTGGGATTTAATTAAATGTCCTCCAGGCTTGAGGGGTTAAAGGTAGTATGTAAACCATATTTATGAAAGTGAATCAAAAAGTTCCTGGAATGATCTCATAAAAATAGGACAAACTCAAAACAAACATTTATTTTTCATTTATTTTTTATTCATTTTTCATAATATTCACCATCTAACACTTTTCCATACCTTTTTTCCATCATTTTAACACATTTCTGTAGAAATTTGGATTGTTTGATCAAAACCAGTTCAGAACTGCTTGTTTAGCCTCAGATATCGATTCCCAGCGACGTGATCTTTTAATTTTGGGAATAGAAAAAAGTCCGAAGGAGCCAAGTTGGACTGTAGGGTGGATGAGAAAGCAGTAATGCAGTTCTTGAAGCACAGCTCTTGAAATCTTGGATGAATGTGCTGGCACATGGTCGTAGTGAAACGAACTTCGACAATGCTGTTTTTCAGGCTGTTTTATCGCAAGAGCACCATTCATTTTCCACAAGACCTGTTTGTAATAACTTCCTGTGACTGTCCATTAACCTACGAGAAAATTGACTAAAATCTGCCTTCATAATCCCAAAAAATTGTGGCCATAACCCTCTTGACTGACCATTCAACCTTTAACTTGATTGGTCCACTTGACTTCCTTGGTAATCATTGTTTGGACTGAATCTTGCTTTCTGGATCTTACTGATAAATCCGGGTTTCATCACCAGTCACTAATTGGCTAAAGAAATCTTCAGGATTGGCACCAATTCGGTTGAGAAACTCAACTGTATGATCAGCCCTTTGAATCTTGTGTTCGGTGTGCAATGCTTTTGGCACACATCAAGCAGAAAGCTTGCTCAATCCTAATCAATCTGTTAGAATTGATTGAGCTAAGCCATATGAGATGCTCAAACATGTGGCTATCATTTGCACTGACACACATCGATCTTCTTCCACGATTGATTGGATGGCAGCCACAGTTTCCTCATTGATTGATGTTGATAACCTTCCACATCGATGGTAATCTTCAATGTCCTCTCATCCTTTCGCCATTTCACCCATTCATAAAATGTTTTTTCTTTGGGGCATCATGTCTGTAAACTTTCTGCAAATCCTGAATGATGGCAGTCAGTTCCCAAACAAGTTTTTGAAAAAACTTAATGTTTGCTCAGATCTCAAATTTCAAATTGTCCATGTTCAAGAATCTTTGAGTTAAAAATACAGAAGTTATATTATACCGAATGAATGAACTCTAACTGAATATTGTATTTTTACGGCTAAGATCATGCTAATTTCAGATTACTATGGTTTGTTATTGTTTGAACTCTGGCACGGTGCTACCGGCATCATCCCAGGAACTTTTTGATTCACCCCCATATATCAAAGTTTTTAGAGTATGGCAGTATTATGGGATAGGTACTCAGTAGATTATTCTAGGTAACTGGATGATTGATTCCTTTATCATTGAAGTTGTTAGCATTGTTGTATTTTGTGAGAAGCATCTTTAATCTGATGTATATATTTCAAAATTTGAAGCTCTAAAATTTGACTTTATCTTTTTCCAGTATCCTGCAACCCTCTTGCTTACAGCTGACCATGACGACAGAGTTGTCCCCTTACACTCTCTCAAATTTATAGCTCAGCTTCAAAGTTGTTTCCGAGGCTGTCCCAAGCAGACAAATCCATTAATGGTTCGTGTAGAAACAAAAGCAGGCCATGGCTGTGGTAAACCAACAGCAAAATTGGTAAGAAGGTTTGGCGTTTCTATTAAATTGTTTTGCAATACTGATGTTTTCTCTGTTATTTTGATTTAGGGCGTTTTGTCCTGAAATGCCATTATCTAATCATAATCAGGAGATTTGTATTTCAAAAACTTGAAGGCAAAATTTGATTGAACAAATTTATTAAACTGACTAGCAAAGTCATAAAATACTGAGCCATGTTCTGTTAGTAATATGTGAGGATCTCATTCATTCAAATCTCTGGTCATAAAAATTTTTTCATGGCTTATATTGCATCTTTGCCTGTAAATACAATGTACAATGCCCATTCAATAATATTGTTTTCATAACATATAAGGATTTTAGTCATCAGTGGTGTTAATTCATATTATTATTCATGAAATATTTTCCTGTGTGTTGCAGATTGAAGAGGGGACAGACATTCTTTGCTTTTTGGTTGAATCTTTAAGGCTGGATTTCAAGAAATGACATCTGCATACTGTATGGAAAAAAAGTATGCTCTAGTTGTCATAATTAATTGACTACTATCTGTATCATTTTTTCAGTTGGAAGTTGGAAAATAAGTTTGACTTACATGTTTTATCTGTTGTTTTTGCTGACCTTTAATTTCTAATTTGGAATTTATGCAGCTTTTAATGTTTTGTTACAAAAGATATTTTCCAAAGTTTGCTCAAAGCAATATATTTATCACTGAAAGAAAAGTTGCACTTTCTTCTGAAGAAAAAATTAATAATGATCTTTGAATAGTTATATTGAAATGTCTTTACAAGCTATCCATCAATATCAAATACGATTAAATTTTAGTAATGTTGCCATAAAAGCTATATGTAGGTTATCACATTCCATCTTTGAACATATGGAAGTTCAAATTATTATTATTAAAAAATCAAATAGTGAACTTGTGCTCATATATTCTTTATGCCTGAGATTTTTGTAAATTTTCGCTTATTCTGTATTGGAATGTTACTGTTATGGTTGCCTCAGCTGACTGAGCTAACATACGCTGATAAATGAATTTTTAATGTTTTGTAATACTTAAACAAAGTATACCTCTCATATTTGTAGTTAATCAAGATAACATTTCCTGCTCTTTCTGTGAAAGGCACATTTTGTCACAATTTTGTTTTAAAACTCTTTGCATGTTTATTTGTCTTTTGACAGATAGTAGTCTATGATTTTTTTATAAAAGCCTTTTGAAGCATCAGATTATATGTATTTGCAAGGAAAATTGCCAAGTAAATTTTCAAGTGGAGCATGTGATTAAATGCAAATGAGCTCTCCAGTAATATACTGTGTGCGTGGTGTGTTTTTGCAGAATAAATGCTTAGTGGGTTTTAGTATTCATTATTAAGAAGTGATTATCTTTGAATTTTTCTCAATCGATAACAAATTATTTTCTTTAAGAGCTGCAACCTGTAAGGAATGCAACTTTGTCCAAATTAAAATAAATCTATTCTCTGTATTAAAATTTTTGTACACAGTTATGTATTTATGACATCCTATAAATAAATTTCAAGTCATCTCACATGTTATGTTGTATTATCTATATATACAGGCAACCCTCGGGTTATGTAAGTAATGCGCTCCAGAATTCATTACGTAACTCGAAATTTGCTTAAGTTGGAAATTACAGTACAGTACAGGAGATGGGAAAATAATGGCTGTTGTAACGAGATAGTTGTATTTTGAGTGTGTTTTGTTTTATGAAGGTAAACGAAGGTAAATCAAGCCAAACCAAGAGCACGTGAAATGTGAGAGAGGGACTGGCCATTTTTGTACCTCTTCACGATGTCCAGTTTTTCTTCCAAAGTTATTTTACGTTGTTTTTTAGTTGCACTCGCACTTTTACATTCATTCCATCGCTTATCAGCCATGATTACAAGGGCAACACTTAGGTGGTTTGTTTAAAAGTGAAAAACACCACGTCCGAAATGTAAAGTGTAAACTCATACGAAGACCACACGCATCAATGATTGGAAAAAGACTGAGGGGATTGGGAGAGAAACCACGGTACCACACAGACATGCAAGAACAATGTTATCTATTGTCGGTGTTTTCATTTGAGTGCAGATTATGCCGCAATTATAGCTAGTCGCTAGAATTAGGTACATTGTTAGATCGATTCACTACATAAGGCAGTAGTCGCAGTGGCATTTTTTTCTGATGCAGTTCGACACCAAAGTCTTGAGATAAAGTGAAAAAATCGCTAAAACGGCAACATCGGCAGGGTAATATCACATTACAGCCCACGTCTTACCTTCTTTCTTTATATACATGGATAAAGATTTAGTTCGCGCTTGCTCACATAAACTGCTAGAGTAAGCAGTGTGAAATTTTTTCCATATGCAGTTTTTGGGGCCGCTTATGTAAGTGCGGATTTACGCAAGTCGGGGGTTATGTAACCCGAGGGTTGCCTGTATATATTTCTCTTACTCTGTCTTCAACAACTTCATTTTTCACTCAATAGATGGCATTACTAACTAAGTTAGTTGTCATGTAGCGCCACTTCATATGTCACTCAATATATGTAGTGCTGCCCTGGTGTTATTTTAAATTTCAATTGTTTGTTAAATCGACGTTTTCAGAATAAATAAACAAACAAAATAAAGTTTAGATTGAAATATTGTTGCAAATGTTATTTTAAATTTCAATTGTTGGTGAATTCAACATTTTCAAAATAAATAAACAAACAAAATAAAGTATAGATTGAAATATTGTTGAACTACTAATTTCCTTTGTGATTGATTGATTGATTTAACAATTTTGTTAACATTTCGTTCCATAGAAACAAACAAAATAAAGTTTACATTTAAATATTAAATATTGTTGCATTCTAATACTAAATTAATTTCCTGAAAGTTTACATTTAAATAGTTTACTTTTAACTCATTAATCTAATACTATTACAGTGGAACCTCGATTCTACACTCTCCGAATTTACGTTTTTTTCCGATTTTACGCACTTTTTGTATGGTCAAATGCTCATAAGAACAATGTAAAATTTTATCCAATTTTACGTTTCCTCGAATTTACATTTACCCTAAATTTGCACCTTATTTTTTGAGTCCTGACAATGGAAATTCACCCTATTTTATGTTTTCAATTTTCTACTTCGGAAAATGCAAAGAAATACCCACGGTGTTCTGCTCGTATTCAGGGTTAAAATAGGGCTTTATTCAATAGTTTTAATCATAACTTTGTCAAACTCATGTTTAAATAGTCATATGTTTACATATGAAATGTTTGCAACCTCGTGGCAATTCATTTATCGGCCAATTGAAGATATGAACACACTTCATGCTCACTGTTACGCTTGCATAGTTGCAGTCCTTTGTTTTTGTAGGAAGGTGATATCAGCATGACGCTATAGGCGTTGTATATACCGTATTTACTCGTGTAACCCACGCACTCATGTACCTCACGCATCCCTATTTTTGGCCGGTTCAGAGGGACAAAAATTAATTTGAGCTGGAATGAGTTTTCTTTAAGTCACAGATTCCCACTCTCTGAAACAAGTTCCGCCCAAGTTAAGCATCTTCTCCCTCCTACATGACGGAATTAATTGGGTTATCTCTTTATGCTGGTACTAGCAGAAATCTCCTCCTTGATAGTCATCTTTTGTTAAACCTTTAACTGTTTTTGTTGTAATATAATGCAACTTCGCCCCCACTTCACTGTTTTTGACATAATATTACGCACCAATGAGGAACTTCACTTACCATTTGTTCGTCTATGAATGGGAACTTCCCTACATGGATGGGGAGTTTTTTTCGCCTATCATACAGTGCAGGGATGGCAAATATGTGGCATGTGTGCCAGAAATGGCACGCAAACGATTTTACTCGGCACACGTAAGCTTGTATTTTCTGTATAAAATATTAAGTTTCTTAGAGAAGGAGTAAATTAGTGACACTCGAATAAAAATTTTGATGGTACACATTACTTTCTTGGCACATGACTAAAAATCATTTGCCATCCCTGGTCTAATGAGTAAATATTGGAAGGTTAGGAACAAACAAGTCCAAACGCTTGGGGGGATTTCTGTCTACCTTTCGAATGATGAAATCTTTCATTTGCACAAAATTTCACCACTCTGAATTCCTTGGACGAGGGAAAAGGATCAAACTTGTGCCTACCTATTCTTCAGCCGGCACACCTTCTGTAGTTATTGAACTATAGTTATCAGTTAGTCGGTGTATTCTTTCTGCCTACTTTTGCGAGTTTTTGCCTGCAGCACGAGCGTAACCTAAACATTTGCTTGGTTGCATAAATACGTGTATAATTCATAGGCTTCGACGTCTTTTGCGAATATCAACATAAACGCAAGCATATTGCAGAGAATTTACTATTGATACAATATATATAACCTGTTCAGAAATCCTCTTGTAAGACATGCACCCCCTTTTTTCACTGGCTTTGTAGGGAAAATGGTGCGTGGGGCACACAAGTAAATACAGTAAACGCTGTAATCCATTTATGTATCGGTCAATTACAGCCATTTTAGTAGGAATTCGACGACATCTACACAACACTTGGCATTGTTTATAAACGTGGCAATCCATTAATTAATTTTTGGCCTGAAATATGGATAATGAAACATAATGGAAAGTATTTACGTTAAGTGATAAAATTAATATTTACCTCAAGTTAATGCGCATGTTGGAACACGTATTGAACTTTTTGACTGGTTAAAGAAATAAAATGTTTTGTGGGTTAGTTTATTTGCAATTTCATTGTTATTGTGTTCAAACACATATATTTTAGATGGCTTACCAAAGTTATAATATATAGCAACCCACATTTTACTTTATGTTACATAATTTTCATTTCCCCGATTTTACACTTCCCTCAATTTTACGTTTATTTTAGGTGGTCCCTTCAATAGTGTCAAAATTGAAGTTTCACTGTGCTAATTTCCTTTGTGATTGATTGATTGATTTAACAATTTTGTTAACATTTCGTTCCGTAGAAACAAACAAAATAAAGTTTACTTTTAAATATTAAATATTGTTGTATTCTAATACTAAATTAATTTCGCAGTGTCCATCGGGTATGCCACAACATCATCTTCGTCTCAAAGTTGGAGCATTCATCATGTTACTAACGGATTTAGATCCAAAAAAGGACTTCTTAATGGTACCCGACTGGTTGTAAAAAAATTGCAAAATAGCTTTATCGACGCATAAATTATTACGGGAAGTAACAAAGGAGAACGAGTGTTCATTCCATGCATGAATTTGATAGCAAGTGACAGTAGTTTACCTTTCACCATGCGAAGACGCCAATTTCCAGTCATTTTGGCTTTTGCAATGACAATTAATAAAGTTCAGGGCCAAACATTTGATCATGTTGGTGTTTATTTGCCTGAATCTGTATTTGGACATGGTCAACTCTATGTGACCCTCACAAAAGCAAGAAATTATAAAAATGTTAAAGTCTTTGTACTAGACACCAATTATCAAGCAAAGATTTTGATGAATGAAAAAACATTCTCCAAGAATGTGGTGATTAAAGAGCTGTTAAAGTGATTTTTCATCCGATCAAGTTGAATTGTCTTCCCGTCATTTTTGATGGGTTTCCACTAGTTTAAAATATTTCTGTATATTTGTGAATGATTTTTTTAAATGAAGGTGACATAACTCACACATTTGCTGTCAACAGTAGGTACCTTTCTTAAAATAATTTAATATAAGACCCAGGAAGAGAAAACGTTTTTTTTAATTGAGCTTGCCAAAATAATATTTGTCAACTGATATAGAAAAATACATAATGGCATGTTTGGCTCTTTCTTGAATTTCAGTCTCTGAAACTATAAGTAGTAATTATGTGTTCTTGCTGACTTTTCTGTGGCAAATGTTGTACTGTCTCCAAAAGATTTTCTAACCAGTGCTTCACAGATAATGTATGAGTTTGTAATACATGAAGTACACCTATCATTCGATTTACATGGTAGATTGGTTCCTGGAAAACACAGTGTAAATTAAAACTATCACTTCGTATCAAATTGGGGTTAGGTTCCATTTTTCATTTTTATTGTAAATAAATTATGAAATTTTATTTATAAGTACAGTATGCACCGGTTATTATGATCACATTAGTAAATTGTATTTGATTCTATTAATCGAAAATTGTAGTAGTAGTACAGGATTCAAAAAATTATAATAATATACACATGCAAATAATGCACTTTATTACATACTAGCTGCCCGTTTAGCTCTGAAATCGGAGCCCTGTTGCAGAATTACGGTAAGCAGGTTCTCCACTGCCCTACCCGCACACTGAGTTCTACATTATGGCATTAATTATGTGTGCCTTTGTGCCCCCAAAGAACTGAGCACTGAGCCTCAGAGCCCTATACAATCTACCCGCAGGACCTCCTTCCGACCTGCACATTACCTTCCCCTCCACTTGGCCTCAAGCTTGGCTGATTTAAAATGGAAGAGAAGAGTTAACTTACGAAATGGCTACGATTTCAGTATTCAAATTGAACTGCTTTGGCCAATACTTTTACTTATATAATAATCATTTAATTCGCTGCTGCTGCCACAAACTGAGGCTCGGAGCCCTATTCCAGGTACCTGCAGGCCTTCCTTATGCCCCGCGCATTACTTTCCCCTCCACTTCCACTCAAGTGTGGTTGAGTGAAAGTGGAGGGGAAGCTTCACTTTGGGTTGTGATGGATATGACCTTCCCTTATTCAATTAATATATACGTTGATTACATAGGAACATTTTTGCAGACAAAATAATGAGTACATATTTCCACTGTACATACATGTATAACATATCACTTTACTATTGCACTCAAACTTTGTTAAAGGTTATTATATCAAATAGGCACCTTTTTAGTTTGCTTCAAACGGTCACTACAGAGTCTATAGAGAGGGATTTCAATATTTCAATGCAGTTCCGTCACTTTCCAACGCTATCATCAGGATGACGATAGCTTCAGGAGTTTGCTAACTGGGATTCGTTCAGATTCATCGTCATTTTCCTCACCCACCCACTCATTAATTAAACTCCATGTCATCAGGCTTCCCCCCCAGGTCCGAATCTTGACATTGTTGAACTATAAAGCGGTGATCGGAAAATTACAGTAACTGGAGCCAGAAGATGTAGTTTGCAATTATCTTTGATAAGTGTACAGGGAATATCATCCTATCCAGCATGTTTTAACCTATTTTTTTCAATATCTTGTTTAACCTCATTTTCATAGGTAGGATAAAGATACATGTTATTATAACCTATCATATACCTATGACCCTGGGCAGGCATGAAACCTCAATTGAATTGGTTAACACACAACTTGTCAATAGCATCTAAGAAATGTTTATTAAAATTGGTCACAATTTCCACAGGGTCAGTTAATGTGCCATCTTCATAAGAAATCCTGTCAAGACTCCTGTTTTACCAGAGGCACTGTTGATTCCAAGTAGTTTTAGTTATGTTGTCAGACAGACTGATTAGTTTAATACTGGAGTTCTTTTGGGTACCAGATATTAATTTGGAATAATACTTTTTGCAAGAAATGTACTGTTCTTTGATACTGACATCATTGGTAATTTTAAATCTACTAAACAAATGTTTTAATTCCTGTGAAAGCAATATAATCTTAGGAATAATCCAGTTCTTACTTTAAACATTTTTAAAACTCTGATGGACTATCTAGCAGCTTTAGGCACAAGACCCGCACAGGTGTGAGGTATTATAGGCATAAGGCCCTAGGCAGTTGTCTGGATCGCCTGGTCCTATATCCACCTCTGATGTACATACCATTTTCATCCTAGCCTACTTGCAAGTGGCTTTAAATATAAAAACAAAACAATTCTTCTCTATCATTCAATTTATTTTTATCATTTATATTTTGTTACTCTATCCTGCCACATTGGAAATTGTGATTTTTATATGCCTTCATTATTCCTGTTATCACATTTTATGTAACTAACGTTCAACAACTTTGTAGGTGTAAAAAAAAGCACATTAGATTATTGATTTGTTTGTATTGTCATAATTGTGTTTTAAGTAAGTATTTAGTATTGCCTTTATATCAAGTAACTGGAATTACAATGTATTATTAAATAATTATAATGGGTTTGTCCCGTACATATTAAATAAATAATAATCTTGCACTTCGTGCAAGAATAAATAAACACATTGCAATGTGAGTACAGAGAAGGCAAGTACGATGAGATTTTCTTCCATATATTTATTAGAAATGGTAACACGAGATCAGTTAAATTATACACTACCTTTAAAAAGAAAAATGTAAATGGCATATAATAGTGAATTAGGTTCTTTAGTGGATACATATCTTGGAAGTGTTAGAGTTTTGTTGTAGAACTAATCATAAGATATGGAAATTCTTAAGCATGGAGCTGCCTTTTATTGCTAATTCACATTAGCTTGTTAAACATAAACAAATGCACCGTTTCCTTTGTTCTGAATAGGGTTGCCCACTGCGTCATTTTGACCCGGAGACTCCGGGTAAAGCATTGTTTCTCCGGGCTCAGCGTTTTACAACAATTTCTTCTAGTCAGTAATGGAACAAGAACCTTTTTAATGGTTCTCCTTTCGCAAACATACCAAAAGTCACCGAGCATTTGCTTAGAAAAATGTTGATTTTAATGAAGAAATGCACTTTTTACGTGTTTTTTCTTTGAAATGAACAAAAAATGGTATCTTGGACGTAATATAACCTTCCTTTGGGACCCAAAGATACCCTCATCTTAATATTTGTATTATCAATCACATTTCCTCGAATTTCGAGTAAATAATGCTGTCTGTTACAGTTTTAAATAAATATAACTTTTTAACCGCTGAAAAAATTCTCCTAGATACATTTTGATCTTGCCAAGAGGTGAGAATAACGCATTTACTTACACTGCTTATGCATGCATTGATATTACTTGCAATACTTTTTAATTAGCGACACGTGAATAACAAAAAACCCATAAAAATCTCCGTGTTTCAGACTAAAATCTACGGGTCATGAATCTTACAGTTGGCCACCCTAGTTCTGAAGTGGTTTGTTCATTCCATGGCATTTCATGGTTATCAGACGCACACTTAAAAGAGTATGACCTTTTTTTATTATTTAATTTTCCAACCTGTTCAGAATTTTCTCTTTCAATAAAAAATGAATTTTAAATCCGATTTGTTTTTCATTCGGTAATTAAGACTCCGTTCCGTGGTAAGAGGAATTTTTAGATAAAAATAAGGACATAAATATGAGTAGATTTGAGTTTTAATGCAAATAAATTACTTTCACGAATTAATACTATATCGAAGGAATGTTCATTCTATTCTTTCGATATACTGACAATGAGATCCTTTGGATGTGTTTCTTATATTATTAAATTAAAGCTTATTATTTTTGAGAAAGTTTTCAGTAATAATATTTTTAAATATTTAAATAAAAAGTTCTATTCAAGTTATTTTTTATAATAGTAATTTTAAAAATTTTATTCAAACAAAAGACGCGCCAAAGCGTAGCAGTAACACACGAAGCTACTTGTGAATTTTGCTGTTTACTCAGTTTGTACTGGTTTCACTGATTTATGCGAAGTGGTGCGGAGGTGTACGGAGGTACCGGTTAGTGTTGAGGATATACCTTTTCTGATGGAAGGAGCCATCATTTATAGGTATGTATACCTTGAAATTTACAATCGTATAGGTAATTTAAGATATTGTTAGTTTTAATATATGCAGAGTTCTCTGGTTGGTATTATTTTTCGCTATTGTAGCAAAAGCTGAAAGGCATCTCATATTGCATACATACAATCGAATTGATGTTTCTATAGAAAACATTTCATATTTTCGCGATATTTAATGGCTTAAATTCTTGAGATTATTTCCGTATGCGAAGTTAAAAAATTTTCAGTTATTGATGTAGTTGATGGCGTAGTATAGCCACGTGCATCCATTTCCGAGTGAACTCCTAAGAGTCCACGGGTATGATATAGTATGGATAGTATGTATATCTTCGCGCAACTATGGTGGTCGTGTAGTCTAATGGATCTCGACACCCACGGCTGAGATTTACAGCACATATTGAATTGGGATTTTTAAAAAAGGCAGTTACAAACCGAGTATACTGGTGTCAGGCGAATAGTTGTGTTAATTGTCTACTACTGCAATTTGGTTGACGCATAACGGTGGCGTACGGGTGATTTTTTGAGTTAGAACCCCAATGAAGCATTCTATATTTCTTTATCTCCAAAGAAAGCGATGTACTGCGAGAAGCTGTTCAGATTCTGTGCAAGAAGCTATAGGTTGTTCCAAATAACATGCCCTGTTGGCACGATGTTAAACGTTAAAATTAGGTTGAACCCAAGGTCTCAATCCTCGTATTCCCTTAACACATCTTACTTCTGTAAAATTCTCTCCGAAATCCTTAGTAAGCAATTGGCGCAAAATGTCATTCAGATTCGGTAACGCCATATTTTCTAATTTCACAATCATGCCACATTCGTTATATCCGACAAACTAGTACCGTATTTAATATTATAGTACTATCTAAATGTCACTTTTTGTATTGATTACACTCGATCATTGTGACAAATATTTGGGTGCAAGTCCTGCGTGTAATTTTTTCAGAGATCGAATTTAGAATATGCATCCATATTTTGAAATAGTCACGAAATTTCATGCCATTAAAATAGAAATTTAAAATAGTTCAATCTTTTTGTCATCGAACCGTTGGTGATTTATGATATTTTATGTCAAACCTGGCACAATCTAGCTGAAAATTGCTTATGGAAACATTTTTTCAAAAATTCTTGAAAGCTTTTACACAGGGAAAATCACATTGCTTTATTAATGTTTATAATGTTATAAAGTACCGCAATAACTTTTTATTTAATATATTTGCTCTTATGGAACGTCGCAACCAGATTAAAAACAGACATCTAAGTTTGACTAGTAGCTCTAGTTCTTCAATAGCGGTAATTGTGCCATTTTTGGATTTTTCCCATCTTAATTTACTATCTTGCTAGAATAATTGGATCAGATGCATTTGGCCAGATATGAATTTGAAGTGTTCTTTTAGAATGGACAATTTGTGGCTTCCCCTGAGGGTGGCTATCTTGTAGATGAAATTTCAGTGAAGTTTTCTCAACGATTTTTGGACATTTCAATCAATGATGCGAACTTTATGTTTAATTTTTAATTAAAGTGAGCAAGATGCTTTGTCAAGATGATAGGTTTTCTGCCTTTTGGTAGGTTTTAGGTTGCCCTTCCCATATTAATCTAATTTAGCCCTTACCTTCTCCTACTGTATTTAAAACTTCATTTGCTTTCATGTCAGCCAACTGTTCTCCATTCCCACCCAAACAGCCATCTTCAATGACCCTAATCTGCTCACACTTTTCTATTAGTCCTTGTCTTACACCCATATATTTTTACACTCAACATCAGTTTCTACTAACATTTTCAATATGTTTATTCAGACTTCCTGTCAATGACTGTCATCTCATAAAATCCTCCTTTGCTTTTGCTATTTCTATCCTGATATCTCTGGTACTCTTGCCATTCTAAGTCAGAATATCACCTAAATAATAGAAATATTCCACGTTATTTTTTGGCTTTTACTGCTATGGTGCCCAATATAAAAACTTGCAGAATTTAAGGATTTTGAATGGGTGGTAAACGTTCTCAACACTTTTTTCAGGCTCCATTTGTGTAAGTTGGTATTAATTTATCTGATGATGAAAATTTTTTAAAAATTATGCTTTTCTGCTGGGATTATCACCAGATATTTAGATTGGGCTGGTTAGCTGATGATGCAGTATAGTTAGTGAGGACATTGATTCAAAGCATAAAAATAGTTATCTGCTAGTGAATGACAGTTTTGAGAGAACTTCATATATTTTATTTTCAGAAGTCTTGCAAATGACGCTTTAAAGGGTTATAATAAAAATAGTAATGCAAGATATTAGGTTTACATTACATGCTGTGATAAAACAGTTTTGGCTTTTCAGTCTTGAATATTTTGGAGTCATATTTACCTGAATGTAAGTTAACTTCCACATTAGATTTTCTACTGAAAAAATATTCAAAACAGTAATATTAATACCTGTCCTCAGATCTACTAAACGATCTTAACTTGTAAATGTCATATGTCGACTACATTTCACATTCACTTCTGTAATGCTTCATTGTTACAGACAACCTAATAACATTGATCAGTGTGAAGTTATTTCCTGGGTATAAGATTTTTCAAATATTTATATAGGAAGAAACTCATATTTCGATAGATATGGTATATTTGGAAAATTATGATAAATAGTTTCAGCATTACAGTCTGGAAGAAATTACTTTGGGATTGAGGTAGAGGGGTTTGTTGGTCATGCATTTCTATAGATTAGTTATTATTTCAGTTTGATTCAGTAAAATAATCAAATACAGGAGTAAATTTACAATATAAGGTTGTTTGTTCAGAAGTAGTTTGCATATGAACATTTTGCCTTTTACTAGATTTAAAACAAATTGAGTTTGTATCATTAAAGGTGTATAAAAAGATGTAACTGTGCCTATGGTAAATTTTTGAGAAACACCATAGTGATGTAGAATGTTAATTTGCCTGCATTTAAATAAAGAATGATAGCATTTTATTACAATTAACTTTACATTTAAGTTTTAAATCAATACTTATTTATCGGAAAAGAAACTTAAAAAATTTTTGAGGAAACATTTTGCTAACAATGTCCAAGGCAAATGCCATTTTGCAATATCCGAACTACAGCACTTGGCATATAGTGCTTTTTATTTTTATTGAAATTATCTACATTTAGTAAAGTGTTAATATCTTTCAATTATGCCATCAATATTTTATGGGTTTTAAATTTTATTTCTGTTAGACCAGAACAATCTTTAAAGTAGGATTTTTCTTTGCATTCACAATTGCATTTAAGTAAATTTTGATTTTCCTTTTCAAAATAAATTTTACAGGCAACCACTGCAGCATATAGCAACATTTGCTAATTTTTATTCATAGATAAAATCCATGTCTGCTGACTATTCCTTAATCACTTTTATTTTTGTGGTTTAATTGAATAAACTGAAAATTAATTGGTGAAATGACAACTAGAGATGCTGAGTGACTTGAAGTAATCAATGGATTCACTTTTATTCATAGCTGACAGTAGTTATTGATTTATTTTAGAGCATAAAAAAAAAATTTCAAAATAAACAATTTTTACACTTTTTATTGAATCTACTAACATTAATTTTGGAACAGATTTGATATACCATATATACTCGTGTATAACATGCCCTTGTGTATAATGTGCACCCATGCTTTTTGCCAAAAAATCCAGACTTTTTCTTATATCCCGTGTATAACATGCACCCTTGATTTTTGTGGGTATAAGAACAAAATTTTAGAATTATATTGTCATGTTAAGTATGAACTAGAGTACCATAAATTAATACATTAAATTATCACCACTTAACAATTTTGAACGCTTGGACTTGCCCATAAGTATTACGTTCAATAAGCTCCACATTACGTCGTAGAGAGAGATCATCAGTAATGAAAGCGAATGAGTTGAGATGGCAGCAACTTCATACAGTAAGTTGGTCGAACTGATGCCGTGTAGAAAACCGCAGTGCCACTGCTGCCAATCCTTTTAAATCAGACAAAATGGGATCTATAAAAGAGATCGAGTTTTGATTTATAGTGGATTTTGGTTCTCCTTTCCTATCTCATTCTTAAACTGTTTAATAGAAGGAATAATGCAAAAATTTAACAAACAAATCTGGAAACAGGAAACGCGACAGTTAAGGTTAATTTCATGCATGTCATACTGTGGGTTTTAAATTACTTTCATTGTTATTTGTTCAGAGCTCCCTTGCTATTCGTCCCCCAAATTTTCGTCTTTTTGCTTATTCGTCCATAACCAATTATAACCAAACACAGGGCCTGCTTCAGACATTTGGCTGCCCTGAGGCGGGAAAAATATTGACGCCCCCTCCCCTTTCTGCAAGCATTGTGGGTCACCAGTTCATCATTATCTAGGAATTTGATGTGTACAGTTTAAATAAGGATTTTTTAAATTTGTACTCAGAAAATATATTGCAGGTTATTTTTATTTATGTGATAAATACAATTATTTTATGGGAAAATATAAATCTAAGTAATATATTAAGAATATAACATCAAAATGCTGTCAAGAATATAATCATAGTAAAACTAAATGATAAATGTAATCTACTAACAATTTTCATTCTACAATTATCAGGAATTTAAATTTAAAATACTGATCTATAGAAACTAGTCTTTCATTGCGCATATATAGGTACTTTATTGAAAATGCATTCTTAGGCATTTTATTGTTGCAAATTCATGGAAAATTCACCGCCGGAAAAATCACCGCCGGGAAATTCATCGCCAAGGGAAATGCATTGCCTTGTATGGATTATTTTGTTAACATATTGACTCATCAATTATGTCTTCATATTTCAAGGATTCCATAATATCACTCTCTATGGACATTATTGATAGAACAGTTAAACGATCATGTCATTGTTGTACATAAGTAATTTTTTATGATTTTAACAAAATCCATAAAGCTATCCGAAGAAGTGCCACAACCAAGTTTTGATCATGAGAGTGAAATAAACCGAAATGCGGGTGTGGGAATATGGTTGAAAAACGTCATTTTTTAGTTTACAACCAATATTTTTAAAAATTATTCAGTAGATTCCCAATTTATTGCAGTAGGAACCTGGAAGGATGAAGAAAAAAACGAATTGTCAGGGCATGAAAAAAAATATTCTAAACTCTTAGTCACTTTTGAGTTTTTTCAGTTTTTCTTTTTTGCAGTATACATTTGTATTGGTTTTTCTATAAATGAAACTTTCTTACATTTTCGTGTCTGTTCTAATGATTGACCATAAATTGAAACCCAAAAATTAAAATTTTCTATTTTTTTCAATTTTGAAAAATCAGGTCATAGTGGTTTACGTGATCGAAAAATAATGATAGTAGTAGCTTTAGGATAGGAGGAGGATAAGAGGGGTGTCTGGTAGTTCGTCTCGCCTATCCATTTCAATTCTGTGACAAAAACAATGTTGGTGAGCGGCAGTGGAAGTAGTGTGCCACTGGTGGCCCATTAGGCAGATAGCCCCACATATTTGCTGGCACATCGCTATGGCGTTCGGTAGATAAAGGTTAATAGTGGTCTTATGCTGCCCTCTCCTTCGGCTGCCCCTCTTGGGGTGGCTCTGCTTAGGTGGAATCCTACACAAGTTGAATTTCCCGGTAGGGACTTGGCACCGCTGACCCCCTTGACTGTGCGCCCTGAGGCTGTTGCCTCTCTTGCGTACCATCTGAAGCCGGCCCTGACCAAACCCCCATTCATATGTGGCAGCCACATTTGTAGTTTCATTTACATTGTGCCTTCATGGGCTGCAGAAAATGCTCCTGCGGTCTGTAACTTCTTATAGATTGTGTTTATAGTACCAATAACTTCATAAAATAAGGTAATATCAATATTTTGGTCTGCTTTTTGGGTTTTCAGGAATGAATTATACAGTTATAACATAGCGTCTAAGGGAAAATAGCCCTCGATATTCATCTTTTCTGTTATCGTCCAGTTTCCGCGGAACCAATTAAGGACGAATATCAAAAGATGCCTGTAATTACTAGAATCATTAACTAAATAAAATTATTTCAATTTACTTATTCTATATTTTTTGTTTTTGACATGTTTTGCGGGAAGTCTGCAAAAATTACAGCAATCAGCTGATGAGGTAGTGAAATACAGAATATTTGCAGAGGATGGAATTATAACTGTATAGAAGTAATTAAGTGTTCTATACAATTAATATATGTATAACCTGGATTATCGATAATTATTGTGGTTTTCCCCTTAATTCACCCCAAAAGTGAGAAACTGATGCGAGGTAGGTTCACTTTAATTTCTGATTTTAAGTGCCAAAAAGTGTTACCCGTGTATAACGCTCACCCCTACTTTATGACCTGAAATTTGGTCTTCAAACTGCGCTTTATACACGAGTATATATGGTAGGTCAAAAAAATGAACTACTAAGGTACTATCATAAATAAAAATACAATTACATTTGTGTGAAAGTTATAACGGGTGCTGGAAATGGAACCTATCCCTAAGACTTGGTTTGCAAGATAAATAGGTTTGCGGTTTGTTAGAACAATTGTTATGCATGAAATTTATTATGGGTGCCTGAAATGGAACCTATCCCTGAATTCTATTCTTTATTGAATTCACCACAACCATTTTTCCTCTTTATTTTAGGTACTCTCAGCTGATTTTGAGCCAAAATACACTGGTTTGAGCCATATCGGAACCATGAATCGAA
The DNA here is from genome assembly GCA_036926305.1 of Uropetala carovei. NCBI lineage: Eukaryota > Metazoa > Arthropoda > Insecta > Odonata > Petaluridae > Uropetala > Uropetala carovei. Next base: position 8,142,247 of record JAXCHB010000169.1, read on the forward strand.
GAGAACTGCTTTGCTGTGACGAGAATGGATGCATCTGGGTGCAAGAGTAAAGAGGATTATGAGCTGGAGGCTATATATACATATGGGATGAAAGATTTTTTTACCTATATGTTGCTAATTCTGGTTTGTTCACTATATCATACGAAAAATATCTTTATAATGTAAAGCTGTGTTTTTCATAGGATAGAGGAGGAGAATGTAAATTATAAGGCACTTGCAGATGAGTTGGAGACTAAAATTTGGCATGATTATAGATTTTTGGTCACAAAATTAAGATATTATAAGAATTCCAATTTTTAGGGGCTGTTTTTGTCCTAGCCGAAATTTACAATTTGGTTAAATCATGCACCCAAGTATTCAGTTGCTCTTTAAAATATTGTTTACTCAACACACTTAAGGTAAATAAATGAAAAATATAGTGCTACCCTTGAAAAAAATGTTTTAACTTTAAATTTTATTTCTGAGAATATAAGGCATCAATTTTCTGTTTGGACTTGAAATACTTTGATAACTCAACATTTATAAAATTTATTTAATATTGCCTATAAATTTGAGAATATAAGGTGTTAATTTTCAGTTTGAAGTTGAAAAACTTTGTTTAATTAAATTTTATAAAGAATGCTCCATTTTGTTTGTAAAGGTTTATTAGCGTACTTTTTAAATTTGTCAAAAATTTGACTTCCATTAATAATCTAATATAGTAACAAGTTATTTATGAATTACTGAAGACAGCATATATAAATATATTGAACTTAAAAACCATAGCAAACTTATTAAATGCCAGAGTTTTCATATTTAGATCGACCTTTGAGACAGCACTGTATTTGCTCACGTTTGCAGACTTATCATGACTATTGTTCAGCAAATTGGGTGTTGGAAAGTCGTTAAATTTAATCTTAATAGGTGCTGCAGTCATTAAAAGATTTTTTGGATCAAAATTTTCTGTGTTCAACACAAAACTTTACCAAGAGGGTTGGTTTGTCATGGTTAAATATTTCCAGATTTTGTTTAATAATTTAAAAAAGGTTGGAGATAAATGCACAATATGCTTGAATTAATTCAAAAAATATTCTATGGGTTTCTTTGTTTATTCAAGGGAGAAAAAATTCTTGAGCCAATAAAAATTCTATTCTGTATTCAAGTTATCAAAATCAGATAGAGATTAATGTGAATGAAATTTCATTTGGTTTTGAGAGCTTCGATTATAAATCTGGACTGAATGTGTATGTAAAGGAAAATATTTTAATTGTTAAAAAATCTGAAATTATTAGTTCATGCATTGGAAATGGTAATTTAATTGTTCTTAATTCAAGGCAATGTTTAGAAAAATTCTTAGTCGTGAGATGTAATTCTTAAGTCAATTTGCAAGTCATTATTTATTTGTAAGTAATTTTTATTTTCTTCCAAGTGTAATGAGTTATTATATTATCCATAGCAATCTTAAATTCTTTTTACAATCCAAATGTATAAACTAATGCTTTATATTCTATGTAATTACTGAATTTTTTATAATCTGAACAAATCAGAATTAACAGCACTATTTGGTATATGTATATATATAATCTTTCAACTCATTTCTTAAGCCATGCTTTTTTCTTCTTTGCACATTTTTTCAGAGAAATGATATTACCCTTGTCTAAATATTTTGTAAAAATGGTCTTTTATTTTATTTGCTCTATATTTTAAATTTTTTGTGATATGTTCTGATGGAAGTCTAGAAACCAGGAAAAAATCTAAGTCCAGACATCAAAAGATGTCTGAATGTAGAATTTTTTCTGGGCTGTGGATTCCAAAATCATCCTAGGTATAGAAATTTTTTCAAGTCCAAAGTCAAAAATTATTGTCCAAAATGTAAGTAAACCAATTTTTTTCAAGCCCCAATAATTTTGGACTTAAGACTTTTTTAAAAGTACAAAGTCCAAAATTATTCTAAGTCCAAAGTCCATCCAAACCAGAATTAGCAGCATTTTTTAAAGCCATGTTATTTTTCCTCTTTACTTTTTGGACATTTTTTTAGAGAAATGATTAAAAAATGATCTTATCCTTGTCAAATTATTTCGTAAAAATGGTCAAACTTTTATTTTGTCTGTATTTTTTAAATTATTTTCTGTATTTCAAGGAAATTGTAATCTTGTTTTGTTATGTTCAAAGGCTTGTAAATCCGACGTCCAGCATTTACTTCAAGTTCAGAAATTAGAAAAAATTCTAAGTCCAGATATCAAAAAATGTCTGAACTTGGAATTTTATCTGTACTTCCAGACGTCAAAATTATTCCAAGAAATGTTTTAGTCCAAAATGTAAACAAACCAATTTTAAAACAAATTGGTTTGTTTACATTTAGGACTAAAAAATTTCTGGGAATAGAATAATTTTCGACTTGGTTATTCTAAGTCCAGAGTCCAAAGTCCATTTTTAAAGTGCAGGATAAAATAGGTAGAGAAAAATATGGTATTTCAGAGTGCAAACTGTTTATTGAACTTTTTTGTATGCATACATGTACTGTTTTATTACAATAAAGACAATTATTATGAACAATAACCTGTTTACTCCTTTTAGATAAAACTAATTTCTTTTTCTCGGAGCCTCTTTTAAGTATCTTAAGACTTAAGGGGTTTTTTAAGGGATATTTTGGCTAAAAATTGCATATTTTTAGCCTAAAAGAGCTATTTTTCAGCATAAAAATGCTATTTTTACTACAAATTCTTACAATTTTTGGTTTATTGATGAAATTATTCAACAGCTGACATAACTACATGTATAACAAGCCAATTTATCTACATTTCCACCAACAGCTGACAACTGCATATTACAACAAGACATTCAAACATGAATAAAAACAAACATTTTGCAGCTGAAATGAATTTGAACAAGTGCTTAAAAATATTACTTGCCCCTGATAAAAATAGCTGTGACTGGGTTGTAAAAAAATTAATACACATTTCAACTACAGAACAGATGTCATCAGTGGTGAAATGCCGCTGACGACAACTGCTTCGTAGCCGAAATGCATGTATCAATTTCTTCGCAACCCAGTTGCATCTATTTTTATGAGGGGCAAGTAATTTTTTAAGCACATGTTCTAGAATCACTAAAAAAAGAAACATTTTACATTATCAATGGCCTAACGCAAATTAATAATGTCTCCTATTGGTCAAGAATTACATCAAGTAAAAAGGAGTGCATGCAATTGATTCTAAATAGGAGCATGAATTAAAAAAATGCAGTATTGAATCATGCAAAGCAATGCTAAATTAAAATTACTTATATCCTGGAATAAAAGAACTATTCAATGCAATAAATAAACTTTTAAACGCTGTATATAAAATTTTATGGCATTCATATTTCAACTGTAAATAAAATTAAGCCTCTATAATTGCCAAATTAATTTTCTTTGTATAAATGCATTAAAATTACACTATGTACCTCAATTAGATGTTTCATTATTTTTTAAGAGATTAATTGCATAATATAAACTCAAAGACTTAATTTACTTCTGATACCAATTTAATTTTTATAGCAGCAAAGACTGAACTAAATACATTTTGCCTTTAAGAATTATCTTGCTTGGTTTTAAAAATATAACTACAGTCAAGGTGAGATTATATTTACAACATCAAAATATAAGTTTATCAAAGCAAATGCATTATTTATGAAGAAATTTGACATTCTCAAAGTTTCAGTCATATATACAGGTAAATACAGTAACTGAATATAGTACAACAATTTGAGGATAATTTGTGTAGTAATCGCATTGCATGACTCAACTCTGATTGTTGTTAACAAATTATATTGCTCCTTACCAATAGCTTAACACTTTCATCGCCAATTTGTTAATTTACATGTAAAACCAGCAAATCAAATCATTTTTATCAATAAAAATTTATGAATAATTATATTTTTTAATGTTAAAAATGGAAAAATATATGTAGCTACTCATTAATGTTGCAGAATATTAAAAAATTGATATTTGAAGAATTTGCATATTGTAATTTGTGAAATTAATGAGTACACGATAAAACTAAAGTATTTCATTACATATTTGCATGCAATTGAGTTATTTATAATAAAATTTAAAGAATTCCTTCTCAGTAAGGCTTAGAATGAGTCAAAATCTCGTATAGAGTTTACCAAAACTATCGATAATTTAATGAAAATATTTTAAACAATTGCCAAGTAATGGTTAATTAATCTCAAATACCAACAAGAGACATTAACATTTACATTAGAGACCAACTTAAGAATAAGAAATTGAGGATCAAAATAAATATCCTATAATTATTATACCAAATGGAATTGAATGAGCTTCCCACAATCTATATTTCCAAAAGTTTTTGTCTCATTATGCACATCATAAACTATAAGACATAAGAACAACCAAATTTGGTATGGATCTTACATCTTAACTTAGTGAATATACAAGTTTTGGTCAATTGGTTAATTATAGTCAGTGATATAATAATAATATAGGGAATTAATATTTTATATCATAAGATATAACACGTAAAAATCCATTGCTTTTTGACTTGTGCAGGCTTTTATTCTTTTACAAATTTAGATCACTTAAAATGAAAATACGAACTCGCAATGAAAACATTTATTAAAGATCTCTATGTACTCATAGCAGAAGGGAAAGACTAAGAATATCGTCTATTACCAAGCACTGCCAAATGAATCAACCTCATTCAACATCAATTTTATTTTAGAATCCTCGAAATATTTTCTAATACAGATTTACCATATACACTCGTGTATAGGTCAATTGCAACTTTTTTAATAAAAACTTTGGTTTTTTTGAATATCTCAAGTCCACCCCAGCATTTCAGCTGTAGTAAAACCATTTTTTTATTCTGTACGTATTAATCCATTTAGTTCCACGTAAAGGACCCAAAAACGACAGTTTGTTGCATCTCTATAATTCTTCAAATATCAAATTAACTACATGGTGTCAAGTAGCAGCATAGTAGTATGATGCCTCCCCCAGACAAGGTGTTTCTTTGTTTACATATTATGGAATTTACATATTGCACCTCTGTATTGCTGTCATTCTTTATCCTGCCGCCATTATGTTACCGAACACTGCATTAACGAAAATTGCTTAATTACTAACGAAGCATCAGAGATCAACTTAGGATCACCGAATCATATAGTAACTTTATTCTTTTGTATACATCGATATTTAAATATTCAATGGTTAAATACAGTTTAAATACAACAATAGTTTCAATACCATCAAATTTTAACTACCATAGGGCAAATAACGTCATGCATTTTAACCTAACACAAATATTACTCTTGTATAAGTCGACCCCCTGAGTTTTTTGCTAAAAATTTGGTCTTAAAAACTCAACCTATACTCAAGTATATACGGTATATAAATTAAAATATGAAATAATTTCCCAAATAAAAATTTTCAAATGTAGAATAGAATGTTCATAATTATTGTCTTAATTTAAAGTCATGTCAATTTAAAACAACCTGAGTAACGCCAGGTAAATTTGCTAGCTATTTACAAACACAGAGCTTTGCAATACCATTTTAATTTAATTTCTTCACCAGAGAACTATATAAAGATATTTGTGTAGCATTGTAAATAAATTTGAATAATTCCTATGAGATTTGAAATACAAAGATAATTACAGTGTAACTTTCCAGATAAATGTTTAGCTGATTAGGGATGGAGGACCAGTATATCGATGCTAGGGTATCATACTTTTCTGCCATCTATTGTGATGCCATGGTATTTACTACTTCTGTCATTTTCTGCCAGCAGCTTACACAGTTTGAAGTTGTGTTCTGCCAAGTTACACGATTTTTTAATAAGCAGTTTCTGTTTTACTTGTTTTTGAACTTTACCCTTTTTATATTTGACAAGGGCGATGAAAGAAAATGGTAAGGACCCCAATGTAGATTTATTGCTTTCAATTCAGAAAGGATGGGTTGAAGGTGGAAGTGGGTTGTCCCGAGATTGTAAGGATGTACAAAGAATTCATGGGAGGATTGGATAGAAACAACCAGCTATGCAGCTACTACAGCCTGTATATTTCTTCAAAAAAAAAGGTGGCATAGACTGATCTTTGACTTACTAACTAGGACGATAGTAAATTCTTATATATACTACAAACAAACCACTAATAAGCCAGTTTTGCCTCAAAAATATTTTATTAAGATGTAATCAAACACCTCATTGGTGACTACAATAACAGAAACGCACAAGGACGCAGGGCAAATATTTCTACTACAGGCAGTCCTCGACATCTGTACATAATGTGTTCCTGAAAATGTGTACGGAAATCGAATGTATGGATGTCGAACAGATTTACATGTTATAGGGGGGGTTCTGTTCCCAGAGAGCTAAAAAATATTATAAAATCTCTAATTATGGTAAAAATGTTTAGTTTTTTGAGCAGGGGCCTTTTAGACACAACCGTCGATTTTATAATATAGAGAGATAGGGCAAAAAGCAATAAAATATTTAAATAATTGCACAAATAAACACTGCTGTACAGACAAAGATGCCGGCATGGCGGAAACTGGTGGCCTGGTGGCCGGCAACCAGCAGCACTCGAAATATTCGTTTGTCATTTTGCTGATGCACGAAAGTCCGAATTCGGCGCACAAAAGGCGGTTTACGGATGTAAATGTATTATGAATGAAAGTTCGAGTTTTTTCATTTAAGCATTTTGCTATTTTCATAGTTTTTGTAATATTGTCTAATCATGGCCCCAAAGAGAGTGATGATTGAAATGAAAGAAAAGGGCGAAAAAAGTGATGAGTTTGGTGAAGAAAATTGAAGTTTTAGAGAGGCTTGTGCATAATGAATCTGCTTCATCAGTTGGTAAATTACTTGGTGTGACCGAGTCCACAATAAAATCGATAAGGAAAGTGAAGAAGCGATTAGAGCTAGTGTTGCAAGTGGTACTTCAACGAGTACAAAAGTGTCTTTTGTACCTAGAGAAGACAGAGAAAGCTTTAAACCTGTGAATTGAGACCCAAACTTCCAAGAAAATCTCGCTGAGTCATTCGTGAGAAAGCCAAGCAACTGCACAATCATTATGTCTCTAATTGTTTCGCGGTCTGCTAACGGGATATCGCCAACGTCATTGAAGCGTGTGTAGATCGGTTCCTTGCTCTTTAAAAAAATGTAGCATTTATTCAGAATGCCATAGTACGTATTGTATTATTATAATTGTTCTTCTCCTTCACAATTGAACACACACTCGACCGTCTTAAGTCCAATGAGCGTCCGATTGAATCTAAAGATTCGCCGCTTTTGGCACGCCTAATTATTTCCATCTTTGTCTCAATCGTGTTCAGTTTATGAGTCTTACTTTTCTTTTCACTTGTATTAGCACTTTCAGTTTTCCATTTCTCACTCATGTTTATAAAATAATAGATGTAAAATGCACAAACAAAGAAACACTGCTGTACGTACAAACAAAGATGGTAACGTTGCCAAGACTGAATAATAATAAGAATTTATTGATTATTAACCAACTTTACAGTGGTATTAATCTTGTCAAATTTCAGTACAATATTAAAAAACATTACATATAATATGTATATTATTACATAGCATACTTTAATTTGGTAATTTATTAAAAGTATTGACTTGGCTGACTGCGGTAGCTCAAAATGTTTGTTCATCAGCTGATGACGAAAGTCCGAATTCGGAGTACGAAAGGTGGTTTAGGGGCAAGAATTTATAATGTACGAAAGAGCGATTTGTACGGATGTCGAGGACTGCCTGTATTCATAATTTTAGAGTGCCATTATCCTGATCAAGTAGAAAGAAATAAGAACAATATAGTAATGCAAAAGGATTTTGTAGTATGTAGGGGAAAAGGAATAAGGAAAGGACAAGTTTAGTGTGTTCCATTTTCAAAAAAGTGCTGTGCATTGACCCTTGCTTCAGAGACTACCGCATGGATCTCCAGTAACGAACAAAGCAGATGTTTATGTAAGTTTTTAAATATTACTGTGGTCCCCAGTCGTAATCAAGGAAAAATTTAGAGCAGATCAGATTTAAAGTTTTTTCCAATAGTACTTCTCTCAAAAAGAAAAAATTGGACATTTTCTGCCATTTAATTCAGTCCCTAATCGGTTAATGTGGCTAAATCTTAAAAGAATATTTTATAGTTTAATCTACATTTGGAAATAATTTTATGAACTCAGTATTTATCTCAGAATCACTGCAAATATGTCAATAATTTTTTGCTAAAATACATTAAAGTTATGATGATTTAATGTTGTGCTGGTACCAATTGTATAATTGTAAAATATTAGTTAATTACTTCATTTGAAAATGAATGCAAGAGTTGAAAATAATACTAATATATGTAATGAAACAGTTTAAAATATAAATAAATAATCTTGAATGGTATTACATTTACAGATTCTTATTTTTTTAAATTTTCTGTAATGACAAAAGAGATGTTACTTATTTGTTCGATAAACAAGTAGAAGGTGCATGCATTCTGTAAGCAGTTCAGCCTACTTTGAAGGTGCACTGTAAATATTTCTGACTTTTGCAATGTAAAACTTCAAAACTCATTAAATAAACAAAACAACTTAATATACATTAGAATATACTTCATTAGCCCACTGATTCATCTTAAAAAGCTTGCTTGCACTAAAGGTTATCCATTTATAAAACATTCCATTCATTGTGATGGTAGTTTATATTTTTCATCATTATAAAAATACCCTTTCTTTCTAATTAAAAACAAATTTTTTTACATTAATTCAGAATGGATTTGAGTTTAGTCTTCTAAAAAATAAGAAATCTAATTCTTTCAGCTATGAAACTGTTCTCATTCTGAGTTTCTATCTTAATTTTAACTACCGTATTCACCTGAATCTAAGACGACCTTTTTTTCCAAATTTTCAGCTGTAAATATCAAGAGTCGTCTTACATTCGAATACGAAATATATTTAAGCATTTAATCAATGGTTTTTACAACAAATGGTATATTAGAGTAAACAATTCACAACAGCAAATTCAAGTACGTACATAAAGAAGTGAAATAAACAAATAGTAATAACAATAAGAAAAACATGACGGGAATAATAATTATTTAGACTAATAATCATCGTCGACGACCATAACACAGACGACGTACTTTCATCTTGCACGTAATGCCAACCGCAAGGTAAAAACAAATGAGAGCGGAAATCATTGGGATTCCCCTTTCAAACGATGCACCGCGATTCACTAAGTGTGACAGTAATTTTGAGTTGTGCATTCTTGATTTAAATGCACAACCCTTAAGTTAAAATGACAGATCATGTTGAAGTACGTGGCACGAGTGCAAAGGGGAAGTTAACAAAGGAATTAGATGGAGCTAAGATACAAATTTTAAGCTGATCGTGATAAATTACGCCGAAAAAACTAATAACTGTGATGCGAGTAGAAAGTTCGGTGTATCTGAGGCAAATGTGCATCGATGGAAACTCTCAAAACAGGAACTAGAAAAAGCCAAAGCCACAAGGAAGTCGCTCAGTGGTCCAAAATTAGGCCGATTTCATGGCATTGAAGAAGAAGTAGTCAAGTTTGTGCGCACCATGAGGAAGAACGGTATGCCTGTTTCGACTGAAAGTATTATACTTAAAGCTAATGAAATTACTAGAGGACTTAATATATCATTACAGGAATTCAAGGCCAGCAGAAGTTGGTGCGTGAGAATGATGCGACGAAATAATTTTTCTTTACGGCGACGAACTTCGCTGTGTCAGAAGACTATGTTGAAAAACTTCTCGCTTACCAGAAATATGTAATTGGACTTAGAAAAACCAATAATTACCTTTTGAGCCAAATAGGAAATGCCGATGAAACTCCGGTTTTCTTCGACGTGCCATCTAATTATACCGTGAACGAAAATGGTGCGAAGTCCGTCCTAATTAACACTACAGGCAACGAAAAAATGCGAGTCACGGTAATGTTGGCGGTTTTAGCAGATGGGACTAAATTTCCACCATATGTTATTCTAAAGTGGAAAACAATGCCTAAGGAACATTTGCCAAGTGGAATAATAGGTGTCAAGAAAAGGGGTGGATGACTAAAGAACTAATGAGAGATTGGTTACGTGTGGTGTGGAATAGATGGGCAGGAGCTTTACTAAAACAAAGAGCAATTGCTTTCACTGGATGCATTCAAAGGACACATCTCCTGAAATTAAAAACAATGAGTGCGATGAATACTGATCTTATTGTAATACCTGGAGGCACGACATTGCAACTTCAAGTTTTAGATGTTGCTGTCAATAAGTGTTTTTAAAATAATTTAAAGGTTTTGTATTCCGAGTGGTTACAAAGTGGAACTCACACTTTAACACCAAAAGGAAATCTTAAGAAACCTGAAGTTGCAATGCTCTGCCAATGGATCAAGGCATCGTGGCAACAAATAAATGCAAAAGTAATAGTGAAAGGATTTAAGAAATGCTGCTTATCTAATGCCATGGATGGGAGTGAGGATGATGTTCTGTGGGAGACTGATGATGAAGTTGAGAGTGATAAAGATAGTGAGCATGAGGAAAATAGTGAAGGTTGCATAGACAGTGATGATGACTAACACAATAAAATGATTTTATGCAGCACTTGGATTGAAATGTTTTTTTGTTGTCCTGAAATGAGTATATTCTTTCAATGTATTTACTTTATTTTTAATGTTATCTTAAAATGAATGCTACCATTTAATTTGTTTGAAAACCTGAATGGTTCTATTTGTGATGTGATCTTATGATTTTAAAATGTTAAAAGACAATGACATTGAAGAAAAGTATAAGAGAAAATAAATATTTCACAAGATTTATAATTTTTGTAGTCATGAAGGTCAATTTGAGCTTTTTTCTCTTTTGGAATCATCAAAATGGGGGGTCGTCTTGGATTCGGGTGAATACGGTAATTTAAAAATACAATTTTAATAAAGCCCTTCACCCTATTTCCATGCTTTTCTTATTAAATTGGGTTAGAAATGATAAACAATGGGGTCAGAAAAACTCCTCTAAAAATAAAATTCATTGGGATTTTGGATTATTTCCTTCATTTGTATCCAATAATCTTTCATCTATTTATAATAGATAAATGTGACATTTTCCAAGTACGTGCCTAATTTACTTCCAAATGAGAAAAAACAATAGTGCATTTCTCCTGAGTATATAAGGCAAAATTCTTTGTTTATAAATTGGATATTTCTTTAATTTTATAAACTAAAAACTTCCCAAATCTATTCACAATGCAGAATTATTTCTCTATTGTCAATTTTTCACAATAAACGCAAGCAGAAGTGATTATTTTAAGTTATGATAACATGCAGAATCTGTGGTTTAACAGAAGTCAAATATATTTTTTTAAATTATCTAAACCCTAAACAAATAATATCATATTATAATGTTTTTCAAAGGAAATGAAATATATTTAAACAAATAATAATTACATATTTGATATGAGTCTTGAGAAACAGAGAAATGAAAGTTGACGTTCACCTTGTCTGTAGATGTTAAAATATAAAGCACCCAATAATTTGTTATTTTTAGCTTTAAATTCCTACTTATTAAAGTAACATAATGGGTACAGAGGGAAATAAGCGCCTGAACAGTGTGAACCTTGATAAATGTGTGGTCTAAGACAATTTTAATCTGCCTCGGACTTAAAGGAAGTCATAGAATAACGTTCATATATATACTAATTAAGCAGAAAGTTTATGTCTGACTGCCACTAAATTCTAAGGCTATCTAAAACTGTAATTGAGGTGGAATAAATACAAAAATATTAAAATTTACCTTTGGCGTTCAGTATTCCCTCTGACAAAATAATCACAGCTAATTGTAAGTGTAAGCATAAAAAAGATTGTATACATGAAGATTAAAATGCTGAGAAAGTATTATTTTTTCAATAACAGTATGTAATTAAAAATATCGCTGCGATTTTGATATAGCTCACAATAAACTCTTTTATAAATAAAGGGGAAAATTTAATTATGGTTAAAAATGACATGAACATCAGTTTAAATTAGCATATTTCCCAGCAGATACACACTTTTTTCCAAAAAATGTCACCTAAAATCAACCTATGTCTTACGCGCAGAGGGTAAACATTTGCTCGGTCGTATAGATCATTGCTTCTCAACCTTTTCTGATCCACTGCACACCTTCATAAACGCTTAATAAATGCCGTGGCACATCAAACCAATCCTATGTAATTTCACTGCTTTAAAATGTGTTTTTAAAGAAGGTTAAAGTATTACAGTCGAGCACCTTTAATTTGGCACCATCGGGATATGGGCTAAGCCAGATCACAGATTTTGCAGTTTAAAAGGCCCAGTCAGAAATCCACTTATGCCATGTTGTTTTTTCCTACTTCTAACATTCTCCGTTTGTAATGTTCTCCTGCATCTACAGTTTAACCCGCAGCTAGAAATTAATCCGTTTCGAACATCTTTAAAAGATGTAAATAAAAATTACACTTTTTGATTTTACAGACAAAAGTGTGGACCTCGCCACAACAGATCATTGGAGGACGGAAGAGCTTCTGGAACTAATACAGAAGTATGAGCTGAGCAATATATAGTCAACACAGACGAAACAGGTTTATTTTTAATGTGTTACCGGATAGAACCCTAACTTTTCAAGGAAAAGCATGCCATGGGAGAAAGAAAAGCAAGGAGCGGCTCACAGTCATGCTATGCTGCAATTCAGATTGCAGTGAGAAACTTCAGCCTCTTGTGATTGGCAAATTTATGAAACTACGATGTTTCAAGAAGGTGCAGATGCTGCCATACAAATATAAAAACAACTCCAAGGCAAGGATGACATCAAAATTATTCATGGAGTATCTTCAAGATTTGGATGCAAAAATGGGGTCTGCGTAGAGGAAGTGCTGCTGTTAGTGGATCGCTGTGCAGCTCATCTGCCTGAGACATCCAGCTTACGGTATGTTAAGGTTGTATTTTTTCCGACCAACAGCACAAGTCATTTGCAACCATTAGATTTAGGTATCATACATTGCTTGAAACAGCAGTACAGGAAGCTGCTGGTGTGCAAGACAGTGAAAATGATGGATTCTAACAAAGGGGCACAAAACATATCAGTTTTAGAGGTCATGGACTACGTTACTTCAGCTTGGAATGCCATTAAAGTTGACACGATAAAAAACTGTTTTAAAAATCCTGGGTCCTTCAGTGAGGCTTTTGTTGAAGTTGAAGACCAAAATGACTCTCAAGCAATTGATATTGAAGAATAGGAATAATTGAACGTGAATGAAGTGACATTTGATGAGTTTGTTGTCTTTGATGACAATGTTCCTGTGTGTGGTGTCCTATCAGTAAATGAAATCTGTGATTTGCAAGATGACAATGTTGATAACTGTGCTTAAAGTGGAGATGACGAAGATAATGATGTACTACAGAGTGAAAGGCCAAGTTTTAATCATGCACTGGAGGGGTTACTTACCCTCAAGAGATGGTCTAGTAATGGGACAGATCACCTTCTTAAGAGACAGATGAACTTGAAAGAGGACTTTTTGTTACTCGGTCAAAAGAAAAACAATGCCAAAAAATATATGATTTTTTTAAAACAAATTAAAATCTGTCATTATATCTGTAGTATTTTATGTACATATATTTTTTTATTTGTACTTATTTCTTTTTCAATTTTTTTAAATATCGCATTTCTATTTATTTTATTATAAAAATTTTTGTATTGTTTAGTGACTGCAATATAGCATGCAGTGTTTCATGTATTTTCTGTATATAATATATCAACTATGAAAACTTTGATGTGTACATGTCATTATCTCCATTTTCCGCTTCTTACGTTTTTCTGCATTTGAAGTCAATTTTACTTGATCCCTTCAAGAATGTTAGATCGAGAGATCACTCTATATACATACATACATATATATATATATATATATATATATATATATATGATTTTTTAATAGCTGCATTGACACTTTCAGCTCCGGAAGCACCAGGAATAACTGCTAAAACTTGACGGAAATCATCTACAAACACTATTATTATGCTGCCAAAAGGAGGAGAGTTTTTTTAGAATACAGTTGAACCTCCATAATCTGGCATTCTATAATTCAGCAACTCCCCTAATCTGGTATAGTCTCCGAGTTCGCCTTGTTTCCTCTGAACCGAAATATTTAGAACCGTCAATCGCCAAGTTCAATGCATTATTAACCCATCAATGGATTAAAGGATTTGAATATGATTTCCTTTACTACCAACTTTTAAATTAACTTCGCTAGTTATATGTTTAATATATTCAACCCCACGGATATCAGAAAAAATCTTCCTTGAACAGGTTACACATCATATCACCTCCTGTGTGTGGTTGCCTATCATGTAACCACCTTTTACAATGGAAAGCGAGTATCTTTGTAAAGGCCACACTTAAAAATTTCTCATGCAATTCGCATTTATTTTTCGCTACCTTTATTTTGATGAGCAACTTTAACAGTGGCGTTTTGCAATTGTTTATGGTATCAGTGCATAAATAAACTGAAGAAACAGAGATTATGCTGAAGCTGTCAAAATCAATTCAGACAAGAATATACTCGCCAAACGCTGATTTTCTCAGTTATCTTCGACAAGGTCCATTTTATACGAGTTTCTAAAATTTTGAAAACACGACGATATGTATCAATTTACCATAAAATAAAATGCACCACGTATCTTAACTTTTTGTTTATTATCTTAACTTATGTTTAATAATATTCTGTGCATTTTATTTAATATTTACTATATTACAACATGTAATATCATGAAGAGATGGGCTAGGCTTAACTTTAGGATTAGATAACACCTGTAATCTGAAAAATTCCTTAATCCGGCTTTGGTCAGGTCCCAAGGTTGCCGATGGTTCAACTGTACCACGAAATGCTCTGTAAATAGTTTTAGCTACATACTTATGAATCATGGCAATTTCATCCCAAATTATTAATGGCATAAATTTCATTTTTTGTCACCAGTAAAGTGGTACCCCTGATTGGCGTACGTGATTCATTTTTGCGACTTTCTTATTATATTTGATTGTAAGTCCTTAATATCAAATTTCATTAAAATCTGTTTGGTAGAAGCCGAGAACGAACATGCGGACTGACGGACAGACGGACCGACCGACCGACCAACGATAATAGGCGTTCACGCTGTAAGCGAAACGCGTCTAAAAATGAATACGTAATTCATGCGATTCATATTTTTCGTAAATTAATTAGAAAAAAATGTATATTTATGCGACCAAGCAAATGTTTAGGTTACACTCGTGCTGCAGGCAAGAAGTAGGCAGAGAGAATACGCCGACTAAATGATAACTATAGTTCAATGACTACTGAGGGTTTGCCAGCTGGAGAATAGGTAGGGGCAAGTTTGGTCCTTTTCCCTCATCCACTTCCACTTCAAGGAATTCAGAGTGACGAAATTTTGTTGCAAATTAAAGATTTCATCGTTCGACAGGAAGATGGAAATCCCCATCTCAAGTGTTATGACTTGTTTGTTCCTAATCTCCCAATATTTACTCACAAGCCACTACACAAAAAAACTCCCATCTGCATAGGGAAGTTCCCATTCGTAGATGAGAAAGCAATATGTAAAGCTCTACATTGGTGTGTAATATTATGTCAAAAACAGTGAAGTGGGGATGAAGCTGTGTAACATTACAACAAAAACATTTAAGGGGTTAACAAAAGAGTAATATGGAGGAGATTTCTGCTAGTATTCGTATAAAGAGATCAACCAATAAATTGTGTCACATAGGAAGGAGAAGATGCTTAACTTGAGTGGGACTTGTTTCAGAGAGTGGGAATCGGTTACTTAAAAAAAAACTTATTCCGGCTCAAAATAATGTTTTCCTTCCGAAACGGCCCAAAAATAAGGGTACTCAGGGTACATGAGTGTACAGGTTACACAAGTAAATACGGTAATAAAATCCACTTCAACCGTCATAAATTTTAAAATTTAAATGGAATTCAAATACTATTTCAGGCAATATAGCACAGAGATGTGTTTGTACTTCTTACTGCATAAAAGCTTTTTTTAGCATGAAAGATTACTTAGAAAAACTGAATCATTGATGACATGATGATGATAATAATAATAATATTTATTAGTCAATAAGCACTTGACAATGCAATGGACTTCATTAACTATAATACAGAGTCTAGTTAAGATTAATATTTATGTCACATATTGATTAAGTCAAAAAATTCTTTCATACTATATAAAATGGCATAGTAATAGCCAAGATGCTAATTAATGACATGTTATGAGCACATATAGGAAGATTATTATTCATTTTCATTCCTAAAACCAGATGATTTGATAAGAGTTTTGCTCAGTTTAGAAAATGGAGCATGAAAATAATTTTTAATTCATTTACCTATGAATATTATAGTTTTTGTGCATACTAGGACATCAAATATAAAATTTTTAAAGTGGGAAGCTCATTTGTTCTAATTTTTAAAACAAAATAGATTTGTACACTCACCATCTTCTTTCTTGATATCACAAAGTAGAGCTGGTCTGAGGCAGAGACAGGATGTCAGCTGTTTTAGACTACATTTCTCAGAGGCACAAATCTGAAACAACGACAGAACCAAATCAGAAATCTTGCACCGCAGGATAAAAATTCTACAAAATGTTAACATTACTTTTTGATTTGAAGTTTATAAAGTTATATTATTATTCATAAATTTTAAAAAAATCTGATTCTCATTTTCTGAGGTAAACTATAATTTTTATGTTAAAGACACTGCATATATAGTGATAACAAACCCTGAAGTAAACTTTACTAAACACACGATTGCTATTTACTAATTTTTCTGTTGATAATTGCAATCTATAATATAAGGACTCCTCTGAATCTAACAAAAATACCATTTATGGCTCATTGGAATAAAATCCTTGAGATAAAAATTCAAATAATTATCTGACATACAATGTTGCATAGTTTGAAATTAATCTAATTAATACTAAGCTAAGAGTATAACTCCTTTAATATATATTTTGGCTTTAATATTTGCCCATAAATCCTTTATTCCCAAAAAGTTTACAAACTCTTCAAAGAAAATGATACTTGGCAATGATAAAATCATTCATTAAACTTATGCAGTAGCAAAAAGTTATACATAATAACAAATTTATAAGAATAATTATTCCATTATACATAAAATATGATAAATATTACATTATATAGACTGTAAAGAAATTTCAATTCAAGAACATTTTCTCAATCAAATATCTATAATAATATGCCTCCTTTATTGCTACATAAAACTATAGGATGAAACACTCACCAGATTTTTATTTTACTAACCAATAACAAGAAAATTAATTTATAATTAAAATTTAGAAATGGTAGAGAATTCAATCACTTTCAATAGGAATAAGAAAGTAATAAACAGAAGCAATAATCAGTACAAGTGTCAGTAACACCAATTTCAACCAACAGAAGAATTTTAGATAAAAAAGTCCTGAATGTATTGAGTTTAAGTTGCTTTCTGTAATTCAGTATGGCTAGATTAATCAAAAATGAGAGATAACAAATATCAACCGTGACGTTTTTCTTGCTGTGTAACAAGCAAATGAGCTCACTAACTAACCCATACGAAAAAATTGTTGCACGTCAAACATGAAAACGTCAGAAATGGATAAGTAAGATTTTTACCTAAAGTAGTGCACAGCAAGTAATCACCTTGTAGAATCTTATACAGACCATAGATAAATGTATATTTGTGTACACTCCTTTACTAAGTAGCAAATTGCAATATCTACCATGTCAACTATGAATCAAGATTGAAAAGAGAAGTTATTTAAGATTTTCTTACCTTTTAAGAAATAAATCCATAAGCTGTGTGAGTTCAGTCCTGTATGCAACAAATGCTCCTCTAATGCCGAACGTACACTTGATGGCTGCATCACACAATAACAACAATACATTTATTTTTCCATAGGTAAAAGTTACATAGAAAATTGTCAATAAGACAAACATAATCACAAAATAAAATATGTACAAAGAAAAATAATAACACATAAAAACAACAACCATAGAATACAATTAAGTGACAAAACAGGACATAATGAATATTTACATAGAAAATTCACATCTCATTATATTACAGAACAAGAATTAATAATGGTATTAAGAGAATAGTTAATGTCCAGTAGGCAGGCAAAAGATTCAAAACTTTCCATAAAAACTTCACAAATAGTGAAAGTCACTCCCTTAAAGTGTCTTAAAATATATACACAAGTAAAAGTATTTAAATACTGCTGTCAAAATACTTGTAACATTAGTATCCATCACGGGAATCACTTTTCGAAGAATACACGGCCAAACTTATGTCACGTTCAAACTATGAACATTAAATTTCAAACTATTTTTTCTAAGTCAAAATCATAACAATGCAATAAAAGAATGTACAAAGGATCTCTGTTTTTCACTTTCCTCACACCAAATCCAACACTCAAGTCCTGGCCACTAATTTAGGAATCGTAACACTTAAGGGTTTTTTTTATATATATGCCTGCATAAAATCCTCTCTCTTCACCTTCCTGATTCACACGATGAGACAAATTCTGCAGATCTTGATTTCTTCTATTCACTGTTATTCATCACTGAGTTGACTTCATTTCCTCTGCCTGTTTCCAGATTAATTCAGCAAGTAGTTTCTTTTTCACCTTCTTCAAAACAAACACTTCATCCCAACAATGGCCCCTTCAAGCCCTACCACTGAAAAAGATATTAAGTTATGGGATTTCAGAAAATTAATTTCACATAGCACCATCATGGTATCAATGGTGGAGAAATAGTAATGCCAGCAGTGTTAAATCAACAACACATTAAACAAAAGCTGAATGACTAAATTCGGCATGTAACTAATCCCATTCATTGATGCAAGAAAACAAACACTAATAATGACATCTCCTCCTTCCATTTCTGCAATTAATAAACTTTGGGTTCTTTTAGCAAGAAATTCTTGTTTGCATCATTCTATAACTGTATTTACCTAGGTAAGATTTTTTCCCATTTTATAAATTGTCTTAATTGCACAAAATAATTCAAAGGAAATCACAGTTATCTCAGCATTTTTGGAAGTAATTTAATTTTTAAAACAGCAAAGATTGAATTGAAAATTTAGACTGATAATTGGATAAACATGAAGAGATGTTCTATACAATATCACAAATGTCTATTTGTCCTAACTTTAAATTCAGGCTCTAAGTGATACTAAATTATAAAATTCTCTCTTTTTCAAAGAAATTGTTACAACTGTACCATTTAAGGGAGAATTTTGTGAATTCAAATAAACGTCACAAGTACTTGTTTTTTATGCTGCATTCTTATATCCAGGCAAATACACTAGATGCATAAAATTTAATAATTCAGCATTAATTTATCAACTATGTAGGTGGTAATTGCATTGTCTGACACAAAACTTCTGGCATTACTACTCGCACAGTAAATTGCCTCTTTGATGGCTTAACCCTTTCATGACCAAATTATTAATTTTAGGTAAATTCAGTAAAAAAATTAATTTCTTATGCTTTGTAGCCTGTGTCAAAATATCTATATATTAATGCAGTAGCAATCACAAAATACTTTTTTATTTATATTATGAGAAATTTCAAATTGTAATGTTAATGTGATAATTTATGATAAATTTATAGAATCCCTTCTCAGAAAATATTAGAAAAATTCAAAATCCAAACATAGTCACCAAAATTAATGTTCAGCACAAAAAAGTTCATTTGACTAGATTTTCCAAGTCCAAAATGGATGGGATTGTACAAAGTATAATTGCATGATAAACCTATGGTGGAAATAACTTCGTAGAAACAGGGCCAGATTTAAGTTTTTGGCACCCATAGGCACTGTTTTTCGACGTGCCTTTTCTCATTAAATGAAATTAATTATTGATGGACATTACGCTAGTGTATTCTTAAATGAAGAAATATAATTAAAAATTTGTTTATTATTTAATGAAAACTTCGATATTTTGTATCTTTCATATTTGGTACCTTTCATAAATTGGTGACTTTCATATTTTGGTGCGTTTCATAACTTGGCACCGTAGGCAGTTTCCTATGTTGCCTGTGCATAAATATGGCACTGAGTAGAAAGTATTTCACAAAATGACCATGAAAGTGTTCATTTGTTCCAAACAATTCACTCAACCAGCAGGAGGCATTAACACTGAAAATAAACCACTTTTAGAACTGAAAAACATTCCCAAACTGGAATCAGAATAACTACTCTCAAGTTATTGATGATACAAAGTAAAATTGAATGAGCTCCGCACAATATCTATAAGTAAATAACTTCACTTTTTGTCTTGATGAATTTACTCGCACATTTTAAATTTTCCAAAAAATAAGGTATAATGAGCATCATGAGTGCAGATTTAAATATTTCTCCAACTGTGAAATATAGCCATGACATTAGATTGGTAAAAAGAAACTTTAATCCAGATTGAGAAGAAAAATACTTTAAGTTTCAAAAATCAAATTAGTTTAAAAGTATACTAATTTGTGTGGCATGCAAAACAGAACTTAGTCAATCAAAACATATGTGGTGCAATGTCATCTCAGTATGCATATGTTAGAAGTACAGAATAAATATAAAGATGAGACTTTGTGCTTTGAACCTGTGAAAATACCTCAGAATGAATTGATTTGTCTACAAATATCAATAAAAGTGATCCTTTCCCATGATGGTGAGCTACAAGTAGCTAGACGCAAAGCTTGTCACTGCACTAGCCAGCACAAAAAGTCTTTCACAGATGGTGAATTTATCAAAACCTTAGTACTTGATAAAATGATAATCAGTCATTTCATGATATTGCTTAAGTAATGATACTATGCAACAAAAATTTACATAACTTGGAAAATGTACAGGTAATGAAATTTCAAATGTCAAACAGTCTATTCTTAGTTTGTCTCTCGGTAAAAGTAATGCTCTCACAAAACTAATCAAATAGTATTATGTTCTTGTTTCATTGACATTGCAAATAGCAAATTTTTGGAGGAAATTTTATAATTGGTTTCCCTTAACACTAGAACAGCAGGCGCGGTCATTTTGACCACTGGGCTTTGCAATTTATCTTGATGTGTTCTTGTTTTTCCTCCAATCTCTTTCCCTTTTGCTGACTTTTATTATATTAATGTCAAGCACAATTCAGCTGTTTTTTACGCTGATCCCTGTAATACTTTTTTATTTACAAGCCAATCTTTCTAACCTGGCGGCAGCGGTCATTGTGACCGCTGCACGTTTTTCCTTACCCGTCTTTAGATTATTACAGCAGATCTTCATTTGTCTCTCATTTTGTGTCATCGGCAGTTATGTTCGTCGTATCTACATTGTATCTAATTTATTATCTGATTCCACACTAATGATGCTGACGAATATTAGTACGCTCACCGGTTAGTGCTCTGCGACTCCTTATTGATAATTTCATGATCGCACACATAAAGAAATGTACTGAAGCTGAGGCAAAAAAGCAAACAAATAACCAATCGTTAATTAATTAAGTTGATTTGAATCTTTGTGTAAATTTTCCCGCTTAAAAACTACGGAGAAATAACGAGTGGTCAAAATGACCACCTCCGCCGTTCATGGGGCGTCGTCCGGTCCCGCCGTCCTAGTGTTAAAGAAAGTCAATGCAAGAAATGAAGCTGTAAAATCCCATTTAGATTGATTGAGAATTTCATTTTAAAATATGTGAAGTGTCACTGCAGATGAGGCAGCAGCGATGCAGAGTGAGAGAAATAGGGTGCTGAGATTATTTAAAAATTATTGTGATTGTGATATTTTCAGTTTGATTTGTTTTATTACTCAGAAAGTTTTTGTGTAACACTATGGAAAATGTTGGGGCAGTTGTTAAGACAACCATAAATACTATTACTATTAATACATTTAGTATCCTACAAAATAATTTTATATTGCTGTGTGGTACCACTAACAAGAAACAATGTGCTTCTCAACTATAATGAAATTCATTGGTTAAGCTCTGAACAAGTGTCTAATGTCTATGTGAACTTTACGATAAAATGGTGACTCTTTTGCAATCAATGGATATGAATCTTATATAACATTTGCAAGAAAGTATTGTGTGCTGCTGTATCTTATTTTGAAAGACTTTTTAACAACGTTTATTTCAGATTTAGTTGATAATGTTTACATAATTGATAAATTTCAAAACATGATAACTGACAATTTATATGTAAAAGAAGAAAATGATTTGATTATTTTTCCTTTCATTTCCAATTTCCTTAGAGCGCAATCACCAGTCAAAATGAAATAGACAAAAGAGCAATGATATACTTAGAAAAAGTGCAGTGAGGAGAGATTTGAACAAGCAGTTTTTCAAAAAGTTTAATTTTCTGTTAGAGCCATTTTCCAAAATTAATATTCAACTTCTTAAAGAAATTCAAACTCATATATCACCTTATACCTCTATGAATTCCAAGGACTGAACAAATATTCGATATGCACTAATGGAACTTTGTTGAGGAAACAGATGAAGTGTTTTTATGACAATGCAACAATTGAAAAGTTCTGGTGTGATATTTTCAAACATTCTAGCAATTACAAAGATCTAGCACATGCGGTTCTTTAACTGTCTTTCTGATAACAGTGATGTATGAATAGAGTTTAGGACACTTTCTGAAAAGAAAATACTGCAACAAACTGAACAATGGACATCTTGAAGCTGTGCTCTGATAAGCTGTAGATGACAGAAGTATCGACAGTAGCAGAACAAGTAAGCCATGGACCCTGTGGCCGGCCTCTCTTAACTAAGAGGATCAACCGATTTTTCCAGTACCATACTGATAACTTTTTCTGGAAAACTATTTCTATCTCTTCGTATATTAGAGCCATAGGCATGCCCATGTTATTAAATTTTCTAATTATAGCTGACTGAGCTTCTAACAGAGTCCAGGCTCCAGGGCATGGTCCTGGCTGCTCTTGCCTAGTTGTGCCAGTGAGTGTAGATGAATTCCTGTTTAATAAGCTTCTTTAACCATCAATGGTATTTATATTGACTAGTCATTTCAGACCAATAACTAAATTTCTGCTGTTAGAAGCTATTTAAGTAATAGTAATACCATATATTCCGGCATATAAGTCAGCCTTTGAAGCCTAAAAAACTTTTCTTAAAACTTGGAGTCGACTTATACGCTGAACATAAAATGTGAACCTTAAATTACAAATGAATGACATTGATATTTATGAAGACCGTTGATCTTTCGGTGGAAGTGATCGCTATTTTGAATCAGCTGTTCCAGTGTTTACATTTTATGACATTTATTTTATGAGATTTATAATAATTAATTTAAATACTTTATTCATTCATGTAAACTGTGTCCTCGTGTACCACATGCACCCCTATTTTTGAACCAGATCGAGGAGAAAAAAATAAATTCGTGCATTAATAAGTTGACGTCTACGGAGCGGAAAATTAGAAAAAAAATCAAAACAGTGTGGGGATTCCCCTTAGGTGTGTTCTCTCCAAGGTTCCCTCTAAGCTGCTCGACTGCACGGACACGCAGCAGTTTTTGAAATGCCGCGCACTAAATTTTTCAAGCGTGCATGATTGTATTTTAGAATACATATATCGGAACCGGGCCGCGTCAAATCCGGTTCACATCCACGCACTAGCGTCATGTAGGCACACACAGCGATATTCATTCCGTCCATGGATGAAAAAAATTAGAGGAAACTATGGTTCTCTCCCGGGTTAAAGGAGCATCAGTGGCTCACGATGAAATTATTCCTGCAAAAAGTGTAGGTAGAAACTGATAGTAAATTTTTAATGACATGAATGCTTTTTTTTTAATAAAAATAATAAACTTAAAACTCAATTAAAAGTTACAGGTTTAATATTAAAAATATTACATCATCTCAATGTTGAAGATGCACCAACGGCAGTATAAACCGCGCATTTAAACCCTGAATGTTTCTTGGTCGTGTAGATATGCGTAAGCTTCGTATAATTCTTCGTCTTTTGAGAATATAAATGTAGACGCAAGCATGTTGCAGTAAATTTACTAGCAAAACTTGCAATTTTTAAAACTTGGTCAGAAATCTTCATGAAAGACATTTTGGGAAAAAAGATGCACGGGTACACATTTGCGATAGCTCATTGAATTTCACCACCGTAGAGATCAATCCCGATCACTAGGTATAGTTCATTTCGGTATTATCATTAGCAGCTGACATCAATTGAATTATAGGAAAGTTTGTTTAGTAGGTCAAGGTCTCCAAGGATAACAGTTTCTTATTGGTTGAAATTAAAAAATCTGTTGCATGGGATGCTTAAGAAGAATAGCACTGACTCTAAACACTATTTATATAGATATTTTTATTATTATGTTTATTTCTGTTTTGTTAAAACTTGGATTGTACATGACTTTGATTTTGTCTGAAAACGGTTTCATGAGAAGTATTTTTAAGTGAAAAAGTGGGGGTCGACTTATACACTGGAATATACGGTAATAGTAATGTTAAGCAAAAATTTACAATTATGACCATTAGACAGTCGCTGTTGCTGGAAATATGGCCATAACCATTTTTTCATGAAAACTCCTGCTCTTGATTAATCTTCCATTTGATACTACGAAACTACAATTTTCACTATTTTCCTTTTGCTTATTTATCTGTATCAACCATTAGAAAAGACAAGTAATCTGAGTAAATATTTTGTGCATGATCTACCAAATTGGTTAATATATAAGAGATATTTGATAGAAAATTTCAATCTGGAGTGTAGAAACAAACATTCTCTAAACCTTAGTAGGAGAGTGTATAGGGAGAGTAATCAAATGTTTTCCATTCAATAGAATCAGCCTATTTTAATTGGTGCTAGTCATGGTCCTAAGTTATCATTATGCTACCTAGGATGAATAGAGAAGAAAACAAATCAGTGGAATGACAATAATATTCAGTACCACAGATTCACAATAACTGCAGTAACTTCTCTCAAGTCCAACATCTTACAATATCCAATTTGTATTATGAAAATAAAAAGATGAAATAAAAGTATAAATGCTGTAATGGACATTGTCCCACAAAGCACTTTTGTTCTAACACCAGTGGCGTAGCTACCATATAGCAAGAGTAGGCAATGCTTAAGGGCCCTCGAACAAAAGTGGCCCATACGTTGTGTTGAAATTGTCAATATCTTTGCAAATGCAAAAGCAAGGAAAAAGACATTTTAAGATAATTTTTTTAATCCTCATATATCCTGTTCTGCATAATAAACTAGTGGTTGGTATTCTTTCACCTCTTTCTCAAGAGGGCCCCCAACACAGAGAAAAATAAACCCAATAAAATATATTAAAAAAAATCTTACTAAAATATTTCCGCTTTAATTTATTTTAAGCTAATTTTTTAAATCCTTATATATCCTGTGCTGCATAATAAACTAGTGGTTGGTATTCTTTCATCTCTTTCTCAAGACTAAAATATTTCCGTTTAGGGGGCCCATCAGCGATTCTTGCCAAGGGGCCTGATACCTCTAGCTACGCTACTGTCTTAACACTTTTAATTAATATAACATAAAACTAATATCCTATTTTATACTTTGCACCTGCATGTTCACGATCATAAAATTACTTTGAAATTAAATGCTGGCAAACAAATTTTCGTTAAAAAATAAATGTTTCATTTTTATGCATTGAAGGTACTACCAACTGCATTTATCAATAGTTTGCCTAATTTGTAACTAAATAGCATAGATCTTTATACTAATTATTGTACCAGGTGATCATAATTTTACAATTCTCCATTATTTTCATTAGATTCCTACTTCTAAACATCCTGAACTCTGGCCTGTGAAGGCAAAAATCTATTTTAAAAAAATATGCTAAAATGCTTAACATTCCAAAAACCATTGCTTCTGCATGAATAAATAGATCAACGTTACTTCTCACTTGACATTTTGCAAGATGCAAACAAGAATATCACATACAACACTAAACCTAATAAATATATGTAAAGTGGGAAGTTCATTCGTTCTACTTTGTAATAAAAATTGATCAATCACCCTTATTCCTTCTTAGTATCACAAAAGAGAACAGGTCCAGGAAGATCCAGGATGTGTGATAGCATGCTCAGAATGGTCCGACAACTATCTCTTGAAGGCACACCCTGAAACAATAAACTCAAATCAGAGAGAAGAATTTTCAATTGAAGAAAATGCAGAATATTATGAGATACAGTAATTCTTCCTTAATGATACAAAGGAAATGCCTCAAGATAATATAACATATTAGATCTCTAAGGTAATACTACTAGTTAGGACGACAACTAACTTTCCTTCAAGCCTAAAACAATGAGTAAGAAGAGACCAGATATCTGAACTTATAACAGGCTAAGTCTAAAAGATTGGTGCAATGTTTGGGAGATATTAAAGTAAATCCAGCTTTAACTTCAAATGAGATTTCTCTTTACCTAGCTTTGCTTTTAGTGATTCACTATGACTGCAAATTAATATAAATAAGGGATGTCAAATTCAAAGAGGCATCAGGACCACACTAAAGCAATAGATATTATGGAAGAGCCACAATAGGATTATAGTTGTTTAATGAGCGCTAGAGTTGGGAAAAAATTGTCTTTTTCTAGAAGATTGAATTCTCTTTAAATAAAATAATTTAGAAAATGGCTAATACTGTCCTACATAACTATGAAAAACTCTTATCTCCTTTTCACAAAAATAAAGTATTTATATAAAACTTCTAATGAATAAGTTGGGATGAAAATTCACATTCAGGTTGAACTAAGGCACAGAAAGGGCTGTCAGTTTGGCATGCATGATATAAATCCACATGAGTGATACTAAATATTAGCCATGTAGGTTGTTTTGCTGCCTAATAATTAAATGACCTGTTACCCCTTTAGAGTAACAGAGCTCACAAAGGAAATGACCTACAAAAATAATAGTTGCATAACCAATATGAAAACTACAACAGTGAGAGAAAATGGTAAAGCCAATAAGGAAGATTTTTTTTACCTAAAACACTACAGCAAGTAAGCACCCTGTGGAGTATTAAACAAGCTATAGTTAAATCTATACCCATGTACATTATGATTCCCTATTCATTAGTAAATAGCAATCGCTATCGGATGTCATTTCTACTATGAATTACTGTTTATCCAATTAACTTTGAAAAGAGTTTATTTCATTTTCCTAACATTTGTGGAGAAACATTTCCCATCAGAAGGATATCAGTCTTTGGGTGCGACAAATGCTCCTTTTATGACAACATCTGAACAGGGTCCTTATCACAGAAAGGCTGCATCACAAGAATGCTGAAGTTCCTATAACTGCAAATATTCAAATAATAATATTGGGCATTATTATAACATTCTTACTAGTCAACAATTTCTACATAAATCTAACTAATAGCGAAAATTATTCGCAGAATGTAACGTAAAAATGTACCGAAGTAAAAACAAACTAAAAATATTCAAATACTCCTGTATAAATACCTGTAACATCAACATTAGCAATGGAAAACGCTTCATTCGAAACACAATCGGCCACGGTCATGTCTCGGCTAAAACTATGCTTAGTAAATTCCGCCGACCATAAGAGGTCACTAGTTTCACTCTAGAAGGTACTGGGGTGGGGACAGAGAACCGAAATTTTGGTAGGAAAATATCAAATTGCTCTTAGGCTAACTTGTCAACTGCAGTCAGTTTCGTGGTTTCAGGCGTTAAGCGCGACTCTACTTTGATTTTATCCAAGGATTGATAAATGAATTGCCTTTAAAGAAATCATTTGTGATATAACGTGAGTTTAATTAAGCAATGAATCGGTAAATGTAAAAAAGGAAAAATAATCGGAAAATGGGCATTTAAATAAGTATTGGTCACGCTCCCTCGTTCTCGGAGGTTGAGGCGATTTATACCTGAAGGAAACGGATTACCGAAAACACGAAAACGTTGAGGAGAATCACAGCAGGGATGTATGAAGGTTTATAGTATGGGTGGGCAGGATTTAGAGAGGAGAAGCGTTGAGAGTTGTTCATGAAATCGGAGGGAAGGAAAACGCGTCATCGATGCTGAGACGCGATAAAAGCAAGCCGGGAAACAACGAAGCACGCGAATTGTGTATTCGTCAAATGAAATACCTTCAGTGCGGTAAGCAGTCTAAATAAGTGGGTTGTTGAGGAAATATATGGAACGTGGAGAAAATATTGATGTATTTGACTACGATCAACAAGCACACACAAATTTTAAAGAATAAAGCGTCTATTTCTGTAACTTTCTTTAGCACATTCTCAGCAAGTATATACTTATAAATTACGGAAGCATTACACAGAAATCAGTTTCCGGAGAAACAGGCCCGCGCCGGGCATATTTGCCGCACGGGTGCAATCAGTTTATGCCACCCCTTAAGGACTTATAAAAGCACCCTGAACCAGATTTTTACATTAAAAGTTGTATTTAATTTAAGAAATAAATTGTGCAAAACACATTGCGCAAACTTTCTCGTATAGGAATCGTCTCGATATATTACGTAAAAGTACTTTATTTTAGAAGGCGGTTTATCACATGAGTTTACAAACACAGCGGATGGTAAAGAACTGTCGGTTGCACTCTTTGACCTACCATCATGCCAAATTTCAGCTTTCTAGCACATAATGAAGAGCCCAAAAAAGCTTGAAAGACAGATATACGGACGCTTGGGAATATATATATATATCTTGTGCTGACGAAGGGATCATCCCGAAAGCTCTAACCTCCACAAATGTCTCTCTCCAACACTCCAGCGGCTCTACTTCCGGTAAGTGTTCACTGGGTTTCCTTCAACACCTAGTTGCCCTAAATATCCCTACTTACCTTTCCTCTTCCGTAGTATATATATATGTTTTATCAGTGATAAAGTCACGATTGCTAAAATTTAATATATCTATGAATGAGTTAGGTTTTCATGCCCCGCTCGACTATAATTAGCTATGGATACGTTATTTTTTGATTAAATTGAGATTACTTTTTTCCGATTTACTCGCTGTATCTGATTCACCTTTCTTCTAGACCCGGGGTTCTTAACATTTTTCTCGCAACACACCCTGAAGCATTCAATATTGTATCCTTACGTACACCCTCTTTAAAATTATGATTATGGGTTTACAAATAACAATGAGGAACATTTCCACCGAGGACACAATATGCTATCGTTCTGCCTCTGTTTTAAATACTAGTATATTTAAAAAGATAACCACAAGAGCCTCTGCGTCTTTCATAATTATCTTTTACTTGATTTTATTGGAGTTTATCATATTTTATTTGTATTAATGCAGTCAAATTGTTACATTTTGTTTTCACTGAAGTGTTTACGACCTACAACTGCACTGAAATAAGTTTTATTGTTCCTTTTTATTAGGAAATTCAATAATGAATTTAACTATTTACATAACTAGTTTAAAAAACGGTAGAGCGTTTCTCTAATTAGTAAAAACGTGTGGAAGGTGGCGCTTTTAATTTGAGCATCTTCGCACCCCTTGCACCACTGCTCCGCACTCCTGGTTAAGAACCACTGTTCTAGACGGCTCCAACCCATGATAATTAATCCATCCGTAAAGCTCAACAAAGAAAATTTCATATTAGTCATTCATATAGTAAACCATTGCCGCTCGCGGTTTTGATGTTAGCCATTCGTTTATTGTTACCAAACCAAGCTCGAACTCTCTAAGGTTCGTGAATCGAGATCTAATTTGTAAATGCCAATATTGTTTAACTAATGCAAATGTACTCCCATAAAAACCCATTATTATGAACAATTTATCTTTATTTGAGTGAGAGACTGTAATCAGTGACTGTTTTACAACATTTTAGTCTGAAATTGAACTAGTATTAACTACTACTTTTTTGAATTTTTGGGATAACAACCCGCTCTACCTACCAATTTTTGGCCTTTACTTCCAGCTGCAAACTAAAAATTCTCAAGCGTGACAGAAAGAAATACAGACATATCTTTAATTTTATTTTAATGGGTTGATTAACCATACACGTTTCTAGGATTAAATATTTATTTGCCACATAAGGTGATCTCTAAACAAAAACCGTGTTCCACCAATCTATAATATCTTTACCACACATAACACCTGCTTTGCTATCTTCTTCCATTATAAAGTATATTTAGTCTCTTTTCTCTTCACCCGCTTTATTGTAACAGATGCTCGTGATCTTATTAACAGTTTATCGATATTTTTCGATTCATCGATACCTATATTATAGTTTTTGCCATCCCTACTCGCGAGCACATTTTTGTGATTATTTGGGAAGCACTCAATGAAGCAACGGATTGCGGATCCGTGGTCTAGTAAGCGATTTTATGTTGAGCAGCTAAGCAATAAAAAGGCCACTACTATCTTAATGGACGAACGACACTTTTAAAATCGAATCAATTTTTTGGTCGGCTTCGCGACCAATATACATTGAAATAATTATAAAAGATTTATTTAAAACAAGGATAATGCTACCTTTCCAAGGCAAATGTTTCATTTGATACTGGGGCAATTTTGCAGAGTTGAATCTTAGAGTGCGTTTACATGTATTGCGGAAGAGTATTCAATTTTATTTCGTTCTCGAGACAATGGCGGAGACCTTATCTATTGCGTCCTCACAAAAAAAATTCGAACGCTGTTATAAAAATAATCGAAAGAATATGTGACAACTTCTATCAAAGCATTTTTAAGAAGATATTCCCGCCGCACTGCAATTTCTCTGAACGAACGAAAGCTTTCACGTGGTCTGTTCGGATCGTAATGATCCGGAGTAGCGACTTCAATACTCTTCCAGTTAGGAATATCACGCAGTGACTCACAGCGCAAAAAAACCAGGAAGCTTTTTGACGTGAAAAATTGACCATCGACTTAATAGGTAATGTCGCGTTCTAGACGCGCTTTCTCCGTCCTCTGGAACGATTTTCACCAGAGGTATTTGGGTGATACCTCTTATAAGTCTCCGTTGATGAAAAAGCTCGTAATCGGCGTTGCTTAAGGAAATGAAATTTGAAATTCCGATCATAAGCACTCACACCACACAAAGTAATTACGAGAGAGCCGCCGTGGAAGATCTAAAACGGAGTTTTTACTTAAAATATTACACTAAATCATTTCTCTTGTGTTAATAATTAGTGTTATCCATGAACATGGATAAAATTAGCGCGTTTTTTATATTTTTTATGTAGTTATATCGCCACATATTCGGTCAATAGAGCCTTGTTTGTAAGTGTCATCAATGTGAAAATGTGTTCTCAAATTTTCAGATTTCCATCTTTTATACCTTCGGATAAGTAAAAATAAAATAATGGGCTCCTATTCGATCCTCTATGTCTATATATATATATATTTTTTTTTTTTTAATTCAAATCCAAATAAAAACAAATGGTAGTAGTTTCAGTGCTCTATCGTTTACGGTTTCGTCACAATTTCAATTTAAGTAAATGCAAAGACAGTCAGACGCCAAAGTGAAAGCTAAAAAGTGATTACTACAATAATTTGGGCAATACATTTTTTCACACGCTGGTTTCTTAAGGAGTTGACAACTTTTTAATTTCCTCCTGTTTTCTTCTTCAAGTTCTCAACGACGATTTTATTTAGTCTCCTAGTTCTCTGTAAGGATAATATATCCAGAAAATAATCTTATAAGCTTTCAATTGTTTTGCTACTCCTCAACGGCATAACTACGACTGCGTTGGCCCCGGTGCAAGGATTGATGACGGGATCCCATATTGAAAAAGGAATTAATAATGCAAAAATGACAAAAAGCGTGGTGTTATTAGATACTTTGTGATAATAAATAAGGAGAGATGTTATTTAGTACAATAGTCCCTGGCCAACCACGGGGGTTACGCTCCTGAAAAAATACCGCGGTTGGCAAAACCCAGGGCTCATGGGAAATAGGGTATTAGGGGAATCCTCCCAGTAAAAATGCCGCCTGATCTACATACCAACCGGGGAGGTGGATAAGAATGACTAGCATTGTTTTTGTTGAAAAATCGAGGGAGTTTTATAAGAAGGGGATACAACGTCCCGCAGACAGGAAATAATTACTGCCGTAGATAATTAAGAAACTGGCGAGGTTTTATTCCATGGAGGTATGAGGAGAAAGTTTTACTATTCAAGGGAAAGGTGCGGGACAATTCTTGCAACTGAAATAGAAGATCTTGGTTATAGTGAACGTAATGGTCCGTCAGTTGCAATACAACTTCTATATCATAGACCGAAAACCCAAGGTGTTTGCGTGTCACACTAGTTTTAAAAATACAAAATATTCTCTAGAAGATAAAAATAAAAACTTATAAATAATGGATTAAGATGAGCATGATTATTTAACTTAATCAGCGCAAAAATTAAAAATTAACTTATTTTATTCTCACTTTTCTAGTGAGCCTTTTTAACTTCTTCATTTCTGAAGACGCTATCGATAACTTGGTCTAAATTAATATGCCGCATGTATTAGAGCATCGGATGGCAATCTTTTATTCTAGAGAGGAAATCATTTTTGATCGGATTATTTACGAAAAACCAGTTCACAGTTGTAGGATGAACCATATTTTCTGGTATAAGGAAGAGTTATTACAAATTAAGAACCTTATTCCTTGGTACTTACTCCTAATCTATTTCACGATCCGATTTAATAGAGAAGCATACATTTCTTTAAAGAGGACATTCAGCCAAGCAGATCAGATTTGACTGATAAATAATAACAAACCATGGATACGTATATACACCTTCCGTGAGCGTATGGAACTAACACGTGGCACTTGTGGCACGCGTTGACCATCCCTGATTTACAGCGAACGACTTATTATAGTGCCACATTTACTCTTAGTACATAAAATATAAAACATTTATATTCCATATAACATAAAATTATAACTGTCATCACAAACTGGCAAAAAAACCGATGGTGATACGTGAAAAGGATTTTACGTAACAGTGATAAGTGGCACCCAATAGAAAATTTTTCCAATCCCTGATCTAGGACAATGAGTCTCATAACTTTTGCTCCAGCAACACTTCTATTCTCTCCGCACTAACACACCGCTGAGCCAAGATAAGGTTTAACCTACTTTTTGAGGCTTTGTTCTTATTCGTCCTTTCATGAGCAAATATGGATCTTTTTATCGTTCTTTTGTCAGTGCTATTTTTGGCTTTTGATCTTAGATTTTTTTACTTTTAATATTTGTAAATTTGCTTATTTTTATTTTATGCTGTTTTTCTCGAAATACTTTCTACATTTTTAATTCAATTATCTCTGTTTTTATTTTTAAATAAAACGGGTGCAGAACACGCAATTCCACTGCGGGAAACTTGGAAACACGTTTGAGATTTTAGATTAAGAGATGTTTTAATAATGGCAATCTGCATAAAAATTCAAAAATTTATTTACGAACAGGATTACAGTCAATTTAATCGTCGCTATAAAAATTTTCTATAAACGATAGTGTTGATCGTAGGTTGACCACCCGGTTTTAATATTTTAAAATGACTGAAATCACGTACTTATGACAATGCAACATATTATTAACTATGAGAAAACGTTTTACGCATTATAAAGTGGCCAATTATGTCCAATGTCTGAATCTGTGACTGATTACCTGTTAATGTAAAGGCTGGTCTTGATGGAAATTGCCTATTTTTAAATGAAATGTTAAACCACAATCGGACGAAAACAATGCTACCTATATAATGTTACTCTGCAAAGTGTTAGGTGGCACAATTCACCAAAACGTGCTAACAACTCTCTTATACCAATTGCAGTGATTGCCTCTATCATGTTCTCACAAAGTGGCTTTACTAAGAGCCATGTCCCATTACACAGACCCATATTTGTAACGTGATGTCTCGATAGAATGAATGGAATTCCAACTTTTAAAGTTAATGCAGGTGGGTAGCCAATACGGATTTGAACTGTTCAACAATTCTGTTAGGTAGAGTTCAGCATGATGCGAATCTCCATCACTGGCTGCAATTTTATACATACTACTTGTACCTGAAAATTTGACCATTGATGCGATATTCATCACGTCAACATCTTAATTTCGGGTTGTTAGCATGACGTGCTTCACAGCCGGATTGGAGATATCGAGCACTGAGTCCAAGTGCGGGTAAACAGAATAGGTGGGAAAGTTTGTATGATTGAATGATTAATTGCTCAGGAATTTCAGTACCACTTGTATCCATCTTTTCCTTCACGGACACTCAAAAGAAATTTCCAAAGTAGCGAAGAGAGCAAAAAGGGCCGACATGGGCGCAATGGAGCTTTCAAGCATGCGAATGTCCGAGTCCCAAGATCTTAGGTCGATTCTAGCTCATTTTAATTTGTAAAATATATGCTGCTACCATTCCCGTTAATTTACTGCAAAATTGCTCGTGAATTTATGCTGTGGATAAATTCAATCAAAATAGTTCAATATGTAGAATCTTGCTAAACTTGAATACAAAATTAATTAAATCAGAAAATAGGATTTAAATTTACGTCAGGGATTCAATGTTTATTCAAGAAATAAAATAATCCAAAAATGCAATACCACTTTCTTGCATGAACCCTAAACGAACACAGAAAAAACGTTAACCATTAATTCTTAAATTTATATAACGATACTGATCTACATTTTAAATTAATTCAGGTAGCTGTAAACCCAATATATTTTCAGCAACACCATTTAATAGCTATGATTTTAAACGTTTTTTTATGGATCGTTGAGATAACGCATTTCCTTAATTACTCCCTTTTTATTCCAGTCATAAATATCGCCTCCTCTGAACCATTCTTATTTCAATTATTGCAAAGTGCTCCAGCTATTAAAATCCGCCATTTCAGTTTTATTTCCTTCCGATAGCAATCCAGAAAAAACAGAACTCCCTTCTTGGTACTATTTCGAATCTATTGTAACAGTAAAGTATGTGGCGATGTCTTCATTTACCCTCTTCACCTCTTGAGGTTTACTTACACATCGAGAACTGTGAAGCCATTCCCCGTAAATAAATGGTCCGTAAAAAAAAATTTATTCCTCCCCCGACTCCCACCTCCCTTCTCACTTCCTCCGATCTCCTTTCTCTATCTCTCTCTCCCTTCCCATTCCGTCTCTCCCACATTCTCCATTATTTTCCTTCCTCGCCTTTCTCCCAAGGGTGTTTACGCAACCTATTTTAATTTATTCTTTAAAAAATCGTATTTATGCAGCGACTCGGTTTAAGGAGTACGACGAGGCTTTAAAGCCTACGAAGACTTAGCCTAAATAAAAGTTTTATCTAATCTAATCTCACGACCCACACTCGCCTCCCCACTCCGCTCCTCCCCCAACCCAACCCACCCACCTTCCCTCTCCGCCCCTTCCTCTCTCCCTCTTTTTTTTTTTTTTTAGGGAGCTGGGATCGTCCCCCTACTTTTACTTGATCGATATTGGTTCGGCGCAGTGTCTTGGCAGAAGAGTTGCTGGGTGCGCAAGACCGGATGCTGGCGTTGGGGTTGTTTAGGAGGGGGGGGGGGGCTTTTGAGGGTTCGGGAGGGTTGGCGGAAAGCGGTTTGAAGTGTGACGGAGGGTTAGTGGGGAAGAGGAGGTGGAATAAGGGTTTTTGGGACCGATACGTTGTAGAGTGTGTAAATTATGTCCGCGTATTGGGTGAGCTAATATTGAACGATCTATACGAGGCACCACTCGACGTTGTATAAAATGATGGATAGAATTCCGCCTATTCCGAGAAGAGTTCCGACGTAAATACAGATAAATCGTCGTCTTCTTCGGGCAATCCCCTTAAGGGATTTCGAAGGTACGCTACAGCTTAAGCATAAGGTGCCCGCCTAGAGGCAATAAGATGAAATATTTAAAAAGAAAACGGAGGCGTGAAACGATTTAGCGCCACGAATCCGAATCGCGTGAAAACGAAGGAAAAATCTTATTCGGAAAATTCCTTTATAATTATTGAGAAAAATACCGACAGAATTCTTCGGGAGAAAATAAAGTGATGTGTAGGAAGTTTTTATACGTAAACATTAGACGAAGATCATACGCATTCTTATTCGTGACATTATTTTATTATCTCCGAGTTTATCGACAAAAAATGTATATAGTTTTTCACAACCGTTTTCGTATTCATGGGCATGGCGGTTTCCACTTCACTCAGTTCTTCTTCTCCTCCGAAGCTTTACGGACATTTCGCTGCAGTTTTAGGAATTGATTTGCTCTCAAAAGTGCTGCGATGAAAAATAAAGTCGCTCGCATCTTCCCATTCAGACCTCTTCCTTATCAGAAATTTCAAATGGAATTTTTTGGGGTTATTTCGAGTTTCGAACCAATGACATCTGTATTTTCGTATTTCATAAAACTATACATTTTAAAATTTTACCCTGCGATTGAAACTGTTTCCATTCGTTGCTTGAAAAAATAGACATTTTGAAAATAAATTAAAGCGTTGTTAAAATAAAAACAAAATACTTTATGATGGTGATTATTCATAGATTATATAATATGTGTGGAATAAGCAAAAGTCAAATTGAACTTTTGTTGTTATAATTTAGTTTTATTTTAACAACGCTTTATACCCGCAACATAATAGAATTCCACTAAGCCTCGGCCTCTTCTATTAATAAATAGATATTTATTTTTCGCTGAAAAAGAAAGGTACTATGATATGTGCTGGAAGAAATTGTCATTAATTCTTTACTTTTTATAACCTAATTATTAATTAAAGTTTACCGTGCAAAATTAAGGTATTATCATAAATCAGGAATTAATACTTTACAGAGCGTAGGTAAAGAAATTTAAAGCCACGCGGTGTCGTTTAACTTTGCGAACGAATATTTTATTTATAAGTAAGGCCATGATTTTGGTTAAGTGGAAAAATCTCGTAAAAATGTATATGGCGCGATATGAGACTGAATAAAAGACTGGCGTCGCCGCTCTTATCTTTAATGGAATTATAAAGCCAAGCGGTAGAGACTTTAAATTTCGTTGCATAATATATATCAGCTGTCATTACGGCACAAAGAATTTCGTTGTGGCGTCAAGTGTCAGTTTGATCCGCAGTCACGACTGTGGCCGCTGCAAGTTTCAGAATCGGAACGTGACATTAATTTAGTGAATAACAAAATTAACAAATTTTTAATCATTTTTAAGAAGAGAGGAAAGGTGAACATTCTGATTCGGTTGTCGTATATGTAAAACTTTTCTAGAAGCTCCTATCCTTAAAATTTGGAGTAAAAAAAAGAATAAAAACTTTTAAGGTAACAATTAATATATCCCATAAAACACCTCCAAGGCGAAACTATTCAGAATTATGATTTTGATGCATATTGCCATGAAATGTCAGTAGCAGTAGGGAATTCAGGAAAGATATATCCAGCTCACCTTATGGCTCAAATCAAATTGAAAAACTATGCTTCTCCAACAGTCGTAAAAAAGTTGGCATTTTCTGGTTTTCCCAACCCTTTTATAGATATTGGAGAAAGTTTTTCAAGCAGTAGGGAAGTTTATTAGACCTCTGAACCTACGTCTGAATATATTTTATATGTACTAGAATAGAAAGATAGTTAACAACTCTTCATATGTAATATGTTTTTATGAAACTTTGAGATGGATTTCGAGCAAACAACTAAATGCGTTTGAAATGGGTTTATTTAGCTAAAGAATGCTTTTCAATGAAATGCTATTAGTGCTATGTAATTCCGATCTTTCAGTCACCATGTTCTACCAAATACTGAAGTTAACTGTGCAAGTTTACTGATAATATTAGGAAGTAACATTGTTCGTTGGCGTAATTCATCCAGAGTGAAGAGCTGATGTGTCCAGCACACTACTTTCTCCAAAGAGAGTAATGAATATGATCGGAATAGTACAAGTTGTTATCGACAACAGTTTCCTCAAGTACATATATCTATCGGCCAGTACACTCGTGAATAATTTTAGCAATTGAAAAATGCTTCGAATCTTTTTTCACATTGAAAAACAATGAGTAAACAAAATTGTTATTTGTTGCTATGGATAACAAAATATTGATTACCGTTGGCAGCGTTGGCGTCGCTATCAACAATTTAAAAAAATTATCATAGCAACGGAAACATTACACCTAGCGACATTCGATGTGCTGAACACAAATTCAGACGAATAATCGAAATATCTCTTAATTAAACAGTCCGTTTTATGAAAATATGTTTTATAAAATTATACTGTCTACAACTTTAACAAGACAACTATTTGTACTAATAAAGCCCTAGGATAGATATTAGGCAAAAACAGAAAAATAACAAGTGTAAACGTCTAATTTCGGTTGGCCAATTTCAGCCAAAATTATCAGACCTTGAATGTTTAATAAAAATTTTAGGGTACTTATGTATTAACGGGGGACCCAAGTTTAAATGTTAAAATTCAAAGAAAAGTGGGTTCTCTTCGGTTATCCTGAACCCCTTTTGAAAAATAATCTTTTGAGATAACCCTTTCACGCAAAACGAAAGCTTGTAAACTCATGACTGATCTACCTGTGGCGACATTTACCCACCCGATCACCGGACAATGGTGAGGGATAGTTTCGTTCCAGAGAGGCGAAGGGCGAGTTAGCGACCGGAGACGGCTACGCCCGACATATAATCTAAAAAGAAAGCGAGCCGAAGGCTCGCCAATATCCTCGGTTATTTTTAAATACATTTTTTTTACAAGTTCTCATTTTTTTGTTTGTTTTATTGGAATCCCCGTTAATACATAAGTACCAATTTTTAGTTATAAAAGTTTGTGTTGATCTGATAATTAGTTTTTGAATTCACAAAATTCTTATCACACAGCCTCACACACAGACATCATCGAGCAGATAGTGAAAAACCTACTCAGGAGACCTAGAATCGTATATTTCCCTTGAAATCTCCAATTCGATTTTTTCACGAAAACAATACTTCCTCTATACAGCGTATGGTGAAAGTAAAATTAAAAATCAAAACTGTGAAAAAGAAAATAGAAGAATTAGACGAAGATCAGCGATACCTACTTTACCCGAACTCGATCAGTCTATCGGATAAAATGCAGGTACGATGTTCTAATAATGTTTAAGAAGTCTAGTAAATCACAGATTTAACGTTCTCAAATTTTATCTGCCAATCCTTCAATTCGTTCATTTTAAAATCTCTTGTTGCATCACTGTTAGAGTTGCCATTGTTTTCTGAGCCGCTAAAAAGTTGTGTACTTTTTTATTGGTCCGATTCCAGAAAATATTTCACACCCGCGGTGAAAGTCATCGTTATGTTTTATATGAGCTAAGGACAAGTAATTGCATTAAAAAAACTTTTTTACAATATTGCGTCGAATAAAGAGAAAGGAATAAAAGTTTTTCATCCTGATAATCGCAAGTCATGATTCCATGAATTTTCTTTGCGACAATTTCTTTCAATTATTTTAAAGCAAGTAACGACGATCAAAAGGTACTGATTATTTACACGCTACTTTTCAAGAAAATGATATCATGCAACTCAGTCTTATACATGAATATTACTCTATTAAATATAAACAAAAATGAATATTTATATTAACGTTTATGTGTATTAATGTTTTATGTATATTAACGTTTTTATTGCCGGCCCCGGTGGCGGAAGGGCTAGCGCCTTGGCCTACCATCACTAAGGTCGCGGGTTCGAATCCCACCAAAGGGCATGGATGTTGTGTCGTTTTCATAATTTCATATTTCATCAATCATGTGTGTGTGATGTGGAAGGCAACGGGAAACCACCACATCATATGTGTTTATTCCCTAGTCATTTTCAAAACAATCTTAGGATTGAAAAACCATGAATGAATGAATGTTTTTATTTATATTATTTTTTCATGTATAGCAAAGTGTATATTTATTTACACTTATATTAATTTTTATATTTATATATAATAGAGTATGGGATCAGTCTGGTCTGAGGATTCGTAGTAGTGATTGGCGATTAAATAACCATGGTAAAACCTGAGAGTAAATGTGATGAAGGTGGATCCGTACCAGCTGCTTAAAAAAGGTTTAGAAGCTGTAACCAGATAACAGACTCTGAATGCAGAGATATCATCGATGGAGGCCCGAGGTTATATGTATTCTGTTCTGGCGGTTGAATGCCAAAAGGTCGAGAACGTCTGCTGCGGAAATTAATTTTTTTACTTTTTTCTAATGTACAGTCATTTCCAAAAGTCAAGCGACACGGCTCGGTCACGCCACACATAGGCCGGAGCTGAAAGTTCCGAGTATGTTGGTATCCATTGCTTGAGGGGAAGCAGGAGAGGGGAATGATAGGGAGGGGGGAAGAGTGAGGAGGTGGGTTTCGAAGCCTGGGTAGACTTGCAGGGAGAAACGAACGGAATCAGAGCCGGTGAGACAAACGCCATTCAACAGTGCGAGAGCATCCAATCCAACTCGGAAAAATGGACTCTCTGAGAGGTTGCCTTCGCATGCCAAGGGTAACAAGAAAACCTCCGAGAGAAGGAGGCGTGTAAACGGTTCGAAGAGAGGGGAACATGAAGAATATTCCGCGTCTAGAAAGCACTTGCGGAAAAGATGCAATATTTTCATCTTTGTGAGCGTTATTAATGCGAAAAGCTAGGCTGCACTTCACTTCGGAAAGCGTAAAAAATCATCAATGGGTCAATGGGAAAAATTATATAATACTCCATAAATTAGGATAACAAAAATGAGAGTTGTTGATTTTGTGGAGATCCTGAATG
Organism: Uropetala carovei; assembly: GCA_036926305.1. Lineage (NCBI taxonomy): Eukaryota > Metazoa > Arthropoda > Insecta > Odonata > Petaluridae > Uropetala > Uropetala carovei. The sequence continues at coordinate 8,182,945 of JAXCHB010000169.1, forward strand.
AGCATCTTCTGCCTATGTCAGACAGATAGTGCCAGATGGCGAAGACGTGGTAGTAATACAAGATAATTAATTCATCGTTAGATACGACCGGTGTAATTCGACAATTTTTTTGACCAGAACTGGATTATCAATGTTCTGCCCTGGCCAGCTCGCTTGCCGGATAGGAATCCCATTGAGAACTTATGGGGTATAATGAGTGGACGGAAGGAAAGTTGAGGACGGCAGCCGCTCTTGAAGTGAATGTTATGGAACTCTAGGGCTCAATCGGACGACGACCACAAATATGTGAAAATTTAGTACGGTTCATTAACCGTCGAATGCAAGGAGTGATCGACTCAGGCTGAGACTTCACTAAATACTAAAATAAAACACTAAATAATCTTTCATTGTTTTCATTGCCTATTAAATGCTGCTAGAATAAAATTTTTATTAGAAAATTTAAATAAAGGCAATATAAAATGTATCCACTATCTGTGAGAAAAGTGCTACATGTGATAAATTGCCATTTATTAGAGTTTTGGTAAAACTGATTGGATAAAGGATGTAAATATTTCCTAATGTTCTCCCGAAAAAGCAATTTTCGTGCTGACAATTTCTTGACGCTTGAGTGATACAGTACGGTGGAATAAAAATTTTATTCCGGCGAGCGAGCTGGCCAGGGCAGAACACTGATATTCCAGTTCTGGTCAAAAAAATTGTCGAGTTACACCGGCCGTAACTAACGACGAATTATCTTGTATTACTACCACGTCTTCGCCGTCTGGCACTATCTGTCTGACATAGGCAGAAGATGCTCATTCAGGATCTCCACTAAATCAACAGCTCTCATTTTTGCTATCCTAATTTATGGAGTATTATATAATTTTTGCCCTTGAACCATTGATGCTTTTTTACGCTTTCCGAAGTGAAGTGCAGCCTAGCATTTCGCATTAATAACGCTCACAAAGATGAAAATATTGCATCTTTTCCGAAAGTGCTTTCTAGACGCGAAATATTCATTTATGTTTCCCTATCCCATTGTAAGACATCACTGTGGACTTCGAACCGTTTACACGCCTCCTTCTCTCGGAGGTTTTCTTGTTACCCTTGGCATGCGAAGGCAACCACCGAGACAGTCCTTTTTTCCGAGTTGGAATGGATGCCCTCGCACTGTTGAATGGGTTTTGTCTCACCGGCTCTGATTCCTTTCGTTTCTTCCAGCATGCCAACCCAGGCTTCGAAACTCACCTCCTCACTCTTCCACCTCACTATCATGCCCCTCTTCTGCTACCCCTCAAGCAGTGGGTACCAACATACTCGGAACTTTCAGCTCCGGACTATGTGTGGCGTGACCGAGCCGTGTCGCTTGACTTTTGGAAATGACTGTACGTAACCGACCAAAATTAGACTAATGAGTAAAAAATGCGTGCAAAGTACACAATTTAAGAGAAGAGGAGAAAATCCTCTAGGTGACATTTTTAATTTTAGGATAATAAAAAAATGAAAAAGCTGATACTGAATCTGTGACTTACACTGCATCAAGTACATCCCTTAATCTGTTGAAATGTTTCTAAAGACATTCCAATAATCCCACGACGACTCTACCATTTTTTACTTACATTCCACCGCCTTTACTTATTTATAGGTCCACCAATTCTATTTCTTGCATTGTTTTGCATAAAAGTCTTCTGATAAATCTACTTGATCATTCTATAGCACCTACCACTTCTACCATATTTCTTTTTAACCTGCCATTCAATTCTACCAAATACTACATTTCTATTGCTTTATCTACTCCTCCTTAACATATGTAACGTTGTACTTTCTCTCAACTAAATGAAAAGCGTCCGCAAATTTTGCCAAATGAGGAGAGATGAGCCGCAGGCAAAAATATCCCTATTTAATATCCTTATTATCCCTATTTTATCCTTTCTGTTTACCCATGAACGGGATGAATTCCATGGTGTACGAAGCCCTCTCGTTCCCCGCTTATCTCCCTTCTCAATATTGAAGGGTCTGGAATCTCTCTCTCTGCCACTGAAACCCTCTCTACACCTTCTAACTTCCCATATAAACTCTTAATTACCGCTGTCAGTCGAGGCATCACGCATCCACTCCTTTACTGCCTTCTATGTGTCTTTCCTCCGTACCATGTCAAACGCCGCTAGAAAGTCAATAAAACCCAGATTTAATGTCACACTCTATATTTACGGGTGTATCTATCACTAACTCCACTTAAAGAGAAGATTTAAGTCTTCGGTTTTTTTCTTTTGCTCCTCTGTATTTGTACGTTGTATTTTTATATACTCCGTAATAGTTTTGTTTTATGTTAACCTTAGCATAAATCACTCAACTCATTATAGGATTATGTAGCTCGCCTTACAGCTTAAAAAAACTCGAAAAATAAGCAATTAGGGGTGTTTAAACTTTGTTTGACTAGACAAGTTCTAAACAAGTTCTGGGTATGTTGCGGACATGCTCAGAAGTTGTAGCTCAGAAATCTGTAGGCAAACTCGATGTTTCGGTCTTGATTTTGTGTTTTAGACATGTCGCTGAGTTTCCGCTTCAGAGCAGAAACACAATACGCGTCGAGAAACTCGCGCATGCGTAGTACCTATTTTATTAGTTTCAGTTATTGGCATATCCCGGCAGGGCTGTGCAGTGTTGTAGCCATCGAGTTAATTTAGATTTTAGCTTGAAAATAAATATATTTATTAAAGGACTTCGTATTTTTTAATTTTATAGCGATGCTTATGAGTTATTTTTTAAAGTTATCAAGAAAATAATAGGATAATATCCTTATGAAAAATGCCTTTTATTATGTGCCGCTTCTAAAGTAAATTCCTGTCTGAACCACTAGGACCTTAATATGATTTGAGCTTCAAAACTCGCATCACACACTTTTGGAAAGGTCGAGCTGATTTTTGACTTGGAAGTCCAGTGCAAATACATTAGACTGCTGTGCGGCGAGGAATCACAGCGTTACACCTAGTTTTTCTGCTGGTGATATTGTATCTCTAAATTTTTTATCTTGCATGGATATATACGGGACAACCATTTGCAACAAAGAATCAAAATCCCTGGGAGTCATTCTCACGAACTTTTCGATATCTTGTATATCTTTTATCAGCAAAGCATTCACTATAAACTGATATGCTGTAAGACTTCGTCTTTTATACAAAAAATTCCTGTCTTCTTTTGTTTCTTTCAAAAATAAAATTTGGTGCAGCATACACAAACAGTAGTTCTTCGTCCAAGTCCATTTTCATGAATTTTTCCGCGACAAGTCGACAAGTGAAAACACTAAAAAGATCTTCAAGTCGAACAACTTGTCTAGCGATTTGTCGTTGATATGTCCACGAAAAGTCGCTAGACAAAATGACCGACTTATCGAGCGACAAATCGAAAGTGTAAACACTCCTTTTGAAAATCAAATTTGAAAAATAAATAAGTACTCAGGTATCTCCAAAAACCGTAAAAATGTTACGAAAAAATCGTACGAGAATTTCGGCCGACAGGCGTCATAAGTGTTATATACCGCTGACAGAGATTATTTTAGAACGCACTATTGGTAAATACGACTTAAAACGGATCTCAAGTGGCCGAAATAAGCAAGTTATTTTTATTGGATATATTTAATTTTTTAGGTTTTCTTTTTAAGTGCTTAATCATACTACTCTCTATATCCGCCATTTCATATGCTGGAGCAGTGATGGTGAAACTATAACACGCGTGCCATTAAGTGGCACTCAAGACGATTTTGGTTGGCACGCCAAAGAAAGGCGAAAACCAATGAAAGCATTTATCGTACTGATTAAGCGCTGCAAAAACATGTGTTATTTGGTTAACTATTGTAAACGTTAGTTTTACGGTTACAATCTTATGTCTTAATCACGAATATAATTTAGTTGGCGCGCAAAAAATATCAAGGACTTTTTGTGGCACGCGAGGTGGAAAAGATTCGACAATTTCAGTAATATTGGCACGCGTACAATAGAAGGTTCGCCATCACTGTGCTGGAGCATTACTCATTCATTTCAGACCTTAATTATTATTATTATTATTCTTTCATCCATTATGAGGTAATCTCATTACCCTTTCCTTCATATATCACCATGTCAGGATCCTCTCCGTCCGACCCAGCGAGTTTTCCAATTTTAATTTCTCTAATTGCGTCATCTATTTCACTTCCTGTCGTTTTCCCCTCGATTATTTATAAACTTCTCCTCACTCCTCCTAACGCTCTCTCTCACTTCCGACGTCTTCACAAACTTTTTTAATAACGCCCCTTTTCTCACGCTTCTAATAACTGAAACTGTTTCGGTGAATAACGTCCTCCTTTCTTTTTTCGAAAACCTCTTTTTATCGCTTTTCCTACGTTTCCTCTTGTTTGGTTGATTCTTTTTGCTTCGGAATTTTTCCTCCCGCGCATTCTTTAAAATTCTTTTCCGTCTCGTTTAAAAACTCCTTCCACGCTCTTTTTTCTTTGATTCTTTTTTATTTATTCCAGCGCCACTTATTTCCATTAATTTCCTTTTCATTTTTAACTGCTTCATTCCACGCTCTCTTATTTCTTAGCATTCAATGCCATCGCGATAAAAAGTTTTTGGTTTTTTTTTGCACTCGTTCACAATCGACTGTTTGTATAAGGTGTGCTGCTTTATTTGAGAGAGAAGAATAAAAGGAGATTTTCGAAAAGAATGAATTCAGAAACGAATTTTTCTTTTCGTATTTTTATCGACGGAGGAACTGCGCGACGTATCGAAACTGTCTAGGAGAAAACGTCACCGAAGTATTAGGATGAGGAGACGGAATTAGTCTTCTCTATATATATGGCCTCAAACATATATAGTGAGCCAACAGTTATTTTAAAAAGTATATATTGAAAGTTGCTTGGTTATCTACTCTTTGTAGATAATCTATAAACGGATGCATTGATTGTTACATAAAAAAGAAAAGGCATACATTTCAATAAAACGGAACAAAAAAAAATTATAAACATAAAAGTTCGCGATCAATTATCGTTGTGCATTAATTTCTTCTCTAATAAGAGTTTTAATATGAAGATTTCTGACTGACTTCGCAAAACTTTTTGCGGGTACTACTAGTTAGTAAATAAACCGGAAACGGATAGAGCAGTGGTTCTCAACCTTTTTTTGTCTGCGTCACCCCATGTTCAGTTATGCGTCACCCCGTTTACAGTTCTATTACCTTCAAGTCACTTTTGAAGATAAATTAGGCTTTCCCAACCACATAAAGATAAAATTTTTAAATAAGCGCATGTATTTATTCTCCTGATTATTTTTATAAGCCAGGATATGATACGCTGTGAATTTATCAAATATTCGCGTCACCCTTCAATAAACCTCGCGTCACCCTGGGGTGTCATGTCACCCCGGTTGAGAACCACTGGGATGGAGGGATTGATATAATCACTGGCCTCTTTATAAGGGAAGTCAGCTTAGAAAGATTGGTCGAAGGGAATAGGATGTAAGATTACATAGAATGGCAAATGCTGTGGGACTTTTGAGTGCATATCGACAACATTGAACAGTTCTTCGAGAATACATATTTAAGATAAATTAAGTCAAAAAGTTATTCTTATCATAAAATCACCAAAGAAAAATTTCACGGTAGGTCGATATTTGGTGGAACTCCATAACAGGGAAATGAGCATAATTTGAAATAAAAAAAAACAATCTGCATACGATATTAACAACTTTGTATTGCTACCGCAAATTTAAGTCACACGACCCGTTTAGACATCTTATCGTGGTTATGTATTAGAAAATACCCCTTCACAGAAAGTGTATTAGAAAACAGTAGATTTCTCCTAATGTGGTTAAATGGGGCTCTGTTTAACTTATTACATTAAGCGGGTTGATAACAATTACCGGCAGCCTTAACATTAAGTTTAGGATTTCAACGTTTGATTACAGTAACATGCTGGCAATGATAAGCAGCATCTACAATAACTTTACAATAAATTCTGATAAAGCGCCACATTTTTATAAATTAATTGATATTATAGATATCAGCGATGATATTCAGTGGGTCTTATATCGCATATTATCATAGCCGAGTTTAAGGTGGCGTTGATATTACTTAGCAGAGTCACGCACGATGATGACTCCGAGGCACCCGAGACCTCTTCCACTAGAAACCTCGAAGGACGAAAAAAAATGAACTCCGAAACAACTACCACTGTCGAAACAAAAAAAAGAGAACTTGTCGTCGAGATTTTTTTCTCTTGCCACCTGCCTTGACGAGCAACTTGTAACACCACTGGCTGTAAATAAATAAATAGCTCGATAAATTTAGCCAGTGAGGAGAGAATCGCCGAGGGAAAGACTTTTAAGAGAAGAGCAAGAAAGAGATATGGGAAAGGAACGAAAAAAGGCGATTCTAAAATGGGGAGGAAATAAATTCCTTAAAAAAAGGAAGCATTCGAGGAAAAGTACTTGAACACGTCTGAAAAAGGAGAGCACGTGCGTTTTTCCCGACTCCCTTCACTCCTTCTCCTCCCTACCTCTTCTCCTTATAACTCCTTCACCTACTTCCCTACTTACGTCCTCCCTCTTCCCGCGGCCCTCAAAAAACTTCCTTCCACCCCTCTCACTCTCTCCCCCTCTAACAATCCTCTTTTTTCTTTTTACCTCTATTTCTTCTCCCAAACTCCTCTCTTCACCTTCTCACCTCTCCTCCATTATAAACCATTCCCGCTTTTAGCCTTCAGCCCCTTCTTCCGTCTCCTCCCCCCTTTTCTCCCCCTCCCTAACCCTCCATCCCTTCCACCCTTTTCCCCATCTCTCTTGTCGCCCTCTACGCCCTTAATCTCTCGCTCCCGTAATCCCCATGATCCCAGCCTGCCTCGCTCCCCCATCCTCCCGTCATGCCCTCCTCTCCAACCTTCACCTCCTCTTCTTCTCTACCTCCATATCCTCCCAATCCTTACTTTTTATTCCCGTTTCTCTTTCCCCCCTTCTCCTCCCCCCCCTCCCCCCTTGCTTCCCTTCCTCTCTCTTTCTCCCTCCTTCCCCTCCCGCGTTCCTCCGCACCCCATAATCCTCCTCTGCTTTGCTCCTTTAGTACGTTTATCTCCGCTCTTGTTTTTCCCTATTTCCCCTCCTCTCGCCCCCTCTCTTTCCTTTATTCTGTTTCGCCGTAACCATCTACATAATCTCCCTCCCTCTATCTCCTCCCTTCTCTCTACTTTTCCATTCTCCCTTTTTCAACATTCATTCCTCTCTCCCTCCTCTCCCGTTTCCTTCCTCCCTCCCTCCCCATCTCTCTTTCTCTAACTACATTGCCCTCTCCTCTCTCTCTCTACTCCTTCCCTCTGTTCTCGTCTTCTACCCCTTTCCCACTCCATCCCTCTTTCTCCATCTCTGCTCCACTTTCTTCCACTCCTTTTCTCTATCTCTCCCTTCCCTCTCTATTGCAACCTCTCTGTCCCTCTCTTTCTCTACCTCTCTCCTCTACCTCTCTCTCTATTGCAACCTCTGTCCCTATCTTTCTTTCTTTACCTCTCTCTTCTCCCTCTCACTCTCTCCCTTCATCTCTATCCCCCTCCCTCTCTCTCTCCCTTCCTCACTCCCTCTATCCTCCTCTCTCTCTCCTCTGTGTTCCTCCATCCCTCTCTTTCTTCTTCCATCTATCTCTCCCTCTCCTTCTATCCATTCCTCTCTCCTCGTTCCCTCCTTTCTCTGAATCTCTCTACCTCTCCCTCTCCTCTTTGGCACGACATCTACCCTCTTCCATTCCAACCTACTTCCATGCCTTCTTCTCCCCCCTCCCTCGCATCCCATCATTGCTACTTTCCTTTCACATCCTCTCCTTCGCTTTCCCTCGCTCCTCTCAGGATCCCTCTTCCCACCCACGCCGTGCTCTTTCCCTGCTCACCTCCATTCTTGCTTCCTCCTCACTTACTATTCGTCCCAGCTCTTATCTTCCTCTCTCCTCTGCCCTTTCAATCCGCCCCTATACACACTCCTCCATTTCCCCTCAAACCATTCTCCTCTACTCCTCTCTATTTGCCCGACACTCAATTCACTTTCCCCTTCGCGGGACCGAGTTGCACTCGAGGCACAGAAAAAAAAGAAGTCTCTTTTTTAACTAAAAGTCATCTTCATTCGATCTCGAAATTCTTTTGTTCGACGTTTAACCAAAGGACGTAAACACAGACGCGCAAAAAGTAAACATTAATGAAAGCGTCTTTTTTTTTACCCGGCGCTTTTTTTATCGTCGTCGCCATCATCATCATCATCCATTCGAAGCGCCCGCAATTCTTCGCCGCATAACGCTCTTCTTTTTATCCTCGTTCCCTCTTTTTTTTACACGAGCGTAATGCACGGCGTTTTGTTCTTGTTTTTTTTTAATTTTCCTTTTTTTTAAAATATGTCTCGTCGTCAAAGCATTTTCCTCCGCACCACCTGTTCTCCCGACGACGCCCTTCTTCCTCTCTCTCTCTCTTTCCATAAAGTCCTTCCAGCGGTATCCGGGATCCGTCTCTTGTTCTTCTTTTATTTTTCCCTTCTATTTTCGTAATATACGCCTTTCTCGGCGGACTCCCTTCCCTTTATTCCTTTACCAGCCTTCGCCTTACGCTTTCCAAGCCTTACCGACCTATTCTTCTCTTTCTCACTCTTCCTCCGACCAACCTCCCCCCTCTCTCTCTTTCTCTTCATTTCTTATTACGCTCACCCTCTTCGCTGCCTTCTCAATACCCATTTTAGAAAAAAAAAGAAAGAAAAACGCCGTGACCGCGTTATTCTGCATTTTTTCTTCTCTCTCCCATTTTTCTCCTTCCTCGTCGTCGCTGTCCAGGTGCTTCCGCACGACGACGCTGCATTACAAAGATTAAAGAGATCGTAAAGAAGATGGCAGTGACCGCTCCGAGGTATTATTTTTTCCTCTAGCGCGTTTTATTCTTTTCCTTGTCCTCGATAAAAGGAACTCGGAACGGATTCGACGAGAGCGGAGATTAAAAAGAGAATATTTTTCGATTGGTTCGAAGGAAGGCGAGGGCTCGAATAATTAATTAAGCTCTAGATTGGGAGGTTCAAAAGAGAATTATCGCCTTACGGTTAAAACCGAATCCACGCGATACGTCTCTCAAATAACGATAGAAAGTTTTAGTTTTCAAAGCGATTGCCATCTAGTAATAGTTTACCTTTTCACCTCGTAAACAGCGGAATTTAGAGTTCTCTGCAATCGACCCAATACAGCCTGACACGATTCCAGAATCTTGCCATCTAAATTCTGCAAGGTTTAATACAAATTTATGCAATAAAACTCTACAATAGAAAATGCGAATTTCGACTATATAACCGTCGTCATCAGTGGTGATTCATCAATGGTAGAGTCTACTAAAGATAATAAAACTTCTTTTTTCGAATTTACGATCGGTGAACCACCACTGAAGACGGCTGCTTTGTAGCCGAAATGCGAATCTGGCTTTCCCAACCTTTTTACTACTACTGCACAGACACATTAGCCAATCTGAATAATGGGATTAACAAGTTCAAAAGTTTCTGGTATAATATTAGAACCGAAATCATAATGTTATCACCCAAAATACTGCATTATTTTTAACTAACTTATATGTAACCATAAATACCAATAAATTAATTTCGTGATCTGATTGCTCTCTAATTACTCGATTAATTTTAGACAAGTAAACCCCATGACTCAGAAATAAATAGAATAGCAAGTTATGGAAGATTAATGCGTAAACAACTCTAACCACTTTATGAAGTACAGATTGATAGGTAAATATTTAATTGGTTATATCGTTTTTATCCGCGTATAACTTTTGTTTTTGTTTTTCTGCGTTTGAGATTTAATAATTCATAGATATTGATTCGCTAAACAAGTTAAAAATGTGGTTTTGCAAAACGCTCGATTGCTTTACAAAGGATTCGAGAAAATGCTTGACTGTTCGTGAATATTTAAATGATTATATTGTTTTCACCCGCGCTTAATTTTCGTCTTTGTTTCCTTACGTTTCAGATTAAATAATTTTTAGATATAGCTTGGTTAAACAAGTTAATATAATATAGTCAGGGGCCTCACGATCGCCCATGTGTAAGTCTCTCATTGGCCGCCCGTGTGCAAGTCTCCCATTTGCCACCAATTTCAGGCGTTCTTTACAAAAATGTAAAAAAAATGCCTAATGGTTTGATAAATTTTCGTAGCCAATAAATATGAAAGAATATACGGCATATTATACTACAATCCGCATTACCGTTTAAAATATTGTACGTATCTGACGATAAATCGGCCGCCCCCGTTGTTTGACCGCCCGTGTGCGTCGCACACATCGCACATACGGACTGTATATAGTTTAGCAAAACGCTCGATTGTTTTGCCAAGGGTTCACAAACACCGTCAATATTAACTACAATTGTCATGTTCAAATCCACTTTCGTCATTGAAGCGAACAACACATTCAGCTTTAATTTATCATAACCTCGTAGCGTCAACGCTAATTAAAAAAAAAGCCACAAAGAAAAAAAAACGAAACCGGAAAGCCACGAAACCAACGGAATCCAGTCTCGAGAACCCGCGTACTCGAGGGCGACCGCGCTCGAATTCCTCGGCTAGCTGAGGCTGACAGAACAAAACAAATGATAAATTTCCTATTACATCCATTTCTTACGGGGATCTGCCGAGACAAAAAAAACTGCAACCTAGACGAAACAAATAAACTTCATTGTTCCGAATCGGAAACAATACTTCGCTGCAGTTGTGTCAAACCTGGCCGACGTGCGCTATTTCGCGCAAGGATCGATTTTCCGGCGTTGCCCCCCTATCCACCCTTCCTCCTTACCCCTTCGCCGAAACTCATCCCTCTCCCCCAACGCTACTCCTCTCTCTCCTCATCCCCTATCACCCCTTTTATCCCTTTCCCCCCACTCTTCCTCCTCCTCCCGCCACCAAAAACCCATGATGCCCTTCATCGATTCTAATCACGGAAGTCTCTTTCAACATCGAACCGTTCACACGTCTATTACTCCGTCGCATTGGGTCGCGAAAAAACCATTCCCCCGATCCTCAAAGGGGCAGTCGGACGTAACGGCTAGAAGAAACCGCCGCCAGGGAGCGTCCCTATGGATCTTTTATTTTTTTAAATTATCATTTCTCCCTCCCGCGCGCGTTGGTAAATATTAATCATTGAATACGTTCGGAGGAACACAACTGCGGCTTCTTCTTGTGTTAGCCCCCAGATTCATTTCGAACGCCCGCATGCCTCCGGACTCTTCTTTCGGGGCGGTTGTATACTCGATACATATACATATAGTATATACTACATATATACCGCCATTCGCGTCTCTCTCATTCCGCCGGAGTTGGCGCCAAAAACGGTTACAATCGCACTCCAACGATTGAGAGGGGATTCCTCTCCCCCCCTCCCCCTCTCCAACACACACCATCCCACTCCCAATTTCTCTATCTCCCTCTCCCAACTCTCTTGCACGTAAATTCCCTCGGTTCCCTCTCTCACCCTACTCCCATCCTAATTCCCCTTTTCTCTTCTTTCCCCCCTTCCCCCTTGTTCCAGAGCTCACCCCAATCTCCCCCACCCCGTCTCTCTCTCTCTCACCCCAATCTCCCCTCGTCCTCACGTTCCCCGCCGACTACATTACACCTTTCCTCACCCCTCTCTAAGTCATCCCTCTCCCTCTATCCATCCAACTCCCTAAACACTTTTTCTCTCGTCTCTTCCTACCCTCTTTCTCTCTCTCTATCCTCCTCTCCCTCTCTTCCGCTCCATCCCTCCCTTTCTTCCGTCGCTTCTCCTCTCTCTGCCATTACCAATCTGTCTCTGTCACTTCTCCCGGTTCCTTCTCTCTTACCAATCCTTAGAATCCTCTCTTTCCTTTTGTCAATCTTAACTCTCCCCCTCTTTCTCTCTCTCTCTCTCTTCCGCTCTGTCTCCCCTTTCTTTCATCATTTCTCCTCTCTAACATTACCAGCCTTTCCTCTCGTTACCTCTTCCTTCTCCCTTTCCAGTCCCTACAATCCTCTTTCCTACTTTCGTCACTCTTAACTCTCTCCCGTTCCATCTCTGCATTTCTCTCGTCATTTCCCATCTCTTACCATTTTCAACCCGTCTCTTCTCTCCCTACAATCCTCTCTCCTTTTCTCACTCATAGCTCTGTCTCCTTTCATTTCTGTCTCTCTCTCCCTTTCACTCCTTCACTCTCCCGCGTCCTTCTCCTCTTACTCCTCTACTATCTCAACCTTGTTCTCTCTCACTCGCCCTCTTCCTCCCTCTTAACCCTCATACTTCTTTCCATCACCCTCTTCCCTCTTTTTACCCTCTCTCTCTCTCTCCCTCCTACTTCCTCCTCCCCTCTCTCACGCTCTCCCATCAACCCCCTCGCCGCCGCGTCGCATGGTTGTGGCTGCGCGTGCCCAGGAGAGAGAGGGGAGGGAGGGGGAGGAAACCTCCAGTCGAGGGGTTAAAGGGGAGGTTGGGGAAGGCTTTGTAGATATATGAGGGAAGGGTGAGGGAGAGAGAGATAGAAAGAGGGGAGGACGCCTCCTCCGCCGCCGTAGAGAGTGAGGAGGGGGGAAGGAGGGAGAGGAGGGAGAGACGGGGGTGCCCGGGAAGGCGATGGGCGGGTGGGGAGCCTCACAGTAGCTGCAGTGGCGTCGTCGGATGCTGTGCTTCCGCCGCCTATCCATTCTTTCCTCTGTCGACCCACTCGTCGCCGCCTCGTACTGCATCCAGAACCTCTCCTTCTCTCTCCCTCCCTCCCCCCACCGCCACTCTCTCGCTTCCCATTCCTTCCCCCTCCGCGAACACGCGCACGCATTCGTGCGTGCCTTTTTCCGCCAGCCATGTGAATTCCGCGGTGGTGATCATTTCGCGGGGGATTTTCACTCGTAACACGGGTCACGGTGTACTCGGGATTCCGCTTGTGCTCTTCTTGAAGGGGGAGGGGGGTGGGCGCCCTTTCTCTTCCTCTTCTTCCTTCCCCCCCCCGCATTTAAACCACCGACGACCTCCCTCCACACCCCCCTTGTCACGCCGCTCTTCTTAACCCCTCTCCCTCTCTCTCTCCCTCTGACCCATCTACCCCCTCTCTCCCTCGATCCCACACGCTCGCACAAAAAAAACCGCGTTTTGCGAAGCCTGCTGAACCTACAACCACTCCGTGTTTGTTTGCGAGTGGCTCACCCGGAATTTTCTCCCTCCTCCTGCTCTTTCTCCTCCTCCACAAAAACACACTTATACACACACACACACACTCTACGGTGCCTCTAGAACTCTCTCGGACTGCCGGTCTCCAGCTCGTAACCGGTCGGGGGCACTCTTGTGGAAGGAGCTGCGTGTGGAGCTGCCCTCCTCCTCCCCCCCTCCCCCAAGCGCCGCGCCGCCGCCCGCCTCGCCGCCTCCACCCCCTCTAAGGTTCCTATCTTCGCGACCCTCGTCCCGTGAAGGTAAGGGTGAATGGATTCTGTTCACGGAAGTCGTGTTTTTTTTAAAGCCACCACCCCGTAATGCGGGAACGACTGACTTCCTCCTTTTTTTTGTGTGGATTAGAATGTAGTACTGATATCTCGCGATATTTGTGTATGTGTGAGATATACGGTATACAATATGCCTGTACCTATGCAGGTGTATGTGAATGTGTGTGTGTATATGTATATATATGTATGTATATATATGTATGTATATATATGTATATATATATGTATATATATATGTATATATATGTATATATATATATATATATGTGTGTATATATATATATATATACACACACACACACATATCATATAGATAATTCTGTTCTTCCTAAAATGCATGCTATAAAATATGCGAGGCGTATACACCATATCATTTGCATGAAACGTGATGTAATCGATACGCCGGTTCCATTTTATAATAAAAACAAAACTAATTTGCATTCAGGCGGAAGATCCACATCTTCTGCAACCGCACCATTCACCATTTACGCACGCACGATGCACGAGAGAATTATTGCGTCATTAGAAAAAAATATTCCACGGTTCGGATGTGATGATTTTTTTAACGACGCTTTACTTTCAATTTATGGAAAACAACCGACGTGCTTGGGTGGCGCATAACAGAGTATAACCATTTCGCTGGTATATGCAACATGGAATACGAAGAAAAGTGTACTTACGTGCATGTGATTTAATAGATAACTCTTTCGTATGTGTCAAGCATTGTAGCGTGATTGCACTGTAGAATACTGCATGAAAAACGAATGTTACACAATTATAATTTAACTAATCCCCAAATTCTGAGATGGAAAAATCTTTCGACGGAACGACTGACCAGACAATGAGCTGTTTTCACGTCAAAAAATTCGACCTAATTGCATTAAAGGTGTACCGTGTCTCGAATGATATAATTTAATTTTACGTATTATAATTTTCATATAAATTTAAAATCGTGAATTTCACCGATACTTTGTCTAGATTTTTCAATCGGCAGGAGTCAAGTCATTGAGGTTAGAACGTTCCAAGCCACGGGAACGGATTAAAACGCAGAAAAATTTAAACAAACTCGAGCAAAATGAGAATCCGAAGTGGACACAGCGTATCGAAATGCGGCTCCATCCGAGACTACCACGTTGTAGCCCCTCCACCACGTCCAACACACGCTCGATAACTATCCTCCCTCTCTCTCACCCTCTCTTTCTCTCCCTCCCTCCCTCCGACATTCTCTCTGTCTCATTCCTAAACATCTCTCTCTCTTCCACGTTCTCATTCTATCTCCCTTTAAGTATATAGACATTTTTTCAATTATTACGTGCTCTTGTAATTGCGCTGTTTTCTTCGACCTTAGCCTTGAGAAAGCAATCGATGTTCAAAGACTCGCATCTGTATCTCTCTCTCTCTCGCGAGCCATCTATTTTTTCTTCCCTTTATATTTTTCTCTTTCTGTCTGTCTGCCTCTCTCTCTCTCCACTACCTCCCTTTATAAAATCAACTCCTTTTTTTTGCCCACGGCCTCCTCTCTTCATTTTTTCCTTCACTCTTCTTTTCTCATACACTGTCTTCCTCTCCATCCCTCTCCTCCACCCCCTCTCTACCCTCTCGACTCTCCCATCTTTCTCCCCAACTCTCCTCTTTCCTCTTAATATTTCCTTCCCAGTACGCTCCTCTCTCTCTCTCTCTGCGTCTACTCCCCCAAATCTAATCCTATCGCTCTTGGTTCCTTTATTTTCTTCCTACCCGTTTAATTTATCTGTTCTTTTATGCGAGAGAATTATCGAACTCGTCTCATGGCTGAAAACGAATTCAAGAATTCAAGCGCTTTAAATACCAAATAATAGACAAACGTACTTATCTCAGGTATCTCCAATAGGATCTATTTTCGATGAATTACCACCAAAGACGGCTGCATTGTAATGCGCATCTGTTTTTTTCTTAACCTTGTTGTGGCTATTGGAGATACCTGAGATAAGTGCATTGTTCAAATTTTTGACATTTTGGGGTTTGTTATTGAATTTTACTCTTTTATGTATAAATAAATTCGTAAAGGATTACTAAGACGAGAAAACATTGCGATGCTCACGTTAACCCATTTCTACGACAATATACTCACGTTCTCCCATAGTAGTTCCTCCATTTTTCCCATTTCATGCTTTAAATGACATCTATAATTCGTCCTTATTTCTGATTCTCTTGTTTTTTGGCGCAATCTTGACCTTTAATTTTTGTTCTCTGAATGACTGTTTACGTGGCCCTAAACGCTTTCGCTGTGGTGCTCCGGTTAATGTCTACGTGACTTTCTCTCGTAAAATTTTCAGATCTCTTTTCATAAAATTTTGAATTATTTAACGAATTCGGTCGAGGAATGTTCGGGATTGTTCGAGCCTGTGCGCACAAAATCCGGCCTCTTTAAGACCAAGAGGTTAGCTGAGAAAAATGTTTACGGAATAATCCGACCAATTTAATTTAAAAATTACTTTTGGATAAATAATAATTACAACTTACAATTATTTTCGGATAAAGGACCATTAAAACATTATTTTTTAAACAAAAACGGCAGTAATTCATCTAAATATATATTGAATCCGGGTCTTACTTTGTGCCGTTTAGGGATCAAAAATTTTAATCATATAAACAGCCAATTTTTACAACTAAACGTGATAGATAAACATGGAAAGCATTAAAAGAATGCTGGACTGAGGGCAGAGTCGGCCAAGCATTGAAGGGGGCCCGGATGCGAATATCAATTGGAGGGGGGAGGGCTATATTAATATTTATAGTAACAAAGGACGATTTATGAATCCTCATTTTAATATTATAACATTTACGGAGTATTTATCTATCGGAAATCAGTTTTCAAGTGATTTTTAGTTGTTTTTGCAAAATTTACACTCGATACTTGAATAACTGAGAACGTCTGGGACCCCCATTATTCGGGAGCCCGGAAGCCTCGCAACCGCCGCATCTCCCCTTTGGCCGGCCCTTACTGAGGGATAAAATATGTTTTATCAACGGGATTTCGTTGTAATAAAATATCTTGTTATACCTTTTGTCTTAAGCATATATCCTGTTTCCTTGATAATTTACAAAAATAGCTGCGCGTTTTCTCTGCCTGTTTTCTAAAAGATCAATCTTTTTATAAATTCGATTTCACAAATGTCTGTATAAAAACAATCAAATTACATTCTAAGGTGACGTAAGATCATTTCCCCTCGAAAACTGCCATGATTTATCTTTCAGTGAGAAAATACGTAGCGATAGCGAGATACACCCAATATGAATGAAATAAAATGAAATTAATTTTAATTCAGGACCGCATAAAATTAAATTTTATGCGTGTTGAGTACATGGAACGCATATATACTCAGCATGCATAAAATGTAATTTTAAGCGGTCCTGAATTAGGCGTTCACTATACTTTATGTTTGCATGTGGCATGAGAAAGCAGACGAACACGCGATTTTTTCCATATATTGAATTTGCGCAAAACGTTTGTGTCCAACGCGGTATTTTTCAGGAACGTAACCTCCGCGTTGTGCAAGGGACTACTATATAAACATGCCATTCATAAAAATTATCCAGATTTTATCAGTTTGAGTGGCGTAGCAATTTTTTCGTTTTAAAATATGTAAGAATTGATCTATGAATTCACGCGTCTACATGATTATTATAATATTAGGAATATTCAAATATTTCTTTAATTTATGCGAAAGTATGTTTATAATAGATAAGTATACGTAGATTTTTCAAGCTCCTAAAAATGCGAAATAATACTTGACAACACAACTACATTGTCATTCTTTTTTACTTTCAGCGGACTTCTTAAATATTTAAGTGTATTCATGCAAAAAATATGACTGATTTTTGTACGCAAGAGATTTTTAGATTTTTCACTACCAAAAACAAATTAAAAATTCAGTTGTTCCATAATTGAATAAATTAATCAATAAAATCTTTAAAATTAATATTTTTCGTTACTTCAACGAAATTAAGTTTTATTTATTGTTGTTAACTTGTTAATTCATATGTACGGACAAGTTTTGGAAACCTTCCACAAATAGCGACAGCTATAAAATTTCTGGAACTTTCTCGTAGTTTTACTTCGGATCTTTTGCACTCTTATTCAAAAAACACGAATTTAGCTTTGGCAAAAAAAAATTTCATGATGTGCCTCGATGAATGACGTAATCTAAAAAATTTCCCACGCCCTAATCCTGTAAGCGTAACATTTTCCCTTTCCTTCCATTCCGTCATTTTCGCCCCATCTATATAATTCTATTCATTTTTATGAGCTCTTTCCTGATTACGACTTTTTATTGGGTTGGAATTGTTCCAATACTCGGTTCGTCGCAATATGGAATCGTTACCAGTAATCCTGCACTCGATGTCGTCTGCCAATGTTTTTTTATGCTCCATTCTGGGTGAGACGACGCACTTGCGTATTATCCGGTTTCAAATACATATCTATCCCTCCGTCTCTCGAAAATAATAAAAAAATCGTAACCCGGTCTTAGAGCCGGTCGAATCGCTATTCGGAGAGTTCTTAGAACACGTAAGTCGCGTATAAAAGGTTTAAAACCGTTAATTCTGCAAATCGACATGCGGTTGCATTTTTGAACGAACTACTATAGGATGAGACGGGTCTCTTGGGGATGGAGATCATTTGCACCTACGGTTCTCCCGTCGCCCCCCCCCCCTCCCCCTCCCCGCGGGGAATATGCTCCCCCGCCCCCTCCCTCAGGGAGGAGAGGAGAAAGCGATGATGAGAATTCATGATCAATAGCAGGTCCTACCAACCGTCCGTTCCTCGCTTCATCGCCCATATTGTTCCCTCCGATGCCTTTCCTTTCTTCTCCTCCAGACTCTTCAAGAGTAGCGGCTTTCTTCCCGCTCCTCTTTTTTTTTACCTTTTAGTTAACGCTATTTCGGCAGGTATTCTCTCTCCAAATCTGTTATGCGTTCAATTATTTTATCCTTAAAAGCGTTCAGAATTTCTCTTCTCCAATCGCAGCTCCGTAAAAAATGTCTGAGATTGATTAAAAACAGAAAGAAGCGTTTTAAAATTTGTGGAGTGGTTCTTCGAATTCGTAATTTGAAGTTTAACGTGTAAGTGATATGTATGATTTTTCTCCTTCCGTTCCGATTGTTAATTGCGTCATTCATCTGGAGAAATTACGCAATAATTAGACAGGGGAATGTGAACGGCGTGCGAAAACCATTTTGGATAAGATGTAACAACAAATTTGGGAATACGCTGTAAAATTCGGAATGTTTGTAGATGAATAGAGAAATATCAATTCGTTTCGACTGATAATTAGCACTCACGTTTCATTTGCATAAAAGCCAAATACCAATGTAATCTTAGAAAATATAACTAATCTGAGCTCAGTACTTTCGTTCGCGGCAGCGACAAAAATTCAAGTCGATAAACATTTTTATGAAGGAAAGCGTTTCTAAATAAAAAGTTGCCGTTATTTGTTCGACGATAAAATTTCATTTTCGTGAATACGGTGCGTTAAGGCGGTTAAAATTCTCTTTATTCGAATTATCTTAGTGCTGTGGCGAGTAGTTTATTTTGTGACGCTGTAGCGATGAAGAGAACGCGCAATTCTAGCTAAAAGATTTAAAACTCATAATCGACATAATAAATAATCGGAAACTGAAGCGTAAAAATGTGAATTTACTTACGAACCTATTCGAAGGAAGTACGAGCAAAACCTACAAATTAATTCTGTCCTCGTGACATTACACCTCTACTCTCATCGTACTACATACATACACTTAAACCAGAGGTGTGGAAGAAGCATATTTGCAGAATCTCATAGGAAGCGAGGTTTTGTAACAAAAGACTTGGCAGATGCAGCGATAAAGCACGCCGAGCCTGTTACTTTCGGTTATTTAGATCGCTAGTTTATCCGCAGAGAGAAGTCGTTTGAGTAACATCATCCCCGAGATATGAAAAAGAAAAAAAAAGACGTAAAAGAGAGGTGATCCGGGAGACGCAGACACTAAAAGCAGGAATTACTGTTACAATCCTATTGGATGAGATAGGTTTGGGAGCCATTAAAAAAAAAAAAAGAAGGCGTAAGCATTATAGGCGTAGACTTTTATCTAAATTGAGAACGGGCGATTTCAGTTACTAGGAAGTTCGCTTCGGCTTAGGACTAAAAGATTAAAAGGGCCGATGAGATCGTCGAGGATTAGACGGAAGAAATAAAACGCGTTTTTTTTGTGTAAGTCCTCTTCTTTCTTTCTCCCGAAGGCGATTTGCGAATATAATGGGAATGTCTCGAGTCGGATCGGGGATTATCACTTCCTGCCTCCAACCATCACGTACCTCTTTACTATTTTCGTCCCAGGATACCAGAAATGCGTTCACTTTGTTTTTTATTCTGCAGACTGTTTCGCTTTTGGAATTCTCTGAAACGAGGCCTCAGGTGCGGCACGCTGGGAAGATTGTTCCGAATTTTCCGATGGCGAGGGAGTTTCGCTTCGTTTTTTTTTTTACGACGAGCGAGTGTGATTTTTTTATATCCCAGCAATATTTTCGTTTTGTTGACAACCAATAGTTCCGTTTCATTGTTAGCTGCCGTTTCGCATCGGGTTCCACGTTATACTATGCTGCCAACGTCAAATTTTCTTTTCGAATAATCATTCACGTATGTTCGCTGAAAAGTGAACGTTCGACCAATTATATTAGTGTATTAACTTTTAATTATTAATTTACGATTATTATTATATAGAATAAACGACAACATCAGTTGAGTCTGGAATATAATTTTGAAAAAACAGCCAATATATCATAGGTGCAAGGTGACTACAAAATAATTATGCAGAAATTAACGAGTTTATTTTTTTAAAATCATTTTAAAACTTAGACCGCTCAATTCTACCAGAAAGTTTACGCCCTATGATACAAATCGTTCTTTCCTCTTTATTAGATAGATATTTTATCTTCTAATTTTTCCAATACATTAAATTATTTATTGTATTTATCGTTAAAATTCTAGTCTTCCTCAGCTCTATCATTGCTTTCTCTTGAAGGTTGCTGGTTACTGGTACGGCCAGGAAATTATTATTTACGAGTTGCGTAAGCAGCTTAAAAGTCACTCAGTTGTCAAGTTTTTATATGGAGATGAAAAGCCATTTGGCATTCATGGGAATATAACTTCCAAACTTATACCATTCAGCGCTGTCACAAGTATGTTTACGAACATATAAAAAGAAATGTAATCACCGGTTTACATAGAATTTGCCTAAAAATAATTAAAATCGTTAAAATTACATAAACTGTATTCTTAATTGAGTGAACTGAAATTTTTAATAGATTTTTTTGGTAGAAAACTAAATATTTATTCTCAAACTTCGGATTTTGTAAGATCTAATAGCTAATTCATATAGAAAAGTCAAGACAACATTTACTTTGCTCTTTAATGTGAAAAATGTAATTAAGGCCTACAGATTAATAAAATAGGTGTTGCATGACATGCTGTAACCACAATCAACTGAATGCTAATTAATTGTGTGAATTAAATGATAACCCACACCACTTTAAATTTTTACAAACATGGACTATGATTCCAATTTTTATTTTTTCATTTTAGAACAACATTTGTCTTAAAATCTCGTCATATAATTTTGTTTTTTTGTCGACGTTAAATTCTGCTGAAACGTATGAACTAGCAGCAACACAAAATAAGAATAAAATGAAATAAACAATTCCATCGCTCTTACTTTTTACATATTATTTAATTACATAATTAATGAGATTCAAGTCAGCAAAACGGGCGAATCGCATTTATAATGGAACAGAAACTTCTAGAAACTCAAATATTTTAGAGGATCTTCCACATCATTCAGTGCTTATCCAAAATTTTTTCATTAAAAAGACGAGTTTAATATAAACATAGTAAAATATTAGTGATTCATTTACCACCTTAAATTATTTTAGGGTAAACTATGTCATGTTGCGAAATAAAAGGCGACATATAACCATAAGCGCAGACACAGAAAAGTCATGATAAGTCTTAGCTATACAATAATTTTCACCCCGTAAATTGAATGATCTTGTTGTGTTAGTGGTTAATTTATTTAAATATTGGCTGGAAGCCAATATTGAAGCAGCGCTTTCGTAAGAGTACATTTTATCAGCGACATTATTCTCTCCGAGACGAATGAAAAGAAACGTTAAACATCAAGATAAAACATATAAAAACTCGCTGAAGGAAATTTTGTAATGATTATCAGCTTGTATAATGGAGCACTTGTCACCATAGAGATGCAATCACCATCAATTGATAGTTATCATTAACCCAAACAAGGGACAGTTCAGATATGCAAAGCACGTCCGTTATTTTTTCGTTGAAAATTTTTTATCAGAAGGTAACTTCGAAGAAAAAGATATATCTCGCATGTGATTTCCCAAAAAATCGATTATCTGCTTTAGTATAATGTAAAATCGTATGTATCTTTAGGATGAATCGTACAGTTTTGTCTTG
This sequence comes from Uropetala carovei, assembly GCA_036926305.1. Lineage (NCBI taxonomy): Eukaryota > Metazoa > Arthropoda > Insecta > Odonata > Petaluridae > Uropetala > Uropetala carovei. The sequence continues at coordinate 8,204,901 of JAXCHB010000169.1, forward strand.
ATTATGCTAAACCCTAATAAGGTTTCGATTTAAAGTGATAAGATATACTTCTGAAATAAAAAAAATCGTTTTCGAAGCCTTATTTGTGACACGGATTTTTCGAAAATAGCCTTAAAGATATGGAACGCTAAAGGTTGTTTATGAACGTCTTCTGAGTCTACATAAACAACAAACATGTGATGCCCAACAACTGGCGGACACAAACACAGACCCATGACATGTTTGCGAGGAAAATAACAATGACGACACACCCTCAGCCGAAATCCAGCGAAATACGAATTACATCACAGAAGTTGTTTGAGAAACGGTTTGACAAAGGCTGTGAGCAGATATTGATCTGAATTTGGGTCTTAATGCATAAGCAGTTTTCGTGTACTGTTAAATAAGACGTTAATTACTATGTGAAATGGAATTCGAAGGATCTTAATCTAGAATAGATTTTTGCCGATTCATGCAGGAAAAGTATCGGCACCGCTTGAAATCGAGTGCTAATTTAACCTTTACGTTATAATAAAATGTATAAACGGTCGCAATAGATGTCACGCTATATTTAAACACATTAAAATCCATGTTTATTTATACACACATATTTCTTAACTAAATATATATTTATTTCCATAAACCCCCAATAGTTTAGGAAAAAGGAGAGAATGCGTTAGTCGTAAATCGGTTGGTACATTATAATCTGCATTGGCAATACTAATGCCTTACTGCTAGCGTTCTTAACACGTAGGAAAAAAAAACAAATTTTACTGTCTGAAAAGTGCATTTACCATTAAAACCGAGTACTTTCGATTGTTTCTGTCTGTCATATAAAGCATCGCCTGGTACGATTTTACAGCAGTTTACTATGGTGAGCCATGAAAATTTTGTTTCCCATAACACTAAAACACGAAAACGCATTCGCTGCAATGTAATCGCGGGTTTAAATGGGTTCTCAAAAAAGATTCATGATCACTTGGGTAAACATTTGCTTTGGCCTTCAGGAACCAGTGGCACGGCGTACGTGATCATTCGCCATCAGTTGCCAGAAAATTGCTCTTTGTGCTTCGCAGTGACGGAAACCCTCGTTAAAATCTCGGTCCCATTACTTGAGTTACAACTCGCGCTGAATTGAAAACAAGTTTTTAAATCGCTTTTTCTAAATGACGTTTTAGCGTGAATTTTTAATCGCTTTAAGCGGCAGGACTTGAAGAATGTCGGGCGCAATAACGTCCACGGTGCCTGGAAATTTAAACGAGGCACCTACTTTTTTAAATCCTATTTTCCACATTCCTTGTACATAATGCATTCCAAGATCGTTGTTCGTTCACGTGTAATATTTCAAATACCGCACTAAACTCGCATTTTAATGTAGTTATACACTAATATTATCTAACTTTTTGGAGAGCTAATGCTGAAGAAAATACTTCGAGGATTGGTTGAAGGTTGCCAACAAAAAAGAATCAATTCTCCAAAATGTTGTGCTAGCTTTCATTAAGAGTAGACCGGAAGTCGTTTAATCGTTTTATTTTAAACAAAGGAAGCAATCTCAAAAAGGAATAACCGACATTTAATATCATAATTATCGAAACTGGTCCACGAAAATCATCAACGCACTTGAAAAATAAAACATATCTATACGATACCCTGCTTAGTGTGACAAAGGGTAAATTCGCGACCTCTGTAACTATATAGGGCATGGTGAAGGTGGCATTTGCCATAGGCGCCGCTTGTAAAAGGCGCCGATCGTCCTCGCAAAAAGTGCGAAAAGCTTATGTTCCCCATAAATATTATTTTAATACGTGAACGTTAATTTATATATGAAAGAAACGCAACTATCCTTTATTAAAACGCAGAAAAAATTATATCATACAAAACAAAGATGGCTCGTAAAATGTTGTGCCATATCGTCAAGGAACGTCTCTGAGAGAAGTATAATTTATAAACATTTCTTTGTATCGCCAACTCAGTAGTTGATTGGCGGAGGTCATTTATAAGAGTCGTTATAAAATTACCGAATCATGACGATTTTAACTACTACTGAATATATGCGCATGTTGAAAGTTTTTACGCAATCGTACGTCGGAGGATACATTTGTCGTGCAAGCAATAAAGTGAACTGCACAAAGACAATCGTGGGATGTTGTTTGATTTCTCAAACAACCATGAAAGCGTACGTATTTACACAGTATGTCAGTTTGTTCATTATCTCATATTCGCATGTATCTATAAACAGCAACTACAACTTTCTTAACTTAAAATTCATCTACTACCTATATATTTTAAAGAATTTGTTTGTATATTTGTTCATGAAACTCCTCCTAAACGATGAAAGCTAGAACAACCAAATTTGGTACAATTATTCTTTACATCCTAACTTGGTGAATGGTCAAGGTTTCGTTTCTATCCGTCACTTTTATTCAAAATGGCGAAAGATTTAATCATCCAACGTCACGTATTTTGCCGGGTATTTAAACACAGACTATTTTTAAGTTTCACTTTAAAAGTACTTTAAATCAGGGTACGAAGACGGGACTTGAACCCAGAAACGGAGGGAAAACTAAATTTTCATGTTCCTACTGTCGAATTAAAAATACGAGCCGAATTTGTTCAAAATTAAGGTTGTCACCACAGAATTTAAGGTTTTTTGAACATATAATTTTTCCTTGCCATGACAACCCAATTTTTAGGGATTTAACATGATAGCGTAATCCCAATTGCGTCGAGATGGAAGCTATGATTATTATTTATTGAAGTACATATGAAATTGCGTGAAATGCAATTTGGAACTATTAAAAAACTAATTATATCAGAATTATAATTATGACTGATATTTATATCGCTGTTGTAAAATGGCCTAATTGTTTAAAATTTCTATTATACGTAGTTAATATTTTATTTCTTTGTTAATTGATATAATATTTATCAATATAAACTTGACAAAGGATTGTTGACAAAAATTAAACAAATTCGCCCGATACGTACGTCCCAAAAGTATTCATACACATTATTAACATTGTTCCAATTATAACGACTCATTTATTCTGTTGTTGCGGTGTAAAGTTTGATCACGTGATATTTTAGCTTTGAAAAGTGTACAACTAATTGTAAGCAAAAAGTAAATTAGTTTTTGTTGACATGCGAGAAACAGCAAGAGCAGAACTAAACATTATTATAAAATTATTTGAAGAAAGTAAATCTTATAGAGATATTGGGGAAACTGTAGCAAGGAGCTTTGCAACTGTTCCAATCACAATAAAAAAATATATTGACCAATAAAGTGTAAAATAAATCTCGAAGTTGCCGTCCACCAAAACTAAGCAACAGGGAAAAACGAAACAATTTGGCAAAAGTTAATAAAAACCCAATTGGCTGCTGAGTTGGAATTGGAGTTTGGAAAATCCGTTGGCAATGAAACTGTGAGAAGAGCTTTACGGAAGCAGAATTTACATGGAAGATCAGCGATAAAGAAATTTTGGAACTCGGAAGTTAATAAAACGAAAAGATTGTCCTTTTCTAAAGAGCACCTAAATCGGCCACAGGGTTTCTGCAACTCAATTATTTTCAGTGACGAGAGTAAATTTAACATCTTTGAACTTGATGGTAAGCGGATGGTAGTGTGAAAACCAGGTGAGGCATTTAATAAAATAAATGTGAAAAAACTGTTAAGCATGGCGGCGAATCAGTTCTCGTATGGGGCTGTACGTGGCTGCTGGCACCGGAAATTTAATATTAATAGAAGGTATAATGGATAAAAAAACGTACTATACCTAAATATTTTGAAAAATAATTTAGCCACCAGTGCCGAAAAACTTGGTCTTATTGGTCGATACACATTCCAACAAGACAACAATCCCAAGCCTACAGCTTGGGATTTTAAGATGTGGTTCTTATACAACGTCCCGAAAATGCTGAAAACTCCACCCCAATCACCGGATTTAAATCCAATTGAACATCTATAGGAACATTTAGAAGAAAAAATAAGGAAACATCGCATATCAAGCCGTGTGGACCTAAAGAGGATATTGAAAGACGAATGGGAAGCCATCCCGCCTGAAATCTGCCAAAATTTAGTTTCTTTTATGCCCAAGTAGTAGTAGTAATTAGGTTTTTAGGTGCGTCAACGGCTAAGGTTATTTTGCACCGTCAAATTCTGTTAGAGAAAATCAACATACATCACAACATCCATGCCCGAAGCGGGATTCGAACCCGCAACCTTTGGGTTAGAAGGCAGGCGTACTGCCTACCCGTCTAACCCGGCCGTTTTATGCCCAAAAGGCTGCAAGCCGTTGTAAAATCAAAAGGATACATACATGATCGATATCCTACCAAATATTAAAACAAAAAGAATACGTTAGTTATTTTTACATATATTCAAGTAAAATGTTAAACATTTAACTGTATGAATACTTTTGGGACGTACGTACCAAGCGAATTTATTTTTTTTGTTAATGCCTAAGAATTTAAATAATGTATTAGAGCTATTATAATCACTAAATGAATATACTGTAAATAAAAAAATAAAACATTTGAATTATAATGTTTTAAAGCAATAAAATTCGACTTTTCTTTTAAACATAGGGGTGTGTGAATACTTATAGGACTAACTGTATAAATATATGCCATAATTTATCATCACAGAAAATTACAATGACCTTACAGAATACTTATTTAGAGTATTCGGATGTATTATGTTTGAAGCGTTTCGCTTTCTGAATGATTCGAATGATCGTACTAATTCTCCCGTTAAATTTTAACGGGCAATTCTACTAGTTTAAAACAAAAGGAATATATTACTATAAACGTGCGAATGAAATACCCGTAATATTTATGGTAACATTTCTGGCATACGCGTGTTGAAAGAGTTACAATACACGGTTTAAAAAGCAGCGATATATAAAAAATTAGACGGGAACGGCGTTTAACCCCCCCCCCCAGCGTTTATTTACCATTCAAGGATAAGGAAAGCCGAAGATACGAGTACGTTATGGAGCTCTTCCTATATGATCTCAGAAACGATACGCATGCATCTCCCTTTTTCTCAAAAGATTCCCCTCCCCCGTCCCGCAACAACATAAGGGGTCGGGAAAAACTCGTTTACTCGAAATTTCAGGCGCATATTTATGGCCGGATGCCCTTACCGACGCCAACGCTAGGAAGGGATTTGCACGCACACGCTGAGAGCAGGTGGAAAGCCCCGGTGGCGGCATTGATTTACTTCTGCGAAATTCGCCAGAGGTCTCCCCTGAAGGGCAGAGCGCCGCGATTGTGCCGTGTGCAATACAATATCAGTCGTGGGTGCCGTCGTGCAACCGTACGGGACCTCAAAACTTTTTCGTACTTGACATGCGGGCGAAGTGAGTGAAAATACTTCCCATTTGCACCGCAAATTTTACTTCTCTCTCTCTCTCTCCTCCTTCCCGTATTTCGCTCGGCATTTTTTTTTTGGCCCCTAGGGTTCTTTCCTAGAATTTCTATTGTCCGACGATGATGAGTTCTTTTGTGGCTAGCCATTCTTCATCACAGAATAATTTCGCAGACCCTTGCGTGGTCACTGGCAATTTTTTTTTACCCTTTCGTCTCTCCGGGTGATTTCCGGTATGAGAATATCCTCGTAATCCTTTGGGTGGATATGAGGCTTTGGGATGATTTCTGCGTTCTGGTTACGGTAGACGAGAAAGGATAGTACCGGAGTTCGTCTTTCCGAATACTTCACGTGAAGATTGGGTACTTACCGGCGTTCCTTTTTATTACTTTCGAAAGCGCCATTATTTCAATCCACTGACAAATAATTTTTATCACTTTTACCGTGTACGCACCAAACTCTAGTACAAGGGATTCCTATATCTCTCAGCGCCTCTAGGAATCTCTTCTCTTCATTTTAAGCGTGTAGAATAAATCGGATTTATTGCCATTTCTTTTACTTATGCGTAGCAAATGTGTTCAGCATTTGTGACGATTTCACCGTTATGTAACAATGCATTAAAAAACGGTGCAACATAAAGGTTCTTTCTCTGATAGCTAGCTGGATTGCAACATAAACCAAGCTCGCAAAGTTCGAAAGCAGTGCTTCTCAACCTTTTTCGCTCCACGGCACACCTTCATGCATGCTTAAGAACATCGCGGCACACCAAACCACCCCTAATTAATTTCACTGCGCAATTACTCATTTTTAAAGACAAAAAATTGGCGTAACAAGTAAAAGTCGCAGTTATATTAGATTGTTACGATTGGTAAAGCAACAATTGTATAATTTAATGTACATTAAATACATGCATAATTCATAAAAATTAAATATCTTCGGAGTGTGCGGCACACTAGTCCCTTCCTCGCGGCACACATGGTTGAGAACCACTGCGTTAGAAAGTGAAAAATTAGAAAAAATCTAAATAAATAAAGCTTATATGTACACATAAAAGCGAGCACAATCTTGCGTAAAAATTATTTCCCCGACCAGCTGCACTGCGATTAGGAAAAATTAAGATCGAAAGAAAAAAATAGGCTTATGTATTAAGGTATAATAAATTATTAATGAGATATAACAATACAGCTCTTCATTTACAACGTTGTAAGTTTGCGCCATCAAGGATTTTCTGACGACCCCGTGTAATCCCACACAACAAGGTGTGAAAACTTCGTGAATTTATGCTTTCGAAGTTTAAGCTGTTGCATTCAACGCGCAATTAACCTTTTGCATTAACCTTATCGTAATGTTACATGTCCTCCACGGCAGTTTTCCGCAACTTAATTGTATTTTAATGTAAATTGTCGTACGTTCCTTGAATATTGCTCTCTCTCTCCGTGTTTGCTTATATAACCGAGGGTTCCCAAAATACGGCCATCGTACGCATGCGACTCCGAGATAGTCTCGTGGAACCGACTGTCACGCATCAAAACGAGAATAAACAAAGCGCCTACCGCTAATTAATTCGAGAGAGAGAGAGAGCGATATCAAACATTTGACTCGTTCCCTGAACAATTCAACCAAATCCATTCCGCAAAAAGGTTAAGAATTTTTCCAAACGAATCAAGTACATACGGAAAGCGAAGGTAAAGTGCGGAACACGAGAAGGTCCTTTGAAATCCTCTGCACAAATAGCAGGATTTTTACCTTTGGTGAATGCATACTCAAAACTAAGCCGTTCCATCCGTGCGGTATTATGCGCGGTGTCACGGAAAAAGCATTGTGGCCCCACCGGTGTTTACCTTTTGGGGATATCTGATTTGAACAACTCACTGCCTCTTGTTCTCCTCGCTGACACTCCTCGTGTCCATTTATATAACACATTTGGCCGATGGGAGAGAAAAGAGAAATATTATTGGAGAGCGAGAACGCGAAGCGGGGTGTGGCTTTTGGCTACCGCTTCATTCTTCCTAAACTGGCATCCCTTTGTGTGCAAAGGCGGAGAGTAATGCCGCCATTTTTGATGCGATTTTTTGATCAAGTATTTTATTGTTAAAACACTGTCTAAAGGCGATAACTGGTCTAGAAAATAAAAACAACCGTGCAATTCCTATCCGATCATATGCTATACCTATTACGAATCCTTGTTGCCATTCAATTATATACACACAAAAACAGATACATTTGCATACGAGTATGCGTATTTAATCAGATATTTTGCACATTTTGCATGCGTATAACAGCGTAATTTTCACATAAACCAGTCACAGATATCTCTTACGGCGACAATGAATTTCAGAATTATTAAAATATCACTTGGTGAATGATGTTAATACTTTTCGAGCAATGTACAGTATAAATGTGAATTAAGTTGCAAAGAGATATTTTTATAAACGGAGTGCATAAAGATAGAATGATCCAGTATTTTATTTTTTACGATTCCTCTATTCAAAGAGGATACTGTTTTTCGAAGATCAATCTGAACTCTTCCAAATTTCTCAAAAACCTATTTCATTGATACGATAGCTCTGAAAAAAAAATAGACTTAGAAATTTCATTTTTACGCATTTGGTTCAATTGATGGATTGCTGCGAGAATTATACTCACCCCAAGATTTATTTATTAAGTTCGGACGATTTTTGATTGTTGTTAGGCGTTCTTTAAAAGGAAAGCGATAACAGTGGAACGCCTTATAGGCACTTCTCTTATGATCCGCTTAACAAATTTTGGTTAAATGTAGCATGAGAGATCCTCATTAAAATTAATCAACCAAAATATGACTTTGGGCAGCATCGAAGTCAATTAGGGCTTCCGATTTACATAACAGCTTATATAATCTTTTACGCCATCAGATGAGAAACTTGGGGAGAAGTAACAAAGCATGAAAAATACAACAATAAAGTTAATTTTTCTCCAACTTTGTAGTATCATGTGGAACATACACCTCAATGACCAATATTTAGAGGCAATTTTGGATAAGATTTTGATTGCATTTACACAAAAAGCCTATTTCTATATAATATAATATAGAACTCCTTTGAAAGCTCTGTGTATGGAGTACAACTTATGCCATTAATGGGGTTTTTGATTGTTTTGTTAGATGAGCAGTTGTCTACATGTGTCACAGTTTTTCATAACATTGGCTTCTATTCATAATGACGATGGTTATAGTCAGGGGTGCATCGCACCCGGGCGGCAACATATTAGGGGCGGCAATTCACGGGCGGAAGCAAGAATATATCATAATTTTGTTTTTTTACAAACGCACAAACGTCCTTTACATTCCGCTGTGTTTGTAAACTCATGTGATACACCGTCTTCTATAACCAAGTATTTTTACGTAATATCAAAATGATTCGTATACGAGAAAGTTTGCGCAGTGTGCTTTGCACAATTTATTTCTTAAATTAAATACAACTTTTAATCAAAAAATCGAAAAAAATATGGGCCAGGGTGCTTTTATCAGTCCGTAAACTGCTTGCATCCGGGCGGCAAATACGCCCGGCGCGGGTTTGGTTATAGTTATTTTGGTCTTATGTTGAGTAAAAACATTTTTTCCTTTAATGGTCTGACCCAATCCTGTTCGTTACAATTTTTATTGGACATGGGCATTTTATGGCTACGCTTTATTTGAGTTTCATTTCATCCGCGTTTCTGTTGCACTTTTTTATGTCACTGCAAACAAATTTGACAGAACATTCCATTTTAGGAATTACATTATTATTACATATCCTTTAAACTACGGGAAATGTGGTTTTCCAATTCTGAAACCACGCCATAGTCGCTCGTTCGTGTTTTTAAAACATGTTCATCACATCAAACCACAGGACGAAAGGATTATGTGACTCGGCGCAAGAAGTCACACAGGTTGGTATTAATATCTATATTTAGCCTCGAGGACATAAGTAAACTCTCGATCTGTTCGAGTTTCATAATTTAATTGAAGCTATATTCTCCATTAAGATAGAAGACGCGTCATAATCATTGTGTACGCACATTTTTGTGAGCTTTATATCTGAGATGGATTGCTTTAAGAACATGTCGAAAGCCATCGATCAGAAAACTGTGGCTAGAGAGAAGTCTAAAAGATTTGCGAAGTTAAAAGTGATCAGTGAAATTTAACAAAGACAACAATATCATCTTTTTTAAATGTTAAACAAGAGTCGTAAAACCTTGTACGGTGGAACATCACAGCTGATAAAATGTTTAGAATCTATTTCTATAGTTACCGAAGTAGTCCATTGTGACCAGCCCTCTAGTATTGGTTTCCATGCACTCCTATAAAGTTATAGGTTGGGAAAGTTATTTTTAAAGTACGAACAAAAATGATCAGTTTATTTAATTAAATTTTGAATGGATGTAAATAGATAAATCCCATATTATGATCCCATACATTTTTCCCAAAAAAGCAAGAACAATATTTAAATAATTTCCTGAACAATAAAATAAACTACTCGTTTAATTATTAAATGTTAAATCATTTAATTTATCATTAATGAATTATTTTATATCTTTATAGTTGACTAACCCTAATGACATTTTATCGTAATTATTTCCATATTTCTCTACCAAAACAATGTTTTCGTATACTAGGGGCTCGGCCCCTGGCCGCACCACGTAAAATTGGCGGTTGCGCCGCCAAATGGGGTAAGAATCCAGCATTCAAACGATGAAATTAAGATTCAGTTGCTATGCTTAAATCATTAGAAACGCTTCCCATACGCAGTTAATTGAATAATTATCCGTAAATATTTACGTTGCTATGTATATAGTTTGACGTCGCTACAGCAATAATTTCGATGCTTAAAGAAAAGTTCGCAGCGAATAACGCTTTCTTTTGTATATTTGAAGGTTTAATTGACGATAATTGAATCCGAGGCAGCAATGATGGTCGCCTTGGCAACGTCAGGAAAGAGTACGAAATATTCACAAAATTTCGAAAAATTGCGTATTTCTGAAAACTAGGACCGTATAACATGTAAAAATCGTAAATATAAGAGTGTACAATTTTAACCGTGGAATATGGCAAAAACGAAGGATATCGGTCCTTATTTAGGTATATTGATGATTGAAGGGTAAAAAACCTTTCAGTCTGAAAAATCAAAAACCCCGTGTAAGCTTATGGGAAAATATAATTGTCTCCTGGATTTGAACACGGGACACTTCAGCAAACGAAAATAGTTTTCCAGGAACCTCCTAGTTAGTAGATACAAAACACCGCTTACCGCATATCTCTACGACGAACGGTTCTCGAGAAATATGATGCCTGGAAGTATTTTTTATAATGTCACCCGGAGGAAAAAAGTATCCAAACTATATAATGCTTTTTGAAGCTTAATATCTCGCAAACGAATGAACTGAATTTGATGAAATTTTCAGGATAGCATTATGATATAATAACAAAACGTTTTAATGTATATAACTCGAGATCAAAGACCCAGGTTCGATTCCAGGGGATAATTTCCATTTCCAATAAGATAACACTTAATTTCACGTAAAAATGAACTTTTCGACGCGCAGGCTTTCATTCGTTTTTTGATTAAAATTAGAAAGAATTGACCTACGAACTTCGGATGTGAACCATTTTGAAGAATACATTATAAAGCTTCTTATTATGTTCATCTTTTTTCGCCTACAGTTCGAAATCGCTCAATTTAAACGTTTAATTCACACAGTTTGAGGAAATCTAGCCATTTTAAGGGGGTGTTGCCTTGCATACCAATTCCATTGTTAGACCTCGGTGTCATATTGTTATTTCAATTCTTATTGGTGTAAATGTGCTTTGATTGCTTTTAATACGAGAGAGTGGGAGGTAGAGGAAGGGAGAGAGAAAGGAGAGAGGGGAAGAGAGTGAGAGAGGGGGAATGAAGGAGAGGGAAATGACTTTCAATACAATTTATGTTTCTGATGCCAAATTGCTCTCCATAAATAGCTTGAACGATCGAATCTATACTCCCGTTGACATTTCAACGGGCATTACACTAATTTTTTTTTATAAATAGGGAGATAATTAATGTTTCCGTTTATTTTTATTGATCCAAGAATTCAAGTGTAAATGAAAAGTTAAAATAATGTACGGAAAAAATCTAACAAGCTAACGGTACAATAATTCTTTCATAATTTTCCGAAATCCGTTCATTTTGACCTCAAGCTCTTTCTGCGATTACTCCCATTCAAAATTGATTGACAACTAATCGGCAAATTCAATTTAGCTTCCGCTTCTATGCTTGAACCTTAATCTACAATCTCAGATACGGATTTAGCCATAGTGGGGTCCTAGTCGAAATTCAACTTCGGTTCTCCATTTTAGAGTTACAGTAACAGAAGCAGATAATAATCACTCGAACCGAACATAAATCGTTAGAATCTATATTGATAAATTGTATTCATTTATGAAGGACAAGATGTTTTAATGAAAGAAATGCCTTTCATATGCAAGGAAATGGTTTAGATTCGTCGATAGAAACTACGTTTGGACGAAATATAAACCATGTTCTTCGCTTTAAAAGCATTCGCACATTGAAATGAAATAAATGAAAAATATACTATAAAAATTATTTGGACGCTTCACGGAATATAACACATTCCTTTTCGTATACACACTTTGTGAGCTATTTACAGTGTGTGTGTGTGTGTGTGTGTGTGTACAGGGCTAGCTGATGAAGTTGTCTCTTGTGCTGACGAGGGATCATCCCGAAAGCTCCAACAAGGTATACAAATGTGCCTCTCCGACACCCCAGCGGCTCTCCTTCCGGTAAGTGCTCACTGGCTTGCCTTCAACACCTAGTTATCCTTATTTACCTTTCCTTTTCCGCGAGTCTTCTATATATATAAAAACGTTCGATTCCTGGTTCCTGGAAATAGGAACATAGTGAAACTCAGATTATGTTCCTCCGCTATACAAATCCACACCGTTGAAGATTTTGTCACGAAACTTTGCATAAATATATAATATTACCTTGCGGACAACATAGGCTGTATGGTGATAAAATTTTTTGGGGGGAGGGGGTTAAATTCAATAATTATTTTCCAATAATTTTGCGCGTAATTTTCCATTTTGTTCCTTTTTGCTTAATTCGACGGTTGTAACTGTGTGCTATCTTATTCTTTCGATGTTTAGATATTAAACGGTCGAAGTTTTCAGAAATACGCAATCTGTTTCAAAATTTTGTGGTTTTTACGTACTCTTTCCGGGCGTTGCCAAGGCGGCCGTCATTGTTACCTCCGATTCAAGCAGCTTCAATGAATCCTTCAAATAGACGAAAGAATAGCGTTATTCGCTTCGCACTTTTGTTTAAGCAACTAAATGATCGATGTAGCAATCAATCTTTATACATAGCAACGTAAATACTGATAATTATTTGGGAAACTGCTTGTGTTTAAAGCTTTTATAAAGATTTAATCAAAGCAATTGAACCTTCTTTCGTCTATTGCAGGGTTTCCCAAACTTTTTTGGCCGCATACCCCTGAGAACTCAATCAATCAATTGAAGTATCCCCCTATAAAATGGTATGTCAAGTATTACAAAAAATAAACATTTGAAAACGTACGAGTTTACATATGATAAATAACACTTATTGAGATGAATGTGCCTATATTAACGAATAATTTAACTAAGTTATTTTTCTTCGTTAATATGAGTATCAATTACCACAAAGTTCAGCCATATTCCTTGGATTTTATGAATGTGCCTGTTTTGCATGATATAAAGACGTGAGTCAGAAAATAAATATCACATTGCCACTATTTATCCTCGATCACAGAGTAAGTTGTCTTTTATTTCCTCACAAGGAAGTCTCGGATTGGTGTTAGCAAGGAAGTAAATCGTTCCAATACCTTCCCACGACTCAGCCACCGGACATATGAAAAGTACACGACATCTTTAAAACCAGCGTTCTCCACTTCACTCAACAACCCTACAAATTGTCGATGGTTCAGATCAGAGCGCTGGCGCGGATATAATTGACGATTTTAATAACGGTTTCCATTACAACTTTTAAAATGTCTTTCTCCACCATTTGAGCACAAAGATTTTCTAGATGCAAAAATCAGTGAAACGAGCTCAAAGCATCGTTATTAATGCTATTTCAGATGCCGCTTCCGAAGGCTGATAAATCAAGATTTGTGTCCAATCGTAGGTACTCAATCCGTCGTTACTGAAACCAATTTCTTCAAATCTAATTCACTTTTTCGCAACATTATTGAAAAGGTCAAAAATAAAACGAGTGCAGTTTCTCAGACCACGAATTGCGAGAATTTTTTCGTGAATTTCAAAATCTTCGGTCACAAAACGAGTTGTTCAGTGTCCTTAATGTCAGTTGACTCATCCAAGGGTATTGAAAAAGACGTACATTTCTTTATACAATCTATAACAATATCAAAGTGAAAAAAGCTGATTTGTAGTGTCCAGTGTCATAAGATCAGCTATTACATAAATTTTCTCGAGTACCTCCTAGCCCCTTTAAAAGTACCTCCAGGGGGTACGCGTACTGCAGTTTTGGAAACCCTGGTATATTGAATACTGGAATATTGCATTTTTTGTAAGTAAAATCATTATATTCCACATTTTAAATGTTTATTAACGCAAATAGGCCCAGGCAACCGGTGTACATTTACCAGAGTCAGTATTCAATCACGGACAACTATACTACGTTGGCTTTTCACGAGTTTCTTGCTTACAAGACAAAAGTAAACATTTCAAAAAGGCATAATTACACAAGAAATGAAACTGGACTTGACGAAAGTGACATGATCTATATATAAGGTATTTAAGTGAAATTCTGTTTTTGTTTGTCCACTACAAATCAAGACAGTTGAAGATTTCATCACGAAACTTCGCATAGATATATAACTGTACCCTGCAAATAACATAGTCTATATGGCGATCAAAAATTTGGGGAGAGGGGGTCCTTAATTCAATAATTATTTTCCCATAAGTTTACACGTAATTTTCCACTTTCAGAGTGCAAGATTTTCTTCCTTCATTCATCAAAATACCTAAATATGGTCCGCTTTTCTTCATTTTTGCTTTATTCGACGGTTAAAACTGTGTACTTACTTATTCTTGCAATGTTTAGATGTTCTACTATCGAAGTTTTAGATTCACTACATCCGTTGAAATTCAACGGGAACTTCTGCTATTGTGTGTGTGTGTGTGTGTGTATATATATATATCGGACAACTAGGTGTTGAAGAAAACCCAATGAGCACTTACTGGAAGGGGAGACGCTGGGGTGTCTGACTGAGAAACACATTTGTAGACGTTGGAGCTTTCGGGGTGATCCCTTCGTCAGCACAAGAGAGACACAACTCTATATATATATGTGTATATGAGAATTTTTCATTGGGCGTTTGAGAACTTTCTGAATCAGTACCTTTTGGTGAGGACCACTTGCGCCTGTTGATGAACCTGCTACTGCAAACACCGTCTTATACTCGAAGAAATTAAGTAAATTGTGCGGAATCGTTTATCGGTTATAACGAGCATGTCATTAAAACGATATAAAATATTTAACAACGTCCATTTACCCAAACGTGTAAAACAAATACTTCAAATCTCGCCTTTCGCATATCATTCGCGTACCTTTCTCTCCCGCGCAATACCGTATGTGATATGGACAGCAGAGCAGTAATGGGTCAGAGTTCTATCCTAGCCGGCTACGCTCTAAAACACCGTTAAACAGAACAGGTGAAAATTTATATCGATCGAGGACAACATCATGTAGGCAAGATGAATCTGATTTAATTTTTTACGGATATGAAATAGCGCCATAAAAACCTAGGAAAACTCTGCAGCGCTGCCCAGAAAACACACCCAACGTACTGCAAATGGTCTCGTCTGCATAATTTACAGTCCCACGAGTCGGAGCATCACCCGGAAAGAGCCTGGCTAGGGGCCCTTATTAAAATGAATACGCCCTCGCGGGACGAAAAAAGTACATCTGGTGGGTTGGATCCGGCTCGAGGGTCGTCGGTCGCACATGTCCGCTCCAAAAAATGTCTTTTTTTGTTTCCATCCAACACCAGCCGTTCACATACGTCTCTCCCTCTATATAGCCCATCTCCTCAGCAATTTACCATTCCTAAACCTAGAGCTATGACATATTCCATCCGCATTCTACCATAGGCTTCCACCCTGCACTTGCTGATCCACATTAAAGAGTAATAGCATGCCTCGCGTCTTAATCTTGGCTCGCGATAGGTGTTCCTCAAGGATCGTTTCTTGCTCTCTCAACAATTTTTCAGATTTAAAAAGTTTTATGAAGTACATATCATATCAAAACTGGTGCGACAAACGGAATGCGCCATAGTATAATCTAGTTCACACAAATTTTAGTTGCTTGAATTTTTTTTATTTGCAATAAGGGGGTTTGTTTAATAAAAAGATCGTTAAAAGAAGCAATATAAACATAAATTTTCGAGGTGGACTTTTGTGAACTTCTCATAAACGAAGATTATATATTTATCTACTTTGGATATACGATGCATATCGATTGTATGTGACGAAAACTTGGTTTCAAAATATTATTATGGTTTATTTCAAAAGTATTTAACGCTACAGAAAATCACTTGAGAAATATTCCTTCGATCATCGTAGCTTATATATTTTTACAAATTTGTTCAGTACATTTTTATAATATTGAACAAAACGTCAGAGATGCCTATTCATTCAGCGAATTGCTGGAAAAGTATGACTCCCAGTTACTCTGGAAAAGTTCGAATCGTACGTGTTTTCGCCGCTCTTTCCTCTCTTTCGACCGAACTGACATAGTCTATCAAAATGCTTCCCACGAACTCTCTCCGAAATTACGACGCACTCAAAATTCCCGCCTCCGACTCATCTCTGACCTCAATGAGATGGATCACGTCTAATATTTTTTTTATGAACTGTTGTGGATGAAACTTGACACGCGCAGGCCCCTTAGCGTACCAAACTATCTCTCTTTATGAGTTCCAGAACACAGGAATATCTCTTCTCTTCCTGCAGCAGCAGCAGCAGCCTTAACATCAAATGATGGAATAATAGCCTCTTAACCTCATAATCGTGAATCTGTTGAGATGAGATCTTAGACGAGGGCATTGGGTGAGCGTTTCTCAGCCCTTCGGATTGCTTATAATGTTCGGAGATCCCCTTACGGGTAAATATCATGAAGAAACGTGCTGCAACGCCGAAGAAAGGATTTAACCAATATCAATTACGGTTTGTGAACTATAACGCAGCAGCGGTCGTTTGTGCGATGTTTTAGATCAACCAGTCCGGGAGACAGTCACGCATCAGCTTTGCGTTTTTACATTTTTTACCTCGATTTATGAAAAAATTAAACCTGGTTGTGCTGCTGGGAAAAATCAACGTATTATATACTTTAGATTGTAAATACGACGTTGCTTAATCTGCCGAAGCAGTTTGTTTACAGTGACTTTAAAATCAGAAATATAACGTTTCGAGAATTTTAGTAGCAAAAGTGAATTGTGAATAGTAATAGTATACATTAATGCTTACTTTTCTATCTAGAAATTAGAGGAATTCATATTTTTCTGCAATAAATCCAATAAAGCCTCGCGCGACCTCATAATTTTGGTCAACGGTTTTCATAAAAATGTTGTCTGGAAAATACAAATTGACACAACAGATCACTCCAATACGGAATGCGAAATTGAGCTGCAAAGCAGCTGTCATCAGTGTCGATTCAACTATAGTAGATTATCGGAGAATCACCACTGATGACGGCTGCTTTATAGCCGATATCCATGCAGTGTTTTTCTGTTTTTTTTGGGCGCGTTTTATTTTATAAACGCGCTTGTTTTAGTCTGCGCAATCAATTAAACCAAAATAGTAGGTATGTAAACGATAAGAGATGTAAGACTTAAATTTGCAGTGTGTGAGATCAATAATGATTACACTGTCAAAGAATATTTTTGGTGGGTGGCAGGGGGTGTCCTCAAATTTTTAAAATTAAGTTTCTGAACAATTGGTTATAGATAGAAAGAAAACATTTTAAATTAGTCATTGAATAAATTACTTTGTGTAATATAATTATATTACTACGTTTAAAAAGAATTTTAAGTTTACAGTTCTAATTAAACCTCAATAAATAAAACGCGCCTTTTCATACTGTGTCGGAAAATGAAGTTCCCATTTTTCAAAATGATTATTGGAGACGCCTATTGCTTCAATTTGATTTTAGACATACGGCTGCGTCGGTAACGTTCTATTAGACATAATAACAAACAAGGATTAAGCTTATAGTTTTCGTTCCATATCTTTGAAAATTACTTCTTAAAATTCAGTTATTATTTACGTATTAGATTCCCCTCTCCTGAAACTGTTTTAAGAGATATCGTTGTTCGTTGTATTTTTGCAAATACTATGAATTAGTTCCATTACTTGTTGGGTTTATTCTATTTTTTCTGTTAACACGAAGATTTTGACGCGTAAAGACAGTCGAAATTGTTGTTTTCATTCTTGTTTTTATTCTTAAGGATAGGGGATTTGCATTCCTTATCTTTAGTTTTAATTTTGGCCATTATTTCCAATATTATTCTAGTTTTAAGCATGTTCTTTGGAAATCAATGTTAACTTGTCAGATGATGAGTGTGTGTGTGCCTGCGCCTGTCTCTGTTTTAAATACATTTATTTGTACAACTCTATTACTTTTTATGGAGTGGATTTGTTTTCAATTTTTTTTGGGCAATATGATTTTAAATCGCCTGTGATTGAAAATTGGGTTGTGTCTCATGTTACGCGTTACGTTTTCATTGGGTCTTGTTTTTATACGAAGGCCCAACTCTGAATTCATTGCCCTATGTGCAAATCCACATAAGAGAACTCACAATCAGTGAAAGAACACTAACACAGATTTTAAATAAAAATAATTAGAAATGACCAAATGTCAAATTTTTATTTGATCACCGAACATTTCGAAAGTTCTACCGTTACGTTTTGCATACAAGGAGATATATTTTCCTCCCAATCCGGCATTCATGTAACACACGTAACAAACTTCCATTTTTCCTTCCCTTAGTCAGACCTTATCGTAATTTTTCGAAATAGATTTATCAAGGCGGTTAATTCATTCGTAGATGCTTCTACACCTTGCTACACCTTTTCACCTTTTCAGAATGATTCCAAAACGTAGTTTAATGGCGTTTCCTATATGAAATAAGACTACTTGCGCTTGTATTTGTTGTAGTTTAAAATTTATAAACAAACGAGGTGCATACATTTCAGTTACATATAAGTATAAGGCATGTATTCCTTAGCTGTTCAATTTCTGTATCTACTTTTTGTATTATTTTTGTGTCACGTTTGCAAATAGTCTGGATTTTTTTGCCGAAGTGAACAATCAAACTTTTGTCTGGTCCGTCATCCGTCTTTTAAAGCCTATTTTGATATCTTAAAAAGGTGTTTGTCAATGTGTTTGATAGCGATGTTGCCGAAGATAGATCGGCGTGCTATCGACGCGCCCTCAACTTGAATGCGTACGTCGATTGATTGTCGAAGTAAGGTCGTCAACTTAGACAGAAAAAAAGAGGGGATCAGAATGGGCCCTTGTGGAACTTCAGCTTTGGGGAGGACAATTTTCCGCCAAATGCCTTGCGACATAAATAGGAAGATTGAGTTTTCAGGATATATACGTATGATCATTTCATAATGTTTTATTAAATCAAATTTTGCAAAAAATTAACATCGCATCCTGCGACGTATTTATAGAGCTTAAGAAACTACATTTAAACAATATTAATGTAAATGTATACAATCAGATGTATAGTTTCCATATAAATTTCAATTTTCATAAAATTTCCCTATTCGCTCTTCGAGTACTTTCTATATTATCCAGGCGAAACAAACGCCTTCGTCTTTTATCATTCTGTCTAGATCAGGGATTCCGATACTGGTGCTCGCAAGCACCGCTTTGCACTTTTGCAGACTGGTTGTGCTCATTATAAGCTTGGCCGTGCTTTTCTAAGATGCTTAAAATTGTTTTTTTTTAGCAGCAATAATTAAATTTGTTCGGTTGCTTTATCTCTTAACACGTTTAAAAACATTAAGGATAACTTTGTAGTTAAGTTTGATTTTATATATGATCATTCATATGTCTACAAAAAGTATGGTGCTCGCTAGATATTATAGGATACAACTTGGCGTTCGTCATACTGACAAGATTAGAGCTAGTCTAGATGTTGTGTCCTTGACTGTGCTTTGTATACAGAGTCATATCCACATTTTTGCACGACTTTCTTTCCCCACATTGTTTGTCTAAATTCATGAGCATGTAAAAATTTTACCCCGTATTCATTTGAATCTATTTAGCGGGACTTAGCAGGTTTTCGCACCACCATTCTCCCTCGGGTATATGCTTTCCTGCGGTGGTTCTTTCTGAATATGATCCTATTTTTCCGTACCACAACAACGATCTTTTTTGTCGTCCTCTTTCTTTTAAAACGAAGCGCGGAACGAACATTTTTTTCCCGATAAAAGAACACCTTTTTCCCCCTGGAAATGCGTGTCAGATATTAAAAAATATTGTCACCCGAATTAGATGTCGAAAGATATGTACTCGACCGCTCTCTTCAACGTTTTCTTTTTTTCCTTCTTTTCTCAGGGCTCTTCCACATCCTCACCATGGACATGCACGATCTCTCCTCCTCTCTCCCTCCACCTCCTCCTCCCCTCCTCGCTCTCCCTCCCGCGACCTCCTCCTCCTTCCCACTCCCCTCCCTCCTTGCGGCGCCCAGTACGAGGTAAGAGGGAGGGAGAGAGACTCTTGTTGACGGAGAGAGTGGAAGGGGAATGAGAGAGAGAGAAATGGGAGTCAGGCGAGGGAGGAGGGTCCTCTGAAGCCCTCAGCCGCCGCGGAATCGACCTCAGGCCAGTGGGAAGATACTTTCCGTGCGTCCGCTGGGATCCGTGACGCGTGATCTCTTCTCTCCCGAAAAAAATAAGGGACGCCCTATTTCGCACTCTCTCAAGTCCGCCTTTTTAGTATCGGCCAGGATGTTCGGCATGAAGCTACGCTCGTGGATGGAGGCCCGAATAGTCCGGGCCCGGAAGAAGAGGTCCGGGAAGGACGAAGGGGGCAAGACGGGCCGCTCCCCACCGAACAAGGAGGACCCGTCTCCGGAACCATCTCTCCGTAGGGAGGGAGAAGAGGAGGCGAGGGAAGAAGCTAGAGAGGAGGCGGCGGGAGTGGGGGCGGCGGCGGCGAGCGCGGGGGCGGAGGAGGAGCCACGCCCCGCCTCCGACTACTCCGCCAACCTCTCCTCCCCGGAGTCCGCGTACTCGACGGGGTACTCCACCGACGGCACCTCGCCAGGTGCCTCATTCCCGCCCGAGTACTACATCAATCTCCGTACGGGGACACACTACTTCCAGCAGAGGAGGCCCCCATCCCCTCCCCGCCTCCCGCCACCTCCATCCCCGCCCCCGCCGCCGTGCTCGCCACCCCCGCCGCCGCCTCCGAGGAGGACGCTCCCGCCGCGACGACCCCCACCCGCCACCCTCCTTCCGAGCCACCTCGCCCTCTCGCCTCGCCACTCGACGCACCTCCAACCCGCAGCCGCGCCCTGCTCGCCCTCCAGCCGGGCTAAGGTGAGATGCAGCCAATCCGAGATGAGGAGCGCGGTGATAGCGGAGGTGCCGCCGAGAAACACCGAGGCAATGGTAATTTCCCCGCTATTAGAAAATGTTTCACCCTCCGGAATGGTTTATCCCTAATCCGCGACGTAAATTTATGGCTACCTCGGGTCTCTTTAAATTAATGTTGCTAACCTACCCAAAGAAATGCTTTAATCCTCTTAAGTAATGCTACCGCATCCACTAAATAATTTTACCTCTCCCGATGCACTTTAATTGCAACTTAAATCTCCAACGGAAATTATGAGCTAATTTAAATATGGTAATTTTTCATAATGCTACTTGGATATCAAGGGAGCCATGTGTGGTAACTCCTGTCTTATCAAAACGTAACATATTTTCGTGCATTATTTATTCTAATTAAAAATCTTTTCGGATTAGAACGTGGAGTTTATAGTTTTTAAATTAATTTGTTTCAATAATTCATTACTATTTATGCGAAATAAATCAGTAATTATCAACAAAAGATCTAATGTTTACCGCGTTCATTCTGAACGAGAAAAAGATCGATGAGGAATTAATTCCTTCCTGGCTTTTGATCGCCTTTCTGAAATTGGTTTTCGCTAAATAATAATTTTTGTATAAGGAGGAAAATTGCTTGAAGCACGAGCAGCTCTCTCGATTTATACTCACCAATTATATCAGTTATTATTTGCAATTTTTCTTATAAAACTGCGTAAATTGTTTTGTTTTTACAGAGAAAACAACGTATAAGTCTTAGGAGTAGTTACGATAACGCTTATTAGCATAACGCTGACAATATGGCAATACAACATGATTCATACGTTTATTTCACATCTAAAACAACTACGAAATTGTATACCTGCACATGCACACGATAATGCTTCAGTTCAGTGAAACTAGTCGAAAGTTAGTTTTTCCTTCCTTAAATTACTAAAAGGAGAATAAATATCTTAAGTCAAATTAAGAATTAAAACGTGCATTTTCTTCGACTAGTAGTAGAAAAGAGATAGTATAAATTGTAACCAGTACAGTAGCAAGGGCGACTGCCCCGGGCGCCGAAGCCACGGGTCACCAGTCGAGAGAGACGATATTTTGTTATATTTGGAAAAACATCATCATTTAAGTTTTAGTTTTTTACGTCTGATAATAAATGTGACATTTCACTTCTATGACTTAGAATTAAATAATTATTTTTATAATTGACAAAGCCCGGGTTGTGTTCCTACGTCTCGCCCCGGGCGACAACCTTCTTTGCTACTGTGCAGCTCGTAACTCATGTACATTCTTCATTTCGTTACACAAATGTTGATAAGTTTTCTATTTGCTAAATCATTATCCACCTTCGCTTACTAATAAGAGCAGTAGACCTACAGCTGAGTGAAAAGCATTACACACCACGCGCTAAATCCAATGCAATCATTCCCCATAAGGCGTATAAAAATTAGTCAGCAGTTGCAAGACTCAGGAGGTACTAAATAACCTTCTCGTGGAACATTGTTCGAACTCGATAAGTTTGTTTTAATTATTAATGCGGATTAAAGCTCCCAGACTACGACTCCATTAGTTACAGTAAAAATACCAAATTCAACGAATAATACTTTCTTGACATATTCGACACGCATTGAACATATTTATTCAGTATCTTTCTAATTATATTTATTTCGCTATCGAGTGTTCTGCTGATATTGCGCCCATAAAATTAAGCTTTATAGAGGAAACGTCTACCTATGTATCAATCTCACCTGGATATCCAAGTCAAATAAAAGTGCTCATACGAAATTACTTATTTCGACATTTATAGTTAATGTAACTCTGTATCAAAGAATTCTTTGAGACTTAGTTCGACAAGTACTACCTCTTTTGATGAAACAATTTAGAGGTAGATTCAGGCATGTTGATGTGTGTGTCTCTCCTTTGAGGCTACTAAAAGAAAGGAGGGTTACCTAAAGGTAGTGTTCCTACCGAACAAGATGGATGCAGTGTAGATTATTAACAAAAGATGCTATTACCTAGAAAATGAGAATATAAATTGATAAAAAGGATTAACGAAGAGAGATACGTATTTTAGACAGATTTAAAGATTATAAATGAAATTTAATTTCCCTTAAAATCCTTTATAATTTATCTATTAACACATTGAAAACTAAGCCAATGCATAATATTATTTCATGAGATTACTATACCAAGTGATGATAGATATAGATTCAATGAATCTAAACTTTTAATAGTTGCTTATAAAAAGAGAACCGGTCATTAACATCTAAAATACTTTATATTTATAACTGTAGCAACGAAACAGTTGTTACACCTAAGATTTTTCTGCGACTTATTTCTCCTTCCTATTCCATCCATCGCCATCGTCGTGTCATATTCTGCCTTTATATCCTCTCGACATTCTCTGTCCGAACTTTTCAGAATACATATCAAGTATCTTCCAGTATTTGTAGTACTTTCTCAGCTTCCTCGATTCGGTGAATCCTCCTTCAAATCCCTGCCAACCACATCCATCTCCTTCAAATTGCTCACGTCGATCTCCGTTTTTCAAGTATACTTTTGACTTCACTGTTTTGAACAATCTTTCTCTCACATCAAGTGTCCACATCTCGAGGGTATTAAATATCCTTCCATTCCTTTATGTCAGCGCGGAGCTTAAAAACGATCAAATTTACCCAAGATATCGCACGGATTTATTTATTCCGCAGGACTTCGCGACGCGGCGCCACCGTCGTACGGAGTCTGCGCACGAGAAAAGCCTCCCCCGACCCGACGTTTTGACCAGCACGCCCCTGGAGCGCCGTCGGAAGGCCTCCAACCACAACCTGCCACCACACCCTGCGGCGGCCGCCCCCTCTCCCCTGCTTCCGCGTGCCACCCTCTCCGCCACAGACTCCCCCCGCCAGCGCACCAGGATCCGCACCAACCCCTGGACGTGCACCAAAGGAGCCGTGCAGAGTCCTGGACCCCTCTGCGGCCTACCATCTTTCGCTCAAGTGGCGGCCGAGGCGAGGGACCCACCCCCAGCGGCCGACCTCAAGGGACAACCTTCATCCGCCGACCTCAAGGGACAACATTCATCCGCCGACCTCAAGGGACAACCTTCATCCGCCGACCTCAAGGGACAACCTTCATCCGCCGACCTCAAGGGACAACCTTCATCCGCAGCTCTACCGCAACCGAGACCTTTCGGGGCCTCGCCCTTCGCCATCGCCCGAAGGCTTGTCCCCCAATCACCCAAGAGACGGCCCCCTATACGTGGAGGGAGCGATTCTTCCTCCACCTCTTCTGCGAGTTCGAGAGGCGGCATGGCAGAGGATGACGACGACGAAGACGCCACGCTCAACGAGATGGGAAAATTCGACGAGAGCTACGTCTACGAGAAAGAGACGGACATCTTGAGCGACAGCGACCCGACGGACTGCGGAGAGGAGGAAGACCTCGCGGAGGACGAAGAAGGTGTCCCCAGGAGGGAAGAGGACGACGACCTAGACTTCATCGACAACGGATCTGTAGAGTTGGACGCGCGGTGCCGAACCCCGGTCAACACGGGGCACTGCACGTACGTGAGGGAGGCGGCGAGGAGGAGGGCAGCCGCCGCGGAGGATCAGTACCGCGAAGGAGAAGGGGCGGAGGCGGCGAGAAAGAGGGCCGCGGCGCCAAGGCCCCCGAGCCAGAGGAGGAGGCCGTCGAGGAGAGGGGGCGGAGGGAGCCGGTTGAGGAGGGAGAGGAGGTCGGGGGGGGAAACGGGAACGGCGGAGGGTGGGAAGGAGATTGCGGAGGGGGGCAGCGGAGGAGAGGCGGCCTCGGAGAGGCTCCCGGAGTACTCATTCTCTTCGGAGGCCGCGCTGGTACGTGCAGACAGGGAAGCGGATCGCAAATACCGGGAACTCATACGCCAAGCGGAGAGGATCTTGGTGAAAATGCAAGGGAGCAGGAGTCTGGAGGAAGACGAAAAGGCGGTTCCAAGGGCCTCCGGAGAGGGGGGCGGCGCTGGAGGAGGAGGCGGAGGGGCAGAGAGGAGGGGGAGGTGGAGGACCCTCGGTTTGGAATGCACGGAGGTTTCGTTGCCTCTTTCTCGGGTGGTCGTGTGCCACTCGGGTGCCCACCCTCCCACCCCCACCGCCCCCGAGGCCCGCCTCCTCACCTTCAGGTCGGTGGGAGTAGGGGGAGAGCCGGAAGAGGGAAGACCCCACTGCCCCCAGAGCGAGCCTCTCAAGAGGAAGGTGTACACGTGCGCCGCGCTGCAGAGAATCCGAAGGACCCTGATGGGAGAGGGCGGGGAGGGGAGGTACGAGGAGGAGGAGGTGGAGCGAAGAGGTGAGGATGGACGTGGAGGAAGAGGGAGGTGAGGGCCAGGATGCCGAAAGGTAGGGCCCCCCCTCCTGATGCGACCACACTTGTGCGGCTGATCGCGATTAAGGGATGGCCCTCTTTCTGTCTCTAACAAACCGGTCGAGAAATAAGACGATTTTATTTCTTTGTTTTTACAAATGCAGAATATCGTTTTCCTTTATTTATGTTGAAACGACTTTTGAAAAAATAGTTGTATATTAAATACTCTTAAATAATAATGACCTCCAATCAACAAATGATTAAGACCTCGGGCATGGTGTAGTGGTCAAACATATTTCAGCGCTTTAAATGAACATTTTTGTACAAATAATTAGCTGTTTTGTTAACTTTTCCATTTGAGAGATCTTAGAGAACTCGAATCAAAACCTCTTACAAATATACATTAAAAACAAGCCCACAGTGTTATTCAAACAAGATCCAGTGTATCGAAAATAACTTTAACTTCTGTAATAACTTTCATAAATATGTACTAGAATCTGTATAAATAACAAAAAATATTTAAATGGGCTAATAGTATCATTTTTACTTTTTTTAAAAGAATTATTTTTATTTATTATTCATATTTTATTTTTGGCTTGAAGGATGAACCTGGTTGACCACCCCTAAGTGTATGCTCCTGATTTTAAAGTTACCATTATTTTATCTAATGGACTTATATTAAGAATTTTGTTTTTTATCACATTTCATAACTCTTTTTATTCTGCTGGTACTATGAACAATAATTTCTAATTAAAAGCAAATTAGACTCTGAACTGCAATTATTTCAAATATGACAGCAATCCCATGATTTTTAAAGCTTTAATGTTCACAGTAACACTTATTAGTGATGAAATTGTTGTAGTAATTAGTAAAATGCTGGGTGTCTGATGGTTATAGTGCATATAAATTCCATTGTAATGCATGAAATTTTATTCTATTTTATTTTAGTATTTCTATTAAAATTTTAAGCCCATGGCTTGCTTATCTTAACACCTCTTGTATCATAATGCAGCTACAGACTAATATTTCCTAAAAATTTCTATATCAGTTCTGGCTCATTATAGTCGGTTCACTAGCTAAAGTCTCTTGGCCTTGAAGACGTACGCCAGATAGCAGCAGCTAATATGAGACGGTTTGTTTGGGAAGGTAGTGGGGAGGAACCCAGTCTCACTCCTGCCATTTCTACCACCGTCCAAAGCCCGGATCAGAAAGGATGGAAAGTATTTTATTTAGAAATTGCATAGTATATCAGCTGAAGGCGAAAATCTGCAAGAGCTGGCAACGCGCACCAGTATCTGCTCTCCCGCACGAAAGTTGTGAGGGGTGATGGAAGGGGAAACGTTAGTGATTGGCTACTTGCTCTAAGTAGGCCAAGAGACTTTAGGTAGTGAACACACTATAACTTGGAATTGGCGGCAAGATCAGGAGCAATTTTTGAGACGTACTCTTAGGGTTACACCATTAAATCCTCTAATCCTCAAAAGTAAACTGAAAATATAATATGTCCATCGGTTTTCTACTATTTTTTGTTAATTATTCATAGTTTGTTATTTTACAAATATCTATGCCAGGGGTCGGCAACATTTTCTTGCATGGCAAACCACTTTCATACCTGTGAATGTTCCAGAGCACTGCATTGGAATTCATGAGAGCTTCAGGAGGCCGAATTACCATTTACATCAGAAGTTACCTCATACTTGGCACACAACACAAAAATCATTTGCCGTCTCTGACCTAGAGAGATTAAATATTGTAATTAAAATGTTAATTTCATTTTTATAAACATGCATATTTGTTATTTTTCTTCTACAATTTTCTGATATGTTTAGAAAATTTTTCTGAAAATATCATGTCTTCGAAGATTCAGAGAGGAAATTATTTCAAATCAGTAATGTTTACTGGATACAATCATTCATTGATTTATTTTTCTATAAAAATGTTCAAACTGCAGACTTCCTATTAATTTTTTCCAAAATTTAGTTATAATTTGCAAAAAATGCACCAATATAATTACAATGGTTAATTTACTTTTAACAATGGTTAAATAAGACTATATAATTTTAAAAGTAATCTTGTGCTTTAAAATAAAATAAATCAATTCATTACTATTCAATGTATGCCCTTGATGATTATTTTGTAAAAAGTTTTATGATTCTAATTTTATAATTTTTTGATTAAAGTTATCATCTTTCATATAAATAATGAATTACCTTCTCCATTACGAAAGAATGATTGTTCCTGCCTAAATAATCATTTGTATCATAAAATATTTTTTTCAAAATCTTTTAGGTTTCAAATTCAAGTTTTATTAAATACTTTCAGCTGACTTAGTGGCTGTATTATATGCCAAGTAAAATACTTAATTTTTTTCATTGTCAGTTTAAAATTGGGACTCTTAGATACAACTTAACGGTTCTTTATTTCCATTCCTATAAAATATTGTGCAAAATTAATTAATTCTATCACTACTATGATTCCATTCATCTGAAAACTTTACAAACAACACAAAATTCTAAGTTTAACACAATTTGTAAATTATGCAGTTCATTTTTATTACAAGCTGATATATCATTGCAAATATAAGTTAACTAGTATAAAGTAGTAGTATGACAGGCTCTCTTTAGTTAAACTTAAAATAGTTGCCTATCTCCCTCTTGCTCCCCCCTCTACCTCCCTCTCTCATATTAAAAGCATTCAAAGCACGTTTATACCCATAAGGATTGAATTAACAATATGATATAGAGGTCTAACAATGGAATTGGTAGGCAAGGCAACATCCCCTTAAAATGGCAAGATATACTCAAACTGTGTGAATTAAATGTTTACATTGAGAAATTTCGAACTGTAGGCGGAAAAAGATGAACAGAATAGGAAACTTTATAATGTTTTCTTCAAATTGGTTCATATCCAAAGATTGTAGGTTAATTATTTCTAATTTTAATCTAAAAAAGAATGAAAGCCTGCACGTCATAAAGCTGATTTTTACGTGTTACTACATTATGGGAAATGTAAATGTCTTCCTTGGAGTTGAACCCAGGACTTTTTTGAGATAAAATATGTGAATTGAGCATTCCTGCCAAATTTACAGTTTTTACATCTTTTCTTTATTGAGTTATTCGCACTTTTATATGATCACCAACCAACGAACCAACACTTGTCTATTATTACAAGAGATAGACTGTTTTCAAATAACTGTTACAAGAAGGCTAGCGATAAAAGTTATTTAAAAAATGATCAACTTTCGCATTAAAATTCTCATAAAACCTCTCAAACTTGGCATCCCTGGGTCTAGGAAATTTCCAGTTTTCACGATGTCATAGATTTTAGAAATGTACACCAATGGAATGGATTAGCTTTTGTGTCAAATAAAGCACTATTATAATTGAACAATAATCTATAATGAAATATAAGATGCCACAATAGAAATAAAGGTAATAGTAGGTGTATTATTTTCTTAACTTTGCCCTCTTTCCTTTACCTAATGATGCAGTAATTTCACATCAACAGAGATGAGGTTAAGCTGAAGGGTAGATTGCCTGGAGTGGCAGGGATGGAAGGGAGGGGGCATTTTTTAGATTAGAAGATGTCCACAACAAGAAGACATAGTTTGGTGGATTTTTAGCGATTTGTTGGCAGGATCTAGTATTTGGAATGCCAGATTTGAGGTCTTACTGCAATAATAAATTATTACTTTAGCATTATTTATGTTCTTTGTTTTTAATTTTAACACGTAGACTACCAGACCAATATTTTAAAAATATGTCCCTGGAGCCAAAGGCATTTTAGTAAGTCATTTCCTTATAGAATAACACTACAACAATTATTTTTGTTATTTTTTATGGAATTAATACATTTTTTGCAGAGTGGGACAAATATGACCCTCACGGCCCCAGTGACCCGGTACAAATCACATTTTATTAAAATTATGTTAAAATTCATGTAAAATTCATAAGTTACTTGTACTGTTGATATAGATTGATCATTTAGTATCTTTTCAAATAAATTCATTAAAAAAGTTACTTCTCCCTATGAATAAACCTAGACTCTGATAATATTTCAAATATCAATTATACGAATTCAAATGAAGAAAAGATGCAATCGGTTGAGATGGAAAAATATATAGATTCCTCTTTCCTTGTATCTTTAGCTACGCAGAACCTCAGCGCTTACAGAAAGCATGTTTTGAAAAAAAATGTTCTTTTTCTGGTCAAGCCAATGGAGGTAGTGGGAGTGAGGGGTGATGCTCCTATTCATAAAGAATTGGGTTTTCCATGAGTGGGTGTAAGGCTACTATCCCTTCAAATGTTTACAAAGAATAGAAATAAGTGTGGCAAACCAAAAGGAAGAAGAGCGGGTCATTCATCCATTCATTGGAAATACAATGACCGGGAGTAGGCCTACTATATTTTCCATTTACAATGTAGTTGAAAAAGGTTCGGCATTTCGGAATGTTTGAATGCACAGAAACAGCGTCTCAGTAACAACTCTCATTCTGCATCAGCAGAAACTGCGTCACACTATGTATATGCAGAGATTTTTTGCGAGAACGCAGGAGAACGCTGTTCCCCCACTGTTTTCTTCCTCCCCCCCTCCTGTTCAACAAAATTGTGTTGAAGTTAAGAAAAAAAATAAAATAATTTAGCATATTATGCGGTAAAAATAAAGAATGAATTTACGTATAAAATTTATTTATCCAATTTTTTTATAGGGACAAAAAAAATATTTTTTAGTTTCGCATTTTTTGGTTATATTTTTGAACATTTGATACCATTTTTGCATTTATAATTTCTTAACATATTAATTAGAATTATTTATATGGTATTTATTATTTTCATAATTTTTTATATGCATGTTTCATGGATTGACATTTTGTAAATAAAAAAATTGAAAGAAAAAGTTGTCTTTAGCATTCGGAGACTTAAGTTCTCAAAGCCTTTAAGCAAACATGCGGTCCCAAGGATCCTGATGAGTCACGGCGGCTCAAATACATATATCAGCTGAGGGATATATATGATCCTCACGGCCCTCCGAGAACGGTAGGGTGAAGGTCAAATCTGTCCCTCATGGCAGTCTACGTGTTAATAGTAGTATTTTTGTGATTATTTGAGGAATAGTGCAAGATGAAGACCATCAAATGTGTTACCGAGCACAAATGTCAATTAATGAAGGACTCGTCATTTATATTGTAAATTCCTTGTCATTTTTATTGAATATTCATAAACATTCTTTGGTTTAAATTTTATTTCAGAGCTGATGGAGGGTGGAATAGAAGCTGCCTACCCTGGGATTGAAAATACTGAGACCCTTTCCCCTAGTAGAGTTTCTCGATGTCGAGGCAGGCGTGCATCGTCATGGCACAAAAGCACTCACGTAACAGTTGAAACTCATGAAAAAGGACAATTTGGCCAAAGGATGGTCCTTTTGCAAAGGCATATTCTTCTTCAAACAATCGAGGGACTCAAACGCAGCCTTGAGGACCAATCTGCAACATTGCATGATGTCTACAACTCCAGCCAAACAAAATTAATCGAGACGTAGTAAATTTGTAGATAAAAAGAAATGAATTCCACAAGAATTGACAGATTAATAAAATTGTGCTGCTGTGGAAGAAAAAGAAACAACTTATCGCATCTATAAGAAGCATAATTTCATTTCTGTGTATCTGGTGAAAGATGGAGTTAAATGTTATGTAATAGAAGTGATGTTGAAATGTAAGCTGCTGTTTACCGTTAAAGCAATTCAAAGGCTCATTCTTCTAATAGAGTCACACTGTTAAACATGATGCATTTAAAAAATCTGGTATGAAGACTGTTTTTTATAAAGGTTGATGCAAGATACAATCTTGCAAAATATTTTATTTTTATTTATTCTCTGTTTAAGAGGTGGTTTGTTTTCCATGATTATAATGTCTTTTTTTAAAAGAAAGGTGAAAGCTAATCATTATTGAAAGATAAAATGACTGAATGCTAAAAACAAACAATTATGGAGAGATGTGAGCTGTAAAGTCACATGGTGTAATTATTTTATTAAATTTACAAATTTTAAATTCCAAATTAATTCAAGATATTTTACAGAATGATGAATAAAATACAAATTTATACATGGATTTTAAAGACAAGGCATTGCTTTAATGATAATAATGTTCTAAGCAATATTTTTGTAATTATTGAATTGGGGTAACAAAAAGCCTTGATTAATTGGAGATTTAACTCATGAGTATGAATGTGAAACCATTGGTATGCCAATTAGAAAAATTCATTTGATTAAAATTCTCATTTTAATAGTCACTCTTTAAAATGGGATAAATTTGTCATCATTCATATGTTAAGAGTAAGAATTTTCATTTGTGAAGAGAAAACATAAGAATTTAATGCTTTGGCCATAATTGTTTTTAGCATAAACTGATAAATGCAATATGTTAATTAGAACAACTGTCATTTGAATAATAGACATTCTTATAACTTTAAAATTTACTGCTATCTTTGCCATAAAAACTTAAAACATGATATAATTGTGTAGTTAACAAAAGCATTTTCAGAGAAACCTGTAGTAAAAATTCATTATTCTAGGAAAAGTGTACTACATACTATGTTAGAAAAACTTATTAGTAGCATTTGGTGAGTAGATTACTGCAGATAAAATTATCCTTTGGTAACTTTCAATTTGAAAATAATGACTGCAGTTTTAAACTTATATAAATAAAACAGTAGTGCAATGTTATTACTTTTGCAAGATGTAAATGTAAGTTCCTAAGAGTATCTCCATATTTTTTGTTTAGCTCTAAAATTTTCTTAATAATTCTTTGCTAAAAATTTATTTTTTCTCTATACATACTGTGATAGTTGCAAAACGTCCAGTATCTTAACATTCTATAATATTCTGTAATAATTGTGAGCATGATTCGGAGATTTCATACTTATGCACAAATTGAAAAACATGCAAGAATACAAAGTTTCTACTATTTTCTTATTTATCTTCAAACTGAGAACAGTTTGTGTTTCACAGAGGAAGAATTGCAATTTGCTCAATGAAAGATTATTGACCCTTATGGAATGTTGTCTTCCTTCTCCGTAAAGCTATGTTATTTCTTAAGATATCAGAGTTTAATCTGACATCACTAAAGCTGCTAAAAATCTTAATTTCTGATTTTATTTTCTAAAAGATAAAAAGAACAAATGGAATGTAACATTGTAGTAAGAGCAAAACACAAAATATGTTCTGAATGATTATTTACAAATAGCTTTCTGTTATGAAAATCTACACTGCAAGACAATTACAGGAAACTGAAAGCAATTTATTAAATAAAGTTGTATATGAACAAATAATGGACTGGAAAAAACAAGCTGGTATGTGAATAGGTCATTTATGGCTGGTTGTTGACAAAAGGATCATGTTTCCACATAAAACCAAATTAATTTTGATTGGTGATGATTGACAAGGTATTAAGAATTATATGATCATGATGATACAGAAAAATCTATATATTTTGTTTTTTTATTTAAGATATTTTGAAATGACATGTGAACCAAATCCTATATGCAGATACTGTCACAAATAAAAATATTTACATTATTTTTTTCATTTCATTGATATTCAATTACTTTAAGAATTTAACCAGTGCTCGAAATGGAAAATGTTACGAAATGGAACAGTTGTATTGGTAGTGGAACGGAAATTTTTATGAAACGGAATGCTTGTTGTAAGGGACGGCATTTCTATATGTCTGATGAAACGGAATGATATGATCAGCTCGTGTGATGAGCCGGAGCGGCTTTCCGGTTCATTCCGAGCATTGCATTTAACTCAAAAGAATTAAGTATTTTACCATAACTCCTAACTATTCCAGCGGGTTACTCCCTATTATCTAGCATCCAATGATTGATAAGGTTACCCTAGTTTGTATCATTAGTTAGCCTGGATTAAGATTAAGGGGCAAAAAGGCTAATTGTTCAGTTTGGAGGTGAGAGGGAGCACCGATATATCTCAGCTGTTACTTCAATATTGCATGGAGGGGCTAAAGTAAGGCTTAAGAATATAATAAACTGTGTTTTAATTTTATGGGTTAATACAGATTTGGTTATCTAAAGCAGTGCACCGCAACCTTTTTAATTATAAGGCACACTTTCGAGTAAATCAAACTTTGCAGCATGCCGAACAAAATGTGCGACTGTGTAGAAAAGGGATCGGCAATGTTTTCTGTTGGGTGCCACTCTTTATCAATATTTGTAATCCGTGATGCTCCGCACGTGCCACCCTTAAATTCGTTCTATCCTGACGATTACGAAAAGCGGTTCTTATATTATACGGAATCCTGATTATAATGCAGTATCATTATAATACAATATAAAATTGAAATAAAAGTGAAATTCTTTTATAAATGCATAATTTTCATAATTATTCTCTAAAATACTGTGCAACTTAAAATGTCTTTCCGTGCCACCTTTTGGCACGCGTGCCATAGGTTGCCGATCCCTAGTGTAGAACATTATTTTCACACTGTAGCCAAGAGAAACGAAAGAAAATAATTGCTTATCCTACACAGATGAAGAATTATTGATAAAATGTAAATATATTGATATATGTATATTCTACAACTAAAGAAATACTCATTCCGGATTACGAAATAAGTCAATGATAAATATTGTCAATTCTCCATTTACGAAGAAACTTGGTTATGGTTTCAAGGAATTGAAATGGCGTAAGAAATCCTAACATAAAGGATTGCTCTTTACAAGAAATCCGTATCTGTGGTATCAGAATAATAAAACAGCATTTTTCCATTCCCTAAAATTTCACCCAATGCACTGCAGCACATCAAGTTCTTTGTCACCGTGCAGCAGTGTGCTGCAGCACACTGGTTGAAGGGCACTGATATAAAATGATACCAGATCTCAACTACAGAATTCCGACAGCTCTAACTTTCTAAGCATCAGTCCTTTCAAATTTCTGTAGCTGTATAACCCTGCTATCATCAGAAATTTTACAAGTCATTGAATACCACAGGTTTTCGGATTATCCCAGCATGAAATTGCAAAAAAATACACTTTCTCAGCTGGAAATATAACTATGGGTTTCATCCTTGCTTGTACAGCTGAAGTGTCAAAACCACTCATTACGTCCAAACGAACACTACAAACTAATAACTATGATGCTCAGCAAACAAAAATGACTATGGGAGTACAAGGGAACCACAATGACAAAAAACAAAAATGATAAGCAAAGAATGAATAAATAAAAAAGGACAATGATGAACAATTAACAATGTGTGTGTGTTATTTCGTGGTGAATCAGCTTCTTGGGTTATTATTGCTGCAACTTTACTATGACGACTCTACACAGAAGGGAGCAGAGAAACCAAGTGCTGGCATCAGCCTACTCTTTATGAAGAGTACCAAGGGGGCAACTGCTTAATGTTCCTTCTGAAGGCCACAGCGCTGACTTGTGCATTCTCGTCAAACCACAAAAGTAGGGTATGGGGCAATCCCAGGTTGAAAAATGCGACCTCCACAAGATTTTAACCAGGGACCACTACATGAAAGACCAATGCTCCAACCATTCCAAAGAATTAGCAATGAGTAACTAACAGCAATGATAAGTGAAAAACCATTACATTGAACACACAGCAATGAAGAACAAAGAAAGAACCAAAAACACAAACAATTTAAAAAGAAAGAACAAATGAATAACAAACAAGAACAATGAGTCAAACTGTGAGAGGATGACAGATAATTCCCATACCCCAGTTCTCATGCTTGCTATTCCTCTCTCACTCTGTCTGAATCAGGAGTCTACCTGATGAGGTCCCTGACATAACATGGTTTTAATATATAGAGATATTTACAGATGTTTCATGCAAATTATACCTAATTTTAAGCTGTCACAAGCATTTTATGTATTTAAAGGAAACATAATCCATATCTTTAATGTAGCTGTGACTAAATATTTCAGAGTGAATGATTTTCCACAGAAGTGCATTATGAAATTCTGAGACTCAATTTCATGTCAAGTTTTACAGGCCCCATGTGATAAAAAAATAATTTTATAATTCTCAATAATGGAAAATTCTTACTAATGAAGTATACAGGAAATCGAAAGTTAAATGCCTGTATATATATAACAGGAAATAAACATATACCAAGAGAACCACAGGTGTTGCTTTGTAAAATAAAACCCACATACTTTTTAACTGGTAGGCAGCTCACCAGGGCGACCAGATATTCTGAAACACGTTAAAATTTTCCTTGATAACATCTTTTAAGAGTTCTCATTTAATATTAAATTTTTTTGGCCACTTCATAAGTTTAGTTATTTATCATTAGCTCATAAATAGTACTCTATTGTATGTTAGATAACTCTCAGCATTTAACGTATTACATTTTTCTGCAGAGACAGTGTTTTTATTTGGATGAGTATGGTTTGTGACCAGTTTTTTATGTAAATATATTTACACAGTAATTAGCAGATATTTTAAATAAATTTCCTGCATAATTTTAACCTGTGAAGGATCCATATTTTCCTATGCCAGAGCCCCAATCATCTGTAATAACTGTAGTTTTAATTTAATAAGTTTTACATCTACACTTTAAAAGTAGAGAGCTAGGTATTGAAACCACGATCAATGAAATGTAACTTGAAGTAGGTCAAGAAGTTTACTTTTGATTATAGCACAAAAGTAAGAAACAGCATTTCCCTTGATTTTTGAATAAGCTTTTTGTAAAAAAAAAACTCTCATATACTCATAGTTTTCTGTCATATAAGAAATCTTGCCCTTAAGAGCCACTTTTAATTCCTTCTAACACATGTCATAAACTGATTTTTC
The DNA here is from genome assembly GCA_036926305.1 of Uropetala carovei. NCBI lineage: Eukaryota > Metazoa > Arthropoda > Insecta > Odonata > Petaluridae > Uropetala > Uropetala carovei. The sequence goes on from JAXCHB010000169.1 coordinate 8,241,033, forward strand.
CATAGAAATTAATGAAGTACCGGAATGGCAAATAAATCTGACGTTGCCTTATAGTGCTAGTAAGCTTACCAGTATCAAATCAATGAGATTGAATTTCATTTCATTCTAATTTGTATAATGGGCTCAAAAGGTTGTCTCTCCTTATATTGTGAGTCAAAGTTAGTTTATTGCAAAATCTACTAATGATAGGTAGAAGAGATACAATTATGTTGACACATAATTTATTCATATAATAATACAATTCAAAGATAATTGCCAAACAGTGATCATTTTAATAAATAACATTCTATTACTACCATACTCTTCCTTTTTCCACATTTTGGGTTATATGAGAAAACAATTGTACTCCAATTTAATGAAGATCATAATGCTGTTAAAGCAGTCATTTCTAGTACTTCTCCAAAAATATATGATGAGGCTTGAAAAAAAACAGCCAAAATCTTCAACTTGGTATAAATACTTGAAATTCATTGTTTTAAAGTTAAAAATGGCTGAAATATTATATGAATGTACTTATTATTAAGAATATTTAACCAAATTCCATCCAATGACAGACCAAAGGGGGAGGTGGATGTCCCAATTTCCCACCACTGAGTAGGTATATATTTAAACACATTTGTGCAAAATTCCTAAATTCTGCACCCAAGATTAATTCAGTGGAGCAAGGGATAGAAAGATTCAGACAAGGGTAAGGATTTTCAGAATACAGGGTCGTTGGCAATGGTTGATTTGAGGGGGAAGAGGCAGGGCTGGATTAAGTGGTATGCAAAACATGCAAGTGCATGGGGCCAAGAGGACAAGGAGGTTTATAGTGGGCTGACCATATCTTGTTTCATTGAAATCCTTTCCAAGTGTTGCTGCATAGATCACTAACCTTGTAATGATTACAAATTTATGAATTGGGTGGGGTCTTAGACATGCTGTGCGTGGGACACATGGGTATCTTAATCCAGCCCTATATATATATATATATAGGTATATATGGGCTTTACATATAACCATATTAAAAAATTTTAGGTGACAAAGTAAAATTACTGGTTTTCCAACCTATAATATAGATTGGAACGTCAATAATAAATGTAGAAAATCTAAAGAATAATCAAAATATGATAAAACAATTAGAAATACTGCATCAGGTAGACATCTTTCTTGCTTTATACAGGATAAGCCAAAAAATGTAGCCGGTTTCAAATTTCAAAAACAAATAAATGAACCGTGATATGAGTATGAAACAAAAACCAATTAATAGAGGGACCTTTCAAATTTATTTCCATCAGTATGGTTTTTCAAATGTCTTCCATCATACTGAGCCTATATATGGGAATGGGTACAGTACAGTTACTGATTACAGCCTGCAGGAATACATACCTAATATTGGCTAAAGCTGTTGTTTTAAAATTACCTGAGACATTGTAAACCTACAACAAAAAGGTTATTTATTAAAAAAATTGACTTACTTCCTGATCAGTGAGCTTTAATATTCAATCCTCTCTTTTATGGTTATCCTGTACTTTCATTTTGAAATCGGGTACATTTTTTGGCCCATCCTGTACCTGTAATTTAATTTACATTAAAACTGACATTAGCACACAACAAAATATATGATAATCTTTCTTTATACTTCAATTTGAACTTCTAAAATTTCTGGATTTGATTTTCAGATGCTTCACTGAAATATAAGATGGATGGATACAAAAAACTTTCGTTCATACTTATTAACTGAATCAGTATTGGTTTATTATTTTCAAAAACGCATAAAAAAGTCTTTTTATTAATATTTTCAATCATGAATCAGTTAGTGCACTCAATTATAATGAAACACTAGAGTAAAAAAACATGAATAATGTTAAATGGTTAATAAGAGGAATATTACAAATTAAACGATCATACTAGCTGAGAAAGGCTGAGGCAACATATGTAAGTAATAACAATCACGAATGGGCACAATGAAAAAGTTAATAAAAATAATAGCAAGAAATTAAATAAAATCAACTTTAATGACTGAACTTTAACTAGTCCTATGTAATATCAGATGATCACTGATTTATACAATAATCCACAAATAATAAATAAAAAATGCTACTAAGAAATTTTTCGACATATACATCAAACTGTAAAGTAAAATCAGAGAATTGGACCACTAAATAAAACAAATTAAAATGAACATCCTTACATATTACTGTATTCGTCCACAATGGCAAAAATAGTCATATGACGAGAATTACTTATATTAGTTTGCAATGAAGTAGCAACATTTCAGACTTGTGTGATCACCCAAGGGAAACCGTGATTCACATTTTCTCAACTACAGTAATTAATGTAAAATTACTTCGCAACAATATTAAACCCTTCTGATAATTCTATCATATGCCATCGAAGCACAAAATGCCACTCTTAATGTAACACAAAATAAAAATTATATCCTTCTATTAGCAAAATGTGAGCCAGAAATAAAGTTATTCCCTAACGGATGTAGAAAAACATTAAGTAACATATCCACCTGAATGTCATACATGTAATTGTTAATTAGCCTGACAAAGTTAACTGAAAGTACCAAAAATCTAAGCACTTACCAAAATCATCGGAAAATAAAAATATATCAGAAATTAAGGACAATAATTTTTGTAAAAATATCAAGACGATACTTACAACCAGCGAATCCTACTTTGTACATATGAAAATCTTGTTTCGTGGAATTCAGCAAAAATTATAATAGTTAACAGATATTTCATAACACACATCTAAAAATTGCGCCCGAAATGATCAGCAGTCAAACAAAACAGATACGAAAATTTTAAATTTGGTAATTTAGCGCGCGTTCAAAAAATTCGGCAGCAATTCAATAATTTATTATTTAAAAATTATTGTTCAAACAGAAATAATGGGATTTTTAATTAATACACATTTACGCATGGATTTGATTTCCATTTTTCAAAGAAATAAAATACGATCTTTTGGCTTAGGAACCTCTGGATTCCCCCTGCTTCCACATCAATGTTTTTGTTATGTTTTGAATCTATCTTATGAAGTTCTTGAAACATTTTTGAACAGTTATTATTGGTCATACACATTTGGTAGCTTCACTGATATACATATTTGCATCCAACACAATTATTTCTTTAATCAAACCTGAAGTTTTTTCACATTGCTCCATTTTGTGCAACTATTATTTTTTGTCTCTAATATTTTTTTTATTAGATTATTCCATTTCCCAATAGTTGCTGGATGGCAGTGGCATATGGTGTAAGAAAAGCAATTTTATATTTAGCAGCTGTAAATTAAGATGACATATTGTCTTATCAAGGAAAAGTAAATGTGTAAATTTTTCTTTTTGGAATTAAATTTAAACTAAATTTCTTTGAATATTCTGCTGATCTTCTAAGTCTTTGAGTCAACAAAATGTGTCACAGGAAGCTACCTTTATTAATTTTTTCAAGCAGCAACAATTTTGGTTCTTGCCAATCGCTATAGCTTGTCTGATGGTTCCATCAGCATTTACCATGAACAGTAGAGTGATGTTATCCTTGGAATGTTTGTCACTTGAATATCTTTCATAAGAAACATTTTGTTTGGTGACATTTTAAAGAGTAAGAGTGTTTCATCGCATTTGGCTGATTTTTAATTCACAATCCACTTCACTCATTTAACATTTCTTTCCATTCTTCAAGCACAATCAAGCTGTTTGCTTCCTCCAATGAAACTTTAAATGCAATATTGTATATATTTTGAAATTGTATAACCCACCATTAAAGGCTTTAACCCTCGGGTACTCACATCTGGGTCAAATCAACCCAGATCAACTTTAAACGTCCATATCGCTTTATTTTAAAATGCAACTAATTTCATTCACCTTGATTTATTTTGCACTTTACTCGATAGATATATTTAAGAAAATGTTTTCATGTTCTAATATATTTTGTAATGCTACTGATTAATTGCTACAATGATATACTTATTATTTGTAACATTTCTCACATATGAACCATTTTTTTAATTTTGAAGAGTAAATAAGTCATTTTTACCATACAATTTTTACTGATGATTAGTTATAATCTCCACAAGTAGCAAATTTGCTAAATCACCTTATATTGGAGTGGCCATCTATAAGTATGTAGTCTGCGCCAACCCGAGATGCATTGCACCCCTTCAGCAATCCACGTGGGATGGCAGCAAGAAAATTTTGGCCGAGAGTAACGGGTAGCAATGGGTCTTTAACTCACTTTCTTTTCTGTCTCTGCCTTGGTTTTCCCAACTGCTTTCCAGTGTGGTCATAACCCATCATAAAATTTTATGGTGCCACATGTTCGAGGGTAAATTTTGCCATAGTGTCAGCAACAAAGGAATTCAGAGGTGAATGGGAATGGTAGGGGAATGTTTGTTACATTTCCTTTGACTGAAGGTATACCAACTGGCAAAATGATCTGAATAAAGAGGAGGAGTAATCGGTAGCCTCCAGAAAGTACCCTAAGGGTCCCTGAAAAAGCAACTTCACTCCCATGCTATCAGGATAAGATAAGTGTGCCAACTGTGTGAGATGGAAAAAACAGCAAAGCCAAAACAATTTGTCAAAATTGTAGTAAATATATTTGCCAAGATCATTGTTTTACCATTTGTGTTAATTGTTTTTGAAGTACAAGATCTCAGGAGATTGAAAGTTTGGATGAAGATGTAAATTAATATTTTTGGTTTGAAATAAATATTTGAATAATCATTCTTCAGTAAATTATTTAAAATAATTTATTTATTTTTTCTTTTTCTATTGAAATAGTTTTAGCATTTTCTAATAATTTTTGAAATGTTCTGGAAACCTAGTCATTCTTTTTAAGCTTCAAAATAGATTGGGTCGATTCGACCCAATGCGAGTACTTTTGACACGAGTATTTTTGATGCAAGTACTCGAAGGTTAAAGTTCTTACTTTGGGGAAGCATTGCTATTTTTAGTGCTTTTTCATGTAGTAATGGCCCCAACACAGGAAAATTTTTGGATTGAGCAGAGCAAAAACATTAAAACATTAACAATTTCCTCCCTTATTTTTGAGAATTTCATATATTTGAGATTTTCTGCATTTGAAATGTTCTATCACCTCCTCTCTAATTTTCTTGGTCTATCATCTGAAAAACAAAAAATATTCATCTGATTTTTCGATAAATTAACAGCATGAAAATGTCCAAAAATAGGAAAGATAATGAGTTGGTAACTTAGGGCAAAGGATATTAATACCATCCTAGACGTATTAAATCTTCCTGTTTAATTCTTAGATTTTAACCCATTAAGTCTCACACGATCTGTGGGCACTTTTACATAGTTTAACTGTGGCTAAATATTTAGCATTATTTCTCAAGATAACTGTAAAAATTATTTTCAAAATACGTTTCTGTGAACATTATGAAGCATTGTCAATATTCTTTATAAAAATCTATGTCAATTTAGCAAAAAAATAAACAAATTAAACGCTCAGTGAAAAAAAAGCGGTGGCTAAATATTTAGCCACCAACCCTTAAGGGGTTAAGGCCAGTTGTTGCCACTGATGGCTAAACTAAAATTACCCTTCCTCCCATCCTTCCCACAACTTAAATTGTCAGTATAGGTACAGTCATTTCAAAATGTCCAGCGACACAGCTCGGTCATGCCACACATAGGCCGGAGCTGAAAGTTCCGAGTATGTAGGTACCCATTGCTTGAGGAAAATCAGGAGAGGGGAATGATAGAGAGGGGCAGAAGAGTTAGGAGGTGGGTTTCGAAACCTGGGTAGGCTTGCAGGGAGAAACGAATGGAATCAGAGCCGGTGAGACAAACTCCATTCAACAGTGCGAGAGCATCCATTACAACTCAGAAAAAAGGATTCTCTCAGAGGCTGCCTTCGCATGCTAAGGGTAACAAGAAAACCTCCAAGAGAAGGAGGCATGTAAACGGTTCGAAGTCCTCAGTGATGTCTTACAATTAGATAGGGAAACATAAATGAATATGCCGCATCTAGAAAGCACTTTCGGAAAAGATGCAATATTCTCACCTTGTGGGCATTATTAATGTGAAATGCTAGGCTGCACTTCACTTTGGAAAGCGTAAAAAATCATCAATGGGTCAAGGGCAAAAATTATATAATACTCCATAAATTACGATAATAAAAATGAGAGCTGTTGATTTAGTGGAGATCCTGAATGAGCATCTTCTGCCTTATTCTAACAGATAGTGCCAGACAGCGAAGACTTGGTAGTAATACAAGATAATTCACTGTTAGATGCGACTGGTGTAACTCTACAATTTTTTGACCAGAACCGGAATATCGATGTTCTGCCCTGACCAGCCCGCTCGCCGGATCTAAATCCTATTGAGAACTTATGGGGTATATTGTTGAATGAATGGACGGGAGGAAATTTGAGGATGGCAGCCGCTCTTGAAGAGCATGTTATGGAACTCTGGGGCTCAATCGGATGACGGCCACAAATATGTGAAAATTTAGTACGGTCCATGAACCGTCAAATTGATTCAGGAGAAGACTTCACTAAGTACTAAAATAAAACTCTAAATAATTTTTCATTGTTTTCATTGCCTATTAAATGCTGCTATAATAAAGTTTTTATTCGAAAATTCAAATAAAGTCAATATAAAATGTATCCACTATCTGTGAGAAAAGTGCTACATGTGATAAATTGCCATTTATTAGAGTTTTGGTAAAATTAACTGGATAAAGGATGTAAATATTTCCTAATGTTCTCCCGAAAAAGTAATTTTCGTGCTGACAATTTCTTGGCACCTGAGTGATACAGTACAGTGGAGAAAAATTTTTGTATCGCTATAAGAATCAAACCCTCGATCCTCGGAAGAGAGTTTGGCCGGATGACAACTGCGACTCACATCAGCTCCGATGATGTGATTTGCTTTCAGAGATGAGTTTTATTCTTATCACCATTTATGGCAGATCATATTTTTAAATTTAGTTTAATCATAGAGCATAAATTCTCGGAGCTCGCAGAAACATCTTCGTTACTGTGATATGCTCAATTTTAAGGAACATTTTTAACAAACAGGTAAGGTGATTCCCACAAACTCCACGTTGCTTCTGTGGTTCGTGTTATTGTAATTTATTGAGTATTATATAATTTTTGCCCTTGACCCATTGGTGATTTTTTACACTTTCCAAAGTGAAGTGCAGCCTAGCATTTCGCATTAATAATGCCCACAAGGTGAGAATATTGCATCTTTTCCGAAAGTGCTTTCTAGATGCGGCATATTCATTTATGTTTCCCTATCTAATTGTAAGACATCACTGAGGACTTCGAACCGTTTACATGCCTCCTTCTCTTGGAGGTTTTCTTGTTACCCTTAGCATGCGAAGGCAGCCTCTGAGAGAATCCTTTTTTCTGAGTTGTAATGGATGCTCTCGCACTGTTGAATGGAGTTTGTCTCACCGGCTCTGATTCCATTCGTTTCTCCCTGCAAGCCTACCCAGGTTTCGAAACCCACCTCCTAACTCTTCTGCCCCTCTCTATCATTCCCCTCTCCTGATTTTCCTCAAGCAATGGGTACCAACATACTCGGAACTTTCAGCTCCGGCCTATGTGTGGCGTGACCGAGCCATGTCGCTAGACTTTTTGAAATGACTGTACATAAGTAGATGACACATACATAAGTAGTGACCGAGTCAGCCATGCACTGAAGGGGGCCCAGATGTGAATATCAATGGGGGTCCCACGATATTGAAATTTGTAGTAATAATGAATGATTTATGGAGCCCCAGTTTAATATTAGAACTTTTACATAGAGTTTCTTTATTGGAAATCAGTTTGAATGTGATTTTTACCAAACATTTTTGCAAAATTAACACTTGATACTTGAATAATTGAGAACTTCTGAGGCCCCCACTATTCGGGGGCCCAGATTCTTTGCATCTACTGCATACCCCCCTTTGGCTGACCATGGTGACAGTGATCCCCAAATACATGTTTAATGAGAATAAAAATCACATTTATACAAAGAATCAATTTAAATTGAAATACAAACTTCATAAGCAGAAATGAATGTGGACTCCAAGTCAATAATTTTTTTTCTTAAATTTTTGATTGCACAAAATCGCAGATTTTAATTTAAATATGGTTTTCTTAAAGTGAAAGTTTTTCATGAAAAGAAAATCTTTAGCAAAATTTTCCAAATCTTGCTAACATCTAATGCATCAGATTTCATTGGGGCAGTATCATTTTCATTATCATTGACAGATGTAACAAAATCAGTAGACACTTCTCATTTTTTTGCTGAGAATATTTTATACAAATTGTGTCGGTTTCATCCAATTCAATGAAAGCATTGACAAAATCACTGGTGCTGAATCCATCCTTTTCATAATTTGCTAGGATCACATTCTGTATTTTTACAATGATAGTTTTATTAGGCTTTAAATCTCTCATAGTTTTGACCAGTTATTGGTGGCTCATAATTGACATTTTCCTTTATTACCATAATTGTGGCCAACATATTTATTTCATCACCCAAATCTGAAATTTTTCACGTTGTTCCATTTTCAGCAATAATTTCTTTAACATAAGTTTACTTTAATTCATTTTTATGGATTGTATAATTCCATTATCTGATAGTTGCACAAGTAGTAGTAGGTGGAAGAAAAATGAATTTGATATTTGAAATCTGGTACATAATTAGGATGACATTGCATTATCAATGAAAAGCAAAATGAACTATTTTTCTTCTCCATTTTGTGATTTAATTTTATTAAAATTTCTTCAGTTATTGTACTACTATTCCATGCCTTAGGGTTAGTAAAATATATCATGGAAGCTTTTTTATCAAGCTATTTGAAGAAGTGAGAATTTGGATAATTTTATTACACATTGTCAGTTTCCTGCTACATTCTTAATTTTAAGCCAGTTATTGCCAAATAAAATTACACTTCCTCCCTTACCTCCAAGTTAACTTGATGATGACACAATGGTAATCAAAGATTGACAGAGGATTTGTGTAGTGACAACATTAAAATAAAATTGGCCACATACATTGTTTCTCTTATTATTTCTAAATGTAAAAGAGAAAGAACTTTTATATTAGGGACTTGAATATGAAATTTATATATGAAAATAAAAACAAAATTTGAATTGTTAACCATATCTGCCATGAAACATGGCAGGTGGAGGAGAGAGGGCAGGGGAGGGGGGTTGGAAAGGCAAATGCTTCGATTAACTAGTAAACAGAAGAGAATCAAATTGACTGAACACCTAAGAAGAAATAAATTTTGTAAATAATACGTGGTGCGTCAAAGTCTTAAAGAACGCAGCGATAGCTCTCGTATACATAAGGAGCTAACACAATGTTTCATTTTACTCGTGAATCGAAGCATTTGCCCTCCCTCCTCCACCTATCATGTTTCAGTGTTAGCTGGCCCGATGTTTAAAGTCATCGAAATTCTAGCTAACGAAACGACGTTTGGTAGGGTAGTAGATATGGCGCCCTCTACCGTGAATCGTAGAGAAAGCTTACTTAGGTGCTCTCGGTTCGATACTTAAAAGCTTCCTACCGTATATACCAAGGGTGGGCAAACCGTGGCCCGCGGGCCATATGTGGCCCTCGAGAGCATTTGACGTAGCCCGCGAAGCTTTGGTGAAAAAGCAATCTGTAAAATTTACCACAATTTTATATTACTTTTGATAAAATTATGACAATAAAGCCTTTAGTTTTGAAAATTTAGCCCTACAGTCCTTGTTTGTGCTTGTTTTTCACTTATGTATGATGCCTAAGAATCTAAGCAATTTCCTATTTAAACCCCGCCTAAGCATTGGCATCTTTCAACGTGGCCCGCTGAAGAATTCGCAAACACCGATGCGGCCCGCCATGCAGAAAAGTTGGCCCACCCCTGATCTATACCGTAGGGAATAGGGAGCTGAAATGTTTTGGGTAAGCGAACAACGTAGAAATCAACTTAAAACCGTTACGAGTTCTCACCTCGGCGTCCCGGGTTCGACCGCAAAAATTCCGAGAATTTGCGCGCCTAGGATTAAATATTTCTAAATTGCGTACGACGATTGCGAACGCCTGCTTACACTTACGTATTTGAGAAAATTACTGTGGATTCCTCCATACCTACTACCGCTGAGGAAAGAATAAAAAGGTGAATAGATTGAACAGTGAGAATAATAAAAAGATTTTTATCCATTTGCGTCATCTCGATGATAAGGAAAAATCAGTCTTTGGCGAAGTCGCGCTCAATAGATAGAGCCAACATGCGAGGGGAGGAAGGATTGAATCGACTTTTTGTAAAGGATTCATTCCGATATATATATATATATATATATATATATATATATATATATATATATATATAGTATTTTTTAACGATTTTCCGATACTTCTGATATGGTGATCGGACAAAATTCGTTTCCGTTCGTTTCGAAGAGTTCCATTCCGTTTCGTTCCGAGCTCTGCCACAAAATCCCTCTAGCTCTTACAGCCGTGCATTTCCCCATTCCTCAGAAGACCCCTACCCCCTACTTCTGCCTGCTCAGTGTTGTCATTTTAGCAGAGGAGTCTTCGCTACAAATAGTTTCCGCAGTGACCGCTGTCGAACGCCATGAGGTGTTGCGTTAATTTTGTCCAGCACTGTACATACTGAAATATCCAAATAATTTATAAAATTGTTTTTTTGCTTGTATCTCACAAGTTTCCACCTTAATGAGTTCAAAATACATGAAGAACAGGGTTAGGGGAATTTATTTTCTGGTATTGGCAGTGTTCTGCTTTAATAGAGTTCTGCTTTTGAGGATTTTTTTCTCTGCATTAAAAATTTGTTCAGGAGAATCTTTTTCCAGCATTCAGTTTTTCACTTTCATGGAGTAATTTGAGGAATTTTACTGCATCATATTATAATACTTAGCTTATAAGAAAATCAGTTGCAAATAAAGAAATAAAAATACCAATTCATTAAAAAGCTGCCAAATTGTAAGTAACAAAATTTTCTCCTTCAATCAATCATATTCATTAAGAAATCTCTTAAATGAAACCCACTATTGAGTTGACTTCTACCAATTGTGCACTTGAAAAAATGTTTGCATATATAATATCAGAAATATTAAATATTCCAATTTAATAATTAGTGAAATCTCTCTACAATTGTTAAAAGGGGTTAGAAGAGGTTTTACTATATAGTATTTAGATTGGAAAACCCTCATTTGTTGAGGCCAGGAGCCACAGAAGGCCCAAATCCACCATTACTTAGCAATTTAATATTGAAGATTGATAAATATTGATTATTGATAGTTCCTTGTAGTGAGTTTAATGATGACTTATTCTCTTATTCAAGAGCATGTTTATGATCTTTACCAGCTGTCATGTACCAGTTTGAATTCTTTCTTTAAGAGTATGATCAGAAATCAATGTTAATTTCATAATCAAGAACTTAAGGATTTTTAATGGTAATGCGAAATAATTTTTATTCCCTCGCCATTTGTTTATCAAAAAAAATTTTGCATAAATATATTTGGATTCTTTATTTTTATCATTATTTACAAGATTATATACCTGAAAGCTATTAAAGCTGCCATACACTTTTTATATATGTAAAATTTTATTTAATGTTACCTTATGTCTTTTCTGAGGCAGTACAGGTATACTATGATTTATGTCAGGGATGTGTTCCTATAGTAAGTGTGATGTAAATCAAATCAACGTAAATAAAATCATAAAAATTAATGATATTAAGAGGGATGCTTGCAGGAGTTAAGGGTAGTTTGGAAGAAGAGATTGATTTAACTCTGCAGCAGCACCTGATTCTCTTTAATGTTGCCAATTAACTTGTCAGGCAGCTGCAGCACCGATGATTCTGTTAATGTTGCCAATTAAATCGTCATCCATGCTTACTCTTCTATCCCCCTTGCTTTTTCCTCCACTTCTCCTTCTCTTTCTGCTGCCCACTCCTGTCCTTTTATGTTTCTGTCCCCACCTACTTTTTCTCCCCCTCATTCATCTTCTGTCCCCTTAATTCCTTTTCCCTCCCCTTCCTCCTCCTCCAACTACTTCTCTCCACCCTCCTCCTAATCCTGCTCCCTTCCCCATTCTTCACCCCCTCCTTCCTTACAGATAATTGGATTGACAACCGTTTTTCCTCATGCTGACACCCATCCATGTTCTATCTCCTTAACTTTGGAGATTGGACAAGAACAGATGTCTCCGTCGTGCTACGGCCGTTACCGAAGATGATGATGTTATTCCTAACATTATCGCTATTTACACCACCGATAGTAAATACATCATTACTTTAATGTTTTTCTGCTCCCTAGTAACTTTAAACTTTTTAGTTAATCTAATAGAACCGAATTTGTATGAAAACAGGCTCATTTTTCTCTTCATTTTCACTTTATTATTGGTACAGTTAAAACAAAAATAATTCAGCAGACAATTAATTAATTAAAAAAAGACAAAGGATAATAAGCAAGTCAAGGATATCCTTTGATAAGATACGCAGTAAGTAGCTCTCTTGCAGTATTCCAAACAGCGACTAGCAAATAAAAGTATCTTTTTCATCCACCAAAAATCTCAAACCTAACCTATAACCAAAATCCTATACATTTACTTTCCACATTTGTACTTACAAAGTACGAGGACCAGGTTTATCGATGCCAAATTTATACCATCTTTATACCGACTTTCTGAAGAAGTTATTATACGCAACGTTATCAGCGTATACCTTATGTTTTGTGCTTGAGAAGTTTGTTATACTCTGAACAGATACGTTAAGAAGTTGATATATCTTCGTATACGCCTCATTTCACGCCCTAGGTCACAATTTTTTTTCGGATAACTAGGTTATCGATACAAAACCTCTCAAAGATGGCATATTAAGCAGACACCTAGAGGTCATTGGCCTAAGTATGAAGTGAAGCAATATTTCTACGATTGTTGTCTTTCTTATATTATCTTACAGAGTATATATTTAGATTGCAATATGTGATTTTCGTTTAGTATTTCAATCAGATAACAGCTTCAGGAAGGTGGAAACAAAAATGTTAAAGAACATTTGACTTCTAACGACATAACTTCCATTGAGAACGACGGAAATCGGTACACATGTATCAATTGACCGGCGACGTAACTTCGAATCGACGTAAATCGGGGCATACCTGTACATATATTGGGGTTCGGACAGGAACAAAGAGGAAAATATGCAAAGTGGTCTCAATATTTAAATAATACCCTAATAATGTGTTAGAGATTTAGCACACTGTGCCTGATTTATGCATCTAATTTAATATTTTACTCGAATAATAATTTTCAGAAAGTAAAATGTTGTTTGATTAAGGCAACAGGCTAATTGTATTTCAAATATGGAACATATTTTCTTCTTCATATTTTCTCTATTTCTTATGTTAATCACCATCAAACAATGTCTTCCTTAACTATTACAATATTATACTTGTATCAATGCAATAATGGGTAATATGTAGAGATCTTCATTCCAAAGGAGAGAATTTCGTACTTTAATTTTATTCTCGTACAGCACTTTTGAGGAAAGATTCGTTTTGTGGAAATTAGGAAACCTGGATGTTATATAGAGTTTACCAAGAGTAAAGATAGGGTTTGCATTATTCTCTTCTCTAATTTAAGACAAAAATTCCGAATTTCAAACAATAAGGTCCGGAAACGAGGACCGGCGGCCCGAGCGGTTGCCCGAGTCTCGGGGATTGCGTTCGTATCGGCTTATTCTATAAGATGTTCATTTGCATATAAAGGGGACTTTCAAATTCATCTCTCTTTCTTCCTATGAGAAACCGCATCCAGCACAGCAAAAAACTGAATTATATTTTCTACAAATTCACAAAGAATAAAATAAAGAAGCTGAATTTGACAGAACCGGGATTTCCTTTGATTAAAGCATTACTTTCAATTTTCGACCGTATTTTCCCTACATTATCTATGAATATAGAGCAGACCTCGCCATCCAAGGGGGAAACGCTCATTCGTCAACTACAAATGGCGAAACCGCGGATACCGATGCCAAGCGCTTATGGTAAAAGGGGGGATAGGTCTCCGGCACACACACATTTCTATATTTATACAAAAATAAATTACGTAGAAATGAATGCTTGTTTTCTAAAAACTTAAAACAATATATCACTATTCTTGTGGGTTGACACACTGAACGAGCTAACGTTTCAACGAAGGACTAATCGCTGATCAGTGATCACCATGTGTTTTGTATTGTTTACATACATGAAATGTAAAGTTTACTCTCTCACTTTTGTAGTAAAAAAAGCACAAAGTGCATTTTATTGTCGTTCATTAGACATAACAGTAAGAATGCAACATGACCAAATGCTTCAACATAGTGGATGTATTTTCGTGAAGTCAATAATAATAAAGCAAAGCATACGCTGTAACTTATTTTCTTTCATCGTAACTTATAGAACAAATAAGACTCTGAGCGCGATAGGCGAATAGCTGACTGTTTAAATGAGCCCATTTTTAGAAAGAGAGACTGCCAACTAATATGCGAAACAGAGGATGAACTACGAGATTTTGCTGCAATGCCGTTTTGCGATGCATAAAATGTATCGACGTGACGCAGAAAACAATTTCAAGGGCCACATAATTATTAAGTCCATAAGTTCCATAAAATGTAAAGTAAGCCATTGGATTATTTCAACTGGAGAATTGCTTTCCATCATTGGGATTTATAGTTTTCCTACTTCCACTCTTTATTCTTTTACCCGCGAAATGTTTTTTTCATAATGCTTAGATTCTATTCGTAATTTTAATTAATTAATAATGTAGTATTACGTTTAATAATTATAACATGCTCTTCAATAATATATAGCTTCTAAAAATTTACGAAAACACGCTTTGAAAGCAAGTGTTATGTTTCGTTACGTGCATATTTTTGCGTTGATAATTGAATCGTTAAGGTGCCCGAAACACTGGGTGCTAAAATAAAAATTTGATTACAGTGCTAACGTGTCGCATTATTCATTTAATTAGTTGGTAGAACTGAAGAGGAGCTCACAAAAATGTAAACTAGATTATATATAGAAAATGAAGCCCGTTGATAAATATAGAGGCGCGAAGGTGTGTCGAATGAGTTAGGGAGGAAGGCGAGAATAGCGTCAGGGTATTAAAAGGCATAGTCAACGAATTAAAATGACAATTATTTAAATTTATGTTTAAGCTAAGGATCATCTTGTGTAACCAATTTAGAGAAAAATATCGAAGCTTTTGACGAACAAGTTAATAAGAATGTTTTTATAAAAACATTATACATATTTCTTAAATTTCTACATAATTTTCTGGGAACATAGTTGTCTGAAAAATAGTCACATTGAATCAGTTAATCGAAATTGTTGTAAAAATATCTTTTCAAAGGAATTCCAACCACAGACCTCTCTAGATTACTAGCTACTAATTTGAGCGAATCGTCATCACCATCATTAATAATCTGTCCACTGACAGGTTCTTCATTATAGGTTAAACCGGGTTCTCCATGTTGTCCTGTTCTCCGCAACCTTCTCCATTTCTTGACAACTCTCTTTCTTCTTCAAGTTGTCTAATGGCTGAAACATTCTTTTTTTTCTTTTCCCACTTTTGGTTCCCGACACATCTTTAATCATGGCGTCTCTCAACAGGAAATATCCGATCCAGTTCGCCTTCCAGTTTTTTATCTTTTGTATATTGATTCTTCTCTCTAGTATTCTTCCTATTACTTCCCCATTCTCTCTCCAGTCATCAGTTTTATTTTCACTGATTCTCTCCAATACCACATTTATACGTTATCCAAGAATTATATACCATTATTCTCTATTAGGCTATAATCTACACAGCATTTCATCAATCACTTACGTCGCTATTCGTTCATTTTACTTGTTAGCGGAGAAATTTTTCTTCTAGATACTTATACTTTATTCCGCTCCTTGTTTACTTTGTGCATATTGCATATTTATTATGCTTCAAAGACTTTTTTCTACTCAATTTTTTCTATTAGCTTTCTACCAATTATTACACTCAAGCCTTCTTTTCCAAATATTCTAACAACCTAAGTCTTTTCTTAGTTTAAATGGCCACAGGCAACATTAATTATAGGCGCCACGGTGTGCTTTGGTTCTTAAAACATTTTGTCTGTTTATTTATAAGGTTTAAGACAGCGCCGTGCAGTTCTTCTATATTTATTTCCATCCCAATACAAGGAATATAGGTACATATATGACACATAAAGCAAATGATGTTAAGGCGGATACAAGTAATGCAAGGTGTTTCTTCTATTCGAGAATAATGAAAATTAGCCACATATCAAGGCGTAAATCACAGCTATGTAATTGTAAATAGAGCCAGATAAAGGGAAACGCGTACGTTACCCTGAGTGGTTTACAAAGCTTGCAAGGCACCTGCCTGATGTTCGCGATGTCATTTTCTTACAGAGGATGCACGGTTACCTCTTTCTGGCTACGTTAACTCATAAAAAACTCCTTTATGGCTGAGTGAACAACCACATGCAGTACACGAAAGTCCATTACATGGTATTTGTTGTCCTGTAATGCTCTTCCTTTTTCATTGAAACTAACCTAGGAGCAGTACATACATGCTATTCATGAATTTGTCTGGCAACTCACAAGGGATGAAATTCACCGAACAAAATGAAGCCAAATATCACAGTGTAGCATGCAGGAACTTAGCCTGATCCTTGTAGATTGTATTGATTCCATTGCCTTTACAGCCACCTCGATCACAAGAGCTGACATACCTTGATTATTTCCTTTGGTGATACTTTAAAGAAAAAGTGTACATTACAAGCCTCCATACGCTTCCCGAACAAACGACAAGCATCAGGGGTAAAATTGAGAATATTCCTCAAGAAATTCTGCAGTCTATGTAAGAAAATATCCTGCGAAGAGCATGTTCACGTTTTCAGCATAGTGGCGGTGACTTTAAGCATTTTATTAGTGATTTTCTTAGATAATCATTATTGCGCAACATCAAAATTTAATCCTACATTTATATTATCTCTGATTTTTGTCTTTAGATACAGCTATTTTTTATGGTTCTCCAAAAAAAATCACACAATGATAATACCTACCGACCATCAAGTTACAGAAAAAAAGAAAATTGCTTTTCAAGCGTGCCAGGGATTAATGATTTATCTTTAAATACCTTAATTTACCTACCATAATTTAGGTGACATATTTTGGGCCAAAATAATATGAAATATTCGGTTTAGATGAAAATAACGAAAACTTGAACGGGCTGAGTACTTGCAGCGTAAATACATATGGCAAATTGAATTTTATGAAACAAGTTGTTTATTGAAATATTCAAATCACATACAGGAAGTAACATAACAATCTTCGCACGAAATTTACATCATCCTACGTTTGGTAATGACGTCAACAGTTTCTACAGTCCAGTCTACATGTATGGTCATTCTTCATGGTGAGATCACACGAAGTTGCCATGATGAGACTTAAAATGCCTTTGGATAAATTAATTGCATTTTAGGTACCTATCGCGGAGAGCTAAGTCTTTGAAGTAGAATGTTTAAAGCATAAAGTACAATTAATCCTTACCGCATAAAATTATGCATCTCGTAAAGCAGTCTCGTGCGAGCGAGGTAAATGAACCCTCGGTAAAAATTCAAAAAAATGTTTTCGTTGAGTTGGGATTGGATCGCCACCGCTAATCCTTTACATCTTGAGTTCACGCTCACTATACTTCAACGCTTGGATGAGATGGCTTCAAAATCTTATACAAAATCAATGAGAAAACTCTTTATCATTAAGACATCATTTAACATACTTGCGTTTAAAGCTTATGAACACATCTTTTGCGTCGTTTTCCGTCGTCACACAACGAAGAATTAGTTTTTTTCAAAACGAACTTCACACGCTTAACAATGCACTTCGAAGCTGATGTCACCATTCTTGCAAGCTAAAATTTCACCTGCTATTTTATGGATCATTCTTTTCAGCATTACTTCATCATTACGCAGTTTAGCGGTAAAATAGGGCCGGTAGCCCGATAAAAGATGCTGCATATGACCATTTTTAAAAAAATCCACTGCTGCGGATAAAGTTCGCTTGATTGAAAATAGGCGTTGACAGCGAAGCAGTAGAGATAGAAAAAGAGATAGAGACAAAATTATAGGGTTTTTACAGAGGGTGCGAGAGAGAAAGAGAGAAAAGGAGAGATATAGAGAAAGACAGCAACGGAGTGTGAAGACAGAAGAGTGCCGTGTGGCGTCAACACCGACAAGCATCTCATTCCCTCAACAAAACCATCAACAAACGCCCGAAAATCCAATCCTGAGGTTTACATTTAAACCACCTCTAAAGAAACCTGAAACGTTTCAGCCTCCACGCCCACGACCCGAAAGGATAAGATCATTTCACGCCGACTCGGAGCCGTGGCTCGCGACAATGTGTCGTCCCCACGGCCTCCATTGCGAAAAACCAAGTCTTTATTCAACCGTCCGCGAAATTCCGCGTCGGCAGGAGAATGCGGGAGAGCATGGAGTCTGGGCTCTGGCCGGGAATAATTGACTTGCACTAGCAGGGCCACCGCCACCCTCGGGAATTCCTTCCACCCCCCATCTCGAGGTCCTCAAGTAGTAAACGAAAGCGATGGAGTAACTTCTCCGCCGAGTTTGGGCCCTGAGGGACGACGACTAATCCGGATCCGAAAGGGCTGGATAACCTTTATGCTCCTCCGCCCTCTCGGAAAGAGGAGGCGGGTGAGTTTGGAGCGCGGGGGGCGGAGAGCGGGATCGCCTCGCGGTGGGGCACGAGGAGGAGGAAGATGATGAAGCAGGCACCGCCACCGAACAGCCCGAAGATGAGGAAGAGGGCGTGTGCCGGTTGGGGTGCCGAAGCCGGCGTCATGCCCTCTGAGATCCGCTCCGCCCCCCACCCGCCTGGGACCCTTCCCTCCTCCCTTCACAGTCCCCACTCCCGCTCCCGCTTCCGCCCCCGCCTCCGCACCTCGGAAGGGACAGCCTCTGCATCTGACGCGAGTTAACCTGCTGCGTCCCGTGGTCCCACTCCTTCCTACACATCAGAAGGTTCTTGTAAGCCTGCCTGTATTCGGAACTCATGACCACGTATATGATCGGGTTGATGCACGTGGTCAGGTATATGAATATGTAGCCTAAGATGTTGAGCACCGGGAGATCGACGTTACGGAAGGTCTTGGTGATGGTTATGGGGAGGTAACAAATGACGAACGAGGCGAATATCACTAGGATCATCTTGAGGAGGCGGCGATCTTTAGGGGTCATCTTCCCCCGCTGCAAGGCGGAGGACGAGGATGAAACCACCTCCGCGTTGGGGCCGTCCGAGTCGCCCCTCGAGGGCCCCCGTCCGAAGACGGCGGCCACGTGAGATAGGGCAGAGTTCACGGTGACCGCCGATGGGCCACGGTCCCTCCGTCGCCTTCGGTTGTAGGATGGCGCGGGGGAAGCGGCACCGGAAGAGGTGGGAGTGGCGGTTCCAGGAAGGGCGCAGGATGCCTCCGTGTCGTCCGTCGCGAGATCCTCCTCGGGGTGGGCGAGGGCGTCCGCTTTGCCCCCTTCCAGACCCGAGAGGGACCTCTCTTCCTCCTCAGCCCCGTCCGGGCCCCTCCTCCGCCGAATCGGGGGCCTCCCTTGCGGAGGGCGAAGGAGGGCTGGAGAGGGAGGCGGTTTGAGGGGGCGCGCTGCTTCTGGGGTGGTCGGAGTGACGGACGCGCTGCCGTCCCCTGCCTCCGGGCGGCCTCCGTTCTCCATCCGGGCGGAGAGTCCGAGGGCGGAGTCCTCGCTCGAATGCGGCTCCACCCCCCTCACCGCGTCCTTGACTTTCTCCTCCTCTCCTCCGCCTCCTCCTGGGGGCAGTGATACTCTGGGGGCGGCGGGGGCGGAGGAACGCTCGCCCGTCCACGCCCCCCGGGAAGGAGGCGCAGTCCCGCCCGGCCCTCTGCCATTTCTTGCCCTAGACTTGAGCGCGGTCTTGCGCACTATGTAGAATATTCGGGCGTAGCAAACGGCGATGGCGAGGCACGGTATGAGGAAGGCGACGATGAAGAGGAACTCTTTCGGAGATCGGTCGTGCTCATCCGGAAGGATGGAGCAGGAGCCGATGTGGCTGTCGAGACCGAAGCGGCCCCATTCGCCCAGTAGGGTGGGAATGAGCGCCCCGAAGCCGCAGATCCATGTGCTGGATACCATGAGGGCTAAGGGGCGCCTCTTGTACAATCTACAAAAACAATAGGTTTCTCAAAAAGGAAGAAATGATGGGCAAGGAATTACATTGTATTAACTTAAGCCTTTTGTGGCTGAGAAGTGAGTAAAGTGTTAATACGTTTAACTGAAGTACATGAGATTTATTTCTTAGAAACTATTATTGGCGAATACTAAATGTACATATGGTTCTTCATAACTCATTTGATTTCTGGAGAAACCTAATACTTATTATGTGGTTTCATTTTAAATATTTATTTTGTCAATTAGATTGTACTACAAGTGATAAGTTATTTTCCATCCCAAATCTTTACAAGTAGCATTTTTGGCTCATAAAAATTAAGAAATTCTGCGACCGTGTCCGGATAAATGTGAGTAATCAGTGCAAACGTCTTTTTCTAGAATTAGGAATATTAAATTAGCATTTAAGAAAAGTATTGGCGTTAAACGTTATGAATATTCTATGCTTAAAATTCAACCAATCAATGAACCATTTAAATTAATAGTAGGGGCTTAAAATCCAGCAAGTGAGCCAACTTTAAGGCGTCAACGCATAAGTCAATACAGTTGGTCATTTTAACTATAGGAATTACTAAACTCTTGTTTTCTATTGTGAATTATATTCAGTCGCACACGGTAATAACTACGAAACTGGCAAATTCATAATTAATTTTTTCAAATTTGGTTAAAAGACAACTGTTCCTTAAGGTTAATTGCACCGACAAAAACATCTTTAAAAAAACCAACAAGGGTGAGAATTCTTTCATAAATATTCAACATCTCACACATTCGACATTCACTCGATATTATGGAAACAACTTTTTAAAAATAATTATCGGTGTACTCATTAATTTTTTCTAGCGAACGAGCCGTATACATACAATAAATCCCCCATCCAATGCCATAAAAGGATAACTACATCTACAACTGACCTCCCTTTGAACTCACTTTGGATATAGACGTGGGTGTCCTATCATCACGTATCTGTTGATAGTTATGGCTAGTACCGTGAAGAGTGAGACTGCCACGAGGCCGTATCGCAGCAATGGAAAGAGCACGCAAAGAACGCTCCCGTGCCTCCACGCCCTCTGCGAGAAGGTCGAGGTAGCCAGAGGGAGGTTGAAGCAGCAGAACATGAGGTCTGACACGCTGAGGTTGATTATGAACACGGCCGTAGCGTTGCGCACCTGCGTGGGACACAAAAAAGAGACATTGGTATTATTTTCTGCTTAGCTCGCTTGCGAAAATATGTCATAAAATTCAAAATTAAATTAAAGTAGAAATAAATTCGAAATTAGGACATACTTCCAATTAGGGTGATAAGATTCTGAAGAATGAAATTCGGTACACGATATGTTCCGGGGAAGAAAAACCGGGGCATAACCAGTAATGTACGTGAATTTTTAGTCTTTTTTTCACTTGTACGCTATGTGACAGTAATATGCTTTCAAAATTCAGCAAATATTTTTTCAAATTCAAACAATAGGTATAAAGTATGATTACAATATACACCAGAAAATTTATGTGAATAAATATATTAGGTATGACGGGACAATCTCAGGTGCCATTGGTGACTAAAAATGCATTTTGAAAGTGGTTCCTAGATTTGGACCAGATTTGTCCAGGTCTGTATTAGGGTCATGTTTAATGCAGATTACCGTGATGACATTGTCAATTTAAATAGCACGATATTAAAAAAAAGAAAGTACGGGATACCAGGACATACACGCAAACACGAACAAATCCTAGAAAACCGGGACCTCTGAAAACCCTACTTCCAATGGTATGGGATGGCCGAAAGAATTTGACACTTTTTTTGTTAATGGCTAAGGATTAGGCTTTCAAATAAAGGAAATCCTCATTCCCATTTAAACGTTTGCATTGATGACGACGCCAGTATGCGCTTTTAACATGGTTAATCATCATATTCAAATCAAAAGAGAAATATAACCTCATGACTAAATTGAACGACTGTCTCTCCAAAACTCGTAAAAACTTTGGAAAAAAACAAATGCGTTTTTCGTCTACCAAAGCAGCCTTCGTCAGTGGTGAATAACCGATGCTAGAGTTTCAGTATCTTCTACCGGTGTATCACCACTGACGACGGTTGTTTTGAAGCCGATATGCACATTTGGTTCCCCCAAATTTTCTATAGATTTTTTTATCGAGACATGGTTTGTCAATCATGTGCAATACAAATTAATTTAATTGTATTTACCCAATTTTAAAACATTTAAATCGTTACACGCAAACTTTAACGTCGCGCAGAAAAATCTTTCAAATATAGGCCGTGCACAGATAGGTTATGCGTAGACCATCCCGTTCCGCAGGTTTAAAACACGACCATTACCCCTTAAATAAATATGCGCCAAAAAATATACGAACATAAAAAAAATACACTTCGGGAAAAGACAGTTTTAGAAAAAAAATACCGATATTTATGATTTTCGAGGGATTACGCAGGCGCATTAAAGTATGCGAAATGTACGAGCGAATCTTGCGATTCTTTAATGTCGCTATTAATCTTTAGCCAGAAAATGGGTCATATGCCGTAAGTTACTTTGCCTGGGCTCCGTGATACCCGAAAACCATTCTTGGCAGCGTTCCGCAACGGCGATGTAGCGTCGTTGTTATGCGAGATTTTGACCGAATTGTACGGACGAAGGAACCTACGCCTGAGACGTTCGAACCTATCGATTATTTGTATCATCGAAGGAGAGAATAGAAGAGAATCTGATGGACGGTCGACTTAAGACGCAGAATTCTTCAGAAGAAAAAGAGGTGAGAGACGATTCCTCGGCGAATTTTTCCTCCCTCTTTTTATTGCACGGAGATGTGATTTACAAGGGCATTAGATGTACGGTCCACGAACAGTGACGTAACTACGACTGCGTGGGCTCAGTGCAAGAATTAATGACGGGACCCTTCTCCATCTTGAAAAACGAATGAATAATGCAAAAATAAATTTAACGGAGAATTATCGAGCTCGTCTTATGGCCGAAAAACAAGAACAAGCGCTTCAAAATACTTGTCTCAGATATCTCCAATAACGTTGTTGTGGCTATTGGAGATACCTGAGACCAGTATTTTTTAAAAATAACGAATCGCGTAGTTTTATTAATTGCTTTGCGATCTTAAGTAGGTAAGTGGAAACTATTAATTTGTCTCTATATTAATATGAATAGATAATTCACTAGAAAATTATCGAGTTGGTCTTATGGGTGAAAATAAATTCCGGAAGCTCTTAAGAATATAAAAATTGAAAATTAAGCAGTTTTCTTAGGTATCTCCAACAGCCACAATAGGGTTATTGGAAATCCATGAGACAAGTATTTTTTAAGTGCTTTTTCTTGTGGCTGTAAGAGATACCTAAAAAAACACTTAGTTTTTTATACTTAAGTGCTTATTCTGGAAAGAAGTGATAGCTTTAGCGTTTCCTAGTGAATTCCTGTGTGGGAAGGCCACTACGCACTGCATAAGGGTAACTACGCCACCGTCCACGAATTTCTAAAATAAGATCAAACGTTCGATTGTTGACAACGACTGCAGAAATCGATAAACACAATGATGGAATCCAGCAAATAAATTCAGGAATCTCCATGATTGTTGCACGTAGACAACACTCTTGATGTAGGTGTTAGGGATGTGTACGAAAACAAGGTGGAATCGAGAATCTAAATATCTACAGGGAGTGGCGTAGCAAAGATGCTTGGCGCCAGGGAAAAAACCGAAAAACACCGCCCTCAAAATTTAATAATTACAAAAACAACAATTTCGACTGAATATCATGCAACGAAAGTATTACATTCATCATAACCATGCATAAAAAATTACGAGAGAACGTCAGTATACTTCGAAATATTTGCATAATAAAATATCGAATCGCTATTGGACTGCTGGCGCCTCTACGTTTCTACTCCCAAGGCGATCGCCCTATTTTGCCCCTTCTTAGCCACAGCACTGGAAACAGGACAAGGAGACAAGATTTTTTAGAAAGAAAAGGAAAAAAATATACAGTAAGCGAAAAACCTGGCATTCGATAGGAACTGCCAACGAAGTAAGAATATGTATAAGATATAATCAGGATAATACGCCTAATCGCCTTCTTTAATTTGTATAAATCAACAGTACCTCCTTGCGAAACGCGTGAGTTACATCTTTGTATAAGGTCCTGTTTTAATTTAATGGCTAATAATTTAAGCTATGTCCTTTTTCACGTCACACGCGTAAAATGAACAGCCAATTCCGGACCTCACATTATTAAATATTTCCCGCCGGGTAAACAAATTTCGCAGTTATTTAGCCGCGTATAATTAAATCCGCTATGCGGAAACCCGCGTTGGTCAAGGGTTTACGGCATATCAAAATCATTTTCTCTCCCTCTGTTTCTCCAGTATCTCAACCTTTTACACCCCTATCTCTCAATCTCTATCCTTCCACCTCCATCTTGCCCTGTTTCTTTTATGTGCGCATCCCTGTTGCTCATATCAATCTTTTTCCTTTCTACTTTTCACTTCTCCCTCTCCATCCTTTCCTTCCTCTACCCTTACACACATCTTCCCATCATTCCTCAACCCTCCATCCCTTCCTATCTCTCTCCTGTAAATCTCTCCATTCTCTCATCACTCTCCACTCCCTCCCTCCGAAATCCCACTCCCATCCCAGGCCACCTCCATTCATCCGCCTATCTAGGGAACCCGCCCGCCCTCCTTCGCGACACACATCATCCCTCCTATTTCTCATGGGTGGGTGGGAGGGGGATAGGAGGGAAGGGGGAGGGATTGGGAGAGGAGAGGGGGAGGTAGGGAGAAGGGGTCACGGAGTGGGGGAAGCACGGCGTCGCCGCCATTCGCCGTCCACATTCCGGACAGATCCTCCTGAATGCCGCCGCAAAAGCCCCTCCTTTCTCCCCCTCCCCACTCCTTTCTCCCCCTCCCCACTCCTTTCTCCCCCTCCCCACTCCTTTCTCCCCCTCCCCCAACCTTTCTCCCCCTCCCTCCACCAACCGCTCGCGTTCGGAACTGCTCTCGTGGGAAGTTCGATAGAGAGAGCCCTCTTTCCGCAAGTCCCTGGAGTGTCCTCTCTGGTCGGACACACACACACACGCGCGCTCTCTCTCTCTCTCTCGCACACAAACACGCTGACACACTTTTGTCCTCTATTCTAGTGAAAGAGATAGAGAGACAGGAGGAACGGTTTCGCTCCTCCAAATCGTCCTATTCTCTAAGATCGACTGACTCTTTGACCCGAACTTCCAACGCCAGCAAAACGGAGCGGGAGAAGAAAACAACCGCGAATGGAACAATGGGTTTTTACAGTACAGTGGACGGAACGGAGAAAAAGATCGCCGATGATGGTCTCTCCTCTCGTGGTTTTTTTTCATTCTTACTCCGACGCTTTCAAAAAATCGACGGGGGGTTGGAGAATCTGATATACGTAAACCTGAGCGTGAAGTAAAGGGGTTAATTATGTGAGATAATTTTTGTTTTTTTGGGGGGGGGGGGGGGGCGTTATTCGAAGAGAATACTCGACAAATTCCTGTCTCTTCTATTAAATTAGAATTATCAACATTTTGTTTTAACTCTAATCTAAGATGACTTTTAATTTTCGTTATTACTAGCAGAAAAATCGGTACAATATACATTGTACAAGCTTTGTCATATACTACTGCGTCAATTATCTTTGAAAAATATGAACTATGTAGAATCTTTATAAACATCAACTTAAATAATTACACGAAATTTGATGAAAATCGTATGAGCCGTTTTTTTAGAAAACGCAATTGTTATTAAAGTTGCCCAAGAACAAACTAGCCTTATATTCATTTATTGAGAAATGTGGACTGTGTAGTATTATTGCAGACGTAAGCTCAAGTATCTGTACGAAATTTGATCAAAATCGTTGGAGCCGTTTTTTAAAAATCAAATTGTTGTTAAAATTGCCTAGAGTAAACTGCCCTTAATTATTGTGTAATGTCAACCATTTTTTCATAACATCTATTCTGTATGATAAAATGCCTAAGTGCGAGCTTTAATTCATTTTCGCTCTACCATGAAGGCTCTAGAGCCGCGAACAGGCCGACAGACGGCATTGCGAAAACCACTTTTTCGGTCTCAGGTACACCTAAAACGTATATTTCCATCAAAATCTCAAGATCAAATTTTTTTCTCTATTACAATACTTGTTCAATATTCTTCGTATATGAGAAAATAAAAAAAGAACCTACCAAAATGCTTATAAAAATTTTCTTAAATATTCTTGTCTCTTATAATTCCCTTTTTTATTGTCCAACATTCATAGATATGGGGATTTTCAATTTAAATGCCGCGATAAGCGTATGAGATTAAGGTGACATTTTTAGTTTGAATTTTAAAACAGGCGAAGATCGGACAACGAACTTGGAATTTCCTAAGAGACAGCGACGTTAACATCTGTTGAAAGGAGAGGAATAAAATAAAGTACGTATCTAATATGCGCGAAAATATTTCCCGATTTATCAAGCCTCTGACGATGAATTGCATGTTAACTTTCGGAAATGCCCCCTTTAGCTTCCGATAGTCTTAATCTACAATTTATTAGCATTTTCATGTAAGCGTTTCTTTTTTGTGTTGCCATTATTAAAAATAAGTTAAAATTAAAGAACAAACTGACATATTTGTTTCAGAAGTTTCACAGTTATAACATTAATACATTCTGCTTTTACAAAATTTGATTGTATATTGACTTTACTCTTTATAATGAATATTTGCTGAAAAACCGTTCACTCTGATTATATTAAAAATCTTTCGAAGAAGGTCCACACACAGACATATCAGCATATATTTTTTTGAAGGGGCTTATTTTTCTATATCAGCGGATCAAGTTGGGCAAAACAAAAAATGTCGATATAAAAATAATGGCATTATTACTTAGGTTTATATTTAATCTTTTAATTATTTATAATAATAAAAGAGATTTTATGGTAACTGAGACTTAAGTCAACAAGAGAGAATTCACGGAGAAAGACACAAATTTGTAGGCTAAACCCTTATTAACCTCAATTTAATTTGCGTTGAGTGTGACCCTGTACATGATACGCATGTACTACTTGTTGAATAGTCCTGGAAATAAAATAGAGAAAGTTTGAGGCGACGTGGAATCGCCTCTGGGCTTTTCATCGCACGTGAGTCTTATGTTAGCTTTTCTCAAGATGGACATCCGAATTACGGAATTGGGTGACACTGTTTTTAAAAACTTTATTGCTGAGAATGTATATGCACTACAATTATGGAACCTGCCATACCGTCCCAAGCCTCATTTATCAACTTGGCAGCAATACACCATATTTGTCTCATTTATCACCTTGACAGCAACATCATATTTCACATCTAAAAAAACGAGAATATCGGTTTTGTGACAATGTACTCAATAGGTAGAAAGGACAAATTAGTTCTTAGGTTTTTAAGTAAAACTTCATTCTTAAGGTAAAAATACCGCATAACATCGTTTACCGAAAAACGATATTCGTATATTGGGCTTGGGAAATATTCCCAATTCCTCGTGGCTCAGCCAACACTTTCGGGCAGCTTTTTTCTTGCAATTTGGCACTGGAAATGCCATACCGAAGTTGGCAATAGTAGTGGCGAGGAATCCTCGGGTGGCGGCGAAAAAATGGAACGGAAGCGGGTTGGCGTCGAGAATATTTTGGAAGGGATAAAGCAACTGGGCGTGGATCAAAGTGGAACGGGAGATTTTTTTACCATGTTCGTATTTAAAAAGATATTTCGTGACTCGCCGCGGTTATCCAAGTGACTTCAGTGCTTTAAGGAAGAAATGCGTCTTTATTAAGTAACCGGATCGAAAACTTTATTAATAAAATCGAACGAATAGCTCACGCGCATTTCAAAACAAGCTTCTATATGCAATCATCCTGTATACCAAATTTTAAGTTTTTAAACTTTATATTTACGCATCTCATAACGTACATTGTTTTTAGAATTACGAAAGTATACAATTCTACAAAATCAAGCAACAGTATTAGGAGTGCGAGACGTAGTTAAAATAAAACAAGTTTTAAGTAAAGACACAAGTTTAAGGTACCATTGTGCTATTTCCACATAAAATAAATTAAACACTTGAAGATGGTGACTATGGCGTCGTGCTTAATTTATTTTATGCGGAAATAGCACAATGCTATATTAAACTTGTTCCTTTCCTTAAAACTTGTTTTATTTCAACAACTCCTCCCCCTCCTCATACAATGGATTTCTGCGAAGTCTCGGCCACTTCAATAAATTTTATTATGGACAACTGCCTCTCGAAAATTGAATTTCGCAATAAAAAATATTTTACATCCAATTTCCCGCGTAATTTTGAACAGAGAGAAATCTCCAATTTTACGAATTATTTTAGAAGCGCGCATAAATTTTACCCAACCAAATTTCGAGTTTCTTGACTTATGGAACGACTCGGGCAAAAAACAACGAACGGAAAATAAAACGATAAAATAGAGAAATACATCAAAAGAATATTGCGAATGAAAAAAGTTCGTATTACACGCCACATCGGCTCTCGAGATCCTTTTTTTTCCTCCTCTCTTTAAATGTCAATTTCACCCCATTTCTTCGCAAGGTAAGGGAGGTCTCAGCTCAAAGCTCTTCATCTCGTTTCTCATTAAAGTTTCGCAAGTTGGAGATATCTCTCTCTCGCTATCTTTTTCACGAGTTAATCTCCGTGCCATGAAATGGAGGTTATTGGCTCTTTCTTCTCCTCAATTCCCCCCCCCCCCCCCCCCCCGTCCCTCCCGATGCGTCGCGCGACATCAAAATTACTCCCCAGTTCCCAGCCAGTTCCATCTTCTTTTCCTACGTTTTCATCGAGGCGGAGTATGAGATGCTTTTGCCTTTGATGGTACAGAGGAAGATCTAAAACTTCTTAATCGCCCAGTCACGACAAGGCGTGACATTTCGACGCCTGTTCGTGCATTCCAAGCGTGCAGCGTAGACGTAATAAATAACAGGGTGTAGTACGGTGGGCCGTTAAAACTCGGATCGTTCGGAACGAATTACGCGCCGAGCAAAATACTACGCTTAAAGAGCCGTTTTTACTAAAAGCCATTGTAAGTTTCCCTTAAAATTTTCAGTGGAACGATCGCCGTAAATCTACCGTAAACCTATGCATTGTGTGTGGGCGTGAGCGCGCGCGTTTACCTACGTAACGGCTTTTCTACGTACACTTAGGTATGTACCCTATTTTCCTTTGATTCGCTTACATATTTATTTCTTTTTCTATGTAATAAAGATATATTCATCCTGAAAATCGTTCCTTAACCTTTGTGAACATCCAGGTTTTCGATCTTGACACCAAGCAGCAATAATACTGCACAGCGTTATTAAAGAATAAGACTTTGTCGCGGATCAAAATTGAAATTGAAGGAGAAATCAAAAGGAATTTCGTTGATTGGGTCATAAGATTTACGAAGGTTTTAATAGGTTTTATAAGCACTGAATATTTTTGATAAACACATAAAAGTTACATAAATCCAAGGTATAATTTAATGTATCGTAACTTTGAATATTCTTCGCTGTAAGCTTTAAATAAATTTTAAATTGCAAATTTTTATTTATAATAAAAATAAAAATTGAAAGTTGGATGCCACGATATAATTACTTTGCTGTCTATCGGCTTATAAATTATTTATTTAATTATACTCCCTTTCAAAATATTCCATGGAACTTAGAACAGAAGAAAAACCGATACAAGATTTTTCAATTTCAAATTATTTTTTATACTCTTTAGTGCAAGCTGTAAAAGTTTCCCTGTATGTTTTATATTTTTTCACTTGATTGATCATAATAATTATCAAAATTAGTTCCGCTTCTCTCTTACTCGATGTAAAAATTTTATGCCAAAAAATAATTCTCAGCAAAAAGGACTGAAATCTTCGCAAATTATCGCTAGTCTTTATATTTAGGAAGATTCCCCACTTAATTATTCCCATGAATAATACATTTTAAAACTCACTTAATTTTTATTATGGAACCCTCTCATGAATAAACATCGATGAATTGAGAAAAAATGTCTGAAATAAGAATCGAACCAAATTCTATTATTCTAAATACGTATTTATAAGAATTGTATGGAAAGAGAAGAAAAAATTCACAATATTCTGGACAATAACAACTACTTTGTTTCACGTTTATCCACCCAAAACAGAATAAAAATTTTACTTCCCGAAAGGCACATCTTATCATTGTCTTGCTTAACGGTTAGAAAACATTCCTTTTTTTTTAACAGCTATGCTTTTGAGCAATTAAAATTCCGTGGTAAGCCATCAGGAAACGTAAAAGCGAAATTCTCGGTTACGACCCAAGCATATTACTCGCGTCTGGTCCACTTTAATTGACCATTTAAAAAAATGAAAGGATCTCCAAGAAAGAATTCGGAATTGGCACGATATTGCATAATTGCGTTAATGATGTACATTCACTCTCGGAATTATTTTTGATATAATTGCTCGGCGATGGCGAAGAAAGATTCTACGCTATTGTTGCAGATAGACAGTGAACCATAAACCCTTTGAAACCGTGCCATAAAATCTTCCACTCTTTTATACCCCCATGGGCATGTGGCAATTATCCCAGGAGAGCAATTACGCGGTTAAATGGAGCACTGCCGATCGGTATGGAATTCTGGTCCACGAAGGGGAATCCGTCTGGAATCGAAGTACCCTGTGCCCAAAAGAAAAAATAAAAGTGTCCATAAAAATCATTCCTCCATATTTTTACTCGACTCCCATCTCCCTTTTTTGCTACCCTCCTATCCACCATCCCATTTAACCACTCCCATTTTCCCTCCCTCCCTCCGCCTCCCTCTTAATCATTCTCCCTATGTACACCGACCCATCCATTTCTTTACGCCGTCATCAGTATTCCTTTTGGGGTCTTCTCCCTAACGAGGTTGATGTGTGCAATGGAGCATTTTGTAGATAGCGTCGCGGGATCATTTTTACTCGTCGCGCTAACAATAAAAAAGGAATATTTTGCAATATAGAATTTCCCTCGAAAGTTGTTTATCTTTTCCATTACCATCTGAAGCGACTGCTTACATTTATCACAAGGTGACGCGCTCAGAGCTCCTGTTTATGCGGATCGAATTATTAATGGACGCGTTTTTAAACGGAGTGACTGACGTATTTTGAATATTGATTTCTCGACAATTCTGTTTCAATTTGTTGAAAAATGGTAAAGGGATTGGAGTGCTATTTGTTATTTTTTTGTTCGCTCCCTAAAATAACTTTATGATTCTCCGATTTTCAAAGGAGAGAAGAACGAGCTTTGAAGCAGTTGGAGTGTAGACAACAATGTCAACAGAAACGTATACAAGACCGTTCAATCTTATGATAGATTCCTGTGAGAATCACTTTCACGTTGTCAATCAAAAAGTCCTCAGGTTTGTTCTCCGCGATGAAATAATCTACGTTTACACTAATATAATATCTATGAGCACGGAACGTTTCATACAAAAGTTTTACTTAATGTTGAAGTACCCTAACCTACTTACTGCTCAAATAATGAACAAAATAATCATTCCTATATGCTTCGACGGAAATTTTTGGCATCATTTCATAAAATAATATTTCGTTAGATGGAGTTGGAGAACCTTGTTTCGTTTTTTATAATATCAGAACAGAATAATTTCATAGTGAGGACTTCCGGCTAGGAAACTGCTTTTAATATAAAATCCACATCACGCACAAATTCAGTTTTCTTAAAAAGAACGTTTCCGTTCTGCCTATCTTGTTTCTCCTCCGTGATCTCATCAAAAGGCCGAAAGTAAAATATTAGCATATAAAAAACTCATTTTTGTAATTTTCCATAACGCAAATCTCATAATGGTATTATTACTTGTTTGAAAGATAAATCCAGCCGAATATGAATGTAATTAAATTTCTCAAGCATCACCACGGAGCAATTGACTCAAAAAAAAATTTCTCACAATTTACGGAGATAATGGAAGAGAAAAATTTTAGGCAAGAAATTGGCAATTTCCTCCGATATTGCCTCTAAATTGGGTGAAAAGTTAGGACCAACATGAAATTGAGGTACATGTCACAATTTTTAGTGATTACTGCGTAAGAAAGCCTCGCAAAATGCGATGACATGTTCCATGTAATGAGCGTTTTATTTTATTTTGTTACGATTGGCCACGGAGACGGAAATATTACGGGAATGAAAAGCAATTTCCAAGCTTTACTTCTGAAACACTTCTTTCAAGTTTTCTCGACCAAATATTAAAATTTATGGTACTAATAATTTCGCCTATAAAATAATCTGTAATTACAGCTTCTTATCGTTTCTTTAACGAGGATAGAGCGAGAAAGATCGTTCAAGGAAGCCGTTAAAGTCAATAGATCTCATATTAATATAATTTCCCACATTTTTTATAGGTTAGCTCATAATTCGAGATAATTTCCCCTTCCATCTATGGCTGAGCAATTATTGTCTCTTTTCCGTCTCCAATTGTTTAATTCCATTTGGAGTTCCCTTGCCTCCTCGCATTGCAAATATTTGCGTCCAGCCGCCACACATCTGCCCTCGGGAGTGGCATTTCAACCCCATTTCTCCTCCCACACTCTATCTCCCTCTATTTTCCCCACTCTCCTATCCTTCCACTTTATTCACTCCTCTTCTCCTCCCACCTACATCTATCGTTCCTTTTAATCTCTCTCTCTCTCTCTCTCTAGATATCCTATTCCCATCTCTCTCTCCAGATATCCTATTCCCATCTCTCTCTCCCCTCTATATCTACACTATTCTCTCTCCCTGTCCCACTTTTATCTTCTTCCTCTATCTATCCTTCTCTCTCTCTCTCTCCCATTTCGGTTGCTTTTATATATCTCTCTCTCGCTATTTATCTTTTGCCAACTTTTCCATAACAACTCTCCCAATCTATTCTCTATCTACCTCATTCTTATCCCCTTCCTCCCTTTCTCATCCCATCCTCCCAAATTCCGCCCTTCTTTTCCCTCTCACTCCCACTCTCTCTCTCTCTATCTTTTCCCTCCTCGATTCAGGAAGTAAACACTACATCGGTGTATAGACACGCACAGTCTATTTCAAATAAACATGAATAGACTGGGTGGATTCGGGTAATTGAACTTGCATCGAACTCGAGTAATTTTTCGTTTATTTATTTTAGTACTTTTATCGGGAGGTTAAAAATTGGCTCGAGAACGACTTGTAAAAATCATTCGTTTTGGCGTAGTTTTTTTCCCCTCTCATCTCGGACGCTTCAATTAATATTCTTACGGCCAGATTTTTGCGATGAAAAAGATTAATTTTATCGTTTTTTGAAAGGAGGTTGGTTTGGAGCTAGAAACGTCTGGCATTGCTTCGATCCGAAACCTTATTTCTTCTTAAGGCCCTCATCCTTCAAGATGGAACTGAATTTACAGAAAAGGTTTTCCACCCACATGCTCCCGGAGGCTTATTCTGAGAGTAGTCGGAAATATAATCCCATTTAAAAAATTGAAACAGTTGATAACTGAATTGCTCTTCTTTTGTACAGAACCCATCACGATTTTATTTTACGAAAAAACTTCCTCCTACGTATACGCAATGCAGCTCGATGTTTTAGGGGATAACGGGAACGAATCTTTATTATTTCCTGGAAACTTTTTCCCCCTCCCTAGGCCTAATGGTTTTCTGATAAATCAGTAAACATGCTTTCGCGCACGTTCGATTCATTTCCTTCAAAGTCGGATGCTAAGCCCACTAGCGACACAAAAAAAACACCACCCCCCTTAAGTCTCACGCGGATACTTTTCCAGAAGGTTTCCGGCGGAAAAGACACGCGGAGAAACGAACGAACGAACGACGACTCGCGTTTAACGCATCGGAAGCGCGACATTCGGACGCGGTTTGTATGTTTTTTTCATAACGACCCGCTGTATCGAAAGCTTACCGAAACAATTACGAAGAGACGTTTAAGCGGTCCCTGACGTAACGATCGAAGAGAAATGAAAGAATAAAGATGGCGAAAAAAAAAGAAATAAAACCTCTTGCATAACCGAAAGTGGGCTTCTTATTTTTTTGTTATACATCCCACGAGAGGCACTAACCCGAGAAGTAGCGGATGAGTGGAAAGGATTGGGAGGAGAATAAGGGGAGGGGAAAGAGGAGGCGGGTCTGGAGGGAGGGAGGATGGAGGGAGGGAGGAAGAGGTGGGTGCGGAGGCAATAAGGTAGGGGTTGGGGGGTTGTGCGTGAAGAAAAAGGGAGTGACGGGGCTTATAGTTGAGGGAGGGAAGGAAGGGGCGGAATAAAGAAAAAGTGGGAGGTGTGGAGATGAGATGAGGGAGAGAGAATGAGTGGGAGAGAGTGAGGGAAAGAGAGAGAGAGAGAGTAAGATAGAGAAGAGGGACGTTTTGGTTTTTTATTCTGCGGCATAGGAGCTGTTAGTCGTTATTCGCAAGAGGGAGTGGCGGAAGGACGTGGTGGGGGAGAACCTCCTCCTCCGCCCTCTTAGTTTCTCTCTCTCTCTCTCCCTATCTCTCTCACTTTTTGGGTGGAAAGGAAGGTGGCGCCCTCAGCGTGGAGTGATTAATGAGGCGTCGAGTTGGCGTGTAGAAGAGAGAGCGAGAGAAAGGGAGAGATGAGAGAGAGATGAGAGAGAGAGAGAGAGAGAAAGGAGAGGAGAGAGGGAGAGAAAATTTAGAGAATATCGAGGAAAAAATAGCGAGAGAGAATGGCCAAGTAGGATGTATGTAGAAAGAGAGAGGAAGAGGAGGATGGTAGTGGTCGGAGAGGAGATGTATTGAATGGGGAGGAGCGGGGGATGATGGTTAAGGAGACGCTGGATGGCCACTGGGTGGAGACAAGAAAGATTGACACCCGTTAAAGGACGCGTTAAGGGGAAGCGATGGGAAGAGGAAACGCGGTTCGAGGAGGTGGAGCAGTGGAGGAGGAGGAGCTGAGGGGAAAAAAGAGAGAGAGGGAGAAAATGTAGCTGAGGACGATGTTTTGCAAGGGTCTGCAGAGGAAGGATATAATTAATATATGGATAGTGTGTTGGCGGGTAGTTGATAGGTGGTAAGCAGAATGGCGGTGGTTAGGGCTACGAGGTGTCAGATATGATTGAAACGCGCGATACGGGGACGTTTTTTCGGCGGCGAAGGCGAATGCGAACTGCTAATATAAGATCTGCCTCTGACGTCTTGCTTACTCCTGATTCTGGATATTGCAGCGTATACACAGCTTATTGCGTGATTAACCGTCTTAATTGAAAATTCTTCAAATCCGCAGAAAAAAAGCAAACAAAACACCATTTTTTAGTAATTAATATCATTTAAAAAAAACAATTTCCGATGAAGAGTTGATTTTTTATAACGTTATCAAGAAATTTAAATTTAACTACGCGCGAATTTTTATTTCCTGAGGAAAGTAAAAGCGGCTATAAAATGTTTTTAAAAAATTTTAATGGTTAAATTAAAATTATTTTTGGTTTCAACGCTGTTTCTTCAAATTAAATTAAAAATTAATGAAAAATAAAACGAGAAATGTGAGACAATGTTATGCCGAAATTACAGCTGGGCTAATGGCGTAATTAATCTGAAATTTAAAACTCGAAAGCCCCAATAAACCGCCTAAGTTTATTAGCATTTCAATCAACTTCAACGTCTTAATTAGTTTATTTTCGCGGATTTTTCCATCGACCTTTCCGACTACATCCGAGAAACCTTTGATGTCTCGCTCTTTTATTTATAATGAGGACTTCCGGAGATGGTAAAGTTAGACGATTTATCTTCGCGGCCAAAAGAGAAACGCAGAATCAAAAAGTTGAGGGAATGAAGGATGAAACGAGACTACGCGCCGTTAGTACCTGTCACTTTTAAAGGTTTCGTATAAATCTGGAAAGTTTTTAAGGAAGATTTCTACGGACGCAATGGCGCGCTGCAGCGAGCCATCTAGGAAATGCAGGACGGTGAAAAAGATGCACGGAGAGACTTCAATCGACGGCCGGATTCTTTTATTTTATTTTTTGCCTCGAGCCAAGTCCATGATGCTCTACTTTTTTTCCCTCCCTTTCCCATCGCCGTTCCAACTACCCTCATCCTTCAAACGGCCCACGGTACCCGGATCCTTCCCATCTTTCTGCCTCCCTACCCAGAATCCTCTCCTTCGGACCGAATATTTTCATCGGGACCTCCTCCACCTGGGTCTCCCACATCCCCTTCCCTCTTAATCGTCTTGATTAAAGTTCTCTCCGACACTGACCGCTGCCGCCACTTTTATCTTCCTTTCCGCGCTGTTTACTTTCTCTGCCCTATGCCACATCCTTCTTTTTTTTTATTAGGTGAGCACATAAAACCACCTGTAATCAACCGTGACCTCCTCGTTAGCGCCTCTTTGGCGGCCTCTATTCTAGATCCCATCTCTCTGGTTTGTCTATGGTCGTTAATCATCGTACCTACGTAATCCTAATCCATCTCGATCTAAATGGGAATTCGCATACGCCTATTTCTTCTAAGGCTATTAAGCATCGAGAGAGCATTAGCGGAAAAAATGTTTATAGTGACGTATGTTGCGGGATATGCGTGATGAAATTGCGTCATCCTGTCTCATAAAGTATGAGATGCATTATTGTATCAGGTCTAAAAATAATATATTATGGCACCTATCGACGTTATTTTTTTAAATTTAGTCACATTTATGATAGTCTAGTTTTCATTGTGTATTCTAATTTTCTCACGAAGCTCTTTTAGAGTTATATATATATACACGCACACACACTAGTAGGCGGTGCTTGCATTCTGCAAGCTTTTCAGCCTTTCTGATTAACGGGGTAAAAACAACCACTAAATATAAAATTTTAACAATTTTGTATTTTTGCAGTGGTTGTGACGAATTTTCAAGCTTCTAGCACATCTGAAAGTCTCTGCACCGATTTACGTGATTTTATTATGGAGCATTAATGGGACAAAATATGCCCCTAAAATTTGGTATTTTGACAATTTCGGTTTTTTTCCCATCAGTTGTGACCAAACTCTATAATCACGCCAAATTTCAAGTCTTTAGCTCATTTAGAAGTTGCCTTGTAATTTTTATCCTCGTATGGGGCAATAATGAGGCGAAACAGTCCCTAAAATTGGAATTTTTGTAATATCAGATTCTTTCCATTGGTTGTGACTAAAACTCTATAATCTTGCCAACTTTTAAGTCTCTATTTTGTTTAGAAGCGCCTTATAATTTTTATCCTCGTATGGGGCAATAATTGTGCAAAACACCACCTTAAAAATTTGAGATTTTATATTTGGCTGCGCTACTTCATATCGTGGCCGTCTATTCTTAGATGTTCCATTATGAGAAGGCGTTTTCAAATTATACTTTTCGAACACCATGTTTTCATCTTAAAATATTCTACTGGAAGAGAAAATTGTTTTTATCAGGTAACTTCGGTTACTCTTACAGCGACATCTCTGGTATTTTTATCTTTGCTGTAAAACTTCTAATCTTACCGAATGAGATACAGAATTTGCACCTTAATTATCAAAATTAATGGATGAGAGTGTAACACAGGTTCATGAAAATATTTTTAATGGTTCGAAACAATGCTTAACAAGTCAATAACTGATAAAATGAAATAAAACTGGCACAAATTTCTATGCTTAAAGTCATTATTTTTTCAGTTTGTATCTTTGATATTTTCATGAAAAATTTAGTGTTAACATAGTTTTAAATATGAAACTAATTATTAAGAGAATACCATGAAAATAAACAATAAATAATCTGAAAAATGTTTTTATAGAGTATTTGCATGAAACCGTGGATAATGGAACACAACAAAGTTACGTCTTATTCGGTTAGCTAAATAATTATAAAGCTTTACTGGCATCATGATAAATGACAGGAAAATGTATCATAGGGGAAATAGTGGAAATTATATGTTTTAACATCCAAGTTAATTATTGTGAATATTCTAAACATAAGGTTGCTTTGAATTACATAGTTTTTATTTATTTCATCGATTATTATAAATATATTAAAGCTGTAATTAATTGGCCTTAATAATTTAGTTCTTTGTATGACGATTTGTTATGACGATTTGTTATATATATCTTCGAATAATACTCCACAATGATATAGAGAGCATATAACAAAATGTGATAATTATTTATTTAGATTTTGTTGGAATAAATACGTAAGGAGTTAAGAAAATTTTCCTCGTCTAATTGTAAGTCAAATAGCATAAGTGTTGAAATTACTCCGTTCTCGATGTATTGAAATTTACATAATAAAAATACACGTGACATCTTGGAGGCATTTCTATAAGTATATTATAAATATCGTGATTTTTCATAACAAAAAAATTACATAAAAATATGTTAGCGATCGATCATGTCGATTACCGAAAAATATTATTGAAAAGAGAAAAATTATCGAACTATTGAGTGCTACCATGAAGGAGTCGATAGAAATACAAATGGAAGCTCCTCCAGTTTTCGAGCAAATGCTACTGACAGAATTTCCGTTCCCCTTTACATGCACATATTAAGGAAGGAAGACAGGAAGAGGGAGAGTAAGAGGTGGATGGAAAAAGGGATGATAGATAATCGTCGATGGGAAGAGAAAGAGGGTTCTGGCAGAGGGAGAGAGAGTGGAAAAGAGTGGAAAAGAGAGAGAATAGAGAGGAGAGAGATACAAAGAGCAAGAGAGATAGAGGGGAGGGATGAGAAGTTTTTTTAAGGCTGCACACCATCGGTTTGCGTTGTAGTAATCCATTAGCGGGGAGGACGTAGGGTGGGGCTTAAGGGATGAGGAAGAGGATGTGGGAGGGTCGGAGAGTTATGGAGGGAAGGGAGGGGAAGGTCGCCATTGGCCCAGACGGCGCCTTTACCAAATACACACCAAGTGCCATGCTAATTGACAATCTAAATCGGGAACAAAACTCACTCCACATTCTGAAGTGTCGTGAAGGGGATAAGATTGGATTATTGCAATTTGCCTATTACGAACCGTAGTTTTTTTGAAAAATACTACGGAAAGCACAAAAATACCGATCGATAAATTTAACAAATAAAATACAATATTTATTGAACCTCTACAATTGGATTCGTGAAGAAAAAAATATAAAAACAATTCCTATTTCACAGGCATGCTATTTTTCCAAGAAATTGTATTCGAGAAAAAAATCATATATGTGAACTAATGCTGGGATCCGTTTTTCAATTTTTCCCAAGGAAAATATACATAATAAAAAAACAGTGGATAATACAGTGACAACAACAATTTTTATTATCGTGAAAATTATAAACTTATTCTATTGTCATAGGGATGTGTATTCGAGTTTTTCAAATAAGACTTTAGATAAAAACTGAAACATATATGCCTAGAGCTTTAAGATTAAAGCGTATTTTGGTTGACGGGCGTACTAAAACTCTATTCGTTCGACTATGAAAATTCATGCAAATTTAGGGAAAACTCGTCTTTAGAGATCCTTAAGTAAGGAGAATTGAACTTTTAACGAGTACCCCTAAAATAGTTACGGAATGCGATAAAAAATTGTGCCTTATCGCTGATTCGTAAAAGATTTTTTTAGTATGCAATAGTTTCTGCAGTAAAGTTCGTATTTCAATCAACGAATAATTTCTACTCACTCAATGAAAAACTAACGCTATAACTATCACCCCAAGAAAAATTAATATTAAAATTTCCATCAATAGTACTATTAAATTATTTATTTCAAACATTAATTTGTTTCTTTTAAAAGCAAGAAAAAATATCAAATTTATTGCAGATGGAAATCATAAATTACATTTTATGGGTTAGCAGAAGCATCCGCGGAATCAAATCTCACCGCGTAGGAAAGTTATCCGCAGTCTAACGGAAGAGTCCAATCTCTCACGCAACGCAAATATTAGCGATTACGTACAAATCATAGGGTCGTAATAATTCTTCTTTGTGTGCATTACAAGGTCCATGAACTGTAGAAGGAAACTTCCGAACCCACATGAGACATCGGTGGAAACACTTCTGATGTTTATTGAGGGCGTCTCGTCGAGATTTAAAAAAAAATCCGCTTGTTGTTACGATAAAATTCTCGATCTTACTCTCGCAAAAAAACCGAAACGGAGGAGAATCAGGTTAACTGGAGGCAGTAAGTAGTGACGTTTCCTTCGGTCAGCAGATAGCAATAGGTGGAAAATTCGATGAAAAAGTGAACAGAGCGTGAGGACGGGAGAGTGCAATTTCGAAAGAAATGATGCGTCGTCGAAAAGTACTTAATCCGTTCTCTTTAAAGAGGAACCTGTGATCCGTAAGTTTGCACGGCTAGTTGTTAAGTCGGAGGCTGAGTGCAGGAGTCATCTAAAAATTTTCAAATGGTCCAAAGCAGAATTGAGCAACGTACGTTGAAAATCGCCGCTGGATCCAGGGAAGAGAGGAGCGAATGGATTTAAGGGTTGTTGAACCCACAAAATTGTTCAAAAAGTGAGGAAACGTCATCGTCAACGGACTGAACACGCCGCCGGAAGAACTGACCAATGATTGACGACGTAAATTCTACTTTAGATAACAGGAGTCATGCGCAAAAACTTAGAAGAAGATCGAGCTGAAGAGAAGCATTTGGAGTAGCGAATTTGATAAGGCAGGGATCATATGGGCTTGAAAGGTATTAGAAAAGCAGTCAATTAAGTCGGTAATCATTTTTATATGTTTATGTATAATGCATGAAAGGATAAAGGAAAAGATTCCCTGATTGGCTGTAGGTTGAACTAGGAGAAAATTAAATGTGTATATTTGTCCATTGTTATATATTTCAACTTTATCGCAATAATTTTTACGCTTTCTGAGATATAAGAAGTAATTTATCAAAATTTTAAATCCACACATTTTTATTTTTAAAATATTTTTTACTTTATATTATTGTCAACCAAAAATGCAAAAATAATTCATAAAGGAAGAGTATCTCATTTTTGTTAGTTTATACTGACACATACCATGAGATAGAATTATTATACGTCGCCTAATAAATCATAATAAAGGATAGTTAGAAAATATTTAATATATAACTTCAATAACCCATTTTTCCATTATCACCGATTGTGAATATTTCCACATGTAGAGCAGTTTGTGTACAGCCTATAAATCTAAAAAAATAATATTTTGCAATAAACTCTCGAGTTCCTTTTCACCCGATGATAAATTTGGCTATAGATATATAAATGTTTTCGTAGAATATGGCTAAAGTAAAATAATTTGTTTCGCCCAACACAAACTTAGTTTCGCCATGACATTGTATGTACACGACGCTTAAGTTATTACAGAGGAAAGTATTTCAATCAAGTTTCCCTACTATTCTTTTTTGCCCTATTCAACAGCCGAAAGGAGTAATTCGTCACCGGAGAGTAATTTCCCTTTATAATGAGAGAGGTTCGCAACTCCTAAACAAAACTTGGACGTGAAAAATGTCAAGATGGTTTACGCATTTACTTTATATCTTTTACAAAGTTTCAGAGATGCGCGCAGAAATTTATAAAGAAACTTGTATAGAGAGGGAGAGAGAGAAAGACAATCTGGATTTTGCAGCACGATGCTATCCAGATGGCCTCTTCCCTAACAGCTACCAAAAACTCGAGTAGTTACTTAAGGGCGTATCTACGCCGCTACCTTATCTCTATTCGAAGAAAGGGTGGCGTTTTTGTTCGTTTAAGCAATGATTAAGGCACTAAAATTAGTCAAGGAATATAAGGAGTGCCCTTGCAGCTAGTGACTTCATGCGCTGTGTGACTCACGTTGGCGAATAGAGAAGTTTACTTGACATTCTCGCACCAGCCTTTTAAAGCGCCGACTTTTGTTTTTTTATTCAGAGTCAAAATATACGTTGAGCAAGCTTTGTTTTTTCAGCGTAGAAAATTTTCTCAGCTTCCCCTAACTCCGTTAGCGATGGTAATGGAGATTTTTTTCGGTTAAAAATAACATCGTTAATTCAATTAAAGCGCATAAAAATCGAAAAAAACTCGACGCGCGCAGCTATATCATAAAACAAGAGTCAGGTAAATTAAATTGGAAATTAATTAATAATAAAATCCATACATTAAATAAAAATACCTCTACAATTTATATGTACATTCGAATTTCCTTTTTTCTTACGTTTTATTTTTAGTCTTAATTACGAATAATTAAACGTTTCCGGAAATATTGTTGCCATGTCATGTAAATAGAAATTGAGAACGTTGTTTGTCGGTTCGTGATATATAAGTAGGATTACCTGATCGAATCTGATCGAACCAAAGCAACAGAGAATTATTTTCTAATTTATGATTAACAGTGAAATATATTTATGACACTATATAAATCGCCTGCTTCAATTTCACTGAACGAATTAGTTTTTAGGCGCGTTTCGCTTCAAGCATGAGCGCCTATTAGCTTCGGTCTTTCGTCAGTCCGTATGTTCGTTCTCGGCTTCTGCAGAATGCATTTTCATGAAATTTTTATATTAAGGGCTTACAGTCAAATATAATAGGAAAATCACATAAATTAATCACGTAAGCCAATCAGGGGTACCACTTTACTGATGACAAAAAATGAACTTTCCATCATATCTCGTAAAGTATTGCCCATATCAAAATATTTTTCAAATAAAACTTGTAGAACTAATAAATTAGAGTATTTCTTTCTCTATACATTTTTATCGTAGGAGTAGCCGTTATCCATAAAATCAAACAAGAAATTTTAATTCTAGCTGAACTAGAAAATTTCTTGCATGGTTACTACATCATTGTTGCTAACATAATCTCAAAAAGATACGTTTAATTTCCTTACGTGTGCATGCAATACTTTTAAATAGGAAGAAAATGGGTTATATATGACGAAGAAAACAAATTTAAAACGCTATTTCCCTTACCTACACGTGCATCATTTCTTTCAAATATGTACTCCATTGCACGAATGGCGCCCATTTGTGATACGCTGTACACTTTCCTAACTTGTTTTAGAATTATTATAAATACAGCTACTCACTACATCTATTTCAAATAAAAGATTAACATATAGCAACTTAGACAATTAATGGTCTCGCTCTAAAACCCTTTGATACACACGAACACAAACACGTGTGTGTGTGCTCGAGCGGTTTTTTATTTTGATGACATAAGGTCGACCAATATGTCTCCGGAAAACCGTAGAGGAAAAACTTATGTTACCGATTTCGCTTTAATTCATTTTTCTGCTAACAGAAGGTCCAAGGATCTATTCCTCGGCCATTCGAGTGCAAAGGCATCACTTCGTTCGATTGGGGAACCCGGTGATTCAGAGTCAACCTCACGAGAGGAAAGTTATTTGGTTTGAACATAATGCCCTAATTCGTTCCTTCCTTTATTTTCTCTCTAACCCCCCCTTCCCTCTCCCCTTCTCTTCTCAGTCTTCTTCCTCCATCTCCTCGCTCTATCCCTCTGTCCTCTTCTCCACCCCCCCCCCATTCCCTCTATCTCCTACTACAGCTTCCTCTGCCTCTCCCTCCCTCTCTCTCTCGACTTTACTCCCTCTTCCTTCACATTATCTCCTCCGTTCTCTATCTCCACTCTCTTTCCACCCTCTCTCCTCTATCTCCTATTTTATTTTTACCACATTCCCTCATCCAGGCTCTCTCTTCTTCTCTCTCTCTCCTCTCACCCTCCTGCATCTCTCCCATTTATTTCCCTTCTTCACTCTCTTAACTCTCTCCACCCTCTCTCTTCACTCCCTACTCCCGGCATCCACTCTCTCTCCCTCCCGAAAACCAACTCTCACTTCCCTTATCCCACCATCCCACCTCTACAAAACATAACCCTTTTTCCAACCCTCTTCTTTTTCTCCCCCTTCTTTGTCTCAACCTCTCACTCCACCAAAAGCCTTCTCCGTTCAAAACAAATCCCTTCCGCCTTAAGGAGACG
Organism: Uropetala carovei; assembly: GCA_036926305.1. Classification (NCBI taxonomy): domain Eukaryota; kingdom Metazoa; phylum Arthropoda; class Insecta; order Odonata; family Petaluridae; genus Uropetala; species Uropetala carovei. The sequence continues at coordinate 8,285,129 of JAXCHB010000169.1, forward strand.
GCGAAATCACTTGAAATCCATTACCGCAAGGGGCGCACCACCCTCGCTAGCTGCCCTCTGATTCCTCCCTCGGAAAGAAGGAACCTCCCCGTCCTTCACAACCCCCCGTCTCCGTTGCCATAAACACCCACACACGCACACAGACACGCGCGCGAGGGAGGCAGAGAGAGAGAGAAGATGGTTGGAAGGGCTGGGGTTAGGAGAACTGGGAGGCAAGGGTTAGATATAAGGGAAAGGATTAAGATAGAAAAAGGGTAAGAGGGGGTGGAATTGGGCAAAAGATAAAAAGGGAGATACGACAATTAATTCTTTACGAGAAAGTTGTTCGATTCGAACTACCGTATTACATGAAAATCCCGTTATGACGAACTTCTGGGGGATGCGTAAATAAATCACTTCGTACCGAAAATTAGTTCAAACGAATGCCGAGCCATACTAAATAAAAATGCCGAAGATTAATATAAATAAATCCTCATAACATTTTCCTCAAGATAGTTGCAAATTCAACCTTACCGGAAGTAAACATAAACTTTAAATTCATAACATTACGAACAAAAGTTCAGCATACGTAGTTTAAAAAGTTGAAGGATTAAAATATCAACCAGAGAAAATTCGAGCTCGTCTTATGGCTGAAAATTTCAAAAATCAGCACTTAAAAATAAAAAAAAATTGAAAAGTACTTATCTAGGATGTCTCCAGTAGCAACAACCTTGTTGTGGCCATTGGAGATACCTGAGATAGGTACTTTTTTATTCTAAAGTGCTTATTCTCGATAAAAGTACCTCGTCAGCGGGAAGTCGGTCGGTGCCGAGACATGTTTTTCCTTCTCGTGAAGTTTTCGTTATGACGGTAGTCAATTGTGGCGAGGTTTTAGCGAGTTTGCAATAAAAGAAGTAAAAAATTTCCAAATTAAAGGTGAATACACTCGTTAAAAAAAACGTGAGATCATTTGCCACCGCTGGAAACAATCTAAAAAATTCCTCTAAACCTAAAACCGAAGTTTTTTTTACGCCTCAAAGAAAATTTCCAAAGCTAACAAACAGAAAAACAACTGTATTAAAACTGCATGCGAAAGCGTTAAGAGATAAAGGGGTTGAGCTACGGGAGAGAGGGTTCAGTGATAAAGGGAGAAAGAGATTACGGAAGAGAAGGGGAAGGATCGGTAGGGAAAATAGGGATTAAGCGAGAGAGAAACGGGGGTAGAGAAGGATTGTGAGGTATGAGGCAGAGGAGAGATAGATAGGGGAAGATTAGGCAGAGGGCGCGCTCGGCTGTTTATAGAAACGGAGGAACTGTTAAACAAGCGCTGTTTCCTAGGAGGGCGAGCGAGGGTGAGACTGATTTTTCAAACGGGATAATGGAATTGGACGGGGATGATTTATACTCGCGTAGGAGTTGGAGAACGATTTGGGAGAGGAAGCGAGAGGGAGAGAGAAAGAGAGAGAACTGAGAAGAGGGATGAAAATAGTCACAGCGAACAGGTGGGGGGAGGAAAGGAAGAAGGAATACGAGAGAGGAAACGGAGGAAAGAGAATGACTACAAATAGGAGAGAAGACGGGCGACAGAAAGAGAGTCATAATATAGTTTTGTGGGATGAAAAAAAAAGAAGAGTGCCAGAGGCAGGCGAATGGCTTTTGGAGGAAGGTTTGTGCGGTTAAACAGGTATGCCGGGAATGTTAGAGAGGAGGAAGGAGAAGGAGAGAGAAAGGAGAAGGATAAAGAGAGAGGATAGGATTGGGAGGTGGAGGAAGAGAGAGAGGTCAGGAGGAGAAATGGAGGGTAAGATAAAGGTTCGGGAGAAGGTGGTAGATAAAACAACAGGAAGCCGTAAGGGTCGTCATAAGAGCAAGGGAGGAAATATAATGGGGCTGCTTGCAGAAAGGAGGACGTTGCAGAATGGACGTCGTTAAATTTCGCGGGAGTGTACGCCACGTTTACTCGCATTATTTCCGCGCCTATGTGCGAGAACGGGGGGAAATTTTCTTTTTTGGCGGCATAATTCAACTTGTCCGTCCGTAACAATAGCGAAGAATTTTGCTCGTCAATAATACAACATCTGACGGTAACGTGGAGTGTTACTGACGTTAACTTCTCTTTAAGTTTCGCTTAAAGTTCGTCTTAGACGGAATTATTCCGCAAGTCGAGCGTTAGGTTTAAGTGTAGGAATAATGGTACATGTCTGGTATTATTTAACGCGCATGATTTAATCCTTTCAGTAATGAATTTAATTGGGAAATTAATGACATTTTTTGCAATTGCACCTTAATTCTGAATATATCAGTAATTCATCTATCAATTTTTTTAGGACAAAGACCATATACTTTCCAAATTATTAAAATAATTTATCGAATGTCCATAAAAACGGATATGGCGATTGAAAAGATTAAAGAAAAATGAAAATAAAGCTGAGGAGATTAAACAATTTTTTTATGGATTATTTATTCACATACATGTCTCGCACAAATTTATCCACGCACAATATTTTTCAAATCAGAGGAATGGTAGAAATATAACCATATATGTGCCTAGCTTAAATATTTTGGAACGGGTCATTTACTGACGGTCTTAATCAGTACTTTTTTAAATAAAAAATAAGCTTCCGGAACGCATAGTTTTTTGCTGACGAAAAGGTAGATATTATAAACGTCAGGTCATAAACGCCATTTCATAAATGGTGGTTTGTATTTCATATGTGAAATGCACGTCAATCTAGTAATAAATATTTTGAATTTGAATTGTTTTCAATATTTAGAAATTTTTATTCTTACAAGCGTTTTGATTTTATACTTGGCATGAAAGCAACTTCCGGAACGGCGTCTCGGCAGAAAAAAGCACTGGTCTTAATTACCGGGCATAAGAGTTTCACACACGTATGGTTTCATAGAAAGACGCGTTTGATTTCTCTTTTAATCGATTCCGTGTGCTGCACCCTTCGGGTATTTTACATTTTTGCTCGCAAAGATTACTACACTTCGTGAGAAGAAATTCATTGAGGAAGAAAGGGTGGATTATTTGCTAGTAAGGACGAAAAGTGATTGAAAATTATAATAATGCATATGGCTGATATGGCCCAAACCTAGGAGCTACTTCCAAAATCCAATTAATTTCAGTGCGATAAAATTTAGAATCAAGGTTATTTACAGCTGTGTACATTATATGTACACCATACATATAACGCAAAAATATTACTAAATTCTACTAAATGAATAAAACGTATAACAGAAAAATATAGTGGTCGGTATGCAATTTTTAGTCTCCAACGGCTAAAAGGCGCTTGGGTTTGTCCATCCCTGCATCTGGCTGTAAAATGAATTAGGAACTTAAGGAAGGAAATTTTCAAGAAATAAAAAATAAACGATCGAGACAATATGGAGACTCTACGGAGACGCTAAAAGATGGGCGAATAAAGGTATCATATAAATCATACGTTTAAAATTAAAAGGGGATAAAAACATCAAACGTTCACAACGCTTTACGCCGTACCTGGAGAAGCAGCAGTTTTTTAAAAAAATCGCCCCCGGTGGCAAAAGGAGCAGGCATGCAATTCCACCCTTTTGTTACGACTCCACGAATTTCCCGCAGTTAGGTAATTACGGAAATACACGTTCCTTACAAAGAGAGAGAGAGAGAGAGAGAGATGGGGAGAAGGGGGAGGAGGGGGGGAGACAGAGACAAAGCTACGAGGAAGAAGTAAAAAGACCGACGCCTCGTTTCTCTCCCGCTCCCATCTTGCGGTGGGAACGCAGCTGCACTCCCGCGAGAGTCCTGAAGAGAATTTAATTTCGCCCATTTCCCTAGCAGATTTTGGTGCTTTTCAAAGGCTTCCCGCTACGAAAAGGCTCGGAGAAACCTACAATTAGTCTCGTCGGAACCCCTTTTTCTCCAAGAGAGAGAGAGAGGAATGATGACGAAAATAAAATTGTCGAGGGAGAAGGTGGTGCAGGGGTGATGTCGGAATTGTGGAAGTGAATGGGGTATGAGAGGGGCGAGAATAGAGGTGGTTGAGAGGGGAGGGGGTGAGAGGGGAGGGAGTGAGAGAGGAGAGAGTGAGAGGGGATAGGGTGAGAGGAGAGTAGGTGAGATGGTGAAAAGGGAGGGGGGTTGGTGAGGGGGAAAAGGGGGGAGAGGGTGAGAGATGAGGGGTGAGAAGGGAGGAGATAAGAGGGGAAGAGTGATAGGGGAGGGGTGAGAGAAGTTAGGGTGAGAGAGGAGGGGAGGAAGGGTAGGAAAGGGAGGGGATGAGGGAGGAGGGGATGAGGGAGGAGGGGATGAGAGGGAGGAGATGAGGGGGAGGGGATGAGAGGGAGGGGATGAGAGGGAGGGGATGAGGGGGAGGGAATGCCAGGGAAGGGGAAGGATGGAGGAGGGGAGAGGTGTCGGCGTGATCTATGCCTGAACGTCATTGGCTGGTGATGTGTGGGAATACGTTCTGCCGTCATTCCTCGGCGACGTCTTCACTTTTCTTGGGAGGTCGTGATTTATGCATCCGAGGGAATCTCTTTTCGACCGCCTCCAGATATGACGTTATTTCGGAAATTCGTTCCCGCCGAAGCTATCGCGAGACGCTTTCTTTATTTTTGATTTACCATCCGATCCGATGCGGGACGACGGTCGGTTTTTTGATTGAGTGTGCGAGGTAAACAAAAAAATTTGTAATCTCCGCGAGAAACTCGTATCCTCATTGGATGATCTTGAAAATCGGAGAATAGCGATGATGTAACGATGAATCTCCTCCATGAGTTCGTTCAATCTTGGTGTAGTATTTCTCGCGTGAATCTTCTATACTGGTAAAAGGCCATTTTAATAGGCTTGGCTATGCGATAAAAACTCTCGCTTTGAATATTAATAATAATAAAACGAAAATTTAGAGCATTAAATTCAAAGTGGGACACTTTGCAAATAATACGCCTAGAGTACAGATAAATATTTTAAAAACTTTATCAAATTTATGGTGTGTACTTGATGTATGAAAGAAAATTCAGGTGCGTAACAAACTTTACACTATGTGCGCTGGTTTAGAGACAAACGAAAAGGAATGAAAAAGGAAAAGAATCTTATCAAACACGCAGTTCCAAACACATGCACACACGCGAGTTTACGTGAATCCTATTGAGGAGGACAGCCTGGATGCCTAAAAACCTTAATGGGTGAAAATCTACTAGTTTAGGAGGAACAAGTTATCCTCCTTTCTTCTGCGTTGAGTGTGTATATATTCATGGCGTGTACGTAGTAACTTCTCCTAAACCTATGCGTGTGTAAGGTGGTTCCTGAATCGGTGTAACTATTTTTTTTAACCCGTGTGTGTATGATTGGTTTTGCGTTCTTGGTTCTTTTCATTTTTCTTTCCTTTCCCGTTATCACTCAATTGTGTAAATAGTTAAATGATTGATAATTACACATATGAGTTTTTAAAAATATTTTCCGCAAGGATTAGGTCATTTCAATGTTTCAAATCTGTAATAGCTAAAAATATAAACGAAGATTAAATGCATCGTAAATGATAGATCAGAGAAATAGCGAGGGAGATTATCTAAGAAAAAATAAACAGGAAAATAAGAAACGTAACTCCGCACTGTTCGAAGTAAGGAATATTTTCAAAAACAGCAATTCAGAAGGTAGATAAGCATCATTTGCATGTCCTGCGTACGATTTTTTTCCCCTCGTACGGCACTTAAGATAAAACTTTAGAAACACATCTCGCAAGCCAAAGCGTAATAACAAGTACATTAAAAGATATACTGCATCATCAAAATCAATAACTCGACAAATTTACTCGTATGAACTACCGAAAAAGTATATTAATTCAATATATATGCGCTGTCACGACAAAGAACCTTTTCTCCGCTACCCTATCTACGCCGGATAATGTTTTTACACCTCTGGAGCATTTTTATACACTTTTTATGGACTTTTTTTTGGGGAATTTCTTATAAATCTCAGCATGATAATCCCTGAAAATGATAAACAAGAGGCCGTTATACAAGGGGAGAAATATGCGGCGAGTCATATTTTTTTCCCTATGGCCTTAAGCGTCATTAGATCCCTCCTCCCCCAAACCGACCAAATGAACACCCAACCTATTTCCATCCGAACCCCTGTCCCCATGGCGACTTAACATCTTAACTCACTCAGTTATTTTTAAAGGAGGAGAAAAAAACAACAACAATGTTAAACGATAGCCATTAATCTCCTTTCCTTAGTCCAGTTTCTCCTTGAATTTCCTCCATCCCACCCTCCTCCTTACACCCGCTCTTCCTCCTCCACCTCTCCTATACTAATCTCCTATCCTTTCTCTTATCGCTCTCTCTCTCACTCTCTCTCCCCCTCCCTCCCTCACCCTCCTAATATTTCTCCTCCTCCTTCCTTCCCTTCCTCTCTACCGCCGTCCTTTCTCATCCCTCATCGCCCTCTTTTGTCCTCTCTGCCTCTCTTCTTTTAAGGGCTAAATGTAAAACGAAACTTTATGGCCTCGATTCCTCCCGAATAAAGCCCTTTATCTAACTCCCCCGAGTATTTATTTTCCTTTCTTTATTTTTCTTTCCTTCTTCTTTCTTCTCTTCCTCTCTCTCTCTATCTATCTTCCTTTAAACTTTTCTTGTATTATTTCTTTCACAGTCTCCACCTATTCCTCAATCCTATATTCTAAATTTCTTGATTTTTCCTTTGCCCTCTTTCCCCGTGTTTTTTTTAGTTTCTCTACTACCTCTTCTCACGTTTCTTTCTCCCTCCTCATTCCCTCATTTCTCCTCCTCTTACTGTCCTCCATCCTTTTCATATTTTCTCCCATTTCCCTCTTCCACTTCTCTCTATCCCTTCTCACCTACCTCTCTCTCTCCTCTCTCAACTTCTTAATCTCTCTATCTCTTTCTCACCCCTCTCCTTTATACTCCTCTCTCTCTATCCTTCTTTCCTCTCCCTGTCCTTCTCTCCTCTATCTTACCTCTCAAGTCCTCTCTCTCTCCCTCTTTCACCACCTTCATATCCCTCTCTACCTTTATTATCTCCTTCCCTCTCATTTCCTCTATTTTCTCCTCCCCCCTCCCTCTCTCTCTTTAACTTTCGCTCATCTCTTTCCTTTCTCTCTTACTTTCTCTGTGTTCATCTCTCTCTGTCTCTTTATCTCTCTTTCGCCTCTCTTCCTTTTCTATCCTCTCCTGTCCCTCAACGTTTCACTCCTCTCATTTTTTCTACCTCTTTTTTCGTCTCTATGTCTCTGCTCCCCCCCCCCCCCCCTCTCTCTCCAACCTCTCACACCTACCTTTGTCTTCATATCTATTCTTCCTCCTTTACCTCCACCTCTCTCTCTCCCTCCCTCCTCCCCTTCCTTTCCGTCCAGTACCCTTTTTGCTGCCCGAGAGATATCAAAAGCGAGCTAGCGAAATCCATTCGAGCGATAGACGACAAAGTCCCTCTCTCAACCCCGTCCCTTTAATTCCTCCTTCCACCCAGCATCCTCCTTATTTGCACGCTGGTTTTCGCAAATGGACAGATCGAATCGGTCGACGTTTTATTTTTCCCAATAAAAAAGGGAGAGGGAGGGTGAAAGAAGAAGAAGAAGAGAGGGAAGGGAACAGATAACGGCTCGGTTATCCGTGGCGCGTCCGTAAGGAGTCTGCCAGTGGAGAGTGACGTAACGCTTGGTAAATTCCAGGGCCTTTCAATATCGCTCTATTAATGGAGGAGCGGAAATTTCAGTTGAAACTTGGGAACTCTAAAAATAGACGTCTGATAGGATTACCTTTTAAGCGTTCCCTTCATCATTTCCCGTTAACTGAGTGTGACGTGTATATAAGGGTCGGCTCGGATATTTATTACCAATATTAAAGCTTTTTGCTATGATCGTAATGCGAAATGGGAGTGAGAGAAAGAAAAAGAGGAATCTTACATCCGCGGAAAGAGGAACCTTCAAAAGAATTACGTCAACTGGCAAAGGATGTGCTAACTTCCAGGCGAATCACCGAAATAGGAGCGGGTAATTTTTCTATCAGAGGAAGCTGTACTTTTTTTTTGCGGTTATTTGAATGTTTGAGGGTTAGCTCACCACTGATCATCTATTTTTTCCCATACTACGGAATATGCGCCATTATTAAGATTTATAATTGAGAAGCGTTATCGGATACACGGCGAATATTACGCCGGATGCTTCCTAGTTATGTAAATATCTCACATTATACAGAATGTTACGCCTCCTCTCGGAGAGTCTCCCTAAGTTTAATGTCCGAATAATTTTCCATTCAGCTCTCAGAACAGTAAGAGCCAAGGAGATTCATTTGAGTGCTGGAAGGCCGGAAAGCACTCGCATTTCATACATTTTTCACGTTAATGTAGGCATTGTGGGTTATACTACAGCGTAAGGAGCCGAATTGAGCCATTTATACCGGAAAATTTCTTTCTTGTTCCAGACACGAATGCGTACACGTGCGAGAAACAAAAACAGATTAACTCGTAGGCGATGAAAATAGCAAGACTTTTAACTTAATTTAAACAAATATGGTGAGGTAAATGTGTGATTCCGTTAAAAAATAAGATTTTTGCCGATGGATTTTCCTCTCTACCAACTAAACTCACAACTAGCCGTCAATTAAAATTACTAGAATAACCTAATTACTTGAAAGGGTCATTTGGGATTCAGATTTACCTAATATTAGGTTAAACCAAGAGTCTCAAACATGCGACCCGCAAGTTTACGAAAGTTAGGCCCTCTCATTGCTTTGATTTTGCTGTAAGGAGGTGAGAGAGACGGGGTGGACGAGGCAATCATAAGGCATGAAAAAATTAAAAGTTGTATAGTTAATTATCGTTTGATAGTTTCTTAATTAAAACAAATGTCATTTTTAATCATGTGTTTAAGTTCCGACATAATGATTACGCTCATTATTATGACAGCCTCCCCACCATTTATTTCGAAGCTACTTATTCGTTAGCCGTGCAAATCGAGTTGAAGATCTCTTGGTTAAACGTTTAATATTCCACCGCCAAAATATATTTATCGTTATTTACACGGTAACCCGCAGCCCGTGACACGGGAAACCATCCCAAAGTACGCACTCTCTTAAGATTTTCACTAACTTTGCAAAGCCGCGGCGTAACTCTGCACGAACGAGATGAGCACTTGACGTTTACTTTTGGTCGTTGTATTACCCGCAGCAAAGATAAGCGAGAACGGAACGGTTCCAGCGAAGAGTTCATTGAATTAAATTCCTCAATTCGGGACATGTACGACGTACTAAATTCACGGAGATGAGCCTCGAGCTCTTTCACGGGCGTTTCTCGTCTAAACGAAATGGCTCTTTCTATTCCTCTCGCTCTTTATCCCACTCTTATACTCTCTCTTTCCCTCTTCTACATTTCATTTCCTACCTACCTTCCTCCTCCCTCTCTTTTATTACCAACCTCTCTCCCGTGTTTCAAGGATAATTCCCGTATTTTACGAGGAGTAAATACGAAACAAGCAATTCAATATATATATAAAATAAAGTATTCAGCGCTGAAGTTCTGTCATCGACAAATAAGGTAACTACTGCTGTTATAAGCCGTGTTTTTTTATTTCATTAGCAGTAGGATGAATCAGTACGACACACTCACTGTGTTCGTTACCTACGTACTCACCTTACTCATTAAAGCATTCGTCCCAATGTAGTTATTAACTTTAAATTGCAGCTTTATTCACAACAGCAGCTGTTACCTTTTCATTGATTCTAAAACTGAATTATACTACCGATGGTCACTACCATTCGAATACATATATATAAAACAGCTTTTAATTTCTTTCACCAAAATGAGATATCAGGCACATTAATCATTAGATCATTATTATTTTGCTTTTATCTCAGGAATAACAAAAATGGACATTTCTGAATAGAGAAAAATCAAATTAAGGATTTTTCTGCTGGTTTAACTCTTGGACTGAAATGGACAGGTTTAAAATGGTAGAGATTTATAATAATAAACTAAATTTTCTCAATTTTACCATTCAGTACGCGACTGATAATAGGTAATTGTTTATGGAATCGCTTTCCGTTCATGTTGGTAGGCAGGAACATTTGTCGAACTTATATTCCATGGCCTTCACCCATACAATTAACTGTAATCCTCGCCACGGATAAGAAAACGGCGAAATTTAATCTCCATTGCAACGAGCGTCGCGTATCTTACAAGTTTGACACGAGATCCCTCGATTTGGCTCGCCGGTTGTACCAAACATATGATTCAGGATTGCTTACAAACAGATTCAGCGAATCAGAAAGCGGCGGGTGACTCATCCGACGTAGAAAAAAGTGAATGTTGAGTTTACGTCACGAGGCCATTACCACATCGGAGTAAACAGTGTGGTCAGGAGCCACTTTTTTCCCTTGCAAAGTCCCATACGCTGTTTATACTTAAGCAGCAGGTCCGGTTTTTTTTGCGACTCAATGTCATTCAGTAACTCTTTCGTGCGGGATGTCAGCACATCAATTAACGACAGTCGATAAATATTCTGAAGCCATCAATCACCCAAGAATTGTATCCAAGAGAGACAGGGAGAAAAAAATCTATTTCTATACATTTCTGAGTACGTTTTCCCTATAAAGCGAGATCTTTTTATGATGACGCATGCGGGCCATTCATTTATTTACTTTTTAGCGAAAAAATAACGAATCGTTATAGTGTAGCGCAAATTTACATTTCTTTAAAAAAGAACTCGGTAATTTTCTGGTTTGATTTTTAAGGAAAAGATCCTTAATTTCCTTTTTTATACTCCAGATTTTGGTTTAGATTTTCTCTTGTGCCATTACTTTTTGCTCAGCGTATATCAGAGTGCGTCAGCTTTCAATTACTTAAGGCATAACATATTTGTTGGCTAATAAATACTATATAGCGAAAAAATGTCGTTAATACTTAAATTCTTACGCAACAGTGAAAATTGTGTTACATTGAAGTACAATACACTGAAACTGTTTTACATTATATTTGTAGAACATTCAACGGGGATTAATAAAAGAACGTAAATCTGAAAAGTACTTTGTGTTGGAGTAAGTTATACAGATATTTCGTCGTATATTACTTTTTCAAAGTTTTTTTCTTATTCGGTACATTTCGAGAAGATATTTTTGCATGACAAAGAAATGTAAAGCTTCCTCAAATTCAAGATAGATTCTTGGAAAAAGGACCTCAAGTCTTAAACGATCCTGTATGCGACCAACTCCAACCTTATTTGACATTTCCTCTTCTTTGTCACAAAAGGGATCAGCAAAAGGATTTTCTCATAAATACGTAGAAGTCACCCGCTAGGAATTCGCTTCCGATATTGCCTCTTATCGAGTGTTTTCAGTTACATATCCTCGTTTGGAATGAATATTTCAGAAGTGAATCAACAATTTTAAATTTGGAATAATGTATTTTATATCTAAAATACATTGGTCTATACTATGCAAAATTTCCACATTTAACAAACTTATTTGCCGCATTAGGGGGCACAATATCAGGTCGGTTGATAATTTTTACTGTTTTATCTTACACTAAATTTCTGGATTTTTCATTCATTTACACAATTGAATTTAATCCGCACATCAACGCTATACGTTTATGAAATAAGTGACGACTTATACAGCATTTATATCACCATTCTTTATAATTAAAGGCGACCGCTGATGAACTACCATTACATATATTCGGAAATTAACAAAAGCTGAATTTTTGCGCGATCACACGACGAAAATTGAACTCTGAACTTAGCGAGTTTTAAGTTTACGAGAATTAACATCTCAGCTAAGGAGATCGTTCCGAAATATGGCCGAATCTTTCCTGATTTGTTTCGACAACTACCGTCCTCGAGTCACGAGAAACTACAGGTGTGCAAAACTTTAAGTTCGACCGAAACTCGAAAAGACCTTTCGCAAGCTTTTACGCGCAAGAGCATTCTTACGAGCTATAAAAATACTACCCGTAAAATTTCATCTCTCTCGATGATATATATTCGAAAAAAATCATTTGGGTCGCCATCTTGGTCACCGAGGAGATATCTTTCAAAAAGAAATGGTGCGAAATAAAAATTTCCGACGTCGGGTTCGATAATTTAGACATTTATGAGATTATTGACAATAAATTTAGCTAATATCGTGAGAAATTCGGTTCAACTACTTCCTCGAATAAATGGATTCAGACTCAAATGTTTGACCTTCTTCAAGGATAGTGATTTTTTTTTGGTATTTGATGTTACTTTTAAATAGATGGCACTTAAAATAAATACGCTTCCGAGCCGAAATATTGAGAATATGATGAAATGCATCGATAAGTAATATGAAAGGTATCTTAAATGGGCCATATCACTGGGATTTCAAGGAAAAAAGCAATAACATCGATTCTGGGAGACATTTTAATGCGAAAATTCTTTTTTTTTTCGCCAAAGTTAACCCCATACTTTCGGGCCGATTCAGCTTATTTCCCTATTCTTGAAATGATTCACTTCAAGGGATTCGACATTTTCCCCCGAAGTTTCGCCGGTTGGAAATGCATTAAATAAAGCATTACGGAATAGGATCATAGTTCTAATATATGTAGGTAGTTTCCAAAACCTCGTAGTGGGACAATAAGAGACCTCCGGAACTTCATATTATAGAATATTCTTACTCGATTCGAATAAGACGGGAAGTTTTGCAACTCCTATATTGGTTCCGTCATAACTCCGATAGTCATTTTTTTCTTCTGAACTTGGGACAACTGACCCAAGAGAGAATCTGAGCATGCGCCAACCTTAAAAAAAAATCTAAAAAGAAATCACTTTCTAGAAGACTATTTCCTCTCTCTCCGTTCCCTATCCCTCACACGTCAATCGATAAATGCCACGACGGGAGTGAAAGAGAGAAAGATATATAAGCATGATAAATGATAAAGGGATACGGCGAGGCTCATTAGCAGCCCCGACACGCTAAGGATCTCTTTCGAAACAGATAAATCGAAGCGACGAGATTCTTTTTGAGCTTTGGCACAATGGGGAAGTGGTTTTATGAGAAGATGAGTCGAGTAGAGAGTAATTGCCGAGAAGTTTTCTAAGAATAACTCGCGAGTGAGGAAGAAGCGGTGATGGCGGAACAAGGAGGAGATTTATTACTCGAGAGGGGTTTTTTTTTAAACATTCCTTTTTGATGGCTGTGTTTAGATTCGAACTGGAATAGAGTAATTTTTGGAGGAAGGAAAAACTCTTATTATGATGCGTGTCATATGTTCCATTTGCCATACAATTGTGAGAAATATCCATCGGTAATTGTTTATTGTTTAGCGCATGTATTAGTATGTTTATACATACAGATGAATTCAATTGCATGCACAGGGTGTCCCGAAAAGTATATGCCATCTAAGCGACTTAAGAGAAAAATAAGATGGTCATGAGAAGTACGGTATCCGGATGTTAGTGACCAACGTTTTGAACATTTGGGACAATAAAAAGGACAATACCCTATAAAAATTTAGGTCAAAACGTTGGTCACTAACATCCGGATACTGTACTTCTCATAACCATCTTATTTTTCTCTTAAGTCGCTTAGATGGCATATACTTTTCGGGACACCCTGTGCAGGCATTTGAATTCATCTGTATGTATAAACATACTAATACACGCTCTAAACAATAAACAATTCGCAAGGTTTGCCCCTCTTACCGATGGATATTTCTCACAATTGTATGGCAAACGGAACATATGACATGCATCATAATAAGAGTTTTTCCCTCTTCCAAAAATTACTCTATTCCAGTTCGAATCTAAACACAGCCATCAAAAAGGAATGTTAAAAAAAACCCCTCTCTAGTAATAATCATTACTTTTCAGACGCACTGTGTATATTTGAGAAGCACTTTATAAACTCATACATTCGAATTGTTGAAATAATAAAACTTGGAGAAATTTAACGATTCTCTCTATGCTTAGCTTGCATTTGGTCACGGCTATACCATATGCACTTTGCAAATACTCTACTCTTATAATCAATCATTACTATTTGAACTTTACCATTTGAGTCTATAATCTATTATCATCCGACTTTCTATAAATTCGCCGTTTGTTTGTTAGCTGTTAAATGAGGTTTACGTTTTCGAAAATAAAATAAAGCTTGGTTTAGTTCTACTATATTTTATTCGTTTCAAAATTAGCTCTATAAAAGTAAATCGCTCTATTTTCTGAAAAATAACATTCATGCATCAAACAAAGATTTGAGTTAACATAGGCAAGTAACATTAACGAAATTTATAAACTAATGAAAAGCTAATCGGCCACTCGACGATAATTTTTCATAGCCGCTTTCGAACGAAATCGCAGATACTTTAGAACCGCAACAGATAATGAAAGTTACATTTTAAGCACTTTATATTTACGATTAAGTTATAAATTTTTCATGGAGGATAAAAGAGATTTCTTCCATCGATTGTAAAGCTGGCAGCTTTTTATAGTGCTCCTTCGGGGAATAGGTTTTCATGGAATCAGCGTGATGAAATCAGGAAAATTATTACCTAGTGATATCGGCTTTACTTCTGCCACGCCCGGCGTCGATACCTCAAATTTTATTTACGTACACAATATCATACGGATTCTAACTCTGCGCACACACAAAGGCTTTCATATGTATGCATATGTATGCACACACATGTATAGATGTACTATATATTGTACCTTATTTACCTGACTGTAGGACGAGTGTTTTGTTTTTTTCGTCAATCAAAAGTCAGGGATCATTTTATAATAGCGAACAAAGAAACGAATGAGTAAATACTAGTGATATTGATTACGACTAGCCCAGTATGGTTTAAATTGCATTTATCTATGAACTGCACATTTTGATGGCAATTTTTTTTAGAGATTTAAATGAAAAACAACTAATAATTTTGTTTAAATTTAATTGCTTCGGAATGCCTTAGAAAACATTTTTCCACCCAAATTACTTTCTGTAAAGGGAGGTCATCGTCAATTGAGCAAATGAAACCTGTATTTAAGCGAAGAAAAATGGACGTCGTACAGGGGCGTTATCTAAGGGAAGTTTGACGGCATACAAATTTATACATACACGCACTCCTTACAACGAAGTTGAATGAGAACACTCCCAAAACTAACGAGCCTCCATTATATAGTATATCCCTTTCGGATCAACTTGTTTAACGTTTAGCGTTCCTCCCTGCGGCGGAGAATTGGAGCCACGGAAGCGTTGCCGCGGCACGCCGGTAGATTAAGGGACGGATTATTCCACTTCCTTAGTTTATCCGATAAAAAATGATTCCGAACCCGAGGGAAAAGACGCGGGGTAATTAGGCTGCGGTTATTGTTGAGCCTGGGGCGGAAATCGAGGAAAGGGCATTCGTCCTTCCATTCGAATACATGTTTTCGAAATGAAACGGAAGTGGATGTGTTAATTGCGTTCGATAAAGAGAGAGAGAGAGGAGCTTTTTGAGAGGGAATATTAAGGAAGGTAAGAGTAGGGTGAGAAGAGAATGAAGTGGATTTGAAAGCTTTCGCAAAAGGGATTTGAGAGAGAGAAGCTTTGAAGGCTAGGATAGTTGGTAAAGGATATAATGGCCGAATCGAACGGCGGTGTCTAGGCGCACGTAAAGAGGTGACGGTGGAATGGGAGGAAGGGGAGGGTGGTCTGGGGAGAAAGGAAGAGAGAGGGTGGCAGGTGATGGGAGAACGCGGAGTGGTGTAGAGAGAGGGAGAGAAGTGAGGAGAAAGAGGGGGAGAGGTGATGGGAGAGGGAGAGAGAGAGGGAGGAAAGAGGGTTGGGAGGTGAGATACGAGGATGTAGGGACGTCGGTCATCCACCCCTATGCCATTTATATCTCCTTGCGTTTTCTTGAGCAGCAGTGGCTCCGCCCATTGAGAGATAACATAACCTTCCCGGTGGTGTTTCAACTATTTCTATTTTCTCCAAAATGACTCGTTTAATCTTCGGTCCATTGATAATGTAGAAAATATATACGTGGAGCAATGGATCGTGCGTATTAACTACTCGACGAAATATGACGAGGTAAGGAGTATAGTGAAAGCTGGCTTCTCGCAAACGTAACGGGCAGAAAATCTTTTGGGTAAATATTTCCGTGTCGTGAAAATTGTTTTGCGTACGGTGGTTGACGCTCATTAATAATTTCCACGCATATAACATGTGTAAATTTACTCAATAAATGACTGGTAATATCATTGGACGTGAATATTTTTACCAAATATTTAACTTAATTATTGACGACATGAGAAGATAACTCTCGGAAGTTGAAAATATTGTCATTCAATATTAGGGGATTTGCATTAAACAGCATAAATATTCTTCCAAAATTCACGTGGCTGGTGGTTTAATTAATTGGAGAAAAAGACATTTTTGGAAATTAATGTACAAACATTTAGTAACCAAAAACACTATACACGCTTCTCTCGTTTATTTTCAAAAAAGATCCATTAGTTAAAGTTTCCTAAACTCTTTTGATAGAGTTTATTTACACAGAACTGAAATTTTGAACATCGAGACTTGATGCTATAGTGCAGGGTTGCTGAAGACGTCGATCACCAACTCGTTTTAGGCAGATCTCTGAAACTTTTCTAATTTTCTGCCCTGCTCGAAAGAATTTTTTGTGAAAAATGGACGGTCGATCACTCCCCCTCTCCCCGCTCGAAATAATTTTTTAAGAGTGAAGTTGGGCGGTCGATCGCCACGTAAGTGAGAAATGATAAGTAGCTCCCTAGCTTGTAAAGTCTGAGCACCCCTGCTGTAGTGCAATCATAATCTACATAAATGTGGGATATAGTTCTGTCGATGAAAACTAACGCACAGAGGGTATCACTCTGTTGAAGTAAATTCGATTTATAATAATAATAATGGCGATCCAAGCACAAGCAAGAGCATGTTAAAATGAATAATTATGTAACATTTAATATAATTTATTCAAACTGAGGCGTTTACTATAAAAACAAAACCATAGTTCGTTGTTTAAGCATATATGGAGAAATAAGATGGTAAAAATACTTACATAGGAAAGGAGTTATTAGCGCTTATGATGTTATTAATGTTTTAGTGAGCGATTAAATAGTAGCAGCACGAGGTTGAATTCAACCTCTGAATTATGAATATCACCCATTTTTCGGGAAAGGATATTTTACACGAATCATTCCAAGAAGAATGCGAGAAGCCAATCGACTCAGAGAGATAAAAAATAAATAAATTTACAAAAGGATTTAAACGGAAAAAACAACATCATTTTGATTACAAACGACTTTTAATAAAGCAAACCAAAAGCTGTTGAGGTCGTAAAATCGAAACCGATTCTTTTTTTTTTTTTGCCGATGATCACTAGATATGCTTAAGAGAACCTTTCCGTGGATATACTGAAGTGAATGGTCACCCACGCGCATATTGCGCTCCGGTATGGAGAAGGAGGGGGAGGGGAATGCGTGGAGGAGAGAGGGGAAAGGGGAGGGGGGAAGAGGGAGGGGAGGTGAAGGAGTTGACAGCTATGGAAACTGGGTTCTTTTGAATGCTGGGGCTTCGTCCTGGGTCCAGGCCTGCAGGAGAGGCATTGCGAGTTATGGTCTGTGAATCGGAAATCCATCGGCTGCGAGGCGGTATGGTTGCGACGGCATTTTAGGCGCGAGATATGGGTCCCGACTAGGTTTTAAGGAGTTATTACCTAAGGGCGAAGGGAGAGAGAGGGATAGAGAGAGGAGGGGGGGACGGAGAAGGGAGATAAAAGCGAGGGGGAGGGAGATAATAAAAAAAAGAGGGAGGGAGGGAGCGCTTAGGACGTTTATGAGAAGGAACTCAGAGAGGGAGAGAGAGTGCAGAGGGAAGATAGGGAGGGAGATTTCAGGCGACGCCAAAGAGGGGAGGAGGAGCTGGAGGGAGAGAGGCAATGGAGAGTGGTGAATGGAAGAGTGAGTGTAAAAGGTGATAGTTGTTTGGGAAGTGCGCGAGAGGCTGAAGAGGGAGGAGGAGTAAAATAAAAGTCAACAGTGGAAAGGGAAGATTTTGAATGGGGATTCTAAAGCAAGACTGGAAATGTAGAGAGAGGTGGAATAATACGAGACGATGGCGAAATGGAGCGTAATAAGGAATCCTGTTTTCGAACAAATACGGAAACAAAAAAAGCTTCGCCATTAAAGACCCGCCGTGGCGTGATCTGCGGCGAGGAAAAATTTTTTAAAAAATCCATAATCATGAACGTCGGAGTAATTCAATCCGTTCCCGAGGTTCTGAAAGTCTATGGACCATTCATAAAAAATCAATCGATGGCCTAAATTGAAAATCGAATTAAGGAAAATATGTATTAAAATCGTAAAATGATGGATCTTCTCCTTTACGTATCGAGCGGGAAGAAGGTTGGAGGGTCGAGGAAGGGATCGTAAATACGAAATATTCTCAAGGCGGACGCATAATTAAGGTAAAACCTAGGCACCGTATGCGTTCTATTTATATATCACTAGCAGAATTTCCCGTTGAATTTCAACGGATTTAGTGAAGCTACTACAGCACAACATACAAACTCTTTAAAATACCTATATAGTAGATACCTACTTTTTAAATTACAATTAGCTTTTCTTAACAATTAATCATATTTGCTTGTAACAATCCGTTTCCGGACGTATTGCATTCAAATATAAGGATAATTGTATTTCCTATCATATACATCACTTTCGCCAAATCCAGCTTCATTTCTTGTGTAATTATGCCTATGAAATGTTTACATTTATGTCTTGTAAGAAAGAAACCCGTGAAAAAGCAACGTACAGTTGTCCATGATTGAACACTGACAGGTAAATGTACACCAGATACGTCAGCCTATTTACGTTAATAAACATTACAATCTAGAATATAATTATTTCACTTACAAAAAATGTAAGATTCCAGTATTCAATAGACGAAAGAAGGTTCAATTACTTTCATCAATAAACGCTTCCTGAATAATAATCAGTATCTATTTACGTTGCTATTCATAAACATCGATCGTTTCGTTGCTTAAACAAAAGTGCGAAGCGAATAACGCTAAACTTCCGTCTATTTGTAAGCTTCGTCGAAGCTAACTGAATCGGAGGTAACAATGACGGCCACCTTGGCAACGCTCGGGAGAAGTACGAAAAATCCACAAAATTTCGAAACAAATTGCGTATTTATGAAAACGTCGACCATGTAACATATAAACTTCGCAGGAATAAGATAGTATAGTTTTATTCGTCGAATAAAGCAAAAACGAAAAAAATCGGTCCATATTTACGTATTTTAATGCTTGAAGAAAGAATACCTTGCAAGTCAAGAAATGGATTCATACGTGTTATCTTATGGAAAAATGTTAATCCCATATATTGGCAGCACTGATTAATCCCGGTTGACCGAACCTTGACCATTCACTAAGTGAGGATGTAAGGAAGAATCGTACCAAATTTGGTTATTCTAGCTTTTATCGTTTAGGAGGAGTTCCATGAACAAACACACGCTTCAAAATATATTATAGATTACGGCAATCAGAGCCATAAATGGATTACAGAAAAATGCCCACTTAATCGATGCCTCGAGACCGAGTCTTTTCCGGTTAATCAGATAGTCTACACATCTTCTTAGGTATAAAATAGTACACAAAAATGAAAATAAAATAAATGTTGTGATAGCAAGGAAAACAATTATAAAAAAATACATAAAAGTAAATTAGCAGTAACGTAATTCAAGTAATAATGCACTTAAGCATTTTAACCACATTTTGTTGTTATTGGACAAGTAACACCGTAAATATGTTGGTATGCAACGCAGTATAGAAACTTTTAAGTTATAGGTACCTAAGATGTAAATCTTAACATTTTTCAATTTGTAAGTTTAACCAAAATTTCAGTTAATCGGGAGTTATGTAGATGACTTCCATTTCCATGAAAAGTTTATGAGTGATTCAATCGTATGTATAGAAAAAACAACGAAGTAGTCATCGGTATTAATCTACCAATCTTTTAATCTAATCTTATTGGAGTCGCTGAGATAGCTATTACGACGACAACTTTTTAAGTCGACCAACGTACTATTGTATCTACTTATCCGTTTGTTCCGAGCCATATGCTTACCTTGCTAACTTAGATTTATAATTAAATGCATGTATGTTTCCGAAGAGAACATCGAGGAATCGACGAAGAGGCCTTAAAGAAATAAACAGGAGAATCGTAGGACCTCTCAAGAGTATTTTCGAGTTTCCAAGAAGGAGATAAGGAGAGTCACCAAAGCATGGAAAATTGCCAAAGGATCCTTCTACACGAGAACCGAGCAAAGAAAAGATCTTAAAAGAACTTCATGCATATCCTTTAAAAAGAAAAAGAAAACCTTCTTTCGATCGTCGTTTTTTTTAAGACTCGACGAAGGTCCGAGGAATGTTCAACCGTTCAACAGGGTATCGTCCCATCAACTTAAAAGGTCTAGTTATGATACCATATCGATGGAACACTTGGAAAATCATCGTGTCGTGCGAAAACGAGGGAAGGGAAACGAACGCAAACTTCTTAACATGATTGTTCGAAGAAGAATAAAGAAGAAGGAACATTCGAACGGCCATCAGCGCCCGTGGACGCCTTCGTCGAAATGACTGGCATGGAGAAAGAGTTCGCGGAATGCGTCGCTTAAAATATGTGACGCTGTCTAAAAACGGCAAACCCCTTATTTGGACCACCCTCTAAGGTCTTGTGGAAGACCAATGTAAGCAAAGAGTTCGCCAATGAGATACAATCTCTCAAAAACTTTACCCGGCAATGTGAGAGAGAACTTTTTTGCCGCGGAAAGAAAAATAAAAGATGGGAAATCATTCGAGAGCACTCGAACCATCTTCGTCTAGACGTGGAAGCTGCGTAGAAAAAAAATTCCGCGAAATGATGGGTCGTGACAATAAAATTTTGCGGAATTTAGAAATAAAATTCCCCTTTTCCTTTTTTTTTCGGGAAGAAGTTCCACGCAGCTCGATGCCTGAAACCGTAACTTTTAAAATAAATGGACCCGAGTTGATAAAAAAAGTAAACGAAAGAGTACTACTTTGTTCCAAAAGTTTGTAGTTTCGGACGACAAAGAGATTCGAGTTTAAGTTTTGAGATGAAAGGTAAGTCAGAAACGGAAGACGTGAAATAAGTCAGAATCGAAGCAAATGTCGGAAGGAGCTGAGAGGAAAATATATCGCGAGTTTTTTTTCTATTTCTCTTAAAGAAGTTTTCCGCAACCTTTTTAATTTCAAGCACTTCAGTAATGGATTTATTCTCGTTGCACGCCGTAACAAATTTCATGAGTGTGGGATCTTATTATCAATCAGCAGTAAAGGAAAGTGGAAGTAAATGAACATCTTTTTCCAAATAGACGGAGCGAATTACCGCAACAAAAATATATTTTCAAATGGATTAAATATCGAAATCAGATTACGAAATAATTCAAATATAAAAATGTCAATTTTCAGAAGATACTTCAAGAAAGAATCCTAGAGCTCACCTTGTACGAGAAATAGTTTGTTTTTTTTTAGAATCTACGATTGTTAAATCATCAATGACGACGACTGATTGGTAACCGGTATAAGCATTTGTTTTTCTATCTTTTTATGGGTATCGGAGACACTTTTTTTTCAAGAAACAACTTTGCTACGGAGTCAGACAACACGAAGTGTAACAAACCATTCCCGAATAAGTACCTGGGTATGAAGAATTAGACAAATCAAGTAATTATCCTACCTATCTCCAACAGACACAAAAAGATTATGAAACACCAGATGCGCATTTTGGCAATGAAAAAATCCTCTTTAGTGGTAATTCACCGACAGTAGATTCAAAAAACGAACTCCTCAGCCATAAGACGAGCTCGATAATTCTAAAAAATATATGTATAAAGATAGCAAACTTAAAATTCCACTTTATTTGACAAAATCATCAACTGAGGACACCGTTTCTAGATGAAATCTGGGTCGTGATTTCTCATTAAACAACCTTATTATTTATATTGGAGATACCTAAGAAAAGTACTTAATTTTTCAATTTGTGATACTTAAGCTATTATTCAGAGATTTCATTTCAGCCACAAGACGAGGTCGATAATAATTCTCTAGCGAATTAAATACAAACATAAAGCATCGGTTTTTAAAAGAAATTTTTTTTCTGCAGTCTTAGCTGGAGAATAATAAAAAAATCGAGACAGCATACGTTGTACAAACCTTCTCATATACTAATGCGTCGTTTAGTTATCTATTGAAAAATATGAATTATGCAGAATCGTTAAAAACATAAACTAAAATAACTATTATATGAAATTTGATGAAAATCGTATGAGCCGTTTTTTAGAAAACACAATTGTTATTAAAGTTGCCCAAGAATAAACTAGCCTTATATTCATTTTTTGAGAAATATGAACTATACAGTATTATTGAAGATGTGAACTCAAGTAACTGTACGACATTTGATCAAAATCGTTGGAGCCGTTTTTGAGAAAATTGGATTGTTTTAAAAATGCGTAGAATAAACTACTCTTAATTACTGAGCAATGTCAACCATTTCTATGTATACTCTGCTCAGTTTGATAAAATGCCTATGTACGAGATTTCATTAATTTTCGCTCTACCGTCTAGGCTCCAGAGCCAGTAACAGACAGACGGCATTGCGAAAACCACTTTTTAGGATTCAGCGTATATTTCCGTAAAAATCTTGAGGTCGAATTTTTTCGCGAAAACAATATTTTCTCGATACTTCGTATGAGAAAGTAAAAACGCGATCTCTTTATTGAAGTTTATTTAGAATTTAAATTTAAAATTACTATACTATATGGTAATTGTATGACAAATTATTTTATTCAATTAATTAAGAAATTTTAACTTTCTATCTTAAGCAAACTGTTCAAAATTTTAACTTGAAAATTTTGCTAGCCATCGATTTCTCCAAAATTATTCTTTGGATGATTAATAAATGGCGTCGTAGATTGCATACATCCTGAAAATTTCCCTCTTCTATCTCTTACCGTTTACCTCCTATTATAATTTAATCGATAGCAGAGACGGACGGCCAGAGAGAAAACATAAGAGCGTATATAAAATAAAACTTCCTAAAACAGTGATATATACACCTTCTTTTCCTATAATGCTAAATGCACCGCGGCACAAAGGTTTCGGAGAGTTGCTGTCTCCAAAGATTTTCAACGAGAACGCTCAAAAGGAATGGAGAAAATACAGAACGGCGAAGAGATGCAAGCAGGGGATATAACCCACGGTAATGACGTGTAGGAACGACACCATATAAGACGTTCCGCTTCATACGTGCAGGTAGGACGAGGATACAACCTCGTCTAGCTCTCTTAACGACTGAATATCACGCAGTGTCGCGAATTCCTTTTATAAGATCGCACGCGATGTGGGGATTTGAAACGTAAATCTGACGATATCGGAGCCAATAAACCATCAAGAAAGTTCAACGATCCTTCGTTCGTTCAACGAATCACAAGAGGGAACATTTTTGTTCGAGGCTCGTTAAAATTGAAAATTACGTGTTCATCTCTTTCAGCCGAGGGGAAAAAAAAAGATAATTATTCTCTCGTTGCGAATCGGACGGAATTCACGACAGCGAAAAAACGTTTCTTTTTTGTTGGCTCGAAACGAGCCGATAAATCACTCTTTTCTCCCGTCTGACCGTCTGCACGAGGCCATTTACATGAATTTGAATCGCATCGTACGAAACAAAGGATTTGATTCGAGATATTTAGAATTTTTTAAATAGGACTACAATAGAGATGCTACGAATTCTACCCTTTGACCTACGCGAATTCAAAATTATTAGTTCGTATTCACAGCTGATGTACTGCAAATCCGTTTTAAATGCTTACTAAACATTCGTTTAAAACTTCCCATTTTAACGCAATTTTCCAAAGCGACAAATCTACAGGTACAACTGATGAAATTTCGCTTAACGGCATTTCGCCATAACAACACACGAAAATCGCAAACAAACTTCGGTGTGTGACATACCTCATCTCCTATTAACGACACTTGAACAAAATGATCTCAATAAAAATGCATTAAACGAACCTAGCGTTATAACAAGGCAATATATATTTATATATGGAAATTCTGCTTTCTCTTAACGACACATCGTTTAACATTTTAAAGGCACCGAACATGCCTTTAAGCCAGATATAACAGTACATATTCTCCATATCTGATTCACCAGCCTTTAAAAAATCCTATCCATATAAATGACGTATTTTCTTATTCGATGTCGTCAATTTCCTTTAAAAGAAACAAACCTGACTTTAAGGGAGTATTATTCTCCATATCTACTTCACTCGTTGTTGACAAATACGATCCAAACAAATAACGAATTTTCTTTTTATTTTTGGAGGTTAGGCGATAAAAAATTGTAATCAATTTCGAGTCAATATTGACCGAAACGATCGATGTTTATTTATAAACTTTGCACTCTTGCTCTACGTGTAGTGGTCACCATCGCGTTCACCTCCTCCTCAGTTTACAGGAATCCTCTCGGGTCCGCGAAATAAAAAATAAAGAAAAAGGAAAAACCCCGAATTTTCCGCCGAAAAACTACGTCCTTCCATTACCCGGCAAACATTTACGTCGCATGTGATCTTCGGCGGATCCAACACGGCTTTCCTCTTACCGAGTTATCCAGTAAATCTGAAGATTCTCTCATCTTCCACAAAGCGTCTTCGTCTATTTCCACGGTTTTCCCCCCCTCTAACAGTCTAGTCAAGAATTACTTTTGTTCGGCGACGATTTAAGCCCCTCCTTAACCTTCCTGTCCACCCCATTTCATTTATTAGATGAGAGGGTTGGAGATAGAGAGAGAGAGGGGGGAATAGAGTTTCGTTTCGTCGTTCGTTGGTTCTTGTGTGGCGATTCTTCATCGGGGCGCTCAAGTGGCGAAGAGCCACTACGATGAAGTGTGTTTCGACACTGTCGATATATTTCGCCATGATTAACGTCGCCGATTACGTAAGTGAAGTTATTTTTCTCGTTATTTATATCGCGTCCAAGAGGAACGAATCGCGAGGATTTCGAGGATTCGCCTCATGAACTCGCAGAAAAATCGTCCGTTTATAAAGCTATCATAGACCAAAGAGGTCGTTTATTTTTCTATGTAACGAGAAACTGATTTAAAGCTGCGAGAGTTCACTTTTTAAATCGGTATCTCCATTATTTTTATCAATACAGCAAATGAAATTTCGCAGTAAATGGCTTTTAAGGCATTACTTCATTCATTTTCCGTTGCAAATATTTTTATTACATCTCAAAAGTATCCGAAAAAATCGGTTTTCGCAAGTTATAAATTAACTTTCCCTATATAAGCATTTCCGGTAAACGGTTTGATGAAAGAAATGTAGAAGTTTGTACACCGAATTTTCAGATTTAAATACTAGGGGAAAAAGTTCTTGGTACAGATATGAAGTTTACCTTTCCTAAATATTATCTAGTATCAGACAATGTTCTGGAATCCGGATGGTACTATTATATACAATTTAGGTCATTGGTTCTCAACCGTTGAGGGTTGACGCGAATATTTGATAAATTCACAATGCATCATACTCTGGCTAATAAAAATAAATAAAACCAGAAGAACTAACAAGCGTGCTTATTTAAATGCCAGAATTTTTTCTTTATGTGGTAAAAAAAAAGCCCAATTTATCTTTAAAGATGACTTGAAGGTAATGGAACCGTAAAGGGGGTGATGCACAACTGAACATGGGATGACGTAGACAAAAAAACCTTGAGAACCACTGATCTGATGACTAACCATCCAATTAAACCTCCTAATGTAGTCACTCCTCATATTCATAGACATGAAATATTCACGATTCACCGAAGTAACGCCGATAAAATCGTTACCTTTCTTTTCAAAATGCAAGTGATTGCAACAACGATTGTTGTAACAAAAACGTAATTCCGCATCCCAAATCTTATGCAACCCAACCGACACGGCAACCAAAGTTTTGGTCACAGTTTCTTTCGATCTTACGCATCCTAGAATTGCACGGTTTCGCTTTACACGTTTATTTGAGGATTACCTCAAATGGCGCGGCCATGAATTTCGCTTTGTCACGGCTATGAAACCTTCTCTCAGCGTTAAAAAGAATTATAAGTTTCATTAAGACTCGGCATTCATAACAAAGGAAACAATGATAATCAATATGTGACGAAACTGTAGCACGCGGAGCTAAAGACGGCACTCAAATATAACCTCATGCATTCCTCTGGAGAAAACTATGAACCACGAATGCAAGTACAGTGCGAAGCGAGGGAAGAGTGCATTACATCGATCCGATAGGGATCTGGAGGATGGGAAATAACAATCGAAGTTAAAAGGATAAAGGCGAATTTAGCAGAAAGAAAAATATATAAGTATTTAGAACCGAGAGAACCCATTGAGGAAACCAACCGCGGTGGGTGGGAGATTGAGAAAAGGCACGAAAAGAGGAATTCAAGGATAAAATAAAAAAAAGGACTCGAGAGTGTACATAGGGGTACGTGGACGGATCCCTTGGATGAGGGAGGCGGGTGATAGTGATTCTGAAGGGGAATGGAGGGGAGTACGAAAGAGTTCGCGTGGGCGTCTCTCTTGCGAACGAGAAAGAGAGAGGGAGTAGGGGAAAGAGAGGGTGGAAAGGAGAGAGGAAGGGAGAGAGGAAGGGAGAGAGAGAAAGGGAGAGAGAGGAGAGGGAGGGAGGGAAGAAGGAGAGAGAGGGGGAAGAGAGTGGAGGGAGAGAGAGAGGGGAGTGAGAGAGGGGAGGGAGATAGAGGAAGGGAGAGGGAGGAGAGAGAGGGAGGAGAGAGGGAGAGGGGGAGAGAGAGGGAGGGGGAGAGAGGGAGGGGGGAGAGGGAAGGAAGGAGAGAAAGGAGAGAGGGGGCGAGAGAGATAGGGGGAGTGAGAGAGAGGAGGGAAATAGAGGGAGAGGAGAGAGAGGGAGGGGAAAGGGAGGGAGGGGAGAGGGGGGGAGGGGGGAGAGGGAAAGAAGGAGAGAAAGGAGAGAGGGGTGAGAGAGATGGAGGGAGGGAGAGGGAGAGTAAAGAGAGAGAGAGATAGAAAGAGATGCTAGGGGCGGACAGGGTCAAGCTTACTAGTAGGTGCGCTTCAGTGTCGTGGGTTGGGAACAACACCGATAGGTAAAGAACGAAAGAGATAGAGATGGAGTGAAGAGTTGTATACGAAGGTCGCCTCTTGGAGAAGTTGGCGGAGGGGAAGGCGTGAATGTTTGGGCGGAGGGAGGTTGATTAGGGCTGAGGGTCCGGTAATAAGAGAGAGAAAGTTGGCCGCACTCGTAAAAGGGGGAGGAAATGGGAAATCGAAGCCTTGATGTGTCCCAGTATGTGTCGTTGAGTGGCGATGGCGGATGTGTGGTCGGGAAGTGGGGAGAGAGAGGAGTGGAGCGAGGAGAGGGGCGTGGCGGATGAGTGATGTGATACAGGAAGGAGAGGAGTGGGAGAGATGCGAGAGAGGGAGAAAAGCGACAGAGAACGTAATTGAGAGAGAGAGAGGAAAACAGGAAGTGCGCGCAATTTCGTAATGGATAACGTAACAAGTTATCCGTTCGTGCCTCGACCGCCAATTCGGCGAGCGTTGGAATTTTTTATAATTTTTTTTTCGGGAACCACGATTTCTCGCGATATCTACGTAGACTGGCCGCTTTCCGATGCGTGCATGTAGAACGGTGTCATTCGTTACGATGACCTATCCTGACGCGTCCGAAATCGCCGTATTATAGACGGTTGTCATAAAGCGACGCGACAGTTTTATTCGACGATAAATCCAGAACGAAGCGTGATACTAATATTAATTGATCCCTTCTCCCGCCGCCTCTTGACTGATTGGAGGAAATTCAATGTTTACCTATTACAGATGATCGTAACGTTCGCCTTGGTGAACCTCTTTCGATAAATAAAACGGAGAAAGGCTGGAATATGGTTAAATGGTTATGGATGCACAAAAAACCGGCGTCGATCGAGGAAAATACGTTTTTAAAAACTGGTTAAAGAGCTTAATTGTTTCGCAACGAATTTTCGCCTGAAGAGACTGGATTAAAATGTGTAAAATGATTATCCTCTATATTTATTTTCATTTATGAAGGTGCGCTCAATTTGACTATCAGAAAGTGCATTTACCTCTTCTCCAAAAAATCATTTAGGGTTTATGACAGAATTGAACTATGAGACAAAAATTTGAATGAAGACTGAATTTCTTTGAAATCACCTCAGAAAAACGTAGAACGAAATCATAAAATTTCGGATGTGATAATAAAACTTATTAAAACTAAGAAAAGCTAAAAATAATATTGTTTATTGAGTATGAAAAATATGCCTCCTTAATATTCATTAAAAATTAGTGAACCAGATGCGAATTTCTGTTAAAAAAGTAGCCGTCATCAGTGGTGATTTACTGAAGTTAGATTATGATTTACCCAAAGGTCAGCTCGAAAATTCTTTTTTGAATGTTTATTGAAGTTAACGCTGTCAAAGAAAAGGTCAATGACCCCAGATAAGCATTTTTATATATTATAGATTCATAGTAAACCTCTAAACATATTGAAATGCAAGAATAACCATTGATTTTAATACTTTTAGATCTTGTCGAACAAATATAATTTCTATATTTAATGCAAGGAACAGCATAGGTATAATAATCCCAATTATAAAATATATAAAAGATATATTTATCTATAGAAATTTACCGTTTCCTATGGCAGCAATTTTGGAACAACACATCGCACGAACGCACGCAAAATTTGATGAGTTTTGTCCGCGATGAAAGCAACTGCTCGCTTTGGCTACTCTCATTTATGCATCAAAACTACAACCAACGGATATGACGTTTGCGCTTTTGTGATTTAGAGCAATAGTCCCACGAAATAGACCATTGAGCGCTGTATCAAATCAGCTTTGCTGGAAAATTTATGAAATATCCGCAGCTGTTGCCCACCCGTTTGCTCTGACGGCCGAACATAAACGATTAAACAGAATGCCTAATGAACTGACACCCATCGGAAAATGGGAGTCAGAAAACCCATACAGCTCGATAAGAACTAAAATCGAAACACCGGAATATTTTGTATTCACATCTTATATAGGACTAAATTTGAAATTAAATTTAAATCGTTTTATTGATTTCGGTTCCAAAAGGTTCGGCGCTAACTGCTTGTGATAATAGAATTAATTCATTTATGTTCTGAGAATGTTAGGGTGGACGTGTATCCAGTTAATGAGTCACGAGGATGTAGGATAAGATAATGGACTGTTTGATCGTATTATCGCGTCGACGTAAAGGGATTTTCCTCGATAGACTGGACTGATGGAGAACACGCCATGGAGTTTCTCATTCTCAACAACTCCAACTCCTGAGGCATTCGATAAATCTCTCTTAGGCTAAATATTCTAGGTAATATCTTAAAGTTTCTAATTCAGCATCTTGATCGCAGTTGTCAAACCATTTTAACTCGATAAATTATGTCTCTCCGATAACCATAGGCAGTTTTCGGCCATAAGGAGGGCTCAATAATTCTTTTTTGATGAAACACAGTAAAATAGCAACGTTGAAACTACACTTTACTTGATAAAATAATCGATTGAAGGTGCAATTGCAAGTTGAACCCCAGGTCGTGATTAATCATTAAGTAATACTGAATTTTAACCTTGTCAGGTTTAGTTTTGTCATGGATCAATTCCAGAGAGTCGCGCCAGCAACTGTGGACTATGAAATTCCTTTTCAAACTTTTAAGCCGTTGGCTGATAGAAACATAGGCAGCTGCGACTATAACATGAAATTCATCCTCAAGAGATACCGAGAGCGTATGCTAGCGCTCCCTCTACGAAACGTAACAGACGCCTTCACTTTAAATGAGTGCGACGTAAAAGTCATGCGGAATAATCCGTTTTCTTCTCTTCTGACTCACAATGTTACTTTAATCTCTAAAAGTTTTATCTCAGATATACGCCAATCCTCCTACAATACCATGAATATATACATATTTTTTTTTCAGGGGCATCTCGAATTTATTTCCTTCGTCCCAGTATTTTTAATGCGAGTGGGAAATTGCTGCATATCCGGGAACTTATGCGCGAGCGTTCCTTTGTTTGGGCATTGCGGAGAAAGATAATCAATTAGTAGAAACCTGCAGGGAAGACAATGACCTCCTGTGGTTAGCGTCTTAGGCCGCAAGATGCCCCCGTTTCCAGGTGAACCGCCGCCGACAAATGACGTTCCGTGCTTCACATTTAGATGTGTAAGTTATTTCTAGCGACTCTCTGTTTTGGTTTGGAGCAAAGCTTATTTGGATTCTTCGGCCAAAGGCAAAAAGGTCGGCGAAACACGGAAGAAACGAAGAGCAACTTTACAGGATACGTTTTTCGAGATATAAAAGCGAGAATAAAATGACCTACATGGATCTTTGGAATTTTTCAGGTTCTCTATGATTCACTTCGTTGAGATGGGAAGGAAAGGACAGAGGAAATCTATTTGTGCCTCATTAAATATTGTTCATAATAAAATTTAGCGCTAACGTTTGTTTTTTTCAAGGAAATTGAGAAAAATTAATAAATTATGAATGAAATTATACAAAATTTGACGTATTAATGACTCATTTTAAAAAAATAGTGCTATTAGATATATCAAAGTTATTATTGGGGTTTTCAAACTTATCAAAGGATATAGAAATTACTAGTTCAAGGTTTTCCATGGCTATCACAATGTT
Source organism: Uropetala carovei (assembly GCA_036926305.1). Classification (NCBI taxonomy): domain Eukaryota; kingdom Metazoa; phylum Arthropoda; class Insecta; order Odonata; family Petaluridae; genus Uropetala; species Uropetala carovei. Next base: position 8,315,810 of record JAXCHB010000169.1, read on the forward strand.
TTACAAGTTGTGCGTCATATTGATCACTACATCACCTAATTCTGTTTTAGAACTCTTTAACTTTGGCTTTAATAGAGTAATACAAAAGTTATTCTGACATAGCGCAATTTACGATACTAAGCTGAAATCTGAAAATTATAAATGCATAAAACAACCTATATTTTATATCGCAGTCACTATATTTCACCATTATAAAATGTCGGAAATTCATTCTGGAAGGCACGCATCAATGTACAAAGGGGTTAATAATAAATGTATGACGTTATTATCGAATAATATGGTATGATTTGAAATAAATAAAATATTCTTTATGAAGCACATTTTTACGTTGTGCAAAAAAACTCGAACTCCCATATACTTTTCATAGATTGAAAAATGCACTCAATTAAGGCGACGGCTTCCTTTCAAATCCCATCTTTCTCCATAATTCTGATCCTCAGGACCGTTCCAAAAGAGATCTTTAATAGCCATTTCCCGTCGGCGTCTGGAGAAAATGGCTTGTACATGCACAATCAGCGAATGGCAGGGAAGTAAGCAAAAGGAGGGAAATCCACCATTAACCTACTTAGTATTGCGAAGTACGCCAAGTGAAGACACTCGAATTTAATCTACGCTTAAAATCTCTTTCGGAAGTTGAAGGAGAACCGTACAAATGTTATTTTGAAGACGGAATAACTACAGAACCACAAGGTTCTCATTAAACATTTGACTGTTTTCCGTAGCCTAACAGGCTTTGCCCTTTCTTTTCATTCCCTTTGCTAGATTTCTCCCGTTCACTTCCCTCCATTTCACCTACACTTTAAAATAAAACTAAAGAATGTAATTTATTTAATACATATGGAAACAACAAGAAACCTGCACTTAGAACAATTTAAAATTATGTATATTAATGATATTGGTTGGAAAAATTGCTATTATAAAAGTTAAATGAATAATTTCTTATGTATTTTCGGGAAAATGCGGCGTTGTTTAAATTAAACAAAATTCACACAACACGGCTTTTAATTAGGATTTTTCTACATAACATTCATTTTTCATTTTACTACTCACGTAAGAAGGTCAATTTTAATTTAATCCGCAAATATTCTGAAATTTCAAATGAACTTTTCCATCTAAAATTCGTTTTTAAAGAAATGAAAGCGACGGTGACAAAATCTCGAGTCAAACCAATTCTTCTTCTTCATACATATGAATATAAAGGGTCTACCAATGAGTAAATTTTCATAGGACTTTTGCTATGTACAAAAAGAAGAGGGAACCGATCCAATAGCTTCCACTAAATATTCCGAGGTCTATGGTAATTCCACATTAAATGGATACAATGGATTTCCTACCTCCTACCCTAGTAGACTTATCTTTTTACCAATCGGTGTGTACATATGTATACAGGGTACCCCCAGAATGAGTATACCAAAAACAAAGTTGAATAATTTTTATTATTTGAGATAACCTAAAATTCTAAAGAAAATAGCCTCTGAAGTATTGAAAATTTTATGAAACTTAATTAGTAAACTTCTACATACGTTCCATCATTAGGTGTTATCAATCTAATTTTTCACATTTTATGACACAGGGATGGACAATACAGCACCATTGACACGACACCGAATGAGAAGTTCTATAATTTAAAAAATTGTGTAAAGTTTATCATTAACTTAATTAAAAATTTCAACCCTGAGTGATTTGAAATTTGAGGAGAAAATTTTCACATTTGTTTAGATTTATAGACTCACGCATACAAACTACACTTCCCAACATTCCATCCGGCCTTCTGAGATTGTTTTCTTTTGGTTTTTGTTGTTGTTTCAAATAATAAAAAATTGATCAACTTTGTTTTGGGTATGTTAATTTTGGGAAGATATGCATATCGAAGAAATTAACGAAAAACACTCATTTGCAAAAAAATGAGCTCCCAGATTCCAACGTTACAAAGCTTATCAGATCCCCTTCGTCATTATCGTCATCCATCACGCGATAAGCCTTATAGGACACATTTCGATGCGCTCGGGCGAAGAGCGATCCACAGGAGAAACGAGGAGTTCCTCTTCCTTCGCCGTGTCAACGGCTTCGCGTTTTTATATGCGATACGGGAGAGAATTCGCTTACGTGATCCGCGTGATCCGGTTCGTAGGAAATCTGGGAAAGAAAATGTTCCGCAGGAATCTCGCCGCTTCCAAATTGCCCCATTCGTCAACAGGGGAGCAGGACGCTGTCCATGTGCCTTCATTTTTAGGCACGTTTCGCATTATCGTCGGTCGGTCCGTCTGTCCGTCCGTCCGCATGTTCGTTCTCGGCTTCTACCAAACGGATTTTCATGAAATTCGATATTAAGGACTTACAATCAAATATAATAAGAAAATCGCAAAAATGAATCACGTACGCCAATCAGGGGTACCACTTTACTGAAGACAAAAAATTAAATTTTCGTCATTTCTCATATCGCTCATATCAAAATATTTTTCAAATAAACGTTGTAGACCTTGTAAAGAAGAGTATTATCTTTCCTATACATTTTTATCGTAGGAGTAGCCGCTATCGAGAAAATCAAACCGAAATGTCTTAAATCGAGTTGAACTTGGAAATTTTTTGCCCAAACAAACGTTTAATTTCCTTACGTGTGCATGTAATATTATTAAATGGGAAGAAAATGGATTATTTATGATGAAGAAAAGAACTTTAAAACGCTATTTCCCTTACGTACAGGTATATAATTGCTTTCTAATACTCCACTGCACGAAACGCGCCCATTTGTGATACGTTGTACACTTTCCTAACTTGTTTCATTTGTCAAAGATGGCGGCCACGGCGACGAGTTTTATAGTGGCTCGGCGGCGCCACGTGTATCGATTTCGACGAAGGATTCTATCCATCGAGATAATTAAAAACACTAATTGGTCAAACGCGATAACTTCTTTGGAAGAGATATTTCTATTGGCCAGGTAACATTTAAGAAAGAATTGGGGAATCATGCCTTAGTGATAATCAAATTAGCAAAAGGCCAGATATTAGTTGGTACTGTATTAGTGTTTGTGAATATGGTGAAAATGTTCTAACTTTTCTTAAAGAACGATTGATTTGCAAAAATCATGAGAAAGCGCAGTTCTTATTAGGTTTTGCTTCATAAATACTTTTGTTAAGGCGGACAGTGTAAATATTTTATTCAAGCGCAAAAGAGCTAGTTTTATTGAAATTTTGAAAATTAATGTTCAACCTTAAATATTTTATCCGAAGAAACATATAAAAATAAATCATAGCGATAAAAAACATGACCAAACACTAAATCCATGTTTCTAGTCGGTCAATTTGAAAGAATGACGCAACTAGCAGGCCATTCTTCCCATTTGATTCGTTAAATACATTTAGATTCGCTATTATGAAAACCTCTATCGATCAACTTTTACCGATGATGATAAGGAAAGCAAAAGTTTTGACCTCTTTATTTCGCTTGCAAAAAGACCGTAGCTCCTTCCGATAACACGGGAGAACTTCCGTTGAGCTACTTAAAAAAATAATGCCAAAAGGGCATATTATTTTTGCATTATGTATACCTCGCGAAGGTCGTGGTCGTCTGCCAGGCGTGCTATATGATATACAACTGAATCCCTATTAAAAAGTTCTAAATATAGAAGCCACGCGCATGCGCGGTCTCCCTCTCATTTTTTCGACGCGGATGCTTTTTTTCTGGCCTCCCTTTTTTATTTTTATTTTCGGATGGAGGTTTTGGAGCACGTTTTTAACGAGCTCCTAGACGACACGCAAAAGCGAGCCGCGTTAAGTAGCGCGCGAAAAAGGATCCTCAACTGGCGCCATTTCTCACGAGGAACGCGACCATTCGATAATGCGGTTAACGGCGATTCCGCCGAGGCGTGCACACACGCGCGCGCGCGCGAATATTCCTTGCATTTCGTGTTTCCCACCCCCAGAACCTTGGCCACGTTCCGCCTCCAAGCCTAAATATTTCCACATTCCCTCTCCGTCCGCACTTTGGTGGAAAAGAGAGGAGGGCTTTCTTTTTCCGCCTCGCCTTGCTTTCTTTGCCGGACGTTTAATACTCTCTTTGCGGCGTAAAAAGAGAGTTCATTGTTGCCTCTGCCGCTAGAGGAATCTTTATCTGAAGGAAGCGGTGGAAATTTTTACGCAATCTCGAAGTAAACGTAGCACGGCTGGAAAAATAAGAAAGAAAACACGAGGGGGAAACACCGTGCGACCGTGTTGGTTACGTGGTATCAATGCGTCGCCTTTATATACGTATTCGTATATTTAGAGGAGAAAACAAAATGTTTCCGCGTCGTCCAAGCCGTGGGACGAAAACACGTCTCGGCCAAACGTTCGGAGACATGGCTATTCCTGGACGAAGTCCACTAGCAATTTGATTTGTGCGAAAACTACGCTTTTAGGTTTCGCATGAGTCGCAAGAATGGCTTCGACGAAATCGAAAGACGTTTTTTTCTGAAAATTCTCTATATGACTCATTAAATTATTATATTGATGACTAATAATACAATGCGAACGCCAACTGTTCCTTTGTACGCTTTCAATTTTCCGGAAAGTTTATTATTTTTTTAACTGCAGGATATTGTGTCAGAGAAATAACGAATAAGATGTTTTGAGTTCTTAAGAGCGGATGGTCAGCATTACGTCAAATAACATCCGCCGGACGCTAAGAGGTGCATTCAAGATTGTTCTGAGAATTATTTTAAGCATCAGAAGAATATCTGCACGTAATTTCTTTTGCATTTCAAACACTACTTCTTGATTTTGCTGGAAAATTTCTTGTCCCTTATTTATAAACCATAATAACATAATTATTCGATTTATCGCTGTTTAATTTATATAGATCGACAAAAAATCTTTGAAAATGATCATTATAGCTCGGCTTTAAAACTAATTTTATGCAAGTAACATACACTACTTAACGTTTTTTACGCATTTATCTGATAACCCGTTAAGATGTTCAACTTTTTGAAATCTTAGTTTAGAGTAGTGGTTCGCAAACTGGGGGGCGCGAACGATGTGACGAGGGCCACGAATCGCTATTTCGTTTTTAAGAAAATGAACGCGAGTTTGTCCGGCCTGGCGAAGGCTGCCTGATTGTACGTGAATGTATTCCTGACCGATGATAAACTGGCAGATCAATCTAACGCAATTCAACAATGTTACGCACCATTGCGCCATTAAATGTAAAATTGCTTGTCGGCTTCACGAGCCTTAGGCCGATAGAAAGTCTAGGGAAGGTTCGGTCACAGTCGCAAATATTCTTTCGTGAGAAGAAGTCGAGTGTACGTTCATTTGTTCGCATTCTTCAATCGCTAGGTAGATTTACTCTATTATTATTATTTTCCCCTGAATATGGATAACTGGATTAGTAAGGGTGGGTGGTGAAAAACGTGGTGGTGCTGCTGCGTGCTCATCTGATGAATATGCTGCTGCAAATAAAATACAACATGAAAAAGAAGTATCTGACGAGACAACTCTTTGTACAAGTAAAGAAAACGCATCTTCAAATAGGAAAATACAAAGAAGAATTTATCATTTGGATTTTCGTGGACTTTGGTTAAGAATGAGCAAAGACTCCAGTGCATCATTTGTTAAAGTGTTAAATTTTCTTCCCTTGCGTATACTAAAACGCCATTTATGTCATGTTATTGAGCTTATGTGAGATTACTTTTTGTATGTAATGACAACAAAATTTTTCGATTGAAATGTGGGGGGGAGAGGGGGGTGCCATCGTTTACGCGCTCCAAAACCGTATGTATTACTTGGATAAGTATAATATTCTGTCAAAAAAATCACACACGTCAGCAATGTTAATTGTTGAAAATATATAGGTTAGGAACATCGATGTAGCACCGATCTCTATTACTGAAAAATTGCAATTAAGTAAGGTTTAGAGGTTTAAAATCAAAAAAACTTGTGAGTGATATTATCTGACCCCTGCTTATATAAGTACTAAAAATGAACCGATTAGAAATATTAAATTTATCTTTTCAATCTACCTTTGCTTATTGCTCAATTATACCATGGGCAACATTCATGATACCGCGGAAATTTATTGCATATCGCTTTGATAAAAAATAATCAGGTCTGAGCCTCCATTTAATGCAGTTCAGCGTTAATACATAATGCTGATATGCGATTTTTTCCTTGAAACTGCCATGATGTTTGCTCTTAAGTTATGTATGCCAAAAAGAATCGCTTTATGAAGCTATTAAACACAAAATTAAATACCCTACAATTACAGATATTATTACATTACTTATTATTATATTACAGATATTAAATACAATATTAAAATGAATTCCTTATTGGATTTTTGGTAAGTATTAAGGCAAAGTTTAAGGGCAAAACTGACCTCATAAGTGCAGAAATATTTTGGGACGCATGGATTCAGGTCGCTTGCAAGATCAGAATGATCTCGCGTGACCACTTGATGGAACTCCATTTTTGGCTACATTACATAAAATTGCGTTACTAAGAAGCCGAAAAAAATCGCTTTGAATAAATGGTCCACCTTCCTCGCAGGCATCGACCCGTGTGCGCTAGAGCCAAGTCTCGCCAGATATTTGTGACATTCCTTATTGAATTCCGAGGACATAACCGACTTTTTCTGAAACTCTCGAAGAAGTTTCTTTATGATACAATAGAACGCGTTTTGATGTAGCGGCCGGACGTGCTTCCATTATATTTTTTACAAGGTATCGAGGTTATGTACGAATCGATATATTCAACCATTCCCGTGCCTAAACAAAAAGAATCCATTTCCTCGTCCACCATTTTACTTCTTTCCTTCAAGGAAGATTATGAAAAACGTTTCTTTGAAGCAACGTTCGATAAGAGAACCGTTATTTACTCTCTTTGCTTCGTTTCATTTCCACTTTCACTTTTTCATGCTGCACTAAAAGCTCCGAGGTCCATTCGCAAAGGCAGAGAATGAAAAATTCAACGAAAGACGAGCGGGTAATATAGACACAGTGGAGTATTGTCGCAATAGTACTAGGAAAATTAAAGCAGAGAGGTAAACAATTTTAATTTACAATGTTGGTAAGCTGTATTATTTCAACACGCGTTTTGCAAACTCCAACAACATTGATGAAATGGTTATATATAAATGAAAGTAACGGTAGCCATAAACAGAGCTACGAACTATCCTATCACAAATAACTATACACCCACATGTGTTTACACACACATGGACACATACAGAAGATGAAACAAAACTGGGATATAAAGACACTCCGTTATGGCGACACTATTCTCCCACTCTCTTTAATGCCCTTATAAGCGAGTTCTCCTCTGTGTTTGTGTGTACGAGGAGCGTCATTAAGGAACTCCAACACGTTTTTCCTCTTCCAAACTCCCAAACACTCATAAAAAAATCTCAGTCCTTATGGAAGTTAATGGAATGTATCTTTCACATCGCTTTTTCCTTTATAGCCACTTAAAATCACGCGTATTCGAAACTTACGATTATTTTCCAGTTAATTAACATGCATTGCAATCAAGTTTTCCAACACGACAAGTTGTTTTGGATAACCGATTTTCAAACCTTAATGATTTATAGCGGAAACAGTTACGAAAAGTGATAAAATGTTGAAGGAATTTGGATTAAGAGTAAGTAAGAATGGCAAGCGAAAGATGTCAGAGCGTAGGAAGCACATATATAGAATCAAAATATGGGTTATTAGCGATAAAAATAAATTTTAGTCGGTTTAACGGTGAGAAAGCAGTTGATATTCATTTTTGAAAGGCTTATACGGGGAAAATACACGTTTCTGTTTGTCCATTCGTTCGTTAACAAACTGTGTGTCGTGACATGCCAGTGCGTAGCGACTAGTTGTGAGGCGTGTCGCGAAAGAAATGGGCGCAAATTACTTTTTTAAACATTTCCCACCAGGGTCGAGAACGCATTGAAAACTGAGGCAAATGAGTTAGGATGACGTTTGCTCAAAAAGTTTGGGAGCCAATGTCGTAGATGATATCTTCCGAGAATATTAAGCTAGAGCAGAGGTTTTAAACCGACGGTTTGCGTATCCATTGGGGAATGTGAAGAGTTTTAAAGAGGCGTGCAAAAAATATTCAAGGTAATATAATTTCACCTTCATACACAATTACGGAATCAGATATTGATGCGTTACAACTAGGAATAACGTCACGAAACGTTGGAGGCACGCTGTTATCGACAGACGTTTGCCGAAATAGAAAAAATAGTTAAAATATTTTCGACTGTCGCTTAACGGCGAATGAATTTAATATCTAAGATGCCGCGTGGAATTTTTCCATATGTAAGAGATCACGCACAGTCGTTTCGTCCGCTTCAGAAAATATATTAAAAACAGAAGCGTATCGTATCTCTTTTTCGTTATTTACATATGATGACAAATTTTAACTGGCGCTCGAGAGCACGGCTGTGCTCTTGGGTAGCCTAGAAGTGATCTTCTGAGATGCTCAAAATCATTTTCTCCAGATTCACGGAATTTTATTTCTTAAGTTCTTTAACTTCTTTATGTAATAAAAGCATCAGTAATAACTTTGGTTTTTTTTATTCACCCCTAATTCTAACGAAAGTATAGTGGTGGTCTCTTGGTTTCTATAAAATAACCTAGTGCTTTTCAAAGTGAAAAGATTAGGAACTCCTGTCCTTGAGCTGGAGAAAACAAATTATTACCGTACACAGCAACATTTTTCTCAGTCCGTCAATCTGTTCGTCCATCAATCTTTCTGTATTATCGATGATAAAACGCTTTACGTTACTTGCAACGCAACGTTTTTATCACTCGTTTTAATGTGACGCGGTCCCCATTTTAGCGTTTTTCCCCCCTCGTGATTTCAGGGTTTTGCTATGCAGCGCTAGAATAATCTCATCCTCTCGCAAAAAAATTGGAAAAATAGGCGGAGGCGATGAAATATGTATACGGAGAGGACAGACAGGCGCGCCGACGCTTTCTCCGGCATTCTTTTTTATTGCTTAAATAGAAGGGAGCGCTGAAGACGAGTTTTTTTTCTCCGCGGTTCTTCATGTCGCGAATGTTCCATGACTTCACTCCGAGCGTTCTTTAGTTAAGTTTTATCTCACTCCTCCGTTCCGTTTTATCCTCAATTCTTCAGTTGCGTATTGTTCTCTTACCCTTTTCTCCTAAACTCCCCCTATCTCCTAACACCCTCCTTTTCTTCTCATAGAGTAGTCCCCCTCGGGCCGATTGTCGCTGAATTTTCTTCATTGCTCACCTCCCCCCCCGCCTCCTCCCCATCCTTCCACCCACCTCCATCCTTCCCTCCATCCCTCGCCCAAACACCATCCGCCGTTCCTCATATGTTTACGAAGTGACGCTTGGAAAACAATTGCTGCCTCCCACGCGCTCTCCCGAACGCCACGCCCTCTGACGTCTCCGCTCACGATCCTTTTGGTTCGAGCATTCAAAACATCAGCGCCCTCTAAACAGCGCGGTCTGCGCAAATAAATAAGCCATCGCGGGGCGTCATTCAGACAGCGAGAAGATTTAAATCAGACGGTGACTGAAGGAGGAGAAAGAAAGAGAGAGAGAGAGAGAGAAACAAGGAGGAATTGTGGGATGGGTGGGAAGGAGGGGGAGAGTGAGAGAGAGGAGGTCGCCGGTAGAAAACCAACGGAGGGCGTTTCCTCCGCATATGGGCCTCGGGAAACACTGTATAAATAACGAAAGGGAGGTGACTGGCTGATGCGTCTCCGCAAAGTAACACCTTCTAAGTCACCGTTAGTGAAAGGCCGTCCGTGGGCGACCTTAACTTGCGATCTGGCATTATTTAGTGGTGCGTTTTTGTGCCCGGCCGAACTCTCTTGAGGATTTCGAGTCCGTGCATCATAAAAGGGACGCTGGGGTAACGTCGGATAATTGGCATAATTGTCATTTTTATCGAAAAGTTCGAGGGGTTAATGAGAAGGACGGCCTTGTTTGTCCCGAGGAGAGAAGATTGATGGAGTTCAGTAATCACGACGTTCCATCGGATCGCTATCGTTACCGGAGAACGAAATCCGCTATCGAATAGTTATTTAACGCGGGTGGACGTCAACGTCATCGGTTGTGTTTCACGGGTTAAAATATTCAGCCGCATATCGGTATTATCGATCTTTACTCTGACGAAGAAATCTAATTCGCACCATCAAGAGAGAACGCGTGCGGCGGCAATAAACCACTTGGCGTATTTATTCGAACGCCTCACGCCCCCGTAAAAAGTCACGCAGTCCGTTTTTCGGAAGGTCAAACGAAAAAAAATTACAGATCTTTCAATTTTAATAACTCAATGGGTAATACAATTTACTCATTAGCATATCTACACCTCCTCCTTCTATAACGTACGTTCTTATAACACAAATTCCTTACAACATGGTTATTATTTTAACGTCAAAAATACTTAGGACGCGGATTGTGGTTCACATTTACGCGTTTGGTCGGAATTGGGATTCTAGATTGCAGAACGAGGAAGAGACCTGTGGTAGGATCAGCGTGGTTTGTTTGTACATAAACGTGCACCAAAGAGATTTGGGAATTTTAGGATTGTAGGAGGGAGCCTGGTGGTTGTATGTAAATCCAGGTTCAAATAACGCGGATTCAAATTACACGGCACTTTTTTTAGAACGCATCGTCCGTTTTACAGTAGAGTCGAGTGCGTTTATATTAGACATTTACGTGAATATACTTCATTTGCAATGTATTTGTAATTGTCTTCTCCTAAAAGAAAATAAGCTTTGGTATCGTATCCTCCTATAAGACCCTGATTTTCGAAAGAATTAAAAAAAAAATTTTACTGCTGGTATTCGAGTAAATACATTAATTCGGAGAAAACATTATATATTTTAAAATGATCGTTCGGTAGTTTCATTTGCAATGTATTTGTAATTGTCTTCTCCCAAAAGAAAATAAGCTTTGGTATCGTATCCTCCTATAAGACCGTGATTTTCGAAAGAAAAGAGTCGAGTGCGTTTATATTAGACATTTACGTGAATATACTTCATTGCAATGTATTTGTAATTGTCTTCTCCCAAAAGAAAATAAGCTTTGGTATCGTATCATCCTATAAGACCCTGATTTTCGAAAGAAAGTTTTTTAAATTTTACTACTGGTATTCGAGTAAATACATTATATCGGAGAAAACATTATATATTTTTAAATGATCGTTCGGTAGTTTCATTTGCAATGTATTTGTAATTGTCTTCTCCCAAAAGAAAATAAGCTTTGGTATCGTATCCTCCTATAAGACCCTGATTTTCGAAAGAATTTTTTTTTAATTTTACTACTGGTATTCGAGTAAATACATTAATTCGGAGAAAACATTATATATTTTAAAATGATCGTTCGGTAGTTTCATTTGCAATGTGTTTGTAATTGTCTTCTCCCAAAAGAAAATAAGCTTTGGTATCGTATCCTCCTATAAGACCATGATTTTCGAAAGAAATTTTTTTTAATTTTACTACTGGTATTCGAGTAAATACATTAATTCGGAGAAAACATTATATATTTTAAAATGATCGTTCGGTAGTTTCATTTGCAATGTGTTTGTAATTGTCTTCTCCCAAAAGAAAATAAGCTTTGGTATCGTATCCTCCTATAAGACCATGATTTTCGAAAGAATTTTTTTTTAATTTTACTACTGGTATTCGAGTAAATACATTAATTCGGAGAAAACATTATATATTTTAAAATGATCGTTCGGTAGTTTCATTTGCAATGTGTTTGTAATTGTCTTCTCCCAAAAGAAAATAAGCTTTGGTATCGTATCCTCCTATAAGACCATGATTTTCGAAAGAAATTTTTTTAAATTTTATTACTGGTATTCGAGTAAATACATTATTTCGGAGAAAACATTATATATTTTTAAATGATCGATTTTATCCAGTTTCTTTACCTCGTACCTCTTTACCGTAAAATATTTTGATTTAATAATCATTCACGGAGGAGTTTTTGCCTGATTTCCTTTTTGGCTCATATCATCCTTAAATCGTTTCTCCAGCGACACTCGCGAACAAGTTATGCAAGGGCGGCGTCATATATCCCACAATCATATCGACGATTCAACGAATCTCTATCTCATACGTATTTCACAGATATTAAATTATTTTCCCCTCTCTATCCTCCTATTTTCGCATTCAAAAAAGGGTTAGTTTATCCCGCGGAGTGTGACGTTTTCTCCTTCTCCTCCTTGGAACTGATCTCACGGTTTGCCTTCTTTACTATCCCCTACCGCGATCTACGATCCGAAAGCGTCATTCCTCGCCCCGCGGGGGTGCAAGGGTTACGTCTATCCTCTTCCCCCGGATTCCATCTAATGTATCACCACCATCGCCTGGCACCATGCCATTCTCGGGTGTGTCATGATCGAGTAGGCAGCCTCTTCTTTCGAGTACCAGAGGGAGAAGGGAAGTGGGAGGATGAGAGAGGAGGTCGCACGTATGATACCTCGTTGAATACCCGTCTTTTATTTCCTCTTGTACGATTTTAAGTTTATAACCCGCAGTCCGCCATGGCGTGCGGCAGGAGGTGCTAAGTGCAAACATACTTCTAAACGGAGTTGACGTTATTCCTGTTGTCACTTCAGAGTACGTCGGGGAAGAGAGGACGAAGAGTACCTCTCGGTTCAGGCACTAATTTCCATGAACTTTCTTCTATTTTCTCGCCCGTATTGACGTATTGGGATCTCAAATCTGTATTACTGTACTAGCTACGTCATTAGACACATCCTCTTTGTAAATTTTTCGATGAGGTTAATCTTTTAATTCTTAAAGTACTGGTAGTGATAGTACTGGTGAGGTCGTTGGCCTGCTACACTGTGCATGCCCGATACGAACCGGGTAAGAACCCTGCGAAAGTAGGATTTTTTCTGAGATCTCCCGGCCCTCTATTTGCGTGGTTAAGAGGAGAACACGCAAATCAGCGCTCCGTCCTTTGGAAGGGACGTAAAGCCGTTGGTCCCCTTGGTGCTTCTCGTTAAGAGTAGGCTAATGCCGGCACTGGGTTTCTCTCCTCACTTACTTTGTGATTTAGACTGAGAAGCCTACTATTAGGGCTGGCCATCGTTTGAAGTAACAAGGTCTCAATTTAATTCATTTAGTAGGGATGACACACGCCATGAACGTACTTCGAAATAAAAAAAAACCCGCTTCTCTTTGCCCAACCATCTCCAATTCTTTTCAGCTATCTTCTTGATATTGGTCCCACACTGCACACAAGTATTCTAATATTGGGCGAATGAGACAGAAGCACGCCGTTTACTTTTGGTGAGTGGATATCTACTAAAAAATAGATTAACTAACCTTTGAATATAATTCGCCATGCTCGTGATTACTTTCACGTGTTCTCGAAACGACGTTTGTACTTTTATTATCGCTCGTTCGCATGCTTTTGCTTGCTTACCGATCGCCAGTCGGCGGATTGTTTTTTCGTGTAACTCCTGCGCTCACCTTATTTTTTTTTGTTTTCAAATAAATAAAATCCTTTCGCACGGTTTCGCGACTCGACCTTTATACCTCGTATCGCTTCCTCGGACGAAGTTTCTTGCAGATTGGAGGCGAATCCATTTTTCGACGTCGCAATGTCGAGATGGCTCCCGTTATTTTCTTTTATGTATTATTTTTATTTCTCTAGCTTTGTGTCGGGTCGACGGCGTGGGCGCCGCTGTAATTCACCTTGGAGGGCCCACCCTAGAGTGCATAACGGAGAGAAAAGGGCGAAGCGGAAGCACGCTATGGCGGACGAGTCGGAGGGGGAGGATTTTGGGTACGGGAGGGGGGATTTGGGGTAGGGAGGGGAGTTTTGGGTGGGGGAAGGGAGGATGTACAGAAAGAAGAGAGAGAGAGACCGATCTGAATGAGCTCCGTAGGAACAGAACTCATTAAGAGAGGGAGCGTGGGAGGTCCGAGAGAAAGAGTCGAGTCGGAAAAGAGATAAGGGAACGAGGAAAGACAGAGGGAAAATGAGGAAAAGTGGGCGGAAATTGGCGGCGACGATGGAATGGGAGAGAAAGAAAAAGAAATGGGAATAGTAAAAGGGAGAGGGGAAGAGAGAAAGAGGAAGAGGGAAAGAGTGGGAGAAAAGGAATGAGGGGAGGAAGGGGAAGGGGATGAGAGGAGGGAGAGAGAGGTAGGAAGGAGAAGAGGGGAGGAAGAGGAAGAAGGGGAGGAGAGGGAGGAAGAGGAGAGGGAGGAAGGGGAGTGAGAAGCAAGTGGGAGTGAGAAGGAGGGGGGAGTGAGGAGGGGGAGTGAGAAGAAGGGGGAAGAGTGGAAGGGGATGAGGGAGGAAGGAAGGGAGAGAAAGGAGGGAGAGAAAGGAGGGAGAGAGGAAGAGAAAAGATGAGAGGAAAAGAAATGGGAATAATAAAAGGGAGAGGGAAAGTGACGAAGAAGGAATGAGAGGGAGGAAGGGGATGAGAGGAGGAGGGGGAGAGAGGTATGAAGGGGAGAGAGGTATGAAGGGAAGAGGGGAGGAAAAGGAAGAGAGGAGGAAGGGAGAGATTAGAGATAATCTTTATTCGGGGCGAGATTAAGACTAGGAAGTCCCATCTTCCACCATATCTCTCCTCATGATACAAATATAATATTACATACTGGAAATAATAATAATAATACAATAATGTAAAAAGATATAACTGTGTGGGAAAAATAAGGACTGTTGATCTTGAAATTACCTTTAGAATTTTCCGCTGCGACAGAATTAATAGCTTCCCTTTTGAATTTTCCATCAATAACATTTGGAGGAGTAGAAAAAATTGAATTAAATGTGTTGAGTGAAACATTAGGCGGCAAATTAGTGTGTTTTTGTTTACCTATTCCAATATACCAAAGATTTTTCCAACTCACAGAGGGTGAATCTTTCGAGCTAGAAATAGAGTGAATGAATCTAATATTTGCATTTCTGATGTGCTGTTTTGTTTTGTTTCTAATGCTTCTGCATCTGTTGAAAATAGCCTCATCCTTAGTTCTTTTAAACAAGCGAAAACGCGAATCGCGATGTGCCATCATCCTTTTAATATTATCAGAAAACCACGGAGCACGGGGTTTGGATATGCAAATTGTTTTCTCGGGAGCAAAATTATCGAACGATGGTATTAATAAACTTTTTCTTCGATATCTTCAATAAATTCAATAGAATACCACGGAAGAATAGAAGCTCCTTCATTTTGATAGAGAGGGAGGAAGGGGTAGACAGAGTAAGTGAGAAGTAGGGAGACAGGAAGAGATGGGGAGGTACGATAGAGAGGAGGAGAAAGAGGAGAGAGGAATGTAAAAGAGAAAATGGAAGTTGGAGGGGGGGGGGGAAGAGAGAGAAAAAAGAGGGACAGAGGAGAAAGAGATTGATTTGTTAGGGAAAAGAGGGGAGGGGGAAAGGGAGTACGAGAGACGGAATGAGAGAGAAAGAGGGAAAAATGGATGGAGATGGGGAGAGAAAAAGAGGGAGACAAGAAAAGGAAAGATGCTTGATCTAGAGATAAAGAGGGATAAAGAGTGGCGTAGAGAAGAACCGGTAAGAAGGAGTGAGGATTTAAAAGGGATATGGATGGAGAGGAAGAGAGAGAGAGATTCCGGAAGATAGGAAACAGCAATAGGGTGCGAATTGGAGATAGGAAAGAGAGAAATGGGATCGATTTATGGGCGTAAGAGTGGGGAGTGAGGAGGGGGGGGAAGGAGGGGGACGAAGGAGGCGGTTATATAGGGCGGAAAACTATATAAAAAGGATAGGAAAAAGTAGAGCAAACAAAAGCGTCGTGAAGTGTCGTGAAGTAAGATATGATGCGATGGAAAAGCTGATGATCGAGAGATTGCGAGGAACTAAAAAGAGGGAAAAAAAGTTAGAGAAAAATAGATAGAAAAAGTAATAGTCACTCTGGTTTTTATTTGACCGCAATATCCTCTTCCTATTTTTTTTTGCAGAGGTGGGAGAGTAGTGAGAGTGTCGTGTTTAAAAAGGATAAGAAACGGAAGAGTGGTAACCCCAGTGCCTTATTGCCCTTGTTTACCAAGCGTGCGTCTCAAGGTCTTGTATTAGATGTCGCGGAAGCCATTGCATAACGACGTACGGAGTTATATCTTACTCAGATGCTCAAGAGTCGGAATTGCAGATGTGACTGTTGCGAGATAGATTTTCGCGTTCCTCCATCGTCGTGTTCACATAGCGTTAGTTATAAGGCGCTCGTACATGTACAACCGTACTTATATAGAATAAATCCGTACCTTTTTATTTGAGTATGCGTAATTAATATTGGTAAATGTAAATTACGCGATATAACCCTTAATTAAAGCGAAACTGTATTCTTTTTTTGGACGCGAATGTTTATGCACTAATATAAACTCTCGTTTCTGTTCTGGATATCTTTGTTTATTACGTTTAAGTTTATTTATTTATATACATATAAGGAGGTATCGATATATATATATATAATTTCCAGATGCCATGGATTCTACGAAAAGCTTGTTTATCTGTCAACTTTCATCGTGAACGAACGTTTTCCCAAGCATTCATCCATTTGGCCTTAAAAATAGATTTTAAAAGTCGATAAGAAGTAGGCTCTCCTTTTTAAGCACTTCCTAAAGAGCTGACAAGCTGAGAAAATATTCACGAATTAAAATATTATTTTACACAAATTCACACGAAAACACTTAGCCCATTTCTCGTTCTTATTTTTGTAGGCTCGAACTGAAGAACGGACCAGGAAGTGGTAACGATCGCCACCAAATTGCTGCAAAACATGACATTATAAAATTTCAAAACCGTTAATGCCAATAAGAGCAAACGTTAATGGAAGTTAACACCAGTCAGCACATTATATAATCGACGCTTTCATAGGAAAATGCTTCATATTAAAACTTCTGAATACCATAAACATAAAACAGAGTAGCGATTTATAGTGAGAAAGCATTCAAAAGGATTATAGTTTAATTGTGAGTTATTATTGTGGTGATAACGTCTGTCGTTATCTTTCCTTACAGAAATACGATACGATTGTAGAGATCATACATACTACCTATATATCTTCTTCTTCACCTCTTCCTTCTTCTGGGTACACTTCTTGACATGATGAGCTCGGCGTCCTTTTATCACTCATTCGAAATCTCAGTCTTAATAACGTCTACTATCTACCAGAGAAAACACATGTATCATCAACTTCAGTATTGGTTGACAGAAATACTTCTGAAGATAAAGAAAATACGATTTCGCTCTGATTTGTCACATTAAACGAAACTTCGGAGATTTCCTTTTCCACCCTTTCATCGAAGCCTTTCTGAAGATTTTCATGCGAAATGAATTCTCTCATACAAAGCGTGATGGGTAAATTTTATAATTCTTCGGCTCGTTTAATTGCAGCTGTTTAAATAACTCCGTTAGCCTAAATGGAAAATAGATTTACATATTTTATGGAGCTATATTATATATGTGGGCGTGGAGAAGAATGCTGAAGGTAAAATTGACGGATAGGATGAAGAACAAGGAAATATACTAGGAAGAATAGGGGAAAGCGAACGACCAAACAGACTATAAGAAAGGGGAAGGCGCACTGGATCGAACATTACCTGAGGAGAACATGATTAAAGACGTTTTAGAAGGAAAATTGGACGGAAAAAGAGAAAGGTAGAAAAAGGTTTCAGCTGACAGACGATTTTAAAGGGAAAGAGAGCTATCAATACACGAAAAAGACTGCTAAAAATAGGAGTAAGTGGAGAAACAGATTCAAGCAAAAATAATCACAGACCTTTCTACGGACAGACTATCAATAATGATGATGATGATTACAGTTATATATCTGAGAACATTTTAGGGACGTAAAATATTTAGTTTATATGAAAACATAGGCGCAAGTATCTTTTTATAAAATTAAAGAGAAAGGAAAATATTCTGGTTTCGACCGGGAATCGAACCGAAGAAAAGATAGACTAATTTGAGAGCTATACGGAAAACGGAAATGCCGGGTTCAAGAGCAAAATTTTCCTCCTTTATGTGATATTTTTTAACACATTTCCCATAGTAAAAAATCGAAAAATAAACCCGCTCGAGTGTATCCCTCGTCGTGTAGTCTGATTAATCTTTAAAAAAATCGCGTGAAAAACCTACTCGCGGAATTTAGATAATATAAAGTTAAGTATAAATTCAGTATCACATAACCTCGCCGGTGAGTTTGCCAAAAAGATGAAAGTTAAAAATCATCAACGGACTCCGTTGTCATCCAAAATTAGACGGGTGGAAGAGGGGTGGGAAGAATAGAGGTCGAGTTTATAGCACACCTGCTCTCCTAATGTGTGCATCTGTTAGAGCGTGTAATCGTTCCGAGGGAACGGAAGCAAAAGTACATTAAAGACTTAAGACTTCACTTCTGCGAAGTTTCTTCCGTGATGTGCACTAATACTGCGCTTCTCAAGAGTCATCGGCCGCAGTACCGTGCCGCGTAGACAGTCGCAGGTGCTCCTGCATATTCTTTCAGCCACTTCCTATTCCATGTCCAAATATCTCGACAGATGGATCGTTACAAGATTGAAGGAAAATTTTTTGATGATCCTATTAGTAGAGACGTAAACTACAGTTTCTTATTCATCAAGGCGAAACAATTCTCCAGCGGTGATTATTATTTTAAGGTATTATAAAAGTATGTTTTAAAGTTTAACATGAGCGATATTCCGCCTACCTCTCATTTTATGAAACCACTGGTTTGAGAATTTCTACGAAAACATTTTATTCCTAAAAAAACTTTTTTATGCGACATGATGTTTCGAACTGTATATTAGCCTTAGTAATTATGTTTTTATTTTACCATATTTCAATTTATTTTCTCAGGCGCATATTTTCACTTGCAATCGTACGTCATTGCGAAGCATGGCCGACGGGAGCTTAGGAACACGTGAAAAGGATAGGAAGTACGCAGCTTCGCGTCAGATGAGATTAGCTGTATCTTAGAAAGCATAAAAAACCACTCCACCGCAGACCTCATCTCCGGACTTGGAAATTTCACGACGCAGTGAGCTCCTCGGTTCAAAGAGTTAATAATTTATGTTCGAATAAAATGCGCTCATTGTCTCGGCATTCCTAGGAAAAAAGATCCGTCAAGTTGACGAGTACTTCAAACGATCAAAGGACCCTTCCCATCAAAACTATAGAAAAACTTAATTTTTAGACTATCAGTAAACCTAGCAACGGGTATCTCGCCGATAACAAGATCATCGGGATAACATCTGCCACTCCGTAGCATCTAAAACCGATGTGGGGTGTCCAGCGATTTTCTTCCGGCTTTAGACACCGACGACAAACGCCAACGGCGCCCAACCCGGATTCGCAGATAAACATCCGCAATCATTGGCAAAGTGATAGGGAGGCTCAGGACTTCTCGCTCGCTCCCCCACTCATATCCTCTCCCAGGCTAGTCCGTCTACTCGAAACCCTTCCCATTCGACCTAGTCGAATGACGCTCTACGCGATCCTAGTCTCCTTTAGGGGTACGGATGTAAAGAGATTACTCATACCCCTGCCTCGCTTCGCAATTCCCCCGCGTCATCTATTCCAACAAGACAACATAAAGGGACGAATGAGTCGCCGTGGAGATCGTTTATATATTTAAGATAAGTAAAACGAAATCGTCAAACACAGAGTACCAACTAGTACGAAAGGGGGTTGTTAAGGATGTTTTGAATAGGGAGCATGAAATAAAAATGATCACTTTTCGTCAAAAGGATGATGTCAACGGGGACAAGAGGGGACGGATTTAAGTCCTTCCTGGAAGGCTCCTAGCGTTAATTAGGGTAGATTTTATGGTTAAATCCGTGCGAGGGGTTTAGCGCGTCAGCGGTTAGAGAACACGCTATTCCCTAATGAATGCTTAGACGCTCCGTCGGCCGTGGTCGTGGAATAGGTCATTGCTCTCTAACTCATGCAATCAAGGGAGGCATTACGACAATTTTAGCCCGTGTAATGTTTCTGTTATCAAACGAGAGAATATTCGCGACCATGTGAATACTCCCAACGACCAATTGCTTACTTTGCGGAATTTCTTCGTAACGAAAAAATAAGGGCAATTAGCGATTGAAATAGCCTTTTAAAGAGCAAATTGCTAAATCTATTTCTATTTTTGTGAACGTCATGAGAAACTTCTTTAAAATGGGGAGAAGAATGGAGAAGGGCATCCACTTTGTAATTCAGTTGATCATTTTGTAAATCAGCGTTATAATGTAGTTTAACTTTACCGTTACCATCTACATAAGAATCAATAGCAATATTATTTGGACGATTCCTCAGCAACAAAGATATATGTAGTGTGATACAAAGATCACCGGTTCGAATACTAATGAGAAAGTAGAACTTGGCATTAGTCTTGATATTTGATGATACGATCACTGTAATTGACGTGAGTTGTGAAATATATTTAGGGATCGAGCAACTAAAATAAAAATGAATAAATAAAATGCTTAAAAACTTAATTATTAAATTAAATACATTATAAATACGAGACAAAAGCAACAGAAGGCAAAATCAAACAGAATTTAAATAAAATTACCTATGAATGAACAATTTTGCAAGAAATATCAAATAAAAATAACTCATAAGGGCTCAAGACCCTAATATTAAAACCATAATCTTCATCGTGAGTTCAGTAGTTCCCATTTCTCTTTAGGGACGCATTTATTTGCGTCTACGTTCTCCTATCCAGCGGCCACAAGGATAACCTTAGATTGAACGAAGAGGATTTCCTAACTTGTAAAAGTGTCGACTTTAATTAAAGACTCGTCTCTTAACGCAATCCTTTGACCATATGTGAAGAGTGATGGGATTTATCTTCCACCTTGGCGTCCGAAATCCTTCTCCCGAAGACCCCCCACCCCACTCATCCCTTTTGGTCACGTGACTCCGCAGAACATAAAAGACTGGATTTCTAGGGTAAAACGATAGGGCCTAATCAGAGAAAATTCGTCTGCTGCCGAATCCGCCGACTGCGATCAACCTAGCTATTAAATTGGACTTAAGACCCAGGAAATGGCTGGATCCCTCTATTCAAGGGGGCTTAACGGAACTACACTTCAGTTTTCTCGAGGACCGACTGTGGCGAGAGATCCCGTGGAATAGACCGTCTGCCTTTTTTTCGAAGACGAGACGGAGTCGTATGCTCGGCAGTAATCATCGACGAAGGTTTATCCCCGATGCAAGTACTATCGTGTGTTGAAAAGGGTTCGCAAATTTAACAAGGCCACAAGATTCCTTGATTTTCTTTAGAGAAGAAATAAATTTCACTACTTTTTCACGCATATTTGGCACTCGTCGTTAATTGCCACACCATAAAAAGATACTTCCTCTGGGAAAAATATGACAATTCCCAAACTTTTATTGCCGCACAGGACGCATATATCAACTTATACGGTTTATTTGGCCACGTACAACAAACAGACTATACTTAACTAACTAATGATTAATTTTATGTAGATTACAGTTGAGAAAATGTGAAAAATAAGTCCTGGAGTAGATTTTTAAAAATCTTTACTTAATGGGGTAAATAATGACAGTAAAATATCGGACGACGTTAAAATTCTATTTCTCAGCTATTTTACATCA
Organism: Uropetala carovei; assembly: GCA_036926305.1. Lineage (NCBI taxonomy): Eukaryota > Metazoa > Arthropoda > Insecta > Odonata > Petaluridae > Uropetala > Uropetala carovei. The sequence continues at coordinate 8,337,361 of JAXCHB010000169.1, forward strand.
ATTCATTAAATGCCCATAATTCACACACACACACACGCACGCGCACACACACACGCACGCACACACATTGGTTATTGTTATTGTAACCGAACACAGAATTTAAAAACCAAATCTAGCTTGAAAAAGTCTACCGTTTATTTTTATAAACATCTTAGTGCTGTCAAATGAAATGAACCCTGCGTGATCACATTAAGCGGCATCTACAGTATGCATGTGTGTTTGTAAATGTATAAAATAAACATTTATTTCTTCGAATAGTATGTGTTAAGATGGATACTAATAATGGTTCTATGTCGCATAAAAATTAAAAGCTTATCCAAAAACAATAATAATTTTGTACTAGTGTATTTATTATTCAATGATTGCAACATACTTAAATAAACGTATTTCTTGAGTTGTTAAGCGTTCTCAACATTTATCTAAATTTTTATGCGAAAAATCGGGTTTTTAATGTTAAAAGGATCCATAATAATTGCTTTCAACAAATTCGTATTAAAGGCGTTGATTAGTATTTACGCCTATCATAAACCATTTTGAAATAAATGTTACATTTACTGCTTATTTACAAAAAGAATGAAGTCAATGGGAGTGAAATTACTGGTAGTGAAATTGAGTGGGAATGAAATTACTGAGAGCAAGATTAGCGTACTGAAATTACCGGGAGCGAGATTACCGGCCACGACTAATAATTACGCGAAATTATTTTATCCCTACGATAGATATCTTACAGTGTTAATTTATGTATAAGGCGAAATTCTTTTAACTTAATTCGTCATTCCGCCCTCTTGTATCCTCCCCCTCTTCTAAACGACGCTGAAAGAGCGCTTCACCTCCCTCCCTTACCGTCTCTTTTCCACCTAAGCCTCTCCTCCGCATTTCCACACACCGCTCTCGGTGACAAAAAATAACTTTCCTCCTGATCTCTTTATCGCTCCTCCATCTCTGAGATGTTTTGGCCCTCTCGCTCATCCAATCTCTCCGTTTCCTCAAAAGCATCCAATTCCTCCGAAAACTTAAAGTGCACCTCGTCTACCGAGCAAGGGGGAAACCGTTCTCCCACCTCATTTTCCCAAGACTCGCTTGACGCTTCGTCTAAAGCTGCTTCATCCGTTCCTTCCGTTGTATCGCGAAAGCGCGTTTCATATTTTTTTGCAGTTTTTTTGTCTGAAATATAAATTAGCGAAATTGGATCGCGTGTTGCGAAAAGAAGTAGTTTAAAATATCTGCGTCAAATGGGGATCCTACCCCTCCCTCCCTCCTTCCTTCGCCGGAAGATTTGCATCGATTTAGCAAAGGCCCCTGTCGGGTTTTCTCCCTTTCCCTTCATCGCTTCAAAGTGATGTTTTTTCGCCATGTCTTCGTCTTCGTTGATATTGATCGAAGCAATGGCGATTTAGAGCTGTAAGCGTCACGACAGCGGGTTCATATTTTTTCCACGCATGCATGATATTGATATGAATTTACATATCTATACCTCGTAATTGCATATCGACGTGGCAGCGTTTCATCTCGACGAACATTTTCTAAGCGCCAAACCTGTGACGCAAATGATGATAATCTCGGTATAGAAAGAATGTAGCTGTAAATAAATATTATCGTTGAGTACCATTATCTGAATAATCGAATTATATTATATCTGGATTTATTAACCTGAAAATGTACCTGAGAATTAGCAGAGAAGATTAAATAAACCTCCTTTCACTTTAAACTAATAATAAAGAAATAAAGGAAATAATTTATATCGAAATAATTTTTTTGAATAAGCAGAGGTATTTTAATTAAATTATCATATCCTATCGCACTATCTACACATGAAGAGATTATATATTATATATTTTAAAAGGTATAATTGAACCTTAATTGTAGCTTATATTAATCGAATTAACGTCAGGTATACATAATAATAAAATACAATAGAAACCCTGGAATTTTATACAAATTTAAAAATTTTAAACTTGATAATAAATTCCATTAGCTACTACCTTTCTTTTCCTCTCATATGCGACACAGATTCAGTAAAGGTACACTTAATTTCTAAGAGTACTACAGTATGATTATTAATTGGCGTAATTTAACCAGCAATATGTAACTTCAGATTGTTGTTTTAATTTTCGCAAAATCTCGTTTTTGATGCTCTTTTCAATTTTAAATCCTCGGTTTTGCAATTCGGAATAATTCTTCAAAAATAAAGCTGCATAAGACAAGTCTGCGGATTTGAATAGCAGCATATAATGCAAATAATCCTCATAAAATGCTACATTAAGTTGGCGGTAGAGAATGTTTCTCCGCAAACAAAAAGAAAATAATTATGAGGATTTGCGTAACATCGAAAAAAAAAACAGAAAATGCTTTTAAAATTCAACATAAACATTTCGTTCACACGACCTACATCCCGCTACATGAGTCAATGATACCGAGTAGTATCGTATAACCTAAACTTTCGTGAGTAAAACCTTTGTGCGGAGTTTTTACAAGAGTTTTCCTCGTCCCGCTTGCCGTACAAAAGCGTTAAAAAACACCTTCCTCCACGCGCGTTATCTGGCGAATCATGTAACATTAAGTCGTCTTTTCCCTTTGATCACCTTGCAACGAGGCCACGGAAACAATAATTTAAGTTAATTGCCGTGAATTACATCGGTATCCGAGATCTTATTCCCCTGTACGACGCCACCTTAACCATTTATCTTTCCTCTTTTATGACGCGCTCGTGCGTGAGGATAGAGGGCTGTTAAAATGGGTATAGTAAGAGTTGGAGGGAGACACGGAGCGAGGGAGAGGGAGGGAGGGAGGGAGGGAATACCTCGTAATTAATCGTAGTACGTCCATTGATTTCCAAATCCCATTCCGAGCACATACAATGTAACCCGATCGCCATAAAAATAAAACTCGACCTCTATGTTCAGACCTTTCAGTCGACTTCGACAGCCGATAAGTTTCTCCGTCCGTTCAATCTATCTCTTTCTCCATTCCTTTCTCTCTCTTTTTTCTCTTCGCGCCGATGACGACCGCGCCCCACACACACGTGTGCGCGCCTCGTTGGAAGCGGACCACGCATCGAAACGGCGAGTTTAAACGCTCGTTGCGTATTCAGTGAGTGATATCGGGTCAGAAATAGACCCTCTCCCTCTCTTTCTCCCTCGCCGTCGAGGAGGAGGTGTACTAACCTCTCTCGCACCTTTAAGGATAAAAGGCTGCAACAACGCCCTCGAATACTAATGAGGTTCGCATTAACTTTTTTGGTCTGGGATCAGTAAGATATGTTGTGCGGTGGCGGATGGTAAAGGAGAAAAAATTACATTTCCGTCCACGTTTTTGCGTCGGCAGCATGACCAGATTTGTATTAGAAGGGTTAAAAAGGTGTCCAGGTAAAAATGAGGAGAAAATTACGTATATATGAAAAAAAAACCCAATATGGGTGCCTGCCTCGGTGTTTTATATAGGTGTCGTTCCGGACACGTCCTTCCTTTATTTACTCAAGATCTAATGTAATTCACTAGCACGATAACTCTGAACAGAGCTGGCGTGATCACCACCAGTCCCAGATATTTTGGCGTCCCAAAAAAATGTACATTCCAGCGTCCTCCTTACCTAAGAAATTTTTCGAGCAGACATTATTAATATAATTCTTATATTATTGCATTAAGGTACCGATTAAAAAAATTAAAACCTGTTTTTAATGATGCAACTGAAGATGTCTGTTCATTGAACAACATCCACCCCTTGCCAAAATTTTTCTTCTTGCCAACAATGCGAAGAGATACCGTCGAGGAAAGCCAACCCTTAAATTTGGCCGCCTGGGGCAGTCGCCCGGGGCGCCGTTACGTTGCGCAGGCCCTGCGCGTGATCATTCTAGTTTTGTTATTCCGAAACACCTAGTTTAAAAAAGAAAAAACGGGAGCGCAGCATTATCTTTGCGTTAAACAATCGATAAGTTTACGTTTACTTTAAGAATTTTGCGAAAATCTCTCTTTCGGCAAACCGAACATAAATCACATCTTTTTAATTGCGCCGTCCATTTTTTTTACTTCGGAGCTTTTTTTTCTGGCGCGAGTGCAATTTATTTGACTTTTACGCTTACGAGGATAAATCATTTTGGTGGATGTTCCCGCGGAGTCATTAAAGGAGAAAAGCCGAAAAGTAGGAGTCACGCATGTCCCGAAATTAACGCTATGCAAATGTATTCGTAAGTTGGGACCGAGGGATTTGTAGCGAGAAAAATAAAACCTGACACGGGGAAAAAAATTTTTTTTTGCCGAAACATCGATTCATCGGAACTGCGGAGATAAAAATCCATTTCGTGCGAATTTCCCGAAAATCTAGAAAAATATAATCGGGCGGAAGGAAAAAAAAATGGGGAAACGATGATATCTACGACTTAGGAACTGGGCCTTCTAAAAACTGACTCTCTCATTATTTTTTAATTCTAAGCTCTTTACGACCGAATAAAAATCGAGACAGAGAGGATTTAAAGCTTACGAAAGAGAGAGAGAGAGAGAAAGCGAGATTGGATTTCATAAAGCCATAGTTCCATCCGGACAACACGAGATGGCCGGAAACTCGTTACGTTATCGACGGATAAGATCGTCGAACCGATCGTAGGATTTTTTTTTACATATAAAGTACGCGGCGATATTATCATTCTGAACGCTTCGAAAACGTTTCCAAAGCGAGAGACGTTGAATTATTCGATGATGATGATGGCCAAAAAAACGTAGGCGTTGAAATGGGAAAAAGTGCACTATCGAACGCACGGAAAGATTTTGCGTTGATGGCATTTTTTTACGAAAATTTAAATTGGTTAAAAATTTAAATTTAAAAATTAGTTTAAAATTACAAAGTTGAGCTTGCCATTCGTAATTTGCATGCACGATAAAAACGTGACCCAAAATGTTTCCGAATAACGCCAATTCGTTTACGCTCCAAAAAAATCCGCGAATGACAAAACCGGGAACGGCGAGGTAAAAGGGTTAAACGCGAAAAAATAGGGTGAGTTTCTCTGTTCGCGAGCTATTTTGAAATTAAGTACACATAAAAATGAATTATGATTCAAACTGTAAACAAAATTATAAAAATAAATAAAACGAACTTTATGAATATCCCGGATGATTCTTACGTAGACAAAAATCCTTCCTGATATTTTGTATGAAGAACGACTAATTTTTACTATTACTTCGCGAATTATGACACGGATTTGAAGTGACGCAAATTCTGCAATGGTGAACGGCAAAGCTGTAACTTAAAAAGTTTATCTGCGAATGGGAAATCCGCGAACGGCGAGGTCCTACTAAACTTTCAGAAGTAGGATGAATATTCAGTGACCATAAATATCGTTCTGAACACACAGATCAACTTTAATATGGAATTTGAGAAATGGACTATGAGAAAGGAAGAGGAGATTGGAGGTGTTTCAGATGTATGTACGTATGGAGAGATAATCGGTTGGACCGAGGGAAAAACAAATAGGAAATTTTAAATACAATAGGAAATGACAGGATATTAATTAGAGTAATAAGTGAAAGAGTGGGTGGGTCAAATTTTGAAAGGTCTGCTCAAAGATGTCATTGAAGGATGGATGCTAGGAGAGAGGCAGAAAGGTAGGAAGAGAGATGGAATATTAAATGCATTAAAAGTAGTGGATGAGAAAATGAAGAGAAAGAGCTTGGATGGTACAGGTTTGGTTGAATGACCATAAAATCTACCGAAAGGTAGAATAATGATGATGACGATGATTCCTAAGGCCAGAAAAATTTCGTAAAGATTCACGCAAAGAAGGTAAGTTTACATTTTTCTTCTACTTATAATAATTTTTTACGAGTTGAACGCATGGTTGTTGAGGTACAACGCAATTAGAAAAAAGTGCTAAAATGCTTTTTAAAACCATCTCTTCCTTATGGTATCTTAATTAATGCGAAAATTAAAACATTAGGCCCGGTTCACACGAGCGGTAAAGGACGTTGCGTGAACAGTGCGGTGCCGTAGCGGTAACGTTTGTGAGAGGTGCGCACACAGCGGCAAAACGACGCTCAGTCTCGCCTGAGCTCCATCAGTGCATGATTTCATAATGGAAAATTACAGGAGAAAACGCGTAGTTTTTGCTTATTTAGTTTATATACTATTTATTATGAAGAAGAGGAATTACTGGGTTCACCCTTTCGTTAGGTCACGACTTCTCAAAGGTGCTTTTTCTTCGATGTTCACAGACTTGAGAAACGACGAAGAAAGGTTTTTCAATTACGAGTATCAAGTCATTCGATGGCACGTTTTTTTTATTCTTGTCGCGATATTCTTCGCATGAAATATTCCATATTTCAGGATATTTCTGACCTCTTCGATGAACAATTCCACGTCAGGTTCATCAGCTGCCATTACTATGTTGCGGTAGCTAGACGCACATGTGCATTCACCAATGCCTACTAAGGTACTGCTGGAACGCAGCGTCGCCGCAAGAGACCTGCGGCCACGCTGCGTTCGGGCAGTCCCCGCAAGCCAACTTTTGGACGTTGCAGCACCGCAAGGCGACGATGCGGCACCGCACGTTCGTGTGCATCCACCAATATAAATCTTAGTACTGTTTGGATGTCCGTGGACGTGCGGCAAATGGACGCAACGTCCTTTACCGCTCGTGTGCACCGGGCCTTAAGTGAATTTACCGTCAGGTGAGATATCGAAGCACAAATAAATTTCCCAGGATTGGCGCAATATTTATATTGTGATTCGTATAATTTTAATTTATTAATTAAACTAGAAAATGCCAGCTTTAAATACGAATTGGATAATTATCAACGAGTCAGAAAATAATTTATTCGAAATTTATGCTGGCTCTATGTATACATTTCCATCTGCCTATGAGCTTGTTAATGGTACGAATACAAATTAAATTGTATTACAACCTATATTGTGTTTCTCGTCCAAAATAATTGCATGAGATGTACGCATTGACTTCAACGCTAACATTTATGTAAACCAAACCTCCTTTGTTTCAGCCATGGAAATTTACTCGTAACATTCAAGCATTTATTCACTGTCTCATTAACATAGGTCCCGAAATCGAGTTTTTTCAGCGTCTTTTGCTGTATTGATCGTAGAATGAAACTGCCTCCGATAAAACAACAGAGCTATTATAAACACGTAGATCAATCAAATCCCTTAACTGGCCATTAGAAGCATCCGGAACGTTTCTCGGATTCCACCACGTCGTTACTTTCACTCACACAGTGTCAATCACGCACTCGATATCGTTTCAAAAACAACACCGCGGAACATATTTTTTTAAACACCACAATTTCGGAATAACTTAAAATTCTACCTTTTCCCTTTCGTTTGATCCGAGGCTGATGTCCGAAAAGGCGCCACAAAAGAAATAAGGGACAAAGGGATCGCCCAAGGGAGACTAGTAGGCCATGGGAATTAGCTCGGTAGGTTAGCTCTCTCTTGACGAAGAGAGAGAGAGAGAGTTTCACAGCTATTATTAGTATAGGGCCTGGCTGCCCTCATCCACACCCATCTGCAGTGCTTGTTTGAAAGACGCTCTGGCGTTTATTTCAAAATTTCCGAGAGAGAGGTCGCGCAGGAAGCGCTCCACTTACTTGCATGACGCGAGCTACTCCAGTCAATGCCCCCTCCTTCCCTCTCCCTCCCTTCCCACACCCTCAACCCAACCCTTCCCCTTCCGTCCTTTCTTAGGTCACACTCCACCCTAATTCCGCCCTCCCTAACACCCCCGCATTCATCCATTCCCCTCCCTCCACCCCACCCACACACGCAAGCCACTCTCTACTTCCCTACATCCTCATCCTAAATCCTCTGGGATAATGGTCTCGGAGAAGGGAAGAAGCTTTCGATTTATAAGGCCGTTGCTTACGTTTGGATTGCTCGCTTCACTAATTAGGCCGTGTGTGTATAAAACAACAGTGTCACAATATACACACGGAAGATGTTGATGGGGGTTGAAAGGAGTTCTTCTTTCAGGGACTCCGAAAGATCCGAAGTGGAGTCGGGCGTCTCTCATACGGCTGGAGGAATCTGATTGCGCATTCATCTGCTGTTTTCGTGTAATTGGAACGTATGCCTCGCTTAAATTTTTGGAATGCGTCCTAGTTAGGCATTAAATTATCTCATAACACCTTTTGATATAATGAAAGGGACTCTTTTTATTTTAACAACGGAGCGATGAACGAGCTTAGCTCGCGGAAGTAACGAAAATTCGTAAAAACAACTAGGGTAAGCGTAGCTATGTTACGGAGCATCGCTTCGCCAAATATCATCACCTCACAATTGAAAATTATTTTTCAATTTTCTTAACATTAATCGCATACGGTTGATAAAAGACATATCTAATCATTATTCTTTTTGTCGCATTTTAATTACTGAATTATTTTACAATACAATATTTCTTATTGTTTCGTAGTCACGTGGCCATTTGAGCAACGTAACACTATTCAAATGATAGTCATTACCCTTACTAGATTTTCTTTAACTGTTTATCTATTTAAATTAGGAATTGGTTATACATGGAAGATTTATTATTTCCTCTGATTCAAACTGGCATATTTCACATTTTAGGCTTGGTTTACAATTGTCAAAATATTTATCGAATGCCAAAAGATTTTTGGACACGTCTATATTTATTATATACTCTACCTTAATCAGAGTATTTATCCAAATAAATCCTAATCCAGCTGTAATGTGTCCCAAAAAATAACTAGTATTATCTGTCTCCGTCTTCTAAACATATTCCTGAACTGTGTTTTAAGAATAATTTATAAATGCTTAAAACAATAGTCGTTTAATCGTTCAGCAAAAGTGTTTAGATAGTTTTTATATGGATATAATTTCTGCAAAACCTTTACGAGAAAATTGATTGAGAACCTTTTAAATAAGGAAACCCATGAGCCAGGCGAAAGAATTAATCAAAAAATGAATGCTTAGGTATTCTGATATTTACTCATTTACGTATTGGTGGCGCTGTTCTCGAAGAAACGTTTCGTAATGATTTTATTTTAATTACCTATATAATATGTACGAAATATTTTGAAGGTTATGGTATAACTGAAAATGCACTTTTATTCCTTGTTCCAAAAAGTTTTTTAAGGCTGATTTTCACAATATTCGGTCAGTCAAACTGTGCGTTCACTAATCTCCAACGAACATAGCCGGAAATCGATCGGCTACTTTGCAAATAATTCCACGCTCTCTTCTACTTTATTCCTCTAAAGTCTTTTAAATTTGGCCACCGTGTTTTAAAATTTATATCCATCAATCTTTCTCCTCCACGTCCCGTCCTCCTTTTCCGCTATCTCTACCGATAAATCGCACCGTTGCAAATCCTAATATTGCTCTTCTAATATCCTCGTCGCGTGCACCTCGCCGACTCCGTTCCCACCCGCCGATGGCCTCAATCATTCTAAAACCACTAGCGCTCCTCGACGCCTATCAATTCGCTTTGTATCGTATGTTTAGGTCTCCGCCCAGCTCCGCCACCCGAACAATAGCGTTAGCATGAGAAAAAAATCCCCAACGCGGATCGATAAATTTCTATCACATCTTCCCGGGAAATAAATAGGTGGAATCATGTACCAAAGTCCTAATTAAATTGTTCCCACCGTTGTAATCGTTGTAAGACACGCGAACGCGAGCGCGCAACAAAAGTAAATCCGTACGAGTCGCTTTTCGAATAGGGATGATGTTAATAGATCCAGTTTTACACGTTAAGGGAACGCTACGGGGCAGGGAGGGGGGAAAAACTCGGTTAACCGGGATCACGTTTATTTTGATCCGATGACATACCCTTTCCCCTCCTCCTCCTCCCGTTTTTCTCAGTTCGAACGGTCCGGCACCGTCGAAAACTTCAAAGGCACTCGCGATGAAAAGTCCGCAGCATCACCTCGCAATAATTGTAAATATCCGGACACGTAAAATTAGAGGGGAATAAACATTTGGGTTTCCAACGGAATCATATGAGCGAGTTCCTTGCTTAGAGGTGTTTCGAATGTTCTGATTCAAAGTAGTTAGCATGTATTTTTTTAACGACGCCCTCGATGTTGCGTATTTCAAACCATTGCCTCGACATGGATGTTAAATGCAAATGGGTGATTTTGATGCATGAGATAGGATTAGCCTGGGAGAATCGAATTTCGGGGAATGGTATAAAAACTCGATTTCTAATGAGCGTAATTAAAATGTTTTTTAAAGTACTCGATTTTCGTCCTCGGATGTGATCTTTTTATGCGTGGTAACAGTCAAGGTTAAATTGACCAATTTCTGTCGGACATAAATCAATACAGGTAGCATATTTTTCTCATAAAAAACAACAAATTTGGAAATTTTATCTGTATATACGATAAAAATCAGTATAGACTTCCTTTGCTAAAAGTTATGGTTCCAACAAAACAAACAGGAAAAAAATTCGAATCGATTTATATCAGTAGATGAATATTCTAAACTATTTAAATGAGTAAGAAAACGAAATAGGGAAATGGTGCAAAACTCAATAAAGAAAGTTAATTAGTATCACAAGTGAAAATCAGAACTGTACAAAGTATAATTATCTTCTTTGTTAACCAGTATAAAATGTTCTATACAGCCAATTTTCCTTTGATGCGAAACTGAGACGAGTGATAATACTCGAAAATCCGTTAGGTTACAAACTCTCCATCTATTCAGTTAAATACCTGGGCGATCCGCTAAAAGAATTTTAGCGATGTTAACGAAATAAAAACCTCGAGGCATTGCGAATTCAAACAAGTTAGGAAACGTATCACAGATGGGAGCGTTTCGTGCAATGGAGTATTAGAAAGAAATTATATACCTGTACGCAAGGGAAATAGCGTTTTAAAGTTTTTTCTTCATCATAAATAATCCATTTTTTTCATATTTAAAAATATTACATGCACACGTAAGAAAATTAAACGTTTGTTTGTGAGATAGTTTATGTTAGCAACAATGGAGAAGTAACCGTGCAAGAAAATTTCTGTTCAACTCGAATTAAGACATTCTTGTTTGATTTTCTCAGCAACGGCTACTCCTACGATAAAAATGTATAGAAAAGGAAATACTCTTCCTTACTAATTCTACAATTTTTATTTGAAAAATATTTTGATATGACTAATACTTTACGAGATATAACGGAAATTTTATTTTTTATCACCAGTAAAGTGGTACTCCTGATTGGCGTACGTGATTCATTTTTGCGATTTTATTATCATCTTTGACTGTAAGTTCTTAATATCAAATTTAATAAAAATCAGTTCGGTAGAAGCCGAGAACGAACATACGGACGGACGGACGGACAGACAGACGCTGGAAGCGAAACGCGCCTAAAATCGAATTAACTTCATACATTTATGAAGATAAAAATGGGATTTTTCCCTCAGAAAAGAGACACCTTTACACGAATTTTCGCGTGCTATCCGACGCAATTCTCCCCTATAGCAACGAAAATACGTCCGACGCGATCGTTCCACCATGACACGCTAATATTGATTCGAAGGGACAATAGCCTCGCCAAGAATAATTAGCATTAACACGACGAACCGCCCACATGTAACGGAAGCTAACTTCATTGACATCCTAGGAATTCTCGTATTGGCTTTCGATAACCAAATTCAATCCAGAAATCGGGCCGAAAAATTAACCTAAACTGCAGCAAGGTTTACCATCGCTATTCATGTCTCCGTTTATCAGTGGATGAACTACAACAATCGAGGTAATTACATCAAGACCGGTAAAATTGCGACAAGCACCCAGGTCCATTCTCGCGAGAATAAACAGATACGCTACCATTATGAACTTAAGATTCGCGAAAAAAATCATATAATTTTTGAAGCGGCATTAAATGAGTTATAATAATCATCCAATGCTTAAAAAACAAAATAAATTTTCTAATAAAAGAAAAGTTAGAATGAAGATTTTTTCGACGACGTAGTATCCGTCCTCGTTGATTATAACAAGAGTTAAAAAATAAATTGCCACTGAGGACGACTGATTTATTGGTTTGCATTCTCATGCGAAAATCAATCGCAGAAGTTAGGAAATGATGCTTTACATAAGTAATATTTTATTATAATTTGCATATTATAAATAGAAAATGTTTTCTCGTACAAAATAATAAGTCGCTTCCAATGTTAATTATAGTGTGAAATTTTGAAACCCTTGAAACCACATTGAAAACCGATGAAACGATGGCTTAATGCCATAAGAAGAGCCCGGTGATTATGATTATTCATTTTTTAACAGAGAAAATATTTCCAGAAGATATCGTGAATGCCCACTACGTGTCTATAATGACATTTTCACACAATACTGCATGAATAATCATTCTGAAAATACCCATTGATTTACAACATAATGTGTAAACACAAAACTTGGACAAATAAAATTTCGCAAATAAAAATTTCCTCGCTGAATCAAATTCTCTATTAATAACACAAAGAATGAAGGGTGAATCTAAAACTTCTTAATGAGGGGGAGAGGGGGGGGGGGTGGCGATTATTGACCATTTTTCCATGGGGGTGGCGAATATTTTCAATCTGTGCACAAAATGTTTGTGAAAATTATTTTTTATTAATAAACCATTGAACACTATAGAATAGTAAGATAACTATCACAGTGAAGCCTATTGGGGGAAACCTCCTGCAGCATGACACCCCTCTCGGCTTCTTCCCCTTTTGCTACACTTAAAGAATATCTAAGTGAGGATGCAATGAATTTGTAGAAACAAATAAATCTACTGTTCTACCTCTCTTTAGAAAAAAAACGCGATTGAAACTCCAATCAAATTTTAAATAACATCTACAGTTAACAAGCATCGGAAACTAAAGCCGACTATTACATAAAATCTCTTCAAAGTGTAATTTCGAAGTTTTGAAGAAAAACAATCATGAGAATTCTTTTACATGGAAATTGATAAAAAATTTTAAACGTGTACTTCAAAATAAAAATGTTTGAAATATAGCCAATGATAAAAAATTTAATGATCTCGGGTGAAAGGCCGGACAAAGAAAACACAGAAGTGCGTTTTATAATAGGTTCAAATAGCCGCTTTTACATGCGTAAATGTAATGATTACATAAATATAGAATATTTAGAAGTTGCTACGATATTTGCAGAAATGCTTTCAAGCTGGCGAATCGAATACGTAACATGAGACAGTAAAGACGCAAAAGAAGCCGACGGTTTGGATCCCACGAAACAAAACAGAGTAAAAAGCAGCTTACCCTGACAACCGCAGGATTGAAACAAACGACAGTGTTTACGTACAAAGAACGGAGTGACTTTAAAGCCAGCGCGAAGGATATAAATTGCGAGTAAATAATGGGATTAAGCGAGAGAGGGAAATATTTCCACGTGGGGTATCTTCTTCGACTCCAACTCAGCGCAAGATGGTTGAAAGAGCGAGAGAGAATGCGGCGGACATGGGCTGTGCACGCATAAGGCGGAAAGTTTTAAGGTACCCTCGAGGAAGTAGAACGAATTAAATAATCGTGGAAGTTTATTTCTGTACTCGAGTCAGCGTGGAAATGAAACGAATCTTCTCTTTATTTATGAAGATTTTAGTAACCCATATTTCCAATGGCAACTGGCAGGGGTGATATTGAAGTGACATTGTAAGATTCATCAAGTGTAATTTTTACTTGGATTTTCGCTCGTGAAAATTACACTTTCAATAGAGTTAAAAAATATTTCCTGTGTTTATCTTCTTTAAGAAACCAAATAATTATAAAAATAGTATAAAATTATATTCCGTTATATTCCGATGTATTTAATCTATTTTCTTAACACCTCACATTCACTTGCCACTTTTTAATAATAAATGGACGGAACATTACATAGTGATTTACATTGAAATTTTCGTGTCTTTTGCAAGCCAAATTTTAATGTCATATATTCATTCTCAGTGCTGCTGAAAATTCGTATATACGTCACAGAACAATTTTTCAGTTAAATGATTCGCGGATATTTGATAAAAACTCATAATTCCCATAAGTGTGACGATAGACAATGTCTGTACGTAGGAAGGGAAGGAGAAATATGCCAGATAATGGCGGAGTTATGGGTGAAGTCCTCTCAGATTTAATTTCACTATTTCGAAACTGATATCATTAACCAGTTACAATTTCAAACTGTACTGCAAAGCTATTACGATAGCTATATCGCTTGGAAAGTTCATTATATCGCATTTTTCTTCACATAGGAGATACATTTTTCCAAGCAAGTAAATTTGATAAATTATTTGTTATAAATGATATTACTATTACTTGCTTTAATTCCCCTTTAATTTTAAATAGAGGGGAAACGGTATTATTCAAAAACTCTGATCTATCTGAATAAATTGTTCACCATTATACATAAAGGCACGTTTTTGAGATTTTATGATCATGTAGAAGGAAAGGAAAATGGAGATGATTCCCTGTAGTACAGTAATCAAGAGGAAGAGAACAATTGATGCAATGGGATTTCTCAACCGTTATGTCATACGTATTCCTCTCCATAGTTTGTAATAGATAAGAATGAGCACTGCGACTCTCTATTGTTCGCGATAAACTCTCTGAATGGGATCCGCTTTGGGACAACAACGTTTTATTACGTCCAAAGGCGACAACGGCAACACAATCGGTGGCAGTGTAATTATCGCTATCAGGTTTGCTCTGCCCATGACAATTAACAAAGGTCAAGGAGAGAGTCCCACGCGCTCGAGATCGTAGTTGCTTCATAGAGAATGAAATAGGAATGTTGGGGAATGCCCGAAATTTCCGGAAAAGTAGCGATGAATGTGATGGCGAAAAGGAGTTCGTTGTGTAAGTAATTACAAATCGGAATAGTTCAAACAAATTTTATTATTTACATTTAGTCTGTGCCACTGCTTATGCTAGAACTGTGGCTAATGCCGAAGTTAGCTAACTCTCTATTGTCTACATCTGCAGTCCTGCATGCGTTAACATACGATTCTTATTGCCCAAGATTTCTGGGGTGGGTGGCATTTCGGGAAGTTTCTATTAGTTTTGGCACTGTCTCGCTTCTAAAGGGCTTTCACCATATGAATCCGAATGAAATAATTTGTGGCATAATGCAACGTAGAGGTATATAGCACAGCGAACGATCAATTGAAAAGTAAACGTAATTTCCTTGCCGATATCACACTTAAGTATTCATTAGATCAGTTCTCCCCAAACTTCTTTTCTCCACGGCACGCCTTCATGCATGCTTACAAATACTGTGGCATACCAAACAACCCCTAATTAATTTCACTGCGTAAATACACATTTTTAAAGAAAAAAACTAGCATAAAACAAGTAAAAGTCGCAATTATATTAGATTGTTATGACTGGTAAAGTAATATTCAAACAATTGTATACTTTTATTGTAAATTAAGGACATACATAACTCAATGTGTAAAAATGGCATGCTCTTCGACGGAAAATGTAGGCTTTCCTTTTTAGTACAAAGACGCTTTATTTTTGCTCAATAATAGAAAGAGCTAGGTTCTAGATTCTTTAAACATGCCATTTTAATATTTTTAATATGGGCTGTTGACGAACAACTAAATTCACATAAATAAATTGTGTGATCGTTGCTAAAGCCATCAATTCCACTCGTAATTTCAGAATAAATTCCTTGAATTTATGCGAATTTCTTTGTTCCAAACGATTTTGTGAAAATTAAATATCCTCGGCACACTAGTGCCTTCCTCGCGGCATACAAATGTGTCGCGGCACACCGGTTGAAGAGCACTGCATTATATAGTAACTGCAATTTATCACAACAATTATGCAAGTATTAACCGGGTACATGAAGAGGCTATGAAAACGGAAGATACAGCGCAATTTAAAAGTCTTCCAGTTTCTTAAGTAATGCACATAATATATATAATTATACAAATTAGTTGTTTGTCGAATGCATCCGTTCCTCTCGGCAGACTAAACGCGTTACGGAGTACACATTTGCGAGAGCCAGAGCGTGGCTTTGTTCGAGACCTATTTTACTAGACAGCATTGATTGGATGAATGCAATCCCACCAACACGCACAATGTAGCTCGAATGATTATTAAATTTCAAGTCTATGAGACGTTTAGCTGAAATGGTTAAGTAATGACAGCATTTTTTGTAACATTCGTACTTACGGCATTAATAACAACAGAGAGAGCGCGCGCAGAAAATAAAATGGAAGGCTAAACGGAACAATTCGCATGCATTAAGAAGAAAAGGAGAGAGAGAGAGAGGATGATAATGCATCTGATACATTTCTTAGGAAGAGACTGCATGATTACTTGAATGCAAAAGAGGAAGGAAATGGGTTCAGCCATTAGACAAGTTGAAGGGAAAAGATAGTTATCAAGAAACGAAGAAGGTTGCAGAGGACAGAAAGATGCGGAGAACCCGGTTTTACCTATAATAACCCGTCCGCGGACAGATTACTAATGATGATGACTAGTGAAACAAAAACTGGATTAATACTATCAAGCGCCACAGCACGTTGAATAAGTTGTATGCTTGGCATTTTCTCAGCGAGGAAAGATAAAGTACATTAGCTTCCGATGGCGCTAATGTAGAAACAAAAAACTGAATGACTCCAATAATTTTGTATTTAATTTAATATTGAACTCTCGATCCAGAAATAGAGTTATATTCGTTAATATTCTTGAGAAACAAATAAATTTCCTTGTAGAAGATGAAGTCGCATCCCGTTTACTCCTTCTTAAAAGGAAAACAAAGAAGTTATTATAACAGAATTACTAATGTATCAGATTTTTCGGAAGTAAATGGGTAGACTAGTATAAAAATAATATAATATTAACAATGTAATAATTATAAAAAGAACGAACCTCCAGCCGCCGCCTCAAATATTGTTTCATCATTAAATCGTCTCAGTGGGAATATTTCATTGCATAAATTAAGGAACATGGAAATAAGAAAATATACTATTTCAGGTAAATTTTATAAAATATAAAAATATTTTGAGTTTAAAAAATCACATGCATTTTTCTCTATTATGCAAAGATAAATTAGACATTTAATGACTGAAAATGAAAATTTGAGAACAAACTTAAAATTCAAAGCAAAGCGTCCCCATATTAATCAACGTTAAAAATTCACTTCAATAGAAGGAAAAAAAACTTTTCAATTTACTTACTAATAACCGAAAATTTCCATATTATTTTTTATGAGAACGTTTTAATTTCAAAAGTTTTAGAAAAGACTGAGCTAATATACTTGGTTAGATAAATATTTTTCTCTTTCTCATGTGCTCTAAAAGATGAATGCATCAAAGAGCTCATACGGTGCATTGACGTTCCCCGTCTCGTCCCCTCAAAGAGTTTGCTTGAGTGACGGCTATCTATAAAACTGCCTGAGCCTAATTGGAATTCATTTTATCAATCGAGTGATTTATTACAACGCTTGGGAAACTATAATATTATATCTACCATACATTTTTATTATTGCTCCCAATAAATGACTAACGATTAGTTTTGCTAGGATTTAAATTTCATGGGTCCGAATATGTTTCATCGAATAAAATAAAACGTTTAAGAAAAAGCGTAAAAATATAGCAATTATCCTACGCTGCACTACATCCACATGCCCAGAGGCGTAACTGAAAAATATAGCGCCTATGAAGACATTTTTGGAAACGCCTTGGTTATGCGGAATATTATTTTTGCTGCATTTTCATTAAGAAATATAGCGCTTTTATTAAATTTAACTTTAACATTTGAGTACTAGATGAATACTTATTTATAGGAAAATGAACTTTTGGCATTCTTGCTGGAACCTTTAGCGCCTTTTGTAAGCGGCGCCTACGGCAAGTGGCACCTTCGCCATACCCTTACGGCACTACTCATGCCTAATTTCCGCAACAAGCGCTCCGCATGTCCGAATTCACGAGGATATCCAGACAAGCTGCTACTACACAGTGCATGACCTCAAAAGAAAATGTTTGCGCTCCTAATCACAACAGGGAAAACCCGAGCTTGTCAGCTCGAGCGATTATATAGATGCAGTTCCTTTTACGCTGCGGTCGATCGCTGCCCTCTCTGGCGTCAGCCGGAAGACTACACATCGCACATGGTCGCTGAACCCTCACGAGAGGGAAAACTTCCGAACATATTTCGGCAAGGGGTTGTAAAGGGGGAGGGGGGGGGCGGGGGGGCGGGGCGTAATCGCATTTTCTCGGACATTCGGCGGAAAGAGTGCCACAGTGCCACTGTTGCAATGTTAATGCCGTGACAGAATGTGCCGACCCGGGAGCTGGAAGCGGCACGGCCCAGTTCACGAAGACAATTGCGCAGCGGAGCGCATATTAAAATGTGACTAGAGAGAAGTCGGTTGGAGAAGAGTGAAGGGGCATGGCTGGAGCGGAGGGTAGGACAGGGATGGCGAGGGAAAGAGGAGAGAAACAGAGGAAGAGCGAGATGCGGGACGTGTGAGGAAGAGGAGGGGGAGGAGGAAGACAGTCGCCGTCTGGTGGAGAGCGAGCGGAAGGGAAGTAGCGAAGGTTGCCAAGGAAAGAGAGAGAGAGAGAGAGAGCGAAAAGTAGTTGGAGAGAAGTGGGATGAGAGTGGGAGGAGAGGGAAAAAGGAAAGAGTGGAACAGGAGAGGGATGGAAGGAGGAAAATGTAGGTGGAGAGTAAGGAAGCTGAGGATAGGAAATGAACAGTGTGCAGAAAAGAGGCGGTTGGATAAAGGAAGAGGGTGGACAATTACAATAATATTTCAATAACAATAGAAATATTAAAAATAAGGACTACAGTAAAACCTCGTAATACCCATTTATAGGAAATACTTAATTTTCCTGTGAAACGCAGGTATTTAAATATTTTCAATAAATTCATGAAAGGAAATTTAAACAAGTTAAAAAAGAATTGCAAAAGCATATTACAAAAGCGTTTTAAAAAAGAATATTCACGTAAACATGCGGATTATTCGACTTCTTTCTCCGAAACCTAAAACCCAAAATCGATCAATAGTTATCTAAAATATACCTCACTGCAGTAAAGCTGTTGTAATATGGTCTTTATCCATTTTCGACGGTAAATTTAACGTATTTACGCTTCGCCTTTATTGGTGTAAAGAAAGCGAAAATTCACCATAGTAACGGACCCGTATAGAAGGTTCCTAAGGAGCTTTTAAAATCCTGCTAAAAGGAAAACGGACAGACGGACGGATCCCAAAATAAATAGGGTTCTTGTCTGTCACCAACCTAAAACTATCCCGAAACTCTTAAGAGTTACTTCAAAAATTTTGCGCACGGACGGATGGACGAAAATTTTCGCGCGGACGGACGAAGTGAAAAGATAAATGGTTGAAAAAGTGCTAAAAATAAAGCATCGTTAATATAAGCGTGAGACAGGGGTTCAGTTAAATTAAAATAGGAGAAATTAGTCAGTAAACTATCATTAAAAATATATTTTCACGTCGGTTATTTCAGCGGGCCTTGTTATTTAAAACCACGAAATTTGAAGTTTTTATTAAAGGGGTTCTGCAGTATTTATTTGAGGCAAGGTTGATTAAAGTGTACGGCGAGTATGTTAACTTAAGAAAGGAGCAGTGTTAGTGGAGGAGAGAAGATGAAAGACCACAAGGGATTAGGTTATGCCTGTGAAGAGTAAGAGTGGGAAGAAATGGCCTATGAAGTATGAGAGAAAAGTTATATGTAGTTGCGTGGCATTGGTGAGGTAGGTAAGGAAGGAGATGACAAAGTAGTCGAGAGTAACTATGGGAATATACGAGTTTCTTCTTTCAAATACGCTACGTCTATGCAGCCCACGCTGTCGTAGGGGCTATTCTACGGAGTCAGCCCCCGTGAAAACGTTAAAGTTATCATTTATTATTTATTTCTACACATTAATTAATAAAATTTATGTCAATTTTGCATTATTCATTCGTTTTTGAGGGTGGGAGTGCAGCCATTAATTCTTGCAAGGGGGCCCACGCATAGTTACGCCACTGCAAAAAATAAATAAATTATATAGCTATGTATATTATATAAATATTTCTGCTCTCTGCCTTAATCCGCACAATCCATTTCTTTCTCTCTCTCCGACTTGCATTTCCCTATAAATGACCCGACGTAGCCATTCTTCTGCATTATATTTGACTTACCAACATCTACTTTAACCTTCCCCTCTCTCGCTTTATAATTTTCCCTAATCGCTCCTCCTTCCGTCACTTGACTGTGAAAGCCTACAATTTTTTTCCTCTCCTGACATATTAAACTCCTCGCTAGTCTTGTGTAGACGTAATATTCCTAATATTTCTCTTTGACTCCACCCCGAATTCTTTCTATTCTTCTCTTTAACCCGGCTCGTTTCTGAAATGTTGGAAGATGTATAAAAATTTTCGTTTTTATATATGCTATAGTGTAACTTGAGCTTTACAATAAATCGGGGTAGGAGCGACGTTGCTAAATCACACACCTTTAAGGGTTCGGATTGGAAGGCACTTGTGCGTGATACGGCAACCTTGCTATTCGGCGATTAGCTGCAAGCATTTTTTTACCACCCCCCCCCCCCCACTCCAAAATTTGTTGTTGTCAGAGCTCAAGTTAGATATCGTACGCTATAGATTTTCCGTATTTTCGCGTGACCTCTCCTTATCTTTACAATCGTGTAGAATTCCCTCCGCCGCATCTCTATGTTGTCTAAGCATTCTGCTTTCGGAAAACCTTTTCTTTCTCTTTCTCTCTCTCACTTTCTCTCTCTCTCTCTTTCTCTAGGGCCTTGTTGTATAACCTCTCTCTTCCACTGATAAAAGACTCCCACTGCACTCTTCCTAACCCCCCCTCGTTCATTTTCTTTTCTTTATTGTTCCTTTTATACGGCCATTACTTGAGCATGCGGAGTGTTTAAGGTATCCTTGGGAGGAAGAAAGAGGGCCTTCCCAGCCTTAGCTAGAAGGACCGGGCTATATCTGGTAAGGTGAGGTAGTTTCGAAACGGACACGTTTTATACTCCCCTTTTAGGCGATTTGAAAGAGGGAAGCAGGGCGGAAGGATGGTCGAATGAACACCGACTGAACAACGATAAATTACGGCGTACGAATTGAACGAGTGACGTTCCGATCTGCATAAGTTATGCAAATCTCGACCGGCGTAAAAAAAGGGCAAATAAAAAGATTTAAAAAAGAATAACGATCAGCGAAGCTTTCTTCGCCAAAAAACCCAAGTTTAGTTTTTTATCTTAAAGGGTCTGGTAATAAACAAAGAAACCTTTTTTAAGGCGGTAATCTCGACCGAAAAAAAAACGAACGATGATAAATAAGCAAGCAAAGAAATGCCTTCGGGGCACGATCTTTAACTAACACATCGACCATTTATTTTTCGCTAATTTCTTCCTCTCTCTGCTTCGATACGTTTTAACAACCCTCGTTCGAAACGGCCGTAATCGGGTGAAAAGGGATGCGTTCGACAAGGTTCATTTTTCATGCGATTGCGGGATATTAAAAGGGAATTAAAGGAGAGATTAAAACGAGAGATAAGGGACGTGGATTAAGATCGATAAACCCCCCCCCCCCCCACAGAGAAGAAAGTAATGGGATGTAAAAAAAAACTCGGGGGATGATGCTACCGCCATTCCCTTTTACTTTTAAGGGTGCACCTTGGCTTTAAAAAGGGACCCTCTCTCTCCCCACTTTTTTTTAGTAGGATCTTTCAGGGTCGATTCGGAGGGAATTTAACGTCCCATGCCAATCGCGGGGTTTTAACTTACTGTCCTTTTTTTATCGACCGCCGATCTTGACGGACTTTATCAGATTTCTTGCTGCCGCCTGCATCTTACCCTTTTTTTTAAATCCTCTTTACTTCCTCTCTTTCTCCCCTTCGTCTTTCCCTCAAGGATCCCGAAAAAAAGCACCCGCGGGACGTTTTTCTATTTTTTTAACTCCTCTCGCAATCCTGGGCTTCCCCTCCCTTTAACGAAGGGGGCTGTTTCATTCCCTCGCGGGAATAATGGTCTATTCTCCTCTACACGCCGATATATTTTAGACTATGCAATAACCCGGAGCGAATAAAACCGGGTCAAAAACCCTATTAAAAAATCTACAAAATAAAAACCTAGAGGGAGAGAGAGAGAGTGCCTGCCGTGTAATATGTTTATTTCTATCTATTTTCCCCATCAGCGTGCGCGACTCGGCCATTTTTTGAGATGAAAAAATAACAGTCACCGTTCCGCGTGCACTTTGCCCTGGATTATAATCTCCGCTCTCAATTAGGTACTAACGCTTTTGAAGAATGGGATATTAGCCTAATGATACCATAATTCCCCCCTCCCTTTCTCTGCTATTTTAAAGGTGTTAACGACGCTGTGAGAAAGAGGAGTTTTATTTTTTTCACCTTCGCTACACCTTATATATCTTCTTGGGTGGCTTAATTTTAAACTTCATGGCCTCACTCGCTTAATCTCGACCCTATTATCGTACATTACCTCTCTCTCTCTCTCTCGCATGTTTTTTTTTAATTTCTTATTTTCGCCGAGATTCCAGGCGTGCAAAATGCAGCCGAGGAGAAAACACCTTAAGGAGGAAGAGGATCCGGTTTTTAAGATATCTACGTGGTCTCGCGATGGAGTTGGGTGCAAACCGAATTGCCGTATCTCATCTTTTTTATCGAGGAAGAGAAAGAAAGAGAGAGAGAGAGAGAGTGAGAGCACTCGCTCGCTTGCGCGAGGAGAATTGTATTCATAGCGTAGAGAGAGAAAGAGAGAGATCGGAGATAAAGTTCGCGGAATTACACAGTTCATCGGACACAGAGAGCAAGAAAGAGGCTACCCGAGTGGTTTTCTGAAGTGGTTTGGAGAAAATGTATGTGCATGCGTGTGTGAGTCATTTAAAGTTCTAACCACGCGCCTTAACGACAACCGTATGATGAAAACCGGTAGAATTTTATGGAAATGTGGAGAGGTGGCGGGAAAACTCGATTTGGCGCGCATAAAAAATAAAAATAAACGATCAACGCGTCACGTATCTCGCGGGAGCGGATTTTTTTCTCCTCCTTTGCGATCGCCGAAGTACTTGTGTTTATCAGCGCGATGTAGGTCGAGAAGAGGATTACGGTCTATTCTTCGCCGCTAAGGCGACGATTAAAATGCATACGTGATGCAACCTGAGTACAACGCGCGTATATTTCCAAGACTTTTACGATCTTCGTTAAAGGAAAAAATAAGATTTCCTCGTGGCGTGATCGACGAAAAAGTCACTCGGTGACCCTTGAACCGAAAGAAAACGTTAAAGAGGAGTAAAATAATAGGTTAGTCGCGAGTCCGATGACTTCCGTTTCCGAAAAAAAATGCTCGCCCCTATTATTGCCAGATGGTTGAAGACCCCGATAAACCGAGCGAATAAAACATCTCCGGCGTTTATTTTAAATTTTAAAATGGAATGCTCTACTTGTCTCTTTCCTCTTTATGACAAGAAGCCCCATATTTATTGCACGTGTCAATATTTTTTCTTTTCACGACGCACATTAAAAGGTTGAATTACTATTTTTTTTATGGAAAATAAAATGTTACTGGATTTTCAACATATATGACAATTTATTTCCCCATTATACATATATATATATGTCAGAAAACACTACACCACTCTCCAACTTCCTCCTCGGGGAGGCACACCCGAAATAACACAACACGTCCAAGGGACTCCAACTTTATTTAAACCCGAATTACACCAGCATTCTGCTCTCCAGCAGAAGCTCTTCCACGAGCCAACACACGGCCCACACTACTACGAGTCCCGTCACACACTCTTCTCTCTCGCGTCACGTGATCTCTTAGTACTCTCCTTCTCCGTCCCGCTTCTGGTAGCACTTCTCGTGGCGGTCGTCCTCGCTTGCGTAACAGTCGGCCTTTCCTGACATCGGGGCCGTCCTCGGTCCCGGTCCGGTCTGCCTCCGGTTGAACTGCTCCTCTGGCGCTCGCGCCGTTCTCCATCCGCTTCTCGTCTTCTTTCCCTCTGCTGTCCGCGGCCTGGTCGTCATCTCCCTCGTCCTGGCTCTCGTCGGCCTGGTCGTCATCTCCTACTTCGCCTTGGGGGGGCTTACACCAGGGTTTCATTCGGTCTGCACTAAACACGGAATTGAACGCTCGCTGAGTCCTCTTTGCCCCTGGTATATCCATGAGAGAATACCTATCTCGAGCTAGCACTTCTGAGACAAGATACGGACCCTTAAATTTCGGAGCTAATTTTCGCGAACACCCTGTCGCTTGCGCTTCTCGTTCTACGATGACTAAATCTCCCTTTTGGTACACTCTCGGCACCTTATGTCTTTGATCGTAACGCTCCTTCTGTTTTTTCTGCGTCTCTGATATCTTTACTAACGCTTTTTCCCTTGCTTCGCCTAAGGTCTCTCTAGTCTCATCGAGTTCGCTTTCTTGCAACGCCAATATAACACGGTTTTGCAATGAATTCCTTGGGTTATAAGCAAACAATAGCTCATAAGCGCTCTTCTCAGTAGTTTTATTTGACATAGAATTCATGGCGAATTGGATGTTTCTCAAATTCGTGTCCCAGTCGCCTCCATCCTCTTGTGCATACATAGTGGATATGGCGTTTGTAATGGATGCGTTTGATCGCTCTACTTGTCCATTTGCTCGAGGGGTAGCAGTCGCATTCTTTATATGCTTTATCTGGTTTCTTTCGCATAATTCTTCAAATTCCTTCGCTGTAAATGCCGTACCTCGATCTGTAATTAAACGCTCAGGACACCCAAATAAGCTCGTAATCTCACTGATAGCTTCGCACACTGGTTTGGTTTTTGTGGTTTTCACTGCCTTTAGTAGGATGAACTTTGTAAAGTTGTCTTGATACACGAGAACATACTCGTTGCCCCTTTTACTCCTTGGGAATGGCCCTAAGTGGTCCACGTGAACTGTGTGAAATGGGATGGCTACACGCTCTAAACTGTGCAACTGCCCCTCTTTTTTACCTCCCGGTCTCTTATGATAAGCACACTCAATGCAAGCTGCAATATATTTCTTTACCCTTCTTCTCATCTTCGGAAACCAAAAATATCTCTTCACGTGTTCTAGGGTTTTCTCTTCTGCGTAATGTCCCATGTCATCATGACTTCCCTTTAGAATGCGCCAAATAGAGTTCTTAGGCACAACCCAACGGACCCCACCGTCTACCTTTCTACAGACACGGTTGTCTTTCAGCACATAGTCTGTGTGGATCTGCCTATCCTCATTGGCGACCGCAGGTTGCTGTAAGGTACGATGTATTTTCTGGATAGCTACATCCTGCAGCTGCATCGTTAGTAACCAATCATCCTGATTTATTCGCAACGTGAAGATTTTCAAGTCTGCTGTATCCGGTTCCTCGGAATCTCCCACGGGATTTCGACTGAGGGCATCAACGTGACTCATGTTGCGTCCTGGTCGGTACTCGATCGTGAAATCATACTCTTGTAATCGAAGCCACCACCTCGCTATCCGCGGTAACAATTCTTTCTTGGACATGGTGGTCTTTAAAGCATTACAGTCAGTAACAACTTTGAAGGGTCTGTTCAATAAATACATTCGAAATTTGTCTACGGCTTCAACTACTGCCAACGCTTCTAGCTCATAACTGTGATAGTTCTTCTCTAGATCTGTCGTCTGTCGGCTATAATATGCCACAGGTTTTTGAGATTCTCCTTCTCGACGCTGTAAGATAATCCCCGCTAGTCCATTCTTACTGGCGTCAGTGTGAACTTCATGTTCGGCATTTACATCAAACAACGCAAGTGCCGGACGCTCGATTAATCTTTTCTTCAGCTCTTGAAATGCGTTTTCTTGTTTCTCTGTCCACTCGAATACCGTATCTCTCTTCGTCAAGAGCGTTAACGGCTTGCTTAACGTAGCGAATCCTAATACAAATCTTCTAAAGAAGCTCGTCAAACCAATAAATTGTCGCACTTCGTGAACATTCTCCGGCCTTCGAAATTCTTTAACTGCCTGAATTTTTCTCTCGCCTGGTCGGATCCCATCTTTGGTTATTTCAAAGCCCAAATAGTCTACTTTAGTTTTGAAAAATTCACATTTTGATACTTTTAGCGCTAGCCCCAATTTCTTCAGTACTTGCAACAGTCTTTCTAATCTCTCTAACCCTTCCTTCACCGTTTTGCTGGGTATCAACAGATCATCCATATAGACTAGGACCTCTCCTGGTTTTGTCATTCGCACTACCCTTTTCATCACTTGATTAAACACTGCAGGTGCGTTTACTACTCCGAAAGGCATTTTTGTGAACTCGTACAGTCCACTTGAGGTGACAAAAGCTGTCAAGGGTCTCGTCTCTGGGGCTACAGGGATTTGATAGTATCCCGACGCCAAGTCTAAAATGGTAAAATAACTGTTTCCTGCAAGCGCGTCTAATTGTTCCTCAATGGCTGGCATGGGGAATTTTATTTTTTTCGTCTTCAAATTCAATGCTCTGTAATCGACGCACAGCCGGTCTTCTCCGTTAGCTTTCTTCACTAACAATGCTGGGCTTGCGTATTCTGATGTCGACTCCTGCACGATACCCATTTTCATTAACTCATCGACTGCCTTTTGCATCGTTGCTCTTTGGGCGTACGGTAGGCGATACGGTCTTAAATTCACAGGGTGGTTATCCAACAATTCTATCTCGAAACTGGCAGACTCTACTGTACCCAGTTCACTCAAATTTTTCGCAAAACATTCTCGATACTCATTCACCATTTCGTATACCGCATCCTTCTCCTCTTCAGACAGGTCGTTATTCAAATTTATTTCTTCCATTTCTATCCCGGCCCTCTCTTTGACATTTCGAACTTTGGCTTCGAAGTTACTTTCTTCCTCCTGCCCATCAGTCTCTCTCCTAATTACAAGTTTCTGATAGCTCTTCTCAACTCGAATCCCCGATTGGTCTAGGGCGCTTCGTCCTAGAATTATGGCATCGTCTTGCGAACAGTTTGGGACCACAAGCACTTCTACCTCAATGCTTACGTCGTCCACAACAAGGGTTAACTGTTTGGAGCCTATTACGTTACTTTTTCCACAGCCGAATCCAATCAGACTTTTTTGACTCGCAAAGTATTCTACACCTAGCTGTTCAGCGACATCTTGCCTCATGGTCACAACATCGCTCCCTAAATCAATGAACCCAACAACTTGTTCATCATTAACCTTTATCCATTTATAATATTCGTCTTTAATTTGGTCGTTCGGCACCGAAATTCTTTGGACTCGCCTTTTCATTTCCAAATTCTGTCTATTAACTTGGGTTCCCTGAGGGCATTCCTTCATCATGTGTCCCTCTTTATTGCATCGGAAACATCGCCTGCTCTGCTGTCGTTCTGGGCAATCCTTAGCCATGTGTCCCTGGCCGTTACAATTATAACACCTCGCCTGCGTTGTCTGCTTATTTCTCCTCACCACATTACCTTCGTTTGGCGGTTCAATTGGGACACTATAACGGTTAGCTAAAAACTGTCTTTCACCTAATCTCGCTCTTTCTGTAATACTTTCATAGCGCTTTATCTTGAGCAGTAACCCTTCAACATCTTTGAACTCACACAAAGCCAGCGACCTTACTAATTCCTTGTCACCTAAGCCGTTCAAAATGTATTTAATCAAGGATTCTTTATCTATGACACCTCGTCGCGCTATCGCTTTCATGGCATACACGTATGACTCATAGGTTTCGTCGCGCTGCTTCTTCCTCTTCGTGAGACTCATGTGGACATCGGCCTGATCAGCTGTTGATGGGAAGCTATAAAGTAACCTTTCTTTAAAAGTCTCCCAAGAATACACTTCTTCCGCGACACTATTTAACCACAATTTAGCTACTCCTCTCAGCTTATTCACCGCATGAGTAAGCAATACGGAATTGTCCCACGAATACGCGGAAGCGACCCCTTCCACTCGCCGCACCCACTGTTCGGCGGTAAATCCTAAGGTCGTCGACGCGTCAAACTCGGGCAACAATCTTTCCGCCATGTCTCGGTGAGCAACTACAGTTGTCGCCATCGTACTACAATGTCCCGCTTCCATTATTTCTCTTTCGCGGTCTAACAACGCGCGCTCTCTCTCCAGCAACTGTCTTTCTCGTCGTAGAATCTCACGTTCAATGTCGTTATCGCTCGCCCTAGGCGCTAAGTGGTTCTTTGGTCGGGTCACAGAGGGCGTCGACATCGCTCTCGGTAGCTCAGGAAAGCTCGCTGCTCGCGTCAAGAACGCCTCGCTTACTCCTGTTCCCGCCACTGGATACGTCATTTCCGGTTCCCCACTAAACGCCATGCGGTCGCTTTTTTTTCGCTAATTTCGCTTTTTTAGGTCTGTTTCGACGCTCACAACCCTAGTTATACTTGGGGTATTGTTCACTCGGGAATCACTTTTCTTTCACGTACTTACGGAGGGGTACAGTCTTCATCGGCAAACAGTCGGCTCTCTCACGACGTGCTCCTTTCCGAAAACTGGTTTTTGATCTTCTTATCCTTATCTGATCCCGATCCCGCCGCTGCTCTGTCAGAAAACACTACACCACTCTCCAACTTCCTCCTCGGGGAGGCACACCCGAAATAACACAACACGTCCAAGGGACTCCAACTTTATTTAAACCCGAATTACACCAGCATTCTGCTCTCCAGCAGAAGCTCTTCCACGAGCCAACACACGGCCCACACTACTACGAGTCCCGTCACACACTCTTCTCTCTCGCGTCACGTGATCTCTTAGTACTCTCCTTCTCCGTCCCGCTTCTGGTAGCACTTCTCGTGGCGGTCGTCCTCGCTTGCGTAACATATATATATATATATATACACACATGTAAATATAACACTTGAGTATTTTACGGCGGCATTTTTTAGACGTATTCCGAGCTATTAAAATCCTTACCTACATCATTGCCAACATGTACGCATTCGATTATTTGATTTGTTTTATGATGCAGTAAAAGATGCTATTTGAACACTTTCTTACTCGTGTATACATTAATGCATGCACACACAACCTATTGCTACAAGAGACTCCTTTTTAACCGTGTCTTCCTCAACTGAAAATTTTTCGCAATTGTGATAACAAATTATTCTTTCCTTTATGGTGTTTTTTGCACCCTTTTACGGTAAAATTAATTGATATCCGTGACCAATACTACCTCACCATTTATTGCGCGCTTTTTGCTAAAAATGAGGATATTCCCGTAATAGATATATAATAAATATCTATCTCAAACAATATGGTTTCGCATATCGATTACAAAGCAGCCGTCATCAGTGGTCATTCAACGACAGTAATTTCTTTACAGACGGAGGGTTTAAAAAAAACTTACTTCAAAAGAGTCTAAAATCGGTGAACCCCTACCGATGACGGCTGCTTCGAAGCCAAATTGCGCAACTGAATTTCCTAACCCTATTTCCGTTGGAAAAACCGTTTTGATTTGATTATAGCCATAAGGCATGCTCGATACTTCGTCAATTTCTTATGGTAGTCTAAGAGAAGCTATGAAGCTCCTCTAGAATTTAAAGAAGCCACACGCGTTTCCCTTTACTACTCATTCGAGACATTCCCACAGTCGTTAATTTCGATATAATTAATTAATTCTGCCAATATTTATACTGATATCAACTTAACGAGAAGAACAGACTAGATGGTACGGAATAAGATATACAGCCAACGTCGAAAACAGGCAAGATACATTCGATAAAAATAAGTCTTCTTCTGTTTTCGGGAAGTTCGAAGGAGAAAAAGAATAATAAGAGAAAGAAGAGAGTAAGGAATCCGTTTATTGGGCGAGGTTGATGGAAAACAGAATCCCATATTTACATATAAAAACCGGGATGCTTAAGAGAGAGCGTCTGAATTGGGATTCGTAAATTGGACGGCCAACTGAAAGATCAAGGTTGAGTCCGTGGGGGAAAAAAAAAAGAAAGCGATGCGGACTAAAACGCTGGGAGAGAGAAATTAGATTTATAACGACGCGTAGAAGGACTTTTAGGGATTAAATCCCGACCGTGGTAAATAAGGTGACTTCTGAGGTTAATTGCGGCGACAACTTTTGCTCTCTCGGATTCACCTACCGGGAAAAAATTCATAACTTAGGTATAATGCAAAAAATCCTAAGTGGCAATTTTGAATTTCGCCGGTGGGATTAATGTTCGTTTTTTTTCCATCGTAGTTACGTAGAGATTACCTCAAACGGTCACGTCGTTTACGAGAATGAATAAAACGTATAACTGCGAGGATTAATGAAAAAAACAAACAAGCATCGATCAAACGTAACAGAGACCGCATTTACGAGAAAATGACCATAAGCTCGGGCGCATAAAGCATCGGACCAAAAAAAAAGGTAGTTATTTTTTCCACAATACATATTCATCTCCGTGGCCATTAGAACTTTTAAATTGTCGTTCCGTCTGTTTGGCACCAACGGTCGGATTCTGCGATCCTTTCGCATTTCGAGCGGATACAGGAAATGAAATTGTGGAGAATAAATATATAAGTTGGCGAAAGCTTTTAAACCGAAAAATGGCGGAACGTGAAAGGGATTGGATTCGAAAAACTATCGCGATCCGGAACTACGGAAATAATTCTTCGGGATTCGGTCGGGGGGAAAAAAGTGCGACATCTTCTCCGGAGACGGTCCTCCAATCTATTCCGAAAGAAAGTTTGTTCGAGAAAGTCCTGGAAATGAAGAGACTCGGAGAGGGCGCTCTTTTTTTCAACAAACTTATAAACGTCAACCGTATTTATTTACGTATGTGTTTGCGCCTAATCCTAAACTGTAATTGCGTTAAATTTTAATGGAGTTACCCAGCCATAGAAATTTCAAATGAACCCGGCGCATGGACTAAAGAATGGGTAGCGCCAATGTAATTTTTTCATCCGTGTAAAATCTGATAAAGTCGCGTTTTAAAAGCTTATGGAACGAGAAATTTAATTACAAAGATTAACGTGCCCATTATCTCTGGATTTGGGCCTTACGACCTGATAAGCTTATATTCTTCTTTCGAACTCGTGAAACGTATCAACTCGACGAGACAATGGAGGGTATTATGAGGTAAATGCTAGTAAAACCGCTTTTATAAGAAAATAAGAAAATTTCGCACGGTATCCTATTTTTCGTTAAATTTTATCCAGAAATTTATGAGACCACGTAGCATACTTAGAATATTTTTACACCAATTTCATGCTTTTATGTTATGAGTTTTCTTTTGACGAAAAAAACACGTATAATTACATTGTCTGTTCAAAGACATAATATTTAAAGAGAACTATTTTTTATAAATTCATGATACGTTTCTATCAATTCCTTTGAAGAATTTCCGTATTTTTCAGCAGAAATTCATTAATTAATTTAATATAGACAATTTTCAAGTGAATAATTTGCGATACTTTTCTTTAATAACATATAATAATTTTTCTCGATAAGAAATATTTTATCCGTATAATTCTTAAGCTATTTTAAGAATAAATCAAACAGGCTTGTCCCCGAATTATCGATCGAGTCGCGAAAACCAATGAGCAAACTCGACGAATCGCGCCGATTAATTGACACGTTTTTGAAAAACCGGAAGAGTTCAAAAACCGACTCAATAAAACTTTTCCTTTCATTCTCATCATCTATCCTTGGAGGAGGGGGGCCAGATGTCACTTTTTTTTGCCGCGGCTCTGCAGTCCAAAAGGCAAGTGCTCCCTCTCACTCTGATGAAAATATAAAAAACAAATAAAACGCGAGGAGGCGCTTTCATCCACGCGTTGGTCCACTTGAATCAAGACGTTTTCCCTCTGCGGAACGTCTCACGGGGAAAACTGCTTTTTTCTAAAAAGGAGGCAGTCAGGAACAGTTTGTTTGATGAGAGGTGAACGGCCGTAAAAAAAAGACCTACCCCTCTCTAACTCTTTCTATCTCTCTATACGTTCGTTTTTTTTTATGACGCGAGGACGCAAAACAACTTACGCTCCACCTGTAAGTAAGCGGAGTGGAGACAATAATTCCGACGTCATAGGCTTGTTTTTTTTCTTTTATTTTTCGTTCGTTTAAAAAAAAAACGTCTTTTGCGAGAGAGAAAGAAGCGATATGGTCGCGGACCGCGCGTTCGAAATGAAGAGAATAACAATTTTTTTCGATTTCTTCCAAGCCGTTTTATTATTACTCAAGAGTAGTGCTCTTGGTCCGATGTCTCTCTCTCTCTCATTCAGAAGCGATCTTTTTTCCCGTCTGATTGGTAAAAGTATGCATGAAAACATTACTTATTATAAGCACCACAGCTTCTAAATAAAATATTACATATACATACATGTGCGTGTAGAAGATGGGACTGAATATATTCGAACGGAATAAAATATCTTCAAATCAAACATCCCACTCTTCCTAGAAAAAAAAAAAAATATATATATATATATATGACCAGTGCGTTCTGCCTGTTCCGACCCACAGATATGAAACATGAGACATGAATATCAGAATATTTTCAGCGCCTACAAGCATGGCTGGATGTATCCTAGGTATCACCGGAAGAGACCGCAAAAGGAATGGCAGGGAAAGGAAGGAGACAGGGATCTGCGATGGGAGTAAATGTGCTAAGGCGAAGTGGGTGGGTCATGCTAAAAAGAAATGATCATTCAACATCACTGATTGGATCCCAAAGAACATCGAGAGACGGAAAAGAAGACCGAAGAACAGATGGGGCAGAAATTCTTAAGGCCAGTTTGAAGGGAGGAGGCAAGTGATAGTGAAAAAGTGGAGGAGCCTGGGGGAGGCTTTCAACCATTGATTGACTGAAAAGGACTACTCTCCCTACACACACACACACACACATGTATGTATGTGTGTGTGTGTATATATATATATATATATATATGTATATATAGGATAAGGATATCCACAAGAAGTTGATAAAATGTTATGTATGGAGTATAGCTTTGTACGGGGCAGAAACATGGACGCTAAGGAAAAATGATATAAAATACTTGGAAAGCTTCGAAATGTGGACATGGAGAAGAATGCTGAAGATAAAATGGTCGATAGGGTGAAAAACGAGGAAGTACTACGAAGAATAGGAGAGGAGCGAATGCTTATACAGACAATCAGAAAGAAAGGAACTGGATTAGACATTACCCGGGAAGAGAGAGCATGATTAAAGAAGCGCTAGAAGGAAAATTGTATGGAAAAAGAGAAAAAAGTAGGAAAAGGTTTCAGCTGATAGACAACTTGAAAGAGAGCTATCAAGCCATGAAGAAGACTGCGGAAAATAGGAGTATATGGAGAACCAAGTTTCACCATGAATAATCACGGATGTCTACGGACAGACTACCTATGAATATATAGGTATGTGTGTGTGTATATATATAGGTATGTGTGTGTATATATGTATATACGTATATACATATATATATATATATATATATATATATATATATATATGTATATACGTATATATATATATATATATATCATCATCATCATAGGTAGTCTGTCCGTTGACAGGTCCGTGATTATTCTAGGTTAAACTTGGTTCTCCATATACTCCTATATATATACTCCTATATATATATATATATATATATATATATATATAAGTATATATTATATATAATTCTCACTAACCGACATTATCCAAGAGTACTCTTCGTCCGAGATATGTCTCTACTTCCTCCCAGTTGCGAATTTTTTTCTCTGTACCCTTTCGTGGAAGTCCTTGCTGTCTCCAATACGCCCACGACCGCAGCTGGAACGGAAGGGAGAGAGAGACTCTCTCCCTTCCGTTCCACAGAAAACGTCGCAGCTCCTTCCTTAAAAGTTTTTTCTTATTTCGTCTCCCGAAGAGATGGCGGGGGATGTTTATACAGAAAAAATACGCGCAGAAATCGCGCAGACGGCTGTCGTCTGCACGTTAACAATTGCAAGTAGGAAGCCTTCCCACTAGTTATCTGCAAGGACCATAACCCTGCTCGGCCGGAGTCCGAAGGGTCTATAGAAAAATTTGCCCAGGCCCGTCGGATATCCGATGTCGTTCGCATAATTATACAACAGCGTTAAATCACAGTATCTACCGTATGCTGTCATCACACATACGACTCGTACATTACACACCATGCGCATTTACTACAGTGTAATCTCGTTATAATGTATGGCTGCGGACCACGTATTTTTCTACGTTGTACTTAACGTAAGATTTTCCTAATAAGTTTAATAGGTACGCAGTTGGATCGATAAACGTTAAAAACAATTAACCCAATGTATCAACAATTCACTTCCATAAAATCCTGATATTCTCTTGCTTGATTTTTAAGAAAGTCCCAGTAAGGTCTTTCAATTTTCCCTCGTGCAATCGATTTTTAAACGATACATTTAATTTTTTGGTAATGTCTTTCAGTACTGAATCTATAGTGTAGGAACCTTGAAACTTTTTACTTAATAATGAAAGTTACTTTACAGTGGAGAACGTTATAATGAAATATTTTTACGTTCCTCATATGGAATACTCAACGGGGATTACTGAAAAATTCGTAAAAATGAAAAGTACCCCCTGCAACCTATTAATTTCATTCAAGAACGAGCACTTGAAAATACGTGTATCAAGTACCTCATATAGTTATAACATGGTTATAAAAACGTTTTTTATAACGCTGTTGCTATTGGAGATACCTGAGACAAGTATTTAAAAGTGCTTGTTATTGAATTTTTTCAGCCATAAGATGACCTCGATAATTCTCTGTTGAACTTGTCAATTTGATTAAGTGCAGGATAGCATGCAGATACTCTAAAACGATAATTTGATGCATACATAAACCGTATTTTCACAAGCCAGAAGTCCAAAGTGTCCTAAATAACGCCGAATAAAACTCGCTCATCAAATCCCGACCCTATCCTGGCCCGAAGCCAGCATTGCCTCAACCAAGAATGACACAGCGAGGTATGGTGCTTTGGGCCTAGCACGAGTCCATTCAGCCTTCTTCCTACTTAAAGAATAACGCGGAAGTTTCCTCAAGACAACTTCCGCAGTTGACAAGAGATAGGAATGTTTGTCACCAAGATTTCCTTCTTTTCCTTTTGTCATCGGCACATTTTCGCTGAGGCGTCTCGTTCCGCAGTCTACTCCTCTACAACCACCTGGTACACGGGTTAAAGTTTCCGTTCATAGAGGGTCGAGGAGCGCTCCCGGAAAAAAGAGACATTTTAGACGGCGGATGGTCACGCGGACATGTTCCGGGCGAAAATGATTACTCCCTATTCGTATGTTGGTCAGTGCAACGTGTTATCCCGGTCTATCTGGGTGTGACTTGCATATTCTCCCAACACATTGGAAATTCAACTCGTCTCCTTTTTCCTGCGGCGAAGTCGTAGAGGCTGCGCTGGGTCGTGGAGGCAACGGCTGCACTCCTACGAAGAGGGCACGAATAGTATCGCGAATCTTGTACAGAGGTCGCTAGCCTCAGAGAGGAGGGTAAAACGAGATATAGACGTTCTTTTTTTAACTAGGAAAACTTCTACGATCCATTTCGAAATATGAAATACGATGGCAATAATGTTCTACATAGGCTGCACAAGCCGAATAGGTTTACTTGTTGGTGTAGGGAATAATAATGTCAAATTTTCCGTAAATTAATATATAATCGTGTCAATAATTTTCGATTACATAAATCACAGAAAATTAATAATTTTCTAAGAGAACAGTACTCGGCACCACTTTTCCACATTGAAGAAATAAGTAAAGAAAAGTTATTATGTTACTAATGTTACTATGAATAATGAAATATCGATGCGCGATGCTCCCTTTCAAGCAATACCAATATATATATAAATAGTGTACTCATTATCAAATACTAGTAGAATTGCCCGTTAAAATTTAACGGGAGAATTACGAACATTTAGAAAGCGAAACGCTTTAAATACATATAATAAATCCTGCACGGCGAAAAATTGATTTTTAAGTGTTATCTTATTGAAAATGGAAATTATTATCCCCTGGAGTCGAACCCGGTTCTTTGATCTCGAGTTCGATACATTAAAACGTTTTATTATTATATCATAATGCTATCCTGAAAATTTCATCAAATTCGTTTCAGTCGTTTGCAAGATATTAAGCTTCAAAAAGCATTACACACAAAGTGACACTAAACTCTCTTTTATATAGTTTAGATTCATGCAAGCAAGCATCATTAAAACGATACATGGAAAAGTTCGATTGGGATATTAAGCAAAGAGAATATTCTTTTTAGTGGATTAATATGAAATTCGTTATATACATGCTCAATGAGATTGAATAGGCAGAAAGAGGAATGGGCAACCGCAACTCCACTATAATCACAATCTATGAAGCGTTTCGGAAAATGGAATTGCCTGACTTCGAAATAAATATCAACCATCATCGTGATTTTGCATCTTATCAAACAACTGAGCTAAAAAATCTAATTTTATGGTAAATTATCGAGTAAACCGAAAAGGCTGAATGCTTTCGTAATTTTCTTTTCGTAAGCACATCCATAATTCACTCATTATAAAAATTAAAAAGAGGACGCTTAAATGTCAAAATTTACTTTACCCTCATTAAAACAAAGTTTCTATTTCGGATAATGTGCTATATAAATACGAGAATTCATCCGATTCTTTTTTTTTATCTCTTAGAGCTACCCACATATGACAGACGACAAATTTTAAACAGAGGGAAATGCAAATTCTACCTTTCTAGGAGTCGGAAGCACCTAAAAAACGTTCACGTTCATCAAAAAGACGAGATTTTTTTTCGCGATCGCAACATTTTTCTCCGTGTACGAGAAGTCATAAAAGCGATCTGAGACGCAAACAGCTAAAGGGCGGGTAAAAAAATAAAATTAAACACAATTCTCTTTGTTTTTTAAAACAACTGGAAGAGATTTTCGTCGAGCAAAAACCCCATTTTTCCGTGGGCCACTGAAGGGGAGTGAATCACCCCCATTCTCTCCGACATAATACGGCGGATACATAATCGTAATTCCCCGCGGAATCGGAGACGACGCGCAGACGGGGGAGGAGGAGGAGGAGAAAATAAAAACCTATTTTGTTTCTCCAGAGCGCGGCCATTACTCGAATACGCGTCGTTTTTACGGTTTTCCCCCTTCCTGCGTGTGTGGAGGGTGAGAGAGAGAGAGGATCTCATTCCCTGACGACGCCGAAAGCGGCGATATCCGCGGAGGGTCGTTTCGACGTGGACACCGATTTTACTCCTCTCCTTTTAGGCGATTTGGAAAGGGAGTCGCTCCCGGAAAGATAGGCGAATGAATGCTAGGCAACGGGCTCCCGATAAATTTTCGACGGGATGAATTCGCTAGAGAGAGAGAGAGAGAGAGAATACCGCCCTCCGGGATTTTAAGAGGGATAATGTACATCCGAGTTCGATTTCCGAGGGAGATCATTTTCATCGAGTTCCGAGGGAGACGAAACGGACCCGAGCGGTGGAAAATAGTAACAATAAACGTAAAAAGGATAAAAGGCTCGCGCGAAAATACGTTAGGTTAAACGATTTACTTACGTCGGTTTATTTTTCAAAGAGGAGGTATTTTTTGTCGGCGGGTTTCCTTTTCCCCGGCCCGGGAAGATTTTTATCCGATCAGAAGCTGTAATTTATTTTATTTTTTTGGAATGAAAATTTTCCGCGTTAAGTCCCATTCGGCGGCATAAAATTGGGGAAATGTTAAGGTGTCGGTTTTTTGTCGAAAACGGATCAAAAATCCGAAGAAAAAAATTTCACGATCATCTGGATCGTACGGAAATACTTGAGCCTTATCGATAAAAAAAAAACACTAAAAAAATGAAATTATGGTTAACTCTCAAATTTGTAAAATAAATGTAATTATTTCAGATTAACTTATTGTCTTGGTGGAGTTAAATGATTTATTGTAACAATTGTTGTGACACGTACCGTAAAACAGAAATAGGAAATATTTACCTATAAAAAGTATGATTCGGCATTAAATCTCGCCAAGTAACTGGAGTAAACGATCAAAAATGTTATTCGTCCCATAAATTTTTCATTTCTTTAATAACTCAACTCGTGGAATCGATAATCACGCATAACCGTATATTATTGTTCTACGCACCGTGACCATCTAGATGTTTATCCAAACATTCATTTCTGATTCACCCCGAAATAAAAGTTGCAATGCAGCCAGGCTAACAAAAGAGGGAAGGAAGATACACGTACTACATAGCACAAAGGAGGAAGATAGGACCAGAGTCTGGAAAAACTAGAAGTTACCGTTGATAGATAAGGCACGGAGAGGGTTTTAGAATTCGCGAGCAAAATACTAGGGGAGGGAAGGGGGTAAGGTAGTGAGGAGATAAGGAAAACCTTATTATCCTTCTACCCCAGACTGCGGTCTTCGCTTTAGCATGCGTCGCATGCTTGAGATTCCTTCGGAGAAGGGACTCGAAGGTCGATTCGGGGAGATTTCAACGTGGAGAGCGGCGGAATTCGGCGTTTTCAGTGGTGGACACTTGCTTTGCAGCCCTCTCAGGCGAATTAGGATGGAAATGGGTTGCTACGGAAACGGGGAGAGAGAGGGAGATGGATATAGATAGGCTGAGGGAGAAAGAAAGAGGGAGGTAGTTCCCCGATAAATTTAGGCCGGGAGGATTTAGGGAAGGAGTTGCGGATATTGTCAGGACTACGGTCTTAAGTGGGTCATGTCGGCGACGGCGAAAGAATACGGAGGTAAGAAGTTAAATTTACCGATTCAAAAAGGTTCATTTTCTTTTGGAGGGAGGCTACGATGAAAAACAACCGCGCAATATCATTTAAATATAAATAAGAAAACTTGGAAACGGTGTATTACAAGGCTTAAGAAGGATTATATTATATAATATTGAAGGATAGCTCGAGAATTACCTTTCCATTTCCAAGAAATGGAGCAAGGTTTTTTCCATTTTCCACCTTCCGAATATTTATAATATGACCCTTCTCGTTCATTTTGTACGTAGCTATTACAAAATGTTATTCGCATATTATAAAGCGTCCTGATTACAGTGTGGTATAATTACAATTTAAAGTAGAGTAAATCACCTTTTAAAATAGATGCTTTTCGTAGTTTTTCTTTGAAACATCGTGGCATATAAAAATATCTTCGCGTGCCAGAGGCTGCCGATTATCCGTAAGCAAATTATCCGAAACGTCGTCTATCCTAATATTAAACTCATAAAAATGCAAAATTTCGACTTCGAGATTTTGTAGCGAGAAAACTCTTAGTCTGTCGTCATTTCGAATAAATTTTAAGAAACTTTCTTATGCTTATTAACTGCATCATACTAACATATGCTCCGACCCATTGTCAAAATAACGACGAAATTATATATGTACAGTTCTTTTATTATTGTAATAAAAATTAAATTATACAGAATGTTTCAAAAGTCACGCAACACATCAGTTACGGTTTAAAGTGAATAGGGAATTGAGTGATGAGTGGTAACTTCTAAAATTGCTTTGACATTGGTATGGAGGTAAAGTAAAGTTGATGCATAGGTAATGTGTAGTGTACAACTGATGTGAATGTATTACAGTGAAAATATTGGGTTGCGCGGCTTTTGTACATTTACATATAGTTAATGTATTTGTCAATTTCATTAACGTTCCAACATATTCAATAATCCTAACTAGATACGTCCCTAATTATTTAATTCGGATCTGCGCTAAACTGTTCGTGTGTGAAGTTATGCATATGTGTGTGTGTACACATACATAGAATCATACATTATATTACAATGTTTGTTTTTCGAGACAATTTAATCAAATTATCCGTACCGCGATAGTATACAAATATTCTAAATTTATTGCTTAATTCACAAAGATTGTCTCCAGAATATTACAGGAGGCGTAAAATATAAATGCACTTAGACCGGGACAAGTGACAGCCTGGTAGGTTTCGACGCGTCGGAATAGGGCAGTAAATTTATTTTTATTACAAGCCGACGCATAGCTGCTGATGGTTTTTTTTAGAGACACAAGCGTTATTTTTGAATTTCCTTTGGGTAGGTGGTTGGAAAACAAGGATGAAACGAAAAGATTTTTAGGCCTCCGCTTTAACCGATGCGAAAAGAAAAAAACCTTCACAAATTCGGTTTGCGTGGACAGACCACCTTGACTATCCTCAAACCGCAGCGTATGATGTGCTACCGAGTTATGTTTTCAAATAACTCACCGAAGCATCCACTGCTTAAACGCTCCGTCCTGAAATTAGACATCCACCCCTCAAAGATAAATTTCCTTTACTTTTTTTTAGCTGAGGTAAGCAAGCGAACTGAGACGTGACGAGGTTACTGGATTCTGTCGCAAACATTGACGCCAATTTCCATGCACCGAAACCTCTTCGCATCCGTCGATCCAAGGAAATAAGCAGCTGAAGTGGGAAAAATTTACAGTATTTTTCCTTTGATAACGCCAGAATGCAAAGGCATTGTGCGATAACGACTTGAAAACCTTGCAATGGTTTTATTTTTAAAGGACTGAATTTAAGGCGAATCTCACGAGATATCGGGAAATTTCCAAGGAAAGGTCACTCAAGTAATATATATTATAATTTTTCCATTGTTCCCTAAAAGCTCCCTTTCCTTCAGGTAGATATATTCAAGAGAAACGTCGGTATTCTGTTCGCGTTTTGTTGAATTAAATAAGATGGATATCGGAAGGGTGGATTTTAAAACATATTCATTTATCGTTATTTCAGGATTCAAGCATAGCAAAACTTTCACAATAAAGAGACAAACACTTCTACATCTACTTTTATGGTTTCAGGAATTAAAGGTGATTATCTTAATTTGGGGTTCTAAAATTTATAAAGAAATTAAAGGGAATAATTAAGTTTTGGGAAAAAATCCGTTTCGTTGGATGCCATACCTGGGCGAGTATCAAGAAAAGGAATCAGAATATTTCGATAAAACGGAAAAAATTGATCGAAAATTCCTTTTCAAATACTAGTCAACGTTCATCCGAATATTCACCGGAGACGAACTAGAAATATTTTCCTAATATTCGAAATATAGTAACTCGATTTCCCGATTTTTGGCCCTCCCCAGGAGAAGATTAAAGGACTAAATTTGAAAAACGCGAAGCGAGTTTTTAAATTTGGAATAGAAACGCATAGAAATATAACGCTTGTAACTATTACGACGGGGCATAAATTTGGGCAGACAAAAAAATCGCGTTTAATATCCTGCACGGACCTAATTTTATTATATTCTTTTATATTTTTTTGCCCCTTTTTTTACATTTTCCCCCTTTTTTACGAATTTTTCCCTTTCGTCATTAAGGGCGTCCGTTGGCACAAAGCCCGTTTCTAAAACATTCCGTCGGGGAGCAAAAAAAAAGAAGCAGGGTGCCCAACCTCACCCCCCCCCCCCGTAGCAGATACCTTTAATCATCTGCAAATCTGACCGAACTAGCCTCGTATCCTTAGGAGACTTTCACTTCCTCCCAGATCCCCTCGGGTTTCAATTACCATTTCTTCGGAACCGACCGTATAAAAAGAAGAAAAAAAAGAGAGGATTGAGAAATTGAACGATCCCTAAACGCGCTGCTACTTTCCCAAGAATCCATTCCCGTTATCCTATCTCACCCACGTTCAATTTAGTTCGCAATGCATTCCGAAATCAATTCCCTTACTCACCAAAAAAAAAACCGACTCTATGGATCTTCTGGGCATGCGATTTACCCCGGGTTACAAAAACACGGACGCCTGGATCCATTTCGGAGATCTACACAACAATCTGGAAGATTACATTCTAATGGAGCCATAACAAGTTTCCTTTGTTCCTTTGGGAATAATAACTTTCTTTTCGCGTCTCCATCGTTCGAATTAGCTTCAACAACGTTTATGAAATATTCATCCTTCATTAAGTAGACATTCCCAAGGCTTACCCTTTAATCCTTTAGGTAACGCAATCGATTTCGAATGGTTTCCACTAATGGTACCAAATCTTCATAAAAAATGACACAGCTAATTTCGCCTTTTCTGTTGGTAATTTTAAATGACATCAGTGTGAAGTCTATATGCCTGACTACCCTTTGACTTAAAATTTCTTAGTTATGCTTTCATCATTTTATTAATTAAGTATAGTAAACATTTCATTTGTTTACTCTTGAATACTCGGTCACGATAGTCGAAAAATATTTTAGGGGTAAGATATCTTTTTAGCTGAAGTCGAATTAAGACCCTTTGGAACGAAAGCGTCACTCGAAAAAAATCGCATTATACAGAAAAGGGTTCATTCAGAGATTTCCAATATGGGACTTGCCAATATCGCCACGAGAAGGAATTTTTCACGGCACTCCAATAATTTGAAAAACGTCAAATATTTTATTACGGTTCTAATGTATTAGGGCACATTTCCCTACCTTAATTGGATTGACGCGTCTTAATAATTATTAATAAATTCCAGCGAAGCTTTTTCCATTGCGCTACAGTCAGATTCCATTAGAGAATTTGGCGCTCTACCGAAAAAAGGTTGACCACCTCTGCTCTAATGAATTATCCTACTCCACCTTTTTTTCCCAATATAGATTAAATCACTCTTACCTTCCTTTTACGACCCTATTAATAAAGATTATCATTCTTCTTTATAATTCAGAAGATTAACGTCCACTCTCTTATAGCTTTTATCGACCCTATATATATTCCATCCATCGCATTCGTCTTCTCCCTTGTTATTCCAACTCCTCGTCTTCCCACGTAATAACTCGTCCTTAGTAGTTATTTTATAGCCATCTTCTTCTCGTTTCTTCACTTGGTACATCTTCCACGGCCACACGTCATCCTGTGTTCCAGTTCCCCGCCCTGCCCTTCACTTCTCAAACTGCATCTCTCACTCTCCGCCTTCCTTACTCTCGCAAGCTTCTCTCTCTCTCCCATCCCCCCCTCTCCCCCTCCCATCCCTCTCCTCCCCCTCCCCTCCCCTCCCTACCCGTTAAGCCGACTATCCAGTTCGGTAACAACAGTTATCAAGACTCAACCTTGATCTCGTTGCCACCGCCAAATCGTGAAAGAGGGAGACTACATCCACTGTGTAAACGTAAACACAAAATCCCTTATCTCGGCCAAACCGCTAAGTAATGCGTTATCGGCGAGTACAAAACAGGCGCGACCAAAAAAAAAAACAAATCGTGTAGGATAAATAATACGATTTGAAATGCACGACCAATATATATGTACAGGTAATCTCCTATTTACGTCGTTCCGATTTACGTTGTTTCGATATAACGTCGTTTACAAATAAGGGAAAGTTTCACTGTTTTACATCATTCGTCGTTTCTATGTCCGATATAACGTCCTTTTAAATCTCGAGCTCGTGAAGAGCGTGAAATGCAGGGTGGCAGGTAAAACTCAACAGAACCAACCAAAGGGACTACCGTAATCTTTCGTATATAAAACGCAATTTTCAGGCAAAACTGATCTAAAAGTTGGGGTGTTCATTATGCATGCTAAAAAATTCAAACATTTTATTCCAGGCAGTCAATAACAGTTGTATGTATCTGTATGCATTGTCGCTGATAAAGCATGGTTTTTTATTAATGTTCTGTATCGATGGCATTTCTTTTCGAATTTTTGTTTGAAAAGCAAAAATGAGAACTTTTTTCTATTATCCATTGATAGAGATAAAACGTCAAATTTATTTGTAACTAACGTATAAATCTGTTTAAAAAACGTTCGGAGTCGGTACATTATTACAGAAGATATCGCATCCCTAGGACCCTAACTCGGACTAACGGAAAATGATTGCTATCCGAAAAGCGAGCCGCTACAATGGATCGAATGCTTCTCCTTCTTTCAATTTCTAGGCAGATGGAGGATTAGAGTTAATCATTGAATTAGTTAATCCCCTTTATAACATATAAATATATGAGAAAAACATGTTCGACTTACGTCGTTTCGATATACGTCGCCGGCTCTAGGAACACATCCCCGACGTAAATCGGAGATTACCTGTATATGTATATATATACGTCGCGTTTTTTTTGTCTAGAATCTCGTTAAGACGAATACTGTAATAACAAAAATTTCGCTTCAGCGAAATTACCTTAATATCCTGGCGAACTTCCATTTCCACTCTTATAGGTTATATTAGAAGTATCATTCATTGTGTAAACTCCCGATTTATCGGATGGTTAGGAACCGAGCTTATTCTAATTAATTGTATATCCCGTTTGATCGACATGCGTATTTACGGGTAACATTATGCAAACTAATGAAAAATTAAGTTACTATTAATAAAGTGTACAAAAAACTCGAAGAAAAGTCCAATTTAATATTATTGGATAATGTAAGCTTACAGCTCAAGTAATATTTCATTACGTATAAACATCTCCATAAGATAACGGACAAGTTAATATCGTACGCATGTATGTACAGGCGTAATGCATCTTTAAAAAAATTCTAAAATTACAATTTTTAAAACTTTCGGGTGCTCAATACCCGGTTAACCGGAAGTTCGCGGTCTCTTTTAAAACTCTTTTAAGTTGTTTTATAAATATTACTTATATTAATATCCACAGGCGCGGAAATCACATCAGTATAGCCCGGAAAAATATCATTAAAAATTTTTATACGAATGATCCCTCGATTTTCGAAAATATCCCACAAGACGAACTTTCCGGTACAACGGAACGATTCGCGGTTCGTTATGACGGGATTTTATCGTATATTAAACGCCGAAACGGCGCGGCGAGTAGACTCGGTCGGAGGAGGAGAAACCGAAATTGCTTCATCCATTCCGATTTCATTATTCATCCCGCTTTTATTTCTCGGAAATATTGCTTCGAGGTCTGGGATGCGTTCGGAGAGTGCCTATACACCCCTCCACCGGAGTGAGTGAGAGGCTAGAAATGGTCCA
Source organism: Uropetala carovei (assembly GCA_036926305.1). Lineage (NCBI taxonomy): Eukaryota > Metazoa > Arthropoda > Insecta > Odonata > Petaluridae > Uropetala > Uropetala carovei. The sequence goes on from JAXCHB010000169.1 coordinate 8,382,148, forward strand.
TCTCGGAGAGATGGTGGTGGAGTGGATCGTTTCGCAATGGGAACCTCAACTGAAGGTTGCGAAATTAGCGCGACCTAGACGCGGGAAGAGGGCGTTCATAATTGACCGCAGAAAAGTGGAAGGAGAAACGGCTTCGAAACGTCCGCCGAAGACTGCAAGCCACGTCCCGCACGCACGCCATTATTTCGTTTTTTTTTTTACGGCGGCGCAATTAAAAGCGCGCCACTAGAGGCTATCGTTTACAAGGCGGGCGAAATTGAAACCCAGCACAAACATCTCGATGGCGTCCTGAAGGAATGCTAGTTTGAAATGTGGGAAATATTTTCTCTGCCCAACACAGGGTATTATTAATATCACGCGGTAAGATTTATGGGTACACGTTCATAAACGTGTTTGTGTGTGCATGTGTGTGTGTGTGTGTGTGTGTGTGTGTGTGTGTGTGTGTGTATAGGACAACTAGATGTTGAAGGAAACCCAGTGAGCACTTACCGGTTGTGTCTCTCTTGTGCTGACGAAGGGATCATCCCGAAAGCTCCAACGACGTCTACAAATGTGTCTTTCCAACACCCCAGCGGCTCTCCTTCCGGTAAGTGCTCACTGGGTTTCCTTCAACACCTAGTTGCCTTAAATATCCTTATTTACCTTTCCTCTTCCGCAAGTATATATGAGGCCCTTAGGATAGCAATGGCGTATGCGCCAATGTGTGGATTTTCCGTTTTCTGTTGCAACATATTCTTTAAACTGTCCTCTCTCAGCACTGTGAATATCAAATGTTGATACGTCTTGAAAGTGGGTGAAATTTCCGTTGAAAGATATACAATTTTCGACTTTATGTTCCACTGTGAAAATGTGAGCTGTGGTCAGAATAGAAATGGCGTATAAGCCCGTGTCCCGAGAGAGTGAGAGCGGAATGTCTGCCTTATCAAACAATCAGTTCGTATAATTATGTATTTTCATGCATAACATCTTAAACGTAATGAAATTCTCCACATTTGAGACCTAAAACACTTAATACGTTCCGTAGTTTGCGAGAAATGAGAGAAACAAGATTTAAAACCTTTAAACCCGTTTTTCTCAAAACTTGATTTTGGCGCATACGTCATTGCTATTCTAAGGGCCTCATATATATATATATATATATATATATATATGTGTGTGTGTGTGTGTGTGAGTGTGCGCGCGCGCGTGTATGTACACACACAGTAGGACCTCTATAACCGTCGTCGTTTGTCGACAAGTGTTGAAAAAAATGAAAAAGTTCCGTCGCCGTTTGAATGAGGTAGACAAACGAATAAGATGATGACTCTATGAAATGCATTCTAGCTGCGTAGAATTTAATTAAGAGGAACGTAAATCAGATACATGGAGAGAAAATGAAACAATAACACAGGTTACTCCGTCCAGCTCAAACAGATAAGAAAAAAATTTCAAAATATTTTTTAGTGCCAGGAGTTGGTCCACTTATCGGCACGGTGTGCTGTGGTAGGATTCTTGGGGAGCAGATTGTCGCCTGAGTTCATCGTGTCGTGAATATCGTCTAAATTGAAATTGTTAAAAGGGGACTTATTGTATAGTATTTAGAATTTTATTTTCAAACCTAAGAATCAAACTGCAAAAAGTAATTGATGAAATGTATCATGACTAACGTCCAAATTTATCCTCGATTTTGAGGAAAAATAAACGTCGACATTCGTTGATTTTTAGAAAAAATAGACATCTATTTCAGTCTTCGACTTTCAAGAAAAATAAACGTATAAAAATACTAAGCCTACATTTATAACATTGCTGCAATGGGAAAATCGTTTTTGATTATCGTCTTTTCGCTAATCGTCGGGTTTTCCAGGAATATATATTTATATAAGAAATATAAAGACTTCCAGTCAAATCAGGTTGACACTTATGAGAAAAACATTTTTTCAAGCGATAAAAAATTCGAGTTACAAAGGTCTAATTTACAATAAATTCATATATTTCCGATAAATCTACTAAATCTAATGTTAATGACATATTTGAGGACAATAAAGTAATTGAACTATAAGCCCCAAGGGTTAAATATAAACATTATATAAAGTGTGTTATTAAAAATTTAAAAAATAATATGCCCATAAAAGCAGCCTTGCTTGACGCGCAGTGAAGGTTGTTTTTTTAAAGTTAACTTTTGAAATAATATTTTCTCGCCTAGTTACGGCGTTAGCACACATGTTAACCCAGCCCTTCGCAACGAGAACGATAGCAAAGAGAAGGCGAGAATACTCGAGGATGAGTATTCTTTAAGGGTACGTGTTTTAGGATGCGAGATAGAGGAAACTGCGAGGTAGGGAAGGAAGTTTAAGACTCTCCGGAGAAATATAGCGACCGACGCGACCACTTGAGGAGGACGCGCAAGAGAGAGAGAGAGAGAGAGGGAGGTAGGAGTAGGAGGGAAGTAGAAAGGGTAGGGAGGTAAAGAGAGAAGATAGAGAGATTGAGAGAGGGCGCGCGCGCGCTGAAGCGAAGCGTCTCAATTACGCAAGGGAGTAATCGGAGTCGGACACAGCCACATGGCACGCCGACGCAAATGCCCATTCGCATTCCGTTTCCGGAGGTAACGCGGCCCTTGAATGCGGTTCATTTGTGCCCTTATGAGACAATCGGATCGACCTTAATCTCTAAGATCGATATATCTACTCGAAGTTCTGATAGGCGGAAGAGGTAATTAAAGGCGGGTTTTATCGGCGTTGTGAGAATATATAATATTAAACTCTTTCATAATTCGAAGTAGTATATGTTTCCATACGAAGTCGAGCACATACTTGATTTGTGTGTGCATAAGTATATACATATAATATGTTTCTGCATAGATAAAATTGAAAACTATTTTTAAAAGCGAAATTGAACAAAACAAAGAGTTAACCAGCAGTGATAAATCTTTTCATTGAAGTTTTTTCATTGTTTCAGTAAATTCACAAAATAAAAAGCTCGGAAAATTTGAAATATCATTGACATTAATTCAGTGTAACGTATAAAGAAAATTTATTGGAAGGAACCAAATATACCTATTCAAGATATAGAATACGCGTATTTTCAATTGTTTCGCCGACAAAAAAATGTACGTGGACGTGAATATTTTCTAGCAAAGATCGCTTGGAGTTCGCATGGCAAATTTCAGAGGGTGTATTTTTTCCCGGGGTCATGTTTGCTCCATGTACTCCGGCAAAAGTTAAATTTATATCATCAGAATTCCACGGCGCGAATGTAAGAGCTCGCTCGATTAATTCCTGTCATTCCTTTTTTGCGCTACCATCTCGATATCACCGCCTCCTTCCGTTCGCATTCTTTACGAGAGCCATCCCGATTATCTGCGGGTATGAAGAATACAGAACTTATCTCTGCGATCCAATTCCGAATTTTCAATGAAGAAATTCCTCTTGCATTACTTCTGTCCAATTTTTTCCAGCACGCTGCTTTTTTCCTCTCTCTCTGCATACATATGCATATATATGTTTCTGTCTGTGTTTATACATATTCACATACGATAAACTTTCACACAACGTGGTAGTTTCGTTTCTGAAAACCACCGCTCTATACGAAAAAACGCGTTACGTGAAACGAGAAACTTATGGGAAAAAAAGGGTTTCGTTCCGAGGCATGGGAAAGGTACAAACACTTTCTGCGTACATAAAAAATGAATTGTATCCCTAATATAAGTATTTTTTCCCCCGAGCTTGAGATGCTTGTGACACGTAATCTTGGAGATGATGGAGATATTTAAATTATTGAGCGGGTTGCGGTTCATTTGCGGATGTACAATGAGGAAAAAGGAATTAAAACGTCACAAAATTTTTTCATTTTCTACCTGACTTAGCCGCGTTATCTGAAAATGGGCCGTTTTTCATGAAAATTTGTAACGAAGTAAAATCCGCGCAGTAGTGAAAACGCGCTATTCGCATTTGACGTTTTCTCTCTCTCTCTCTCTCCAGATACACCTACACACATATAAATGCATACGAAAATGAAACCTTAAGATTCCCCCAACATGACCTCTCCGACTAAAAGTTTTAATATCGAAAAGTAAGCGTTCCCTAATAGTCTCTCTCTAGCCTCTTTTGAACTCCTAGTCCTTCCCAAAACATACTCCATGTTCACAGTAAAGAACAAGCACTTAAAAAATGTTTGCCTAAGGTACCTCCAATAGACACCACAAGGTTATAAAATATCATATGTGAATTTCGGCTACAAAGCAGCTTTCTTCAGTGGTAATTCACCGGAAAAGATCCTAAAAAAACTTTTTCGGTCAATTGCCACTGAAGATCAGCTCGATAACTCTGGTGAATTTACCATATTCCCATGATAAACATATACTGCATGAGTGAAAATTCGAATTATTTACCGGTCATCGATTTTATATATTGGCTGAAACAGGAAAAAAGGGATATTACACGTATCTCGATCGGCTGAAATGCCAATGATAACGTTTCCTCGCTTCTCGTCTTTGGGCTGAGAGAAAAAGGTCGCTGCGACTGCCTTAAGACAGATAGAAAACGGACGCCGTGGCATCATCCTCGTGCGCCCTTCCATTTATACGGGAACGAATCAATCGACCATTTTCATGACTCATTGTCAGTATCTGTAAACAATGAAATAACTTCCTCGTAGCTGGAACTGTTTGTTGACTATCCAGAAGGAATTCAGTCCCACTTTATTTATAGAACCGATAACGGGAGCCGCGGAAATACTGCGAGGGATCCGCAGTAGTTATTTAATTTAGATGCCTGATAACTGGAGGTATAACTAAAGTCAACATGCTATGTTTATATTACATCAATGAATTCTCCGATCATCTGTGCGTGTTTAACATTGTGCCGTTATTAATACATGTTTACTGGTGAGAACGCACATATAGATCTATGCGGGACCGCTTTATCATTAACTACCAAATTAAATTTCGATTTCCTTGCGGTATTATCGACGAAGCGCTAGGCCATGGGCTGTATTAATTTTATTGGTAATTTTGATAACCCTGGCTGCTACAAAAATGAGAAAGTTATATGGGAATTTCTGCTGAAAAGGAGTCGTTCTCAATGGCGATTCCCCGATAGTTCATTCTAAAAAAAAAAAAGAAAGCTTCTATTCAATTTTTAGAATCTTCTATGGAAATATCACCACTGATGATGTCTGATTTTCAGCCAGGATACGTTTTATTGCTTGTTGGAATTGTTGCATCAGGGATGACCAAACCTTTTGGCATTAGGGCCAAATGAGGTTTAATATACTACTAGCTGCAGTACCCGGAGTTGCCCGGGTCAATTTGTCTTAAGGATTGGGTAATTTTAAATCAAAATTATGGGGGAACGGGGAGGCATAGGACCCCCAAATTTTGTATACACATCGTAGAAGGGATAATGTACGATTTAAGTAAAAATAATTGAAAAAATATGAAAATTTTAAAAAAATTTTAAAAATTACAAGAGAGTGAGGGGTTATAGGGGGGAGGTGGGGGGAAACAAAGTTGCCTAAAATATTTTCAGGGATGATATTAAATGATGTGCAAAGTTTGAAAGTTGTGGAACTTTTGGTTCTAAAGTTATAAACGGACATACATACAAACACCAAATTATATATTAAAAAGATTATATGGGCAACGTACGACCTTTCAAATAACTGATAGGGCCATGAGAGCGATTCCTAAGGGATTCGAGTTTTTTTACTGTATAATGTGTCGTACGCCTACCGTAAAAGTATTTTGCACCCACATACTCGAAAAATATGGTTTAGATTTTACAAATGATATCTAATGATACCTACCGCTGGAAAATTTATAAATATGCATGTTTAAAAGAAATTTATGAAACAATGGGGGCCTGATGTTGTCTTCCGGCAGTGGTTTTGGGACCCTTGATCTAAATTACAATTTATTTTTCAGCAATAAAGTGGCCTATATTATTTATTTATTAATATTTCAATTTAATGCGTAGTTTTCGTCGGCATCTGCGAATTAAAACTCAAGAGGTAAATTTCCTCTTATCAAAACAAAAACAGTAATAAAATATATAAGGAAAAAATGGAAAAATCGGTTAGGGAATGTTTTTTACCAACGCTCGCGACCTTTGTGCTTGTTTTTCCGTATTCGGAATTAGAAACGATTTTACCGAAACGGATGTTGTCGGTTTGAAGGCAGGAAACGAACCGGCATGTGAGTCAAGTGAGTTGTCCATTGCATCGCTGTTTGTCGCGACGAACAAATTGCAACATGTATAAAATAAAGCTGTAAAATTCCCAAGATCGAAGTAACGAAATTCTTCAGAATTAATCTTTCCACAGTTTGCGTGAAAAAGTATGAATCACGTGGGAGCGTCCCTCTTAGAAGCCCCTCCTAGTTAACAGAGCTATCTCGACGGCGACGAAGTGGTATAAAAGCAAATAATAACGAATTTCTGAAGATTCCCGGGCGTGATATCTTATCAACTTGTACAATTTTTCGAAATTCACTCGTTTCGATTAGATATAGTTTTCGAATTCAAATAAATGGCTAATAGTTAGCAACAATCATCCCTCGACGCTCGTTTTAGAATCAGGCTCAAAGATGATAAAATGTATATGCTACGTGGATATTTTAATTAGGACAAAAATGATGCCACGTAAAATAGCAGTTATGCAAAAACAAAATCCTCTCAATAAATACTGGAATCTCGTTCGGTAAATACGTAACCACGCGCTGCTACATAACGTTACAAAACTGTTACTCATTACCCATTAACAAGTTAAACGAATAGTGAATTCATTTCCATTTCGGTACATCATCTAGCGCGATAGACTTCTCCCGAATTTATTCCCAGCACGCGCCTTCTAACTAAAATAGGGTCAAAACTCTTAACTCTCAGCTCTCACAATCAGCCGCCCAAGATTTTCACAACCGCATCCACGCGCACGCACACGCTAAACGAAAATCAAAACACGAAATCCAGCGGCGAGTTTTCAAGCGAGACGAGAAAGAAAGAGAGAGCGCGCGCCCTTTTCCTCTCACACCACCCAAACCACAATAACACCCTTCTTCCTCACCCTTACCTTTTTGCAGCGGAATAGCGCCACGATTGTTATGAGATTTCCCGGGATGCCTACGAGAATGAAGAGTATGCAGCATCCCACGGCGAGATCCAAGAGACTCGGAGGGTAGTCGACGAACAGGTTCTCGTACTCGTTCTGGACGTCGGGCGTCGGCGACGTCGCCTCCGTCGGAGGATGTACGACGTCGGCGTCAGGCGAAGACGATGAGGAGACGACAACGACCAGGCCTGGGATGGAAGAGGCGGCGAACGATAGGGGGTCGTTCCCTGAGATCTCGGTCGCCTCCATCGGAAGCGGAAGGGTTTTCTTCGACGCTTCCTTCGGGGGCGGTGGGATGAGAAGGGAGGCTGCGAGTTGGCGTCAAGAGGCGGCGAATGAAAGCCCCCAGAAAGAGAGAGGAGAATGGCTCTTCTCCCCTCTCTCTCTCTCTCTATACACAGACTACGGGACAAAAGCGCACACGGGGAAGAAAAGGGGGAGGAGAGAGGGGGAGGGAGAAGGAAAGAGGACGGCTATCTCCCCACTTTTTTTTTTATCTCCCGACACCACAGCGATCGAGCGAGGCGGACACCGAAAACATCTGACGGGGAGGCGGAGGGGCCTCCGGCAGCAATGCGCGGAAGGCGGGAAATCGTCGGAGATCCTGCATTGTGCGTCCGCCGCCGCGTGTCGGAGGCGGCGACGGCGGGGAAGGAAGACGAAAGGAGAAGGGAGGGGGGGGGCGTGGACGGTGAGGCGGAGGAGAGAAAGAAAGAGTCCGTCCGTCGCGAGTCCTTTTCAGTGGAAAACCTCCGCTCTCCGCCTCCTCCTCCTCCTCCCGTACGGGGAGGTGTCTTCGGCGGGAGCAGACGGCGGCGTCGGAAGGGGAGTTGACATTATCGCCGGCGAAGCATTCGACGATCGCGAGCAGTGCGTGGCTCACATCGCCGCGACGTTACGAAACGGAATGAGGGAGCCGGGTGAAAAAGGGAGGAGGGGGGGAGGGGGGGGAGAGACCGAGTGGCCACGCCTCTCTCTTTCTGCCTATATATCTCCCTCCCTCTCCCGTGTTGTGTATATCTCCCCAGTGTCTGTTCGAGAGCAATAGAAGCCGGGAGTTGGAAGGAGTTGGCGAGTGAGGAACCACGCGACTTCTCTACATTCACGAGAGAGACTGCGTCCCCATACTCCTCGCGTCTATCCCCCTTTAAAACCGCCCCTCCCTCCCGCCCTCTCTCTCTCTCTCTCTCCCTTCCCCACCACACGCACGCTCCCCTCAAACCCTTGTCATGCGCAAAAGGAGAGTCTATCCCCACTTCTCTCTCTCTCTCTCCTACTCTCTCTTTTCATCTCTCCGTGTTTATCTCACTTTCTTCCTCTTTAACTCCTCCGTTTCTTTCTCCCTTCTATCTCTTTTCATTTATTCCTGTTTATCCCACTTTCTTCCTCTTTTAACTACTCTCGTTTTTTAAAAATTCTTCCCTTCTACCTCTCCATTTCCGTCTGTCCCTCTTTATCCCGCTTTCTTCTTTTTTAACTCCCCTATTTATTCCTCTCCCCTCCCTCTCTTTGCCCATCCATTTCCATCTCTCCCTCTTTGTCTCATTTTCTTCCCTTTATAACTATTCTGTTTCTTTTACTTTCTTTTCTTCTGCTTCTCTCTCTTTCCATCCCTCCAAATTCATCCTTCCTCTATTTTTCTTCTACTCTCCTCCCTTCTACCCCTCTTTGCCCATCCCTTCCCATCTCTCCCTGTTCGTCTCGCGTTCTTCCTCTGTTTCCATCATTGCCCTCCCTTCTGCCTCTCCCTTTTTCATCCCTTCCTCTTTATCCCACTTCCTTCCTCTTCAACTGCTGCTTCTTTTGCTCTCCTCCCCCCCGCGCACTCATTTAACAAACAGTCCTCCTTTCCCCTCTTCTCCATCTCCTCGCAGGCACACTCGCACATCCTTCTCTCTTTTTCTCCCTATATTACTCCATTAATCGGCGCTTCTCGACCCATTCCGATCTTCGCCTGTTACCCCCTAAATTCTCATCCTCCCTTTTCTGCCTTCCTATAACCCACTATCTCTTCGCTTCCTGCTCCTCCTCCTCCTCATCCCTTATAAAGTGCACCCCCCTTCCCACCCTCCCCTCTCCCATAGCTCCCCCCTCTATTTTTTTTCAATTGGAACTCCTCCCGTTTTTCCATCCATCGTTTTTATTCCTCCATCCGTCAGCCGTCTTTCCACTACATTCTTCTCTTTTTTCCTTTACGTTTTCTCCGCCTACTTTTTCGCGGACAATCTGAGAATTCCTTCCACTACGTATTATTCTTTACCGATTCCTCCATTCGTCCCCCTCCCCTTTCCCCAACTCCGTTCCTCCCTCTCCTCTTCCTCCATTCTTCCCTCTCCTCTCATACTTTAACCTCCTTCATTCTCTGCTCTCCTTCCAACCCTCTCCTACATTCTTCCCTCTTTGTCCTCCAATCTCCCCTCCCTTTTTCCTCCAACCCTCCCATTCTTCCCTCTCTTCTCCTCCCAACCTCTACGTGGATGTTTTCCTGCGGTGGGTTTTTTTACATGGATGTAATAGACTATTTGTCCCACACAATTATATCTTTTTACGGTATTGTATTATTATAATATTATTATTGATTATAGTACATATGTAATATTATATTTGTATATGAAAAGGGGTTAGGTGGAAGATGGGACTTCCTAGTCTAAACCTCGCCTCAAATAAAGACCATATATAGTCTAATATAATCTAACCTCCATCTTCATTCTTCCGTCTCCTCTTTCTCTTCAATCTCTTCTATTCTCAGCTCTCTTTTTTTTGTTCTTTTGTTAAATGTAAGAAGGGACTATGTAGTCTCAATGTCACCCTAAATAAAGTCGTCTGTCTGTCTGTCTCACTTCTCCTCCCAACCTCCTCCTTCATTCTTCCTTCGCCTCTCCCACCGCATCAATTGCTTGCCTCTCCTATCTTTCCTCCTACTACATCCTCCCTTCTTTCCGCTCGTCTTATCAATCTTCCCTCTCCTTCTTCTCATCCCCTCCCAAACCTTTCCACGCCCTCATCCCCTCCATTCTTCCGTCCCCTCTTTCCCCCCATCTCTTCCATTATTTCCTCTCCTACTCTACCTCGTCCATGCTGACCACCGACCTTTACCCCTCCTTCACTCTTCCATCCCTACTACTCATCTCTCTCCTTCATTCTTCCATCTCTCTCTCTCTCATTCATTCTTCTCTAACCTTCCCAACCTCATCCATGATTCTCTCTCTTCTCTTTCCCTTCCTCCATTCTCCCCACTCTTTTCTCCATTTTCCCCTCTACTGTCTCTCATCCGTTCTTCCTTCTCCCCCCCCCCCTCCCCCTTCATTATTCCCTCACCTCTCCAAATCTAATCCATGTTTCTCTCTCTCTATCCATCTCTCCCATTCTTCCTTCTCCTCTCCCACCTCATCCATGCTTCCTTATCCCTTTCTCCCTCCTTCCATCCTCCCCTCTCCTCTCTCTCTCTGTCCACCTGCCCCTTTCTTCCCTCGCCTCCTCCGCCTCCCATTTTCTGCCTCCTTTGACGCCCCCCTTTTTTTCCGAAGCTTCCTTTCCGATCGGCTTCCCCGTCTTTTTTTTCTGTCTATTCCGATTCTTTCGTTTCGCCAACCCTTTCATTTTTCTCGTGCTTTCTTTCTTCTCTCCTGGGCTTTTTTTGGAAGTCAAAACGTATTCTAAAATGCTGAAAGAAGGATAAAAAAGGGAGAAAGAGATATTTTGAATAAAGTTTTACGATTTTAGCCGAAATACAAGAGAAGCCGAGAAACAATTCGTACGCCAAAAGGTCGTAAAACGCGTCGGTGTAAATTTTTTCGGCGCCGTTACGATACGCGTTTGATTTTTTTTTTGCCGTTAAGTGAGATAAAATGAAATCGGAGGAAATTTTTGACGATACTTGGACTCGAACTGGGATCTTGAATTTTCGTGGCTCATCTTAGCGATGGGATTTTTTAAAAAGGCTATGTGGAATTCGGTACCATCGTGATGTCAACCATCTGGAGGAATCAAAGATCTGGATCCGATTCGCTGGAACTCTGGAATTCCAGTCGACTATTCCTTTTTTCACCTTAACCTATCATTCCTGATATCGCACATGAATTTCAAACCACTTTATTTAACATAGTTAACCCTAGAGCACTAAAGGGGTATAAAAAGTACTAAGCCGTCGTAAATCTTACGACGTCTATTTGTCTCGATATATTTTGGGATATAATGCGTGAAAAGTGTAATTAAGGTGATTAAAAACTACAGATTGCTGTATAAAAATAGTTTATTAGCGAAAATTTTTTTAATTTAAGAGCGATTGTTACAGATATTGGAACGATGTTCATCACAGTAGGGTTGATTACATCTTTGACAGTACGATGTCGTGCGGAGAAATTGTAGCACACTGTTCTTTTTTGCCCTTGAGGTTTAGGAGGTTGCAAAGGTTCCCCTGAACATTGCACATTCAAATTTTAGCGGATTATTTGTAGTAGTGAACGTTGGATTCCTGGGAGGGTTAGTCGTTGGTTCAACCATGGTTTTGTCAGATCTTCAGAGAGTTGTATCAAAGATGCTTTTCTTGATAAAGTCTTTTCATTGTCTCACTTTATTTTGTGTGCATATAATCCACGAAATAAGGCAGCCAATATTTAACATATCGTAAAACACACATGGTGGCCATCGGTTTGTTTTACGTGAACGTGAAGTGATACGACACATTTGCTCTAAGAAGTCTACTGCTCCCTTTGTAGAATTATAAAATTCTATTATTTCAGGCTTGTTCGGCTTTTCATTGATATCTGCTATTTCATAGCCTGTGGATACGAGGGCCACAATTTTATTTGGTTTCGGTTTGTAGGTTACAAAAGTTATTTGCCGGTAAAAGTAAAACATTGATGAGCCGTTGGGTCTTTTCTTGAAATCATTTTTGATGGAATCTCATGCTTATTGCTACGGATTGTCCCAACCATTGTAAGATTGAATGGAGTCTTCATAAATATAACAAAATCAGTAAGAAATTGTTCATACCTTCAAATGTCTTGAAATGTGACGGGAGTACTAAACCGTCTTAACTTCTACGACTCGATTGTCTGTTAAGGGTGTCACACACAGGCTCGGACAACTAGAAACACACAGACAGGTAGAAAGGGTACACGATAGAATAGCCGACTCGTCCAACGGGAACTAACGAAAATCGCCGAAAAATAAATTCCCGTCCTAATTTTTACGGCCATTTAGTGCTCTAGGGTTAAATATGATTCTGGAAAAGCTTTAAACCTTTACTCCATTACAAAAATTAACCATAGATAGGTAAACTGGAGTTTAAACAACCTCACGCACACTGCGTTTTCTTTGTATTATAATAGCTACGGCGCAGATCATATTGTGGCCACCTGTATTTTCAATTTTCATACAGAGGATGTCGGTGCCAGATGCGTGACAATTAACTCACTGTTTTTTCTGAGATATAGTATTTGGAAGGGTCGATTCCATGACAGATTACCTGATGAGGGTGTTTAATATTGAACAATGTGCTCGTAAAGATTGCCATTATCAGATAATTTTGGTACATTTATACGATTGGAACTCACTTTTAGCATTAGATGTGTTATGTAATGTCTAATATTTTTCTATTTCTGTTATTTTATATAATATTTTTTCGCTATATTTTTATTTTAGTCCATTTTGCCATTATTTTTATATTATTTCAAAATTATAAGTCACAAATGTGTTATAGGGATAGATAAGCATAATAAGACTTTCAAATCAAAATTTTGCGGTAAAATCTAAATAATTTTTATTTACCTCAGTGGGGTATTTTAGACCCCAGATAAACTCTTAGTGTAACATTTTATAAGGATTAGTTTTCGTTATTGCGCTCATTGTAATATAAAAGGCCTTTAAGGCCTATTTAACTAATAGTTAACAATAAATAAAATAAAACTATAACAACCGTATCCGATCATACGATCAACTAAAGTAGAAAGAACTTAAAATGTGCCACCTTAAAGAATAAAGAGATAAAATAAACCAAAAATACATTTCCGAAATAAATTCAAAACACGAATAAAATTTGAAACTATTCGAATACCAAATCTGACGATCCTTCAAGTCCGAACTATACGATCGCATAACAATAAATGGAGAATAACGTCCTCAAAAAAGTGCGCATTACGCCTCCATCGCCATCCGGAACATCTGATATCCGAATTCGACTTAAGCCGGTCGCTCCGAGAAAATTCAACTGGTCCGTTTATGCCGCCTCCCGTTTAATATCCCTCCAAAAAAAGAGCGCGTATCCTGCGCGCCACCCTCCCCAAAATTTACTCCGATAGCTTTTACGGCCTTTGATAAACGATCCTTCCTTCGCATTTATAACCCGGCAAACTGGAGGCGGTTTTGTACGCGCGGATGAATTTCTGTCCACGTGACAGGTGGTGCTGCCTCCTACGCCGCCCGTGAGATTTCGGGAAAGTCGCGAGCTGTGTATTCCAAACCCCTTTGCCCCCGCTCCTCCTCCCAGCCACCCGCCTCTAAACCACTCCCACCTCAAAAAACTTTCGGAAAAGGGGGCGTGGATGAAGAGAAGAGAGACAGGAAGAGGAAAGGAAGGACGGGTGAACGGGGACAAAAAAATATCCCAGAAGTCCCTCACATTTTCCTGTCTCTCCCGGAGGCTTCTGGCGCCCAGTGGAACGCCGAATATGGACGAACGCTTTAGGTCAGGAATGTCAAATTGTCAGACCGCGGACCGCATGCGGTCCTTGCTGTTGCCCGGGTGTTACTTTCTGTCTTAACTAAGTCGTTCGAGTTTTAATATAAACACTTTATTTTTGTGAAAAGACGGCAATATATTTTTCGCAGTCATTGCGGTAGAACAGAATGTGTTTTCTAAATTATTATTTTATAGGCAAAACAGATGTCCAATCGTCTAGCCGTTTTGGTGCTAACAAATACTTCGGCGGACCGCACTGGAAGTTTCCTAATCTTCGGCGACCCAGATTAGAGTTTAAATCGGAAATTATCTAGAGTTATGAGGTGTCATATAAGCGAAAATCTAGTCTAAATGAGTTTCATGGGATTAACAATTTAAAATTAAAGGTTTTATTATATTATTTTTATCAAAAATATGAATCGCGTGTTAAAGTTTACGGATCGCATCTTCATAATAGCACCGCGGGCCATATAAAATGTTGTTGTGGGCCTCATTCGGTCTGCGGGGCGAAGGTTGCCCACATCTGTTCTAGATAAAGTCTATTTTGCCAGCTTTTGTTCCTCATTGAACGATTTGATAATAATGCGACTCTTCAATAACATTCATCGCCTCAATGCGGCCCGGATTCCTCTTCGAGTATGACATGACAAGGTTCTTGAATTACCGCGAACGATCGGTTGAACGCGTGTGTAGGATTTATCCTTCTCTACAAAGACGCATAACTCTTATCTCGCCGAGGTCTTAGTGTCCAAAAGGAATAAGAAGAGGATATTTCGAGATTAAAAAAAAAAGGAGAATGTGCGGTGAAGAGGAGAAGATATGAAGGAGAAGTAAATCATCATTCTTTTGCCCTCCTCCCTCTTTCTCTCTCTCTCCCCCTCAAAATATAAGTCGAATATATAGAGTGGAGAGTAAAAAGGGATATGAGTAAACGGATGATGAATTGTTTAGCCGACCCAAAATCGCATTAAAGGCAAAAGGAAGGGGAGTACAAAAAGAAGAAAGTCTTCTAGGTTTCCGGGATAAACCGATGAAATTATTTAAGCGGCCCTGTGTTTCAAATCCGCTCTATAAAGGATTATCGGAATGTCATTAACGGAAGGAATTAAGCGGCCGCGCGAAAACAGATAAAGACGCATCCGACGAATTTAAAAAGTGCATCGAATGTAATGCGTATCAAGTTCCGCTAAAGACGCTTTTATTTTAAACGCTCTTCGTCCGATTAATAGGGAAATTTAAGGGGACGTTAACGTTTTTAAGCTACGCAAACACGGTCGTAAATAAAAAAAATAGATACACAGCAAAAGAGGAGATGGGATTTTTGGTCGCCGTTCGGAGTTTTTGGTTGGTCGGTTCCTATTACGATCCTCGAAAAACATCATTAATAATGAAGGGGGAAATTCTTTCGAAAACTACCATTAATTTTATTCCCTCGAGATAAATTTTCCATTAAATGGGAACGAAAATGTTTTTTGAGGTTGCGGTGATTTCTTCCTTGTTTGCCTGTTTCTACAATAGACGGATAACGTTTGATCGCTTAGGGCATCCTAAGACCTCGGCTAAATTTATTTTCATCGACTAAAATTCATTATACAATAAACTCCCACTTATCCGGCGCTCATGCAACCGGAATTCTCAAGCAACCTGCATCTCCTGCCACTCGATTTTTTTTACATCTTGTTCGGAATTTTACCGCCAAAATTGGCGTTTTCGGCAGTCGCAATACGTAATTGTAGATGTTTCTTGGACTCGGTGTTAATAATAATATACTTCGCACACCCCTTTTAAATGCCTTCTAAAACTCCAATATGCACTAAAGGTGACAAAAGGAAACGGGTTATGCTAACCTTAACCAAGCAACTTGATATAATAAAACGTTTAGAGAAAGGTGAGAACCGCGATGAAGGAGTTCAATGTCGTTTTTTTTTGACTATTTATGACATTAAGACACAGAAATCACAGTTAATAAAATTCATTACGTCTTATGAGACAACTAGAGGAATTGAATATCGGCGCACTCTTCGTAAGCCGAAACTTTAGCAGTTGGATGTTGCTATTTATGAATGGTTTTCTATAAAGCGTTCGGAGGAAGTACCTTTTTCTGGACTAATGTTGATTGAAAAGGCTAAAGATTTTTATAAACAAATGGAGACTAGTGAAGCGTGTGCATTTTCAGATTGATGGCTATCACGTGTTTTAAGATTATGCATAGGATCAGACGTCTAGATGTTTCTGGTAATAAAATATCGGCTATTTTTTATGGTGCCATGATTGTATGTCACTATTTGCTTCTATTTTGTTTAATATCAATTTGCCTCTAGAATTTTTGCTAATACATTGTGTTGGGAGTGGATAATTTTTCTCCTTCTCTCGGACAAGGAAACCATATTTTTGGTAGGCAAATCCTAATGGTTGGACTATGTTAACCCTTATCTCCAGTTATTATTAGAACAAAAGAGAAGATAATAGCAATGGGTATACGAGAAACTCCGCAGGATGTAATGTAGTTAGTAAATATTAAAACATTGCAGTTAAACGTGTTGAATACTTGTATATTTGAATTTCATTACTTCCCCGAATGCCAAGAAATTATTTAAGAATAACGGTGAGTAGATTACCTTGTCTACAGGTTAGCAACTCCAAGGTGAATGTGCAGTTCTGCGTCTCTTTCTTATTTTGGTATCCAAATGCTTTATTGAGGTCTATCCAATAAAACTCTCAAGCAACCGAATATTCACTTAACCGGAAAACCCAATTTCACGGGCATTCCGGATAACTGGGAGTTTACTGCATATGTAGTTATTAACAACTTGAAAACGGCGCTCATGCAAAATAAACCAATTTCACAATAAAATATTATTGTATACATATTTAAGCAAAAATGCATTTAAATAAATTCATACATGTGCTCACCTGCAGTTTCTGTGATTTTTCATAGCCGTGAATAACTACAATTTCGAGCACCGTTTAAAGGGTATTATTCATTAGACGATAGAATATATGGGGATTTATTCATCAAATATCCTGCGTTATTCAATATCCAATTTGGTAATCAGTAATAATTGATAGCATCTACTAATAAATAAAAATGTAATATTTACTAAAAAATTAAATATTTATATTAGAATATCTCGTTCGCATATATTTAGCAGTATTATTTCAGTTACACGAATATAACTTCAGGGCATAATTTTAATTTTTGTGTGATGTGATTGAATTCACAATGCATTAAAGATACAGCTGGAACCAGCAGTAGAATTGTACCGTCATAATTATTCATTGTATTAAATAAATATATACAAATTTTGGTATATGTTTCTACTAACTCGTCTGTGGAACTTTTATATTTGTCTAAGAATAATTATAAAAGTTCCAAAAACCTAAGCTATCGTTTTAGTTCGTTATTATTTCACCCTTCGTGAGTTATATTAAATTCCTTTGCTATTAAGCGTCTTTGCCTTGTAAAAATGAAAGCTTCTCCCTTAAAGTACATTCCATTGCTGTTAAACGTCTATAAAATCGAAAATCGAGCTTAATAAACCATAAAAAATTCTACATCACGGCAATAATTTTCCCATAAATATTTACTGGCGACAGCTCAAGCATGTTTCGAGACGTTTTTTTGCGACCAACTTTCACTTATTAATCACGTACTTCCAGAAAAACTCGGAAAAACATAAATCGCTCAGAGTTTCCAATTAACAGACGATAAAGTGCTAGGTTATAATTTAATATTTCATTGCAGATTCTAACGCGCAGAAACATTTTTCTTAATTGCTTTGGCTTTAAATATAAATCCAGTATCTCGGTCGCGTAGTTTCCTCCATTCCGTTCTCGTTCCCATCTCTTGCTTTTTCCCGTCGAACTTAACGACATTCCTATTTCCTTTCCCACCGTCCTTTTTCCTTCTTCTTCTTCTCCTCTTCTTCTTCCTTACCTTTCGTTTTGATCTCCGTGGACTTGTTTCCATCTAAGGAAAAAATTTTTTTGCGCCGTCCCAATGGTGTCTGCCTGTCCCTTTCCGATAGCAAGGCAAAAAAACCTTTCGCTTTTCCGAACGAAATTTTTTTGCGGACGCGTTACGCGGATTAATAAAATTTGTATTCAGCTAGACAACGGTCGGTAATCCCAATGGTAAACAACAGGGTGACGACGTGAGGATTTTAGTGGCAGTAACGTTTTACTCCTTAACTTTTATAGGAAACGCCCATATATTCTCTTTGCTTCTTTAAGCGCTCTTCCTTCACATTGTTATGGCAATGATAATCGCTTAGCCTTGAAAGGATGGCGTTTTACCGTTTGGAAATAGTTCTCTTCGGAAAAAGTTTTTTTTTTACCTTTTAACAAATATTTTTATTTATTGTTTAGAAAAACATCCAGGCAATGCCATAAAAAAATTAATCGTGGCGCTGAGTCACTTCTAAAGCAAAAGAAATTATAAATTTTAAAATATCTGGAAGTGCACATATGATTCACTGACGAGGCCGATATTCGGCGGAGCTTCGTAATAGGGGAATGAGTGTAATTTTCGCGGAAACGAAAAAAATTTTATCCCTGTTTATTAAAACGATCGGGTAAACTGACGACAGCGATCGCTCCTCGAAACCGGCGGTGCGTTATTTTTATGTGGAAATGTTACAAAGTTTTAATAAACAGATTAAATTAGTTTCGTGCAAATTAGGCTCATTCCCATACCTAGAAATACTTTAGGAATTTGACAAACCTGACTTAATCTCTATCTTTTGTTGATTTAATTACATTTTCATTTTTTCATTTTTCTTTCCATATATCTACTATGTATTTTCCTCATACGGTTATTATCGTTTCACCCTTTCCTCATCCTCATCTCATTACCACCTGCTCGTCTTTATCTTTCATCGCTTCCCTCTCCGTACATTCTATTTGGTATCACACGTACTTTTGGCACACCTTTCATTCCTCCTTCAAATCAACGGGTGTTTTTCTTCTAATTTTATCCTATCTCGGTTTTCCTCAGGGAACGTACTCATACCCTCGTGCTAATTACGCTACCTCATCTAGTTATGCGTCAATAATTAATCGCATTCGCAAATAAGTAATCGCATTCGCAAATAAGTAATCCGTTTCAACTCAGGCCCCCGCGTTGACGTTGGTACACACAATTCGGATGGATAACACGGTACCTCAATTTCGCCCGAATTAAATTCCGCTGTCCTTCTCCCTTACATCCCTTCCATCATTAACCTTTCCGTGTAATCATTTCTTCAGCCCGTAATTACTACTTGTTGCTTACCATTTTCCCAAACTCCTTTCCCTCGGGCAATCTTTTTTTTCTTCGGCATTCGGGTCCTTTTTCCTTCCACCTTAATCCCGTCTTACCCTTTCAAAACCGTACCCTCATTCCTTTCCATACTCCCAAACGAACAACTTTCGCCTCGTCCAATCCTCTCTCTAAACCTCTCTCTCTCTCTTTTCTCCTCTCTTCTCCCAATCCTCTCTCTTGTATCATTCCCTCTGACCTTTCCCTACCTCCCAACGTTTCCGACGACTTTTTCATATCGATCTTTTCATCTCCCCTCTTTTCTCTCTCAGATCTACCCCTATCTCCTTTTCCCTTCCATCCTTCGAATTCCATGCACCGAACCATTTTTTTTACTCGCACGACACTCATATCCTCTCTCATTAACTTTTTACGCGTCTCTCTCTTTCATCTCTTACAGCTTTAACTGCCATTCCTTAATAGTATATTCTCACGATGTCCCTCATCTGAAATGTTTTTCCATCCTCGTGCCATCATCTCCCCGGGACGATTCGAAAGGTTCCATATCCCTTCCTTTCCTATCAATCGCTTTACCCTTCTCCTCCCATTGGAACATATAGTAAAAAAAAATATAACAGTTATCCCTTATATACCACGATAACCACCATATTTGATTACTCTCTCCATGGTCGTCGTAACAGAGCAAAAAAACGCCCTTCGGGGTATTTAAATGGATATTTTTACGTCCGTCCGTCGATGTTAGAAGGTTTTAGACGGTCGGATGGAAGAAGAACAAAGGAGACTGTTGAAGCTAATGGTAGAGAGTCTCTTCCATGTTTGTCGGTTTCTTACCCGACCGACTAGGACCTAGCTTAGTGCACGGAGATAGAGAGAACGAGACCCGGATCGCGTTCTCTCCTGTCGATTGAAATACACGCGAGAGAAGACTGAAAAATCGTACGCGAATTACATTAGTGTAACCGTTCGCGTAAAGCTTTTTTTTTATCGGAGGGGAAAAAGTAAGAGAATTACGGCGTCCCGATGAATGAGAGCTGGATTTAAAAAAAAAAAATACGCTTCTTCTACTATACCGTAAAGCCACTCTTTCCATCGCCGCCCCCAGCTCTCATCCCCTTTCCCACCCCTCCCGCCCCCCCCTCCCTCCCATCCTTCCCGTCACTAAAATGCCTAACCCACCCCTCCCAAACAACTATACTCCCCAACACTTCTTCTCCTCCCCCCCCTCCCCCTCCCCCCCTTCCAAAACCCACATCCTTATTTGTGGGAAATTGGCTAGGAAAGGAGAAGGGCGTTTAGAGAGAAAGAGAGGGTGAAAGAGTTAGAGTGAGAGAGAGGGAAGAGGAGGTGAGGGGAGGGAAGTAGCGTGTCCTGAATGAGACCGGCGGTTGTCTGGTGACAGCGATGGAGAGAGAGAGAGAGAGAGGAGGGGAGGGAGGGAGGAGAGGGGTTGGGGGAGAAGGAGAGGGGGAAGGGGTAGAGGAAGTTTAGGAATGATATGGAGTGAGGGCAGGCGCACCAAATGGCGGTTTGTGCGTTGATGTGTCGCCCCCTGGGAAAAGGCAAAAAGTCACCCGTTTCGGAACGAGAGCGAGAGAGAAAGAGGGAAAGATTGGGCAGCTGGAGAAAAGAGAAAAGGGAATGGAGTGAAAGGAATTGGAATAAGTACAAATGGAGAGAAGCGAAAAATGATGATTAGAAAGTAACTATACGTATGTATGGGGGGGGGAATAATATAAAGAAATGGGGAGAAGGAAGGAGAAAGGAGATTAAAGAAGAGGAAAAAAAGGCGTAAAGGAGAGAGAGAACGTAAAAGGCATATGGGAGAAAGGGGAGGGACGAAATGAACAGCGGGGAATAGAAAGAGGGAGATTAAAATGAGGGGAAAAGCACGTAAATGGGCTAAAGGGGAATACGGGGAAAAGGGGAGAGAAGCAGTGAGTAGAGGGAAAGGGAAGGTCAGAAATGCGAAAAGAGAAAGGACGGAGTAGAGATTAGAAGAGGGGACAAGTGGTCGGGAG
Source organism: Uropetala carovei (assembly GCA_036926305.1). Classification (NCBI taxonomy): domain Eukaryota; kingdom Metazoa; phylum Arthropoda; class Insecta; order Odonata; family Petaluridae; genus Uropetala; species Uropetala carovei. Next base: position 8,403,191 of record JAXCHB010000169.1, read on the forward strand.
GAAAGAATAGAGAATCAGGAGTGAAGTTGTGCGGCGAGAAATTAGGCAAGTGAGAGGTGGGGAGGGAGGGGGAAGAAGCTTTTAGAAGGGGCAAAGAGATGAGAAAGAAAGTGGTCGGAAAGTGGTTGGAGTAAATGCCGGAGTATTTGACACACAACGTCTCCCAGGAAGGCATAAAAAAAGTTGGAAAAAGCGATTCGGCTACGAAGCAGCCGTCGTCAGTGAGGATTCACCGATAACAGAGGCTAGAAACACCGCTGATGATTGCTGCTTTGTAGCCGAGGTGGGCATCTGGTTTTTACAGTCACAGCTTGTCAGTATGATTTTAAACATTAGGCGTACGCCATAATTCTTTTCTGAGCTTAACCAATTGCAGCATATTACTTTCTCATATGCGAAGTACACAGAGAAAGTAATAGTAATAAGTACAGTAATCGATCGAGGAAAAACACGACATCGAGATTTTGATGAGTAAGCACGATTTACGTGATCCAGAGTCCGAAAATTTTGGATTTTGTTATTCCGCCTTTCTGTACCCCGCCGTTTTCGCGCAGGAATTAACAAATAAGGAGTACATTAAATCTTAATAAATTTCCTACTTGAATGTGATATCCCCTGGAATAAAAGATTTGTTGAAATGAACGATGTCGCGAAACAATTAAGTCTTCTTGTCGATTGTCATATATTCAACTCACTCGAAAATGAATGATAGGATTTAAATCAAAATTCATGGAGTTATAGAGCATGATGTCTTAAACCATACTTGAAAAGCCACGTGTCTGAAGATATAACTGCAAAGCCTCCAGTGACATTGAAATACATCGAATTTTACTCCAAGCTAAGGCCTAGCTTTAGATTCAAAAATGTAACCAGTGACGTCAATGTACGAACTAAAGGTGTGCAGATAACAGACAGTTTGTGCGATGTATAGGGTGTCCCATGTCCCTATGTCTTATTATTGAGCGGCAAAGAAAATAGTGTTATATTTGTGATCAGAGTCGGCCAAGCACTGAAACCTTTTACACCATGTTTTATTTCACTTACCATGCGATACAATCGTACAATTACACCGATTAACATGGAGTTCAACAAAATGACGGCCTCTTCAGTGGATTTTATATTAGATATATTTATCGCTATATTTATTATTTTAAGTATAGTTTATATAGTCATCACGGTTTTGCATCATAATAACGAGCATCAGTATGGGTATCTCGCAAGTCTCATTACTCCCGGCTGTAGTGAGCTGCAATTGTAATTTGGTGCGTTTTTCTTCCTCTCTTCAGGGTAAATATGAAACGATTTTATTTTTAATTTAGGAGTGTATGTTATCTATGCTGCTGTATATTGACAAGTGGAGGTGAAGGAACTTTTGCCCCGATTTTTTTATTTTATGTTAGCTCATAAACAACACTTTACGGTCTTTTACAATGAGCGCGTAAATAATATCAAACAAGAGCGAATGAGACAGATTCGAACCGGCGGCGGCAATATCACAGACAGACAGACACGCTTGCCGCCCCTTATAGCCCCACGTTGTGCCTTATATTATTTGACTCAGAACTTTTTATCCTCCATTTATTTTCCCTTCCTAAAACTCATTTTTTTCTACTTCTAACATCTTTTCCTTTTTACCCTCACTGAACATCACCGCCATAAAACCTTTTTGGCTCCACAATTTTCAATCTATTATATCTACACACACAAACGCACGCGCGCGCACACACACACACTTTTTACTTTTCTCTCTCAATCGCCACTTCTCCCCTTCACTCTATCTCTCTCGTCAAACTCATCATCAGCGTTTTTTCCTTTTTCGACGGCTAAAAATTTATGACGCGTGACGATTTTTCTCAGGTCGATAAATTTCCTAAGGTATTCCGTAAATAGCAAAGATATTCGGTGCGTACGTTTCATTAAATTGGCGATTTCACAAAGGTCGAAAGAAACTGGATGCAAATAAATCCGATTTTTTTCTTTTGACGAAGTTATCGTCCGTTCATTTTATCAACCGTAAATTGGTGGAAAATACTGTTTGAATTAGTCTTTAAGTGAAGCTTCCAAGTACTGAGCTTCCCGGTTAAAAAGTTGTAGCTTTCAGCCGCAGTGACTTCATATGAAACTTCCTAGGTTTTCCTATTATATTACTATTTGAGTAATATTAGTTTAAAATTTAAAATTTATTTATTTTGTAATGTATTGGTCATTTTATTTTCAGTGATATTTTTCACCATTCATTGTATTATTCATTTATTGATGTGTGTCAAATATATCCGAAAAGAATATTAAATTCTCAAAGGCCGAAGAATTATACTGCGAATACATCGCGGACCATCCTTACTCCTAATTATGTACTACATTGGACTCGAAAACATTTCTCTGTGGTGAGTAAAGATGCATTAGAATTGATTTTTTTTATTTTGTTTCTAGCAATCATAAAAACTTGATTAAAAAATAAAAAGTCCGTAAAAACCATTGGGTCGAAGGGATCGCGTACTCGACTTTGACGTAGTATGCCGTATAAGGTTGGTAGTAGCGCCGCCACCAAACTCTGCGTTATAGCAGGGAAGCATTATCTAGTACCGCGGTTACTGACACTGAATAAGCATTCATTGACGAGAGAAAAGCATAAATACATGCGTAAGATATACACGCTCTCCAACATATTGTTCATGATAAATGGTATTAAACGCTTTTTACGTAGTAGGAAAAAGAATGTACATGAGTTTTTACGTGCACATGAATATGGCAGGGATTGTCAATTCATTAAGAAACGTAATTTATATCCGGGTTTTTATTAGAAATTTCACGAAAAAACATTAAGCCGCCAGCTGAATCGTAAACCTAGACAAAATATCAGCGCGAAATTGGCCGAGTAATGCCTTCCGCGAATCTAAAACGCCGAGGACCGACTCATATCTAGCTGTACAACTATGGTTTTGAAAAAAAAATCGTCTCGGCAGGGTTTATTGCCATCAAATGGCTACGCGGGGGCGTAGGCAATTGAGGAGCTCCGAGGGCAAGGGAGGCATCGGCCATCAAAGGATAGCAGCAGCTGACCCGTTTAAGAGACGGAGGAGAAGGTTCTTTTAGCAATCGGGTCACGACCTCAGCACGCGACACATTGGTCAGCAGAAGGGAGTAGGAGAGGGAGGTGAGATAGGGGAAGTGAGGGGAGGGTAGGAGGTGGAGAGAGTACATATATGATAAAGGAGGAACTGAGGAAGGGGAAGGAGACTGAGAAGGGTGAGGTATAATATTAAGAGGGTGGGAGAGAGGGCAGAGGTTGGGGGAATGCTGGAGAAGAAGACTGGGTCGTGAGGATAAGAGCCAGCATGGGGAAGGAACTGGGGGAGAGGAGAGAAATTAAACAAGGAGGTTAGGGGAAGGGAGGGGGAGAGGGCAGGGGGAGGGGCTGTTGGAGGGAGTTCGCTTGGATGGAGATTTGTAGTGGGAGATGGAAGAGTGCTAGAATGCTCGAAGGGAAGGAAGGGTAAGGGGGAGGCTGTGATGGGCAGCGTGGGGTGGTAAAGTGGAGTGTTTGCAGGAGCATACAATAGGGTTGAGTTGGACGTGTAGGTATGCGATGATAGATGCGAGGAGCATAAGGGAACAGACGTGGGAGGGTGGGACGAAAAGGAAGTGGCTTCGGAATGGAAATAATAAGAGAGATGGGCTTTATATATATCCAACTTCATCATGGTGTTTTCTACTGCTGGATAAATTATCATGAAGACGACATTTTGTTCGCACCGTTAAATTAATCCAATATTTATTACGATATGTAAATAATAAATAATATATACATACATTAATACATACAAAAAATGTGCATAACTCGATAACTCGTATTTTCAATGAGTCTAAGTATACATTTTGCACGCGCCTGGTCTTATAAATTAAAATGAATGTCTATAACTCTAAATTTTGACAATTCTAGCTTTTTTGTTTTCCCTCGAGTTTCTAGATATCAATGTTCGATTTCGTAATTGTACATGCACACACACTATATATCTATATACATACAGACATGTGCGTACACGCACTCACATATCTGAAGGTAAAGATTTCGAAATGGAAGTGGACAGGCCATGGTGCAAGAAGACACGATCTGTATAGGACGTCAGAGATAATCGAATGGATCCCACGAGATGTCAAGAGACCGAATAGAGAAAAAAAGGAGTCCCAGGGATTCGAGGAAATTTATCGCAGTAGCTTGTAAGATGGAAGTATATGAGAGCGGGAATTGGAAAATATCTGGTGAGGACAGATATCCACGCCAATGATCTGAATATTCAAATTAAAAAAGTAAGGAAAAAATGTGCGCATAATATCCAAGGAAATAAGTACGTACAATACCATTCAGAGATAAAAACTTCGAGTCAAAATTGCGAGAAAATACTCAGATTTTTCATTCTTAAAAAAAGGATGACCAAACACTAACATTGCCATAAATGAATACATTAATGTTTTGACTATTTAAATAATTGTTTTTTCCGATATAAAAATATGGAATTTTTCTTCAATAAGGAAGAATTGATCTCAGGATCGAACAATTAACAGTAGCGCATGTATTTTCACAGATAATAAATTTTCATAACGTCTTCTTTGCTCTTGATTAATTTTAAATTGCTGCAAAACTCTCATACTCCAAATAACGCCAAATACGAAATATTAATCACGGTATATGAATCCGACTGAAAATAGTACCACGCGATTTAAAGCTGCGCGTTTAATTTGAACGGTTTTAATTAAAAATGAATTTCGTAGAAGTCGCTCGAAATCCCTCCGTCTTTCGACAGATCCTAACAAGTAATTATTAATTTCGGCTCATTTCCCTCCTTCTTTTGAATCCTTCATAACCCACATTTCTTCTCGGATGATTAAATCATCGCTTATCTCCTTGATCCTCTTCCTCTTTCTCCTATCTTTCATCTTCCCGAAGCTTGAAGCACCTGCCACTACATCTCCAACTTCAGAAATTTATTACGCTTTTTCTCAACGCAATATTCAACGCTTCATCTTATTCACTTAACAGCCGATTTTCTACGTTTTCCTCCACGCTGTGAACGGTTATTTTTCTCGCCCCTCCCCCAGACCCCCCTCCCCGTTCCGGATTTTCAGCTAATTGTTAAAATTTGTGATTAATTCTTTTCGATTAACTGGTTTATCGCTGTATCATCACTCATCCTCCCTATTAAAATTTCCTATAATATTCTTACTTGGCAACTTTTCTTCCATTGTGCCATAAATATTGAAATTATTCTTGTCGCCATGGGTGTCCGTGACGTTTATAATTCAAGGTAACTGTGAATTAGTTACTTTTTACTTTATAATCAATCGCTGAACCTAATGAGAATTTTAAATCTTCAATCAGTTTTGCTTGAGAACTAATGTACTCCGATTTTAAGTCTAAGAAACTAGGGTGAACCTCGATGCCTGGTAAGTATATTCCTATCTGATATCTAATCAAGGTCATGCAGCATAGTAATCCGCATCCTTTCCTAAAAGAACTGATCTGGTCTCTACTGGAAAGGCCTTTTTCTTACCTTCAGATGAGCATACACAATACAAAAACCATATACAGGTCAAATCCTACATTAATTAACTAATAAATAATAAAATATCGGTATTACGTTTATTTTTATGAGAGTTTTTTAAAAAAATTATTGAAACTTTCGATTACCTACAATTCGCTAAACACTGGAACGTATTGCTATCTATCCTAATTCATTCTCATTACATCGTCTTTTCTATCAGTCATCCGGAAAAAAACTTTGATGTGTACCTCAAGTTATACAGAAAACCTCTCTGATATTTTCATTGGATTTCTTGTCATTTTATCAATTCCTATCCGCTTAATTTTATTTTATAACTACATTATACTACACTACTATCAGGGAGTGTATACACTGTAATGCATATGCAATTTTTTAATTTTCGCTACGATATAATATAGATAAATTAATGAATATCGGTCAATAGAAATAAATTAATTATAAAATTTATATTAAAAACAGTCTCCTCCAAAAAATTTGATATAATGCAATACTACTTTGGTAAGAAAACCTAGGCACAAAAAACTGGTTTCAAAATAACTACAAAGTATACACGCATTTCATATTTATTTTTAAGCCCTAAAATTGGAAAAAGAAACCGATAAGACAAGCGTCGTACATTAAAAATTAATAACAAATCCAGGTTTTGAAATAGGCAAATAAGGGATACCAAGAACAAAGTAAGAGTAAAAATTACGTGATATCATATTCAACTTTTAGTGATCTGAATTGGAAAAAAAAGTAGAAAATTGAAATTGCTAGTGAGAAAGATTTAATTTTGATACATATACTGTTCCAGCCCATTAGATCAAAACTAAATATATACATAATAAACAAATAAATAAATAAATATACATATATATATAATAATATATATACATAATCTGCTGCGTTTATAAATTCTTACTGCGTCCGCCAATTCCTCCCACGATATACATCCGCCGAAATAGCTCAGTTGGGAGAGCGTTAGACTGAAGATCTAAAGGTCCCTGGTTCAATCCCGGGTTTCGGCAAGGAATTTTTCTTCCGTTACGTTTACAACTTTCATTGTGTGCGTCAAGTCCTCCTTCGATATCCATCTGCCGAAATAGCTCAGTTGGGAGAGCGTTAGACTGAAGATCTAAAGATCCCTGGTTCAATCCCGGGTTTCGGCAAGGAATTTTTCTTCCGTTACGTTTACAACTTTCATTGTGTGCGTCAAGTCCTCCTTCGATATCCATCTGCCGAAATAGCTCAGTTGGGAGAGCGTTAGACTGAAGATCTAAACGTCCCTAGTTCAATCCCGGCTTTCGGCAAGGAATTTTTTTTTCCGTTACGTTTACAACTTTCATTGTGTGCGTCAAGTCCTCCTTCGATATCCATCTGCCGAAATAGCTCAGTTGGGAGAGCGTTAGACTGAAGATCTAAAGGTCCCTGGTTCAATCCCGGGTTTCGGCAAGGAATTTTTTTTTCCGTTACGTTTACAACTTTCATTGTGTGCGTCAAGTCCTCCTTCGATATCCATCTGCCGAAATAGCTCAGTTGGGAGAGCGTTAGACTGAAGATCTAAAGGTCCCTGGTTCAATCCGGGTTTCGGCAAGGAATTTTTCTTCCGTTACGTTTACAACTTTCATTGTGTGCGTCAAGCCCTCCTTCGATATCCATCTGCCGAAATAGCTCAGTTGGGAGAGCGTTAGACTGAAGATCTAAAGGTCCCTGGTTCAATCCCGGGTTTCGGCAAGGAATTTTTTTTTCCGTTACGTTTACAACTTTCATTGTGTGCGTCAAGTCCTCCTTCGATATCCATCTGCCGAAATAGCTCAGTTGGGAGAGCGTTAGACTGAAGATCTAAAGGTCCCTGGTTCAATCCCGGGTTTCGGCAAGGAATTTTTCTTCCGTTACGTTTACAACTTTCATTGTGTGCGTCAAGTCCTCCTTCGATATCCATCTGCCGAAATAGCTCAGTTGGGAGAGCGTTAGACTGAAGATCTAAAGGTCCCTTGTTCAATCCCGGGTTTCGGCAAGGAATTTTTTTTTCCGTTACGTTTACAACTTTCATTGTGTGCGTCAAGTCCTCCTTCGATATCGATCTGCCGAAATAGCTCAGTTGGGAGAGCGTTAGACTGAAGATCTAAAGGTCCCTGGTTCAAACCCGGGTTTCGGCAAAGAATTTTTTTTCCGTTACGTTTACAACTTTCATTGTGTGCGCCAAGTCCTCCTTCGATATCCATCTGCCGAAATAGCTCAGTTGGGAGAGCGTTAGACTGAAGATCTAAAGGTCCCTGTTTCAATCCCGGGTTTCGGCAAGGAATTTTTTTTTCCGTTACGTTTACAACTTTCATTGTGTGCGTCAAGTCTTCCTTCGATATCCATCTGCCGAAATAGCTCAGTTGGGAGAGCGTTAGACTGAAGATCTAAAGGTCCCTGGTTCAATCCCGGGTTTCGGCAAGGAATTTTTTTTCCCGTTACGTTTACAACTTTCATTGTGTGCGTCAAGTCCTCCTTCGATATCCATCTGCCGAAATAGCTCAGTTGGGAGAGCGTTAGACTGAAGATCTAAAGATCCCTGGTTCAATCCCGGGTTTCGGCAAGGAATTTTTCTTCCGTTACGTTTACAACTTTCATTGTGTGCGTCAAGTCCTCCTTCGATATCCATCTGCCGAAATAGCTCAGTTGGGAGAGCGTTAGACTGAAGATCTAAACGTCCCTAGTTCAATCCCGGCTTTCGGCAAGGAATTTTTTTTTCCGTTACGTTTACAACTTTCATTGTGTGCGTCAAGTCCTCCTTCGATATCCATCTGCCGAAATAGCTCAGTTGGGAGAGCGTTAGACTGAAGATCTAAAGGTCCCTGGTTCAATCCCGGGTTTCGGCAAGGAATTTTTTTTTCCGTTACGTTTACAACTTTCATTGTGTGCGTCAAGTCCTCCTTCGATATCCATCTGCCGAAATAGCTCAGTTGGGAGAGCGTTAGACTGAAGATCTAAAGGTCCCTGGTTCAATCCGGGTTTCGGCAAGGAATTTTTCTTCCGTTACGTTTACAACTTTCATTGTGTGCGTCAAGCCCTCCTTCGATATCCATCTGCCGAAATAGCTCAGTTGGGAGAGCGTTAGACTGAAGATCTAAAGGTCCCTGGTTCAATCCCGGGTTTCGGCAAGGAATTTTTTTTTCCGTTACGTTTACAACTTTCATTGTGTGCGTCAAGTCCTCCTTCGATATCCATCTGCCGAAATAGCTCAGTTGGGAGAGCGTTAGACTGAAGATCTAAAGGTCCCTGGTTCAATCCCGGGTTTCGGCAAGGAATTTTTCTTCCGTTACGTTTACAACTTTCATTGTGTGCGTCAAGTCCTCCTTCGATATCCATCTGCCGAAATAGCTCAGTTGGGAGAGCGTTAGACTGAAGATCTAAAGGTCCCTTGTTCAATCCCGGGTTTCGGCAAGGAATTTTTTTTTCCGTTACGTTTACAACTTTCATTGTGTGCGTCAAGTCCTCCTTCGATATCGATCTGCCGAAATAGCTCAGTTGGGAGAGCGTTAGACTGAAGATCTAAAGGTCCCTGGTTCAAACCCGGGTTTCGGCAAAGAATTTTTTTTCCGTTACGTTTACAACTTTCATTGTGTGCGCCAAGTCCTCCTTCGATATCCATCTGCCGAAATAGCTCAGTTGGGAGAGCGTTAGACTGAAGATCTAAAGGTCCCTGTTTCAATCCCGGGTTTCGGCAAGGAATTTTTTTTTCCGTTACGTTTACAACTTTCATTGTGTGCGTCAAGTCTTCCTTCGATATCCATCTGCCGAAATAGCTCAGTTGGGAGAGCGTTAGACTGAAGATCTAAAGGTCCCTGGTTCAATCCCGGGTTTCGGCAAGGAATTTTTCTTCCGTTACGTTTACAACTTTCATTGTGTGCGTCAAGTCCTCCTTCGATATCCATCTGCCGAAATAGCTCAGTTGGGAGAGCGTTAGACTGAAGATCTAAAGGTCCCTTGTTCAATCCCGGGTTTCGGCAAGGAATTTTTTTTTCCGTTACGTTTACAACTTTCATTGTGTGCGTCAAGTCCTCCTTCGATATCGATCTGCCGAAATAGCTCAGTTGGGAGAGCGTTAGACTGAAGATCTAAAGGTCCCTGGTTCAAACCCGGGTTTCGGCAAAGAATTTTTTTTCCGTTACGTTTACAACTTTCATTGTGTGCGCCAAGTCCTCCTTCGATATCCATCTGCCGAAATAGCTCAGTTGGGAGAGCGTTAGACTGAAGATCTAAAGGTCCCTGTTTCAATCCCGGGTTTCGGCAAGGAATTTTTTTTTCCGTTACGTTTACAACTTTCATTGTGTGCGTCAAGTCTTCCTTCGATATCCATCTGCCGAAATAGCTCAGTTGGGAGAGCGTTAGACTGAAGATCTAAAGGTCCCTGGTTCAATCCCGGGTTTCGGCAAGGAATTTTTTTTCCCGTTACGTTTACAACTTTCATTGTGTGCGTCAAGTCCTCCTTCGATATCCATCTGCCGAAATAGCTCAGTTGGGAGAGCGTTAGACTGAAGATCTAAAGATCCCTGGTTCAATCCCGGGTTTCGGCAAGGAATTTTTCTTCCGTTACGTTTACAACTTTCATTGTGTGCGTCAAGTCCTCCTTCGATATCCATCTGCCGAAATAGCTCAGTTGGGAGAGCGTTAGACTGAAGATCTAAACGTCCCTAGTTCAATCCCGGCTTTCGGCAAGGAATTTTTTTTTCCGTTACGTTTACAACTTTCATTGTGTGCGTCAAGTCCTCCTTCGATATCCATCTGCCGAAATAGCTCAGTTGGGAGAGCGTTAGACTGAAGATCTAAAGGTCCCTGGTTCAATCCCGGGTTTCGGCAAGGAATTTTTTTTTCCGTTACGTTTACAACTTTCATTGTGTGCGTCAAGTCCTCCTTCGATATCCATCTGCCGAAATAGCTCAGTTGGGAGAGCGTTAGACTGAAGATCTAAAGGTCCCTGGTTCAATCCGGGTTTCGGCAAGGAATTTTTCTTCCGTTACGTTTACAACTTTCATTGTGTGCGTCAAGCCCTCCTTCGATATCCATCTGCCGAAATAGCTCAGTTGGGAGAGCGTTAGACTGAAGATCTAAAGGTCCCTGGTTCAATCCCGGGTTTCGGCAAGGAATTTTTTTTTCCGTTACGTTTACAACTTTCATTGTGTGCGTCAAGTCCTCCTTCGATATCCATCTGCCGAAATAGCTCAGTTGGGAGAGCGTTAGACTGAAGATCTAAAGGTCCCTGGTTCAATCCCGGGTTTCGGCAAGGAATTTTTCTTCCGTTACGTTTACAACTTTCATTGTGTGCGTCAAGTCCTCCTTCGATATCCATCTGCCGAAATAGCTCAGTTGGGAGAGCGTTAGACTGAAGATCTAAAGGTCCCTTGTTCAATCCCGGGTTTCGGCAAGGAATTTTTTTTTCCGTTACGTTTACAACTTTCATTGTGTGCGTCAAGTCCTCCTTCGATATCGATCTGCCGAAATAGCTCAGTTGGGAGAGCGTTAGACTGAAGATCTAAAGGTCCCTGGTTCAAACCCGGGTTTCGGCAAAGAATTTTTTTTCCGTTACGTTTACAACTTTCATTGTGTGCGCCAAGTCCTCCTTCGATATCCATCTGCCGAAATAGCTCAGTTGGGAGAGCGTTAGACTGAAGATCTAAAGGTCCCTGTTTCAATCCCGGGTTTCGGCAAGGAATTTTTTTTTCCGTTACGTTTACAACTTTCATTGTGTGCGTCAAGTCTTCCTTCGATATCCATCTGCCGAAATAGCTCAGTTGGGAGAGCGTTAGACTGAAGATCTAAAGGTCCCTGGTTCAATCCCGGGTTTCGGCAAGGAATTTTTTTTCCCGTTACGTTTACAACTTTCATTGTGTGCGTCAAGTCCTCCTTCGATATCCATCTGCCGAAATAGCTCAGTTGGGAGAGCGTTAGACTGAAGATCTAAAGGTCCCTGGTTCAATCCCGGGTTTCGGCAAGGAATTTTTTTTTCCGTTACGTTTACAACTTTCATTGTGTGCGTCAAGTCCTCCTTCGATATCCATCTGCCGAAATAGCTCAGTTGGGAGAGCGTTAGACTGAAGATCTAAAGGTTCCTGGTTCAATCCCGGGTTTCGGCAAGGAATTTTTTTTCCCGTTAAGTTTACAACTTTCATTGTGTGCGTCAAGTCCTCCTTCGATATCCATCTGCCGAAATAGCTCAGTTGGGAGAGCGTTAGACTGAAGATCTAAAGGTCCCTGGTTCAATCCCGGGTTTCGGCAAGGAATTTTTCTTCCGTTACGTTTACAACTTTCATTGTGTGCGTCAAGTCCTCCTTCGATATCCATCTGCCGAAATAGCTCAGTTGGGAGAGCGTTAGACTGAAGATCTAAAGGTCCCTGGTTCAATCCCGGGTTTCGGCAAGGAATTTTTTTTCCGTTACGTTTACAACTTTCATTGTGTGCGTCAAGTCCTCCTTCGACATCCATCTGCCGAAATAGCTCAGTTGGGAGAGCGTTAGACTGAAGATCTAAAGGTCCCTGGTTCAATCCCGGGTTTCGGAAAGGAATTTTTTTTCCGTTATGTTTACAACTTTCATTGTGTGCGTCAAGTCCTCCTTCGATATCCATCTGCCGAAATAGCTCAGTTGGGAGAGCGTTAGACTGAAGATCTAAAGGTCCCTGGTTCAATCCCGGGTTTCGGCAAGGAATTTTTTTTTCCGTTACGTTTACAACTTTCATTGTGTGCGTCAAGTCCTCCTTCGATATCCATCTGCCGAAATAGATCAGTTGGGAGAGCGTTAGACTGAAGATCTAAAGGTCCCTGGTTCAATCCCGGGTTTCGGCAAGGAATTTTTTTTTCCGTTATGTTTACAACTTTCATTGTGTGCGTCAAGTCCTCCTTCGATATCCATCTGCCGAAATAGCTCAGTTGGGAGAGCGTTAGACTGAAGATCTAAAGGTCCCTGGTTCAATCCCGGGTTTCGGCAAGGAATTTTTTTTCCGTTACGTTTACAACTTTCATTGTGTGCGTCAAGTCCTCCTTCGACATCCATCTGCCGAAATAGCTCAGTTGGGAGAGCGTTAGACTGAAGATCTAAAGGTCCCTGGTTCAATCCCGGGTTTCGGCAAGGAATTTTTTTTCCGTTACGTTTACAACTTTCATTGTGTGCGTCAAGTCCTCCTTCGATATCCATCTGCCGAAATAGCTCAGTTGGGAGAGCGTTAGACTGAAGATCTAAAGGTCCCTTGTTCAATCCCGGGTTTCGGCAAGGAATTTTTTTTTCCGTTACGTTTACAACTTTCATTGTGTGCGTCAAGTCTTCCTTCGATATCCATCTGCCGAAATAGCTCAGTTGGGAGAGCGTTAGACTGAAGATCTAAAGGTCCCTGGTTCAATCCCGGGTTTCGGCAAGGAATTTTTTTTTCCGTTACGTTTACAACTTTCATTTTGTGCGTCAAGTCCTCCTTCGATATCCATCTGCCGAAATAGCTCAGTTGGGAGAGCGTTAGACTGAAATCTAAAGGTCCCTGGTTCAATCCCGGGTTTCGGCAAGGAATTTTTTTTTCCGTTACGTTTACAACTTTCATTTTGTGCGTCAAGTCCTCCTTCGATATCCATCTGCCGAAATAGCTCAGTTGGGAGAGCGTTAGACTGACGATCTAAAGGTCACTGGTTCAATCCAGGGTTTCGGCAAGGAATTATTTCTTCCGCTTCGTTAACAACTTTCATTGTGTACGTAAAGTCCGGAAGTTCGAAAGGTCTTTCCTTTATTGCTGTGTTTCGGCAAGAAATATTTTTTCTCTTCAGCGTTACTGAATTTCCTTGTAATCGTATGTCCTCCCGAATGTTCATTAGCGGGATATCATCTATATCATTATAATTACGATATGCTAATAATTGACAATTTACTTATTTGAAATAATAGTTCTTGTGCATATGTTAATATTTTTTCTTGAAATTGTAAATCATTGAAAATCATAATGTCTATGTAGGTTGGTGAATTCCTTCATTGCTATTTGATACATCCTTCGTAGAAATTTTCTTATCATTATTTAAAGGTAATTAATACATATATTTTATAGCAGCCTGAATGATGTCTTAATACTTTCATTTACTGGTAATTTATAAAATGATACTAATATGTAAGTAAATATACGCCTGTAATTTTATAAATATATAATCTATAATAATAATACACAGTTTTTGTCTGTACGGAGAATAGTTCTATCTATCAGCGCGTGCAGGCTTTTCCTTTTTGGAAATTAAAATTAGAAGGAATTAACCTATGATCTTCGGATCTGATCCATTTTGAAGAAAAAATTACAACGTTGCATTTAATACGAGATAGGTAGGGAGGAGAGGGATGGTACCGGAGGGGGAGAGAAGGGAGGGAGAAAGAGGGTGGGAAAGAGAGAAAGAGAGATGGAGGGAGGGAGGGAGGGAGGAAGAGAGAGGGAGGGAGACAGACAGACAGATAAACGACTTTATTGAGGGCGAAATTGAGACTATATAGTCCCTTCTTACATTTAAGAGAGAGACGGAGGGAGAGGGAGTGAGGGAGAGGGAGTGAGGGAGAGGGAGTGAGGGAGAGGGAGTGAGGGAGAGAGGGGAGGGAGGGGGAGAAGGGAAGGAGAGGGTGGAAGGGAGGGGGAGGGAGGGAGAGGGACTGTGTACTACCTTATTCTTGCAATGTTTATTTCTTACTCGATCGAAGTTTTAGATTCACTAAATCCGTTGAAATTCAACGGGAACTTCTGCTAGTATATTATATATGTAAATATTTGTAATTTAAAATTGTAGACAATGTAATTTCCTACAAGCTTTATTTGAAATGTTTTCATAAAATGTATTCTTTAAGAGATATTTCGATTATTTATCTGAATTTATGCTAAATACGTCGCTAAGTGATAACTTAGTTTGCGTGCTATGATAATAATTGTATAATGTCGATAACGATCCTTACGCTGCCAAGGGTAATTTTAATTGTGCATCCATATTATGTTATCCATAGGAGCGGCTAACAATTTTGTTTACTTTTTGCTTTTTCATTGCGAAAAATTATTCAATGTATTTTTCAATGTGAAAATTATTCAGCGTTTAAAAATTATCCACGGGTTCAATTGCAGGTAGTTATTCTTGAAGACACTTATGTCGAGAGCAGTCTTATTCATTACTCTGTATTGAGAAAGTCATGCGCTTAACGCATCAGATTCCTTTTTGTTCCCATTACTTTGTCCCACATACTTTTAACATATTTCCCTTGATAAGATAATGTACGACTCAAGCCACTTTTTAACCCTATATTTCTTAGGGGTAAGCGGTCCCAATATTTCCCTATACAGAAAGGTATGGAACATGCAAGCATCACATCTACAAATTCACGTTGGAAATATAATATTGAAACATAAATACCCACGTGATGATTTTTGCGCGTACACGACACCCTCGCAATAACCCCTAAGGCTTCGACTTTAACACTGATTTGAGGGGTTTAGCGAACATAACGGCGTCGCAATACTCGGCTGGGGAGCCGTCGGGGAGTCTGAGCGAGAGATTTCACCATCTCAACCCGACCTCAGTCTCTCCCATTTTGAGTGGGGGCTTCGCAGGGGGGGGGGGGGGGGGCAGAGAGACCCCATCTAGGGAGCAACGAGGTCGTGGACTGGGGCTGAGTGGGGGAGGGGGGAAGAGAGCAGGCAGAAGCCTCACCCGACCCCATCCCATTCTCTCCCGAAGCGAACGAGCTCCCGCCTCTGAAGCCACCGACCGAATGGCAGGATGTCACTTCGGGGAGGCGGAAGGCGAGGATAGGCCAGAGAGGATTCGCCTCGCTCGGGATCTGTGGAGGCTGTCCTCGCGCGGTGGTGCCCGCCAGAGCTGTGACTTCCCCCGTGGGGAACGTACGTCGTTACCGCGTCGGAGATTGTCGAAACCCAACGTCGCGCGTCTCCTAAGCCTGATTCGAAGTCTTTCCGTCACAAAAACGCATTCTGGAGAGGGTAAAAGTGGCGTGCATCTCGTTTTTAAACTAGCACACCTTATTCACCTAGGGTAAGGGTGTAACCGCGTTTACGTCCTCGCATAATTCAACGGAACGGCGGTCATCGAAGGGTGAAGAAATCTTACTGGAAAAAGCTACGCAGTAAACGAGGACTGCTCAACTCAGCGAGGCGCCGACCGTAAAACGTCGAGAATGTCAATGGATACATCGGTAATCCACGCGGCGACCTCGAGCGACGACTCCAGGAACCTATGACGAATCGGAGCGATCGCTCACGGCCGCGCGCCTGCGAAAGGGAGGACGTGCATCTCAGTCACCCGCCCGCGTTGGAGCGAGGCACATCGCGGGAGCGTAAAAGGCATCGCGAAAGGGAAGAGGGAGGAACCACACTCGGCTTAGTGAGGTCGCTCTGCCCTCTGCTCCGGGTCGCCTCCTGATAGCATCGCCGCGGAGTCGTCCGAGGAGATATCGGATTGCCCCGGAGGGAGTCGAGCGGAAAATTTCCCAGCGGCTGATTTGGAGGGATCGGAAGAGGAAGAAGACGCTTTTTGTTCGAGGTGAGCGAGTGAGTGAAAGGGGGTTCGAGTACACGGGCGTTAAAATTTTCCCGCCTCCTTAAAACGTACTGCTAGCCGGACGAGGAATAAAAGGGGGTCATTGTTTACCGTGTTCGTGGGTTACCGCGGACTTGATTCGTGCTTTAACCGATTGACACAATTAGACTGTTTAAAAAGGTTTTCCGAATAAGTACGCTCGTGTTTACCCGGTCGGTTATGACCGCGCATACGAAGCCTAATCGGTGGATGACTAAATGAAAGTTTTTAGCGTTATTCTTTCAGCATGCATTCGGACTTATAACTTTCGAGTGACGCTTCAAAAAGATTTATACGAGCGAACTTAGGCCGTCGGGTTTGACTTTTTGTAATGCCAACAATGGAGAGGAATCTTAACGTTAGCATTACCAATTAATTATTCAACATACACGCGTACAACTCGGTATAATTGCCATTGTTTTAAGCTGACATTAAATGAGGAATGCTTCCGGTGTCTATGCGCCTACCGAGTTATCATAATCAAACCAAACCCGGCGTAAGGGAATGGGCGGTAAGCGAGCATAAAACGTAAACAATCCGAGGCGTGACCCCGAAAATATCTTATCGCATTGATTGTGATTTAATAACCGAAATACAGAGAGACAGTTCATTCATCGTTCTTCATTTGCTTATTTCTTTACGTTTACTCCCATCTTTGCGAACGATGCTTGTTTTAGTTTAACGGCTTACCGTGTTTTCAACATAGTCAAATTAACATCTTTTTTACGTTCGCCCGCGATTTGGGCTGTGCCCAAATCCATCGTCACACCCGCGACTCTCTCGTCTAGGCGCCAAAACCGTAATGGAAGGCCGCTGAACTACGCTTTCCTTCGAGAAATTCCCAGATGTTATCAAAGACGTGATGGGAAATGTTGACAGGGAATGTAGTTTCCAAATGCGTCACGACGTTCGGAGAAAATTCTCGGACTTTAACTGTTTGATATTTCACCTCAACTTCAACCGGAAGCTATTACGAGATATAATGGAACGAGTTTTCCACTGGAGTGATAGCGAAGGTTCTTATTTTGCCGTGCCGCCCGCGCTGGTTATAATTCGCGGAGAAAACGTGAAAATTTTGCGTTTGCTCACCAAAAAGAAAATTTCGTTGGCTGTTAGTAAGAAAGTTATCAAGTTCATCCTGACATTTAAGCTCTTTCGTTATGTCATTCACGTATCAGACGTGTTCGAATTGGGTTCATATCTAGTCAAGGTCAAGATTTACGACTTCCCTCTCGTTAACACCATGCCTTAATTTTGCATTCGATAAACTATGCACCTAAAACGTACTTTTAAAATCGCTTCCATGAATTTCCGAAAGATCAACGCAATGGGACTAATTTCCATCCCTGCTCTAACCATCTTATTAACGTCGTTCCATGTCTCCTGGGACAAAACGCTTGAATTCGGGAAGGTTCAAAGCAATGAAATTAATAAAACTACCGTTATTAGGCGTGTATGGAGACTGCCCGGGGACTTTCCCGAATATCTATTTACACATTTTTAACTGGATAAATGTTGGTCGGTAATCTGTCTGAATAAATACCCAGCAAGCCACCCCAATTGGTGTATGGCAGGAGGAGATGATAGATATATAGATGGCATTTATTTATTTTTCTAAAATGTCTTTCTATGATTTTTCCGTCTCAAGTAGGGATAAATACCGTATTTACCCGACTATAAGATGAGTTTTTTTTTAAATCAACGAAAGTTTGGAGGTCGCCTTATATTCGCGAATAAAGAAATAAATACAATGGAATTACTATAAGTCGAACCTCACGGAAAACAAAAACTATTCGACTTAAAGAAAACTCAAGTTACGGAAGTAAAATAACATGGAAAAGATTTTCTTCTGTAAAATGAATTCACTTCGAGTTATAGACGTTGGACTTATAGAAGTTCAACTGCATATATGTATAAAAAATTATGACGGCGATTATGACTAGTTAAGCATGAGTTAAATCGCGTTAATCTTTGGACTGCACACTTTTTTGTTATTAAAAAAATTAACTCCAAAAATCTTATCCATTTATTTTCTCCAGAAAGTCTTATGCATTTTTCGCCTAAATTAATTTCTGTGAAAGAGGATCGCCGTTTAGTCGAGTAAACACTGTAATTAAGCGTGCAAGATTGGAATATTTTCATTTCAAGTTATCTGAAGGAGGCACTGGCAAGGTTTCTTCCCCGGAGACACAGGAACACCTCGGGTCGGGTCTGTTTATAGCATATCCACGAAGCGATACATCAGGCATTATGAAAATAAACAAGGGCAGAGTTGTCGTTTAGTTTATTTACTCCCAACGCGAATCGAAAGGGGGAATTAAAAAAATAATAAGCCATCGGAACGCCTTCTCGTTAATTCCCCCCGCCCCCCTCCATCGCGCACGTTGCTCACCGTGTTGACTCAGGGCGTGACTCCGTGATTACTCGATTACTCAATGACGAATCAATACCGTGACGCAACAGCACGCACCTTCTTCTTCCTCTCTCCTCCCCCCCCCCCTCCTCCCCTTTTTGAGAGACTACCACTCACGGCCATTGTCGCCAATGGCTTTTCTTTTTCATTCCATACTCTCGTCTGGAAACAACCCTTTCATTATCTGATTGTGAGACTCCATCTTTCTCGGCGTTCCGCTCCTCTCTCCTCTCCCTCCCTTTTACCCTCTCCCTCACTTTTCTCCTCTCCCTTCTAACCTTCACTTTCTCCTTCCGCTTTCCTATAGCTTGTCCCCCCGATCACCTCACCATCGTAGGCGTTACCTCACCTATAGGCCAAATCCACAATGCGCGCGGTCAGGGGTCCATGACCACTGCGCAATAAAAATTTTCCAGTGAAAGTGTCACGGGATGACCACTTCCACGATCCCAGGAAGAAAAGAAACTTTCAGCTTCGGGAGATAAAATGTTTTTTTTTTTTTATAGCGTCACTTCCTCATCTCGGACAGGACAAATATTTAGTAAAAAAAACTACGGACACACAAGCGCGGAAGAGGCGTCGTTGTGAAGTTGACTTTTCGCAAAGATAACTTATTTCTTTCCACCGCTCCCTTGTGGTGAAAGGACGGAATGTGTCGTTCGTACCGAAAAAAAAGTTACGCAAACAATGGATACCACGGATCAGGGAGGGAAGTTTTGGGCTTTGTATATACGACCCTCTAGGGAGGAGACGAGGGGGAGGATTTCGCAAGAGTGGGCTAATGGACTAACTGGGTTTTTCCCTTATCCTCCGTAGAATGGAATGGTATTTTGCTGGGAAAATCAGTGCGGGCGTAACGGATAGGCGACAACAACTCCTTTCCGTTTAAAGAGTCTATGACGATGCGTAGACGGTTGCGCCGGTTGAGGTGGATGCAATTATGTCCCAATATCTCATTTCGTGGAAAATGGAAAAGGTTGAAATATGTGAAGAAACGAAAATTTTGATTTTCCTGAGCGCTATTACTCATGTGTTGTAATTCGAAATAAGTTGCCGTCAATGTGTCGAGATATTTCACTCTATTTCATTCATACATATTTACTTTATAAAATATGCAGAATATGGGATTCCCAAACTTTGTAAAGCCACGGAAGCGTTATATTAAATTATTTTTTCTCGCGGAACCCTAACTTAAAGATGGTAAGCCTAATCGCAATAAAATTAACTAGAAAATCATTAAAATATTTATTTATATAACATATGTACCTTACAGTATACAGTTACCTTACGCTCCTAGTTACGTTACTGCCGATAATTATGTTTCATAATTTTACTATTATAAAAACATTCTGAAAAATCCTTTGAAGAAGCGGCCGTCTTATCATTACGAGCCTCTTTAAACGACTTATTTCACACTGCCTAAATTTGATTCTCACAACCCAATCGTCCTTTATAATTTGTAATCCTAATTAGGGAATGCATCTCGCAACTAGTATTTCTTAACATTTTCTAACGTTTTGTTCTCAAACTACTCACTAATGCTTTCCATATTACGCCATAAATAAGATCATTAACACTAAGGTCTTTCTTTTATACGCACGTTTTGCGAATACTACCATTTTAAGCCCAATTTTTTCTACCCCATTCTTTGAATTTCCTCCCGGGGAGAATATTCACCTAACGAGAAGTAACACGTTCTACGTGCTTTCTCATTACATAGATGCGACTGGTTGGATATTTCCTTTCTAAAAGAGCTAATCGTTATTTTACATCGCTCCTGTAATGAGTAAGAATGTTTAACCTGGGATATAACCGAGTGGAAAAAAGAAGCCCAATTTAGTTTCTCCTTTAAACGGCTCAACTCCTGAATTTCATCCATTTCTTTTTCCTTTCTCCTTTGCTCCTTTTGGCAAATTCGATTTTACGACCCCTATCAAATAGTTCCCTAAGCCGCTGTGTATGGCAGGGAGGATATGGTCACCAAAGGAACTGGATAAATTCCCATTTTGTTTCGTCAAATTAATTGATATCCTTTACGACCAAAATCACTGCGCGGGCGAAAGCGGCTTGCGTAAACGCGTTATAATTCGGCGATAATCCTCCCACGCCAATCACTACGGGAACATCTCGAAACAATTAACATATAAACGGATAACGGATCCTTAGAGACGATCAGCTTTGCACTTCATTTTGTGCCTAACTTGCGATCGTAATCGACCTCGCACAATAGAGGAGACCTCATTCATCCCACGCCTCGTCAGTACGGATTCGATTAAAATCGCCGATTGCATTATCCGGCTAACGATCGTGAGATATGATAAGAGAGTTAGGATCCTGAAAGCGATCGTTTCGAGAGATCCCATGTTCCCACAAGGCTAAGGGCGTTAACAATAGGAAGTTAATGAGATAGGTCGGTGATTACAATCCTATGCCTCACAACAATCTGGGTCGGTATCGGATTATCACGTAGATTTAATATTCATGGTTGGAATGTTGCTCAGAATGCGTGCATATTAAACGCTATGCATGGCGAAGTTGTTAATTGGTGAGGCAACGTCGAAATTTCAAGATAGTATCTTTGATTGGCCCTTAACATTTCATTAAGTTAAATTTGATAAAGGAAACCATTAATGGAAGAGAACGCCTACGAAATATTGACTCGAGATTAAGAGAATGGGGAGATTTTTTCCAATGCTTCGAATTCTCACTATTGAAGAATTCGAATTCGTTATCGCTGCAGACTTACAGAATGAGCGTCGTATTAAGTGCTATGAGAAAGATAAATATGGGTCAGAAATTTTTTCGATAACTGGGACCAACTCGCATTGAGTGAAACGATTACGACGATAAAACACATGAGATCAATTAAGACAGCGATATCAACGCTCTTTTGTTCGAGGACAGTATGGGATCATGACAAGAGAATAAAATCTGCAAAAAAAACAATTTTAAGGTTTTGGTGCATTGCACCCTCGGCAACCCTCCACTTTGGAGAATTGCAGGGTAACATGTAGATATACAAATCTAGGAAGTTTTTCATCTCTGAGAGAAATCGACTTTAAAAAATTACGGACATTATTTTTTGGCAGGTCTTTCAAATACCAGTCCAAACGTAAAAAGCAGTAAAACGAACGAAATATCCTCGCAGAAATTTTCAGAAAGGTATTCTGAGAATCATGTGCATAGAGTCTCCCTAAAACAGAGGTATCTCAAAAAAGGAGTTTACCCTTACCTTAACGTTTTCAATATCTACTTACACCTTACAATGAAAAATCTTTAAAGCCGCAGTTATGTCTGTTGGAGTTACCAAAGATAAACGCGTATTTTCTCCATTTTTGATTGATGTGCTTATTCTTTGAATCTATCTTTCTTGTACTAGAAGTTTGAACACTTCCTTTGAGTAACAACATAAAGAGGTTTGAAATCATAAAATATATTTGCGTGAGGGTTCCCATGCGCGCACAAAAACATATCATTCCCGAGTTCATATTTACATCCGCCGTTCATCCCGTGGCATATGGTGGCTACTCCATCCGCGTCCACACTGTTGATGAATGAGACGACAGCAATACTATCGCATTACTTCCCGGCATTTTTCCTTACAACACCCACGGACAGTCGCCTGTTTTTCGTCGACACATAATTCCGAAGCATGCTGCGATTCGTACCACAGGCTTCGACTAAATTGCCTGAGACGGAAGCATCTTCTCGATAAGACTCTCTCTCTCTGTTGGAGAGATGCTCGGAAATGGTAAAGGCCAGTCTGTATGTGGCGTCGGAGCGTGATGCAAGTGGACCAGCCGTCTCCTCCAACCCCCTAACGTTCCAAACAACCATTCATTCCCCTTTCCGTACTGCTATCCGCTTCTCTCATTCCTACGCCCTCTCTCTCTCTCTATATATATATATATATATATATATATATATATATATATATATATATATATACATACATACATACATACATACATACACACATACACATATATATATCTCAAACTTCTTTCAACCTTTTCTCTGCATATACCCCTCCGTTCCACTATACCTCAACTGCTATAACTGCTTCAGCTGCGCATTGCTCTCCACGGATCCCTTTGTTAGTTAGCGAAGCATAAGGAGTTGGGACGGGAGGGCATACTGAAGGAATACGAGGAATACAGGAGAGGAGGAGGGGAGCAGGTGTTAGGGGGAAGCGGTGGGTAGGAGAAAGATGGTGGAGATGGATGAAAGTGGCGGAGAGGGAGTGAAGGGATTTTTAGTGGAGGAATGCCATGGGAAAAGAGAGGGGAGGAGGGAGAGAGAGAGATGAAAGGAGTGAGGTGACTGGAGGGGGTAGAGTGGGGAAAATGTGCGTTTTGTTAGAATGGCGGAAGGGTGTGAGGGTTCGGATGGGGTGAAGTAGGATTTTTTTTGTAGGAGTGGTGTAAGGGGTTTGGTTTTGACTGTTAAGTCGGGAAGCCGAGGGAGAGGCGAGGGGCGTTTGCTCTCTGGGGATGTAGGGAATGAATTAGGGAGTTCTCGTTCGGGGAGAGAGAGAGATACTCGTCCAGGAGGAAGGAAGGGACAGATTGAAAGTGTTGACTTCCCGATATCGACCACTTGTAACCTAATCCGTCCTACACATTTCTTCCACTTGTAACCTAATCCGTCCTACACATTTCTTCCCCAGACTTTAAATTTACCCTTAATTGCCGCGATGACTGGTAATCTCCGAGGCGATCATTCGCCTTTTATTACTGAGAGAATAAAGAGTAGGATGAATCGCCGATGGAAATGATTTACGAGTGATATTTATTAAAAGCATCCTGCTGGTCCACAGGAAGTATGTTATTGCCGTGGAATAATATATGTATCCTCATTCATTTTTATAACGAAGGGATGTCGAGAACTCTTAGCTTGAAAAGATAAATCTCATTGTTCTCGATTATGGGTATTATTAAAATTAAAAACAAAACAAAATTTTTATCCTCAATGGCGCACTTAAGAAAGCGATATAATAAACCGTGCAAGATAATTTATCCATTTAAAAGTTATACTCGGGAAATCACCTGAAAAATACTTTCTTCGTGAAAACGTCTGCATTAATTAACCTCCTAACTGAACTCTTGTTAATCGGAGTATGCTAAGAAAGATATTCCAATTTAGAGTAATAATAACGGTAATTTCACCAAAAAAGAATGTTTCTTTTATTGTAGGATGACTCAGTCATGCAGTTCTTGAAATACAACGTTAAAATGCAGTAAGATTTCACTTTTAGCGAGAAGTTTATCAGCGCTTCGCAATTGACCGTAAATTACCACATTTACAATATGACAATTCTGATGCAATATCGGGTGAATTATGCATAATATTTCGTCAAAATGGATACATGTACATCATACCCTGTAAACCGCCAGGTTTGTGGGTGGCAGGGGATGCAGTGCACCCAAACCTACTTGATAACTTTAATAAATGAAATAACTTTCTAACACTTGCTACATAATTGTTTATTATCTATCGATCAGTTCCCTATATGGCATGCTAACTAAGAAAATTCACTCACATTTGAATGAACACGTTTAAACAAGCACAGGCCGACACTGTTCAGGTTTATGTAATTGTGTTATAAGTATAAATTAACCTAAAACGGGTATCCGTCATGGAGAAATCTTTTTTATTTCATAAACTCTCGTTATGGCAGACTTTCACAGTATTCCTCTTAATATCTTGACATTTGCGCCGTAAGATTAAATTCGGCATAACAGCCTTTATTTGCTTTCTTGTGACACACACGTTTATTTGAAAAGCTGTGACGCAAGAACATTTAATTATTCGTTGGTGTACGTTGCATGGTAATCTAAACTGTAGGGTCTCTGGATGACTAATTTTAAATTTAATAGAACATGAAGCACAAATATAGAAAACGCTGAATTTATTGTGATCGTAAATTAAAAATACATTTTCGACGAAGATTTACCGATGGAGGTTATCGATATCGGGATGCACTTTGGCTAATTTATTCGTCGTTCCAGTAATACCCACTGCCGCACGCCTTTGGTCGAATGCATGGTATAAATTGTATGCGTAAAAAAGTAAGATTGTGCAATAGGTCATTTTACTCTTTTCCAAATTTCTCTCTCGCACACGTTTCGGGTCTCAATAAATTATTTCGAGTTCTTTTGCTGATGTTCCGGGAGGAAACGTGCGACGTTTTACCCATAAAATGGGTGCTAAATTTTGCACCATTCGGAACGTATTAGACAGGACTTTATTTCTTCTCGGCTTTTGTATTTCTGATATTATTTTTCCGATTTTTTTTTTAAAGGGCGCCCGATGGTCGTGTTTCGGTTTGCCTTTTCGATTTAGGACGAAGCTTTTTTTGTTATTTTCAATAGCGCGCGCTTCGCAAAAGTTCGTTTTTCGTCATTCTGCGCCGACTCTGAGACGCCGAGAGACTAATTTTTTTTGTATCGGTTACGTCGTTCCCATTTTGAACATTTTTAAAAAGAGTAGAACTCGTTCGTGATATAGTGAATAGCGCAAGAAATTTCATACCGTTCGAAACATAAATGCTTGAGTTATCGTGCTTACCCTTTCCGAACGGAAAGGCAGAGGGGAAAAAAACAGGTCAGGTGAATGTTTCGCGTTACATTCTACGACAAAGAATCGTCAGAGAGTGAATGAGATTAGTACACATATACCTTTTCTCTTGGTAGTATGGTGTGGAATGTTTATTTAAAATTTTAGGAGGAAATAAGGAAATAAGATGCAGGAAAAAACCGAGTGAGACGGAAGTCTCATTTCAGAACGATTATTATTTAGATTGCAATTTTTCTAAACACAAACTAAAAATATCGAATGTTTTATGTTTTCACGCAATCAGTACAAATATTTTATTGTATTAATGCATGTTCCTTTAAAAAATGTAAGGCATTCATAACCATTGAGCGTATATTTTAAAAATCCAGTGCTTAATATGATCATTTAAGTATATTTCATACCGTTCCTTTGGTCCATAGGATGGCCCATGAAACTTTTGAATTCGATAGCTTCAACGGTGTAAAAACGTATAAAGAACATACATACACACACTAAAATATTTATAAGATTTACGTAGGTACTGATTCTCTTTCACATACATTTTAAAGACAGTTCGATAACGTTAGAAGAATTATTTAATTTGGCTATTTAATTTTAAAGAATCCTCTTTATGAAGGGAATGTGAACCCGTTATTAAATTGGTTTAAAAAGGAGATTAACATATGACAGAAATCATTGGAATGCCAATGAATTACTGTAGCATATATCATTAATGTAAGAAGTAATTTCCATTGGGTTTGTATGTAGTTGGGTAAATCACTGAAAACCAATCTAGTTAAAATATGTGGATTTTAATGACCTCATTAATCAAATTGAAAATGAATTATCGAGCTCACCTTATGGCTTGGATCCAATACGTGATGTCGGTAATTCCCGAAGCCGTATGGCCATACTTACATTTACATAATTACCCTGCAAGCCATCCAAAGCGTATGGCAGGGAATTCTCATATCTCATAAATTAATATTTGTATGTCAGTAATTTGTTAGCTAATTATAAAAATACTAGTAGTTTTACCCGGTAGCGGATCTTAACGGTTAATTAAACATTCAGGCTTTTTTTTTGAACTTATATTTTTTAATCAAAGATTTCTCTAAAGACACAATTGTCAATTTCTGGGTTCTTTCCTGACGTTACAGTAAGTGTATCAAACGATCTGACTCTTGATAGAGCAACATATAATTGTCCATGACTAAAAACAGGCTTAGGTAGGTAAAGGCATTTTATCAAATGTTTGGCCTTGTGACTTATTGATTGTCATTGAAAAAGTCAATCGTATGGGAACTGTTTTCGTTTGAAACTGAATGGTAAATTTGTGTCTGATGGAATGAGTGAGATTCTTGGAATAAGTACCGTGTCTGAGTTTGCTGCACCGATCACCTTTGCTTTGATTGTGTGTGTTTGTATTCGAGTAACAGTAAGTCTTTTACCATTACATAGCCCTAGCAATGGCATTAGGTTTCTAAGGAGCATGATAACGGCTTCAGTTCATGAGGATGCATTCCGGCTGTACCCACGTAATATTTACGCGGATTTATTTCAATTAATTTATTAATAATAATGTGAATCAATTAATGGTGCAAATGACATCCCCATAGAAAACTATTCTATTAAAGACATTTTCCTATTTTCTTGCATTTCTCCCTCTCTCCCTATTCCCCCTCTCCTCTCTCTGTCTCTCCCATTTCCCCTCTCTCCCTTCCACCTCTCTCTTTCCCCCTCTCTCCTTTCCCCCATCCCTCACCCTGTCTCCTTTTCCCATTACCCTCTCTATTACTACATTCCTGCATAACCCTTCTTCTCCCCTATTTCCATCCTCCCTCTCTCTCCCCTCCCTCTCTCCTGCTTCCCCCCCTCCCCTTTCCTCTATCTCCCTTTCACCTCTTTTCCTTTCCCTCCCTCCCCTCTCTCTTTTTCCCCTCCCTCTCTCCCCCCTCTCCTATTCCCCTTACCCTCTCTTCATTTAAACTGCTTATAAAACACGTTATTTTTACACTCGTAAGCTATATAGATGTTCATACTATTAAACGGCAAGAATCCCATATAAGAGCATTCTAGCGTTTCCATGGTAGATAAAATTTCCCATTGTTATAAATTTTAAAATTTCTCGTTTTTATGCAGTTAAATCAAATATTTAAGCTAATTCGGCATGAATTCGTATTCTATTTTCAAAAATATCGTAATTATTTTCACTCTTTTTTCCGTTTAATCCTTCAAGTCCGGAGTTTGCATCATAATTTTAAGCAATTTTAAAATGCAATTAAAAATGTCTTGCACCGATTTCAATGCTTTTATTATGGGGTAATAAATGGTTACTTGGTAACGGTAATCAATAAAGCATACATACCTTAGCGTTATATATATAGATTCTTTCTTCATTTGACAGCAACCTATTTCAAATTACCATATCAAAAGGACGGACGGAATACGCCAGTTATTTTTATCGGTTTTTTCAATGGCTTAAACGGATTTGAATTGATGAAAGTACCAAATAGGTTCGGTAAACCCTTGTGGCCCATAACGTAGAAATCTCGTATCGCAGTGCAACGCTGTATCTCATAACTTCACAGCCAGTATCGATTGCAACTCTACGATATTAGCGATTTACTTCTAGGAGTTTGGATTTTACCAGACCATTTAGCGATTTTCAAAAGCCATCCGTTACAAGATTTCTTCTTTTCTCAAAGAGTCGAGGAAGGCGAAGGAAACCGAAGAGAGCGTAAAACAGAAAATCGTAATAATTGCGAGCGAACTGAAAGCAACGGTGGAATACTTCTTTATTTACTGTTTATATACTGGCGGGAATTTAAAGTCCCATTTCTTCGACGACAAATATACTTCATCGCTTGATGTGTTTTCCAGTGCCATCAATAAACAGCAGCGGCCACCATTTACAACGTGTAAAGTAGTTGAGAAATATTGATTGCATATATTCATTTTCCTGAACATCAAATTCAGAGGAAAGAAGGATCTCAGGAGGTCGAAGGATCTGCCTAGATATTTGAAGATCCGGATTGGATTTCAGGTCGTGTTCAGAATTTTTATAATCCCAATTTATTGAAATTTTAACTGTCATTTCTTCATTAAAAGGAAATTGAATTTTTTTAGAATCTGCAGCCGGCGAATCAGCATCGAAGACGGCTACTTGGTTTTCCCATTCTTCTATGGATATTGGAGAAACATGGTTTTCCTATTTGATTTCGGTCACAAGGAGAGCATGAGAAATGAATTTTTTAGGATCTGCGGCCGGCGAATCACCATCGAAGAGGCTACTTGGTAGCTGAAATGCTCATCTGCTTTTCCCATTCTTCTACGGATATTGGAGAAACATGGTTTTCCTATTTGATTTCGGTCACAAGGAGAGCATGAGAATTTTCTCTTGAATAGTCACAAAGTTTTAAGAGACTCTCCCTTTTCCTGGACGCTTGTAGTAGTCGAAAGATACGGATTACTTTGGTAATTCTTACACATTTTTGAAAGATAGATACACACCTTATTCATTTATAGTGAGATATTGTAAACTAAATTGCTAAGATATGCTCATTGAGAAGAAAGGAAAATTTTGCTAAAGCACCCAGAACACACGTCCGAACTTCTCATTCCTTATATAAATAAATAACGGCTTGTAGCACCGAGGCAAATGACTACTCTTTAACAATTACAAATGCTATCAAATTTATAACATTCTCAAATATACATATATATATACACACATACATACATATATACATACACACACAGGGTCGTGCCGATGGGTGAGGCGGCGAGGCAACCGCCTCAGGCGCCTCTAAGGACCAAGGACCATACGGGATCATAATAGGAGAGTGATCCCCACGAGGGATGTTATTATGTAGGTTTTGGTGCGCTGCACCCCCTGCCATCCACCAGTCTCGTGATTTGCAGGGTATCATGTAGATGTAGAAGGGGGACCTGTCAAAATAAATTCATAAGGCCAGCGAGACCAGAGGGCGTCATATTATATCCCGCCTCAGGGGACAAAATGTCTGGGCACGGCCCTGTATATATATATATATATATATATATATATATAAAGTATGCAATTAGAAGTTAAGAGGGATAGGAGGGAGCCAATGGAAACTTGCTTGCTGTTGTAGACGTCCATGGCGATAGAGGGAGGCTTTTGCATCCGCCCTTCTTCGGCACGTGTGTGTGTGTGTGTGTATAAATACTACGGAAGAGGGAAGGTAAGTAAGGATATTTAGGGCAACTAGGTGTTTAAGGAAACCCAGTTGTGTCTCTTGTGCTGACGAAGGGATCATCCCGAAAGTTCTAACCTCTACAAATGTGTCTCTCCAACACCCCAGCGTCTCTACTTTCGGTAAGTGTTCACTGGGTTTCCTTAAACGCCTAGTTGCCCTAAATATATATATGTATGTGTGTGTGTGTGTGTGTGTGTGTGTGTGTGTGTGTGTATATATATATAAAGATGTTAATTTAGTATGCAAATGGCTGATTGGGCAAATCCAAGAACAATGCCCCTTCTATTGCGCTTAAATTCGTGTTCGGTTGGAGTGGAGTGGAGCGGAGAATGCAAGGCAGTGGTGAGGTCGGGCAGTGGAGGAGGCGAGCGGGATGAAAATCGGAATTCAATGAATGGTGAAAGAACCCGAACGTATGCATCGGTCCATATAAATCACCCTGCCGTGAAATAAAAGCGGTCCGACCATGTTCGTACGTGTTCCGATTTTCCAATTAAGAAAATTGAAATCGGATTGAAAACCAGAGGAGCAACTTTTGAGCAGTTTGAGACGAAAATACAAATTTTCCTCCGGTCCTGGAGTCTGGCCAGCGGAAAACTAATCCGAAACTGATGTTTCTATAAGGTTGCTCTCTCGTTTTATTTTTTCCAACAAGATTAAAAGGTTCGGAATCCGCTTAAAATTCACTTTAAACGAATTCCCTTCTTCCAATTGATTCTTTGACGTTTGGGACGCGTGAATCATTGCACCCTATCTGAAGGACTCGTTTCTATCAATTTCTTCCTCCCTCTCTATCTCTGCTACCCCTTTTACTAACCTTATTCCTACCCCAATTCTTCTTTATTATTTCCGCGCTTATTTGTTGGCTCGCTTCCTGGTTCTTTTTCTTCTTGTGCTTCTAACTTTCGCTCAATCATCTTCATTTGTCTGCTATTCTACTCCGAATGTCTCCATCTCTTCCTCTATACGCTTCGTCTCTCTCTCTCTCTATTTCATCATTGCTCTCTCTCTCTCTCTCTTTTCCTTTCATATTAGTATTATTATCAAGCATTGAAAAGCCGGAAATTTTGAGGAAAATTTTTAAACATGCACCGCCCATCTTATTTCCAAATAACGTTAATAATAGTAATAGTTTTATTTATTTACTAGCAGAATTTCCCGTTGAATTTCAACGGATTTAGTGAAGCTACTACAGCACAACATACAAACTCTTTAAAATACCTATATAGTAGATACTTTTAAAATTACAATTAGCTTTTCTTAACAATTAATCATATTTGCATGTAACAATCCGTTTCTGAACGTATTGCATTCAAATATAACGATAATTTTATTTCCTATCATATTACTTTCGTCAAATCCACTTTCATTTCATGTGTAATTATGTCCATGAAATGTTTACATTCATGTCTTGTAAGCAAGAAACCTGTGAAAAAGCAACATACAGTTGTCCATGATTGAACACTGACTCCGGTAAATGTACGTGAGCCTATTTACGTTAGTAAACGTTAAAATGTACAATATAATGATTTTAGTTACTAAAAAGGTAATATTTCAGTATTCAATAGACGAAAGAAGGTTCAATTGCTTTTGTCAATCGTTATAAACGCTTACCACACGCAGTTTCCTGAATAATAATCAGTATCTATTTACGTATAAAGATTGACATCGATCATTTCGTTGCTTAAATAAAAGTGCTAAGCGAATAACGCTAAACTTTCGTCTATTTGTAAGCTTCGTCGAAGCTAATTGAATCGGAGGTAAAAATGACGGCCACCTTGGCAACGCTCGGGAGAAGTACGACAAATCCACAAAATTTCGAAACAAATAGCGTGTTTCTGAAAACTTCGACCGTATAACATGTAAACTTCGCAGGAATAAGATAATATAGAGTTTTATTCGTCGAATAAAGCAAAAACGAAAAAAATCGGTCCATATTTACATATTTTGATGCTTGAAGGAAGAATACCTTGCAAGTCAAGAAATTAATTCTTACGTGTTATCTTATGGAAAAATGTAAATCCCCTATATTGGAAGCACTGATTAATCCCGGTTGACCAAACCTTGACCATTCACTAAGTTAGGATGTAAGGAAGAATCGTACCAAATTTGGTAATTCTAGCTTTTATCGTTTAGGAGTTCCATGAACAAACACACAAACGCTTCAAAATATATTATAGATTAAAACAGTCCATCATCGGCACTCGGGCGTTTTGCATCGGACATCAAAATATGAATAAAAACGGTCCAATAAAATTAAATAAATCAGATATATGACAGCATCGATAGAATTATTAAATGAAAAACTAACGAAAGTTATAAATATAAAATATATAACCGACATAACAAGTGTAAGGGAAACCAAGGGAGATAAGTGAAGCAATATCAAAGAATAAGACGATGAAAACAAATTAAATTCTGTGACAGAATATTCATACAAAAATGAAGGTAGGTTTATAGGATTAGCTGTCACAAAACGTGGACGAGGCTGCTTGAAAAAATCCTATCCAAGCAAATAGTAGAATTGGATAGTAGCGGAAAAAGATGACGAGAACAATGACTGAGCCCAGAATTCACGAACCACGGAGAGTTCCGGATGTTGGGAGTTTCCGGATTTTAGACGGTCGACAGTTCTAGTCTATTATTATTTTTTTCTCTTTTATGTCCCAATTTATTTCTTTCTCTTTCGTCCTATACGATTTTTTCTTCTCCCTAATCTCTTACTTCCTATACAGCTCCCTCTGTATTTTTTCTCAACCCTCTCTCCTCTCTTCCCGTGCCCTTTATTCTCCTTCTCTCTCTTCTTTATACTGCCCCCTCTTCCTCCCACTCTCTAGGGTCTCTCACCCTTTCTTTTTCTCGATCCCTTCCTATCGTTCTCTTTCTCTATCTCCCCCCCCCCCCTCCGTCTTTCCCTCCCCTCCCTCCCCACTTCTCTCTTCTCGTGGCATGTATTAGAAGCGAGAGAGAAGGTTAGGAGCGATGGTTGGTCGCAGTTGCTGAACTTTCGTGGGTGCGGACAAAATTTATCGCAGGAGGTTTTCTTTTAGCGATGAGAGATGGCAGCTCTGGCGCCAACAAAAGAGCGGCGAATGGGGTTGGTAGCCAAGGAGCGTGAATTCTCCATTGAGAGGTTCTCTCTCGCTCTGACGCTCCCTCCCCCATCCTCCTCCTTCCCTCGTACCGAAACGATCACCTCCATCAGCCTTCCCCTTTCTCGCGGCGATAATCTTCGGAAAATATTTCTTTCTTCCGAAAATCTCTCTCCCCCCCAAAAGACCTTTTGGGGAAACCTTTTCGCAGCGTTTTAGCTAAGTCTTTCTAATCGTGATAATCCGCCACACTTTGCATAAACTAAACAAATAATTTGACGCAAATTTCCTCTACGTCGCAATACGATTAAAAAACTGAATGTGGTTTAATATAATTTTTTGTCTTTCTCACGCGTTTCGGTAAGCTTATAGCCATTATTATCCCGTTGCCACTTGAAAGCGTGCAAAAGTTAGCAGTTACTCCTTTGGACGTTTAATTTTAAAATGAGACTGTATGGCGTTCGCCAATTAAATTTCGAGTGGTTATTCTTCTATAAAAACAATAATGCCGTATAAAGACTTCTGAAGCCCATGAATTCGATAAATTATATACGCTCGTGAAATTTGTGCTAAAGATCGTAGATTATCATTTAATCAATTAAAAATTTTCATATTTACCGGCCATTTTACGGCACTTTTATTCAGGGCAAAATCTTACTTAAAATTTCTAAGAAATTATTGTTATTGGCAAATTCATTTTAAATTTAAATGGACGATGAGGATGCTAGCAAAATGCAGTATACACGTTCTAGATACCAGAAATGGCATATAACGATAATAGCAAACATAACAAGTGAGGGAATAATTGCAGAACAAATTATATAATGTGCTTTTTTCACCGACTGCTATCTTTCCATCGGAGTAAAGGATGATGATGTGATGCATTGCTGGTTGCCTACATACGTAGCCACATGTCATTTTTAGCGATATTTTCCGATTACTCCCCAACAGCTAATTTTAAATCCGTCATATTTATTCAAACTCTAGCCCCCATAGAGCTCAGTTTATCTTGAAATTTCGAGTTCTCCAAGTTGAAGGATACCACAGACATTTCCCGTACATACGGACGGACGTGCAATCAAAAAAGCGCTAAAATGGATAGAGCAGTAGAATATAAAATATTACATCACGATACATGCGATTTATGCAACAAGTAAACGGCAACTAGAGTAAAACGGTATACATAAATACCTCGACCTGTTTTGCTTGGAGTAAAATGGACGAAAAATGTATAACGACAGGATATCGGAAATTCTGCTATTGGAAACAGAGAAGAGGCTAAGGGTTTCATTAACTCTCCGATATCCTAGATATGGAAAGAAACTATGGAACAAATCTCACCCGAGGCAGAAACGCGAAACGTGCAACTAAACCTTCGAATCTATGTCTCCATCGAACTAAAAACGACGTCACTAACCTCGTTCCATTGGTTAAGCTCCCACCCACCTATCAAATATTCAAAGGCGGCTCGTACTTTTCCATTGCTTATGTCGTGGAATCCTGCGGTCGACAGATTCTTATTATACCCATTGTAACTATTCCGACCTGTTCTATTTTTTTCATTCGTTTTCATCGCTCTCGCCTGCTACCTCCTTTTTCGCTTATAACTGTGATTTCTTACGCATTTTTTCATTTCTGGTGAATTTATTATCTTTCACTTCCCAAAGCTCGTTGTTTTTCGTGACGATTGTCTCGTTCTTTTTGCAAAGCTTAATTTGGCTGCTGATTTAATTTTGCGCCGCCTGTTATTTCTCATGCCTCTTTATTAGTGGGAATTATTATATTTTTTCTTTTCTGACGATTATTTTATGCTGGAGTACGCTACGATTCTTCATAAATAACTTCCATCTCTCTATCTTTTATATAGGTATATATATATATATATATACTACGGAAGAGGAAAGGTAAGTAAGGATATTTAGGGCAATATATATATATATATATGTGTGTGTGTGGGTGAGAGAGAGAGCGCGCGTGTGTGTGTAACGAGAAAGAAACGACCCATGCATAGTTCATGGAGACGCCTTCGTCCCGCGGTGGTATGAGAGAGCTCGATGATGATGAAGATATATATATATTTAGCAACTCCACAAGTTTAGATGGGAGAGAGACCCATTCTGGCCTAACCTCGCCAATAAAAGGTGAAATTAAATCATTGAAGCGCCTGCAGATACATTACACACATCCCAGACACACGCTGCTCCATGGAGTGCTAAAAATGGAACATCTGAACTAACGTTCGCGCAGAAAAATAAAGCCGGATTTGCACGAAGGATCCCTTTTCCGAACCAAACCTTCTTTTTCTCTTTTCCCGGGGTCTCCTGCGGTCTCCCACCCTTTTTGCCTCCCCCAATCATTTTCCATTTCCGACGGCGCTCACGTACTCCAAAAGCTTGAGAGTCTCCTTTCTCAAAAGAACGTAAAGTTATTAATGTTAAAGCGGAATTTTTTGCACTTCGTTACAAGTGAACAATTCGTTGCACACGAAATTTCCAGCCTCTTATGTGAAAGAATAGCAGAAAACGTGTAGCAAAACCAACCACAGTTATAACATAACCGGTCGCATGACCTTTCGAATTCTATTAATTTTAGATTTGAAGCTTTATAGAAATGTATTTAACTATATGTCATTGTTTATCGCTACGAGCTAAAAGACATTAATAAAATAATTTGCTAGCACAACATATGAAAATAACTTAGTTCAGAATTCTACAATAAAAGTTTTTGATGAGTTACTATCATTTCTCGCTTTAAACTGGGTTCTTCAAGACTTTATATATTTATATGTGGATTTTAAAATTATTTTCAATCGACTGGTTCAATGTTAAAACCCTAAATGCAAATGCAGATGACTGCTCGAATGAATTTTTTTACTCCAATATGCTCCTTTGATACATGTGTTTGAGTGAATATACATAATTCACTTCAGCGCTTAAGGAAAAACATGTTCCTAAAATAAATGTTGAAAAAGAATTTAATAATTAGCAAATTCGATAATTTTTTCAAAAAAATGTTCTCCCAACCCATAGGAGTCCTTCAAATCTGAGTACATAATGCTTACTTTTTCACCGTCTGTACCTGTATATACATATACATATATATATATATATACATATATATAGATACACACACACATACATATATATATATATATATATATATACTACGGAAGAGGAAAGGTAAGCAAGGATATTTAGGACAACTAGGTGTTGAAGGAAACCCAGTGAACACTTACCGGAAGTAGAGCCGCTGGGGTGTTGGAGAGACACATTTGTAGAGGTTAGAGCTTTCGGGATGATCCCTTCGTCAGCACAAGATAGACACAACTCTCATGTGCTGACGAAGGGATCATCCCGAAAGCTCTAACCTCTACAAATGTATCTCTCCAACACCCCAGCGGCTCTACTTCCGGTAAGTGTTCACTGGGTTTCCTTCAATACCTAGTTGCCCTAAATATATATAAATAAATAAATTATATATATATATATATGCAGTAAAGTGGAAGTTGCCTCATATTACCATCTGGTTTTTGTTCGCGAATTATGCGAAAACTTTTTTTTTATGCATTTACATTCAACCCGCCGCAGGTTTCTCCGGTCCCGCCCCATCTTCCTCTCTCAACCCCTTCGGCGCAAAGTTTAGGTCAATAGAGTGGGGACCACGTCTCTCCCACAACTCCTTCACACGACACCTCCCACAGGAAGAAAATCCGACGGCCCTTTTGGAATCGTCTGCCGGTGGTGAGATTTCGCTGCCCCTCGCATTTCCTCCAATCTTTCCTCCAACGTCCCCCGCAACCGCACCCTCCCCTTGTCACCACCGCCCCACGCGATCTCTTTTTCCACCCCCCTCCTCTTCTTTCTGCCCCTCCCTCGTCCGAGAGAGACCGCGGCAGGTGCGCGAGTTAAGCTTCCGAGTCCAGTATTCACCGGTGTCTCCCTGCCCCTCTGCCCTCCCTCCGTCTCCCCTCAGCGACCTCCCCCCCAAACGTTCCCTTAGGCCTGCTTAAAGGGGAATAGAGTGCAGAGGCGACGAGGTCGACGTCCGCCCTCTCTGCTGCACTCCACCTCCCTCGCACCCGCTCAACCTCTCCCTCTCAATCCCCTCTTCTCCTTACGTGCACACCTTTTCCCATTCATTCTCCCTTCCCTTTATTCTTCGCCTCTTCCATTTCCGTCATTTCCTTTCTTTTTACTACTATTCTTTCTATTTATAAGCTTCCTTTACGGACACGCTCCGCTCCCTTCCGCCTAGCGGTCTCATTAAACATCCCGCTCTTGTTCTCTTCTCATCTCCTCCCGATCCTTTGCGCTCCTCCAAATTGTCCTTTTTTCACCCGTTTACTCTCAATCTCGCCTCGATTCTTCCCGCCCTGCAACTTCTCTTTGTCTTTCCTTATCGTCCGTCACACCTCGTTATGAAGGTTTAGTCTCTTTTCTCTGTTGAAAATATTGTTTTAACATTTTTTTCTCGCCGATATTTTATTTTATTCCGTAAAAAAAAATACGACAATAAAAGCATTTCGAAAATTTAAGACTAATTATTATTTTATGATCGAAAATGACTAGGTGAAAGTCAAATGATCTTCGTCATCATTTTTTTAACAGCGTTTCAGTATAAATTTTAAATTAGATTCGGTAATAACGAAAAGTTAAAGTTAAATGATAAGAGCCTACAATTTAGGTCCATTTTGCCCGTTCCGTCGCTAGGGCCCTATGGTAGGGCGAACTGGGGCGAGCGTCCCCTGGCCCAGCGCTTTGGAGAGCAGCGTCGATTCAAGAAAAGTCGAGTTTTATTTGAAAAGGCTAGTAGCCCCCATTTGAACTACCCTTTTCCTCGCCCACATTTAAAAATACGTCCCCTCTTATTCATCTCTACTCACTTAGTATAGCCCTTAACGCAAATTTCCCACACTGCATTTCCTGCATTCTTCCTCTTCGTCCTATTCTATTACAGTCCTTTATCTCGCCCTGTAAGCTATTCTTTCGCATCTCCATTAAGTTTCCCATTCCTCTCTTCTTTCCACTTTCCTCTCCAATACTCCTCCCTGCATCGATTACCCAACTTCTCCTTTCTCCCTCTTCCCCTCGTTCAAACCCGATTTCTCACCTGTCTTTCTCATTTTCCCCATTACCAAAAAACGCCACTCCTTTCCCCCGTACCCATTCACCCCTTCCTCCAAACCTTCTCCTTCCTCGATTCCCGTACTCCGCCTTTGGGCGGGTATAAGGAGAAGTTGGAGACACGGAAGGCGAAGATATCCTTCGTATCCTGAGATTGGAAGTCTTTTTCTACTATTATTTTTATTTCAAGAGCGCCGCCTTGAGAGCCTTGTGCCTTGGCGTGTGTGGATTTTCTCAACGGAACACTGGCTTTCCTAGAGATGGTGGAGCTTGTGTGTACGTGTTCATGCGTGTGTTCTCTGGCGTATCAGCCTTGAAATTCCCTCGTGAACTATTTTTCATATTGCTGGTGTAATTCTTCGATTATTGCGACTTAATACGATAAAGTCGCAAAATAGTTTTCGATATTGGAGATAGGTATTTTATCGCATGTAATTTCAAAACGATACACAAGATGAGGCAAAAATAGCGAATGTTATTTTTCTAAGAGAAGTTTCTCCCCGAAGCTTCCAGTAAATAGAATAAAATTTTTCTCGAACTCTCTTATTAATCTTAAAACAATACATCTGCTTTGCCTGTTACATAAAACGAGTGTTTTCATGACTTACATTGCTTAATTCTTTTATAATTTATTTCCTGTCCAAAACACATGTTGATTCACTTAAAATTATTAAAACGACTCGAAAAAGGCTATAAAAATGAGATAATTTCACGTTTTAAAAAACGTCCCTATGTATCACTCTTTCTGACCGTCCGTCCGTCTGTCTGTCTGTGGACTATCAACTTTTTTGTTTCAAGAGATATTTGGAAAATTCCCTATGGATTAGACATATTTTATTAGTTAATTTCCACGAACTGGATTTTCCCGGTATTTCATAGATTTTCCGATAGGTGGCTTCAAATTCGAAAAATTACAAAATTTGAAATGGTATTGTTGCTAAACTACTGAAGCTATAGGAGTGAATTTTCCACAGATAAAAATATCTAGTGAGAATCTACATTCCGAAATGGGGAGGCAAAACAGAAACCTGAAATTTTTAACTTTAGCAAGGGTTTCTTACATGTTTAGAGATAAATACGATATACGTAAATATTCCTCCAAGAATATAAAATATAAAATTCAAAACTGCATGAGTGAATTACTATTCTAAAAATTTGGATTTGCAACGCAGAAAATGTTGAAAAATGGAACGTTTTAAATGATTATTTATAAGGAAGAGGTGGTTATACCTAAATTCCATTTAGCACTAAGTACACCGAGTGGTTCTAACAGTCAATGATATGCAGTAACTTTCTTTACAACACCACGACTGCGAAAACAGAAATATCCGACGGTTACAAATCGGAAACGTAGTCTTCAATTGCGGAATATGTGATTCAGCACGATCAAGTTCATGAAAGCGAACTAATCGACTCACCATTTCCTTTCCATTGCAAACATTTACTATAGGGTTACTGAAACCGCGTTTTTTTAACGGAGCTATATGATCAATTGTGTACATTGTTTCTGTAAATGGTTGCAATCTAGAGAGTTTTTGACAATAAAAAACACGGTTTTTATATTTCATTGATTATGAGCATGATATTTTTGAAGCGTGTTTTGTGGTCGGTAGTAAGTTTTAAAACTCGAAAGAAGTAGCAGTATAAGGAACGGTTTTTGATGGGAGACTTGTGAATGGCAGTACTGTGGTATTTGTAATGTAGCGCCTAAAATCTGTGGATAATGCGAGCATAGTTTCAAACAGACGGACAAGAAACCGCATTTGACCGCGATAGCGGCCATCATCGGAATGGAAGTGGGGTGGTTAATTGTGACGCATTTTCCCGTTTGTTATGGTCGCGAGTTGATCGAAACGCGTAATGGGAAGGTCGGTTTCCTCTTTTCAAAATCCTGTCCTGATTCAAAACAAAAGGAAATTGCAAAACCATGCCTTTTTTACTTGCGAATGACTCTAGAGAGTAACTTATCGTAGTTGAACTTACGATTAAGTATATTTTGTCACGTAGCGTTTTCTTTTTTTTAAATGCCGTTATAGAAACGAAGCATAAAAACGATGAAAAACATATTGATCCGATTTATGTATCGTTGATTTTTATCTAGATCACGATACATGACCGAAAGAACGGAAAATTAAACTATCTCATTAACCACAGAAAAAATTCCCAAAAATTCAATTTCACGTACTTATCCTATCAAACATTTTTAAAAGATAAATAATCTTTAGTTTGCCTAAAAATTTCCACCCAATAACTTTTCAAAAAAAGAAAGCATTGCACAGGATGAAAATCCCGTAGATTTCTTGGGACGGTACCTTCCCTTAAACCGGCTTACCACATGAAATTAAAGACAGGTACAAAATCACTATGGTATGACAAAACAAAGAAAAGCTAAAGCCATAATATTGAGAAGCCGATATTATTAGACATATTAAAGGGATTGAACCAATGATTTGCGATATAAAATATTCCGTTAATGTTTTTTTGAAATCTCATAAAATATCACATTCAAAACCACAAAACGACGAAACTATGTTAGGAGCCTCTTGAAACATTTTATTATACTCTAAAGGAAATTAGCATATCCATGCAATTAAGATGACGTAACGCGAAGACTTAATTATATTTTTTTGGCTTTTTGGTAAAAGGCACCTTTCTCTTTTTTCTATAATTACTTAGAATGTTTACTTTTCTGTAGTTGCTAGGAAATTTTGTTTGTATTTCCGTTTTGCAATGAAAGTTTTTTCCGCACGATTTATAGAGATTTTCGTTTCCTTTTTGATTTTTTCATCCTGTAACTCCATTCAGAGTATCTTCTGGTTATCCTACCATTAATCTCACTTTATTTCCTCAGCTGTTTTTCCTATTTCTTCCGCTCTTTTTTCGTCGCTTTTCGAACATATTTTATGCTATATTTCGTGCGTCGACCCAAGTAGGATGATATACTGAGGAATGGGAAGTGTTTTTATTTAACCTTCATTCATGACGTATACGCAGAATAAACCTTTTCGACAAAAATAACCTACGGATGGTTTTTGTTATAGAATCATCTGACTGTCCTAGAACAGCGAAACCCTATTAGTGCCGTTAAACTCTTTTACAAAACGCAATCAACTTTTACTTTGTTCTTTTCGTCCCTATGCGTTCCTACGCTCTTCTTCCATACAACCATCAAATTTCTCTGTTTTTATGTCGATCTATTTATTTATGGATCATTTCACAAATATCGTCCATGTAGCAGGGATTGGATTAGCGTTCGTTGTCCTCTTTCTTCTCTACTTTACATACCCTCGCTAATACCGGACCTCGCTAAAAGCCAAGCGTTAAATAAAATTAGATAAGGTAGCTCCGGGTGGTATAAGCTAATTGGTTGGATGTTAGTCACGTAAATCACTACAAAAGAAAATATAAAAGTTATTCCCTAATATTTTTCTGCCGCAGTAGTAATATGGGATGTGATATTAGGTCGCTTGGTGAAGTATTTTTGATGTCCTGAACGTGCATTCCGAGAATTTCAACAGAGTCACGTGCCTTTTTTTAAACTTTAATTAAATTCTAGGCAACAGAGTATTTCGCGAGGCCGCGGTAATTGTAGCGTTCCCGCACGTTCGGTAAACCCAAGAATCCTCCGTTACTTATCATTCTATGCCATGCAGTTTTTACCTTTTAAAACGCCAGAATGCTTCTCCGAATTTTATTTTTTTTAATTTGTATATCTTTTCGAAACCAGGAAAACCACATTCCTCATTATTCGGCCAGGAATGGCATGACGGCGAAATATTTTCCCCTTGCTGCCGGATTGTTTGTAAGTTAGAAGCGGCGAGGAATTAATTAGGGCGCTGTATTTCCGCGCGACCGTTCGGAAGCCAGAGGAAGGCGGGATTTTAACCTGTAAAATCCCTCACCCATTTAAAACGAGTGGTCCCATGACGCATTTCGCGGAGAGCGAGTTACTCAGAGAGGGTCGCGTGAGATGGATTTTCGTGGTACACAGTTTTTACACTATTGCTTACAACATATACGTGACTTACGTCGCAGTTATGCAATTAAAAGACGCGATTACCTGCTTTGGGTAATTTAATATATTTAAGTTGTAATTAAGACATTTTCTGAATACTTTTTTCAAAATTTCAATGAAATAGTATCGGCTAATCCCACTTGATTAATATGCACAATGGCCCTAAAACAAACATACATATATTCATAT
The DNA here is from genome assembly GCA_036926305.1 of Uropetala carovei. Lineage (NCBI taxonomy): Eukaryota > Metazoa > Arthropoda > Insecta > Odonata > Petaluridae > Uropetala > Uropetala carovei. Next base: position 8,444,944 of record JAXCHB010000169.1, read on the forward strand.
ACATATACATACATATATATATATATATATATATATGCTTATATATCGTATAGCTGTATGCGTGTTTAAATTACATTTACCCTGACTCTGGAATTCTTTATCCCTTTGTTATTTATATGTTTTTAAAAACTTTTTGAAGAAGACTGTTTATATTAAAACAGATGTATGTTTTTTATTTAATTCATTATGACCTCGGACGTAATTAGTTCACCAGATGTTTCAAAGGACGGCGAAGGTTTTAGGGACAGATAGATATCGTCCAAGATCTCTGGGCATTACGTCATCGACCGCTGAGCCTAAACTTTTTATTGGAACCAAATGTATCGATGCGCGTCGCTTAAAATGGGGAATTCCTGGGCATAGAGGATGGATGGAAGATTTCATAGTTTTCTCCATAGTTTATATAGCCTGTCTTTGGGTAATGCAGCTAACAGAGAAAACATTGGTGAAAATGTCGTCAAAATTAACATGCATAAATAATTCAAGCTTTCTCGCAATTACGATAAAATATAAATGAAAATTAAGAAATTACAGAAATATCTTGCTGACTTTTTCCTTCCGCTCGATGGCGGACGAAAAATGATAGTTAACTTTAATTAATTAATTAATGCATTGAATTGATCGGATAATTTCCAGGAAACAGCGATGTTTCGCGCGAAACATGCCATATTCCAATAATAGCGCGTTGCATAAGCGCTCTTGAGCATTACAAAAGGAGATTCCGAGGAAAAGGATGGAGAAAAATATCATGAGAGAGGCAGAGAGTGTGTAGGAGAGGGAGAGAAAGAGAAAGAGAGAAGGCGAGAGGGGGAGTGGAAAAAGACAACTGCGGATGCATGGGTTTGCCGAGGAGGCAGGCGGTTGAGGATTCCGGAGGGATTGAGGGGCGAAAGAGGAGTTGAGGGAGATGGCGGTGCGGTGGGGGGGGGGGGGGGGGGGGGAGGAACGGCGGCCGCGGCAGACTAGGGCGTTTAAGCTGTGCCGCGGTAGGAGAAGGAAGCGGAGGGGGCCGCCCTCCCTTCTAACCACTCTTCTCCCTCTCTATCTCTCCGCAATGTGTTCTGTGGGGACGGAATACAGAGCCGAGGCACTTCCCTTCCTCAGTCGCTCGCTTCCAGCCGAGGGACGGATGGAGTGAGTGAGAGAGAGAGTGAGAGAGAGAAAGAGCATTGGAAGTGCGTTTTGGAAGCTTGCTGGTAGCGACCCTGTGACATACGACTTCCCTCGGAGCGCACGCAAAGGAGGCGGTGGTGGTGCCCCCTTCTGCGAAAGGAGTCGGTGAGGTGAGAGAGAGAGAGGGAGGAGGGAGAGTGGAGGGGAGGGTGGAGATTGAAGAGGGAGTAAAGTGAAGTGTGGAAGTGAAGGAGAAAAAAAGACGCTGATAGGTAATGGAGGGAGGAAATGAGAAGGTAAAAGAACAAAATGAAACAGGAGTTGGGGATGAAAGAGCGGTAGTATGCGAAAGGAATGGAAAAGAAGGAAGGAATGAAGTAGAGGGGAAATGATAGGCATTGAAAATAGAATGGAAAAAACTTAGTAAAGAGAAAAGGGGAATTTTTTATATGGAGAAATGTGAATAAAGAAATGGTAGAATTTAACGCAAAAGGACTTGAAAAGACAAAGTTAAGGAAAGGAAGGATAGTGTTGAAAGATCGAATGAAGAGTTAGAATAGGAGAGGATTGAGACTGAATGGAGAGGCGATGGCAGAGGGGGATTTTTTTAGAGGAGGAAAAAAAGGACGGGGAAGGGTAACATAACAGTGGTCCATGGGAGGGGTAAAAATGGCCGGGAGAAGACGAGACGGAGAGGGTGAAAAGCAGGTTGAGGAAGGGTTACGATGGTAATTGCATTTATTAAGTTCGAGATTGGATCTTGGAAGTTTGAGGCGGAGGTTTTAAACGAGGCCAACGAGGTGAGATGGGGAAGGATTGATATTTCGGCAGTTTTCGCTCGAAAGTGATTAAGTAACACGGATGAAAAGTGTTTAAGGGCGCTCTCGCTCAGGAATGAATGAAATCTCAAGTCTCCGCGCTCTTGGAAACTTTTTGAGGAAAGAGTACCTATCAATAGTATAATTTTTTAAATATAAACGAAGTGTAATCATTTCATACTCGGTTAATTCAATAACATTTTAAATTATGCATTTCGTTAGATATTCAACCATTATAAACGGTCTTCGATCTAATATCTATAATATCCAAAAACGGAGATAATCGGGTGAGTGCTGCCGGTAAATGAGGATGGTTGCATATCTTCATAAATAAACTTTTGGAACTATGTTTTCCTTAGTAATTACATCATATACATTAATTGGAATAATGACAACGCTTACAGCCAACTCCACGACAAATATGCTTTTAACATTGCCTAGGTTTTGTAGATGCATAGAATCATCAGGAAATACGTATAACGAACGTGGATGCTATAAAATAATAAGCTGAAGAGGTCATGGAGATTGAGGTGGGCGATTGAAACGCTAAAAAGTGGAGCACACGTAAAACGTGAGGAATTATGGAGAGCGATAGGTGGAGAATGGGAGGAGTACGATTTATGTGTAAGGTTTATAAACAAAGGGGATTAATTGGACAAATAATAATAACGGATGGGAGATATCTATCTATATCTACAGTTCACCCTGCAAGCCACGGCAATGGTTTGTGGCAGGGGGTGCAATAACAGATATTGTAAGGTTCATTAGATAAAAGCGATTTAAGGAATGTACGAAGCAAAAGAACGGATTCGTAATGTTCAGTAGGATAGAATAGACAGGAAAATAAAGTTGTTCTCAGGCATACAAAAAGTTTTGGATACGCATTTCAACTTTCTAAAATTTCTTAACTAATTTTGGCGGTTTTTCCAGAATTATCGTTACGGCAAATAAATACATAGTAACATGGGAAAAGCGCCGTTTACTAAGAGTATAAGTACATATATGTAAACCGCTAAAATTCCATAATATTTTCATTTATGCAATTTTCTAATTAATTTTTGAGATTCAATTTTATCATTTTAATTTCTTATTAATTTGGTGACTTTGTATTAAAAACTAACGATAAAATAGATTTGAGACAAAAGAAGTTTTTAGAGTATTGGAAAATCAAAAACCTGAGTAAAAGTTTATCTTAATACTTTCTCAACATGGTCCCTAATCACTGAGCCTAAGAGCAAGGAAATAAGAGATACTATCACTATGTATTTAGATTGCTTAGAAAGTTCATTATTAAGTTGTAATTGAATTAGGTTAACGCACTTTTCCTTGATGGCAGTCGTGAAAAAGTTAGTTTAAGATAAGAGCTTAATCATTAAGTCAAGTGTTTCCTTGATAGGAGCAGTAGTGATTAGGTTGGTCAAATAGAAGAAAAAATGCACTTACGACTTCACAGTAAAGGTTAATTATAGTTTTTAACGCTGCATTTAGCTGATAAGCTGGAAAATACTCTATAGTATGTTCAAATCGTGGGATAGCGTATATGATGGTGCAATCATACTCGAAAAAGAACATATTTTACTGAGATAAGTTTTGTGGGTATCCTGTAAATGAAATCGCTGCTACTAAGCTTCGGCTTTTTAGATTCTAGCTGTAATCGTCCAAAAATATTATCACTACAAATAAAAACATATGGCGACATTAATTAGCTCTGTTTTACGTGATGGATTTTTAGGGGAGCATTAATACTATTGAATAATGCCTCATCTGGTTCCGTGATATGTGACATTGATATTCTCATTGTCATTCATTGTTCTCCTGGCTTCGTTTTAAATACACCTTTGCCTTGGTTGTTTGGTATTTCTGTGGGTACCTATAGTTGGTACGTCCGAAAAGCATAAAAGTTAGCATCAAATGAGATCTACTTTAGTCATTAGAACCAGACATTTTTATTCCATTCCCTCTTTATCGAAGTCTTCCCTTTTTCCTTCTCACAATACTGGAAATTACAATTTTGCGATCTGTTGTATGATTAAGTTAGGATAAAATATTTTAAGATGTAAGCTTACGTTTTTTTCTCGTAGAAACGTCATTTTCCCACATCATATTCACATGGCTTTATGAATTTTGTTATTACAAGTAAATGCCTTGATTGTACGTGTTAGTGTTAAGGATATTCCTAACCTATTTACTTTTATCCAATGCATTCTTTTGATAAAATAAGCGTGTATTCAATATTCGTGTTTCAGGCACGCAAATGTCTCCGGCCTTCGTGAACCTATTCCGAATCACGTCCTATTTCCCAACTGCTGCGGTATAGCAAGAGAGAAACAGGTTTTGCGGTGACCAGAAAGGAAATGATTTATCTCTCATTTGACTTAAGATAACAGAGAAAACTAATGCACTTGTTTCAATCCGGTATAAACAACCTCGAGGAAAACATACTATCTCTCCTCGGTGAAACTATATTCAAATTTTATTAAATCGCTCTTTGCTCTTAACAGACCACTATGTAATTGAATATATAGTAGAATACAAATAAAACCGGTGAAATTTAACCCGAAACTGATTTTTAAGGATACTTATGGTATTAAATTTGCTTATATTACATATATGCATAGCGTAGGTAGCAAAATATAAGAGGGACGTAATTCTCCTTTAAGTTTTTACTTTCTCCATATACGTAGTATAGAGAATGTATTGTTTTCATGAAAAAATCGACTTCGAGATTTCAACGGAAATACATGTTTTGAGTTTCCTAGAACACGTTTAGAATATTTTCGGAATGATGTCTGTGTGTATGTGATTGTGGACACTCTAACTCAAAAAGTACTTGCCATATCATCACCAAACCCTTTGGTGTGAGCACGAAGAGCTTATTAGTTTTTGGACAATACTGGTTAACCGGAAGTCGAGATTTATTCGAAATCCGATTCGGTTTTGGCGAAATATCTCCGTTAAAACATCATTATTGTATATACAATTCGATACAAAAGTTCTAGAGAATGTAATTTCCTGCAACTTTCATTTGAAACAATTTTCCATAGCAGTTATTGTTTAGGAATTATTTATAAATAATAGGTTTCTCGCTTTCCGTCAAATATCTTCTTAAAAACGTCTTTATTGGTAATCTTCGTGAGGACCAAAGTTTTAGAGAATAATATTTCTTCCAAGTTTTGTTTGAAACAAGTTTTCGTAGAATGATCCATTTCGGAGATATTTTGCTTTTCTTAATTTCCAATATACAGCGCCACCACCATGTAGCGGTGAATTCCGTAAACATTCAAAATATACGTAATTTACGGCAATAAGGACGACTGTATTCTTTTACGATACGAAATAATAATTTTGCCTTATAATGCTATTCATAATAATTTAAATATCCATAACGCAAATATTGAGAAAGTCATGTGTTGGCCACATCAGATTTTTTTTAATGGGCTGAGTCTGCGAATGAGGGCAAACAGTACTTTTCGAGGAACCCATTTTGACATGTTTGCCGGATGAGAAGGTAAAACAGGCCGAGAGAAAGGCAAAGCTCCTATTCCAGGATTATCGGTGGAATGTTATTTGAAAACGAACCAATGAATCACTAACTTGGTCGAATGATAGTGAACTATTTAAAGATCAAACTCCCAATTATTATCGGTCATTCTCGTCTTCCACATATAGAAAACTCCCTCTCCGGCAGGTTCCTCTCTTATTCCCTCTCAACCTTCCTCTCAACCTTCCTCTCATCTCCCTCATTCACCCTTGTACCCTCCTACCACGCATCTCTCCCTTTAGCTACAGCTTCCCCACCCACCCACCCTCTCTCTCTCTCTCTCCATGCACCACCCTGCACCTCTTTTCTTCCAAAGTTAAGCCCATTTTTCTCGACGGGGGCCCATTGCCCTCCCTTTCGACCTTGTTCTTCCCTCCCTTCCCTCTGACATTCAACAACCCAAACTCTTCAGTCTGTGACACTTCAACCCTTCTTAACTCCTCAATCTCTCCAACTTCCCTAAAGGCCAACTCCTCCAACTTCCAATCCCTCCTCTAAAACCCTTCATCCTCCCTCCTCGCCTTCTCTCTCTCTCTCTGCTCCCTCTCGTATCTGCATACTAACACAACATTCGTTGCATCATCACTCCGTCTTCCTTTCCGAGTTAAAAGTAAGGAGGGACTTTACGGTGTCAATTTCGCTCGAAACTGAAGTCGATTGTCTATCCGCCCTTCTTAACTCCTGGCGCTGTCTCTTTCTTTCTCACGATCTCTTTCTCTCACTCGTTTTACGAGTTTCCTTCGCTCTCCATCCTTTTTTTTGTCTGAATGAAGAAAGGGGGAATTTACGACGAAAATTTCGAGGAAACTAAGTCGAACATTTCAATTCTTTTTTCTTCGTTCTCATTATTGCTGTCGAAGATTAATTAATATATTTTTTTGGCTTCCTTCCCATTCTCTTCCTCATTAGGTTGTCCTTGTTTTCTTTCCTCTTTCTCTTGCTTTCCCCCTCTTCCTTTTTCCCCGTATGCATTTTCCTTTCTATTATTCTGTCTCTTACTCTTCTTATTGTCCGTTCACTCTCTCTTCCAACTCCTCTTTCACTCGATCATCCTCTTTCATTTTCATTTCCTCACTCTAGTCCACCTTGTATTTCTCCCTCGTTTTCCTTTCTCATATACCCATCTTTTCTTGGCTTTCTTACTTATCTCTACCTCCCTCTTTTATTTACTTATTCTATTTTTTGCCTTTCGATCATCTTCCTCTCTCTCCCTCTCTCATTCTCCGACTTATTTCTACGTTTCTCTCTCCCTCCCGAGCTCTTTCTGCATTTCTCTTCCTCTCTCAATGCCTCACGTCATCTCCACTCACTCCCTCTTCTCTCCTCTCCTTTCCACGTCCTCCTCCCTCCTTTTTTCCCCCACGAAGGGGGACACATTGACGCCGATCGCACGAAGCCATCCAATAATACAAGTCGCGTCGTCCCGAGTGGGTGTGCGAGATCGCCTGCGAAGAAATCACTCGCATCTCCCCTGGAAAGGCAAACCCCTTCTTCCTCTCTCTCTCTCCTTCTTACCCTCACTCCCTCACTCTTCCTCTCTCCCTCCCTCCACGAGACCACTATAGCTGCCATTCACTTCTTCCTCTCCTTCTTCCCTCTCCCCCCTTTTTTTTAGCCATACCATATTCCAGCAACCCCTTTCTGTCCCGTCATCTCCTTTACGCCTCACCCGAACAGTTTCTTTCCCCTCTTTCCTCCCCCGCCCGCCCCATTCGAATTCCCCTCTTCTCTCGCCCGATTCCCACGCCCCCCTGTATCTCTTTCCATTTCGCACTCTGCGAGGAACTGAGCATGTACTCGTTCCTCGTCCTTTGGGTCTTTCATATTGGCTCTGCTTTTATTTATGGACGGCCCGAGGGGTGGTGTGGGAGGCGGAGGAGGTTAGGAGGCATGGAGGCAAAAAAGGAGGACGGTGGCTGACGTTCCCCGAACACCTTCATCCGCCGGACCGATTGTCACATAAAGAAGGCAAACTCGCAACAACAACAAAAAAAAAACTACGTTCCCCGTGATTCCGCGCGATCCGGAGGTTGTTGAACCCACCCTGAATTCCCGCAACGTGCATACATGCATTTTTGTTTCGTGAGAGAGAGAGAGGGCTAAAGAAGGAAACCACGCCCACGGGCGAAAAAGAGCTTCGGAAAGTAACAAATGCGCGCTTTGAAAAATCCCGATCCTTCTCTCAGGATATCGTGGAAGCCCTTATACCACATACGAAGGACTATTCTTTATTTTACGCGAAATTTTTAAAAAGAAATTTTCCTTTTATTTTAGAACAATTTGGAAAAAAATCCCTCGCATTCTTTCGCTGCAAAAGTCCAAAAAGAGGGTCTCCGGCATCACGCTAAAAATTCCAGCCTATTGATTAAGATTTCAATTGCTGTGAGATTGGACTTTCACTAGCGGTAAATTTTATTAATGAAAGGGTCTACTGACAGATGAGCTAATTCCGACTCCAATATACGTACTTGCCCAATCGAATCTGGAAACTACGTAGCCAATTCCACTCGAAAGGACAAGGGATATCAAAGAGGAAAATGAGAAAGTGGAAACGCGATTTTCAAATGTATTTAAGTAAAATAAATTGCACCAACTGACCCATACGTCTACGGCGACAGGTTGCTCCTAATGTTAATTTATTCATGGATTATGATCACTTCGCAGCAGTGAGGTAACGGAGTCCGATTATTAAAATTTTAATTAAGTTCACGTAATCTGCCTAAACTCATTAGCGCTTGAGGTCGCTCACACCCAACTTTTTTTCTCGAACTTCAATTTACGTGCAAGCGTGTGTAAAAATCGCATGCAGAGATTGAAGTCGGATAAAAGCTCCGTATACAGTTCCAAGCAAAGGTTCGTTCTTCTAGATTAAGCCGAGTGTTTTTCAAAGACGGTAAAACTCATGCGTTTAAATCGCGGAAGCGCTTAAGCTTCGCACTAAAGTCTCAAGCCATCTTTGAAATTGCACGTTTGCCGGATCGTACAGAAAGCACTTTTAAAAGTTCCTTTTTTCTTAACTGTCTGGCGGATGAGAAGAGATAAGGTGCGCGCATTTTCTTAACTCTGTTCCCTGGATGAGTATGCAGCCAGAATATGGAATCTGTCCCAGATAACAAAAAAAAAAAGGCGAAAGAGGACGAGTTCTCACGAAAGTGGTATCTTAGGTCTGCGCGGGAAGTCATCAAATGAAATAGCTCAATTAGAAGCGGAACAGTCTGTTATATACATTTAAGATTGGAATTATTATTTGAATTGATGATGGATTTAATTATACCGTCTAAGATAAAAAAGAATGGTAATATTACTGATAAACTGATGGAAGCGAACTGGATCGGGTATTTTATTGAGAAGATGCTTCACCCTCGAAGACGTGATCGAAGGAAATTTTGAAGGAAAAAAGAGGATGTGGAGTGAAAATGATTCAGCTAATGAAGAGGAAAGAGTTATGGAGAAGTGAAAAAAGGTTCTAGTGGATAGAGCGACGTAGAGAACCTGATTAAATATCTAATCACCCACGCAGGCAGGCTGCTAATGATGGTGATGAATTAATGTAGACGGATGAGAGCATGGGGTTAATATGGTTCAAATTAAGTGGAAATTAGATCTTTTCGAGGAAACCATTATAGCTGACATATGGTCTTGTTAGGAACAGGATACTGGTGTCGGAAGAATAAACTGTAAGCCAATCCCTAATAATTCCATCTTGTCCTATAAAAGGTAGACGCCAATAAATTCTGACACGCAATTAGCATTATTACTGGCAAGGGTTATTACTGTCGATTTTTTCACTTTTACTTAGTGGAAAATGCTTTTCATTTTACCGGTTAAATTTAACTTGATATTCTTATCGGAATAGCGAAATCGATTAATGAAAGTTTATAAATGGAGCGCGGAGTTTTTCCATGTAACTCGCCAATCTCTTTAAAAACGCACAATCGCGTCCTTAAATGCTTATGAGAAGAAAAAGTCACCTGCATAAGAATGGCGAATGATGGATCTTAAGAATCACGTTCTTAATTCACATATTAGCAGCAGTAAGAACCCTTAAAAGGTCGGAGAAAATTTTAAAGTTGAAATTTAAATTTTTGTAGGCTTAGATTTTAATAGGCTCCATTACTTTAATTTTCCTCTAAATAAGAAAATCTAAATGTCAAATTTAATGGAGTTATATTATTGGAGATTAATTTTTTCAGTAATATGATAGGTGGAAAGATTTTATCCAAGCATGTCACTTTCGTCCTCAAAGCCAAATTTCATCGATATATCCAGTAAATAGCTTGTTATAGACATGCAGAGTCTAACGAAACGAACTCAATACGACATTTTACCTTTAAGAAACGCGCTTAAAAGGAACGGAACGAATTCTAGCATTAAAAACACCCCCGAAGAATAAAATGTAGAACAAATCAACTTGAGGATTGACATCCCGGACAATAATCATAAGTTGCAAAAACTCCATGTGTGAAAAGATATTGCCGAAACCCGGGATCGAACCAGGGACCTTTAGATCTTCAGTCTAACGCTCTCCCAACTGAGCTATTTCGGCAGATAGATATGAAAAGCCGAATCGTTCGTTGTGTAGTAAATTATTTATGTATAGTGCGGTAGCGAAATAAAATATTAACAGAGAAATGGCCAAGAAAGAAGATATGCAACTAAGGAACGTGAGAATGGAATTAACACTATTTTAAAGACGGTGATTCGGACAACAGGTTACGCTACACCTGTTTACCCGACCTGCGTATATGCTATGCTGTTCTTCTTTACTCCCACACTCCGTCAGTATAGGAACTACACGCAATGAAATCTTTATAAATACTAGTATTAATCATTTTTTGCAAGCAAAGAAACCAATATTTATTCTAAATAAAGGAACTAAAAATATTTATTATAGATTGAACGTGAGCTGAATGAAAGAGGAGCCAAAACATATTATTACGTATATGAGGAATGTTCAGATTTGACCTGGACTTTATTTTTTATTAACATCTTATATATAATACAATGAGCTGATGAGGTGTGTACATTATCATTATAATGTTGGCAATACAAAACAATTGTTTTTTTGCCATAGCAATCCATGTCAGAACTAACAAAGATGGCATCTGAACGTGTTTCTACTTCAGTGGAACAACACATTATTGTTAAATTTCTCTGTAAGGAAGGTGTAACAGGGACTGAAACTCATCGGTGACTTCGAGTACAGTATGGGGAATCCTGTCTGTCTCGGTTTTCTATGCTTGGGTGGTACAAAACATTCAGAGAGGGTCGCAAATGTGTGGAGAAGAAGAACACACAGCAGGACCAGCAACTGCAGTCAACTACAGTGAAGTCAGCGCTCTATGGGTGCCCAAACTTTTGTAACCAGAACAAAAGGCGATGCGGGTTCAAATTTCAGGGGTTCTGAGTAAACGATTTCTGAGGGAAGCGGCTGATTTTTTTAATCGTATCATAACCACGGACGAGACATAGGTCCATCACTTCAGAAAACAACTGTTCCAGTATGGAGTGGAGAGACACAAATCCTCCTACACCGAAAAAATTCAAAACGATGGCATCAGCAAACAAGGTGATGGTCACTGTTTTGGGACGCTCAAGGCATTATTGATGTGGATTTCCTGGAAAAAGGCCATACGATTAATCCTGCTTATTACTCAGCGCTCCTAAAAAACAGCCTGAAACCAGATATAAGGAAGAAACGACCAGGTCTTCTGTCCAAAGGAATTTGTTTTCTCCACGACAGCACCCAACCACATAATAATAACTTGGCTGTGAATATACTGGCTGAATTGGGGTGGGACGTTCTTCCCCATACTTCTTATAGTCCTGATTTGTTACTGTGTGACTTTCATTTGTTTATGCCGCTGAAAGAGCACTTAGTAGGCAATAAATTCAGTTCGAATGACGAGGTGAAAAATGAAGTCCTCAACTGGTGTCGACATTAACCGAAACATTCCTTTGAAACTGGAATACAAAAAATCTACTAGAATGCTGGATCAATTATCTTCTGAAAGAGACAGACAGGCAGACAAACGACTTTATTTAGGGCGAAACTGAGACTGTGACGTCCCTTCTTACAGAGAGAGTACATAAAAGAGTGACTGTATTATTATTGTTTTGGGTTACTTTTACGATTTCATAATAAATAAAGTCTAGGTCAAATTTGAACACCCCTAGTATATTACATCAAACATTAATATTTTAGCACAGTCTTTAAGAAACCCAGTTCGATCAAATCTATCCCACTATTAGTAAAGTATATATTCGTTAAAGGAGCGGATTGTCTTATTGCTTATCTTAGCTGTACTTATTTCGCAGGTGTGGTAAGATTCCTGCATCTTCGAGATGGGGACCGGGGGTGGGGTGGGACCGAGCTGGGATTCGGGCGGGGGATGGGATGACGACTCAGCGACGGAACTCACGCTGCATTCAGACAACGGGATAGGAAGCCTAGGAAACACAACAGTGATCCCCGATCTGGAGCTGTCCAGGTGAGTGATATTCATTTTGTTAATCATAAAAAAAACTGCAACATATGTAGTCATTCTGCCAAATATAGGTACTTCTCTCTCAGATTTTGGCGTCTTATTCAGTTATTCATAAAGTCCACAATTATTTTTACATTTAGCATATTTTCCTGTATGTGTTAAATAAATTATCTATCTATCTATCTATCAATTATCATCACTGTCATTATGAGTTTATTTTGTTGTTTTTATGAAGCTCTTGCAGTAAAAAAAAGAGAATCTAAACCAATGCATATGTATTTGTAGGAAAAGCAAAAAGAATATAAAAATGTAAAAAATATCGCATTTCGTTAATCTTCGCGTTCATTTAATAGAATTATTTTTATTTATAAAGAATTTAAATATAGTAATGCCTGCTATCAAAGATGCCCAAAGTTATAACACTTATTTGACTTAGAAAGCGTGAAACGATTTTTTTAAATTTACGAAAGAATAAATCTTGAGATGATTTTGTACTACATCGCTAAATACAACTCCAGCATTTTAATAAAAATTTTTAATCCGATAATTTTCGCAATAAAATACAACGCTTTCATCTAAAAATTTTCTTTTTGTGGATTCGATATTCGTGATATCGGCACTTAAAAGGTCATTTCTTCAGGAGAATTCAAATTAGTAAGCGGCCCGGGTTCAAGGAACCGAGTTGGCCCCTTTGGCCGCAATGTTTTGTAGCCGCGCCCTCTAAGGGTGAGTCGCTCATTTAGGGAAGACCCCATAACACTAATTGAAAGAAAGCGCATCAACAGTCTTCCCTTGCGACAAAAGTGGTGACAAATTAATTTGATGAAACTGAAATGAGGAAGGCGCCGTCATTAGGTAAGGCGGCGACTGGGGACTTCACTCTTCCATCTTTCTGTCATTCTACATCTTCTTCTCTGTCTTTTCTATTTCAACCTCTCCTTACTCATTTTCTTCCCTTTTCGTCGCTGCCTTCTCTCTCTTCTTATTCTTTACAATGTTTTCTTTCTTTTTGTGATTCTTTTCCATTTTTCGTTTTCATCTCACCTTCACCATACAGCAGAGCTTCGATTATCAGAACCGATCGGCGACGGACTTAATTCTGACAATCGATTTGTTCGGACGGTCGAACAATCAAGGAAACGAACATGAAATGCACATAGACTTCAATTAAAATTAAACCTGATATAAATGTTTGGGATAGTAATGGAGTAGATAAGACTGTACACATTACTAAGAAAGGTGGACGTGTTTATGGTGCTAAATCTCGAAGTTTAGTTTTTTTAAACTTTCGTTGCCCCACGGTAACTTAAAGATAACATTCAATGCATCAGTTTTATTTTATTTTTCAATGGCTGATTTCTGTCGACTACTGCAACTTTTAAAATACTGTATTTTCAACAAAAAGTATTTAAATTTCAACGTTACAGATAAAAATATTCGTTTACATTTAACAGCAGCATTTGTTTTCTCCAGAAAAATTTATTATTGACCTTAGAAAGTTTATATATTTTATATGTTCGGATAATCGACGCTCTACTTTGCGCGATTCTCTACCTCCTTTTCCCACTAATCTCCTCCATCCCTATCCCTCCTCCCCCTCAATCCCAACAACATCCCGTCATTACTCTCTCTCTTAACCTTCCTTCTAGTCATATCACATTAAATTCTCTCACAATTTCCTAACGATCTCGGTATAAGTGGAAATTTTAAGTTTAAGGCAAGGAGACGTTAAAATTGGGTGGACCGTTTTCTGAACGAATCTGACCGTGAGATTGTATCCTTTTCGTAGCGTTAAGTGAGTTTTCAGACGTTTAGTGCTTTCCGATTTGAAGCAGAAGGGAATAATTATGGCTATAAAGACGTTCTCTACGAAAACAATGAAAACACCCTCCTGAAAGTTTGATTCAAAGTTCAACGACTTATTCTTCACTCCAAATTCGAACCTCAGTTGAGGTATAATAGTTTCATTTCTCCTTTGGCTTCGTTATTTCATCTTTTCTTTTTTTTTGTGACGGTAAAACTAAATACTCAAATTTTAATATTTGTTGTTTCCTGGTCTAAAACTACATATATTTTCAGTCTGTTAGAAATAATAATATTACTTTGTTAAATCTACTATAATTGGCAATAAAAATTAATACTCAAATTTAAATATTTGTTTCCTGGTCTAAAACTACAAATATTTTCAGAAATATTAGAAATAGTAATATACTTCCTTAAATATACTAGAATCTTTTATTTAAATTGTGCTATAGATATATTTAGCGTCAGTGGTGCGTTTATGATCACGGTTAATGAATTACTGATTGCGAAAGCTCAGAAATTATTGCTTTTTATGGATTTAAAGCGAATTTTCGGCTGACTCGAAATGAACTGAAATGCTTTTAACAGTGAATTTGAACGTTATTCTCTCGTTCGTTTCGTATATTTATGGTACGTATCATACTTCTGAACTTTTTAATATTCAAATAAAACCAAAATATACTCTTAAACAGCGGAGCTCAACCTGTCCTGGTTCATGTACCTTTTTTACTCTTTCTGCGATTATCGCGGCACCCTCTCAGTCAACACTATAGCAAGGAATATTTATGCAGGAAATTTTTCATTTATAAATGCCTTGATCTAATGCCATTGCATTTTATATTATTCGACATAAAATAAAATTTTAGAACAGGAAATGTCAATGCCTGAGTCAAACCCTGGTATGCATTTTAAAATTTGATTTAGCTTCACGTAACCCTTAGCGTGACCTCGCGGACCCTTCAACTAGAAGATGAATTAACAAACATTTTCACATTCCATTGACCTGAAACATCCTACTGACAAGAGACAAAATCAATACGGATGTGAATCATATTTTGCACTCTCGCCTAAATGTAACGCCAAAATGAAAGCACGCAACCAAAGAGATAAATCAGTTTATCAGAGATGATAAAAAATAAAAGATCGCAGAACGGGTAAACGACCTACTATCCGGCTTTAAAACCTTTAGGTATGTTTCTTTCTTAAATCACTCTGCCGTAAACTCACATCTCCAATAATTAAAACCACTCTGACGACACGTGCTACCTTTTTCAAGTAATCCAAACTTAGAAAATATATCAACAAATCAAAGTCATTGACACGACTTTTTTATTGTCTAATAGAGCGGATCCCAAACTACAATTGGTACGTGGGGCTTTTTAAGCGGTACACGAGAAATATTAAAACTGCTGGGTTAATCTTGTTTTTTTTCTGTTCTATGCAAAAAATTCATTTTACTTTTTGCTTTACATTTTATAATACGATTTCTTTATTTTAACGGCGCCATGACTCTAACACAACAATAAATTAGTTATTTAATAAATTGATAAAATATATTTTCGAGGTAGGTGGTACAGGAAGTCAAAATTTTGTGAGTGGTACGTGAAAAATTTCTTAGTAACCTCTAAAGTATTTTACGCATTTTAATACCGTGGAAGAAAACACCTCAACACAAAGTCACACATTCCAAGGTATTTGTCATTTTTGACGCCTCCTGCCCTGAAAATATTTTTTGACATAAATGCGTCAAAATATAAATTTTAGGTTGAATTATTTACACAACATTTTAAGCAAAACCAAGGATCGACGCTTCGTATTTGTCGGAAGAAATATTTTATTATTCAATAATCGCTTTTCCCGATTAAAAGTCTGAATTTTCTCTATTGACTAGATTCTTTCAATAATACTGTAAATCCACGCGTTAATTAGTCTTGTATTTTTAGTCCCAACTACTCTTTTATATCTAGTGTCTAGGACGTAGACTCTTGGTAAATAATTATTTTTTTGTTCTGATCCATCGCTTATGGACCTTGATTTTTTCTTTGCAAAACTGCCAGAGTGAAAATTTCTACGCAGAATTTCAGGGATAACTAGATTTAATCTACTTTACCAACCTTGCTTCCAGAATTGCAGGATTAATTAAGGAACCAATATAAAAAGACTTAATATCTATGTCTACGAATATGCTTTCTAGAAAGAGATGAAGAAGGATAACAGGATTGCAAAAAAAACGCGTGGAAGGAGTTTTAATGGCGACTCACAGTACATACGCCCGATTTTAACAGCTTCGTGAGCCTGGAGTTATTTCGTAGAGAAAGTTCGAAAACAGTTAACGAGTCAGCTAGCACCTTGCCTTAGGATCGAATTCTTCCCCGTTCTTCCTCCACTTTTTACTTCATCCTATCCCTTCGATTATAATTTATTTTCAAGGTGACTTCAAGGACGTTCACACGTAATTACAGCTATACAGATATTCATTTAAATACGAACCCTAAAAAATTAACGATAGGATTTCCTTAAAGTTCTACTTTGTCTTCATAGCTTATCGTAAATACTGTTGTTTACTTTCGAATTAATATACGTTTACGAGTGTACAATTTTGTTGTTTTGTGTACACTATCCACATAATTTTCTGCAATTTATTATCAATTAAAATAATGCTTACTTTGTGGAACTGACTCATACTGTGACAAAGAAAGGATGATTGTAACCTATCACAGGAAATTTATTTTTACGTCATTAAGATAACCCTCTTATGGAAGGTCACAGTCACTTTTTATTTGTCACAATAATTGCGTTAATAATTTTTAGATATTCGACATACGTGTCCACCTGGGCATCTGATCAACTTGTAACGAGTTGGTGATAATAATAACAGCGTTAATGAATGCAGATGTCGACAACTTTCTCTCATTTTTTTCCCGAGACGAAAAAAATACGCAATGCGGTAATTTTTCACCCCACACAGGATTCGATAGAGTTCCTGACTTCTTCTGTTTATTCATTCAGTTAATGACACCAGGCCATTAAGACGTTGAATTATTTTTGCGTAGGACCATTGGCACTGCATCAACAAACCCATTTTCTCGATACAACATATCCAGTGAAAGACTCATTTAAAAGAAGACCAGACATGGGGGCAGAGCTACCGTTTTTGTCAACACGAGTTTGCTTTCATTATAAACTTTGAAGCACGCCTGATGGAGTCGAGGGGGGGAGTAGGAAAGCAGACGACTAGGAAAAGAACCGCTAAATGAGATTCCATACCGCAAGAGGCCGCCAGCTGCAGCGTTTTTTGTTCTTGTGCCAGTGAGTGCGTCGATTGTTTTAACCCCATCTTAAAAGCGCCTTCTTAGAAAGCGAAGGAGACGTTCAAAAACCGACTTTTTTGCTCCGTGTGGTTGCTTTAATCGGCACCAGTTGAACTAGGCGAGGGACCCTCTTCCACGGTACCTAAAGAAAATTTAATACATCACGCAGTGCGCTCGGTGAAAGGTCGTCTTTTTTCTCTATCACCCCTCTCTCCCTTCCTTCCTTCCTTCGATCCGACGACGTCTGCATGTCGCATTGCACGAGATCTAATCCATGCGGTTGTTAAGCTCTTGAAAAAAAAAAACGTTCCGCCGTGACGACTGGAGCAGCTGTCATTCGAAAGGAATCTCGTCCGAAAGTTTCATGGAGAGAACGACCGCGATCGACGTTAAATTGAGATTGTCTGACGCTTCGTGACTTAATAATGTTCGCAAATTTTCGTCCTAATCAAACCTCGGAGAATTTAACACCCGTGTCTATGTAAGGGGGGGGGGGTGTAAAAATGAAAATTGGTATTATTATCTGTTATCTACTCTCGTTCTTTCATTTCTCCTCTAGGATAACCTGATAAAATTGCAACTGTTGCAGATATGTCTTAATGTATCTCAAACTTATCGCATATTCTTCGACTAGAATGCCAAACGGAAGTATGTTTTTTCCTTTTAGAAAAACTGCGAGATGGATCAGTTCCAGGACAACAACTTATTCACAAATCCGCGATTGTCGTATATCACTAAAGCAAAAAAATTATGTTTAATCAATTTTCCAAATCATCACGAACGAGAAGTACTTGTAAATGTTTTTGACAAAACAGATTCGCAATCATTACGGAAGAGAAGTCATTTTGCTGTCGGTTAAAAAAAAAGAGTTCACACTGCAACGTAGGAGAGGGGCATGAGCCAAGTGACGGTTAAAACTATTACACGCTTAGTCATAATGTATTTAAGACTTTATTGATCGTAAAAATGTTGATTTAGGCTGTTTTCACTCCGATTAGTCAAAATAAGACGATAAAAGGCAAGATTAGTCGAGAAAGGAGAGAAGACGAATAAAATCTCTTTCATACTGATTAGTCAGTTGGAAAGAAGTTGTCAGATGATAAGGAAATGCGCCAATGAGCATACGCAACTGAGATATGTACGATACATGGATTTAAGGATTGGATGGGATACGCTGGAGGTGCTGGGTTTATCCTGTATTTGAAAACAGTGGACCTTGGATAAAATTTCCGTATTTTTATTATGGTGATCCTTCACCTTCAGTTGTATATAGCCTCCCTTTTCTGTATGAGAAGAACAAATTTATCTTTCAGATGTGGCATTTCTGCATAAAAAGTACTCAAACCCAAAATTCCCTACGACACCAATGTTCACGTTTGACTAACAATAAGACTGACTAACGGAAACAGAACATTCTATATTCTTAAAGATAACGTCAAACACGGAGATAAATTGAAATAATCTGTTTTTGTTTTGTTTGTGTAATGTGAAATCCCAGGGTATAGACTATGGATTCTACTCATCTTGATTAATCACATTTTGTTTTGTCTTGACTAACTGGTGTTATTTCTCGTTCTCGGTCTTCAAAGATTTTCCCTAATCTGTCTAAATAAAACGACGTAAGAAAACTTAGTTCTTTACTATAAATTTCATGCTTGGTAAATGTCTCCTAGCGTATTTTACTTAGATATTTACCACTTTTGGTCTGGAATTCACATTCTCTTTTTCTTTTATCTGTATTTATAGGATGATACAATCCTGATCTGATATTTCCATGCATTTACATATTCACAGCATAAAATGTTCATTATTAACATTTTTCGCCATATTCATAATTTTCTTTGTGAAACGTTGGCTTGCTTCATGAGTCTTATTAACAACCAACCTATATTTTAAGGCATTTTAATCTCCACATTTTCCTCATCTTCATGGCCCATATTTCACAAACCTCAGAGCTCACATTAAGATTCTTGGTCGTTTTTCTAGTAATTAGTTCTCATCACTTTAAGCAGAGGCCTTTATCCTCTACTCCAACCAAAGCATTTTATTTCTACCGCACTTAATCTTATAAATAAACGCCTCTCTTTTAAGATCCATATATCAAGATCACACGGAACGCTTTATTTCAAAGTTTATCTTAGCCTCTTATTTAGCCGCCTTTCACCACCGGTATACGGTTCCCGTTTCCAACATAAAACTCCTTTTCAACGATGACGACTCTAGATGATAAAGACGCTAAATAAACCCGTTAGCTTAAGAAAGTCTCAAAAAATATCTCTCTCGAAAAAACTTGCCATTTATGTTCACAAAGATAAGTCTATTTACAAACGACTTGTGCTTATATAAGGTGACCAGATATTTTTTACCAAAAGGGAGGACAAATCCCGATTTTTTATATAAAAAGGAAGGACACATTTCATTATCAAAAAACTGTTTATACGCTTTATTTCACATTTTAAAAAAAATAAAATAAGGGTTTTTATGTGAGGGGATGCTATATTAAGAGCACTTTGGTGCTTTTGGGAAAGATTTTACTACGTAATATCTGAACGCCCACTAACTGCGATACTATATAAATACTGCTGAACACACAATATTTAATGAAAGTATCATTTCCAACAGGTCTTAAATGTGGAAATTCCTTAGCTAACGTTACATTTAAGTGACAATTTCTTTTCTTGGCTGAAGACATTTCGTAGGGTATTACAACAAAGATTTAAAAATCAGTATAATAAAATGGAAGATTGCATTGTAAATTAAAATGAGAAAATTATATTTACGCAGCTATTAAAATTTCACTCAAGCAGGACATAGTACATATATAACTATTTTTTCACAATTCACTGATAGAGGAAAAACAAAACAAGCAATAGGAAGCTGTAAGAGTATAACTATATAGCACGCACAGAAACAAAAACCTATTAAAATCACTCAACACCATTGCACTGCCGATAAAGACTAAGTGAACATGAGTGATTCGGCTTTGCCTTAAGAAAGAAATACAGTGGTAAACATAAGTCTGCGTACGATCATCATTCTTTGAAAAAAATTAACAGAAAATCTGATCTAGTATAAATATTTCAAAATTCTTTGTCTATAAATGATCATACACATGCCAGCTATGAACTCACACAAGAAAAAGAAAATTCGTTCAGAGCTCCAAAAAAAAAGCAAAGGAGAAAACCAGAACAAGCGAAAATTAAGCACAATAAAGTCTGCATACGGTATAAGACAATGTTCCTTTTTATGACCTTCATCGCAAAATAGACTGATACTTTGTACTACTATTTTGAGGAATAGGATGTGATATGGGGTACATTGTACGCTGTTTAAACCAGAATTTTAATAAACCAGAAACCAAACAAATATAATCAAGGAGAAAATAAAACACTTATTCTAGCAGGCAACGTGTTCTATGTTGCTAAGAAAACACAGTGAGCGAGATGGACAAAGATCATTTATCTATCAGCTTGTCGGAAAGCTTAAGTACATTGAGAATCGTGTATTTGGAGAAAGACTAACTCCCTGCGCGGATAACAATGTAACAGAAAGGAGTAAAGACAGCCAATCCACAAAAATCACATCATATTGGTTAGCATAGGTCTGAGTTCTCAAAATAGGAATAAATGTTCCGTTGTTACACAAAGTTAAGAAACCCTGGCTTAAGTAAAAGGAAGGACCAAAACAGAAATATTTTCAAAAAAGGAGGACATGGAAGGACAAAAGGTTTATGAAGGACAACGATTGAAAAAGGACTGTCCTTTCAAAAGGAGGACGTTTGGTCACCTTAGTTTATATAACATCAAAATGCATGAAAAATATATAAAATTAACCGAATCCAAGATTGAAATATATGCACAAATTGGTAAAATAGGAAATAGAACGGTGTAAAATAATTCTTCTTTATCCGAATTTCTGAATCGCCTTCCCCGCCCACGTTGGTCTAATTTTCGAAATAATCAACCGGCCAATCTCGTTATTTTCCTTCCCAATTGAAATATAAAACATTCGGTCACACATTTAATTCATTATCCATAAACTCATAAGAAACAAAAAAGATAGAAAAGATTGAATCACGTACTGATAATAAGCGGTGAAATTTTACATTACTAAACCTCGGTATAATGCTCTGAAACAGCTTATATGATAAATATAACACATTAAATTCTGAATATTAGTTGGAGAGGGCGTGTCATTTCATTAATTCATATCCATGCAGGTAATTAACGAAATATTATAATTAGGCCTTCGGATACTTTCGACTTGCCATAATCAACTTCCATACTTTCCTTTTATAGCAATTCAGTAGCACTTATCAGCCATGACATATCCATGCTTCTCTCGGTGCGCATATACAAGCTGCTCCGGGTGATTACATGTTGAAGAATGTCAGTTTTACAGAGCATTAATGAAATTCGTGAAGCTAACGCTACTTTCTTCCAGATTGGATAGTTCGAACTTCTAATTTCCATTAAACAAGTCTAAGTTTATCAAAAACTTCGATTAATAAAATAACCTATAGCAATGATTAATTTAATTACCGCTACGATGTCAAACATTTCCGAGCCCGTGAATAATTTATTGCATTGAGGCTTGCATCATTAATTCCAGCTTCAAATCTAAAAAATTAATTGAGTTTGAGTAAGAAATACATCACTTTACTGACAAATACTACAAGTAAACGAAACCCGCCCATCTATGTTAAGCTGATCGATTTGTCATCCCTTTTCTGATAATAGAATAATTACTTCCCCAGATAAATATTAATCTTAAATATAAACATATCCTCTTACATGTCATCCTTGACAATTTGATTTAAATTACCAGCAGAAAACGCCTTCTTATAAACCAAGTAGTCGAGTTGGTTGGATGGGATCGTGTAAATAATCCGTTATACATCGACAACGTTACATTCACGTGGGGAGAACGCGTTGCTTTAATCCATTTACCTTTCTCGGACAGGTTTCCACGACCCCTGCTGACTTTTGCCGCCGTCGCCACGATTTTCGTGATGGTCGTCGGCTTGGTGGGAAACTTCCTCACCGTCGTCGCCCTTCTGCGCTGCCCCAGGCTCCGCAACGTGGCAGCCGCGTTCATCATAAGGTAAGCCGCGAACCGCATTCACGCCGCCCACTCCGACCTGCCAATCATTCGCGGTGCAGTTCCACATTACCTCTGCCAACCCCTGCTATAAGGTAGCGGCGTCACTTCCAAGACGTGATTCCGCTATTCTTGGCCGTCGCTGTCTGTCAAGTCCTGGTTTATGGTAACTGCTTTGGTTACTTGTTTGATGTCAAGGTCTGCGGGAGATGGAGATTGGCGATGAATTCTCAATGGCCGTCTTATTCTGCCGTTTGAGGAATTAGCGGGATTTTCTCATTAGATGAGGCCATTACCACGTGCAGGAACTTCAGGAAGGCGTCTTAGTTCAATGTCTGGAATGTCTTTATGAGGTATCCGATTTGTCGTAATTTGCCCATTCACTGATGCCAAAGTTATTTTTTTATAAATATAAGGCGAATAAAGGAATGACTACGAATGCTTTTTCGTTAATTTTTGCTCCTCAGTCGTGTGTAACAAGTTAAATATTTCAAAGTCTTATATATGTTATTTTTCTCATTATATAGAAATCCATTATCAGCAATATTTAATCAAGACTTTTTCCAGGCGGATGTATAATTTCTGGGCCAACAACAATCGTTTCATTTGTTTTTTTAAATTTACATCCTCTTCTCAAAATTATATACGAGCAGGGCCACCGAGAGGGCGGGAAGACCGGGGAGAACTCCTCGGGGCCCGGGGGCTCTGGAGGCCCGAGATGGAGTGGTCACAAGATTTCCCTATCATAACACGTATTTTGTAATACACAGGTGCAAGTCATGACAGCAAAACGCAATGATGAAATCAGTTATTCGGAGCAGCGAGTTGGGGCCCGTAACTGTACATACTTATAGGTTTTCCCCCCAAAAGATTTTTGGGAATTCAAAATCTGTATTTGATTTCAATAGTTTTCTTTAAATAACAATTACCATTATTTAAGTGTATCTGGGCCAGTAATTAAGTACATTTATTATCGCTTAGATGTGACATATTCATTTAGTTAAAAATCAAAGTAGAAAATCAAAATTTATACTCTTAAAAATTCGCTGAAGAATATTGACCATACGTTTCATAGGTGTTGCAGGAATTCATAATTCCTTTTGTTTTATAAATTTAAAAATATTTCTCGCAGGGGGGAGGGAAGAAGGTTGTTTTCCTCTGGGCCAGTTCTGGCTTTTGGCGGCCCTGTATACGAGTATTGCCATTCCATAATTTCAGGGGATGCAGTTAACTCTTAAAGCAACAGAGCAGTTGAGTCACCGTAAAAGCCAACTGATGATCTCACAAAGTCAACTTCGAATAATTATAGGCGTCATGAAAGCTAACCATATGTATACAGCTGTGTTAATTATTGGTTTGGATAGTTTAGTTTAATAAAATCATAATTTTTCAATTTCTCTACATTTTACTCAACAACGACCATCGGTTTCTGGAATATTTATCGCTAAAACCTGTGTTTTATGTACAAATATTAATTTGTCATTCCGAACCATATTTGCTTCCTCATTATTACCCGTGTTGTAATGGGAAGTGAAAAATGTTCTTTTTAGTCTAGCTTCTCAAGTTTTGGCTAACCACTCCCCACTCCACTCTCCTCCGGAAATCACAGCTTTCTTTAAATAAAGTTGGACGTCACCTCAATTTATTGACCGAATTTAATTATATTATTTATTTTGTATTTGTTGACTCGTAAAATTAATAGAAAATTATTTTCTATTAAAATTAAACCTTGTCTAACTTCACGTTTCAACTCCTTATGCTTGTC
The DNA here is from genome assembly GCA_036926305.1 of Uropetala carovei. Classification (NCBI taxonomy): domain Eukaryota; kingdom Metazoa; phylum Arthropoda; class Insecta; order Odonata; family Petaluridae; genus Uropetala; species Uropetala carovei. The sequence continues at coordinate 8,468,883 of JAXCHB010000169.1, forward strand.
TTTTTAATTTTCATCCAAGCAAAAAATTCACTATTTTTAAAATTATTTTTATCGAATGCCATCATGAATTTGTATTGCATGAATGGAATTCTTTCATTTTAGAGGGACTTCCTCCAACGTTAATATGTACGGTTGTTTCACGCTCAATATTTTCTGGATCAGGATGATATTCCATCAAATCTCTCGCTATATCCGTGGCAACGTGAATGTTTTTTTTTGCATCGGCCACATGCTTCTCGCTAATTAGGTTCTCGCTTAATATTTTGACCCTGGGTTTGGTGTGAAGACGTATGCATATTATGGTTTCAAATCCCTAATAATACAAAGGACCCTTTCTTCTTCCTCAGCCTCTGCGTCGCAGACTTCCTCTTCTGCCTCCTCGTCCTGCCCTTCAGCTCGTCCCGATTCATTCACGGCACATGGGTACACGGATTGGCTCTCTGCACTTTGTTCCCATTCCTCCGATACGGAAACATCGGAGTGTCTCTTTTGTCCATCGCCATGATCACCATCAACAGGTTATATTTGTGTATTTTTCTCTATCTTATAATGTTTATATTAACATATTTATTGATGGTAATTATTCAACTCGTCGTATCCAGATATACCATATATAAGACCAAGGATAAAAAGCTATACGTCAGTATAGCATTCATCTACCGTTTGTATCGTTCGATAAAAGCCTCGTAAGAGAGCTTTATGGTAAGAAATACAATTTTAATAGAATAAAGTCGACGATAAAGGAGAAATAAGGATTTCTGGTGGGCAAAACATATCGAAAGCAGTTATCGAAGGAAAAATGATAGGAATAGTCAATTCGGAACGAAGGAAATTGTTAGGAAAATTGACGGGAAAGGATGTAAATAAAGTTGCATTTGATTAAAAAAAGAATTAACAAGCTAACCTGCGGCTGATATCAGTTGACAGTTATATCACTCCAATTGTTACAAAATATGTATTTGGAAAGCCAGATGCAGAGTTCGGGCAGCAATGAAGCCGTCATCAGTGGCATTTCACCAACAGTATATTGTATAGCTGAATCATGAACTTAGCAAAAGGAAGAAACTCAACAACGACCTCGTTAAATCCTGTTCAAAAATTTTGTATTCCTCCGAATCTTTGCTCGTGCCTATTTTTTAAATTTTTCGTGCATTCGTGAGAGCAGGAGAATTTGCAAAAGGCGCTCGAGGGCGCACCAACGGTATTGGTTATTATCGCTCGTTACTCAAGAGTTAACAATCACGTGCAAAACGATGGGAGCCTTTGTTTCGATATTAGCCCAAGTAGGGCTAAAATTCGTCCGGGTGAAACGCTGCCTGACGTTTCTCACGACTATGGTTACTCAGCAACATGCGTACTCCTTAAACACGTATCGCTGAAAAAAACTTTAATTTTAATACGCCCCGTCGGTGTATTTTTTTAAAGGAGGTAAAAAAAACCAAGTTTTGTTATTTCTCATTTTCAAGAACACGCACTTTAAAATACTTGTCGCAGGTACCTACAATAGCCACAAATAGGTTATAAAAGCCAAATACCACAAGATGGCTACTTTGTACCCGAAGTGCGCATCTGATTTTTTATAACCTTGTTGTGGATATTGGAGATACTCGAGGCAAGTATTTTTTAAGTGATTGTTCTTGAATTTTTCAGCCATAAAACGAGATCGATAATACTCTTTTTAATTTCTCCATTTGATAACCTGTACGGTGTATATACATGTGGCCGAATGTGAATATATCAATTCATGTAATGAAAGATACTCTCTGAAATGAATTTTCCGAATTAACTGGGGCAAATAAATTTTGAAACGTGCTGGGTCCCCTACTGGGTAAATCTACGATGGGGTTAAATTACATATTTGTAGAACTGAATTGGAACCCTGTGACTACAGCGGTAGTGAGGAGAGAATCCCGGTGCTGGCATTAGGCTAGTCTTAACGAGAAGCACCAAGAGAACCAACGGCTTTACGTCCTATCCGAAGAACAGAGCGGTGATTTGTTTGTCCTTAACAATGCAAATGAAGGGCCCTGAAATATCACAAAAAATCTTACTTTCGCAGGATTTGTACCCGGTTCGCACCGGGAATGCTCAGCGTAGCAGTCCAATGCCTTCACCACTAAGCCCCTATTTGTATAGATCAGGGGTTCCCAAACTTTGTGAAGCCACTGAACCTTTGTATTCAAATGTTTTTTCTTGCAGAACCCTAAATAAGAGATGGTAAGCCTAATCGCAATAAATTAACTATAAAATTATTATTTATATAGCTTATGTATCTAACAGTACACAGTTTACAAGTGAGACTCACGTTTTCTGCTGTAAATAAGAGAAAGAAGAACGTATCGGCTCTCTATTACGGAACCCCATTAACTTCTGCGGAACCCTTGGGTTCCACGGAACACAGTTTGGGAAACCCTGGTATAGATCAATCACATTACATCACTAAAGCATCCGACCTTGCTGATTTGAGATGAGAAGTATATTTAATTTTAAAAAATAATACTAATTTCTAGCCTGTATGTACAAGTAGTAATAGAAGATCCGATGGAATGTTTTTATTCTTCGTAAACCATGCATAATTTGGCGTCTCGCGACACTGTAGCTGTATGCTCAGGGGTTCATTTTGTGCTTCTCTTTTGATTTTTATAGCAGCATCATCTCCAAAAGTACTAGTTAACAACACGCTCTTATAATTTTAAACGGCACCTTTTCTAATATTTAAAATAGCCATAATATTTAAGATTCTATTTAACGGAAAGGAACGTTCCTCTTTTGTACCCTGAGAATAATTTCTCACAGCTACCGGTTTTAATTGACTTTCTCTAATTGTGAGCAAATTGCACCACGCTGACACCGATTATCTACCATAGATAAACCGCTAATAAATTAATATATATAATTCAGGAAAACTGTTGACATAAACACGACGAGAGTGAATTGTTCAATAATTTAGTTATTATATTTATAGCTCGGCAGACGTTTTGTCTTATATTGTATTACTGTACGGCCTAAGTACCTTCGATTCATATTTATTAACGCATGTATAGCTATTTTTCTTGCTTTTTTCTATTTTCAGTATATCGTGCATTGTGGATTGAAATTATCGCGAAAAAAAACGCGACGTCGATACATATTTTGATGAGTATGCACGTTTTATGTCCGATAAAGGGAATCTGCGATTCCGTCTAGTTGTGGTGTCGTCTGTGCGAGGATATAAAGTTTAACAGAGTGTGAAAAAATCTTGTGTTTACATAAAGTAACGCCCGAAATAGTTTCACTTTTTTCAATGCACTATGATCCTTAATGGATGTAATAGGATTGTCTTTGCAAGTCGAGTTTATATTCACAAACGAACAAAAGAAGCGTAGCTAACTTGGAAAACATCCCTTTTGTGATGGCGTTTATCGTTGGTTGATCACTGTAGACGACCCTCCCACTATTATTGCAGTTTTGCCTATTACTAACTTTAGCGAGGTATATAATATCCATTAGTGACAGAACATTCTACTTTTATGCTATTCAATATAAAAGGAATGGAATATTCCGTCATACAAAGTTTTTATCGTTGAATATTCTATCCCTTAATTTAAACTGTTACAGCATTCCTTAGCATACTTCCTTTTTTTCTTTTATTGATAGTTAAAAAAATAGTCGATCAAAAAAAGCAAACTTTCCATTGTAAAAAACGAATGGATTAAGTGAGTTTCATTTACTGAATTATTCCTTTCCGACTCCCAGAGGAAACCGATTTAATGGGCGGAACAACTCTAACAATTTAAAATAATGTTGTCAACCTCCTAGCTCCGTCACAATATATAATCTAGAAAGAGTACGACGAAAAGATAAGCTGAAGAAATAGGTGCATATCAATAGAATGCGTCAATATCCCTAACTTCTACGGAAATATCTTCTTTCTATGCGATACAATTTCAGTTTTTGTAATTTTTCACGGCAGTCGGACGGACGGACGCCAGGATCGAAGCCGTATTCATCATTTTCATCATTAAAAAAATAGTATAATATTCCGTTTCAATGTAGATTGATCCATTTTATTATCCGAAAAAAAACTAAACTGTCTTACTCGTAATAGCTTCTCAACAACCAAAACTTACATAAATATACGCAGGGAAAACTGCCTGGTGAAACGATTTTACTTAATTATCTCGTTCGTAAGAAAAATAAGACGTTCGGATAGAAATTAAGTTTAATTGAATATTTTCGCACGCTCTCGAGTACGTCTTATCTCTTGCGTTAAAGGCGCTTTTTATTATTATAGTTTCACGACGGCCGTGAGACCGTCCACAGCGCCGCGCTATTATTTTTTTTTACGAGGTCGTCCAATATCTGATCCGTTTAGAGCTTATGAGAGCTTAATTGCCAGCGCTTCGAAATCTCCGTCGAGCCTCGACTTCTCTCCCCTGGTTCCCTCTTTCTCTCTCTCTCTCACTCACACGCACACATTCCCACCGGCATCCTGTTTACGCCATCCTAAAGAGATACGTTCGCACCATTCTGCTGTTATCTTTTTGGGTGCGGAAATTTTCTATTCTTCCGAAACGCGGCGGAAAACGTGTATGGCACCTTTTTCAACCAAAAGGAGAGGAGCGTAATAATCAAATGGATGAAGTTTGATACGGATGGGATGATTTTCGATGGTGGATTTTGGAGGGTATCTAAAGTATGGACGACGCAACTGAGGAGCGATCGATTCTTTAGATTATACAATTTGGTATATTTACTTTGAAAAAATAATAAAATAATCTATATGTACATAATGTTGTATATTACCGATGAAGGTACGGGTCTTGTTTCTACACATTAACACAAGCGGAAAGTAGTTTTTTTCTAATTTATTCTATAAAACCACAAGTATATCCTGAGTTATGAATCCGTCTTGCTCCTATGCAACGACAATACGAAGTGCGTAGATTTTTGTATGCTAGAGTTTTGAACCGGATTATAATACGTTCTCGTAAATTAGGATTCTTCGACATTTTTTACGGCGTATCGATTTGAGCATTTTTAAGAGTCGCGTACCATCTAATACATTTTAAAGTGATAATGAAATGAATAACACTAATGTTACAATCATGCTTACAGCGTAATTTACAGTTTTTACAATTATTTTTCTGTTTCATAAAGTTAATTTGTAATATCAAAAATTTTGCTTCCGAAGTATAAAGATAAAGTAAGGAGAAAAACTATAATCTGTAATGCTTTCGCGTATTCTTTTAACACCCGGACGTACCCCAGGGGTACGCGTACACCTGGTGGAAAATCCCTGCTCTGAAATTTGCGCTGCGATAAATGCTAATTAAGTAGCCATGGAAAATAGAATTTCATTTTATTCACATGGTCCTATTTAGGTATTAATGATTTCATTATTGCACTCATAGAAAGACTATAATATCAATTTACCCCTGCTGCATCGTATACCGAACTAAAATAGTTTTATGAGGTAGGTAACGAGAACTCAGCGGGAAACTGATCTACGAAAATGATTACCGAAACTCCCTCTAATGCTTCAATGTAGATGACGGGCAGTGGTACTAGACAGATGCCTCACCTAATTCTGATTGGACAAAATGGTGGTGATGTAATATCCCTTTTCATGAAGAATATAAAATATTTGTGTGAATATTAAAATTACCAAATGGAGAAAAACAGCTATGGTACTACTGCTATATGGCCTACTCGAATTTCCAAACTCGGTACTTTCTTTAACAAAACTTTTGCTTCAACCAAAATGATCACCTGAATCACGTAATGTGTCAGCCACTGCTACACGGTATATGACGGTATACATCAACATGATACTCTGTAAATCACCAGATTGGTGGGTGGCAGGGTGTGCAGCGCACAAAAGTCTACCTAATAACTTCTCTCGCGGGTATCACTCTCCTGTTATGGTCTACGGTCGATCTCTCGTATTTTATCCTCGTGGTCGTGCCTACTCATGTAAGTAGATGCCTTTAATTTTCCTGAGACCACCTCTAATAGAACTTCCTACCATAAATTTCTCCAAAAGCCTAATCCTAGCGCCAAATCTGCGATCCTTTAGCGACATCCAATTCAACTCCTTCAATAGTGATGTCACACTTATCTTTTGCTCATATTTTTCTTTTACGAATCTGGCTGCTCTGCGTTGGGCTTTCTAACTCAAGCATCTGTCTCTTTTCATACGGATCCCATATGCTGGCAGCGTATTAGACCTGAGATCTCTCTAATGATAACTAACACGTTTCTCATACATGTTCTGCGCTACTTCTTACTATTCTGCCTACTATGCCCAATTTCTTGTTGGCTGAGCCTATGACCCTTCGAATATGGACATTTCACGATTGATCACCATAAATCGTGACTCCAAAATATTGAACGTATTCCGCATATTGGATATTCAATCCATCGATTTTATATTCCGAGTCTAATTCCTTGTTCTTGCTCTTCCAGAATCTCAAAAGGGAACATTTACCGTGTTTAATTTCGATTTTCCATACTTGATACCACGCTGAAACGGCGTTTAAATCTTCCTGGAGCGATTGTTGGTCATCCTGGCTCTTTATCTCCTTATATAAAACGGTGTTATCTACGAAAAGTCTGATTTTGCAGTGAACTACCGAGCAGATATCTTTTATGTATATTAGGAATAGTAGTGGGCATATGACACTTCCTTGTGAAACACCTGATGCGACTTTAACCGGGTAGGAGTATTTCCCATCGATGTCTACTAACTGTTATCTATTAGAAAGGAAGTCTTTTATCCAACTCAGGATATTCGTGTTGATGCCGTACTTTCCTAGCTTTCCTATTAATTTCCTATGGGGTACTTTATCGAACGCATTTTTAAAGTCAATGAAAATGGCGTCCACCTGAGTGTTTTTCTCTCCGCAATGCATTAAATCATTCACGAAAAGGGCGAGCTACGTTTCACATGGCCTGCCTTTCCGAAACCCGTGTTGGCTTTTGAGTAACACTGTAGACATATAGTAGGATTATAGCTGAATCAGCCAGACTTTCATCTTCTTGAAATCCAAATTGTTGGAATAGTAAATATTTGTACTCGAATAATATTGCAAGTTCATTCTAAAAAATTCCACAACGGTGAACTTAAATTCTCGGACCTCCGGAGCTCAATTCGCCCTTCTTTTAATTCCAACTTTTTTGGATTTTAAGCATACATATCCTTCGGCATATGTAATTTTCAAATATCAGTGCAATCAATAACCAAAGTTCATTAACCGTAAAACGCTCGATGAAACCAAATGCGTATTTAGTCCCCAAAACAGTGGCGACTCACCTTTCGTCCGTACTCAAAATAAATCTAGAAACTTGCTGAACCACTGAGGATGGCAGAAATGGACATCCGGTTTAACAAACTAATTTAATGCTATCGGAATTATATTGATCAATAGTTGCATTTTAGGTAAAATGTAAGCTCGATAATTGATGTCTGTTACAAGCAGTAAGGTAGTTTAGAGAGTGTATTTTACGCGTTTAAAACGCAAGCAATGAGCCAATTCCAACAATTTATGCGCAATAAATCCGAAGAGGTTAGCACTTCGAACTTGCACCGTCCTTAGAGTTTCCATAAATTGGCGTTAATCGACATTAGAGGCGGAATTAATTGACTTGAGATGCATTTATTCTCGCAGTCTTCCTATTTTTCATTCGACGCGTAGCAGCTAAGCAGTTTCGTGTGTCACTTCTAGGGGACACTTCTGGGTCAAGTTTTTTTTCCGGGCTCGGGTCCAATACGGCGTCAACCGCGGACTTGTGCATCCACTCCTACGTTCGCCCGAAGGCGGGGAAGAGTGTAACCCTTTCCAAAGATACATTTGGGTCCTGAACGATATGACCGGTTGGACCACACGCGTTCGAGTCTCTTCCGAGAGGCGGAGTGTTATTTTGTCTCGTTTCCCCACAACAAACAAGAAAAGGAAGGATGTGATCGGGAAGATTGAAAAATTCTTCGAAGTCGAGCAAGTTTAAATTAAAGGCGGACAAACAAATATGTTCCCTCTGTTACACAACAAACATGAAGAATCCTGCAAATTTTTCCGAGAAGGGATAGAGAATTTTCAACATAACTCTTTATTTTGCAGCGTTTTCTTCAATCAACGTGGTTTTCCTTCCGCTTTCTGTCTTTTTCATCAAATTATTCGTTATTGCTATCATTTAAAATTTATTTAAATCACTTTAGATGTTAAAAACACTATCTTTCTCCAATATCTATAAGAATACTAGGAAAACCAGAAGCACATTTCGGCCAAAAAGTAGCCGTCATCAGCGGTGATTCACCGGAAATATATTTAATAAAGCATCTGGATCCCCAACTTTTCTAATGTCATTAGAGACAGTTTTTCAATTTTATTTCAGCCATAAATTGAGCTCTGTAATTCTTTTTTTATATTTTAACAGCATTTGGTTTAACTACACTGATATATTTACCCACGACATAATGGCAAGGGATTCTTTTATGGGCATTTTTAGCATTCGAGCATATGGAAAATAACGTTAATGAAAGCAATGCTTCTAAATAGAGGGTTGAAGAAGAAAAGTTATGTACAATTACCGTATGAATTGTTGGTTTTAACACATCCCGGGTAGGCAGCTTCCCAATGTTCCAATATATGCATCAGTACCATCTTTCGTTGCGAATACAATGCGGTGTTTTCCTTTCGCTCCTTCTACGAAAAAGATTAAGAAATGTTATGAAATATTTGCCATAATGGTATCGATAGTTTTATAGCAATGAACTTGTTTAATTATTAACTCTGTATATCCTACTGGTTCGGCTTACATTGTCATGGCTCATGCAAACGTCTGAACGAGTTCTTTGACTTCAAAACACTTAATGAAATACAACGTTCCTTATAGTAAAAAAAAATCATTAAATATATACTTTTCACCGTCAATCGTTTAATGGAACTATTTTAAAATTAATATAATAGCCTAATATATTTTAAATGCATAAACATCAATCTGTGCAATTTCTGTACGAAATACAACTGACATAATCATTGCCAGGAATGTATTTGTACGACCGGGGCAAATATGTACGATTACGCCCTCCAACAACTAACCATATGAACTATTACTTTCAAATAAATGAGTATCTCTTCAAATGAATGCGGTAAGCACGAATGACTAAATATTTTTTTTATTTTTCATTAATACAAATTTAAAAATTCATATCCGTGGCTCGTCACGCCCCTTTACTGCGCTAAATCCGGGGCAGGCGCCTCGTTTGCCCCACCCTCGTTCCAGCACTGAGTATAATGAAGGAAATTGTGTCATAGAGGCATGGAAAAGCATGCCAAAATTCCGACTATACTGCGGTAGGAGGAAAAAATCAATGTATACTTCACTTATATAATACCGTATTCGCGTATCCAGTGCCAATATAGAGCGTATAGGGATTAAAAGACACAATTATTATATTTAAAACAGTTTTTCATGAGAGCGATAATTTAAAATTCAGTATAACATCATTTTTCCGAGATTATGATGCGCAAAGCCTGTTAAATAAATGCGTTAGTGCATGTCTGTAAAGGAAAAATATGATAATAAAATTTCTTTTGCTAATCAGCTATAAAAATGTTTATAAAACCTTTTATTTTTCGTTTTCTTATTTTATGAAAGTGAAGGTAAGATTTCATCACCCGTGAACTGCAATAATGTTTGGAGGGATTCAATAGAGAATTATCAAGTTCCTCTTATAGCTGAAAAAAATCAAGAATAAGGACTCACGTATCAAAAACTGAGAAAATAAATACTATCCTTACATATTTCCAATATCCATAACAAGGTTATGAAACACCAGATGCGCATTTAAGCTACAGTGCAGCCGCCTTCAGAAGTGACTGGCGGAAAGTAGATTCTTAAAAAGATCTTTTCTTAACCGTGTTCTGACTGTAGAAGATTTCTAAGATAAACGCTTATTTTCATTGTATACTTAAGTGCTAATTGTTGAACCTGTGGAGAAATAATAGGATGAAGGGATTTAGGTACAGTTGTTGCTATTACAGAACCGAGGTGACGGAACCCATTCAGTTAGCGATAATTTTTCATAAAATCAGTGCCGTAACTAGGGCGGGGCAAGCGGGGAACCTAAGGAAGTCACGCAAAAAAATCGAAATAGTAACTAAATAAACTAGAGAAAATCATTTTTTGAAGCGGGAGAGGGCGCATATTTAGTAGTTTACCCTGGGCGCTAAAATATCTGGTTACGGTGCTACATAAAATTATTTTCCCGTCACTTCCGAGTATCTACGACGTAAAATAACGTATTGACCTTTCATTTATCTAAACAGGTACATCATGATTGCACACCACAACATCTACAACAGGATATACACGAAGCTGTGGATAGGCGTAATGATCGCCTTCTGCTGGGTCTTCAGCTACGGCATGCAGCTGCCCACGCTGTTTGGAGCTTGGGGTAAGCGTCCATTATTCGCACATGCGATTTCTTGTGTCTATACTCTTCTTTTCCGTCAGCAACCTCTCGCCATCTTTAATCTCCATCCCTATCAATCCTTTACTAGCCTCTGTACATTCATCGCATGTCGCGACATCCTTTCATACAGTTACATTGTTATATTCAGATATAGCAAAATAATAATTGGAATTAATTTAAAATATAAAATTATCCCTACTCCGTCCATCCTCCTCCCACTCTCGTGTCTTTCCTTACATCCATTCCCCCTCCCTTTTCGCTCTTCCATTTCTGCTCTCCACCCACTTACGCTGCTGTTCCTTCCCTTCGCATCCCCTTGCCGCACCGCTATCACCCCGCCCCACCTCTCTGTTCCTACCCCCTCTTCCTCCTGGATCTCCCTCCTCCTCCTGGATCTCCCTCCTCCTCCCCCTCCTCCTCGCCCTCTCTCCCAATACGCCCACATTAACTCCATTCCCGAGCATCTAACCGTCATCCTCTCCATGCCATCAAAACCACTCGCCTGTCAAATTGCCAGACCCGTGCAACATTAACAAAGCAGTCTATAGCGATATAAAAATGAGGTATTGCGTGGGTGGTGGTAGTAATAAAAGACAGAAATAAGGTGGAAGAGGTCGGAGGTATTATATTTTTTTTCGACTGAAAATGAACCGCCCTAATTCGGAGTTTTCTTGGGGGGGAGGGGGGAAGGGGAGGAGGGGGGGGGTCTTGTAAAGGAAGAAGTACGAAAATAAACGGAAATTTCCAGCAAAGAGACCTTTCGATGACTTCGTCCCGGTCAAAGTCATACTTCCGTCATTAACCGTAAGCTGCAGGCGTCGGCGGTGGGTTCGCATCGCCGCCTTCATAGCCTAGATCGGGGGTCTCAAACTCTTAATTGTATGTGGGCCAAACGGACGATTTTGAAATAATGGCGAGCCTCATGTCAGAATCATGAACCTAAGCATTTTCATCGAAACGTTAGAAATTGAATATACTTTAATTAATAACGAGTTATCAAAAATTCCTGTATGCTGAACATTGTTAAATTGTCTCATATCTATTTGTTATTCCATCGTTATCTTGTCTATTCTTTCTCATCCACCTACACATAAATCAAAGTAATGAGAGGGCGGCATGTGGTGAGCGGATCACGCATTCAAGACTCCTGGCCTAGATCTTTTACGTTATGTGTATGTGGTAACAGCACAAAGTCTGCAACAGCCTGCAATTTGTTTATTTTTTAATTTCAAATTACATCCATTCCCCTGTTATGGAGTTCCACGAAACATCGACCTCTTCGACGAATCATACTTTTACGTTGAAGTTTATCATTACTCGTACATGGAAGAAACGAGGAACGCTCTCCGATGGATCATTCCTGCGTTTTACGTTTCATAATTTGTCGTCGTAATCTGCATGGACCGAGTAAACAACCCTGCGGCACTCGCGATATCCGAAGCTTCTTGGTAGAATTCCTCTCCGACCTACATTCCATCTCCTAAGGTTCCGCCCCTTGGCGTTCGTCCGCCTAATCGTCGCCGGTTCCCATCCTTAATTCGCCTAAAAGCGCGTCGGCAACACCGGTGTCCGTGTCGAAACGGAGCACAGTGAATCTCGCCGATTTACGTTGGATTCTCTCCAAATCGATAGGGAGGGAGTCCTCCATCTCTCTCTTCCCTTCGTAAACGACGCGTGTCCAAGTGAAGCACGTACTGCGGGAAACATGACTGGCATCAAACAAACATCGCCAAGTCGGATCAAGTGCCCGGGGAAAAAAATCTAGATGATTAATTTTGTTTATAATTCCGAGACTCGGTTTCTTGCAGACATTTCGACGAGAATATTTTTTTAAATTGCTGTTTTTGTCGATACTATCTTATTTATTCTTAGGTGTAATCCCAGCCTTGTATACATCGCGCACTATTTCCATATTACAGCTCCGGGTTAAAAAAGAAAACATTTGATTGCTCTAAATGTTTATCAAGATATGTATAGATAAAAGTTAAAAATCACAAACAAATTCGCGGTCGCATGAACAATGATTTTGAACGTAAATAACGTAGAATGAAAGTAAGAAATGGGATTAATTAAAAGAAAATGCCCAGTTAAAAAGAAAGTTTATTCTAAATATTGGAAAACATTGAATGGTTTTTTTTACTATAAGCTATTATTTTTTTGCGTTGCAACAATTTTTTGATCTCGGCTTAGTGATTTAAATGGATTGCAAATTCTTAATCTGTTCCTCGGTAAAGTAACTCCACAAATAAGTCGAATTTCTAACTCTGTGCCTATTTCTACCCGCAGAAAGAAAAATCTGTTCGGATTTATTCCTACATATTTATAATAATGCAAGTAATCTCGTACCATAACCGGCATTTCGTAAGTTTTACGGCAAAAGTTCTCAGAGGGCGCGTGAAGTTTATGGGAACACATTTATGGATGTTAAAGTGTAGTTGCCATCCCTTACCAAACTACACAGAGAACGCAACGAGATCTCTTTTTTAGCGGTATCTCTCCTGATCTTCGCTTGCAACGATTTATCGGTATACCAAAGTGTCGCCCGGATAAAAAAAACATCAGGAAACTTTTGATTGAAATCTTAAACGAAAAACTTTGGATGAAAATTTTAGATTCATCGTCTCTCGTCAGGAAATACAAGCGCACAGAAGCCCAAGGTGCAAGGTTTTGAATTACATAAACGACAAAGATATATATATCAGGCCTTTTCTCATGATTTCCTTATCACTCCCTTATCTTTTGGGTAAAATTATAGCCAGACTTTTCGAGAAACCTATTTCCGCCCGTGTCGCCACAGAAAGTTGGATTTCCTAGAACAATGGATAAATTCATTTCCGGAATTTTGGATTTTTAATTTCAAACCTTTCCGCGCAGACTGTAAGAATTTCCTTGAAACATATGTAATGCATATAATTATATCTTAAGAAATTCCTGTTTAATATGGGGGCGGGGACTAGCAGTAAAAATAATAAAGATCGTATCCTTCTCCAAAAAACTAATCGAAATGTATGGACGAGATCAACAGGACGATCTTTGAAACTTTTTTAATTCTAAGTTTCACTGCCCTGTTATGCCTAGCTATAAACGTATTTGTCTGGAGGAAACGAAGCGTGGTACAATATCAATAGAATCAGGGAAATAATAGAAAAACATTTTAAGAGCAGCCATTAAGCCTTACCTCAAAGTTTTATTTTAGAGAATTTTCTTTATAAAAGTACTAATAAAATAATTTTGTAACAGATTTTTTTAATCGGTTCTCCGTAGAATGGAAGAAGACGATTGTTAATTTTAGCTTTACTTAATTTTTCTAACTTTAATTCGAGTTTCAAAACTTTTAAATGGGAGAGAAATTCCGTTGTTACTCATCGTTTTTATAAGTAATTTTACCATTCAATCGTTTTATTCCCGATGGAAACCGTTGGTCTTATGTTTACATGCGTAAAGGCGCATTCAATAATGCTTTTCATTAAGTCTTAAACGTTTTATTGTTTACTAAAATTTCTCATCACTTTTTATGATCCGATAGTTTTAACGGCGTAATAGATCCATGTAATGAAGTTTATCGGCCGAACTCTGCCTATGATCTTAGTTATCGTTTTAGGATAAGATTGAAGTAAATTTGTCTGGACATCGTTATTTAACGAACGAGGGAATTATATGCTGTTAATGATAAGAAACATTGGTAAATGTCGCTTTAAATATTGGTAAGGTTAGGTGGAAGATGGGACTTCTTAGTCTCAATCTCCCACCAAATAAAAACCATATATAATCTAATCTAATCTAAATGTTCTTCCGTTTGTAGCATAAGGGCAATTTAAAGCAGAACTAGAACGAAAATATGTCAGAATGAGTATGATGTAAAATATTACCATATTACCAAGCTCTTTGTTTGTATAACACAACTCTGATTATAAGAGGTACGGATGGAATAAAACCTCTCATTTTGTTCAACATTGAAGCGTTATGTATTCATATCTGTTTGATCATTCAACCTCTCCTAATCACGATAATAATCGTTCTTACTTATCATCCCTCCCTCGTGTACCACATCCCCCTTTGCGACTGGAATATTCTCCGCCCCCTCGCCTCGCCCTCCTCCCCCCCCCCCCTTCCTCTCCTCCCACGACCAATCTCTTTCGCCCCCAACGCTCACCAAGGTATTCTCAGATAATGGAACACAGACCGCAAATATTCTAGGAATGTGAAAAACAGTTTCCTTCCCCTTCACCCCCCCTCATCCAGCCCGAATGTTTCCCAAACTGTGTGGGGCGTGCAAGGAGCAGAATTGAGAACGGGTTAAGGGGGAATCCCTAAGATATCGGAGATTTACATAAGACGTTTTCGACGACAACGATCGACAACGCTTGGAATTTATTGGGCACCAGCGATTAAGAGATTTTAATTCGGCAAATCTAAGTTTCCAAAGGAAAAACTACTTTTTTTAGCTTATCCAGATGTCGAATAAACCTCTAATGCAGTCTCTAAATTAGGGATTCTCAACCTTTTTAAAGTGGCGAGCACCAAGCTATTTTTTTAGAAAATTAAACGAGCGCCATTCTACGACTTCAAAAGTAGGATTGATTATAAATAAAGCCAAAAAAACGTCAAAGTTATTAATAATGTTTTTTAAAAATACGTTTAGAAAGAAAAGGAGCAAATAAATTAATTTGCTGGTACAACGAAAGTCGATTTAAACATCGCAGAAGAGCACTTACACACTTCCAGAGAACATGGCGATACTCGTGTAGACATGGTTTAAATTACTAATATATGTATATCTATTTATTTATTTATCAAACTGAGGTGAAATGGGCATTACTGAAACAGAAAATTCAATCAGGAAGTCCCTGCTCGGTGAATTGAGGGAATATCAGATACACTACGAGAGCGAGATAACTTTTAGCGTTTTAATAGCGTAAAAATCTTTGATTTAGCGGATTTTCAAGTGAACTAACATAAGCCTAGTGGCTAATGCACCAAAATGACTTCTTCATTCTCGTAATTATATTTTGAACGCGTTTTTTAAAGGCAACTTTAGAAAATATGAAGTTCGTAAAAGATAGCATACGCTAAGGCAATAAAGAGTTTAATTTGGATTATCTCCCCGCGCGAAATGAGAAAAACCCGTTCGCACCAAGTTTATTGTTTCTTTTACGACCTTGACAATAAGTTTTCTGGAGCGACGTGCACTGACCTATCCTCCGCCTGATGAAAGGAACTTGAAAAAAAATACGAGAAGCCGTAATTCAATTGGTACTTCGTATTCCATCACGGTAGATAGTCTCATAGTAATCGAAAAGTGTATTTAGGTTAACTCTCTTTTCGGTAGAGTGCCGCGTTAAAAGTAGCAGGCGCAGCATTAAAAAAAAAGAACGCTAAAACGCGTGTGAACGACCTCTTCTTCATTATTGCGGGGAAAAAGGGAACAATAGCCGCTCGTGTACCTTTAAAACACCTATTTTGTATGCCTGCTTCGACAGCAATCAAATTCATTTCAAAGTTTATATATCTATAATATATAGCTTCTTACATAGGATATAGGAGGATATAAGAAGACACAAATTATGAAGCTTTTTCACACGAGTTAGAAACTTGAAATTTGGTACGTAGGTAGGTCTAGTGGCAGAACCGACGATAAAAATCGAAAAATTTCGAAAATGTTCATATTATGACAGTTAAAAAAATCCAAAAATTTAAACAAATATTTAATGTTTTAGGGATTTCTAAATGTGCTACAATGTTGAAATTTTTTCTAACGGTATAATTCGCTAAATAGCCAAAACGGGGTTATATAAATTTAAATATATCTGTTTATTTGGCCGTGAAACATCATAAAAGTCAAACAAATAGACAAATGTTTATGTACTTTCGGTCGAACTAGGGAGCTGACATTTTGTAGAAAATTAGAGAATGGTGTTCCAGCGGCAATTAACATTAAAAATTACAATGAAGTTTATTTCTGTGGCTGTTACAAATTAATAAAATTTAAACAATTAAATATATATATAAATGCACTTTTAAAGGTGCTACATCAATAAAACTTAGCAGAAATGTGTGTTATTCGTAACAAATTATGAAAAATATAAAATTCTTATAATTACAAATTTAAGGGGTTGTTTTTACCCCAATATTATCCAAAGAGAAAAATACGTAAATCGGCGTAGAGGTGCAAAATGTTGTGTTTAAAAATTATTTGTCGACTGTTACTGTGTATATTACGGTGAGGTGAAATATATAGATATATACACACACACACACGCACGAATGCAACTAGGAACAATTGTTGTTGTAGGTCTGAAAACGCGTATTCGCAAATTTGATATCGTTGTTCTCATTTATAAGTTGATGCTCTATTTATGTCTTTCAAAATATATGATTTCAGCTAAAAAAAACTTAGTGTATCAATGATTTACTTTTTTATATAATTAACAAATCTTAAAAAATATTGTTTATTATTATCGAAGAAAAATAATGTAATTACTATTACCATTGAGCAGCGCCGGATTAAGCGGTTCATGGGCCCCACGGAAAGCACACGTTCTGGGTCCCGGCCTAAAATTGGGCCGGATTAATTTAGAGATCCATTCATTCACAGCACGTGTGTTTTTTATCCGTCCTTTTTTATTTCCCCCCCCCCCCCCCCCCCCCCCCACCTTTCTCTCCCGCAGTTCCTTCCTCCACCTTAATCTTTCCACGAAATCGTAGACAGTAAAAAATGAACTAAATTCCCGTATTATAAAATCCAATGCAATGTCTGCAGTTTCGCTTAACAGCAACATAATGCTTGCCATTGACGACGGAAGGATTCCAGCTTAACAAACGTTAAATTTTCGCTCCAAAAACCAAATTGTAGGCGGATTCGATCCATATTCGAAAATCGACGATAAAAATTTTTATTCATATTCCAAATAAAATAGTCCATATTCGAAGATTCTAGGTGAATTTTTTTCCAATTTAAATTTGCAAAAGAACAAAAACTTGCACGTCGAAAAATCTATTTTTACGTCTTATGTTATGGGAAATATAAATTATCCTCTGGAATCAAACCCTGGACGTTACTTCACAGTTTAACTCTCCAAAATTGCCCAAACACGAAACACTGAAAGTTTTTACGAGTCATTATTGTATCCCGATTAGAATAAAATGATTTGTCTAGTCTTTAATAAGTTATATTATGTTTACCTTTGCCTGAGTACAATATTATGGATCATTTTATAAAAATATATTATCTGGCCGTTGGGACAGGAACGTAAGCCAAATTTTTAACATTGCTATTATGGGAAAAAGTGCTTCAGGAACCAAATTACGTCGTAAGTGCGAGGGCCGCCTGTACTTGGAATTACTGATCAAGTAAGAAAGCGTTTTGCTAAGAAAAGTATAGCATTTGATACAAAAGAATAAAGGGAAACAAGTAACAGATTTCTGTCCACTGTGGGCCTCCTTGTCCTCTGGACCCCACGCACTTGCGTGTTTTGCGTACCGCTTAATCCGGCCCTGCCATTGAGCAAACTTTACTGACTATATATCCATGTGCTAAAAATTCGTGTCTACTTCACATAATATGGTAGTTCTCTGTAGTCACGCTAGGAGATACGTATAGGGGGTAATTAGCTTTAAATATTTTAAACCCTAGAGTTTCATTGCTGTTGCTTCTTTATATCCATGCTAGCCTTTTTCTGTATCCTAAAACAACATATTTTTCTTATGAAGAGATTAAGATATTAATTTTTCTTTTAAATGAAATTACTTCAAATATATTAACAATGTTACTACTCAGCTCCAGAGCCTCAAATAAAAACAGCTAATTATTATGTTGGTTTTTATAGATTCCAGCAACGTACGAATCTTTAGCGACTTGTCACACGTTACGCATAAGGAACATCACAAACATTTCTTTAATTTCCTAATAAATCGAAGTAATATTAGCTTTTAAGTCCCACAGTTTCTTAACGATCCCTCTTAGGAATATGGCTCCCTAAAAACAAAACGTAATTTCTCGAACCATTAAACTTTCTTTCCGGATTGGATTGCTTTTATGACCAACCATCGTTCATCTGGAGAATGACGACCGCTCATTCAAACGAATGGGAGGAAAGTACGTCGGTGAAATAAACTACTCGCATGCAGACGTTGAACCATACCTCCTGAAGATCGGGTGGGTGGAGGTGGCGATGAGACTGTAGAGAAAGACTTTATGGGATGTGATTTTGGAAAGTCAGGCAGCGAGGTTCGATCTCAACTCCTTTGGAAACTGCGGGTCGATGGACTCTTTAAAAGTTACGCGGATGGCGGGAGAGCGCGTGTACGGATTCTGCAAAAGGCGCGTTTTTTGTAGAGGAGAAGGTAGAGTTCTTAAACGTGTGTGTGTGTGTACCTATATATATTTATATATTCGACTGGCAGAAGGCCTTTGATAGAGTAAATTGGGTAATGCTGATGGAGATATCAAAGGATATAGGCGTAGATTGGAAAGACAGGAGACTGACCATGAATATATACGAGAATCGAGCTGTAGACGTCAGGTTTAAGAATGTTGCTGACACCAGTTGAGTAAATATCGGTAAAGGATTAAGACAGGGCTGTCGCTGGTCTTATTCAACATAGTACATATATGGAGAAAGGCTTATGCAAGAAGAGCTAGAAGACACAGGAGATTTCAATATTGGAGGAAGAATTAGATGAACAGTAAAATACGCGATTGATCAAGTATTTCTAAAAAGAAAGGAAAAGAAACTCCAGACAGGTAATAACAGATAGAAGATATGGAATGGTTTTTAAATCAGAAAACCCCAAGATTATGAGAATATCGGGTAAAGAAGTATTGATGGAAAGCTATTAGTACAAGTTTCAGAATATAAATGCCTTCCAAACATCATATCGAGAATGAAATGTACCGATGAAGTGAGGACTAGATAGCGAAAGCAAAAGCTACTTTCAGAAGAAATAAACAACTACTAATGGGGAATATAAAGGGTGATATCAGCAAAAAGTTGATAAAATGCTACGTATGGAGTATAGATTTGTATGGAACAGAAACATGGTCGCTAAAAAAAAAAGATATAACCTACCTACTTGGAAAGCTTCGACATGTGGGCTTGGAGAAGAATGAATAAAATAAATGGACAAACAGGAGGAAAAACGAGGAAGTGAAGAATTATTTTACAGACTATAAGAAAGAGGAAGGCGAATTAGATTTGATATTACCTTAGAAGAGAAAGCATGACTAAAGGCGTGTAAGAAGGAAAACTGGAAGGAAACAGAGAAAGAGGTACGAAAAGGTTTCGGCTGATAGACGACTTGAAAGGGAAAGAGAGCTATCAAGACATGAAAAAGACTGCGGAAAATAGAGTACCTGGAAGACCAGGTTTGATCATGAATAATATATGGGCAGTATAAAAATCCTTGAACTTTACACACATTCCGTTAATTTAATTTATCGTATTTACCGATGTATAAAGCGCACCCCTGAAAATAAGGGCATTTTCCATAAATGTAATGGTGGTACGTTTTATGTGGCCGCTCTGTATATGTCCTTTCATGCGAAGCGATAACGGAAATCTACATACATACTCTCCGACACACGGAATAACTGCTGAAAAGACAGCAAAATAACCGAAAGAAACGACAATCGCAAGGGTTTTTGTAGGGGATAACATGCGAGTAATTATATCATATAAGAAATGCATGGGTGTATGTATTCACACGCACACATATACGTGTATATTTCAACACATTTCCTCTAAAATTAGGGTTCTTTTCAAGCGGAAAGATTCGTTAAGGTTAATTTACGCTACATAATTGTTCGTTTTGGACTCCCGCTATCAAAGGCTCTCGACGCAGGCATTTTACCAACGCAACACAGGAACCAACATCCACCCATTATGCTCTTATCCCCTTTTGCTCCACTTTTGCCCTTCGCTTCATCTCTGTTTCGTCCTTCATCCTCTGATCAAATCCTCCTCTGCACCTATCCTCTTCAATGGTTATCGTTGCCACACAAATCATTACATTTATCTGACGCGCTGTCTTTTTACGAACCTTCCTGACACTCCTATTCTGCACCTACCATCTTTCTGCACCTACCATCTTTCTTCACTACCTTCTACTCCTCCATTCTTCTTTTCATTTCGATTTGCCCTCTACTTCCACTTCTCCGTTTCTCCACTTCTGCCTCTCCAATGATTGCCTCCGGCTGCCGACATCCTCGCTTCACAGAACTGCGAGTGTAATTAATTGATCGTTCGACGACCTTTCCATTTTAGCGAATAAAACCCCGCGGTGAAAAGACGGCAGTCATTTTTTCTCTTCTCAATTAAAGCCAAGCTCGTTGACGAAGCTTTCCGAAACATACTGAAGAGCCAGCTCAATTTGACATACGGGCGCAATTTGATTGCCGCGAATGTAGGCGGTTGGGAGGTTAAGTGAAGCGCCCTTGTCGGGAATCCTCGGGACGAAAATACGCAATCACTCAGATCTTTTGATCGTCCCTTAACCCCTTCGGGTCTCTTTGAAAGGCGTTGTTTTTAACGTCTCCCAGGCAAAGGCGATGGAGTTTTCCGTTAAAGGAATTGTAGTCGTCGAAGATGAAAGGTTGCGATAATAAAGATTTTTCTTTTATTATTTTTTTGAGCAGCAAGAAGTGCTCAGGAAAATATGGCGTAAATTTAATTGCGGCCTTTCTTTCTGGCCCTAAACCTGAGGTCGGCGACCCTAGGAAGCTGAGCTGTACAAAAGCGGCATAAATTGAACGCTTCTAAACATTGAGCTGAATGAAAGAGGTCATCTTTTGAATTTTAAAAATCGCTCTGCAGAATTTCGGTGACAGACGGTAGATTAATATATCTACATTTTCAGTACGGGCACGCAGAATATTGCCTCTTTTAATTTTTTGAAAATATCCAATTGTCTAAGCATTCCGAAAATTCGGAACTACTTTGTGCAGTTACTTCTGACATGAAAGACAAAAATAACTATGTATATCATTCCGAGAGGTACTCCAAATAACGGAGCGATAAAAAATGGTAATGCATACATAAAATGATTTTTTCCCCACATTGGTAAAATGAAAAATTTTATATATTGTTCTCTGTACTTGTTGCACCAAATTCTTATGAGATTTTTTAGGAAACTAATAAAATCGGAGGCCTTTATTACGATAATTAAAACTTCAAAGCTCAACTTTCTCTTTATCTCAACATTTAAGCGTCGTCTGTAGCTATTCATTCCTAATTCCAGTCTGAACATGTGAAGGATTTCATACAGCGATGATGTCAAAAACAACAGCCTTCGCGATGACTCCATTCCCCGGGAAGTGCATTTATGCCTCTTCCCGAGGATTGGCGTGCGAACAGAAATGGGACGTCAGTCTGAGAAGGAATATGGATGCTTTAGGAAAAGTATCGAAGAAAATGGCTGCTCACTCATATCAGTGCATGAATTGCCTGGTATTATTCAAGTGACATGGTTCTAATCCATGCGAATTCCAGATCTAAACGTGACTTCGTGACTATTTGGTGACACAAATACGACTACTCGTGTAGCGTAAAAAATTTCTCCTAGGCTAGCTTAAGCGAATACATTTATGTGAATTGAATTCTTCTATGGGTTATAGTGACTTATTAACAACCTAACTTTGTAATTTATGAAAATCGTTACCGGCTTAATTGGCTGTGAAAGTCATTTATTAAAAACAATTCAAAACATCCTCCTTAGTGTGGTGAGGTGGTCTTCAACGTGGGCGTTTTAGGATTTTTGATGGCCACTTTTATTGCTAAGTTGATATGGAAAGCGGGCGATGAACTTATTTCAAATAGCAAAATATAGTAAAAGTGAGCGATGAATCAAGAAAAGTTGAAAATCTATGATCTCATGCAAAAGTAAACGATGCTAATGCTAATATACTGTACGATGACATAATTGAGGTCATAAAAATATTAATGAGGAAAAAAATCGGTACAGTTTACACTGCATAAACTTTCTCAACCTATGCGACTACATTCTCTTCTGAGTGGAATGACTCCTACTGCTACGAAAGGAACAAAACCGCAGAAAATTTCTTCTACACGTAAATGGTATTAATACACTAATAGCGTCATGAATGTTAAAATCAATTTTAATGAATAATTATGCCATACATAAATATCAAGTGCAAATTATGCGGATTAGAGAAGGCACTGAAGCATTAATGTTAGACGAAGACTTACGATAACTGTAAAGCTGGCGTGAAAATTGCCGCTGGACGTTATTTAGTAATTGTTTGAGTAATATGGCTTATGTAGTATTGTTTATAACTCTAATTTCTATAAATGAGTGAATTTTAATCAAAATCCCTACAGACAATTTTGAATAAATCGATATATTGTGAAAATCAACAAAAAACAAATACTCTTCATTGTTACGCAGTAACGTTTATCTCTTCAAAGTTTCTATCCTGGATAATTTTATGCCAAAATACGAAATTTCATTTCATTTTGTTGAGCCGTCTTGATTCTAAGGCCGCGCACTGACAGACGGCATGGCGAAAACCACTTCTTTGTATGAACTCAGGGACACCTAAAATCGCATCGGGGAAGTTGGCTGGGTAATTCGAACATCAGGGAGAAATAGAATTGTCGTATGCTGTCTACTGTTTACTTTTTCGACATTTACCCACCCAATCACCGCCCACATGGTGAGGGTTACTTTCGTTCTGGGTAGCGAAGAGCGCGTTAGGGCCTTAATGGTCTACACCCGACTAAAGACAAAGCGAGTCGAATGCTCGCCAAGGCGATACCATTTCAAGTACTAGCAATAAGCAACAAAAGACGATCGTAAATCGCACAACTTGATCACTGCTGATAGACTTATTCTTAATTTTCGTTGACAGACCACATATGACATGAATACTCCTTATGCTAAGTACATCAGAAAGTAAAAACGCGATTTTATTCGTCTTGTGACAATCAACACCTCAAGTAATCCAAAAGAGAATTATCGAGCTTGCCTTTTGGATGGAATCCAACTGATAATTTAAACAGCTCCAACATCCATAAAAAGGTTTGGGAAGCCATATGTGCATTTCAGCTACAAAGCAGTCGCCCGCAATCTGTGAATAACCGCTGAGGGCGGGTGCTTTGCAGCCGAAATGGGCATCTGGTTTTCCCAACCTCTCTATGGCTCTCGAAATTATCTAAATCATCATTTGAACCACCTTGAGTAATTAGGTTCATAATTCTTCTTTGGCTTGTCAAAAAGAAGTAGAATGTCCAAATTCTAATTCTGCATGCTTGCTATAAAATATAGCTAATCAAAAGAAAATGAAGTTAAGCCTCCGCAATTTAATCAAACCGATTGCTGAGTTGCTTAAAAATGTAAGTTTGAATCACACTCCTTCACTTTTCTTACTTTTTTATAGTCCATCGTAACCTATTTAAAACCTCTCCGTCTCCACGCTATGTTTGTCATTGCCGTTTCTTAATGCTGAGTACCCGCTACCAAAGCCTTTCTGCTTCTCTCAGATATGAAGACCCTCCACCAGAATGCAATGCATTAACCAAAAGCCGAAGCGAGACATTCCCGATATTTAAATATACCTATGCTCTGCTCAGAATTTAAACTTGTGGACACTCTTTTCATAGAAATTCTCTTTAATGATAATCAGATACGTTTCATGAATTACAATCAGCAAACGTCTATTAAAAAACAAAGTCTACAACTGCCCGGGGCGTCAAAATTTATGGAGCGCTCCCTGAACGATTTCTGCACATTATTCGCAAGTTCATAAATTTTATCAAGCATTAGATATTGCCAAACGAGCGGGTATCTTCGGCGACATTTTATTTGTTTGTTAAATCTACATTTTCTCCATCGTCATCATTGTGCTCGAACAGTAATAAATAAATAATTTCTGTAATTTTTTTCTGAAGCGAAGACCGCGCTTGAATGTAAATTTGCTCGAAGCCCCTATGCAGTAATTCGGGCTGGTACACTGTGTACCAATTTGGCTTCCAGAAAATTCGATCACTCCTTTACGTCTGTAAACTCCCTAATCGCTTGCTTTTTATATTGCAGGATCATTCGGTTACGACACCAAACTGGGGACGTGCTCGATCCTGGACGACAGCGAGATGCGTTCCTCGAAGACCGCCCTATTCATAATAGGTTTCTTGACGCCGTGCGTCGTCATCATCGTGTGCTACGCTCGCATCTTCTGGGTGGTTCACAGGTGAGTGGGAATGAGATACCGCGTCCATGTAACGGTGACGCGAGTCGAGCCGACCGTACGCCCCCGAGAGGTTTTTATTTAGACCACTTTCGAACTGCTGAACGGAATCTTTCGAATGACGCAGAATCCGAATCCCCCACTTGTAAATCATTTAACGCGGCGTCAAAACATAAAAGCCGCTTGAAAAATTTACGCCACCATATGGCTGTCGTTTACGTAAAAAAGAAACACGGCTCAATCGCCGGATTGAATCAGGAGCCGCAAATATTCCGGCGAGTCCTGGTTTGTCCGAAAACAAAAGGGGCGTTTCTTCTTTCTCGAACAAAAGGCGATGTCTGGTATTCAAAATTCCATAGAAGTTATTCATCACCGTTATAAGAAATAATCAATCGCTTTAGCGTTGTCAAAATGTGGGCTTGATAAACTGAGATGGACATACTTATTCCGTTCCGTTAGATAACACACGTTAATTTTTATTATGCCCCATCATATATCACTTTAAAACCAAATATTTGCTGAAGCCGTCTTCAAATCCCTACAACCTCAACGCGAAATAGGACTGCCTTTCATTAATACTTGACTTTCACATTCAAGTTGTTAATCACTAAGGGAAAATATGAGCCAGAAGCTAAAGCAAGCAATACTAATATTATTTAAAAGGGAGTGTAGGTCATGGTATCTGAAAATGTTGAATTTATGTATCAGAATAATTAGAAAAATTACAATCCAGCTATATCGAAAAAGGGAGGGGAGAATTGCAGAGGAAATTACACAAATGACATTTTTCTTGTTTATGATTATGACGTCATCATAAGTTGAGATCCACGGCCTCATAGTCCATAAATTCCCTTTATAGTCATCATATTAATGCTTTGCAACGATATGTTTCCCACTTAAAAGTGTTGAACTCGTTTCTATGGTAGTTTTATTTCCCATTGTTAAAAACCGTAAAATTTTCCCTCTCTTTTGGATTAAAAGCGATTTTTCGCTCTCATTCGACATAGATTTGAATTGTTTAAAAAAAATATGAACCTCATTCTTTCAGCTAAAAAACTGTTCATGTCACGAGCTCCTATCTTATTTCTAACTAATTTAAAAATTCAATGTTATAATTCCCTGCAAAGATTAAATGGGGGTTATAATGAAACAATGGAAAAAGAATTTGATTGCTCCTCAGCAGCTGTCCCAGATCCACCAATTTTGTACCACGTCTAATCCTCATGGATTCGCCAAGTTGGAGGATTCCAAAGATTTTGCCCAAACAGACGGACAGATGGACAGACAAAACCGAATTTATAAGCGATTCTTTTCTACAAAAAAAGGGCTAAAAATGATTAAACACATCGGTTTTCTCCAGAGCCAGTATGCCATTATTTGAAAAAATTGCAGCAAAATACAAAATTATGGTCTTCTAGGCGTTTTCATCGCACATTTGTACCTCATCCACTCTAAAATTGAACGAGCTGGTATCTCTTGCTTCTGTCGAAGGAGGGAGAGACAATCACAGCTCTTGGATGACCTAATATTTTCGATAAGTATAAGAACTTAAGGAGGCAGTAGCGGATCGTGAATTTTAGGAGCTAATTTACTCTATGGATCCCTCCATATACGTAACGTGAGTAACCATACAGCTTTGAAAATTCATAATGACGGAATCCTATGCCATACTTGAAGTTTTTGCAAGCGTTCACTTAGGTACAATATGGCTTCCACTTGTTATGCAGAAGACACCGCCTCGAAATTCCGCTTCCTGAGATTCTGCATATTGCGGATAAGGAATCTTTTTTGAAGATTCGGATTCAGACCATGCTTACGTTTTAATTTTAAGAAGTATCCCCTTCTTACAAATTTTTATTTGAACCAAAATTTTATCTTCCTTTATTTATCTGTATATTAATTTATAAATTCCTTAATAATTTATATCTGTCTAGTATAGGGATTACCGGTACATCCGGCCCTCATATAAAACGTGGAATGCGTTCTGAAAAAGTGCCGCGTAATTTGAATCTATGTTTTACGAACATGGCTTAACATGGTGATGCACTCCATTAGGCACGCTTCTCTAGACCCGAAATTCCTAAACCAAAAAGAGTGTGTTGTTGTTGAGCATCTAAGCTTATAAACAATGCATTCGGCCCCTCTGACACTTCTTTTCCTCGCTCAGCAATCTGGATCCCTATATTCCAAATCCGACCAATCCCGCATTTATGTATACCATAACACGCGTTGTATGAATTTGTTGTATTAAGAACAAATCGTGCTGTAGCTATTCCCTATTATAAGAGCCCGTGTTGTAGAAGGGTCAGATGTACTCTTTTTTAGCAAATGAAAGGCTATAAATGTTGTCTTTTTTGTCTCGAGAGATCTGCTAACGCCAGTAGTCGGCAACCTATGGCACGCGTGCCAAAAGGTGACACGCCAAGATGTTTTAAGTGGTAAGATATTTCAGAGAATAATTATGAAAAGTATGTATTTAAAAAATAATTTCTTTCGTTTCAATTTTATTTTACATTTTAATGATATTAGGATCCAAACTATATATAAAAGACAGTGTCACTTTGTCAATAATGCTTTTTGAAGCTTAATATCTCGCAAACGACTGAACCGAATTTGATGAAATTTTCAGGGTAGCATTATGATATAATAACAAAAAGTTTTAATGTATCTAACTCGAGATCAAAGGCCCAGGTTCGACTCCAGGAAATAATTTCCATTTCCAATAAGATAACACGTAAAAATGAACTTTTCGACGCACAGGCTTTCATTATTTTTTACATTAAAATTAGAAAGAATTGACCTACGAACTTCGGATGCGAACCATTTTGAAGAAAACATTATAAATGTTCTTATCCTGTTCGTCTTTTTCCGGCGACTCCCCCAAAATGCTTGAGAAGACAATCTGAATAAATGGTAAACTATTGACAGATTGTCCATAACTTATTCTCAATATTACTATTCATCATTAATAGATTTAACTCGCAGAAACACCGGAATTTTCACTGCACGTCAACATGCTATCTTTGAACCACTCTATGTAGTCCATTGGTCGATAGATGGCAGGAAAGATCAATTAGTTGGCGAAATAAAATACGGCGGTAATGCGTGCAGTTTCTTGGGAATGAAACGGAGGTAAATGTCACTGTCAAAGGAAGAGTGATGTTTCTTCAGATTTGAATCAATTTGTTTAGCTAATTTGGGAACGATTAAATTTTTATCATATGAAATAACGAACTTCTTACTTTCTGCTGTAAATACCTTTAAACTCTTGAGTTCTTGTTTCGATTTTAATTTATTATATAACCTAAATAAAATATATATTACACTCATAATAGATAGAGCAATTTTAGAATCGAATCAACGCCGTGAAAACGCTTAATATCTGTAAGAGATCATAATGTGACGCTGTTGATAAAATTGTTCTTGTTTAGTCGAAAAAATCACAGCATTCTATAATGAAACCATTTTGTATAAATCACGTTTCATTTTGTAAATTATATTTCAACTGGTAATCCTAAATAAAATAATGCACTCTGAAACAGACTTTTGCAACCAACTTACTATATATATACGTATCTAATAAATTCATTACAATTGTGAAAAACAATATCTTTTAATGTAGTAGGTACCTCTACTTCCTAAGTAAATTTAAACCCATAAGAATACATGAGAAACCTTCCGTAAAGGATGGATATCTTGCTTTAAATACTTGTAGTGATGATAAACCTATTTTAGCTTTGTTTTTCCAACAAAAATCATATTTACTGGAGATTGATACAAACGATAAAATATTTAAAATAACTGCGATTTTAATATTAGCAGAGCACACAAACCGTGAATTTTATAATAATATATCATTATAAAACTTTATGAACAGATTGAAATTCTTACTTTTAAAAATGTTTACAGAGAGGAGAAAAATGGCTATTAACTTGTTCAAAATAACGTTAGATAGGTATTACATTTTATATTTATAAACCTACACATTAAAGAAAATAGTAGTCATACTTTACCAACTTCAGAAAGTGTCGTAGCTGTAGAAGAAAGTCGACAGAAAATTCTACGTTGATTTCAATAAAAAATCATGTAAAACACCTACTACTTATAATTCTAATAGAAAATATCCAGTTCCTTTGATTCGTTGTTTTCTCATTCCTGAATAAACAAATATAAAGTGAATACACATTGTAGACTTAAGTAAATTTGACACAATATGATACCCATTTGCTATCACATATTTTTCGAAAACACTATTTGTTAATTCACTTCGGTATTAAGTTGATTTCGTTTTCCATAAATATAGATGTCGGAATAATTATTAATGTTATTTACCGGAATGTTGAATCAAATAAAACTTGCTACTCATTAAGTTTACGCATATATGTATATTCACAATAAACACTTATTAGACGCCGAACTGATTCGCCGATAAATTGCTCTACTAGCTATTATTGGTTATTAGTCTCTGCGTAAAAAAAACAACATAATCCTAACCAAATAATCCGGCACCATTACCAGAAGTAATCGAAATTCAACTACTGTAATTGATGATGAATTTAAAAAATTAAGTTTTTTATATTCAGAACTATTTCAATTTTAAATATCTCTAGCTAACTCAAACATTCTGCTCTAGTTCATTTGTTAATCATGGAGAAACAAGAAACATTCGTGAAGTCGGACCAGGATAACTTTTGCTAATTTTTTAACTTTTAAATTGATAACCTTGAATCATATATTAATAAACCAAATTTATGCCCTGAATTCAGCGTTGGGGAAGGAAGTTTAATATAGATTACAGGAATCTTTTTTAAATATTTAAATAGAAATTTTTTCTGATTAACATATAATTAATATCATCCTAGTGCTTTGTAGTCCATGCTGGATCCCTTGATATAATTGCTCTAATATGGAAAAATTAAAAACTTTTTGTGAAATATTCAAGATGTTTTCAGTACCGTAATTGTGTAATGAAAGTACATATTGGACATTTGTACTCATAATAAATTCATTAAATCTGAAACTCCATTTTATAAAAAAAAAATCTTGCATAATTTTCTATAATCCTCAAGCTCATTTGTGACCAAAACTTTGAAACATTTATTATGACAAATTCATTTTTCTTTTAAGTTCGGAGCAGAGGATGAGAAAACATGCAGTATCTGGAGGTGGTAGTAAAAGGGAGGATGAAGGGCAGAAAAGGAAGAGGGACAAGGAGGCCAAGATGAGGAGAAATGAGTGGAGAATCACCAAAATGGTTCTAGCCATATTCCTATCTTTTGTTGTATGTTACCTTCCCATTACCATAGTGAAGGTGACAGATAGGGATGTCTTTTATCCTGGTTTGTACCAATTTGAATCTACGTCTTTATTTGAAACACAATTTGTTTCATCTTGCTGATGGGTCTTGCAATTCTCTCACTAAAGTAAAACAAAAGCTTGTCGTAGTAACGTAGGTTTTGCACATTAAAAATGTAGTTGTTATGATAATTTCCTCAGACAATTCCTGGAAATCAAGTTAAGTGATGTTGTTTGTAATCTGAGAAGAATTCTGATATCTTTTCATGCATCAATAAATCTAAGACTGTAGTAAAGTTTTTAGAGTAATTACTAAAATCTGTTATTATTATGATTGTTTCTGTAGGTCTTTCATATTACTATTGGAGAAAGGTAATATATGGCATAAATATCTGAAAACTTCAAATATTTAATCAACAAACTTTCAATTGCATGTTATGGGAATTTAGTGTCATTTCATGTGTTCAATTTTTCAACTAGTTGTTCTAGAACCAGTCTGGTGATTTGCAGGGTATCATGTAGACGTAAAGATACAATTATACATATTTGAATATGGTTGAGAGGGAATATTGTGACATTTTCTTAAGGCACGGAATATAAAATTTTAATATTTATCAATTTTTTTGTATTTTTGAGCATTGTTTCCATGCATGTTCCTATTTATTCATTCACTTTTATAAATTTTATCCTTTTTTGCATTTATCATGCTTATCAGTTCTATTTTAAGTTATAAAATGTTATTTTGAGTAAAATTACTGCAAATTTATTGTTTAACCATAGATCTTAAGAATAATTCTTAGAATGTTAGTAATATTTTACTTTTCCATTGCAAATTAGATTTTTCTTAGAAACTAAGCTTTATAGTTCCTCATTGAATCTAAAACCATTCTTAATTTATCTTAACATTTCAATATAAAAATAGTTATTAATAGCTGTATTTCATTTTGAAATACACTCAAACTTAAACTATGAAACATAATTTCTTTTCATAAATCATTAAACAGTAGTTAAGGTAATATATTGATATTTCAAAAAGTAGTATTTTTAACATGTAATTTTTTTTGGTTAGGTTTTCATGTACTTGGTTACATTCTACTTTACCTGTCAGCATGCATCAATCCCATAATTTATGTAATCATGAATAAGCAATACCGACAGGCATACAAGACAGTTCTTCTTTGTAGAAGACCGAGGCTACTTTCCTTTACAGCTCCTGCAGGGAGCAGTCTTGCAGGTGGGTTTGTTGTAATTCCTTAAAATATATTATGTAAATATCATGAACTACTCGGGTATTCTTTCAATCACCAAAATTAATATTCTTTACCATTAATATATTTTCCTTAATGATTAGAACGTAGAAAAATTCCCTTATAAACATATTTTGTGAATAAAATTATCTCACCTTAAAATTTTATGTTGTTGCTTTCAGGACAGAAGTCTGTATATACCGTACTCTTCCTCTAATTTTTCACACTTCTGTTTTTGGCTAAACCAACTGCGTAATTTATCTTTTTAACATGTAAGTGAAAATGCATTCACTCACTTGGTGATTCTGCAATGTGTTCAATAATTCATTATGACATAGGATCTAAGACATTACATACCCTGTAAATTTTACAGCTTTAACACCAGCATCATTTTAACACTATAATAATAGAGTTATCCTTTCACTTATTCCCTTCTTCCATGGCAGGCATGCACTATGGTGTAGTATACTAACACTATTTAATATACACCACTCCTGCAGTTTACATGATTAATGCATTCCTGAAAACTGTCATGTAAACCGAAATCGCATAAACTGAAACCGATTTTCTGATATTTGAATTACATCTAATTTAACTTCTAAAGTAATCACTTTTCTCTTCTTTAATTCACTATTATCCTCTGCACTAATTTGGATCTTTTTCATACCATCTTGCAAGGGATCACTAATGTTTTGAAGGATGTGGATGGGCCTTAAAGCTTCGCGCAAACTGAAACGAGTCAAGCAAACCCCGACCATTGTCCTAAGTAAAACAGCGGATAAAGTGAAACCACGTAAACTGAAGTCACGTAAACTGCAGGAGTACTGTAATTCCAAATGAGAAACCTTCATTCTTTTGTCAATTCAGTATCATTAACAGTGATGTTTTTATGTTAATGCTTCACCTAGAATTTTTATTAAAGTATGAAAATACTTTAAAATTTAAAAAACACTAAATAAATATTTAAAATGGAAATTTTTATAGAAGAATTAATAAAGACACAAAATATTTTAAGAAACCTTTATGTAACTTTATATCCTTGAAAGGGTAAATAGACATCTTTGCTCTGTATAAACCATTTTAATACTTGGATTATGTGTACTGAATCAAAATTTTGAAATTAAATATTTTATTTTAATGTATTGGTTTGTTCTTGTGGTCAACAAAATCTCAAAACTGTATCATTGTACATGAAGGTTACAAAACATGAAAATAACAGAAATGCTAGTGAAAGCCTGATATAATACAAGTACCAGATATGGTGAACTATCTCAGAATGTTCTCTTGAAGCTAGATGCACTTTACAAATATCTTAAGTATAAGTATTGCAATACTGTATTTCAAAGGCATGACACTTGCTCATGAGCCTGCGTTCAGAACTTACAACAGAATTTGGTGTAAGATCATTAAATCATTTTATGCATTACTGATAATATATGTATTTCTATCGATTTTCTGGAGTCTCTAGTCATGCTATATCCATACTGCAGTATCACAGGCCATGTTATATCTGGCTTTCACTATAATTGATACATTTAATGTATTTTTGAAATTTACTTTTACACCCAAAGGTGGAGTTGATGAAAGAATGGCTATAGATCGTTCAGTGGTGGGAGGTACAGTGTTGCATGGAAACCAAACTGTTACCGAAACAACAGCTGAAAAGACTAAGTGGGGTCATAAGAACCAGCGACTTTGAAGCATTTCCATGGTAACATAAACCACTTAAGAGCTTTAAATTGGCTCTGAGATTATGGCTCCATAATGCAGTAAGGGCCATTCCTTCAACGGCTCAACCTTTGATCTTTGTTGCACCTAAATCCTTCAAGTGCCATAATCCTAGTTTTTAAAATGTCTTATTTGTATGTATATTTTATAGCTTAACCACCTAGCTTATGTATATAACAATGTAAAAACATTGCAAAATCATTGTATAATGTGGCATTCAAAAACTTAAATTTAATTATGACCCACAACAATTTCTAGTGAATATTAACTCTTTATGGTAGATAATATTATGTATATTGATGTAGTATTTGAAAGATTTATATGAAAACGTGGCTTTTGTTAGTAATCTTGCATAATTTTCAAAATTAACTGAAATTTAAGTTGTAGTTTATGTATTATTGACAAATTTTTTAATAGTAACAATTGCAATTTTTCATAAACAACAGTGAAAACTTGAGTAAATCCCATCATCTTCAAGAAAAATTATGTTTTTTAAATTATTCCAAAATTATTTATCTTTTCAGAAAAATCTAAGGACCTACATAATAGTAAGACTCTGGTTTCACATGTTTCTTTAGCAATGACACCAGTTAAAGGCAGCAAAAGTGGAAACATTTGTGATGAAGAACTTCCTGATGTTTTCGATGACAGTATGTGAAAAAGTGTAACCTTTACAAAAACAAGTCATGACAGTACAACTTTTCAAGCAAAAAAGGTTCTGAGACCAAAGATTACTGAGAGTAAATTCTCTCATAACTATTAAGTGTTTCTTTGTAAATAGATACTTCTTGAGTGATTGATTACATTTGAAATTGTTCCAATGGAGTTACCATTGATGCAATCAAGACAATTGACAATCATAATAATCTTGAATGAGTGATCATATTCTCTAATCCTCGCAATAAAATGTTATATTTTATGGGAACAAGTATAAGCATGATGGTTTCTATAGTGAGCCATGACTCAACGGATCTTTAAATGTAATTCATCAACACAGAAAAGGTATTCAGTTAATTACATCATTATAACCATATTTTTATTATTTATTTGTGAGAAGAAATATTGACTATATTTAAATTGAAAAGATACACTAGATAAGAATATATTTATTAAGCTTTATTTTGAAATGATCGCTTAAAATTTATTGCCTTTATATTTTCTTCTTGAACTTGATTCATATTTAGCCAGAATGGTCTTCAGAAAATTAATTTGAAAGATGTGTATATAAATATACAACTATATCTTTACAACTGTGATATAAAATTCTAATTTTAATTATCGTCATGATGAATTAAAACTTCAATTGCCACTTGTATATTTTGAACTTCATTAGTAAATTGTGAAATTAAACCAAAAATTAGTTAATGTTCTTTATCATAACATATCTGGTAATTAAATTTAATAAAATAATTCTCCCAAGCATATCTTAATATCTTGAGAGAGGACTAAGCAATATAAGTTGCTGTTGATCCACCAGATTGTGAATTTCATTTGTATACTTAATATACAACTGGCAATTTAGGATGAGCAATAAAAGGTTATATTATTTATGAATGAGTGTTAGAGGAATGAGTGATTGTTCACCAGCTGTAAAAAAATATTATTAGGTTAAATGATTAAAATGATTCTTCTTGTATTTCTGAGTTTCTTTCACTCTCAATCAATATATGTACAGTAGAGTCTTGATCATCCGAGGTAATGTGGACTGAGTCCACCTCAGATAATCGAAAACTTGGATAATATGGAAGGGTCGTTTGGCGCTCATAAATTATGAAATAAACCCGCTATTTCGATGCCTTGCCACTGTACGACGTATATTTAGGTAAAAATTAAAAATAAAATGCTGATAAAACAACCAAATATTCAATTACAGTATGTAACTGGCTTAACAATGCGTTGATCTCACTTTTAAACTTTCATAAAAAAACCTTTGAGTCTTGTTTAGTTGCAGTTTCTTGCTTCTTTGCTGCTATGTTCCATAGGCGCCTCAGCAACAAAAGATCAGCAGGTGTGGTATCCTCCTGCTGTTCAACATACAGCAGTTGTCTCTATAGCATGTAGACCTTCTGTGTGTGACATATTTTCTACACTTCTGTGCACACTTCATCCTCCTCTTCCTCACTTTCTTCTTTTTGTTTGCTCACAAGATTTATGATCATATCATCAGTCATTTCCTGTTGTTCATCATCATTCATCCACTCTTCAATATCCTCTGTAGTAAGAGCCTCTGAAACGGTAAGGGTTTTGGCTAATTCTAAAAGTTTCTTCAGCTGTTTCATCTTCGTTCGTCATCTCATTCTCGCTGGTTTCATTTTGGTGGCACAAAATATTTTTCCAGCATTTAATCAGAGTAGATGATTTAACATCGTCCCATGCTTCTGCCAACCAGTAAATGATGTCTTTGATGCTTATTTTTTTAAGGCTCTCAACAACACTTTTGCCATTTTCAAGATCTTCAAGCAGATGTTTTAAAAGTTGTCGTCTGTAGTTTCGTTTCAGTCTCCAGTACACCTTGATCAGGGGCTGAATAAGGGATGTCACATTAGGAGGCAAAAAAAGTCCTGATGTCGCCAAAGACTATTTCACTTTCGTCTGGGTGGGTTGGAGTATTGTCTAGAATTAGAAGTGCTTTATGTGGAAGCTTTTTTTCGTTCAAAAATTTTATTGTGCTGGGGACAAAGTCTTCATGAAAACATTTTTTAAACAAACTTGAATCCATCCATGCATTTTTTTGGTTTCCATAGTTAACAGGCAGATTTTTTATATGTACATTTTTAAAGGTTCTTTGACTTTCCCATGAGAGTTAATTTAAGCTTATGCTCACCTGATGCATTTGAACAGGCCAATACTGTCACTCTCTCCTTGCTTCGCTTGTACCCAGGAGCTGATTTTTCTTCTCTGGCTGCAAGCGTTTTGATTGGAATCATTTTATAATTTAAGCCCGTTTCATCACAGTTGTAAATTTGATATAATTTTTGCTACTTTAGTGGTAAATACTGCTA
Organism: Uropetala carovei; assembly: GCA_036926305.1. Lineage (NCBI taxonomy): Eukaryota > Metazoa > Arthropoda > Insecta > Odonata > Petaluridae > Uropetala > Uropetala carovei. The sequence continues at coordinate 8,504,811 of JAXCHB010000169.1, forward strand.
TTTCCTCCGTACAAGCTGATAATTTCTTCCCAGTGATGTTCAACTGTCTAACTCCAAACCTTTTTTTCCACCGGTCCAACCAACCAACACTATACTGCGTTTCCAGAGATCGTACGGGTGAGGCGTGTCTACGGTTAGACTTGTAGGGTGAGGGGGAGAAAGTGTCAGCCAATAAGAGGTCTTAAATTTCCCATGCCTTTCAAAAATTCTTGATGAGCGCTGTTGACACGATTGCTCTCAGGACTTCACTCGTCCACAGCTGCTGTTGAAATGAGTGAAATTCGAAATGTGGCAACATTGGGTCGTAGCCTAAGCGAAATAACCCGAATGCGAACGGAATACTGCGAATCTGACCCATACGACTTCGGGAAACGCACTATAGCTGTGAATTCTTCTTCCCCTTCATTAAAATGCTTATGAAATTCTAAAGCCTTAGCTTGTAAAATCGGTCCAGAAATTGGACTACCTTTTTCTCTCTTCTGAGTAAACCACAAAAACAGAGCTTCTGAGGTTTTTTCCAATTCTCCTTTTTTCATTTTCACAACCCCTTACTGAAGCTCTTTGTGAACACCACTTTTCAATTACAGTCACTTCACCAACACCTAAGTCACTAGCCACTTTTTTTATTGTTTCTCCTTTATCCAAGCATTTAATAGCATCCAACTTCATCTCTAAAGACAAAACAACACGCTTCCGTTTCCCGCTCATGATACTGTACACTTTGCAGACTTAATAACATAGATGAAACACAAGGAAAAAAACCTTAACAAATTATACAGACCTAAAAACTTTAAAACTTGGATAAAATAAAAAGTCACACAAAATAAACAAACGTTGAAGCACGGCTCGGTTACCAACACAGTCTACGGCTGACAACTAGTGCTTCGGTGGGGAGGGGAGGGTAGGGCATTAGATATCACTGCATTCTGACCAGTCACTGCCGCATGAGTCATCACTGACCTCCCACTACTGGTAGCTCTGTATTACGTTCGCTTGCCTGTGTTGACCTTTGGGCTTGGTGCAGCCGCGACAAAAGTTATTTATGCATTATGTGTAAAGTACAAAGCACTCTGCAATTCACCTCGGATAATGCGGAACCTCGGTTAATCGGGTCTCGGATAATCAAGACTCTACTTATGTTATGAATCAATATGTGGTTTCAAAAGTTAATTAAAAAATTTATACCTTATATGCACAAAATACTTTGAATATTGAGGTGATACCTTGTAAAATTTTATCCATCTGTTTCGAGTACATCAAAACAACGTAGGAAAAACAACATAGAAAAAACTCAAAATAAGGCTTGAATATATAAGATAGTAGGCTAACAATATGATGCAGAATTAAGATATTCTCTGTATGAATGCCTTTAAAAAATTTATTTAGTCATAATTTTAAAATTGATTAAGAATGGAGAAAATGATTTTTTCCAGCTTGGAGAACATTATAGTTTGACATTTCAATGTACAGCAATAGTTTTTGCAATTCTGGTCATTTGAAAGCTGCACCCATGCACTACCAAAAACTATTACAGATTTGTGAGCCAGCATGCTGTCTTGGTGAAACAACACATCTTTTATAGAACTTTCTATATTTTCAAATGAAACTGCTTCAGAAACATAGCATAATAATCAATGTTTATTAGCTCTTTTGGTGGTTGCCTATTCTGAAAATACCCTCTGTATCCCAGAAAAATATACCATACCCTTTCCTTATTCATCTTTGGAGGGGGTAGTTTGTATGAGGACTTGTGAATAGTTATAAATTATGCTGTAAAATCGGCTCAATATGCTTCAAAAGAATGGGTCTTATCGAGTCTTATATGTTTCTCTTCTGGAGTCACATACACTGTAACTAACATGGTAAAATCTTTCTTATGGCCAGATCATTCATTAGGATTTTTACGTACTTTATCAACAACTGAAGCGATTATAGTTTAGGTCTCACAAATCATGGCCCCTCTTTGAGCTTCACTTTTCTACAATAGGATTTTGTTGACCATTTTTAGGCATGGTATAGTCAAGAACATTCTCCCATATTGCCAACATCTTGTAAATCATTTTTCTGCAGGTACTTAAAATGTATAGACTGATTTTGTTAATTTTCTTGACAAGAGTTATTTGCTTACCAGGTGACCCATACAAAAAGAGCAAATTAACAAAACCCTTTCACATTCAATAGGTAAATTTATAGAGTGGAATTCAACACATGCACAACCAATTATATTCAGTGTTTTTTTTCTGCTGGAATGCCATTCCGGAACCTTTATTGTAATAAAATACTAATTTGCATAACCTAAAACAAATAAAACTAAATTATTTGCAATGTAATAATGTTTTACTCATATTGTACAATCTCACATATTTTTCCACTGACAAATTATTTATATTCAGTTCCTAGTTTTTCACACTCACCTCTATCGCGTTCTGGAACTTTTTTTGATAGAAAAAAAGCACTGATTATATTTAATTAATAGCGAACAGTGTCACTAATTTAGACTGCAAACTTTTCAAATAACCCTCAGACAACAACAGGAGAATGCACTGGAATAAAATTAAAGTCTGATATAAATTTAGACATCCATGTATTTTACATTTACACTATAGAACAAATGAATACATAAATAACCATGCCGTAAGACCTTCAAATGAGATAAGAATGACAAATAAATACAAATATTATGATAAAACAAATCAAACTGAAATATTTTAATATCAATCCAAAATAAAACTGACAAATGAAAAATCACAAATCATAACTTTGCATAACACCAAACAATAAAAAATCAAGAAGAAAAACATTCAATGAATATTTGTTTGGTTTTTTACGAAAACTAAACAAATTTTAGAATGCAGTGCCTAATTGGCCTGGAAATTAATCAACTCATCACCAAAAGACTACCTTAAATGTGAAATAAACCGACCTAAATGTCATTTGATGCCTTAATTTGAACAGATTTAAATGCTGATTACAGAGTAACTTCAAAACCCAAAACCAAACTGAGCTGGATATGCAATGTAAATGACTTAAATTACCCTTACAAACAATTTAACATTATTACTTATAAATAAAAGGTAATCACACCAGCTGGAATATTTAGCTATATTTGTAGTGACTTGGTTTTCCGATAAAAGTCCAAGAGGTAGCTAAAGAATGTGATTGCTAAATAACAACCAAATAATAAATAATGAACTGTGGTTGTATGACCTGCAATTTAAGATTAAAATATTGATGTCTCGTTCTCATCTTTCCAAATGAAAATTTTGCACAAAGTGTTTGAAAAATCAATATACATATATAAGAAACTCATACTACCCAAGCCAAATTAATTTAAACAGCATATGGGTAAAAATAGTAAAAGGTCAACTTGACGAAAAATATAATAAATAGAATGGTTTATGAATTTAGGATAGCCATCCCTGTAAATTTAACAAAACAATAAGACTAAGATATCGGCTATAAACATTATGTTAACCAACAGTTCTATTTTCAAAGAGAAAACTTGCACTTAGAGAACAATCAGTTGACTATATAAACACTATCATCAATCAACCATTTTGTAAAGTGTAATTTAGAGAAATATTGAACATTTTACTAATTCATACTTAAAACACTAGCAGGATTAATGACAGCAATATTTTTGTGAAGTTGTAATATTATGTCCAAAAAAGAAATGTTTTGCAATTACCGAGAAACATAAATTTACAAAATAATTTGTTTGGAAAAAATATGTTTCTTAACTTTTAGCAGATACCACAAAGAAATGGGATTTAGAGATTATTCTTAAAAACCTCATAAATTATTGGCTTGCCATTGATTTTTTATCCATTAATTCCATAAATTGTGTAAAAATTTTTTTCTTAAAAATCATTTATTTCCAACTAGAATGCACAGTAATTGTGAGATAAATTCATTTATTGGCCAGCCTCTTTCCTCTCATGTCCTGACTTAATATTCACATAGAAACAAGAAATGCCAAAATGGATTCATATACTTGCTAAAGATGTTCATTATTGACACAAGTTGTTTGCTTTGTGTCATTTAGCATACACAATTAAAACATGTAGAAACACAGATTGTAGGATAGAGCATTTGGAAAAAATTATATTTCCACTATTTCACATCTAAATAAGATTAATACCACGACCTTTTCATTATTTTTCCCAAATATGTACTATGGCTTTCAAAGTTCCAGTTAAATAGGAAATAGGACACTAGAAAACAGGAATTGTAATACTAACAGGTACTAACAGTTAAAAGGTTAACTGTATTTCAATGTAGCACAATAATTTGCAAAAACTGCAACAATTATTCTCTCCTTGGAAAAGTAAAGACAAAAATTTTCAAATATATGAACACTCAATAGCAATTAAATTGTAGACTTTCTGTAGTTTAAGTCAAACCCTATTATAATTTTTAACAAAAATTTCCTGTATATCAAACAAAAGCATTTGTTTAATTTTAAACATACTTATAGGCTTAGGGAGATCAACAATTAAAACTTAATTAAACCATACCACAAAACAATGCAATTGTTTTTTTGCAAACCTGTTTCTTATAAATAAATTGTCACATTGGACAGATGAACTCTAACCCCAAAATATGTATTATAAACATGACCTTCATATAAAAAATGGTAGACAGCTATAATAATAAATTAAATATTCTTTCCCACAGATCTTATGTGGAATTCAATTCATAATTTACTTTGAAATATATGAGGTCTTTTATCCAAATTATAAAAAAAATGTTTCAAAAGTAAGATATAGAATTGGCAGTTTGACGAATGATGAATTAACTATGAAAAGTGTAATGGATTTTTACATTTATCAAAGTCTTTCACTCAGATGGAATCACGACTACAACTTCCGGTTTCAGGAGCACAAAAAAGGAAACTTTCTAAAATTCACACTAGCTTGATCTATAGGTTGAAGCATATCCCAAACCCTGATACTTGACACGTCTGGAAGACGTGACTGGCTCATGTACACCATTTGCATCTCGACCAAGGCCAGTACCAGGCTCCCACCCCATGTCTCGAAGCATACGATTTCCAACATTGTTCTCTGGAATTGGGCTAGGAGGAGATTCAGCCATTATTTCTAAAGAAAGAAGAAAGAAACAATTACAACTACAAAAATGTCACACACAAAAATTCACTGTATGTCAGATAAAAATGCACAAGAATAA